>OV702282.1:97366005-98616005 GCA_916181665.1 Avena sativa
GAGTCACAATAGTTGCATTTAGTGTTCTGAACATAGTTAGATTACATGATGCATGTGGAAAGTCATTTAATGCACTAAAGCTTTTATTAGTAAAGTTGTATCGATTTAATATGGTGTATACCACTTTAATTGAACTAAATATGTTTATGTCGTATTAAATTGTGAACTAGATGCTACTGGATAGGTAATGCAATTTAGAGACAGTGGCAATTTGAATCACCTACAAAGGAGTTATAGATATTTTCCTATGATTAAAACACTATTTCAATGGGTTTAAATATTTCTGTATGAATTTCTGTTTTAACAGTACCAAATAATTTGTCATGCAATTTCTCTGTATAGCTAATTTCAATACAAAACCTTAGCACTTGGATTCTCCCTAATCGGAGTTATAGATCTTTTTGTATGATTTAAATAGTGTTTAATGGTTTTAAATGATTCATATAGTTTCTGTTGTCTAAAAATCAAACTAAAATTATATCTGTAATCGCCACGGAATTGTGATTTCAGGGACATATTATTTGTAATTTTCTGAATAGTATTTATTTTCTTATGAATTTATTACTCTAAATAAGCCATTAAACCATTTAAATATTCACGGCAAAACCTTATAGTAAAAGGCTGAACTAATTGCATATTGATGATCTATATGGAACCAGCTTTCCATCGGTATATCATTTATATTTTTGTGACAAGCAATTAATTTACTATGAATTTAATGATTTATAAAGCCATTAAAACTAATTAAATTGCGACGGGTTAAATACTCGGCAAAGGCTAAATCCAACCAGATATTATTAAAGTACATTACAGTAGCTTCAACTGGATATATTACTCATATTTTTCGGAGTTACAGATAATTTCTTATGAATTTATTAACCTAAAAGACCATTAAAACTAATTAAATTACTGCAGTAACCACGTACAGTAAAAGTTGGATCTATTCCAATAAGATGATTCTACGTGAAATTATCTTCAATTTGATATATTATACGCAATTTTTGGACATGGTATAAATTTCTAATGAATTTTACAAGTTAGATCTATAATATGCAATTTTAAATTCGAACGGAATATTCCAGGGAATATTCCGCTGACTGGACAGGTTAACTTTGCATGCTGACTGGGACTAGATGTTGACCTTACGTTGACGTGGCGTTGATGAGGAAGATGACCGGGATGATGACATGGCACGCACCGGTTTGATTGGATCTCGACCGTCTGGATAGGATCCGGTAGCTAGAAGAAGAGATTGACCCGATTTTGGCTCAGAATAGACAAGAAATAGATCTGTGTTAGAGAGACAAATCCGTAGGTCAAATCGAAAAACTCAGAACATGAAAGTTGTGGGGAATCATTATTCCTACCTTCTCACCAAAGGAATTTGGATTTGAAGAAACGAGCGCGAGTACATCTTGGATTTACACCGTAAGATCTGAAATATTGCGATACGAAATTCTCCGGCTGTGATGGATGAAAAGAGGTGAGGTTTGTCGGGATTGAAAGATTTCGATGATCCCTACAACTTTCATTTTTTGACCGAAGGCAAACGACGAAGTCTAGATGGGTTAAAAAGCGAAACAAGATTCGGGCATATGTAGATTCGGGATTTCGAGAGGAAAAACTCATACAGCTGTGACTCCACGAGTTTATATGGAGGTTTGAGATGGTTTATAGATAGGCCTTGGATTAGAGAACAAGTAGAAACAAACGGAAGTCGATTCGGAGTTGTAGATAAAAAGTTATAGAAGTTTGAGTAGAGATAGGTATAGAAAATTAGTTTTCGCATGTTTTTTTGGAGCAAACCGATCGACTCTGTACGCGCGCGTGTGGCCTGGTCCGGTTCGGTCGGACCGGCTGGGCCGGCCCGTTGAGGTTTTTTTTTTTTACTTGTTTCCCTCTTATCTTTTGCATACGAACTCCAAATGCCATGATTCTTGTTTCTAAATTTTTCTAAAATCGAATAGATTATTATAGGATCAAATTTGTAATCTTTTTACTAGTTTGGAAGTAGTGGGTTTATAAATCCTTGTATATTTAATTTTATTTATATCTTTATGTGTTTGTATTTGTTTCATAACTTTTTCATACTAGCTCCAAATGAGCTCAATTTTGTTTCTAAAATTTTGTAGTATTAATTAGACCTCTTTAGGCTATAACTATCAATAATTTATGCTTTAAGAATAATGGGTTTTATAAAGTCAATTTAATTACCCTTAGGAACATTTGGGCGAATCAACTATAGGATTTAGATTCCAGGATTTGGATTTAGTTTGTGAGAACTTTGCATGGATGAAATGCTTATGAATGCTTCATTCTTTTCATTTTGAAATCTTTCACACCAACTCTACAATCCAAAATCAATCCATCCCCTTTTGCCTATATGGCTACTTAGGTCTTAACAAAAGAATATAAGATTTTGAATTCAAGGTTGAGAGGATTTTCTATTTAAAAAGTTTCTTCTCTTTGAGAATTTTCAACATAGTCAAACAATCAATCAAACTTATTTATTTATTTCACATTCCAAAATTTGGAGAATTTTGGGGTGTGACAGACTACCACCCTTAAAAGAAATCTCGTCCCGAGATTTGGGAAGGCTAGAAAGAAAGAAAGGTTTAGGATCCATTAGGATGCTACCACCCTTAAAAGAAATCTGACTAGGTCACTTCTCAAGGATTCACTTGGCTCAATTGGTTTTCATTGCACATTCTAATTCCATGATTTATAGTTTCTGAGGAAGCATTTCTTAAACTAGTGAAACTCTCATGGTGGGCAATTAGGAAATGTTTGCTTCATGATACCCATTAAACACGGTTGAAATTCATCCTTACCGTATATTCCTACGCTAAGCAATGGATGCTTTTGTAGAGGTGGAACAATCTACCATTCTAATGTTTAGGCTCAACGCCGGCTCTCTGCTAAGGTTGAAAAGGGCACTCAAGATTCTCAAAGCCAACAGTACAAGAGCGAATAATAAGAGTAGTAGGAATGGTGATCAATCCATCCTGCACCCAAATAATTACCTTGTATGAGGATAGGTGAATCACGTTTTTCTATCACTCGGGCATTCTCACTTGCCTTGAAGAATGTTTCGATGGGCATGAACTAATGCTCTATGTATACTCCCATGTATTCAATCAACAAGCTACTACTAAAACTAAACTATCGATACTTTAACTTTCAGGTTGGGTAATCTACTACATAACATCATGTGAAACACTTCATAATTCCACATCTTTTTTTCATTAGGTGAAGCATTCTCTTTCCTAAATGTATTGTGTTGTCAAATCTTCCGCTTAACACATCATTATATCTCCAAGGGTTCAAGATAGGAAAGAATAGATTCTATAGGAAAGAAATGACTAGGAAAATAATCCTACCCATAACTATATGAAGCAATCAATGTCACAAACAAGCAAACAATCATAAGGAATCAACACACAAGCAAGCACTTGCATAACAATAATACAGAGGTCTAAACTTAGTAGTATATAACCACAAAATAGTTTGAAAGCATTGGGAACAATACTAGAGTAAAACATAGCAACATATAAGCACTAAACTAAATCTGTCAAAACAGTACAGCAGGTTTCACGAATTTTTCTGGGCACCTTAAACTCGTCAGGAATTTTAGCCAATTTTTGTGCATATACTACAGGTAATTACGCTCCAGATCCTATTTTTTTGGATTTTTCGGAGTTACCCATAAAATATTAAAAATCGCGCGGTACAACAGGTCATGCTGAAAACTGCAGCAGTAAAGTCACGAATTTCAATCAATTCACACCATTAAACTAATTTAAAAACCTCATCACAATTTCAGAAACATTAGAGTTCAAAACTAACTGATCCTAAACAAGGCATCACACAAAATAGCTCAATACAACCAAGCAAACAACCTATATTGTTATACCACATAAGTTGGTAAGAACAATATGCTAACACGATAGCGATGATCTCCTAAAGAGATAGAACATGGTGGTCTAGACCTAACCAAACTTGATAAGATGTTTATTTATGTCATACTATTTGTTCTTTACTTGTAGGCCAACTCTTATATAGTGATTTGCTTTATAGAAAACTACTAATAACATTTTCCAATTCCTGTAGTTTTTATGGTAGATCACTTCTTCTACTAATCAAATGAATGGACGTCTACAAGTTTGAACAAAGAGAGGTGTTGGAAAATGATAGACAAGGAATATAAGAATTCTAATAAGTATGAAATATGATAGTTCTCCTAATAGAGGTCTTCTATTGCTAATCCATTTCTAAGGTCACGATCCTACAGTCAACACACAGCTCTGATACCATCTTGTAACACCCTCGCCTGATAAGGCTGAGTTCATCTGTATAGTGCCAATCCCTGGATCGGTTCACTGGCACACACAGTACAAAATGATACCAAATATAACTGTGCATCATAAATACAACGAATATGATCCAGAATTTATATTATTTATTCAAGTACACAGCGGAAAACGAATACAAGGTAGATCTCCATCTTTCAAATGTGCCACAGGCGAACAATTGTTGAGTGGAGTCTCGCGACCTATGAACGATCACTCAGATACAATATAACCTGCAACATGAAACGTTGCAGCCACGAATGGTCAATACATTGAATGTATGGCAAGTAGGATAAAGTGGTTAACAACAGATCTATCAACTACATGCTTATTTGGCCAAGTGGAGTTCAGGCTTATTTGCATAAATCAATACAACTTTTCCCTACTTTCAAAATACTTTTCTTTCTTCAAAAACAACCTTCTAAGGACATACCAGCATAAACCCATGTAGATACAAGACAGTTCAGCTTTCGTATGCTCCTAAACCCATGTTCATCCATCAAGTTTTAGTAATTAAGAAATTTGGATGAGTGAGAAATATCATAGCATCAGTATCGGGTCGCTCAAATTGTCCATAACCGGGGACACGGCTAAGCACTTAGTTTATACACCCTGCAGGGGTTAGTACACTTTACCCATGTGACTTGGCCAGCCCAGCTCGTACCACCACTCTCATATTGGGTGATGATAGGGAGAAGTCCAAGAAGGAACCGTTCGGGAAGTAGCTCCCCAATCCCGACACGCACCGGTCCAACCTACACTATCTACATCTCTGGATACGTGGGTTCGAGTTACCACAACCTACTGAGTTCAACCAACCGCCCATTTCATTATTGGCACATGGTTGCACACGAAAGCTTCCAAACAAAGAAACCAATCATTTCTCAGTGTCCTGGGCGGCATTCCCCACCATAAATACACTCGATGACCCAATCAATGCCATTCCGCCCAGGTGGTTCATTAAAACATGTTGGTTTGTCATTTAGCAAAACATAAGCCTTTCAAAACATATAACTTTTCATGATGTGATTCCCTTCCTCGTCTAAATAGCATAGCTAAGCAGTCTACCAATACGATGGCTCATTAACAAGGAGTACTAGGGAATAATATGGGATATAGCATAGCATATACACATCAATTCCTACAGATGCAATTCTACAAAAGCATCTACAATGCATAGGAAAACAATAGGACATTTATGACCAAGATAGCACCACTTGCCTTTGTTGTAGATGTAGTCGATTAGATAATCCTCACAATTATAATGGCCTCTTTCGTAATAACCACAATACTTGCAATCATAGTAGTTGCAATCACAGTAGTTGCACTCCTCGCAATCTAGCGTTTGAAGCAAACACAACAAACACCATTCAAAACATTGCAAAATACAACAGTGCAACATTACAAGAAAACAATGATGAACAGATGCATGCATGACGATTTAATGAGTCACAATAGTTGCATTTAGTGTTCTAAACATAGTTAGATTACATGATGCATGTGGAAAGTCATTTAATGCACTAAAGCTTTTATTAGTAAAGTTGTATCGATTTAATATGGTGTATACCACTTTAATTGAACTAAATATTTTTATGTCATATTAAATTGTGAACTAGATGCTACTGGATAGGTAATGCAATTTAGAGACAGTGGCAATTTGAATCACCTACAAAGGAGTTATAGATATTTTCCTATGATTAAAACACTATTTCAATGGGTTTAAATATTTCTGTATGAATTTCTGTTTTAACAGTACCAAATAATTTGTCATGCAATTTCTCTGTATAGCTAATGTCAATACAAAACCTTAGCACTTGGATTCTCCCTAATCGGAGTTATAGATCTTTTTGTATGATTTAAATAGTGTTTAATGGTTTTAAATGATTCATATAGTTTCTGTTGTCTAAAAATCAAACTAAAATTATATCTGTAATCGCCACGAAATTGTGATTTCAGGGACATATTATTTGTAATTTTTTGAATAGTATTTATTTTCTTATGAATTTATTACTCTAAATAAGCCATTAAACCATTTAAATATTCACGGCAAAACCTTACAGTAAAAGGCTGAACTAATTGCATATTGATGATCTACATGGAACCTGCTTTCCATCGGTATATCATTTATATTTTTGTGACAAGCAATTAATTTACTATGAATTTAATGATTTATAAAGCCATTAAAACTAATTAAATTGCGACGGGTTAAATACTCGGCAAAGGCTAAATCCAACCAGATATTATTAAAGTACATTACAGTAGCTTCAATTGGATATATTATTCATATTTTTCGGAGTTACAGATAATTTCTTATGAATTTATTAACCTAAAAGACCATTAAAACTAATTAAATTACTGCAGTAACCACGTACAGTAAAAGTTGGATCTATTCTAATAAGATGATTCTACGTGAAATTATCTTTAATTTGATATATTATACGCAATTTTTGGACATGGTATGAATTTCTAATGAATTTTACAAGTTAGATCTATAATATGCAATTTTAAATTCAAAACGGAATATTCCAGGGAATATTCCGCTGACTGGACAGGTTGACTTTGCATGCTGACTGGGACTAGATGTTGACCTTACGTTGACGTGGCGTTGATGAGGAAGATGACCGGGATAACGACATGGCACGCACCGGTTTGATTGGATCTCGACCGTCTGGATAGGATCCGGTGGCTAGAAGAAGAGATTGACCCGATTTTGGCTCAGAATAGACAAGAAATAGATCTGTGTTAGAGAGACAAATCCGTAGGTCAAATCGAAAAACTCAGAACATGAAAGTTGTGCGGAATCATTATTCCTACCTTCTCACCAAAGGAATTTGGATTTGAAGAAACGAGCGCGAGTACATATTGGATTTACACCGTAAGATCTGAAATATTGCGATACAAAATTCTCCGGCTGTGGTGGATGAAAAGAGGTGAGGTTTGTCGGGATTGAAAGATTTCAAGGATCCCTACAACTTTCGTTTTTTGACTGAAGGCAAACGACGAAGTCTAGATGGGTTAAAAAGCGAAACAAGATTCGGGCATATGTAGATTCGGGATTTCGAGAGGAAAAACTCGTACAGCTGTGACTCCACGAGTTTATATGGAGGTTTGAGATGGTTTATAGATAGGCCTTGGAGTAGAGAACAAGTAGAAACAAACGGAAGTCGATTCGGAGTTGTAGATAAAAAGTTATAGGAGTTTGAGTAGAGATAGGTATAGAAAATCAGTTTTCGCACGTTTTTTTGGAGCAAACCGATCGACTCTATACGCGCGCGTGTGGCCTGGTCCGGTTCGGTCGGCCCGGCTGGTCCGGCCCGTTGAGATTTTTTTTTACTTGTTTCCCTCTTATCTTTTGCATACGAACTCCAAATGACATGATTCTTGTTTCTAAATTTTTCTAAAATCGAATAGATTATTACAGGATCAAATTTGTAATCTTTTTACTAGTTTGAAAGTAGTGGGTTTATAAATCCTTGTATATTTTATTTTATTTATATCTTTATGTGTTTGTATTTGTTTCATAACTTTTTCATACTAGCTCCAAATGAGCTCAATTTTGTTTCTAAAATTTTGTAGTATTAATTAGATCTCTTTAGGCTATAACTATCAATAATTTATGCCTTAAGAATAATGGGTTTTATAAAGTCAATTTAATTACCCTTAGGAACATTTGGGCGAATCAACTATAGGATTTAGATTCCAGGATTTGGATTTAGTTTGTGAGAACTTTGCATGGATGAAATGCTTATGAATGTTTCATGCTTTTCATTTTGAAATCTTGCACACCAAATCTACAATCCAAAATCAATCCATGCCCTTTTGCCTATATGGCTACTTAGGTCTTAACAAAAGAATATAAGATTTTGAATTCAAGGTTGAGAGGATTTTCTATTTAAAAAGTTTCTTCTCTTTGAGAATTTTCAACATAGTCAAACAATCAATCAAACTTATTTATTTATTTCACATTCCAAAATTAGGAGAATTTTGGGATGTGACAGTTGTTGTTTTCATCGATGACATTTTGATCTAATCAAAGAGCAAGGAAGAGCATGAAGGACATCTATGTTTGATACTTGAGAAGCTTAGAGAGCATAAACTATATGCCAAATTCAGCAAGTGTGAATTTTGGCTAAATGAAGTTGGATTTCTTGGACACGTTGTGTCAGGAGATGGTGTAGCAGTCGATCCTGCTAAAGTATCAGCTGTAACTGAATGGGAATCTCCCAAGTCAGTGAAAGAGGTTCATAGTTTCCTTGGCTTAGCAGGTTACTACAGAAGGTTCATTGAGAATTTCTCCAAGGTAGCTAAGCCTATGACAGAATTGCTAAAGAAAGACAAGAAATTTGCTTGGTCTGAAGGTTGTGAACTCAGCTTTCAATAATTGAAGAAGAGGCTAGTGACAGCACTAGTCTTGTGTTTGCCAGATTTGGAGAAAGACTTCCAAGTGTACTGTGATGCATCTCATCATGGTTTAGGTGCAGTACTTATGCAAGAAGTAAAAGTTGTGGCTTATGCCTCGAGATAACTCAAAACTCATGAAGTAAACTACCCTACTCATGATTTAGAGATAGCCTCTGTTGTCCATGCACTCAAAACATGGAGACATTATCTTTTGGGAAAGCGATGTGAAGTGTTCACAGATAACAAAAGTTTGAAGTATATCTTCACTCAGAAAGAAATTAACATGAGACAAAGAATATGGCTAGAACTCATCAAGGACTATGACTTGAGTTTTCAATACCACCTCGGTAAAGCAAATGTTGTAGAGGATGCTCTAAGCCGTAAGGTTTTTGTGAATGGCCTTACTAAGGGAGAATTGCCAGATGATCTATGTGCCCAATTTAGAGATCTCAGATTGGAGATTGTGCCTGAGGGACATCTCATGTCTTTGGATGTTCAACCCACCTTGTTGGAGCCCAAAAGACAGATAAGGAAATTGAAGAGATTAAGGAAAATATTGGCAAGGGAAAATCCAAAGGATTCCATGAAGACGAACAGGGTACTTTATGGCATGGGAAACGTATCTGTGTTCCACAAGATCCGGAGCTTCGGAAACTAATTTTACAAAAAGCACATAACTCACCATATTCCATTCATCCGGGTAACACCAAAATGTACATGGATATGAAGGAAAGATTTTTGTGGAATAATCTCAAGAAGGACATCGCCGAACATATTGCTTTGTGTGATGTGTGTAGTAGAGTGAAAGTGGAACATCAGAAACCAGCAGGATTGTTACAACCACTACCTATTCCTGATTGGAAATGGGACAAGATTGGTATGGATTTCATCACTGGATTGCCAAGGACCAGGTCAGGATATGATTCTATTTGGGTAGTAGTGGATCGCCTAACTAAAGTATCTCATTTCATACCCGTGAAGACAACTTACACAAGTGCTAAGTTAGCCAAGATTTATATGAGTAGAATTGTATGCCTACATGGAGTACCAAAGAGTATTGTGTCCGATAGGGGAACTCAATTCACTTCTCATTTTTGGAGGCAATTACATGAGTCATTGGGAACGAGGTTGGAATTCAGCACTGCATTTCATCCTCAAACTGATGGATAGACAGAAAGGACTAATCAGATTGTTGAAGATATGTTGAGAGCATGTGCTCTAGACTATGGAGCCAGTTGGGATGAAAGTCTGCCTTACGCAGAATTCTCTTACAATAACAGCTATCAGGCCAGTATTGAAATGGCACCATTTGAGTTTCTCTATGGGAGAAAGTGTACCACCCCATTGCTATGGAATGGTGTGGGAGAAAGAAGTTTGTTCGGACCAGAACTCATCAAGGAGGCCGAAGAGAAAGTCAAGCTGGTAAAGGACAGGTTGAAGATAGCACAGTCCCGACAAAAGAGCTATGCAGATCCTAAGCGTAGAGAAGTCACCTATGAAGTGGGTGATAGAGCTTATCTTAGAGTGTCACCACTTCGTGGAGTGAAGAGGTTTGGAGTCAAAGTAAAGTTGGCCCCAAGATATGTTGGACCGTTCAAGATTCTGAGTCGTAAAGGAGAAGTGGCTTATGAGATTGAATTGCCAGAATGTCTGTCAGCTGTTCATAATGTGTTCCATGTGAGTCAGCTTAAGAAATGCCATCCAGAAATGGAAGAGACTTCTTTGAAGGATACCATACCTTTGGAAGAGGTCCAATTGGAAAGTGATCTCACTTATGAAGACAAACCTATCAAAATTCTTGAGACTGCAGAAAGAGTTAATCGGACTAAGACTATCAAATTCTGCAAAGTTCAGTGGAACCATCATTCCGAAGAAGAAGCAACATGGGAAAGAGAAGATGATCTTCGGAAAGACCACCCTCACCTATTTGCTAGCCAACCCGAATCTAGAGGGCGAGATTCACCTTAAGGGGGTTAGATTGTAACATCCCTAAAATCATGTTTTCAAAGATTACATATCATTCATGCATGCATATCATTTAGGGATCAAATATCAAACCCATTTCAAGAAAACAAAGCACTAAGTGCTATTATTTTATGTGATCAAGCATTAATCAAATACCACTCTCAAATGGAGATTATTTGTTTCAAAATCAAACAGTGTTGCTCTCAGAATGTTTTGCTTTCTTGCTAAATCTTAAACCAAAAATTTGCAAAACAAATGTAAATTTAAAACCATTTTCAAAACTTGATCAAATCAAGTGCCATGCCACTGTTTATTTTGTTTGATCAATAGGACCAAGCTAATACAGAGAGACCACATGTTTTATACCCAGAAATATGATTGTTACACTCTACAAAAATCCAGAACAAATTTGAATTCAAATGGCATTTGTATTTGTTTGAAAATGAATTTAGAAAATCAAAACAGAAATAGAAAAGGAGTAAAGAAAAGAAAAAGGGTCGGCGCCACTATTCTAGCCCAACAGTGAAACCAGCCCACTAAGCCCACCCGGGGTTTTCCCCTCTTTCACGCGCACCCACTCGACCCCGCGCTCGCTGACTGGTGGACCCAAGCGCCACGCAAGCATCGTCTCTAGCCACGCACCCCCCACGACCCCGTCGACGCCGCCGTTACCTCATCACTGCCGCGATTGATGCGGGCTTGATTGCCGGCGTTTCCTTGCGAGATTCTCGCCCCGCTCCAGCTATAAGACCCCCTCTCCTCGCTGCTCATTTCCCCTCACTCAATTTCCTCTCCACACCACCAGGCTGCCCGTAGTCTTGCCCACACCGCCGCAGCACCGACGATCTCCGACGAGCCATCACGGTGAGCTCCGACCGCCCCCTGTCTCTGGTTCAAACCAGCGTGACCAGCGTGTCCTTGCGCGTTCACTGATGCCTTTCATTTTCTTTCTCATGACCCAGGCTGCCGTCACCGTTCGTGCCTGCAAACAACAGAACCGCCGCTCGACTCCGACGAGCGATTGAGGTAAAGTCCGACCGTCCCTCGACTTCTCCTTGATCCAGTAGTATTCGCCGTAGTCTTGCGCATCTCCTGATACCACTGGTTCATGCTAGGGTGATCTAGAGCGTCGCCAACGTCTTCATCACCGAGCACCCGACGCTGCGCTCAACTCCGACGAGCTCCTACGACCACATCAACACGCCCCTGTCCACGCCAGCAGCACCTCGAGCTTCCTCGCGACTTTGCGACGCTGGTAAGCAACACCACTGTCCCCATCCCTCACTAGAATCGCTAATCCATCGCCGGCAGAGCCGTCGCCGCCGGCAACAGCCATTGCGCCGCCCATCTGTGGTCGAAGCATCAAGGATCGTTGGATCTGGATCTAGAGGCTAGGATTAGATTAGAGGGCGAAGCGGTATGTTTTAATCAGAGTCGTGCATCGTCACTTAGATCTTGCGGCTCGCAAGCGTGATCCGCCCGAACCGGTACCAATCAATAGGAACACGCGGCGTGTCTGCTAGTTTGATTTAAAATCTGAATTTAGATCTATTAGATGCTTAAACTTGTTTAATTCATAACTTTTGAATCCCACGTCCAAATTTAACAAATTTTATATCAATGGAATCAGGAGAGAAAGCCCTTTCCAAATATACAATGTGTTTAATGTTTTGTTTCTGTTAAAATGGTTATTTTTACAGAAACATGTGTAAGCCTATTTTGTGTATAACAATTATTTGAGAGATGATTTATTGTTCAAATAAAGATTGTTTGGCAGGGTTTTGAACTTGTTTATGAACCAATACAATGCACTTGTATTGTTGAGTATAGAAAATCATCACATATCATATTGCATGCATCCATATATTTTTGCTTGTATCTATTTTGTATGTGATTTGGTGCTATCATTTTATGTGTAGATTTTGGTGCAAATAGTGATTGTGATTGTGAGGATTGTAGCTACTCTCCAAACTACCAAGGCAAGTGGTGCTTCATGATTTTATTCGTATGTTTTTCAAATATGCATTATAAATATTTTGCTAGTCTTGCATGGATATTATTGATCTATATGCTATGCTTGGGAAATCCTAGTAGTTAGAGTTGCTAGAAATATTTCTAAGTCTTATCAATGCCATGCTTAGCCTAGCTAGTAGCAACCATGGGTGGTTATATTCATGCTATGAATAAATATTTCTAAGTCTTTGGACTATGTTTTTGCTTAATAAAACAACTAAGTAAATGAAACACCTGGGTGGAATGGAAGGAATGGTTTATGTTGAGTGGTTAAACAAGGCCCATTTCTATGGTTTACCTTGTGTATCTCACTTGTGGAAAGCCACCCAGGAACTAAGGGATTTGAGAGGCCAAATGTTAAGAAGCTTCTAGTGCAGCCACTTGGCAATATGGGCTCTGCCTGGATCACATAGGTTGCAATAACTTAGCCATTTGGACAGTTGGTGGTAGTGGGATGATAGGCTGGAACGCGTCCATTTGGTCTAAGGGAAGGCTTCTGAAAGGTCCTGTCTTGGTGAAAATCAAGTCTTGTGGGGAAAGTGCACAACCTCTGCATATGGAAGAATCTAAGTACTTAGCCATGCCCATGGTAATGGACAACTTGAGCATCAAGACATGGAAGCTATCAAGAATCTCCTCATCCCAATTTCTAAGTAAAACTTGTGGTTGAACAAGGGTGAAGGATCCCAATGTCTATTGGTGGTTCCTTGGGAAAAGTTTATCAAAGAAAAACTTAGTGTTTTCAACTGATAGGCAAAACCTATTTTGAGCAAAGCAAGCCTAAGCTACACTTAGCCAAAATGCATATAGTATTTAGTCCACCAATATTCTACTAAGGTATCACTTGCCAATACTATTCCAATGTATTGACCCACTGTGGCTGTAACTTGTGATGTTGCAGGATATTTTGATGATGATTAGGAGTCATGAGTGTACACTCAACATGCTTGCCTGTGGCACATGAAGATGAAGACTTATTTATCTCATTATATTTATGAACTCTTGTATTAGGCCTGTGGCCATGGAGTTGTAAAAGACTATGTTTGTGTCTGGAATGATATGTAATAATGACCTTTCTTTCTGTGTACTTCATCTTAAACTGTGGATGCTAGCATTGATCCAGGGACTAGCATTGCAATCACAGGGATCCTTTCCTTTACAAAGGAGGGATCTTAAAATTGTCCAGCTGTGCAGTACCCAAGATGACAGTTGGTCATGGTTGGGAGGCCAAACTCACAGGAGAGGTTCCTATACTAGGGCGTGTAATTGAAAGGTTAGGATTGATTATCCGCATACTGAGTATGGAGAATTCAGGATTGTTCCTGACGGATGTATCGACTGTTGTGGTGAAAGTGTACAATCTCTGCAGAGTGTCAAACTATTCGAATAGCCGCGTCCGCGGTTATGGACAGTTGGAGTGGCCATACTGTTCTATCGTGAGATGTTTTCAAAATTACTTATGAAATGATTTATGACTTTGACTTGACCACAACAGAGTTGTGATATGAAATTCAAGTTCCCACTTAGGTGTTATAAAACTTTCAACTAGCTTTCTTTGCTTTTGAACTTAGTAGAGGTAAATCTGGCTTTTTGCAAAACAACCCTAGAGCTTAGTATCCTACTATAAAAAACCCCTTCACTTATTAGTATTAGTTTGCAAGTACTTAAAGAGTACTCATGGCTTTGTCCCTGGCTATTCCCGTGGCCATACTATGAAGAGGAGTATCAGGATGATGGACCGCAGGAAGGTTACGACAACTTGGATCATCTCCCATCGTCAGCATTGCCTGTGACCCTGCAGATGGAGCTTCACCCACGCTATCGTTATCTTTACGTTATTCCGCTGCTTGAGTTGTATTAAGAACTGGATCATGAGATCCTTATTTGTGTAAGACCTTATGTATGGTTTATAATGGATGATGTACTGTAATATCCAAATCTGTTATGTCTCGCAAAAATGGTAATCATGGGATTGCCATGTATGGCATAACAAGCATCTGGGATTAAAAATCCGGCTGTTGACAAGTTGGTAACAGAGCCGTCCTGACCATAGGAGACCCTAGTTAGAATGGATGTTTGAATCAAAAACTTAGTTTCAAAACCAAAGGAAGTGAGTATTTACAAAAACTTATTATCATTCTTATCACTTGGATTCTTTCATGAAAATTCATGTTCCTCAAAATTTCTTGCAAAGTACATTTGACACACTTTATCACTCTACTAACTTACTCAACCTATATTCTGATAGATGGACGTGAAGTACATCAAGTTTTATCAGTTGGGGAATGGAGGAGACCTCATCTTTGAGCGTGACTTGGACCAGCTGTCGGAGATGCTGGAGCGTCTGCACCCCGAGTTCTTCGGAGATCACCCCCGAGTTAGAAGGTCTGCAGTGGTTAGTCAAGTCTCCGAGGAAAGATTGAACCTCCCACTGTAGAGGGAATTCAGTTCACCTTAAGAGAGAACAACTGGGTCGATGGACTGGCCAGGGCAATGCAGGAAGCTCTTGCCCGTCTATGTGGGCAGAGTATCAATCAAATCAAGGGTACACGTTTTGAGTTCTACCCAAGGCGTGATGTTCTAGGACAGCCACTAGAGGCCCCATACCACCACGAGCTGAAGAGTCAATTGGACCACCTCAGCTTCATGGTGTATGACCGTCAGAAGGAGTTGGACAATGCCCGTTCCTACGCCAACCACAAGTACGCCATCACCCAGAAGAAGGATCAGACCATCGCCATGCTAGTGAAGGATCGCCAGTCTCGTTGTTGTCAGCTCGACAAGAAGGAGCGCGTCATTGCTCGTCTTCGCCACTGGATCACGGTTTTGGAGGAGACCATCCACGAGAGAGACATGCAGTTGGTGAAAAGGGAGAATGCAGGGGAAGACCTTCATGGAGACCCCTACTCCTATCTCAGCGATCATGATGACTTTCTAGAGGATCAGGCTATGGAATTCTTCACCGATGAGGATGACTTCGCCTTCATCGATGATGATGACGATGATGAGGACACTGACTCCGAGGAGTAGTAGCACTTAAGAACTAGAGTTAATGAGTTGTATTCGGTCCCCCTGTATCGTAGTTTCACAAAATGATTCTTAAAACCATCTGTTTTTCTTTGTTGTGGTGTGTGTTTGTATTGTGTGCTATGAATGAATGAAAAGTAAGTTCCTAAAAAAATCTGAGTCAAACTTTAAAAACTGTTCAAAAACCCCTGAACCTTAGAAATCTCCTTCTTTTCTCATGATATTCCTCAATCTTCAGATGTCTCGCGGAGGAAGGAACTCAGCCCAGGACCCGATGTTGCAACACTTGCAAATGTTTGTTTCTGACCGCGAAGCCGAAAGAGTCGAACGTCAAGCCAACTTAGCCACCCTTCAACAGATAGCTCAGACGGCCAAGAACAATCAAGGCCATGGAAATCAGGACAACCATGGATCTAAGCTCAAGAATTTCCAGAACACCAATCCACCTGTTTTCACTGAGTTAGAAGATCCCCTAGATGCAGATGATTGGTTGCAAACCATGGAGAACAATCCAGAAGTTGCAGGAGTGGAAGCTAACAAGAAAGTATTGTTTGCTACCCACTATCTGGCCGGTGATGCAAGAGCATGGTGGAACAGCATTCGCACAATGACAGGAGGTCAGATGATGACTTGGGAAGAGTTCAAATTCAAGTTCAGCAGAACCCAAGTGCCACCGGGTTTGATCAATAGGATGAGAGATGAATTCAGGGAACTGAAGCAATGGAGAATGACAGTAGTGGAATACTGTGACAAATTCTTGTCATTTGCTAGGTATGCACTAGACGAGATCGACACTGAAGCCAAGAAGAAGGAGAGATTCCTGAATGGTCTGCACGATGAAATGCAGACAGTGTTAGTCAATATCCCCTTCACAGATATTGAAGCCTTAGTGGACTCTACCATTCAGATTGAAGGAAAGATCAACCAAGCTAATGAGAACTGCAAGCGTCGCATGATGCATCAACCAGGAACCCACCATACACCAAAGTATCGCCCCAACCCATCTCCAGGATTTGCCCCAAGAAACAACAGACCCCCGATGAACCGTCCGACGTATCCCAACCGTGGAAACCCAAGGCCCGGAGGAAACCACAACAACCCCGGCAACTCCAGCAATTTCAACCGTGCACCACCCAAGTTCAACAACAACAAGATGCCACCAACACCAACACTGCCCCAAAGACTAGAAGCAATGATGTGCATGTTGTAGCGAAGGACAAATCGCAAGTGATTTGTTATGAATGTGGAACCAAGGGTCACTATTCCAATGAGTGCCCCAACAAGATTGCCGCAGCCCCCAATGCAAATACCTCAGCTCAGCAGCAGCGTCGGGTTCAGCCCGGAAGAAGGTTTGCTCTAGAGAATTCGCTCAACCGCAATGGCCGTCTCTTTCTCATGCATGCTGAAGAAGCCCAGGAAGCGCCAGATGTCGTGCTGGGTATGTTTTCTGTTAACTCAGTAATTGCAAGAGTGTTGTTTGACTCTGGAGTATCGCACTCATTTGTTACTGAAGAATTTGCATGCACTAGTAAGATTCAACCAACCAAATTGAAGCATGTTATGATTGTTCAAATACCTGGTTCAACCACCAAAGCTAGGCAAAGTTGCAAAGCCGTACCTATCCAAATCCATGACATAGATTTTTATGCTAATCTAATAGTACTCGGAACTAAAGGTTTGGAAGTAGTACTAGGAATAGATTGGATGTCCACACACAAAGGATTAATTGACTGTGCCAAGAAAGCCATAACCATGACCAGTACAGCCGGAATATCAGTCGAGCATGTATCAGAAACCTTGCCCCGTCAATTCAAGTGCAACAAGAGTATAGCCCAGCCAACCATTGACCAAGTCCGGATAGTCTGTGAATACCCTGATGTATTTCCAGATGTTTTGCCCGGTATGCCCCCGGATCGGGATATCGAGTTTATCATTGAACTAATACCTGGAACCGGACCCATAGCCCAGAGACCATATAGTATGAACCCGTTTGAATTATCAGAACCGAAGAAGCAACTGGATGCCATGTTGGAAATTGGACTGACCAAGTGCGTCAGCATGGAGATCACCTGTTTTGTTCGTGGACAAGAAAGATGGAGGTAACCGTTTGTGTACGGATTATCGGAAGTTGGATGATGTTACCGTCAAGAACAAGTACCCACTGCCGAAGATAGAAGATTTGTTTGACCAGTTGACTGGTGCCAAAGTGTTTTCTGAGATTGATCTTAGAACTGGCTATCATCAACTCAAGATTCGCGCAGAGGATATTCCAAAGACTGCCTTTACCACCCGATATGGATTATCTGAGTATAATGTCATGTCTTTTGGATTAACCAATGCCCCCGCTTATTTCATGAATCTCATGAATAAGATTTTTATGGACTTCCTGGATAAGTTTGTCGTTGTTTTCATCGATGACATTCTGATTTATTCCAAATCAGAAGAAGAACATGAGATACACCTAAGGACCATCCTTGGAACCCTTAGAGAGCATCAGCTATATGCCAAGTTTAGCAAATGTGAATTCTGGTTACAGGATGTAGCATTCCTCAGACATATTGTATCAACTGGAGGAATTTCCTTTGACCCTGCGAAGGTGAAGGATGTTGAAGATTGGCAAGCCCCAACCACTCAAACCCAAGTTCGTGCATTTCTTGGATTAGCGGGATACTACAACAAGTTCATAGAAGGATTCTCGAGTATCGCGAGACCCATGACCCAATTGCTGAAGAAGGACAAGAAGTTTGAATGGACAGACAAATGTGAAGCGAGTTTTCAAGAACTCAAGAGGAGATTGATTTCAGCCCCAATCTTGATCATGACGGATATCACGAAGCCCTTTGATGTGTATTGTGACGCATCCAAGATCGGTCTCGGATGTGTGCTAATGCAATAAGGAAAAGTTATATCTTATCTATCCCGACAAGTGAAACAACATGAACAGAACTATCCAACCCATGACCTTGAACTAGCAGCCGTAGTTCTAGCCTTGAAGACATGGAGGCATTACCTGATGGTAAACCGTTGTGAGATTTATTCGGATCACAAGAGCCTAAAGTATATATTCACTCAGAAGGAGCTAAATATGAGGAAGATAAGATGGATTGAGCTAATCAAGGACTATGATCTAGACATTCACTACCACCCCGGTAAAGCCAATGTGGTAACAGATGCCCTTAGCAGATTGTCGGGCCCCTTGAACTCCATGATTTTGAAGGAGCAACCAAGTTTGCACAAAGAGATGGAAGATTTCCGAATGGAATTAGTGAGTGGAGGATTTTTGGCTAGCATAGAACTTTAACCCACTTTGATCAGTCAGATCAAAGAGGTGCAGAAAGGAAATGCTAGTATCAACGGAATCAAACATCATACCGGTACAGGCAAAGTACCCGGATTCACCGAAGACGAAGAAGGAGTTATGTGGTACAAAGGACGTCTCTGTGTACCAGCAGATTCGGAGTTGAAAGAAGTTATTTTGAAAGAGGCCCATGATACTCTTTATTCTATCCACCCCGGAGGAACGAAGATGTATCAGGATTTGAAGGAACAATTTTGGTGGTATAAGATGAAGAGAGAAATCGGAAGCTATATCGCCAAGTGTGATATATGTCAGAGAGTCAAGGCGGGACATCAAAGACCCGCAGGAATGTTGCAACCATTACAGATTCTGGAATGGAAATGGGATTCAGTTGCAATGGACTTTATCACCGGATTTCCTACTTCTAGTAGGGGAAATGACACTATCTGGGTCATAGTTGACAGATTGTCCAAAGTTGCCCATTTCTTACCAGTCAAGACCACATACCAGAGTTCGAAGCTAGCAGAGTTATACATCGCTAGAATCGTAAGTTTGCACGGAGTCCCCAAGAACATCGTATCTGATCGAGGAACCCAGTTTACCTCGAGATTCTGGAAGAAAGTCCAAGAAGGTTTAGGAACCCGACTGGATTTCAGCACAGCGTATCACCCTCAGACCGATGGACAAACGGAGCGAGTAAATCAAATACTCGAAGATATGTTGAGAGCATGTGTGCTAGAGTATGGATCTAAATGGGAAGACTTTCTGCCTTTCACAGAATTTTCATACAACAACAGTTATCAAGCTAGTCTGCAAATGGACCCATTTGAGTTCATGTATGGAAGGAAGTGTGGCACCCCTTGGAATTGGTCGGAAGTAGGAGAGAGTCAGATTTTTGGACCCGACATCCTACAAGAAGCCGAAGAGAAATTTCACAAGATTCGTGAGAACCTCAAGACTTCCCAGTCAAGATAGAAGAGTTACGTCGACAAGAGACGTCGAGACCTCGGTTTCAATATCGGAGATTTTGTGTATCTCAAAGTGTCACCTTTGAAGGGAATGTAGCATTTCCAGCTCAAAGGAAAGTTAGCCCCCAGATATATCGGACCCTTCAAGATTCTGAATCGTCGAGGAGAAGTATCATATCAATTGGAACTACCAGAGGAGATGTCAGCAGTACACAATGTGTTCCATATATCGTTACTTCGCAAATGCCTTGAAGTTCCGGAGAAGACTGAAGTTTTCAAGAATATTGATCATCGGAACATAGAGATCAACGATTACCAGACGTATCCCAAAGTACCGATTCGTATTTTGGAGGAAGCTTTCAGAACCACCATGTAACACCCCAGTTTTAGTTAATCCTGTATTAGGGTTTGATTGTGCATCATGAGCATCATTCCTTAAAAATGCATGCAAAGAAAATTAAGACAAAACCCTAAACCCTATTTTTTCCTCCCTCTCTGAAAGCAATACAAATGGTTTTGAAAATGTTTGAAAAGTACAACATGTGAGGAGCCCAATCTGAATAAAAGGGTCTCCTCAATATTTTATATATTTTACAAATCTTATGGTATTTTAAAAGTATACAAAACAGTTTACAAAATGGAATTATACAAACACAAAATACAAAACAGAAAAAGGGAAAGGTTTTGATAAAAAAAGAGAACAGCAGCCGCAGCCCAGCCGGCGCAGTTAGCCACCTTCCTCTCCTCCCCTCCCTGTCGCCAGCATGCAGGAACCAGCAGCCCACCCCGGGCCCAAACCAGCCCACCCGGCCCGTACCCCTTCGCCGTGCTTCTTCTTTTTTCCTCCTCGCGACAAACCGAAGCAGCTGCGTGTGCATCGCCCTGTCGTCGATCTTCCTCGCATTATGATAATCGCCGCCGTCGATGAGTTCACGGAAAAGAACCAGCGCGACGTCCTCTCTCTCCCCATATGCATCTCACTCTCTCTCGTGCTCCCTCGCGGTTTTCCCTCTCTGGCCGGAACCCTACCACGCAGGTGCCATGTTGCCCCGCCATACCAGGCCTCCCCGCGCCAAGCAGATGCTCCCCGGAGCTCCACCTCATTGCCATGACCTTCCCCTCCAGAGGAATCGATCGCGGACGACTCCAGTCAAGCTCCCCGTCCACTTCTTCTCTGACAATGGTCGCCGTCGTTACCGTCGATTCAAGACGCGCCTCGCCTCACCGACCATCCTACCGCGTTCCTGGTGAGATCAGGAGCATGCTCATGCTCTCCATCCTCTCTCTCGTTTCCTGGTTCGGCCTCGCGTCGTGCGCCCCTCCATTCGCCGCAGATGCTTGTCGCCGGCAAGCTTCCGATGGTCAATCCACAGCGGCGCTGCCACTTTCTTGCCCGCGTTGCCCTGGTTCCAACGCACCTTTCCTCGCTTGCACGCGTGCTCGACATCGCCCAGACCAGCGCCGATCTGAAGGATCCCCCATTGCTGATGTCATGCTGAAATCAGCATGAGGCAATATATCCATTTTATTATATTTAAACTCATTTATGTAATTCTTTTCTGGAAATAATATTAATATCCCACGGGGCCCAGTCGTCAGTGACTGAGGGTAGCTTCAGCTCCGGTGAGAAAAGCCCCAGACCCTATGGTGACATCAGCATGAGGTCATAAATGTTTTAAAATTGATTAAATAAATTCCATAAAATGATTTAATATTGTAAAATCAATAACTTATTATTTATAAGTCAAAAAAATACAAATAATATATCAAAATGTTCAGAAAAATGAGAACTATCTATTTACGCTATAATCATGCATTGTTAAGCAACTTAAATGACAAGTTTAATTAGAAGAACATAGTAACCCCTCACAGTTGATTCCGGAGTTTCCCCAGAGTTAGGGTTTGCGCCCCTCGGAACCCCGATTAAGATGTCGAGCATGCCTTAGGGTTACATTTCAATGCAAATTAACTTGTCATATCATCATCCTTGCTTGAGAATTGCATCGATGCCATTGTTGATTGTTTCCCCTTTCTTTCCGGTGTTTGGTTTTTCCCGGTAGAATACGAGATCGACATCGAGATCGAAGTCAGAGATCCACACCGTCAAAGACCGAAGATCTACGAACAATACTTGACCAATTATAACAAGTCAAGTACAAGGCTCCCGAAGCTCTACTTATCTCCTATCAACTGGCAAAGGCAAGCATAGCCCCACCATGATATAATCCTATCATTTCGAAAGCATTTTAATTCTTGCCATGATGCATACGATTCTACTGTGGTCTTTCATCGATAGATAGAGTATCCTATCTATTGCATACTCCCTTTGAGCTTATATTATCTATTCCACTGCTCCTAGCATAACTAGGTTTGGCTTGTGTGCACTGCTAGAGCTTATATATGTGTCTGCTTAGCCATGCATACCTGTCAGTTCTGGTCCATCCTGATGATGTATTAGAGGCAGAGAATCTAGTATGACTGGAGAACGTGATGAGATGATATCAGAGGTGATATGAGTTAAACATGCTAAGGCTTGTATGGGAGGCCACGGTGGGATGTGGTTTTTCTAGTCCCATGCTCGCCACCACTAGGAACTGAGTTCTTGCCTTTGGAACCGAGACGAGAGTACAGCCACACGGGCCTTGGGAACCCCTCGCCTGATTAACTTGCCTAGTAGATTCCATGAGTCACATAGTTCGGGCGTTCCATTCGACATATGCATAGAAAACCTTTTGAAAGATTTGCCGGGTGCAGGTGCATTCATAACAGGTAGGTAAGTGTGGCCGAGGTTGCTTGGGGTAGAAGGCGCCCCTGGTAAACCAACCTCGCCTCACATCTTTAAGTACCGACTTCGGGATTTTACCCGTTACGGCCGAACCATACTTATTGCGTGACTCATGGTCTCGGCGATAGCAAGGTAAAGGTCGTGTGCAACCACACCCTCTGCGGGCCTTCCAAGGAAGAGGGCTAATGATCTGGCATTAAGAGTCGGTTGGTATGTGTGGGTAAAGTTGTACACCCCGGCAGGGTTAAATCTTTTCGAAAAGCCGTGTTCACGGTTATGAATGCTTGGTGACCAGATTCTAAGATCATAGAGAACTTTAACCTAATCGTAAAACTTGGCAGATCAACGTGTGATTAAGGATGCTTCCTCATGGGTATGAGGGGGTGATCTTAGTTGGTAGATGATGATGACTTGGTGGATATCAAAAGATGATGATCAATATTTTGGAGACGTCGCTCTCTTATCCCCTTTTAAAATACTCTGACTAGACGAGCTTCTTCTCTCTCTTGTTTTATAAACAAAAGTGGATTTATGCAAAACAACTACACCAGCCATAAGTCTTCCGGAGTAAACCTTGTACTCACCCTTGCTTTGTTGATACATTTGGCATAGTAAGTGTTCACCCGAAGACGAGTTACGTACTACATCGACATCGACGAGTAGCTTGGGGTTCCCGGTCGGCAGCCTGGAATCTATGGGCTGGGACGTCATCGTTATTCTTCAGGCCTCTTAGGCCATTTGTTAAGTTTGTTATATTTAATAGCATAATTTGCCTTCCGTTGTTTGATGTTTGTGGTCAGTGACCTCTGCTTGTAATAATTTGGTTCTCTGCTTAGTTATGAGCTTGCTGTAATAAATTTTGTGTCGTAGGGTCACTGCTGTGTTATCGATTCTTCACTGGATATTATCGAGCTCAAGTTAAGCTTATTTCAGACGGAGGTCTGGGATTTGTTTAGCCCTGATCCCGGGGGTGTCACAGTTCTTGGTATCAGAGTAGTACCGACTGTAGGAAACCTTTCTACTAGTCGATGTTGAGTCTAGTACTTGTGAAAACTATTTTCAAAGATGAAAATTATGTGCAAAAACTCTGGTATGCTTATTTTTATCCTTACCCAGTTTCGCTCTAACTCTGGGTCATCTTACCTTGTGTTGGTTTGGAAAAGTTTTGTTATCTCGTCTTTTCCTTCAAAGCTTAGGTGCCTTCCCAGGCATGCCGGTTCTCAGCCATTTAACCTAGTGTTGAGTTCTCTAGAGTTGTGTGTGTTGTGAATTCCTTGTTTCCCTTTGCTCTTGTTCATCTTAGAGATTCCTTTCTATCATGATCTCTCTATCCTTTGGAACCACAATATTCTATTGTTGGATCCAAAGTGTTCTTTGCTAGGCTTCGAGGTTTCCTTTTGCCTCGAGTGCCTCCTTTTTGTTTGTTGGGTACTTCAGTAGTCGTTTCTTATCCTAGAAGCTACCTTCTGATTACTAACTTGTAGTGTATGCCATGTCACTCAAGTAGTAGTTACTCCTTTCTTTGGGTTTTAACCCTTGGACTTGAACCTAAGATCCCTGATTGTGCTGGATTCTGGTGTAGTGAATCTTGTACATGAAGCTGAACTTTAACCCAAGATCCATTCCTTTGTCCCCTGTCTTTAATTCTCACACATTACCTCAGCATGGCTGGTACAACAATTTTATCCTTCAAGCTTGTGGTTATTGTCACGATTGAATTGTGACAGCTAAGGACTTCCCCTGCCACATGCTATGGCAGATGTTATTCAATGGAACCAAAAAGATCACAACAAGAGTACTCCTCGAGAGTATCGCATCTATACTCGTGACTCTGCCACACCTTACCCCTTCGCTGCATTGGTTTTCGGAAGGTTGTTGACTTATGCATCCACATCTCGGGATTCTATCCTGAGCATGTTCGTTTTTCTTGTTGTTTTCTGGCCTTTGTCTACCAGTTGGTAGCCAAGAAGTTATCTGCATTGGTGTCTTACGATGCAAGATACTCTTGTGGTTTTTCATGACAAACCATTTCGGAATGTCAGGAGAAACAAACTCTAGTAACTCGTCATATCCAAGACCAGGTCAAAGTGTTGTAACCTGCAGATTAAGAGGCGTTGATTAGCTTATATTTGTTCTACCTTAAAGTATCACACCTTTTATATTAAAGAGGTTGTGCTGAGTTTCATGACCCCTTAATGAAGTGATACTTCCACGCATCTTTACCCACCCTCCCTCGAGCTTTCGCGCTCGTGAGTGATGCGTGTGCATAATAATGTGGCCATCTAAGATTCTATCAATTCTTATTGTTTGAACTCTAAGGACATTTGAGTCATTCTTAGCGTGATTGGTTAACCCCGTCACTAAGAAAAGGATGATTGTGCTACCAAGTCCGTATTCTGGTACATTCTCTTCGGTCAAAGAGTTCGGCTCATGCCGAAGCTCTAAGACTATGTCTTCTTGCCTTACCAAGAAGGTTTCCTCTGGAACTAAGTGACATATCGGTGGTTTGTGATATTCTAGATGTCTACTAGAAGTACCTCCATGTTGCCACATGACCGTGTTGTCAAGTTCTTGAGCAAGCAAGTTCTCTGAACTGCTCCTTTCTCCAAGGATCCGTACTGGATACCCCTGAACTAGTTGGTTGAGCTTAAACAACAACTTGGAGAGTTGTAAGACAAAGTTCTATCCTACTCCGTTCATTTGTAAAGGGATGTTTAGTTTCGTTCGCACTGAAGAATGATAATATTTTCTTCGTGGATATGTTATATTTCTCCATCTTTTATTTGATTTGGGTTATCGTCAAATCAAACTCAGTTCCAAGGACTATCTTGATGATGTTTCTACTTGTGATGTTTCACTTCAGTACATCTTCATGTCCTTTGGTCTGAACAATACATTTGCTTTGTTCATATAACATACGAGTTCATCTTCTTGGAGTGTCTCGATAAGTTTGTTGTTGAGCCCATCAATGACATCCTTATCTTCTCCATGTTAGATTGAGTACATATGGAACATTGGGCATTAATGTTGGAAACGTTTGAGAACCATCTTTGAGTCATTTCGAAGTATGAGTTCTGGATGCTAGAAGTAACCTTCTTTGGTTCACGTGCAATTGTTGAAAGATGTCGCTGTGGATTCGAGTAGTTTTAACTTCGTTCCTTAAGGACACATGTGTGTTTTATTGCTAGTACTTTATACATATGCAGTTGTCTCTCGACAAGTTGCTAATACATGGTTCTAGCAATCTATCTCATTCTTCCAGAGCTTGACACTGTAGTCCATATCTTGAGAATCTAGTAACATTACCTTTGTGGTAAATGTTGAAAAATTTCTATTCGAACATGCTAAGTCTGAAGTATCATTTCACTTAACCAAAGTTGAATCTCAAGCAGCAATGATGGTTGGTGATCCCCAAGGTTTTGACATAGGTCTCTTTGTAATTCTGGCAAGATTGATGTAATGGTTGACACACTTAGCCGGAAAAACATATTGTCATATTCTTTTGATTCAGCAATATCAACCACTCTTCATGAGGCTTCTTCTATAATTAATTATAGGAGTTGTGCTTATGGTTTCCTTCGTCTCTGAAGTCTGATCTTTACTTGGTGCCTGATTTCTCGAACATCAAGGAGAACATTTAAAGTAGTGTTGATAAATGTCTCTCGGTCAATCCTCCAGACCCTTTATGTTGGAAAGCGTCTTGTTGTGCAAGTAATTGAAGTCTGAGAATGAAGTTTCTTTCTTCTCGTGTCATCAGGAATCTTCTTAACTACTCATCCTAGTGGTGTAAAGTAATATCATAATCTTGGCAAAGATTTTGATAAATCTGGATGAATAAAGAGTTTCCTTTGTTATCTTAACCATGTCTTAAGAGTGGCTATGATTTTGGTAATCTGTAGTTCCTCTTGATTACATGTTTCTTTATGACTCTTATGAGTCCTCTCCACCAAAATACCTTTCTGTCTTAAGCCTTCTGTTGAACGAAAGAGTGGCCGTTCTGTGTCAAAAGTAGTTAAACAGCTTGGTTTTGTTGATCCATATCTCTACAACCTAAAATCTCTACTTAAGTCGTTTAGTAGAGGTTCATTTATCGAAGTATGTGGTTTTGATCTTTCTGTTGGAAGATTTCTTTTTCAGAAGCTTCAAAACCTCATGTAAGTTCCATGGTCTCAATCCTTATGAAGACCATTTGTCTAACAACTTGAAACCTTTTCCTCTTGTTCCCTCTGTTACCTTGTTGTGTTTCATGTTCATCATCTTAGAGTTGTTTCTGAACACTCCATCCATGAGTTGAACATGAGATAATCTGTGTGTTGTTTAGTGTGTTTCCCTCTTGTCGTTAGAGTGGCCTTGTTTCTTTCTCTCTCCGTCTCTTTTTGTACCTTTGGAATCTCAGGTCGAGATTCTCGTAAGGGGGATAGAGCTGTAACACCCCAGTTTTAGTTAATCCTGTATTAGGTTTTGATTGTGCATCATGAGCATCATTCCTTAAAAATGCATGCAAAGAAAATTAAGACAAAACCCTAAACCCTATTTTTTCCTCCCTCTCTGAAAGCGATACAAATGGTTTTGAAAATGTTTGAAAAGTACAACATGTGAGGAGCCCAATCTGAATAAAAGGTCCCCTCAATATTTTATATATTTTACAAATCTTCTGGTATTTTAAAAGTATTCAAAACAGTTTACAAAATGGAATTATACAAAGAGAAAATACAAAATAGAAAAAGGGAAAGGTTTTGATAAAAAAAGAGAACAGCGGCCGCAGCCCAGCCTGCCTAGTTAGCCACCTTCCTCTCCTCCCCTCCCTGTTGCCAGCGTGCAGGAACCAGCAGCCCACCCCGGGACCAAACCAGCCCACCCGGCCCGTACCTCTTCGTTGTGCTTCTTCTTTCTTCCTCCTCGTGATGAACCGAAGCAGCTGCATGTGCATCGCCCTGTCGTCGATCTTCCTCGCATTATGATACTCGCCTCCGCCGATGATCTCACGGATAAGAACCAGCGCAACGTCCTCTCTCTCCCCATACCCATCTCACTCTCTCTCGTGCTCCCTCGCGGTTTTCCCTCTCTGGCCGGAACCCTACCACGCAGGTGCCGTGTTGCCCCACTGTACCAAGCTTCCCCGCGCCAAGCAGATGCTCCCCGGAGCTCCACCTCATCGCCATGACCTCCCTCGCTAGAGGAATCGGCAGCGGATGACCCCAGTTAAGATCCCCGTCCACTTCTTCTCTAACAACGGTCGCTGTCGTTGCCGTCGATTCAAGACGCGCCTCGCCTCACCGACCATCCTACCGAGTTACTGGTGAGCTCAGGAGCACGCTCATGCTATCCATCCTCTCTCTCATTTCCTGGTTCGGCCTCGCGTCCTGCGCCTCTTCCGTTCGCCGCAGATGCTTATTGCTGGCAAGCTTTCGATGGTCAATCCACAGCGGCGCCGCCACTTTCTGGTTGTCCGTGTTGCCCTGGTTCCAGCGCACCTTTCCTCGCTTGCACGCGTGCTCGAAATCACCCAGACCAGCGCTGATCTGAAGGATTCCCCATTGCTGATGTCATGCTGACATCAGCATGAGGCAATATATCCCTTTTATTTTATTTAAACTCATTTCTGTAATTTTTTTCTGGAAATAATATTAATATCCCATGGGGCCAAGTCGTCAGTGACTGAGGGTAGCCTCAGCCCCGGTGAGAAAAGCCCCAGACCCTATGGTGACATCAACCTGAGGTCATAAATGTTTTAAAATTGATTAAATAAATTTCAGAAAATGATTTAATATTGTAAAATGAATAACTTATTATTTATAAGTCAGAAAAATACAAATAATATATCAAAATGTTCAGAAAAATGAGAACTGTCTATTTAAGCTATAATCATGCATTGTTAAGCAACTTAAATGACAAGTTTAATTAGAAGAACATAGTAACCCCTCATAGGTGATTCCGGAGTTTTCCCGAGTTAGGGTTTGTGCCCCTTGGAACCCCGATTAAGATGTAGAGCATGCCTTAGGGTTACATTTCAATGCAAATTAACTTGTCATATCATCATCCTTGCTTGAGCATTGCATCGATGACATTGGTGATTGTTTCCCCTTTCTTTCTGGTGTTTGGTTCTTCCCGGTAGAATACGAGATCGAGATCGAAGTCAGAGAACCACACCGTTAAAGACCGAAGATCTACAAACAATACTTGACCAATTATAACAAGTCAAGTACAAGGCTCCCGAAGCTCTACTTATCTCCTATCAACTGGCAAAGGCAAGCATAGCCCCACCATGATATAATCCTATCATTTCGAAAGCATTTTAATTCTTTCCATGATGCATATGATTCTACTGTGGTCTTTCATCGATAGATAGAGTATCCTATCTATTTCATAGAACCCTTTGAGCTTATATTACCTGTTCCACTGCTCCTAGCATAACTATGTTTGGCTTGTGTGCACTGCTAGAGCTTATATATGTGTCTGCTTAGCCATGCATAACTGTCAGTTCTGGTCCATCCTGATCATCTATCAGATGTAGAGAATCTAGTATGACAGGACAACGTGATGAGATGATATCAGAGGTGATATGAGTTAAACATGCTAAGGCTTGTATGGTGATGGAGACATCCCATCTATTGATACAACCGTTGTACCTACAGCTACACACATACAAGGACCTATCACTCGATCACGTGCCAAACAACTTAACTATCAGGTACTTTCGTTTCTTGGAACTATTCCTCACATACATGAGAATATGATGCTGCCTAAATCAGATGTATTTCTTACTCTTTGGAATGATGGACCAAGCATGGATGAGAGGGACAAGCATTGGAGCATGGTCATGCATGGATATGGCAGCAAGCATGTGAGGATTCAAGAGAAGGCCACAGATGAAGATTTCAGAACTTTGAGGCCACCATAATGAAGAAAGAAGGCTTGGATGAAATATTCAAGATTAATACTTCACAAATTTGTCCATAGTATAATATGGTGCTGCGTCAACTTTATTTTGGCCCAGGCCCATGTAATTTTCGCAGGATTTGAAATAGCCACTTTTTAGAGTTCATATTTGAGGGGAAAAGGACTTCTAGGTTTGGATTCGGCCACCACTTCTATGGCTGGCCGAAACCCCACCTTTTCCTACTTAAATACTCCCCTTAGCCGTCACCATAGACTCGGATTTTGTTTAGACATTAAGTTAGCCATCATAGCAACTTCGCCAAGGCTCGAGCGTCGCAGAGGCCTCTTGTACTTTGCACCTATACATGATCCCACCTTTTCAATAAAGCTTTCATCTTAATCCACAATATCTTTATTGCAATATTAGTTCTTACTTGTTCTCGATTTCAGGTAGGAATTAAGACCCTCGCTGGTCAGGCTGATCGTGTTCCCGCAGGATCGGTAACCTCCAGGAGATTGGCCTAGCGATTGCATTGGCGCTCGTGCTCGCACGTGTAGTTGGATCATCAAGCCCGAACTCCACCAAATCGACTATCACCATCTCATCGAAAGATCGAACACCTTTGCCCTATCAAGTGGTATCAGATTTCAGGTTGCTCGGTGAGATTTTACTGTTTTCGTAGATTAGATCTGTTTTACCTATAACCCACGAAAAAGCCAAAAATACATTTAGAGTTTAGATCCATCCCATTACCAATCTACGCCTTGCATTATCTTTTCAGTTTTGCATTGTTGAATTTGTGTCTGCATCGTTGCATTGAGTTCTGATCACAGTAGTCACCGCCACACTCGCAGATCACCGCCACCATATTCCGCCTCCATATTCTACCACCATATTCCGCCGCCATACACCCAGCCACCATAAACCCTAAAACTCGGCCACCGCCTTCCTACCGCGACACGGATCCCATTCAGCTTTCCTGCCACGGCACGAGTCCGAGTTGAGTTATTGTTTCCTAGTTTTTCTTTTTTACTTTCCTTCCTTGTTGTTTCCGTGTTGAGCTAAAGTACGTGTCGAACTAAAAGTTCAGTCGTAAGTCCAGAAGGAGAGCAAAAAAGTCTAGAACCGCCTCCAAAATTTTTTTCTAGCTATACTGATTTTCGGCTCCGGGGATCACTTTTCTCCATCGGCCGTTATAGCGATATATTTTTGGCACCTGCATGCTTTCCGGAGCATAATACAAAAATTTCAAGAATTTTTTTGGGGGCTAACCTGTTTCTAGACCCCGTCGATCAGTTCTAGACACTCGCCATCATAGTGATTTTCGACATCTCGGTTCGCTTTTCAGGGTGCCATATCATCATATATTGCTTGTTGTGTCTCGTCGTGATGTCGTTGGTGATCTAGGCTCGCGTCTCTAGTACGGTCTAGCCTAGGACCAGCACAGTACCGTCGTTGAGTATTCTTTCAACATTTGCATTGTTGTTTTGATAATTGCTAACCCCTTTGCTAAGCCTTCCCATATCTCCACAGATTTCTCCACGTGCGGTGTCTCGACTCCTGGTAATCGCACGGTTCAATCTCTGGACCCACTGCTCCTCGCGGTTGCACACCGCCTTTTCCTGCTGTTTGGTAAGAACTTGTAAGAGCTTCGTATATTGCTTGACGGATTACGCGTGCCTTCCACCATATTTCCGTAGTTATAGGCATATATACCTGTGCTTTTTAAAGGACTAACCATGACAGATACTTCGCGTAACCTTGCCATCATGACGAACCAAGAACTACATGCCCACTTCTCCGAGCTATTGGTCGGTCGCGCTGAAGATGTGGATGCACGACTAGAAGAGTTTGACACCAAGCTCACCAACGCCATGGACAAGGTCGATGGACTCGAGAAATCCTTCAACGACAAGCTTGACGCTCGGTTCAAGGAGGTTTTGGACAGATTGCCAGCACTCGCACCCGCCCCATTGGCACCTCGGCATGACGCACGACGCATTCCGATCACGGGTCATAATGCTGGTTCAGCTGCCGCCGCATCTCAGGAGGCTACCGCTGCAGCTGAGGCACCTCAGGCTTCCACCACGGCTGGTGCTGCGACATTGGGGGCAGACGACGGGTACTACTATGACCTCGATGACAACGATTTGTTTGATGAGGAGGTTGAAAAACCTCCACACCCTACTGGCCGACCCCGATATTACCACCGCAACGCTCGACCACCGGTACGTGATGATGATCATGTTGCAAAGCTTAAATTAAATATTCCATTTTTTGAGGGTAAATATAATCCTGATGCATATGTTACATGGGAGATGGAAGTAGAACAACGTTTTGCATGTTTAAAATATCCTGAGAATATGCGTGTTAGTGCTGCTACATGTGAATTTACTAAATTTGCTTCCCTTTGGTCGTCTGAGTATTGTCGTTTAAATCCTACTACTATTCCTCGTACTTGGACTGCTTTAAAAACTGCTATGCATGTTTGTTTTGTGCCTCCCACTTATAAACGTGATTTACTAAAGAATCTGACACGTTTGGAACAAGGGAAAAAAATTGTAGAAGAGTATTATCAGGAATTGCAAACGGGGATGGTTCGGTGTGGTCTTGTTGAATCTACTTAACAAATTCTTCCACGTTTCTTTGGTGGATTAAACAAGGACATTCAACACATATTAGACTATAAGGAATATAATCCCATCACTCATTTGTTTCATCTTGCTTGCAAAGCTGAACGTGAAGTGCAGGATCGCCAAACACCATCGAGGAGGACTAATAATTCTACAGGTCGCACATCCACTTGGACATCCCGATAATCAGCGCCTTCTTCTCGTGATTCTCCACCAGCTACTACCACATCCAAGGCCACCACAAGATTTCCGTCAGCTGCTCCTCCACCGTCATCCAATGCTCCTGCTTGTAGTGCATCTTCTATGGCTTCCACGGGTAAAACAAAGGATATACAATGCCATAAGTGCTGGGGTTTTGGTCATATTGAGAGATAGTGCACAACACAACGTGTTATGATGGTGCGTGATGATGGTCAATATGATTCAGCGAGTGACTTTGATGAAGATACATTAGCTCTTATTTCTGCTCGAGATGGAGACAATTGTGATTCTGATGAAGAGACAGAGGTAATGGGAGCTGAAACTGCTGATCAATACAAGAGCTTAATTACACAACGTGTGTTGAGTGTGCAATTGAGAAAATTTGAGCATGATAAACGCCACAACCTGTTCCAAACATGTGGTGTTGTCAAGGAAAGAGCTATAAGGATCATCATTGATGGAGGGAGTTGTAATAATCTGCCTAGTGTTGACATGGTAGAGAAGCTTGCACTTCCAACAAGACAACGCACACATTCATATTACATCCAATGGTTTGAGAGTTCTCACAAGATCAAGGTAACAAGAACGGTTCGCGTGCATTTTACTATTGGTACATATTCTGATTTTGTTGATTGTGATGTTGTACCTATGCAAGCTTGTTCTTTGTTACATGGTAGACCATGGCAATTTGATAGAGAATCTGTCCATAATGGCAAAACTAATCACTATTCTCTTACGCATGATGGAAATAAAATTGGTCTAAAACCTATGACTCCCGAACAGATTTTAAAAGATGATCTTGCTAGAGCTAGTAGAGCTAAACCTGAGGAGAAAAATAAAAGTGAGAATCAGATTGTTGCTGCAGATTTTGTACCACCAAAGAACACTAAATCTGATTCTAAACATGCTACTGAAATTCGTTTGAAGAGTCCATGTATGCTTGCAAATAAAATTGATATTGCTGAACTAGATGTAAACAATATTCAATGTTATGCAATTATCTGCAAAGAGGTTTTGTTTTCATTTGAGGATATGCCTCCTTCTTTGCCACCCGCTATTGCTAACCTTTTGCAGGAATATGAGGATGTTTTTCCCGCTGAGCTACCACCAGGACTACCTCCTATTAGAGGAATTGAGCAACAAATTGATCTAATTCCTGGTGCTACGTTGCCCAACCGCGTGCCATATAGAACCAATCCAGAGGAGACAAAGGAGATACAACGCCAAATTTAGGAACTACTCGGCAGAGATCAAATTCGTGAGTCCCTTAGCCCCTGTGCTGTTCCTATTATTTTGGTACCTAAGAAAGATGGTTCTTCGCGCATGTGTACTGATTGTAGAGCTATCAATAATACTACTATTCGATATCATCATCCTATTCCACGTTTGGATGACATGCTTGATGAATTTAGTGGCTCTACCATGTTTTCTAAAGTTGATTTGCGTAGTAGTTACCACCAGATTCGTATGAAATTGGGAGATGAATGGAAAACAACATTTAAAACTAAGTTCGGTTTATATGAGTGGTTAGTGATGCCATTTGGTTTAACTAATGCACCCAACACTTCCATGAGATTAATGAACGAAGTTTTACGTGCTTTCATTGGACGTTTTGTGGTAGTCTACTTTGATGATATTATGATTTATAGAAAATCTTTAGAGGATCATTTGGACCATTTACGTGCTGTTTTCAATGCTTTACGTGATGCATGTTTGTTTGGTAATCTTGAGAAGTGCACCTTTTACACCAATCGAGTTGCGTTTCTTGGCTATGTTGTTACATCACAGGGTATTGAAGTGGGTCCAGCCAAGATTGAAGCTATTGAGAATAGGCCGCAACCCAAGACGGTCACACCAGTGAGGAGTTTTCTTGGCCTCGCTGGTTTTTATAGGTGCTTTGTTAAAGACTTTTTGGATCAATTGCCGCGCCACTGAATGAACTTACCAAGAAGGATGTGCCCTTTGTTTGGGGCGATGCAGAACAACAGGCATTCGTGATATTGGAAGATAAGCTAACACATGCTCCCTTACTCCAACTTCCTGATTTTAATAAGACTTTTGAGCTTGAATGTGATGCTAGTGGAATTGGTTTGGGAGGTGTGTTATTACAAGAGGGAAAACTTGTTGCATATTTTAGTGAGAAATTGAGTGGGGCTAGTCTGAACTATTATACTTATGATAAAGAATTATATGCGTTGGTTCGGACATTAGAAACTTGGCAACATTATCTATGGCCTAAATAATTTGTTATACATTCTGATCATGAATCTTTGAAGCATATTCGTAGTCAAGATAAGTTGAATCGTCGTCATGCAAAGTGGGTTGAATTTATTGAATCTTTTCCTTATGTTATCAAACACAAAAAGGGTAAAGATAATATTATTGCTGATGCTTTGTCGCGCCGTTATACTTTGTTTTCTCAACTTGACTTCAAAATATTTGGATTGGAAACTATTAAGGAACAATATGTGCATGATGCTGAATTTAAAGATGTGTTATAGAATTGTAGAGATGGTAGAACATGGAACAAGTTCGTCTTCAATGATGGATTTGTGTTCCGTGCTAACAAACTATGCATTCCAGCTAGTTATGTTCGTCTTTTTTTTGTTACTGGAGGCGCATGGAGGAGGATTGATGGGACACTTTGGTGTCAAGAAAATGGAGCATGTTCTTGCTGCACACTTCTTTTGGCCATGTATGCGTCGAGATGTTGAGAGATTTGTGGCATGCTACACTACTTGTCAAAAAGCTAAGTCTCGCCTTAATCCACATGGTTTATATATGCCTCTTCATGTTCCTAGTGTTCCTTGGGAGGATATTTCTATGGACTTTGTTTTGGGATTGCCACGTACACAGAAGGGGAGGGATAGTATTTTTGTTGTTGTGGATCAATTTTCTAAGATGGCGCACTTTATTCCTTGTCATAAAATGGATGATGCTGCGCATATTAGTGATTTGTTCTTTCGTGAAATTGTTCGTTTACATGATGTGCCAAATACTATTCTTTCTGATCGTGATACTAAATTTCTTAGCCACTTTTGGAGATGTTTATGGGCTGAGTTGGGGACTAAATTGCTGTTTAGTACTACTTGTCATCCCCAAACTGTTAGACAAACTGAAGTAGTAAATAGAACTTTGTCTACTATGTTGTGGGTTGTTTTAAAGAAGAACTTAAAAGTGGGAAGAGTGTTTACCTCATATAGAATTTTCTTATAATCGTTCGCTGCATTCTACCACAAAGATGTGCCCGTTTGAGATCGTGCATGGTTTTGTTCCTCGTGCACCTATTGATTTATTGCCTTTACCTTCTTCGGTGCAAAATAATTTGGATGCTACTCAACGCGCTGAAATGATATTAAACTTGCATAAGACTACTAAAGATAACATAGAACACATGAATGCTAAGTATAAACTTGCTGGGGATAAAGGGAGAAAGCATGTTGTGTTTGATGTTGGGGATCTTGTTTGGTTACATTTGCGTAAAGATCGTTTTCCTGATTTACGCAAGTCTAAGTTAATGCCACGTGATGCTGGTCCTTTTAAGGTGTTAGAGAAAATAAACGATAATGCATATAAACTTGAGTTGCATGATGTTAGGTTCCCAACCTTTAATAAGGTAGAGATCCCTGTGTTTACAATGCTAGTCCCTGGATCAATAGCTAGCATCCACAGTTAAGATGCAATATCAAGAAACAAAGGTCATGATACAACTTTATAACCAGGAATAAAATAATTTATTACATCTTACGTAGCTCATTTGGCTATCTCATTACAATGCAGCAGAATATAACAATAGCATGGGGTCCTTCATCTTCAAAGTGCCACAGGCAGACATGTTGGTTGTAGACTTGTAATCCTATTCATTAAACTACACTAATATCAAACAAACCTGCAACATAACAAGTTATAGCCACAAGGGTCAATACATTTGAATTGTATTGGCAAGTGATACTATGGTAGTATAGTGGAGTCTATCATCTATATGCATTTGGCTAAGTGGAGCTTAGGCTTGCTTTGCTCAAAATAGATTTTCCTTATCATTTGAAAACACTAAGTTTTTCTTTTTCAAAAACTTTTCCCAAGGAACCACCAATAGACATTGGGGTCCTTCACCCTTGTTCACCCACAAGTTTTACTTAGAAATTGGGATGAGGAGATTCTTGATAGCTTCCATGTCTTGATGCTCAAATTGTCCTTTGCCAGGGACATGGCTAAGTACTTAGATTTTTTACACTCTGCAGAGGTTGTGCACTTTCCCCACAAGACTTGGTTTCACCAAGACAAGATCTTTCAGAAGCCTTCCCTTAGACCATAATGGATGCGTTCCAACCTATCATCCCCTACCACCAACTGTCCATTTGGCTAAGTTATTGCAACCTATATGATCCAGGCAGAGCCCATAATGCCAAGTGGTTGCACTTGAAGCTTCTCAACATTTGACACCTCAAATCTCTTTGTTCCTGGGTGGCCATCCACAAGGGAGATACACAAGGTAAACCATAGAAATGGGCCTTGTGAACCACTCAACACAAACCATTCCTTCCATTACACCCAGGTGATTCATTCACTTAGTTGTTTTATTAAACAAAACACAAGTCCTTAACTTGGAAATATTCCATAGTATGAATATATATTCCACCCTTGTTTTCTATTAGCTAAGCTAAGCATGATAGTAGTAGGAATTTCTACTAAGGTTTCATCTACTAGGATTTCCCATGGCATAGTTTATACTTAGCAAAAATCCATGCAAGTCCTACTTAGAAACATCACTAATGCATAGTGAAAATAATGGGACAAAAGTATGAAGCATCACTTGCCGTTTTGGTAGAGAATATAGGTTCACTCCTTGTCCTTGCAATACTCACACTCTTCAAATCACTATAATTCAATCAAGCAAGGTACAATTACAATCTACCATTCAAGCAAAACATCACATAAAATGATAGAAACAAAATAATGCATGGAAGCATGTCAAAGATTGTTTTATTTGAAAAAGTGGTTTCTAATGGGTCATAAGAATTTGGAAAACATCTGATGGTTATTTTACAAAGTGGCAAAATCATTTGCAAAAGGTTCTATCTATAAACCATTTTAAAACAAGGTATCATTTTATGTGGTGTAGAAATGTTTTTAATAAGGCAATAATCTATAGGTTCATAAAATAAGTTTTCAAATCATCAAACTTGTGTTTGGGTCAGAGGGTTTAAATCAAAACACTTCCCAAAAGATTTTCTCCCAAATACATTTTTGAAACCACCAATTGATTCCTAGGGTCAGTAGGTTCAAAACAAATCATTTGCCAAAGATTTTATCCCCAAAATCATTTTAGAACAATTTTTATATTCTAAACATGCATACACAAGTTTCTGTCAAAACAAACATTTTATCAGAAGCAATTTACTAAACAAAGTGCATGGTAAGAAAGTACTTGTCTTGCTGATTCCATTGATATAAAATTTGCAAAATTTGGACCTGTGGTTTGAAAGTTATGAATTTTACAAAATGGAACATCAAATAGATCAATTCTGTTTTAAATCAAACCAACCGGGCCACGTGTCTTGATTCTATTCGCTGGTACCGGTTCGTCTGGATCACGCTCTCTGGTGCATTGGATCTAAGTTAGATCGAGCGGTGCAGAGACACCCGTACCCTTTCGTTTAAGTTACCTATCCTAACCGTGCGATCGAGATCTGACGGTGCTTAGCATGCTTGCTAAAGATGGGCGGCGCTGGCGGCGGCGACTGGCGGCGGAGCGGCCTGGCGGTGGCGTTGCTGGCGATGCAGGAAGCGAGAGAGGATGGGTAGAAGCTCACCGAGTTCGCCGTGGCATGGGGAAGCTCAAGGTGCTCGCGAGAAGGCAAGGGGTGCACGGTGGTGGAGTGGATTCCTCGCCGGAGTTCAAGACGGCGTCTGGCGGCTCTGTATGTCGTCGGGGCAAAGCTAGAGGCCGCGCTAAGACGAAATAAGGTTGTCGTTAGATGCGCACAGCGCTGGGGATCATACTCGTGTCAACGAGAGTGAAAGGGATGGTCGGAAGCTACCTGGGGAGTTCGTCGGAGAAGGAGCAGACGGCGGCGACGTTCAGACGAAGACGGAGTCGACGATACAGGGCACGCACGAGTGAGATGAGGATGCAGAGAGGTGCGCCAGGGCCTGGGGGTCACGTACGTGTGCTCGAGGAGACGAGGCGCGGTGGAGGCTGGCCGGAATCGCTCGCGAAGCTCGTCAGAGCAGAGGGCGGTGCAGGGGGAATTGGGGACAGCCTGGGGGCTCCGGTGGTGTGGCGTCTGGGGAAAATGGAGAGGGAAGGCTGGCGATTAAGAAGGCATGGTCAGGGGGAGGATTAACTGCGCCATTTACGCGAATTAAGCCGAGCTTTAATTGACAGCAGCGGCCGGCAAGGTGAGGGGCGGGGTCAGCGCGTGGGTGAAGAAGATGACTGGGAAGGGTGGGACCTGGCTGTCTGCGAGAGAGAGTGTGGGAGTGGGGTCCATCGGTCAGTTGCTGAGCGGGTGAGAGTAGTGGTGAGAAAACGAATCGCTCGGGTGAGAGGGAGAGGTGGGCTGGACTAGGCTTAGTGGGCTGGGCTGCATCTATTCGTTTTTTTTTGATCTGATTGTTTTTCTTTTTCTCTTTTGATTTTTCTGTTTTGATTATGTTTAAACAATTTAAACATTCATTTGAAATCAAACCTCAACCAAGATTTGTGTAGGTTTAAACACTGATTAGTAATAAAATCTGAAGTCAATTTTGGAATAAAGTTTTATTCTTTTTGGGGGTCTTTTAATTATTCAAATAAGCCCTTGTTTTAAATCAAATAAGATTTAATAATATTTTCAAACACCATTTAAATTCGTAAACCTTCCAAATCTTTTTAGTAGGTTTTTATTTGTTTAATAGGGTGTCAAATAATTCATCTTGAATTATTTGGAAAGTATTTAATATGATTCATAATCATTTGAATTGGGTATTTGTTTTAATTCCAATGGAATTAAATATAGTTTTAAATCCCTAAATTTTACTTGGAAGATTTATTTTATTTAAATTAATTTAACAACTTTTATTCCACTTGGGTAAATTCCAAAATACCATTTTCTCATGAATTGTATAATTATTCTTATTAGAGATTTGTCTGTATTAAAATAGGTATAGAATGGTTAATGCCATTTTATTTTATTTTGGAAATTCTTTATCCTTTTATTTTATTTGGATTTGGATTCTAATTCATTCCATTTGCTTATGGTCTTGGCCAAGATTTTAATTTGGTCTTTAAATATTGCTTATTTAATATTTCTTTCTTCATCTTATAAAATCCATATCTTTTTATTTATAGATCCAAACTTGGTGACTCCAATTTGTAAAATCTTATTTGATATTTATTTATCCTTTTAAATATCTTTAGGATTTTTTTTCACAATTTTGTATGGTTTTTAGATAAGTGCTTTATTAGCTTTGGAAATTACTTTTCCTTGTCTTATTTAAATTCATAAGATTTTATTTATGGTTCCAAATTAAGTGAAACCAATTTATGGTCTTATAATATTTCTAATTGTCTTTCTTGATCATTTGTGAATGTTTGTTGACAAATTTTTATATGGATCAAATCCATAGTCTTTGAGATAACTTGGAAATGATTTTCTTCCATTAGGGTTTTAGGGTTTGGATTTATTTTCCAAGTGTTTAAATTTCCAGATGCATTTTATGAGGAATGCATTTCTTTTGATTTTGGATTTTGTTGAATTCAAACTTTAATTAAAGTTTGTTCAAGATGGGATTTTAAGTTTCCATTTAGAAACAAAGTTTCTTTTCACCCTGATTTTCAACAATAATTTATTTTGTTTATTTATTTTTCACATTACAAGATTTGGAAAATCTTGGGATGTGACACATGCAGACTTTGGTACGGTTAGTCCTACGTTTAACATTGCATATTTGAAGCCTTACTTTGGTGAGGAACATGAGATTGCGTCGAGGACGACTTCAATTCAAGAAGGGGAGCATGATGTGGACATCCCATCTATTGATACAACCGTTTGTAGGGTTCGCAGCATAGAAAACAAAAATTTTCCTACGATGTGAACTATATACCAAGATCTATCTACTAGATACAAACAACGGGCGGATGTATATCCGTAGAGAACATACCCTTGAAGACCGACAAAGCTTAACGAGTTCAACTCGTGGTTGATGTAGACGATCTCTTGCCGATCTCAAGATCGAGAGGAAGTCCTAGCGCCGCAAATCAGCAGCGCATCCTTGCTCGCACACACATTCGAGGCACCGAGCAACCTCCGCCTCCTCGCTCCAGCGATGCAGCGGAAGCACAACTCTTTCTTGCCGAATAGCCACCGGGAACATGTATCTCGCTAGTCCGAGACCATGGGGGATAAATTCTAGAGGGGGAGAGAGATCCTTCACGAGGAGGTGTAAGAGACAAGTGAGGAGGGGGGCTCCTTTTATAGGAGGAGGGGGGAACCCCAAGGGGGTGGCCGGCGCATGGGGCTGCCCCCTTGCCCTCCCCTCTTCATGTGGGTGGACACTCCATTCACAAATCTCCTTTAAATTCCCTCCACTCAAAATTCCACTCAAATTCCCATTAAATTTCCACCAAATTTAATGCAAACTCTCATTAAATAAAACTCTTTTATTTTATTCAGAATTTTGTCAATTACTTTATTGAAAAACATTCACAAATAACCCCTTGCTAGAATTCTATTTCACATGCATAACCACTTTATGCAATTTCACCCGAAAACCTGTTTCGGTATCTAGTGAAATAAATTCCTGCGCTTGTTCATTCTTTCGGCATGAAACATTTGCTCCAATTGGATGTCGGTGTCTCTTAAGTGTGTCACCCTACGGTTCGTGAATAATGCGGACATGATCGAGACCCCTCTCGGATCAATAATCAGAAGCGGGATCTGGAGACCCATACTGACTCCCACACATTCAACGATGACTTTCTTGTGATCGTCGGAACCTTTTACGCTAGTATCTTAATCGCTTTGTTTCATGATATATTACATGTCCGAGATTCGATCATCGGTATCTCCATACCTAGTTTGATCTCGTTACCGACATGCACTCTTTTCTCGTTCCTGTGATATAACATTCTAGTGATCAAATCACTTGCTTGCAAGCTAATCAATGTGATATCACCGAGAGGGCCCAGAGTATATCTATCCGTCATCGGGATGAACAAATTCCACTCTCGATCCATGAGCCTCAACATAACACTTTATTAGTTCTGAATCCATCTTTATAATCACCCTGTTACGGTGTGACGTTTGATGTTATCAAGATACTCTTCCGGTGTTAGTGATTGACATGATCTCATGGTCTAAGGATTAGGATCACTTCGTAAGTTGTTATAGCAATATAAACTCAATGACTTTGATCGTAATGCTATACTTTGGATGAATGTTCATCACACCATTACACTAATGTTGTGATCCCGTTATTAACAACATCCAATGTCCATGATCAGGAAACCTTGATCATCTTGTTAATCAACGAGCTAGTTTATGAGAGAGGCATAACTAGGAACTTTCTGTTTGTTTATTAAACACACATGTGTTAACGTTTCCGTATTAATACAATTATAGCATGCAAAATAAACATCTATCATATACTTGGAATACACATAATAAACACTTTATTATTGCCTCTCAGGGCATATTCCCTTCAGTCTCCCACTTGCACTAGAGACAATAATCTAGTTACATAGTGATAAATCTAACACCCATTGAGTTCTGGTGTTGATCATGTTTTGCTCTAGGGAGAGTTTTAGTCAACGGATCTGCTACATTGAGATCCGTATGTACTTTACAAATCTTTATATCTCCATCCTTGACATGCTCGCGGATGGAGTGAAACCGGCGCTTAATATGCTTGGAATGCTTGTGATACCTTGGCTCTTTGGCATTGGCAATGGCACCATTGTTGTCACAATAGATCACCATTGGGTCCAACGCGTTTGCCACCACTCCTAGTTCGGATATGAACTCCTTCATCCAAACTGCTTCCTGAGCCGCTTCTGAAGCAGCAACATATTCGGCCTCCGTTGTTGATCCCGCTACCACAGGTTGTTTGGAGCTCCTTCAACTAACCGCTCCGCCATTCATGAGAAATACGTATCCGGATTGAGACTTAGAGTCATCCGGACCGGTGTCAAAGCTAGCGTCGACATAACACTTAGCGACGAGCTCTTCTTCACCTCCGTATACAAGAAACATATCCTTAGTTCTTCGTAAGTACTTAAGGATATTCTTGACCACTATCCAGTGTTCCGAACCTGGATCCGATTGGTACCTACTAGTCAAACTAATAGCATGTGCCACATCCGGTCTTGTACATAGCATGGCGTACATTATAGAGCCTATGGCTGAAGCATAGGGGACTTTGTCCATTATCTCTCTTTCTTCCGCCGAAGCCGGACTTTGAGTCTTACTCAATGTCTTGCCTTGCAACATAGGTAAGAACCCCTTCTTACTACCGTCCATTTTAAACTTCTTTAAAATCTTATCAAGGTATGTACTTTGTGATAGCCCTATTAGGCGCCTAGATCTATCTCTATAGATCTTTATGCCTAATATGTATGACGCTTCACCTAGGTCCTTCATTGAAAATTTGCTGTTTGGATAACTTTTAACACTGTTTAAAAGATCTATATCATTTCCGATCAATAATATGTCATCCACATATAATATCAGAAATGCCACATTGCTCCCACTCACTTTCTTGTAAAGACAAGCTTCTCCATAAGTTTGGACAAATCCAAACTCTTTGATCACCTCATCAAAGCGGAGATTCCAACTTCGTGATGCTTGCTTCAATCCATAGATGGATCGCTGAAGCTTGCACACCTTGTTAGCATCCTTAGGATCGACAAAACCCTTTGGTTGTATCATATACAACTCTTCTTCAATATTACCAATGAGAAACGCGGTTTTGACATCCATCTGCCATATCTCATAATCGAAATATGCAGCAATTGCTAACATAATCCTAACTGACTTTAGCATCGCTACGGGAGAGAAAGTCTCTTCGTAGTCAACTCCTTGAATTTGTCGAAACCCCTTTGCGACAAGTCGAGCTTTATAGACGGTCACATTACCATCAGGATCAGTTTTCCTTTTGAAAATTCATTTGTTCTCCACGGCCTTTCGGTCGTGAGGTAATTCCACCAAGTTCCAAACTTGATTTCATACATGGATTCCATCTCGGATTTCATGGCTTCTAACCATTTGTTGGAATCCGGGCTCATCATCGCTTCTTCATACGTCGCAGGGTCATCATTTTCATCAACCATGAAATTCATGACAGGATTTCCGTACAGCTCGGGAGCTGCACGCGTCCTGTTTGACCTGCGAGGTTCGGTAGTACTCTCTTTCGGAGTTTCATGATCATTATCATTAGTTCCCTCTTCAACAGGTGGAGCCAACTCCGGAACAACTTCCGGCGCTGCGCTACTCGCCATACTTTGAAGAGAAGGTTCCACAACCTCTTCGAGTTCTACCTTCCGACTACTCACACTTTTCGCGAGAAACTCTTTCTCTAGAAAGGATCCATTCTTGGCAACAAAAACCTTGCCCTCGGATCTGTGATAGAAGGAATACCCAATAGTTTCTTTAGGGTATCCTATGAAGACGCATTTTTCCGCTTTGGGTTCGAGTTTATCCGGTTGAAGTTTCTTCACATAAACATCGCATCCCCAAACTTTAAGAAATGACAGCTTAGGTTTGTTTCCAAACCACAATTCATACGGTGTCTTTTCAACGGATTTAGATGGTGCCCGATTTAAAGTGAATGCAGCAGTTTCTAGTGCATAACCCCAAAATGACAGCGGCAAGTCCGTCAGAGACATCATAGATCGAACCATATCTAATAAAGTACGATTACGACGTTCCGACACACCATTTCGCTGTGGTGTTCCGGCAGGTGTGAGTTGTGAAACAATTCCACACTCTTTCATGTGAGTCTAAACTCGTAACTTAGATACTCACCTCCACGGTCGGACCGTAGAATTTGATCTTTCTATTACGATGATTTTCCACTTCATTCTGAAATTCCTTGAACTTTTCAAAGGTTTCAGACTTGTGTTTCATCAAGTAGATATAACCGTATCTACTCAAATCATCCGTGAAAGTAACAAAATAACGATATCCACCTCGCGCCGACACACTCATTGGACCACATACATCAGAATGTATGATTTCCAATAAATCTGTCGCCCGTTCCATTGAACCAGAAAACGGCGTTCTAGTCATCTTGCCCATAAGGCATGGCTCACATGTATCAAATGATTCATAATCAAGTGATTCCAAAAGTCCATCCGAATGGAGCTTCTTCATGCGTTTAATGCCAATATGACCTAGACGGCAGTGCCACATATATGCGGATATATCATCATTAAATTTAATCCTTTTAGCATCAACATTATGAATATGTGTAACATTATCATCGAGATCTAATAGAAATAAACCATTCATCATCGGTGCATGACCATAAAAGATTTCATTCATATAAATGGAACAACCATTGTTCTCGGATTTAAATGAATAACCACTTCGCATCAAACACGATCCAGATACAATGTTCATGCTCAGTGCAGGCACCAGATAACATTTATTCAAGTTTATAACTAATCCCGACGGCAAGTGGAGAGGCAGCGTTCCGACGGCGATCACATCAACGCTTGATCCATTGCTGACACACATCTTTACCTCACCCCTTGCTAGCGGTCGCTTGTTCCGCAGCCCCTGATTCGAGTTACAAATATTAGCAACTGAATCGGTATCAAATACCCAGGTGCTACTGTGAGAACTAGTCAAGTACACATCAATAACATGTATATCATATATACCTTTGTTTGCCTTGCCGGCCTTCTTGTCTGCCAGATACTTGGGGCAGTTGCGCTTCCAGTGGCCAGTCCCCTTACAATAGTAGCACTCGGAATCAGACTTAGGTCCAACTCGGGTTTCTTTTCAGGCGCGGCAATAGGCTTGCCGCCCTTACTTCCCTTCCGTTTTCCCTTCTTGTCTTTCTTGAAACCAGTGTTCCTATTGATCATCAACACTTGATGTTCCTTTTTGATCTCCACTTCTGCAGTTTTAAGCATTGACAGAAGCTCGGGGAGAGACTTCTTCATGCCTTGCATATTATAGTTCATCACGAAGCTCTTATATCTAGGTGACAGAGACTGCAGAACACGATGGATGCCTAAGTCAATGGGAATCGATATTCCCAAGGACACAAGCTTATCGGCGTAACCCGACATCTTGAGTACATGCTCACTAACGGAGCTGTGCTCTTCCATCATGCAGCTAAAGAACTTTTCTGAAGCGTTGTAGCTCTCTACAGCAGCATGTGTGTCGAAAATCATTTTCAACTCACCCATTGTATCAAATGCATTGCCGTTTTTGAAACGCTTTCGAAGTTCCGGCTCTAGCCCATACAATATGCCGCAATGAACTAAGTTGTGGTCCTCCTGACGAGTCTGATAGACATTCTTCTCCTCGTCAGGGGCATCATCTAAAGGTGGGGGGCCTAACGGCGCTTCTTGCACATATTGCTTTTGTGCAGCAGAGAGGAGAATCCTCAAATTCATGGCCCATTCGGTAAAGTTGCTACCGTTCGTTGCTAGTTTCTCTTTCTCCATAAACACATTGAAATTAAAAGTAGGTGGTGCCATCTACAACAGAATTTGTAAAGTTTAGACTAAGTGTATGATAGATTGAGTTCAACTAATCTATATTACGAATGAACTCCCACTCAAAAACGACATCCCTCGTGCCTTTTTGGTGATTACATGAACCAAATCCACTACACCAAGTCCGATCATCACGTGAGTCGGTATAGCTTCAAAGGCAGCATCAAATGGGCATCATATCAACTATATGACTCATGCTTAACCTTTGGGTCCGTGTTCCGAGGCCATGTCTGTACATGCTAGGCTCGCCAAGTTAGAACCTTAGTATTCACTTGTGTAACTGTTTTACACCCGAAATATGGTCGTGGATCCAAGAACACCCGATCATCACGTGATGTCTTGGAGCGACGAAAACATAATCGGTGAATACTAAAGGAAGAACATATTCTTATCTTGATATCTAAATGAGGGATCATCTTATTATGCTAACAAAGCGCTAAACAAGCAATATAAGATTCTATCAAACATCATATGTTTATTAGTGAAATTATATGGTTCCCGCAGATGATCTCTATCATGTGCATCGTGGTATGATCACTATCATACCTATATGTGTAAATCCAAGGTCTATGGATTTTACACGCTATGTGTGTTGTAAGAGTATAATCGCATACTTCTACATAACACTAGCCCAGCAACAATCTAAACTAGACGCCTCTAATTTATCCATTGCAAGTTTTACGTGGCTTAGGGCTTTCGAGATAGAACCGTTCTTACCTACGAACATGAACCACAACGAAGATAATCAAATTGTTGACAACTCGCTTGCAAAACAGATATTGACTATAGTAGGAGAGACAGACACCCGCTAGCCACATATGCAAACTAGTTGCATGTCAAGCGTGGAACAGGTCTCATGTGCGAGGACATGTAAAGTTTGTCCGGGCCGCTTCATCCCACTATGCCACCAATATCCAAAATTACAACAAAGGAGCAACAACATGATCATCATCGCCCACATACTCGTATGTGTACTACCCGTGTAAAGTATCTACGCATAGATCCGGCTCTGATACCACTGTAGGGTTCGCAGCATAGAAAACAAAAAAATTCCTACGATGTGAACTATATACCAAGATCTATCTACTAGATACAAACAACGGGCGGATGTATATCCGTAGAGAACATACCCTTGAAGACCGACAAATCTTAACGAGTTCAACTCGTGATTGATGTAGACGATCTCTTGCCGATCTCAAGATCTAGAGGAAGTCCTAGCGCCGCAAATCAGCAGTGCATCCGTGCTCGCACACACGTTCGAGGCACCGAGCAACCTCCGCCTCCTCGCTCTAGCGATGCAGCGGAAGCACAACTCTTTCTTGCCGAATAGCCACCGGGAACATGTATCTCGCTAGTCCGAGACCATGGGGGATAAATTCTAGAGGGGGAGAGAGATCCTTCACGAGGAGGTGTAAGAGACAAGTGAGGAGGGGGGCTCCTTTTATAGGAGGAGGGGGGGAACCCCAAGGGGGTGGCCGGCGCATGGGGCTGCCCCCTTGCCCTCCCCTCTTCATGTGGGTGGACACTCCACTCACAAATTTCCTTTAAATTCCCTCCACTCAAAAGTCCACTCAAATTCCCATTAAATTTCCACCAAATTTAATGCAAACTCTCATTAAATAAAACTCTTTTATTTTATTCAGAATTTTTTCAATTACTTTAATGACAAACATTCACAAATAACCCCTTGCTAGAATTCTATTTCACATGCATAACCACTTTATGCAATTTCACCCGAAAACCTGTTTCGGTATCTAGTGAAATAAATTCCTGCGCTTGTTCATTCTTTCGGCATGAAACATTTGCTCCAATTGGATGTCGGTGTCTCTTAAGTGTGTCACCCTACGGTTCGTGAATAATGCGGACATGATCGAGACCCCTCTCGGATCAATAATCAGAAGCGGGATCTGGAGACCCATACTGACTCCCATACATTCAACGATGACTTTCTTGTGATCGTTGGAACCTTTTACGCTAGTCTCTTAATCCCTTTGTTTCACGATATATTACATGTCCGAGATTCGATCATCGGTATCTCCATACCTAGTTTGATCTCGTTACCGACATGCACTCTTTTCTCGTTCCTGTGATATAACATTCTAGTGATCAAATCACTTGCTTGCAAGCTAATTAATGTGATATCACCGAGAGGGCCCAGAGTATATCTATCCGTCATCGGGATGAACAAATTCCACTCTCGATCCATGAGCCTCAACATAACACTTTATTAGTTCTGAATCCATCTTTATAATCACCCTGTTACGGTGTGACGTTTGATGTTATCAAGAAACTCTTCCGGTGTTAGCGATTGACATGATCTCATGGTCTAAGTATTAGGATCACTTCGTAAGTTGTTATAGCAATATAAACTCAATGACTTTGATCGTAATGCTATACTTCGGATGAATGTTCATCACACCATTACACTAATGTTGTGATCCCGTTATTAACAACATCCAATGTCCATGATCAGGAAACCTTGATCATCTTGTTAATCAACGAGCTAGTTTATGAGAGAGGCATAACTAGGAACTTTCTGTTTGTTTATTAAACACACATTTATTAACGTTTCCGTATTAATACAATTATAGCATGCAAAATAAACATCTATCATATACTTGGAATACACATAATAAACACTTTATTATTGCCTCTCAGGGCATATTCCCTTCACCGTTGTACCTACAGCTACACACATACAAGGACCTATCACTCGATCTCGTGCCAAACAACTTAACTATCAGGTACTTTCGTTTCTTGGAAATATTCCTCACATACATGAGCATATGATGCTGCCTAAATCGGATGTATTTCTTACTCTTAGGAATGATGGACCAAGCATGGATGAGAGGGACAAGCATTGGAGCATGGTCATGCATGGAGATGGCAGCAAGCATGTGATGATTCAAGAGAAGGCCACGGATGAAGATTTCAGAATGTTGAGGCCACCATAATGAAGAAAGAAGGCTTGGACGAAATATTCAAGATTAATAATTCACAAATTCGTCGATAGTATAATATGGTGCTGCGACACCTTTATTTTGGGCCAGGCCCATGTAATTTTTGTAGGATTTTAAATAGCCACTTTTTAGAGTCCGTATTTGAGGGGAAAAGGACTTCTAGGGTTGGATTCGGCCACCACTTCTATGGCTGGCCGAAACCCCACATTTTCCTCCTTAAATACTCCTCTTAGCCTTCACCATAGACTCGGATTTTGTTTAGAAATTAAGTTATCCATCATAGCAACTTCGCCAAGGCTCGAGCGTCGCAGAGGCCTCTTGTACTTCCCACCTATACAGGATCCCACCTTTTCAATACAGCTTTCATCTTAATCCGCAATATCTTGATTGCAATATTAGTTCTTACTTGTTCTCGATTTCAGGTAGGAATTAAGACCCTCGCTGGTCAGGCTGATCGTGTTCCCGCAGGATCGGTAACCTCTAGGAGATTGGCCTAGCGATTGCATTGGCGCTCGTGCTCGCACGTGTAATGGGATCGTTAAGCCCGAACTCCACCAAATCGACTATCACCATCTCATCGAAAGATCGGACACCTTTGCCCTATCATATGGGAGGCCACGGTGGGATGTGGTTTTTCTAGTCCCATGCTCGCCACCACTAGGAACTGAGTTCTTGCCTTTGGAACCGATAAGAGCGTACAGCAACACGGGGCTTGGGAACCCCTCGCCTGATTAACTTGCCTAGTCGATTTCATGAGTCACATAGTTCGGGCGTTCCATTCGACATATGCATAGAAAACCTTTTGAAAGGTTTGTCGAGTGCAGGTGCATTCATAACAGGTAGGTAAGCGTGGCCGAGGTTGCTTGGGGTAGATGGCGCCCCTGGTAAACCAACCTCACCTCACATCTTTAAGTACCGACTTCGGGATTTGACCCGTTACGGCGGAACCATACTTATTGCGTGACTCATGGTCTCGGCGAAAGCAAGGTAAAGGTCGTGTCCAACCACACCCTCTGCCGGCCTTCCAAGGAAGAGGGCTAATGATCTGGCATTAAGAGTCGGTTGGTACGTGTGGGTAAAGTTGTACACCCCTGCAGGGTTAAATCTTTTCGAAAAGCCGTGTTCACAGTTATGAACGCTTGGTGACCAGATTCTAAGATCATAGAGAACTTTAACCTAATCGTAAAACTTGGCAGTTCAACGTGTGATTAAGGATGCTTCCTCATGGGTACGAGGGGGTGATCCTAGTTGGTAGATGATGATGACTTGGTGGATATCAAAAGATGATGATAAATATTTTGGAGACGTCGCTCTCTTATCCCCTTTTAAAATACTTGACTAGACGAGATTCTTCTCTCTCTTGTTTTATAAACAAAAGTGGCTTTATGCAAAACAACTCCACCAGCCATAAGTCTTGCGGAGTACACCCTGTACTCACCCTTGCTTTGTTGATAATTTTGGTAGAGTAAGTGTTCACCCGAAGACGAGTTCCGTACTACATCGACATCGACGAGTAACTTGGGGTTCCCGGCCGGCAGCCTGGAATCTATGGGTTGGGACGTCGTCTTTATGCTTCAGGCCTCTTAGGCCATTTGTTAAGTTTGCTGTAGTTAATAGCATAATTTGCCTTCCGTTGTTTGATGTTTGTGGTCAGTGACCTATGCTTGTAATAATTTGGTTCTCTACTCAATTTTGAGCTTGCTGTAATAAATTTTGTATCGTAGGGTCACTGCCGTGTTAACGATTCTTCACTGGATATTCTAGAGCTCAAGGCTAAGCTTATTTCAGACGGAGGTCTGGGATTTGTTTAGCCCTGATCCCGGGGGTGTCACACACCAGAACCCAAAGCATCAAGTTTCTCAAGATTCAGTGGAGCGACCACACTGAGGAAGAAGCTACCTCGGAGCGAGAAGATCACATCAAGACGGAGGTTCCCGATCTTTTTAAATCCTAGGTAATCTTTTTTCTTCCTTTTTCAAATCTCGGGACGAGATTTTGTTTAAGGGGGAAGGTTTGTAACATCCCAAAAATATAAAACAATGATCATCAAACTCTAATCACTCAAATTAGGGTTAACAAAAACTTTGATTAATTAAAATCATATGAATGCATGTGTGTATGTGATGATTTGATAAATGCATGAATGATCTTGTGTGATTAACCTGAATAGCAAGAAATGGTTTAAATATGAAAATAACATCAGATAAAACATTTCCAAGCAGAAATAAATAAAGAGAAAAATCAAAAACAAATCAATTAAGGCAAATGGTCATTTTTGCCAATCTTGCTCACTAGGTCAGTTTGAGTGTTTCTAGTCCAAGATTTCAAACAGAAACTTTTCCAATTCTTTTCACCCCTTGCTAGACCAAGTAAAAGTGATGCAAAGCCCACCTTTCAAACTTGCAGAAACATTTGAAAACCTCATTCAAATGACAATTCAAAATTGAATCTTTATCATATGTGAAGATCACACATTTTCAAAACCCAACCAAACCAGTGCCCCTTGACTAATCCAACTAACCAAAGACTCCCTAGTATGTGCCTAGCAAACCCACCAAGTTTGAATCCAAAATTCAAATTTTAATTTCTTTCGGCCATTTCATCAAACACCCTGTTTGCAGCAAACAAACAAACACTATAGTGAGCAATGAATTTGGCTAACCTTTTTCCTCTCTAGCTCTCACTACACTCTCAGTAGATGATCTAGCCCAATTAACAAGCCTTAGCACCACTGTGAGCTTGGCATAGCCATTAACGGTGACAATGTCGAGCCCATTTGCTAACCCCAATGTCACCAGCGAGCTAGAGGAAGAACTAGCCCCGCCAACCTTGTCTGGAACACGCAGAACCGTCCACCACCACTCCCTGTCCCAGCCCCAAGCGCAGCCAGCCACTGGACCACCCGTCAAGCACGCGCCCAGTCTCTCTGCGTGCGAGCCGAGAGCGCGCCAGTGCGCCACACTCGACCAGCACCCATAGACTGCGCGCCGTCCTCGCTGCTTGCGTGCGTGATCGCCAACACTCCAGCACCCCGCCAGACAACGTCATTCGCCGCCGTGCGACCAGGAGCACCCATGCGCCATTAAATTCGCCGTCGGACCTGCCCAGGGCATCAACTCGTTCCGACCGATCAGCACCGCCCCACACCTCGCCACCATGTCGTTGAGCTTCGCCAGGGAGCATAGCACCGCCCCCTACCGTCTCCCATGCCATTGGCACCCTGTGCCATCGACCACGGCGAGCTCAGCCCGCGCCCATTGGTCCCTTCAGCCACTACAAAAGGAGACCTCCACCGCTCATTTTCGCCATCGACCACGGCGAGTTCGCGGCTGCAGAGGAGGAGAGGCGCCGTCGATTGGAGCCGCCCTAGGAGAAGCTGCCGGTACCATGAGAACCGTCGTCGTCGACTTCGTGGTTCGCCCCCGTCGCCGACCATCACCTGAGCCCCGGTGAGCCTCCCACGACCCCCACATGTCGCGCTAGGGTTCTGTCTCGCCGGCGCTGCCCGACATGGATGATGAACCAGAGCCGTTCGATTAGAGTTAGATCGTGCGGCCTAGATCACCCCGTACCTCTTCGCCCCTCACTGTCTCACTGACGCGTGGGGACAACCACTTAACTAGCCCGTGTGTGCGCTGTGCGTAGTGCGCCGGCCCAGTTAAACGTCCTGCGTGACCCAACAATTCAAATTTAGTTTTATTCATTTAATTTCAAACGCAGTTCTGTACCCAAATTCAAAAATCAACCCAGCTCGATTCACTGAACCAAAATGCATTAAACCAATTTTGTTAGAAAGTTACTGGAATGATTAATCCAAGCCCGTTGGATTCAAATCATTTAGAATTGTAGATCACCCATGGTAAAAATAACAAGGCAGAAGCTTTTCTGCATTCAAACATTTTTCAAAATTCAACCATAAAAGCTTTTGAGTGGATTCCAACTCTCAAAAATCACATTTGACCATACCTTTCAGAATATATAAAAATATATAGGTTTACTTACAGAAATAATGTTCAAGTAATAAAAGAATGCCCCATATGCATTTCTAGTCACTTTAATTAAATAAAATAAAAGATTAAACCTCATTAAATTGTGACACCACTTTAAATCACATTCTCATGTACTGAAATATGTGGTGATGACATGTGTCAACATGATCCCATGTTTGAGTTGGAGAATATTAAATCTTAAGTAGTTTTTCAATGAGTAGAAATTACTTTTCCTAAATAAAATAAATAAGACAAGTGTTTTAATCCTTGTAATGCTTGTAATGATGATAGATCATCTAGTGTGAACCTTTGGGTGATTATTAGAAATAGTTAAGTATTGTTTGGTGATTGTGTACCTCGTATTTATTTATAGACGCTAGTACCGACCACGGATATAGGAGGAAGGAGGACACTACGAGGAAGAAGCCGAGGAGAACTTCAACCACTCCTCTGCAAAAGGCAAGCCTAATACTACTAGTTGATTTAGCAAGCTATTAACTGAGCAAGCTAACACTTGCAAGATACCCTACTTATGCAAGCTACTACTTGCTTATTACTATGCCAACTATATGCCTTAAGCATATGTGATTATACCCACTTGACCCACCATCCTAGTTTTACTTGCAAGCTAAATATTTTATCTTCTTTATCAAATCTTTCCCTCAGAGTTTACTTAGTGACTTGTAGATTCTAGAAAGATAACTGAAGGTAGCATAAAGAGCATAAAGCTTGGCCTAAGATAGATAATCTTGATGTCATCCTAAGGCATGAGATTGAACTTAGCTAATCCCCACTTGTTTACCACCCCTCATTAGTATTTACCCCCACATGTAGCTGCTAGTGCTAAGCATAAAACTTGATCAACTTTAGATGGGAATACTTGGTGAAAATGGTTATGAAAACCTTAGAATGATGAGTCATTCTACTAAAATGTTTTGACATGTGTTCTTGAACACTAGATGATTTTGATGATGAAAATGTTGAGGCGTGAGCCTTAGCCCTTTATAAAACTGATGGTTGTATGGATGCGATACCATTCCAATTTTACCGTACAACCACAATACCGAAAATTTGGGTAGGGCTTGACTGGAAATTATATAACTTAGTATGGGTTCCCTTGCGGCCACAGTCTAAGCTGAGGCTACCTTGTGAAGATTGTCCACATGTGCAGTACCCAAGATGACAGTTGGTCATGGTTGGGAGGACAAACTCAAAGGAGAGGTTCCTATACTAGGGCGTGTAATTGAAATGTTAGGATTGATTATACGCATACTGAGTATGGTGAATTCAGGATTGTTCCTGACGGATGTATCGAATGTTGTGGTGAAAGTGTACAATCTCTGCGGAGTGTCAAACTATTCGAATAGCCGCGTCCGCGATTATGGACAGTTGGAGTGGCCATACTGTTCTATCGTCAGATGGTTTCAAAATGACTTATGAAATGATTTATGACTTTGACTTGACCACAACAAAGCTGTGATATGAAATTCAAGTTCCCACTTAGGTGTTATAAAACTTTCAACTAGCTTTCGTTCCTTTTGAACTTAGTAGAGGTAAATCTGGCTTTATGCAAAACAACCCTAGAGCTTAGTATCCTACTATAAAAACCCTGTTCACTTATTAGTATTAGTTTGCAAGTACTTAAAGAGTACTCATGGCTTTGTCCCTGGCTATTCCCGTGGCCATATTATGAAGAGGAGTATCAGGATGACAGACCGCAGGAAGGTTACGACAACTAGGATCATCTCCCATCGTCAGCATTGCCTGTGACCCTGAAGATGGAGCTTCGCCCACGCTATCGTTATCTTTACGTTATTCCGCTGCTTGAGTTGTATTAATAAATGGATCATGAGATCCTTATTTGTCTAAGACATTATGTATGGTTTATAATGGATGATGTACTGTGATATCCAAATCTGTTATGTCTTGCAAAAATGGTAATCCTGGGATTGCGATGTATGGTTAAACAGGCATCTGGGATTAAAAATCCGGGTGTTGACAAGTTGTTATCAGATCCATCCTGACCATAGGAGACCCTAGTTAGAATGGACGTTTGAATAAAAAACTTAGTTTCAAAACCAAAGGAAGTGAGTATTTACAAAAACTTATTCTCATTCTTATCACTTGGATTCTTTCATGAAAATTCATGTTCCTCAAAAAATCTTGCAAAGTACATAATTTTTTTGACACACTTGATCACTCTACTAACTTACTCACCCTATATTCTGATAGATGGACGTGAAGTACAACAAGTTTTATCAGTTGGGGAATGGAGGAGACCTCATCTTTGAGCGTGACTTGGACCAGCTGTCGGAGATGCTGGACCGCCCGCACCCCGAGTTCTTCGGAGCTCAGCTCAATGATAAGGAAGGAGAAGATCTACAGTGGTTAGTTGTTGCAAGTCTCCGAGGAAAGATTGAACCTCCCACTGCAGAGGGAATTCAGTTCACCTTAAGAGAGAACAACTGGCTCGATGGACAGGCCAGGGCAATGCAGGAAGCTCTTGTCCGTCTATGTGGGCAGAGTATCAATCAAATCAAGGGTACCCGTTTTGAGTTCTACCCAAGGCTGATGTTATGGGACAGCCACTAGAGGCCCCATACCACCACGAGCTAAAGAGTCAATTGGACCACCTCAGCTTCATGATGTATGACCGTCAGAAGGAGTTGGACAATGCCCGTTCCTACGCAAACCACAAGTACGCCATCACCCAGAACAAGGATCAGACCATCGCCATGCTAGTGAAGGATCGCCAGTCTCATCGTCGTCATCTCGGCAAGAAGGAGCGCATCATTGCTTGTCTTCACCACCGGATCACGGATTTGGAGGAGACCATCCACGAGAGAGACATGCGGTTGGAGGAAAGGGAGAATGCAGGGGAAGACCTTCATGGAGACCCCTACTCCTATCTCAGCGATGATGATGACTTTCTGGAGGATCAGGCTATGGACTTCTTCACCGATGAGGATGACTTCGCCTTCATCGATGATGCTGATGATGATGAGGATGATGAGGACACTGACTCCGAGGAGTAGTAGCACTTAAGCACTAGCATTAATGAGTTGTATTCGGTCCCCCTGTATCATAGTTTCACAGAATGGTTCTTAAAACCATCATTTTTTCTTTGTTGTGGTGTGTGTTTGTATTGTGTGCTATGAATGAATGAAAAGAAAGTTGCTAGAAAAATCTGATTCAAACTTTAAAAACTGTTCAAAACCCCCTGAACCTTAGAAATTTCCCTCTTTTCTCATGATCTACCTCAATCTTCAGATGCCTCGTGGAGGAAGCAACTCAGCCCAGGACCCGATGTTGCAACTCTTGCAAATGTTGGTTTCTGACCGCGAAGTCAAAAGAGTCGAATTTCAAGCCAACTTAGCCACCCTTCAACAGATAGCTCAGATGGCCAACAACAATCAAGGCCATGGAAATCAGGACAACCATGGATCTAAGCTCAAGAATTTCCAGAACACCAATCCACCTGTTTTCACTAAGTCAGAAGAGCCCCTAGATGCAGATGATTGGTTGCAAACCATGGTGAACAATCTGGAAGTTGCATGAGTGGAAGCTAGCAAGAAAGTATTGTTTGCTACCCACCATCTGGCCGGCGATGCAAGAGCATGGTGCAACAGCATTCGCGCAATGAAAGGAGGTCAGATGATGACTTGGGAAGAGTTCAAAGTCAAGTTTAGTAGAACCCATGTGCCACCGGGTTTGATCAATAGGATGAGAGATGAATTCAGGGAACTGAAGCAAGGGAGAATGACAGTAGTGGAATACCGTGACAAATTCTTGTCATTGGCTAGGTATGCACCAGACGAGATCGACACTGAAGCCAAGAAGAAGGAGAGATTCCTGAATGGTTTGTACGATGAAAATGCAGACAGTGTTAGTCAATATCACCTTCGCAGATATTGAAGCCTTAGTGGACTTTGCCATTCAGATGGAAGGAAAGATCAACCAAGCTAATGAGAACCGCAAGCGTCGCATGATGCATCAACCAGGTACCCACCATACACCAAAGTATCGCCCCAACCCATCTCCATGATTTGCCCCAAGAAACAGCAGACCCCCGATGAACCGTCTGACCTATCCCAACCGTGGAAACCCAAGGCTCGGAGGAAACCACAACAACCCCGGCAACTCCAGCAATTTCAACCGTGCACCACCCAAGTTCAACAACAAAAATGCTGCCACCAACACCAACACAGCCCCAAAGACTGGAAGCAATGTTGTGCCTATTGCAGCGAAGGACAAATCACAAGTGATTTGTTATGAATGTGGAACCAAGGGTCACTATTCCAATGAGTGTCCCAAGAAGATTGCCGCAGCCCCCAATGCAAATGCCCCAGCTTAGCAGCATCGTCGTGTTTAGCCTGGAAGAAGGTTTGCTCCAGGGAATTCGCTCAACCGCAATGGCCGTCTCTTTCTCATGCATGCTGAAGAAGCCCAGGAAGCACCAGATGCCGTGCTGGGTATGTTTTCTGTTAACTCGGTACTTGCAAGAGTGTTGTTTGACTCTGGAGTATCGCACTCATTTGTTACTGAAGAATTTGCATGCACTAGTAAGATTCAACCAACCAAATTGAAGCACGTTATGATTGTTCAAATACCTGGTTCAACCACCAAAGCTAGGCAAATTTGCAAAGCTGTCCCTATCCAAATCCATGGCATAGATTTTTATGCTAATCTAATAGTACTCGGAACTAAAGGTTTGGAAGTAGTACTAGGAATAGATTGGATGTCCACACACAAAGGATTAATTGACTGTGCCAAGAAAGCCATAACCATGACCAGTACAGCCGGAATATCAGTCGAGCATGTATCGGAAACCTTGCCCCGTCAATTCAAGTGCAACAAGAGTATAGCCCAGCCAACCATTGACCAAGTCCGGATAGTCTGTGAACACCCCGATGTATTTCCAGATGTTTTGCCCAGTATGCCCCCGGATCGGGATATCGAGTTTATCATTGAATTAATACTTCAAACCGGACCCATAGCCCAGAGACCATATAGTATGAACCCGTCTGAACTAGCAGAACTGAAGAAGCAACTGGATGCCATGTTGGAAATTGGATTGATTCAATAAAGTGCGTCACCATGGAGATCACATGTTTGTTCGTGGACAAGAAAGATGGAGGTAACCGTTTGTGTACGGATTATCGGAAGTTAAATGATGTTACCATTAAGAACAAGTACCCACTGCCGAAGATAGAAGATTTGTTTGACCAGTTGACTGGTGCCAAAGTGTTTTCTAAGATTGATCTTAGAACTGGCTATCATCAACTCAAGATTCGCGCAGAGGATATTCCAAAGACTGCCTTTACCACCCGATATGGATTATATGAGTATACTGTCATGTCTTTCGGATTAACCAATGCCCCCGCTTATTTCATGAATCTCATGAATAAGATTTTTATGGACTTCCTAGATAATTTTGTCGTTGTTTTCATCGATGACATTCTGATCTATTCCGAATCAGAAGAAGAACATGAGCTACACCTAAGGACCATCCTTGGAACCCTTAGAGAGCATCAGCTATATTCCAAGTTTAGCAAATGTGAATTCTGGTTACAGGAGGTAGGATTCCTCGGACATATTGTATCAGCCGGATGAATTTCCGTTGACCCTGCGAAGGTGAAGGATGTTGAAGATTGGCAAGCCCCAACCACTCAAACCCAAGTTCGTGCATTTCTCGGATTAGCAGGATACTACCGCAAGTTCGTAGAAGGAATCTCGAGTATCGCGAGAACCATGACCCAATTGCTGAAGAAGGACAAGAAGTTTGAATGGACAGACAAATGTGAAGCGAGTTTTCAAGAACTCAAGAGGAGATTGATTTCAGCCCCAATCCTTATCATGCCAGATATCACGAAGCCCTTTGATGTGTATTGTGACGCATCCAAGATCGGTCTCGGATGTGTGCTAATGCAAGAAGGCAAAGTTATATCTTATCTATCTCGACAACTGAAACAGCATGAACAGAACAATCCAACCCATGACCTTGAACTAGCAGCCGTAGTTCTAGCCCTGAAGACATGGAGGCATTACCTGATGGGAAACCATTGTGAGATTTATTCGGATCACAAGAGCCTAAAGTATATATTCACTTAGAAGGAGCTAAATATGAGGCAGAGAAGATGGATTGAGCTAATTAAGGACTATGATCTGGACATTCACTATCACCCCCGGTAAAGCCAATGTGGTAGCAGATGCCCTTAGCAGATTGCCGTGCCGCTTGAACTCCATTATTTTGAAGGAGAAACCAAGTTTGCACAAAGATATGGAAGATTTCCGAATGGAATTAGTGAGTGAAGGATTTTTGGTTACCATAGAACTTCAGCCCACTTGGATCAGTCAGATCAAAGAGGTGCAGAAAGGAAATGCTAGTATCAACGGAATCAAACGTCATATCGGTACATGCAAAGGACCAGGATTCACCGAAGACGAAGAAGGAGTTCTGTGGTACAAAGGACGTCTCTGTGTACCAGCAGATTCGGAGTTGAAAGAAGTTATTTTGAAAGAGGCCCATGATACTCTTTATTCTATCCACCCCAGAGGAACAAAGATGTATCAGGATTTGAAGGAACAATTTTGGTGGTATAAGATGAAGAGAGAAATCAGAAGCTATATTTCCAAGTGTGATATATGTCAGAGAGTCAAGGCGAGACATCAAAGAACCGCGGGAATGTTGCAACCATTACAGATTCCGGAATGGAAATGGGATTCAGTTGGAATGGACTTTATCACCGGATTGCCTACTTCTAGTAGGGGAAATGACTCTATCTGGGTTATAGTTGACAGATTGTCCAAAGTTGTCCATTTCTTACCAGTCAAGACCACATACCAGAGTTCAAAGCTAGCAGAGTTATACATCGCTAGAATCGTCAGTTTGCACAGAGTCCCCAAGAACATCGTATCAGATCGAGGAACCCAGTTTACCTCGAGATTATAGAAGAAATTCCAAGAAGGTTTAGGAACCCGACTGGATTTCAGCACAGTGTATCACCCTCAGACCGATGTACAAACGGAGCGAGTAAATCAAATACTCGAAGATATGTTGAGAGCATGTGTGCTAGAGTATGGATCTAAATTAGAAGATTGTGTGCCTTTCGCAGAATTTTCATACAACAACAGTTATCAAGCTAGTCTGCATATGGCCCCATTTGGGTTCATGTATGGAAGGAAGTGTCGCACCCCTTGGAATTGGTCGGAAGTAGGAGAGAGTCAGATTTTTGGACCCAACATCCTACAAGAAGCCGAAGAGAAAGTTCACAAGATTCGTGAGCACCTCAAGACCGCCCAGTCAAGACAGAAGATTTACACCGACAAGAGACGTCGAGACCTCGCTTTCAACATCGGAGATTTTGTGTATCTCAAAGTGTCGCCTTTGAAGGGAATGCAACATTTCCAGCTCAAAGGAAAGTTAGCCCCTAAATATATCGGACCCTTAAAGATTCTGAATCGTCGAGGAGAAGTATCATATTAATTGGAACTGCCAGAGGAGATGTCAGCAGTACACAATGTGTTCCATATATCGTTACTTCGCAAATGCCTTGAAGTTCCGGAGAAGACTGAAGTTTTCAAGAATATTGATCATCGGACCATAGAGATGATGACCAGACGTATCCCGAAGTACCCATTCGTATTTTGGAGGAAGCTTTCAGAACCACCAGAACCCGAAGCATCAAGTTTCTCAAGATTCAGTGGAGCGACCACACTGAGGAAGAAACTACCTGGGAGCGATAAGATCACATCAGGATGGAGTTTCCCGATCTTTTTAAATCCTAGGTAATCTTTTTTATTACTTTTTCAAATCTCGGGACGAGATTTTGTTTAAGGGGGGAAGGTTTGTAACATCCCAAAAATATAAAACAATGATCATCAAACTCTAATCACTAAAATTAGGGTTAAAAAAACTTTGATTAATTAAAATCATATGAATGCATGTGTGTATGTGATGATTTGATAAATGCATGAATGATCTTGTGTGATTAACCTAAATAGCAAAAAATGGTTTAAAGATGAAAATAACATCATATAAAACATTTCCAAGCAAATCAAATAAAGATAAAAATCAAAAACAAATCAATTAAGGCAAATGGTCATTTTTGCCAATCTTGCTCACTAGGTCAGTTTGAGTGTTTCTAGTCCAAGATTTCAAACAGAAACTTTTCCAATTCTTTTCACCCCTTGCTAGAACAAGTAAAAGTGAAGCAAAGCCCACCTTTCAAACTTGCAGAAACATTTGACAACCTCATTCAAATGACAATTCAAAATTGAATCTTTATCATATGTGAAGATCACACATTTTCAAAACCCAAACAAACCTTAGCACCACTGTGAGCTTGGCATAGCCATTAATGGTGACAATGCCGAGCCCATTTGCCAACCCCAATGTCACCAGCGAGCTAGAGGAAGAACTAGCCCCGCCAACCTTGTTTGGAACACGCAGAACCGTCCACCGCCACTCCCTGTCCCAGCCCCAAGCGCAGCCAGCCACTAGACCAGCCGCCAAGCACGCGCCCAGTCTCTCTGCGTGCGAGCCGAGAGCGCGCCAGTGCGCCACACTCGACCAGCACCCATAGACCGCGCGCCGTCCTCGCCGCTTGCGTGCGTGATCGCCAACACTCTAGCACCCTGCCAGACAACGTCATTCGCCGCTGTGCGACCAAGAGCACCCGTGCGCCATTAAATTCGCCGTCGGATCCGCCCAGGGCATCGACTCATTCTGACCGATCAGCACCGCCCCACACCTCGCCACCATGTCGTTGAGCTTTGCCAGGGAGCATAGCACCGCCCCTACTGTCTCCCATGCCATTGGCCCCCTGTGACATCGACCACGGCGAGCTCAGGCCGCGCCCATTGGTCCCTTCAGCCACTACAAAAGGAGACCTCCACCGCTCATTTTCTTCACACCAGTTCACTCCCCACCTCTCACTGATGACACCCACTCACTCCCGGAGCAAGGAAAGCACCAGGTGGCCGGAATTTCATCGGAGTTCGCGGTTGCAGAGGAGGAGAGGCACCGTCGATTGGAGCCGCCCTAGGAGAAGCTGCCGGTACCAGGAGAATCGTCGTCGCCCCCGTCGCCGACCATCGCCTGAGCCCCGGTGAGCCTCCCACGACCCCCACCTGCCACGCTAGGGTTCTGTCTCGCCGACGCTGCCCGACATGGACGATGAACCAGAGCCGTTCGATTAGAGTTAGATCGTGCGACCTAGATCACCCCGTACCGCTTCGCCCCTCACTATCTCACTAACGCGTGGGGACAGCCACTTAACCAGCCCGCGCGTGCGCTGTGCGTAGTGGGCCAGCCCAGTTAAACGTCCCGCGCGACCCAACAATTCAAATTTAGTTTTATTCATTTAATTTCAAACCCAGTTCTGTACCTAGATTCGAAAATCAACCGAGCTCGATTCACTAAACCAAAATGCATGAAACCAATTTTTTTAGAAAGGTACTGGAATGCATAATCCAAGACCGTTGGATTCAAACCATTTAGAATTGTAGATCACCCATGGCAAAAATAATAAGGAATAAGCTTTTCTGCATTCAAACATTTTTTCAAAATTCAACCATGAAAGCTTTTGAGTGGATTCCAACTCTCAAAAATCACATTTGACCATACCTTTCAGAATATATAAAATATATAGGTTTACTTAAAGAAATAATGTTCGAGTAATAAAAGAATGCCTCATAGGCATTTCTAGTCACTTTAATTAAATAAAACAAAAAGGTTAAACCTCATTAAATTGTGACACCACTTTAAATCACATTCTCATGTACTAAAATATGTGGTGATGACATGTGTCAACATGATCCCGTGTTTGAGTTGGAGAATATTAAATCTTAAGTAGTTTTTCAATGAGTAGAAATTAATTTTCTTAAATAAAATAAATAAGACAAGTGTTTTAATCCTTGTAATGCTAGTAATGATGATAGATCATCTAGTGTGAACCTTTGGGTGATGATTAGAAATAGTTAAGTATTTTTTGGTGAGTGTGTACCTCGTATTTATTTATAGGCGCTAGTACTGACCAAGGATATGAGGAGGAAGGAGGATACTACGAGGAAGAAGCCAAGGAGAACTTCAACCACTGCTCTGCACAAGGAAAGCCTAATACTAATAGTTGATTTAGCAAGATATTAACTGAGCAAGCTAACTCTTGCAAGATACCCTACTTATGCAAGCTACTACTTGCTTGTTACTATGCCAACTATATGCCTTAAGCATATGTGATTATACCCACTTGACCCACCATCCTAGTTTTACTTGCAAGCTAAATAATTTATCTTCTTTATCGAAGCTTTCTCTTAGAGTTTACTTAGTGACTTGTAGATTCTAGAAAGATAACTGAAGGTAGCATAAAGAGCATAAAACTTGGCCTAAGATAAATAATCTTGATGTCATCCTAAGGCATGAGATTGAACTTAGCTAATCCCCACTTGTTTACCACCACTCATTAGTATTTACCCCCACATGTAGCTGCTAGTGCTAAGCATAAAACTTGATCAACTTTAGATGGGAATACTTGGTGAAAATGGTTATGAAAACCTTAGAATGATGAGTCATTCTACTGAAATGTTTTGACATGTGTTCTTGAACACCAGATGATTTTGATCATGAAAATGTTGAGGCATGAGCCTTAGCCCTTTATAAAACCGATGGTTGTCTGGATGCGATACCATTCCAATTTTACCGTACAACCATAATACCCGAAATTTGGGTAGGGCTTGACTGGAAATTTATATACCTTAGTATGGGTTCCCTTGTGGCCAAGGTCTGAGCTGAGGCTACCTTGTGAAGCTTGTCCACCTGTGCAGTACCCAAGGTGACAGTTGGTCATGATTGGGAGGCCAAACTCACAGGAGAGGTGCCTATACTAGGGAGTGTAATTGAAAGGTTAGGATTGATTATCCGCATACTGAGTATGGTGAATTCAGGATTGTTCCTGGTGGATGTATCAAATGTTGTGGTGAAAGTGTACAATATCTACAGAGTGTCAAACTATTCGAATAGCCGCGTCCACGGTTATGGACAGTTGGAGTGGCCATACTATTCTATCGTCAGATGTTTTCAAAATGACTTATGAAATGATTTATGACTTTGACTTGACCACAACAGAGTTGTGATATGAAATTCAAGTTCCCACTTAGGTGTTATAAAACTTTCAACTAGCTTTCTTTGCTTTTGAACTTAGTAGAGGTAAATCTGGCTTTTTGCAAAACAACCCTAGAGCTTAGTATCCTACTATAAAAAACCCCTTCACTTATTAGTATTAGTTTACGAGTACTTAAAGAGTACTCATGGCTTTGTCCCTGGCTATCCCCGTGGCCAGACTATGAAGAGGAGTATCAGGATGACATACCGCAGGAAGGTTACGACAACTAGGATCATCTCCCATCGTTAGCATTGCCTGTGACCCTGAAGATGGAGCTGCGCCCACGCTACCGTTATATTTACGTTATTCCGCTGCTTGAGTTGTATTAAGAACTGGATCATGAGATCCTTATTTGTGTAAGACCTTATGTATGGTTTGTAATGGATGATGTACTGTGATATCCAAATCTGTTTTGTCTCACAAAAATGGTAATCCGGGGATTGCGATGTATGGCATAACAGGCATCTGGGATTAAAAATTCGGGTGTTGACAGATCAACATTGTCAGTGTGATGTAGAGCTACTAAGTTATCCCTTTGAAAGTCGGTTGTCCACTCTTCATGGCTCACGTGTATTTCCCGCCTCCCAGTTTTATGGTCTACTCCCTTGAACCTACCAATGTTCTTGTTTTATGGCACACTAACTGGCTCTTCTCCATCCAAATAATTCTTGCTATGAGAAAGCCTTGTACATTGCTTCCATCCGGATTTGACCTATTACAAATGTAACTTTTGATGACCCCATTCTTTCTTTCGAATGACATCATGCTGTGCAGGAATGGCGGCCCAAGATCGATGATATCATCCACAATATGGATCAAAATATGGACCATAATGTCAAAGAATGCAGGCTCGAAGTACATCTCTAGATCACATAAGATCGTAACAATCTTTTCCTGCAACCTTCCAAGTTTCTTCACGGTGACCGACTTTTGAGTGATGACGTCAAAAAAGTAACAGTGGTCAATCAATGTTTCACGAACGTGCAGTTCCATTATCCCTTGGATTGCAATAGGAAGTATTTGCATCATCATCACATGACAGTCATGAGACTTCATCCTGCTGAAGATTTTTTTTATCCGGGTCCAGGTATATGCTTATCAGCCCTGAGTAACCGAAGTGCACTCTGACTCCTAGTAGGAACTTGAAAATTCGATCGAGCTCGATGGGACTTAGAGTGAAGAAGGATAGTTTGCAGTACTAGACATGCTGCATAACCCTTTTCCACTTGCGACCGTATGTCTCCTCCTTTGGTTGGTTATCATTGGTCTTATCCGGCTCAAAGTGAAGGTCTTCCTTGATATTTAGGGTCATCAGGTCATTTCTTTCTTTCGACCCATCTTGGTCCTATCTGGCATGTTGAATAGGGTTCCTAGCAAGCTACCGCACACATTCTTCATGATGTGCACGACATCAAGGCTATGAGGCCTACCGAGTATTTTCCAGTTCGGCAGGTGACAAAACACGGAACTCCTTTTCAATACCCCTAGGAGTGGTCCTGGTGGCTTCTCGTCTCGCTTTCGTTTTTCCCTTTTCAATTTTTCCCGCCACGGGGCACTCTTTCCATTTTTTCAACAAATCATCTATCTCTTCCCCGCTCCTCCTACGTGGAGGCCCTTTTGTCTCGTCCTTACCATTGAACAGATCCCTACCTTTTCTCCATGTGTCATTCTTGCCTAGGCACATTCTATGCCTCATGTAGACAGTTTTTGAAGAACCGGGATCCTTACCAAGATGTAGAAACAACGTATTTTCCATGCACGTGACACACTGCATGTGTCCATGGCACACCTGGCACATAGTATATCAGGATCCGAGATAGTCCTGCACAATCGTGATCAACGCGACTCTCACAGTCGTGATCAACGAAGCACATCTGAAAAGAACTCTAAGGTTAAGATGCTTGGCCTAGAGCAATCTGAGGATGGGTGTCCGACCGATAAGTGAGTACCGGGTGTGCACGAGTGAGGAAAAAGTGCGTATAAAAGACTAGTGTTGGTCTATGGGATTAGTCTAGAGATCCTATTGAGCTGCCAGGAGTGACAACTGCAGGTCCGGAGAGCCCGGGGTGTTACATGTTGGCCCTTTAATTAGAATACTCATGTGTATGTCCTTTCTATTCATGCACAACCAAGGGTGAGGTTGTACATCTATACAAACATGGGCCAGGTGCTATGTGTGCTATTCTAGTTGCCGCACGGATTTAGTCCATCGGTGCTTGCACCCAACCTGATGTTCCTTGGCTCTTTCTCAAAATCTAGGTATTCAACATATAATGCTTTCCACTGACTTGCATCAGAAGGGTGTGTAAGCATTGAGTTTTCCATCCTCTCTGGATCATTCAGCACTTCCCCCTTTCTTACCACGTGCCAGCGCATGATCTTTGCTTCCTTGTGGTCTGCAAAGTACCGCTATAAACGGGGCTTTAGCGAGAAGTACCACACAACTTTTTGAGGATCTTTTCATCCCTATATTGTATCGATCAACTTCGCACACTAGACATTTGTTCTTGTTCGCATTCTCATTCTGATAAATGATATATTCATTGATGCGGGCGTGGTATTTTGTGTATGGTAAATTGAGAGGGCATACAACTCACTTGGCCTCATCCAGACTACTAGGACACGTGTTCCCTTCAGGAAAGTGGTTTTGCAAGTATTATAGGAGGTCATCGATGCTTGTGTCAGTCCATATGTGTCTGGTCTTCATCCAGAGAATATCAAGTGTTACTCTCAAGTGGGACTCCTCCAACCCGCGACTTGTATCGTACAATGGAGTATTCGAGTCTATCTCCAGTTGCGCCATCTTAGATTTCCGTCTATCAACGGCTCTGGCGTTAGTCGTCGTCTTGTTGAGAAGCAGGTCTTGAAGATGAGGGTCTCGCATGACAAGGTTAGTGGAGTATTCTTGTCTGCATCTTCTACATGTTGTTCACACTGATTTGATCTCCATCATCGTGTGCGGCAGCCTCTTCGTCATCGTCATCATCATGATTCCATTCTTCCTCATGATGCTCTTCTTCATCATCTTCATTGTTCTCATGATGCCCTTTTTCATCATCACTCAACCATAGAGTCTGGCCCTCCATGAAACCATGCCTGAGAAGGTGGTCCTGAAATATTCATAAAGAGAGGTCGAACAAGCACTGTAGTTTGCATCTTCGACATGGACGTCTTATGTTTGTGCAGTTATTTCGACGCATGTTAGCCGTTGCGCATTCCACATATCTATCCATGACACTTTCCCTCATTGATATGACCCTTGTCGCATGCAAGATAAGGAAGAATTGATTATTAGAACCATCGTCGGTTTTCATGGAAAATATCGGCATGGCCCTTCTAGAAATACGGTCTACGGAAGCGCCATAAATTTGTCGGAACGGAAATGAATCAACATTCTGTCAAAACATTGGCAACTCATCATTTTCATTTCATCAAATATTTCGAGCGCATACACAATCCAATTCCATAGATATGCACGCAAATTTCGCCACCTCATGATATACCAAATAGCCAATTTCATCCGCCAATTCTTAATTAGTCACCTATTAGGTCGATAAGTATAGACGCGTGTGAGACGACACATTGACCGGATCAAAGAGTGTGGATATATGTTCCAGATCTAGATCTATATGTGGTGTGGAGGAGAAGGGAGAGAGATCTATGAGTGGTGTGGAGGAGAGGGGAGAGAGATCTAGATCTAGCAAGAAGGGTGGTGCATGTGGGGGGGAATATTTGCAAAAATATATGAGATATTCTTGGTTAGAATAGCTAAAATGGGAGGGGGAGTGAAAGAATGAGCTAGGAAGAGAGGAGGGTCGAGCTTGAGTGAACTGGGAAGAGAGTAGAATGGTGGAAGGGAGCACTTTCGTTGCAACATTCCAGGTTACCTGATGCAGCCCGACCTACGGTCGTTACTACATCAAGGTCTCCAACTTACGCCAAGTCGCCATGGACTCCAAAGGTGAATCTGTTCCTCTATGCAAGCTCACTTCCTACCCTATTGAATGGTATGCTACTTAATACACCGTCACATATGCATGATAGGTTCACACCGACCAGTACGGAGGCAAGGGAGGAAGCCCGGAGCATCAAGCCCGACAAGACGGAAGCTTGGAAGAGGAGGAGGAAGAAGACAGATCAGCAGCTGCCAGGTCTCGGGGGTACTACCGGTCGGCGGAACCGATACTACCGGTCAGCGGTACTACCGCCCCTTCTACCGCTCGCTACTGACGGCTCCAACTGATGCTCCAGGACCGCAAGCGGTACTACCGGTCCCGGAGCGGCACTACCGGTTGCGACCGGTACTACCGGTCCCAAGTCCGGTACTACCGGTCATGTCTGCCTGCGCGCACCAGTTGGGCCACATCCCATGTATTCCCCTTTACTTACCTTTTCACCTAGTTTATCCCCAAACTACCCTTGTTTAGTGGCTGGCCTATAAATAGAGCCCCCACCCCTCATGTATCCCTTAGGCATAGATGATAGACTAAAGACAACCCCCTTGTGTGGAATCTCTAGTTTTGCCTCATCCCCTTATCCAAGGGGACCGACTATCGTCACCAACCTCGATTGGACTTTGCATCACGCATCCATCGTTGAACAAGGCCTTGGAGTTCATTGTCTCTTCTCCAAGTTGTCAAGACCCTCCCCAAGGTGTTCTTCCCTCTCCGATGTGGATTTGAGGGAGCACGTTGACCGATCTTTCCTTGCGAGGATTCTATCAGACCGGTGGCCGCCGTTCGGGAGCAATCGGCCTTGTATCATGTGAGTTTTGCGTGTGTTCATCGTGTTCTTCGCGAGGTGTGTGTTCGCTTCCGCTACCTTCTCCCTTTCCCCTCGCTTTCCCATCGATTTTACCACGAGATCCGTGAAGATCGGGCCACCCAAGAGGTTAACCCCTCCATCATCTGGTATCAGCAGCTTTTGGTTGCCACGGATTTCCAATCGATTTGGTCTTTTCCCCATAAATTCAAAAATTCCACCAAAAATAGCCCCAATTCATGTTTTGGATCGATCTGTGATTTGAGTGCATTTTGGTAGGTTTTGATCCGTGGATTACTTGCAAAACTTGTTGATCTACCTTCCTTTGCGTTCCCATACCCTAATTCCTTGCTTTCCCCCGTCGATTTGGTGTTTTTCTTGAAGATTTTCCGCCCAAATCGCCCCAAAATCGCGAAAACGCGTCAAATCCGGGCGTCCCTGGACCAAGCGGTACTACCGGTCCAAATATCCGGTACTACCGGTCCAAATATCCGGTACTACCGCCCAGTACAGAAAGAAAACATCAGGTTCCCAAATTTCAGCCTCTCACCGTTTTGAGCATAACTTTTGCATTCGAACTCGGATTTTGGTGTCCTTTAGCTCGTTTCGAAGAGAAGAAGGAGCACTACATCATCATCCATGTTGTTTATGCTATCTACTCCATCCAAATTCCGTGAGAAAGGCGGAATCCAACAATAAAGGGTGAAGATCGTCGACGAAAGGTATAAACATTCCGCGACTTCTCCCCACTTGCATTCCTTTGTGAACCCCACTATCTTTGCGAGCAACAAACACCTATTGAGACTAGTTCCTCTTATGATTTCTTGGGCTATGCACATTTGATACCTTGTAGATTTCGAGCAAACATTTTTGAGCGCTATCTCATATAGTTATCTTGTATAGTTGTTGGCACAAGGAAGAGGCAAGTGAAAAAAAGAAATAAAAAGAAAAAGAGTGATACAAAAAGAAAAAAAATAGAAAAAAGGAAAAGAAAAAAAAGAAATATACATGTGCCTCATAGAATAGGAAGCGCAAGCTCGATGAACATCATATAGGTGGTACTTTTGTGCATATCTTGTAGCCCACCAATTTTGTGCAATCGAACTAGCGTCTCTCCTTGTACTTGTGTGACATGAGCTTATAGTCTTCGCTAGGTAATCATTTGGTTCTTAGCTCACTTTATCTGTCACACAAGTCCCATTTATCCCACCGTGTGTGTTTCCTTGTATATATTTCCTATATTGTGGATTGACTTGTTTTGCTTTGTGATCATTGTGGTTCTTTACTTGCCATTACAACATCTTGATTTCGGATTGGTTCTTGACATGCCACTTTCCATACCTATCCACCATAGGCCTTGTGTGTGTTTGTTTTTTGGTTAGTAGTTGGTTTTGGTGTTCCGCGTGAACTTTACTTTGCTTGGTTTATTTCTCTCAAGTGTGGCCACTTGCACGATACGATCTTCCAAGGTAAAGTAAGGTTTGACGTTGTATCCCTAACTACCACTACCACTTCCATATACACCGCTTGGTCTTGTGCATCATGTCTAGGGACTCCAGAACCGAGGATGATATCTATGAAGAATCCATGATGAGCCACCATGACTACGACTCCACAAGTATAGAGGACATGACGGAGCACAACACCGACAATGGCTCCGCATGCTTTGAGGACCCGGAGCACTACACCTACGACGACTCCACATGCATGGAAGACATGGAGCTCTACGTCGACAATGGCTCCTCATGCATGGAGCCTATGGAGCACTACACCGACAATGGCTCCACATGCTTGGGCGATATGGAGTACTACACCAACAATTACTCCCCAAGCATGGATGACTTCGAGTGCGACATCAACGATGCCTCGCCAAGCATGGAGGACACGGAGAACTTCATCGAGTTTGATGGCTCCTCCACGAGCCATGAAGAATTCCTCCACCGCGTGGAGATGGAAGCCTACTACGCCAAGCAAGAGGAGGCGCATCATCAAGATTCCATGACCTTCAAGGCCAAGCGTGCCACACCAAAGGGCACCACCTACTTCGATGATCCACCTCCATGGCGACAAGTGCCACCACCTAGATGGCGTCAAGCGCCACCATCTCCAAGGAGCCAAGCTCCATCACCTCCAAGGCGTCAAGCTCCACCATCTCCAAGGCGCCAAGCTACATCTCCTCCAAGGCGCCAAGCTCCAACTCCTATCCAAACAAGAGTGGCGTCCAAACATCATATGCATCAAGAGGCGCCAAGAAACAAGACTCTTCATCGACAAACATCCTCTCATGAGCATCGCCACCATAACGAGGATACAAGACATCGTCAAAGGCATCTTCGCCACCAAGATGAAGAATTCGTGATGAGCACCAACCATAATGCTCAAGCAAGCTCAAGAAGGCACCACAAGCACAAGAAGAGTACCAAGGCAAGTGATCATCGTCGCGAGTGTCATGTGGATGACCAAGTGCGCCACCTACATCAACCATCGGCAAGGCACGCCAATGACCTCCGTCGACACCTTCATAGGGCACCTTCTACTACTAGTGCCACCACCAAAATGGCACCAAGAGCAAGCCTTCGTCCACACCATCAAGCTTCAACGCCTACGCTTGACTTCCATGACCTCGCGAACAAGGAAAATGTAGACGTCTACTTCGCCAAGTTGGATAGCATGAGCCTACCTCCACCACTACTACGAGATGGCCACAAGACGGTCGAGCATGGGATTTTCCCTTCGACCATGGAGGCGAGCAATGATGCCCATCTTATGGCATCCAACCTTGAAGGCGACAAGGTCAAGAATGGTGAGCATGGGATTGTCCCTTCACCAAAGGAGGCGCTTGGAGTTGAGGAAACCGAGCCTATCCCCATATGCTTGAGTGATGATGTGGTACCAATCCCATGTGAGTATGAGAGCCACTTAGCCCACTTGAGTGAGAACAAGAGTGAGATGAGTGACTCCACCTTATGTGAGATTGAGTGCTTCCACTTGGAGGGCATGAGCGATACTCCTAGTGAATTGAGAGTGGTAGTTGATAGGTCAAGTGAGACCATTTCGATTTCTAACAACTTACCCTCTACCTCTAGTGTGTTCTCTTGTGTTATGCTAGGTTCCATGGATGAAGAAGCGCCAAGCCATGAAGCAATGATGCCTCAATTGGAGAAGATGTACATGGTACACGAAGATGATGCTACGCCATGGCTACATCAAGAAGACGAAGTCGTCCACACGGAGGCCACTACTTCCACAACACCCACTTCATATGAGAGGTATGACCAAGGTAACAATAAGGGTGTTGATGATGCCATGATCCCACTAGTGGACATGATGAATTGTGACGATATGCATGTTTTGGATGATACTTGTGACATTACATATGCTTCACTCATATTCCCATGTGATGCTTTGCCTTTGCATAATATTGATCATGTGGAATTGTTTGATTGCGAAATCATTGCCATAAACATGCCATGCTATGCATCTTGTGTGTATCCTCCAATTGCTTTGGACTTGCCTTGTCATGCTAGTCATTCAATTTCTCCCGTTGCTTGCGATAAGATGAATACTTGCTATTTCACTTGTTTTGCTTGCAAAAATATTGATCATATGCGTTCTAATGAGATGGCCCCCATAGCTTTCTCAATTTTTGGAGATTTTGATGATTGCCATGATAAGCATGTTCCCCACTTGCATACTCACCATGCATCTATGTCATACTTGATTGACATTAATGGTGATGTGCACAAGAAGAGATACGTCATGATGGATGATGTGTATCTCTACAATGCACACACGTTCTTCCTTTTGTGTATGATGTGTGTATGTACCCGCACGAGAATGTCAACCTCGGTTGAGCACGAGTTGAAAAAAAGAGCTCTAGAGAGCATCCCACAAGTGAGTTCAAGATCGAACCCAGCTCTGATACCTTTTGCATGCTTTGCATCTTTCATGTTGACAAATTGCTCTTTCCTATGGTTTGCTTGCAAGCATGTTAATGGTATTATATCCCCTTGTGACATTCATGTTTCTTTGCTTTTGGATATTGATGCTTTGTGTGTTGCAACAAAAATGTTGAACAATTTCTCTTTCCGATGTTTTGTGTGCGACCATAATGCCATTAAGAGCATGTATTGTCATGAGAGCTTCCAAGAATCTCGTCTTGTTATTGCAACAAACATAAGGACCACTTGCTCTTTCATTTGGTTTGTTTGCAAACGTGTTGTTTTTTCTTCTGTTTGGGATACTCATATTCCCATGATATTTGCTTTTGATGATTTGTGTGTGACATCCAACATGTCGAACAATTTCTCTTTCCAATGGTTGGTTTGCACACATAATGATGTTGTTTTGGATATTCCTCCTTTTGTGTTTTTGCCAAATTCTCCTAGTTTTGCATCAAAGATGTTGATCAAATTTCTATTCGATTTCTTTGAATGCCACAATAAGACATTGTATGGAGTTTTTGAGTTCCCACATTTGGATGATGTTCAAACGATTTCCATGCACTTTGACCTTGCATATGCATTCCATTTGCTATACATGCATTGTACTAATAGTGTTGTGAACAAGAATGGACATGCCACATTTGACATGCTCCTCTATCACGCACGAAAATATTTTGCTTGGTCTTTGTTGTGTGAAGGTACAAGTGCATACACGTCAACCTCTACCAACCATGTGTTGACAAGAAGAACCGAAGAGAGTTACCTATGGCCACACTTCATCGAGCTATCTCTACAAGCTAAGGTGACTTCCTTCTACTCGAGGACTCATGCTATAATCTTCATGAATTGGCTACGCTTTGAGTGTTGCTTCGCTTTTGTCGTGAGCTTTGTAGGCTTCATGGAAGGTGAAGGAACATTGAAGTGTTGTCAAGTCAATCTTCCCGAGGACGACTATATGGTGAACCCCAGGATCAAGGATGTCCTTCGACCTCTTCTACTTCGTGATGAACATGGAGAGTCGAGGACGACTCTTTTTGAAGGGAGGGGAGATGATGCAGCCCGACCTACGGTCGTTACTACATCAAGGTCTCCAACTTACGCCAAGTCGCCATGGACTCCAAAGGTGAATCCGTTCCTCTATGCAAGCTCACTTCCTACCCTATTGAATGGTATGCTACTTCATACTCCGTCACATATGCATGATAGGTTCACACCGACCAGTACGGAGGCAAGGGAGGAAGCCCGGAGCATCAAGCCCGACAAGACGGAAGCTTGGAAGAGGAGGAGGAAGAAGACAGATCAGCAGCTGCCAGGTCTCGGCGGTACTACCGGTCGGCGGAACCGGTACTACCGGTCAGCGGTACTACCGCCCCCTTCTGCCGCTCGCTACTGATGGCTCCAGCTGACACTCCAGGACCGCAAGCGGTACTACCGGTCCCGGAGAGGCACTACCGGTTGTGACCGGTACTACCGGTCCCAAGTCCGGTACTACCGGTCATGTCTGCCTGCGCGCACCAGTTGGGCCACAGCCCATGTATTCCCCTTTACTTACCTATTCGCCTAGTTTATCCCCAAACTACCCTTGTTTAGTGGCTGGCCTATAAATAGAGCCCCCACCCCTCATGTATCCCTTAGGCATAGATGATAGACTAAAGACAACCCCCTTGTGTGGAATCTCTAGTTTTGCCTCATCCCCTTATCCAAGGGGACCGACTATCGTCACCAACCTCGATTGGACTTTGCATCACGCATCCATCGTTGAACAAGGCCTTGGAGTTCATTGTATCGTCTCCAAGTTGTCAAGACCCTCCCCAAGGTGTTCTTCCCTCTCCGATGTGGATTTGAGGGAGCATGTTGACCGATCTTTCCTTGCGATGATTCTATCGGACCGGTGGCCGCCGTTCGGGAGCAATCGGCCTTGTATCGTGTGAGTTTTGCGTGTGTTCATCGTTTTCTTCGCGAGGTGTGTGTTCGCTTCCGCTACCTTCTCCCTTTCCCCTCGCTTTCCCATCGATTTGACCACGAGATCCGTGAAGATCGGGCCACCCAAGAGGTTAACCCCTCCATCATTACCGCCAGCGCGCTATCCATATGACGCGACAATGATATTATCATTAACGCCGGCGCACATCAACGTGGGGAAGCTGGGGGTATGTTGGGGTAGAGGCGGGGTGGGGTAGGTGTGGGGCCTGCCGTTTTAGCACCGGCGCGTGCACGCAAGATGCGTTGGGGTAATATGAAGTAGCACCTGCACATTCGAGCCAAATGCGCCGGGGGTTGTGGATGGGGCCGCTAGGGTGAGAGCGGATGGGGTCCACCTCTTTAGAGTCTGTGCACGCAAGCATGAAGCGCAGGGGGTAATTGGACATAGCGCCAGCGCGTTCGAGCCCAACACGCTGAGGGTAGTGGATGGGGCCACTGGAGTGAGGGCGGGGTGGGGCCCGCCACTTTAGTGCTAGCACGGGCTAGCAGGGTGTGCCGGGGGTAATGGGCCATAGCCCTAGCGCGTTTGTGCCTAAGGCGCCGGGGGTATTGTAGCACCTCGGAAAAAAACACTACTAGAAAATCGCTTGTTGGTTCTATTTAGTGCATCATCGTGACATCATCATCCATATTATTGCCCCTAAAAACGTTTTGTCAAAATACTATTTTGTTCTCTAATTAGTCCCCTCCATTAATTCTAAATTTAAAATCCTAGTCCTTTTGAATATTTTATTTGTATATAAAAACTATTTACAAAAATGTTTTGAAACAAAAGCAAAAAACTATTAAATAAAAATGATTTTATAAAACCCGGTGAGGTAGCCAAACGGCTAGGCCCAAAGGTCCAGCCGTGGGTGATAGTTTGCAAACGTATTTATAATTTTTGATGCTCCATGCTTGTTTTACACCAATTATCTTATGTTTTGTCTACACTTGGTAGCATTTTTATGAATTTTCTGGAACTAACCTATTAACAAGTGCCACAGAGCCAGTTCCCAGCTTTCTGTTGTTTTTTGTTTCAGAAATACTAGTAAAGAAATATTCTCGGAATTGGAAGAAACAAAAGCCAAAGTTCCTATTTTTGCCGACACGAGACGGAGTCCAAAGGCCAGAGGGAGACGCACCCCAGGGCAGCCACACCTGGCCCAGGCGCGGCATGGAGGGGCGCGCCGCCGTAGGGTGTGGCCCCCTAGCGCTCCGCTGGCCTTGCCCCTTTGCCTATATAAACCCCCCGAGGCAAAAACCCTAAGTACGTGATCAGAATTCCATGAAAAAGTCCATAGCCATCACTACCATCGTCCTTAGATCGGGAGGGATCTGAAGCTCTTCCCGGCACCCTTCCGAAGAGGGGAGATCATCCCAGAGGCCTTCTTCATCACCATGCCAGCCTCCGGAGTGATGTGTGAGTAGTTCATCCTTGGACTATGGGTCCATAGTAGTAGCTAGATGGTTGTTTCTCCTATTTGTGCTACCATGTTTAGATCTTGTGAGCTACCTATCATGATCAAGATCATCTTATTGTAATTCTACATGTTGTTTTTGCACGGATCCTATGGATATTGAGTATTATGTCAAATTGATTATTGTTCTATCCTGTATATGTTATTTGTCATCTAGCATGATCTCCACTGCTAGTAGTTACTTTGGCCAATTATTTGCTTGTGACTCCAAAAGGGAGTATTTATGCTCGATAGTAGGTTCATGCCTCTAGTAATCTGGGTGAGTGACAGAAACTTCTAATATTGTAGATGTGTTGTTGCTACTAGGGAGAAAACAACAATCCTTTTCCCATGGACAATTGTATTATTTACATTACACACTTTGCTTAATGCAATTATCTGTTGCTTGCAACTTAATACCAGAGGGTTGTTCGGATGATATCCCGGAGGTGGATTATTAGTCATAGATGTATTTGGATTATGGTCTATGTATCATGTTGTAATGCCCAAATGAATCTCATAGTGATCATCATGTCATGTACATGCATTATTATGCATTCTGTAACATCCCAGCATTAGAGCTTAGAAATAAGCTGAACACAGATGTGTGCACTGCATTCATGCATAGAAAATCTGAATAATTTTCGCGCTTTTAAAAAAAACTTGTCAAAGTGATTGAAGCTTCTCTTAACTTGATGGAATGGAAGTAGATCATCAAGTTGACTGCGATAAGTTTCAATATGAGCTTTGCTAAAACCTTATTTTGGGTAAACATGATTTGATCTAAGGGTAGATCAAATGGAATAAAATTAAACCCTAATACATTACTTAATGATTTATATTTGATCCTTAGGTGATCATATCAAAGTATTCATTATAATCACTCATGAATACCAAATTATAAATATAACACAAATAATATGAATGTAATAACTATATCTTAATCTCATCTACTTATACCATGAGTATCATGGAAATACCTAACTTTAACTTTTATTTGAGATTGAGTAGGAAAGAAACCAAGTCAATGTCATTCATCACATATCCTCCTTTCCATATCAATCCTCATGGAATCTTATCTCAATATCTATTGTTCATCAATGTTGTTTAATCAACTATTGATTCACCCATTCTTAACCTATCAATTCTTGATCTAACAACTCTTGTCCTTATTATAGCATTCACTTAAGGCTTATAAAGAAAGAAGTCATAAGAGGTAAATAGTGATGCTAGTTTTAGATGTCATCTATAGGATGAGAGTGATTGGAGGAAATCAAATCAATATGGTAACCAAGAAGATTACAAGGACGAAGTCTGAAGATAGTTACCAGGAGTAGTCCTATTGGATCAAGTAGGTATAGTCAATGAATTATATCTCTTAATCCAATAGAGCTAAACAGAAGATAATTAGAATACAACTATAGTGTTCTATTGAAGAAGCCTTATTTAGTCAACTAGAAACCTGAACTATAAAGGATCAAGGGATCATAAAGATCATGCCTTATTCACCAATATTGAATGCTTATACCAAGTATAAGTGACATTGGTGGATAAAACATGATTGAACCATAGTATAGATTTATTATCCTAGATTAGTCATTACAAGTCACATTAATATAAGTGAGGTTGAAATGTTAGATATTGGAGTTAAGTAGAGGCAAGACAATATGATTAAGATGATGTTAGAGCAACCTTGGATTAAAGAAGTAGTATTTTCCTCTTTGGAAACACTAAGCACTTGAGGTGAAGTAGCATTTGATGTATACATTTATTGAAGTCATATTAGGGAAGGATTGTTAAGGAAGAGTATGATTGGAGTTAGAAGTAACCACTTGTTGGATTGGGGCATTATCAGCAATAGAGTAGTTGATATACCCAGGTATAGATATGAAAAGATTAGGAATTGCTTTAGAATCCAGCTCATTGGAATTACCAGAAGTGTTAGAAGAATAAAAGGTGGATAAGGATATTCATGTGAGGTAAAGCTCATCATGTTAGCACGTGATGATGGACAGGGAGAAGTAATATATCTAGGAAAGGAATTCCTTAATTAGAAGTCCAGAATTATGAAGTATGGAATATAGGAATCCTTGTTAAACACTAAACCTTAATTTTAGAACCAAACATAGTATCCATTTCATGTGATTGATTTATCATCTTAAATTCACAATAGTTCATAGGAATATTTTTCTATAACAAATCACTTAAGTACATCTTTGTCATTTCTAACTATCATTATCATATGTGTTTAAGAATTATCCTTATCAATTTTTTCTCATAAGTTATCCTAGAAAACAATTCCACTATTTTACTTTAAATGGTAATATTATTAAAATCATAAACATAAAGACAATAGGTTTAGCTATTAAACTTTATTCACATCAACAAAAGAAAATAAGTATAGTAAGTACCTTAAACCCTAGGGTGAGTAAGTTCAATTCAGAACTTTAAACTTATTAATAAGTTTTCTCATCAACATCTCATAAATATCCCATCTATAGTCCTTGGGAAATTTCCTTGATCCATTTCTCTAACCACTCATTTCATATGAGCATGGAATAAGTGGGATACAATAATTATAAATCACCCTATGCTTTACTATAGGATTAAATACATAAAAATAAACCCTATGAATATTATTAAACATTTTAAAACTTAACTACTTCTAATAAAGGTGAAAACAATGTTATAGAAAAGAATATATATAAAGAAAATAAAGAAAATATCACAATACATAATAAAAGTTCACAAATTGAGTTTTAATAACTTTATTGTTGCTGCAATTATTTAGCTGATAATTTTCTATGGGAAATATTCAAATAATTGAGTAATATAAAAATCTGAAAGTAAAATACAAAACAGAAAACAGAAAATGGAAAAGAAATAGAATCAGGAAAAAATAGGGGAAACACCAAATCTGGCCCACGGCCCAGTACCTCACGTTCTAACCAACGCTCATAGGTGGCAGCAGAAACACTCCGCTCACTTCGCTGCAGCCTAGCAACGGCCCAAGCCCGCGTACCCTTTTGGAAATCTAATCCGTCGTCTTCCTCCTTGGCGAGCTGCTCGCTGGAGCGCCGCCAACCACCCGATGCCGCCATCGACGTCACGCCACCACCGAGGCCTTCGCGAGGATAAGATCAACACGGCGACGCCCTAATCCTCATCCTCATCACTTCACGTGTGCTATCTCTCTCAAATTCCTTCTACAGTGCGCAAACCGTAACTCCAGAGCTCACAGACGCCCATCGAGTTCCGTCGTCTCCGGCCGCCCCGAGCCTCACCGTAGCTCCTGGAAGCTTCGCCTCACCGCAGTGAGCATCCTCGCAGGAGGAATCGACACGGGAAGCTTCCAATCATCGACAAGGACACTGCCTTCCTGAGCTCGGGCCACCGCTTCCTTCCTCGATTTCGGTGTTCCTCGTGCTCGCCTTGCCTCGGCACCACCACCGTCATGCTCCTGGTGAGCCACCGGTGCTCAAGCACCCTTCTGTTTTCCCTCTCTTCCTCTGAATTTACCTCCCCACGAGAGACCGACACCGCCGCTGCTCGCCATCATTGCACCACCGTCACCAGTAGCCATTTCAAGGCGGCGCCGCCACTATAAGGTTCACCGCGACGTCCTCTTCTCGATAGGCCCTAGCACCAACTCGCGCAACCAGCAAATCCGTAGAATCGAAGGCTACTGTGAGGATTCCCCATTGATGATGTCACCATGATGTCATGGTGATGTCATATTTAAATTTTCTTTATCATTTATTTCTTTTCAGTAATAATTATGTAATGAATAAATACAATAAAAATGACATGGCATATGTCCCACCAGTCAGTGACTGGGGGTAGGTTAGGCTCTGGTGAGAAAAACCCTTCAGCCTATGCTGACATCAGCATTACCTAATAAACACAATTAGTTATTTAATTAAGAAATTCATAAAATGATTAAATCTTGTAAATTTGATATCTTTTGTTTAATAAATCACAAAAATAAATGTAATATACCAAAATGATCAAAAAAATAATACCTACATGTTAAAAATACGATATTCCACTTTTGAGTTAAATAAAAAGTTAAACACTTTTATAACTTGAATTTAAACCTATCTCATTAATTAATAATTCATATTAAGGTAAATAAAACTTGTAAATAGCTCTAAAAATTAATCAATGGAGTCTAATAAATAGTATTAATCTTAAATATTGATAGTGTGTATTCAAAATGAATTAACCACTTTGAATACAATTTTATTAAATTAACTCTTAACCATTAATGTATATTAATTTATAAAAGTATCCTTATCCAATCTAAAAACTCCAAGAATAATTGTAATGAGATAACACCCCATTCTTTTATTGTAAGATCCCTCCTTTATAAAGGTAAAGGATCCCTGTGATTGCAATGCTAGTCCCTGGATCATTGCTAGCATCCACAGTTTAAGATGAAGTACACAGATACAAAGGTCATTTATTATATCCATTCTAGAGATAAACATAGTCTTTACAACTCAAGGCCATAGGCCTAATACAAGAGTTTGAATAAGTAAATAAATATAAGTCTTCATCTTCATGTGCCAAAGGCAAACATGTTGAGTGTAGACTCATGACACCTAATCCTCATCAGAGTAACCTGCAACATCACAAGTTACATCCACAGTGGGTCAATAATTTGGAATAGTATTGGCAAGTGATACCTTAGTATATTTTAAGTGGACTAGATACTATATGAAAATTTGGCTAAGTGTAGCTTGGCTTGCTTTGCTCAAAATAGGTTTTTCCTATTAGTTGAAATCACTAAGTTTTTCTTTGTCAAAAATTTTCCCAAGGAACCACCAATAGACATTGAGGTCCTTCACCCTTGTTCACCCACAAATTTTTACTTAGAAATTGGGATGAGGAGATTCTTGATAGCTTTCATGCCTTGATGCTCAAGTTCTCCATTGCCATGGACTTGGCTAAGTACTTAGATTTTTCCATCTACAGAGGTTGTGCACTTTCCCCACCAGACTTTGTTTCACCAAGACAGGACCTTTCAGAAGCCTTCCCTTAGACCAAATGGACGCGTTCCAACCTATCATTCCCACTACCACAAATTGTCGAAATGGCTAAGTTCTAGCAACCTATATGGTCCAGGCAGAGCCCATATTGCCAAGTGGCTGCACTAGAAGCTTCTTAACACTTGGCCTCTAAAATCTCTTTGTTCCTGGGTGGCTTACCACAAGTCAGATACACAAGGTAAACCATAGCCATGGGCCTTGTGTAACCACTCAACCAAAACCACCAATCAAGTCCCTTTCCACCCAGGTGATTCATTGACTTAGTTCTTATATTAAGCAAAACAAAGTCCAAAGACTTAGAAATATTTTTATCATAGCATGTATATATCACCAACCCTTGTTTGCTATTAGCTAGGCTAAGCATGGCATAGAGTGTAACTTAACTTAGAAATTTCCTAGCAATTCTACAACTACTTAGGATTTCCCAACATGGCATATAGGCAAAATATAACATGCAAGACTTAGCAAAATATTTCTAATGCTTAGTAGAAAACATAGGAATGATAATATTCATGAAGTACCACTTGCCTTGGTAGTTGGGAGAGTAGCACTCTTCACAATCACAATCACTAGCACCAAAGTCTACACAAGGAATTGTAGCAATAAATTACACACAAAACATATACAAACAAAACAAAATTATATGCATGCAAGATGCTAAGTGATGATTTTTAAAACTCAACCAAGAAAGTGCATAGTACTGAATCCTAAACAAGTCAAAAACTTGTCAAACCAAATTTATTTAACATTAAAAACAATTTCTAAACAAATCCTATACTCAAATAAGCCCTACACATGTTTCTGCAAATAAAACCTTTTTAACATAAACTAAACATTAAAAACATTGCATATTTTGAAAGAGCTTGCTCTCCTGATTCCAACGGTATAAAATTTGTCAAAATCTAACGTGGGAATCAAAAGTTACAAAGAAAACAAATTTGAACTATAATCTGATTCAAAATCTGTTTTAAATCTAAACTACTGCCACGCGGCGCTATCCTATTGGCCAGTACCGTTTCGCTCTGGATCACGCTTTCGCGCCGTCGGATCAAGTTAGATTCAACGCGCCAGATCTAAAGAAAACGCTTTGCTCCAGATCTAATCTAGTCCCTACGATACAGATCTAACGGCTGCCGTTGCTCTGACCATAGTCGAGCGGCGCTAGCGGCGGCGGCTGGCGGCGGCGCCTCTGTCAGTGGCGGAGCTGGTGTTCTAGGTCGCGCGGGAGAGGGGGAAGGGGCTTACCGGAATCGCAGAGAGTTGCTGATGCTCAAGGTGGCGGCGGCTGGTCAAGGGGCGCGCTGTAGTGGCTGAGGGAGCTCGTCGGAGTCGTGCACGGCGTCAGGTGGTTGCTGTCGAAGTCGTTGCCGAGGTTCCGCGTCACCCTAGCACGAATCAGATGGTTTAGGAGATGCGCAAGATGGTGGCGAACAAACTCGTATGCGAGAGAGATCAAGGGGCGTGCTATGCTTACCGTAATCTGTCGCCGGAGTTGAGTGGCGGCTCGGTCGTTTGCGGGAACGAACGGGGACGGCGTCCTGGGTCACAAGCAGGCAAGCAAAGGGTATCAGAAGATGCACAAGGTCATGCTGGACACACTCGTTTGAATCAGAGGCATAGGGGCGGTCGGGACTCACCGGAATTTGCTGCCGGAGTTCGTCGGAGCTGCGGTGGTGTTTGGCAATTTGCGAGCAGCCTGGTGGCGTGGAGAGAAAATTGAGTGAGGGGAATTGAGCGGAGTGGGGAGGGGTTTAAGTAGGCAGAGGCTCGACAAGAAGCGCCCGGTGAATCAATGGCAATTACGCTGCGGAATCAACGCAGCAACGGCCAGCGGCGACAGCGTCTGAGCGCGAGATTTGGGGAAGAAGGAGTCGACGTGGAGAGGGCCTAGTTGTCTGCGAGAGGAACCGAAGGGGTGTGGGGTCCTGGCGTCAGCGACTCGTTGGGTGCGTCTGAGCGTAAGAGAGAGAGAGGGAAAACCCGGGTGGGCTAGCTGGGCTGGTTTCTCAGTTGGGCCAGAATAGTAGCGCCGGCCCTTTTCCTTTTCTTTATTCCTTTTATTTTTCTAATTTGATTTTCTGGAATGATTTTCAAATGAATTCAAACTCTATTTGAATTCAAATCTTTTCAGGATTTTTGCAGTGTGCAACAGTAAGAAATTTTTCCTTTCTCTTAGCATTGGTGTCAACTTCATCCGGTGCATAACGCGCCAGATTGTTGAACTCCTCAATATATTCAGCCACGCTGCGGTGGCGCTGCTTCAGATTGTGGAACTCTTTCTTTTTTAGACTCATCACTCTAGATGAGATATGAGCAGTGCGAAAGCCATCCTCAAAGATAGCCCATGTCACTTCATCTATGGGAGTGGTGATCTGGAAGTTATCCCACCAAGTGGCGGCTGGTCCCTCTAGAAGATGTGCTGCAAATCTGACTTTTTCAGCATCCGTACAGCCCACGGTTACCAAGTCCTTGTTTACTGAACGTAGCCAATCATTGGCCACCGTGGGATCAGTCGTCCATGAGAACTTTGCTGGCCTCAATCTCAAGAACCCGGTAAGCATATCAAAACCCGGTGGGTTGTTGTTGTTGTTGTTGTTGTTGTTATTGTTGTTATTGTTGTTGTTATTGTTGTTTTGGTTTTGGATGAACGTCATCCTCATCTGCATTAGCTGAGTTTGAGCGGTCATCATTTGTTGCATTTCTGGAGTGATGTTGTTGTTGTTGTTGTTGGGGTTGGGGTTTGCACGACGGGGAGGCATCTGTGGTTTGTTCAAATAGATAGGAATGAGATACCCATAGATGCTTTCATGCACATTACATCACATAAGCAAACACAAACCATGCAACAAAAAGATAAAGGTTCAACAACAAGATAACAAGTTCACAAAGTAAAACACACAAGTAGCAAGCCATCCACAACCACAACCGTCATGACAAACATCACCGTAGTCATGACAATGACAAGTACAAGAACCACAAGGGTGGATATAAGAGTCACCACAGTGGTAATGGAAGTGGAAGTGCAAGTCAGCCTGTTAAAGAGACATTAGTCAGGTTGAATGCTTCAAATGCAAGAAGATGGGGCATTATGCAAATGACTTCCCAGAAAAGAAAGTTGAAGGACCTAACAAGCCCAACCCTTTCCAGAAGGGACAAGTAAACCACATCAATGTGGAGGAGGTCTATGAGGAGCCTGATGTTGTTGCTGGTAAGTTCAGACTCAATTCTATTCCAGCATTTGTACTCTTTGATACTGGTGCATCTCATTCATTCATATCAAGAGCATTTGTTGAAAGAAATGAACTACCGGTAGAAACTATTGGGTGTCCTATAAAAGTAAGTTCTCCTGGTGGAGAAATGATAGTGAATTCAGGATGTCATGATCTAGTCATAGAGTTTGGGAAGTATAAGTTTCCCGTTAACTTGATAATTCTAAACTCCCAAGGATTGGATGTCATTTTGGGAATGGACTGGATGACTAAGTACAAAGGAGTGATAGATTGTGCCAATCATACTGTCTCACTCACAACTCCAGAAAATAAAAGGATCAGATTCAAGACCAATTTTGAAGCAAAAAGGAGTATGCTTAATTCTCTTAAGGGGGTTAGCATAGACAGTGTACCAATTGTTAGTGAGTATCCGCATGTGTTTCCGGAAGAATTGTCGGGAATGCCACCAGATAGAGATGTGGAGTTTCTGATAGATTTGGTACCAGGGTCTGGACCAATAGCAAAGAGACCATATAAAATGTCAGTTGATGAACTGAAAGAACTCAAGAAACAACTTGGAGAACAGTTGCAGAAAGGATTTATTCAACCTAGTTCTTCATCTTGGGGAGCCCCAGTTTTGTTCGTGGAGAAGAAAGATAGAAGTCAAAGGTTATGTATAGATTACCGTTCACTCAACGAGGTAACTATCAAGAACAAATACCCTTTGCCTAGAATCAATGACTTGTTTGATCAGCTAGAAGGAGCATGTGTATTCTCAATGATTGATCTCCGGTCAGGATATTTTCAACTCAAGATAAGAGAACAAGACATACCTAAGACAGCGTTCACTACAAGGTATGGATTGTATGAGTATACCGTAATGCCTTTTGGTTTGACCAATGCTCCAGCATACTTCATGAATATGATGAACAAGGTGTTCATGGAATTCCTTGACAAGTTTGTTGTCGTTTTCATTGATGACATCTTAGTCTACTCCAAGAGCAAAGAAGAGCATGAAGGACATTTGCGTTTGATAATTGAGAAGTTAAGAGAGCATAAACTTTATGCCAAATTCAGCAAGTGTGAGTTCTGGTTGGATGAAGTTGGTTTTCTAGGTCATGTTATGACAAAGGATGGTGTAGCAGTTGATCCTGCTAAGGTTTCAGCTATGACTGAATGGGAATCTCCCAAGTCCATGAAAGAAGTTCATAGTTTCCTTGGCTTAGCAGGTTACTACAGAAGGTTCATTGAAAATTTCTCCAAGGTAGCTAAGCCTATGACTGAATTGCTAAAGAAAGACAAAAAGTTTGCTTGGTCTGAAGGTTGTGAACTCAGCTTTCAGGAATTGAAGAAGAGACTTGTGACAGCACCAGTCTTGTGTCTGCCAGATTTGGAAAAAGATTTCCAAGTATATTGTGATGCATCTCATCAAGGTTTGGGTGCAGTACTTATGCAAGACGGAAAAGTTGTGGCTTATGCCTCGAGACAACTCAAAACTCATGAAGTAAATTATCCTACTCATGATCTAGAGTTAGCCTCTGTTGTCCATGCACTCAAAACATGGAGACACTATCTTTTGGGAAAGCGTTGTGAAGTGTTCACAGATCACAAGAGTTTGAAGTATATCTTCACCCAAAAGGAAATTAATATGAGACAAAGAAGATGGCTAGAACTTATCAAGGACTATGATTCAAGTTTGCAATACCACCCCGGTAAAGCAAATGTTGTAGAAGATGCTCTAAGTCGTAAGGTTTTCGTGAATGGCCTTACCAAAGGAGAATTGCCTGATGATCTGTGTACCCAATTTAGAAAACTCAGATTGGAGATTGTGCCTGAAGGACATCTCATGACTTTGAATGTTCAACCCACTTTGTTGGACAAGATCAAAGAAGCCCAAAAGATTGATAAAGAAATCTATGAGATTAAAGAAAGGATTCGCAAAGGAAAAGCCAAAGGATTCCATGAAGACGAACAGGGTACTTTATGGCATGGGAAACGTATCTGTGTTCCACAAGACCCGGAGTTGCGGAGACTGATTTTGCAAGAAGCACACAACTCTCCGTATTCCATTCATCCGGGTAACACCAAAATGTACATGGACATGAAGGAAAGATTTTGGTGGAATAATCTCAAGAAGGACATCACCGAACATATTGCTTTGTGTGATCTATGTAGTAGAGTGAAGGCAGAACATCAGAAACCAGCAAGTTTGCTTCAGCCACTACCTATTCCTGATTGGAAGTGGGACAAGATTGGTATGGATTTCATTACCGGATTACCAAGGACCCGGTCAGGATACGATTCTATTTGGGTAGTAGTGGATCGCCTAACTAAAGTGGCTCATTTCATACCCGTGAAGACAACCTATACAAGCTCTAAGTTATCCAGAATCTACATGAGTAGAATTGTATGTCTACATGGAGTGCCCAAGAGTATTGTGTCTGATAGGGGAACTCAATTCACTTCCCATTTTTGGAGACAGCTACATGAGTCATTGGGAACGAGGTTGGAATTCAGTACTGCTTTTCATCCTCAAACCGATGGACAAACGGAAAGGACTAGTCAGATTCTCGAAGACATGTTGAGGGCATGTGCCCTAGACTATGGAGCCAGTTGGGATGAAAGTCTGCCTTACGCAGAATTTTCTTATAACAACAGCTATCAAGCCAGCATTGAGATGGCACCGTTTGAGTTTCTCTACGGAAGAAAGTGTACCACCCCATTGTTATGGAATGGTGTAGGAGAAAATAGTTTATTCGGACCAGATCTTATCAAGGAAGCCGAAGATAAGGTCAAGTTGGTTAAGGATAGGTTGAAGATAGCACAGTCCCGACAGAAAAGCTACGCAGATCCTAAGCGTAGAGAAGTCACCTACGAAGTTGGTGATAGAGCTTATCTTAGAGTGTCACCACTTCGTGGAGTGAAGAGGTTCGGAGTCAAAGGAAAATTGGCACCAAGATATGTTGGACCATTCAAGATTCTGAGTCGTAAAGGAGAAGTTGCCTATGAAATAGAACTGCCAGAATCTCTGTCAGCTGTCCATAATGTGTTTCATGTGAGTCAACTTAAGAAATGTCATCCAGAAATGGAAGAAACTTCTTTGAAGGATACTATACCTTTGGAGGAGGTTCAATTGGAAAGTGATCTCACTTATGAAGAGAAGCCTATCAAGATTCTTGAAACTGCAGAAAGAGTCACAAGGACTAAGACTATCAATTTTTGCAAAGTACAGTGAAATCACCATTCCGAAGAGGAAGCAACATGGGAAAGAGAAGATGATCTTCGGAAAGACCACCCACACCTATTTGCTAGCCAATCCGAATCTCGAGGGAGAGATTCACCTTAAGGGGGTTAGATTTGTAACATCCCTAAAATCATGTTTCAAACTCATGCATATCATCCATGCATCCATGATCATATAGAGTTCATTTCAAACAAAACAATTCAAAAATAGGAGCATATGAGCTCATTATTTTATGTGATCATCATTTGAAACAAATGCTAATCTTTCTATGAGAGGTTGTTGTTCATGAAACCAAACTTTGTGCCTTGTTGTTTTCAGAATGTGTTGCTAGTTTGCTAAGGTTTTAAACCAAAATTTCAAAGCAAACACAATTTGAAAACCAATTTCAAAACCAATATAAAACAAGTGCTATGTCACTGTTTATTTTATCTTTCCAAAATGACCAAGCCAATTCAAAGTGACCACATGGTTTTATACCTAGAATTGTGACTGTTGCACACTGCAAAAATCCTGAAAAGATTTGAATTCAAATAGAGTTTGAATTCATTTGAAAATCATTCCAGAAAATCAAATTAGAAAAAGAAAAGGAATAAAGAAAAGGAAAAGGGCCGGCGCTACTATTCTGGTCCAACTGAGAAACCAGCCCAGCTAGCCCACCCGGGTTTTCCCTCTCTCTCTCACGCGCAGACGCACCCAACGAGTCGCTGACGCCAGGACCCCACACCCCTTCGGTTCCTCTCGCAGACAACTGGGCCGTCTCCACGTCGACTCCTTCTTCCACAAATCTCGCGCGCAGACGCCGTCGCCGTTGTCCGTTGCTGCGTTGATTCCGCGGCATAATTGCCATTGATTCACCGGGCGTTACTTGTAGAGCCTCTGCCTACTTAAACCCCTCCCCACTCCGCTCCATTCCCCTCACTCAATTTTCTCTCCACGCCACCAGGCTGCTCGCAAATCGCCAAACACCGCCGTAGCTCCGACGAACTCCGGCAGCAAATTCCGGTGAGTCCCGACCGCCCCTGTGCCTCTAATTCAAACGAGTGTGTCCGGCATGACCTCGTGCATCTTCTGATACCCTTTGCTTGCCTGCTTGTGACCCAGGACGCCGTCCCCGTTTGTTCCCGCAAACGAACGAGCCGCCACTCAACTCCGGCGACAGATTACGGTAAGCATAGCGCGCCCCTTGATCTATCTCGCATATGAGGTTGTTCGCCACCGTCTTGCGCATCTCCTAAACCATCTGATTCATGCTAGGGCGACGCGGAACCTCGGCAACGACTTCGACAGCAACCACCTGACGCCGTGCACGACTCCGACGAGCTCCCTCAGCCACTACAGCGCGCCCCTTGACCAGCCACCGCCACCTTGAGCATCAGCAACTCTCTGCGATTCCGGTATGCCCCTTCCCCCTCTCCCGCGCGACCTAGAACGCCAGCTCCGCCACTGACAGAGGCACCGCCGCCAGTCGCTGCCGCTAGCGCCGCTCGACTATGGTCAGAGCAACGGCAGCCGTTAGATCTGTATCGTAGGGACTAGATTAGATCTAGAGCGAAGCGTTTTCTTTAGATCTGGCGCGTTGAATCTAACTTGATCCGACGGCGCGGAAGCGTGATCCAGAGAGAAACGGTACCGGCCAATAGGATAGCGCCGCGTGGCAGTAGTTTAGATTTAAAACAGATTTTGAATCAGATTATAGTTCAAATTTGTTTGTTTGTGACTTTTGATTCCCACGTTAGATTTTGACAAATTTTATATCGTTGGAATCAGGAGATCAAGCTCTTTCAAAATATGCAATGTGTTTAATGTTTAGTTTCTGTTAAAAAGGTTTTATTTGCAGAAACATGTGTAGGGCTTATTTGAGTATAGGATTTGTTTAGAAATTGTTTTTAATGTTAAATAAATTTGGTTTGACAAGTTTTTAACTTGTTTAGGATTCAGTACTATGCACTTGCTTGGTTGAGTTTTAAAAATCATCACTTAGCATCTTGCATGCATGCATATAATTTTGTTTTGTTTGTATATGTTTTGTGTGTAATTTATTGCTACCATTCCTTGTGTAGACTTTGGTGCTAGTGATTGTGATTGTGAAGAGTGCTACTCTCCCAACTACCAAGGCAAGTTGTACTTCATGAATATTATCATTCCTATGTTTTCTACTAAGCATTAGAAATATTTTGCTAAGTCTTGCATGTTATTATTTTGCCTATATGCCATGTTGGGAAATCCTAAGTAGTTGTAGAATTGCTAGGAAATTTCTAAGTTAAGTTACACTCTATGCCATGCTTAGCCTAGATAATAGCAAACAAGGGTTGGTGATATATACATGTTATGATAAAAATAATTCTAAGTCTTTGGACTTTGTTTTGCTTAATAAAACAACTAAGTCAATGAATCACCTGGGTGGAAAGGGGCTTGATTGGTGGTTTTGGTTGAGTGGTTACACAAGGCCCATGGCTATGGTTTACCTTGTGTATCTCACTTGTGGTAAGCCACCCAGGAACAAAGAGATTTTAGAGGCCAAGAGTTAAGAAGCTTCTAGTGCAGCCACTTGGCAATATGGGCTCTTCCTGGACCATATAGGTTGCTAGAACTTAGCCATTTGGACAGTTGGTGGTAGTGGAAATGATAGGTTGGAACGCGTCCATTTGGTCTAAGGGAAGGCTTCTGAAAGGTCCTGTCTTGGTGAAACAAAGTCTGGTGGGGAAAGTGCACAACCTCTGTAGATGGAAAAATCTAAGTACTTAGACAATTCCATGACAATGGACAACTTGAGCATCAAGGCATGGAACCTATCAAGAATCTCCTCATCCCAATTTCTAAGTAAAAATTTGTGGGTGAACAAGGGTGAAGGACCTCAATGTCTATTGGTGGTTCCTTGGGATAAGTTTTGACAAAGAAAAACTTAGTGATTTCAACTAATAGGAAAAACCTATTTTGAGCAAAGCAAGCCAAGCTACACTTAGCCAAATTTGCATATAGTATCTAGTCCACTTAAAATATACTAAGGTATCACTTGCCAATACTATTCCAAAGTATTGACCCACTGTGGCTGTAACTTGTGATGTTGCAGGTTACTCTGATGAGGATTAGGTGTCATGAGTCTACACTCAACATGTTTGCCTGTGGAACATGAAGATGAAGACTTATATTTATTTACTTATTCAAACTCTTGTATTAGGCCTGTGGCCTTGAGTTGTAAAGACTATGTTTATCTCTGGAATGGATGTAATAAATGACCTTTGTATCTGTGTACTTCATCTTAAACTGTGGATGCTAGCAATGATCCAGGGACTAGCATTGTAAACACAGGGATCTCTACCTTATTAAAGGTTGGGACCTCTTACATTTACCTCAACTACAAGTTATAAACAAATCAAAACACTACAAGTGAGTTCATAAGTAGTAAATAATATTGTTTACTTATTCATAAACCTTAACCACCATCAAATCAAAATAATACCATACTTAAGTAACTTTAAAGAAACATTATAAGGTGAACAAGACATAAGTATAACAAGCATTACACCTAAATTCCATCTATGTTTCAATGTTAACTTTAGTCTACCAAGCTTTAAGTATAATACTAAAAACTTTATTATATACTTTATAGTTAACTTTGATCTATTATAATTAAATTGTAAAGCATCTTAATACCAAACCAAACCAGTTAAAAACCAAGATAGATAAGTCTCAAATACTACTAATATCATTATTCCAGTAAAAGCAATTCTTTCTAACTTAAAGACTATAACTAGAAAGAACACCTCATAAGGTTAACTTAAAAGCTTAAATGCTTCTGCTTAGTTGAGTAAGATTTTCTTCAAAAGTTAATCATTTTGCCACTTCAATCAACATATGACAATTAATAGTAAACACCTTACTTTATACTTTACTTGTATAATAAGATTGTTAATACTTAAATTCTTTATAAGTGACATTATTTGTAAAGTAAAACTTGAAGATAAACAATTAAGATGTAAGCAACCTTATGTAGCATACCATACTGTGTATTTTATTGTTGTATAAATACATGTTGTTTCCCACACATTCACAAGCCTTAATAAGAAGCACATGTATGAAACTTAATCTAAAAGGGCAACACCTTCCAAGGAAACCCTTTCTAGTATCCAAACCCTAGAACAACTTTATTCTCGGGATTCGTGTTTATCAACATGCATTACATTACTTATGCATAAAAGCATCTTGCTTCTTTAAACATTAGTCCTTACCGGACCAATGATGCAGATTTCAGTTATTCGATCTTATCTTGTCTTGAAGACCGTGAGAGCATAATCTTGCGATCACAAAAGGCAAGTTCACACTTGCTCATGTCCTTTGATTATTTTCTATAAAGTATTTTACAAATCCAGTGTTGTCACCACCTGCATTTGAAAAAGGACAGAAAACACTATTTTCATAATAATGTGATTATAGGTTATTTACCATGAGGTAATAACCTAATATAAGAGTTCCGGTGGTAAATGAACATATTACCTAGGACTTAACAACCAATGTCGCCAGTGATTCTTGCGCCGTATATTACGCGTTGACCATGATATTTGGAATGGGACGAAGAAGTCAGCTGTATCTTTTCCCTCTCGCATGGAGCTGGATGTGAGGGTCGTGGTTGTTATCACTCGTAGTGTGCATATTATTTATGGTAATTCGTAGAGGATATGCAGCATATGGGTGGGAGCCCTCAACGTCCCATGATAGTTTCGGCATCTGAATGGTCTGTACTGCCATTGCCATAATTCAATAGGTGGGCTGGCGTACACCAAGGAGACATGCGGGGTCGCGGAGAAGGCAGTGATTGGCTTGGGTCTTAGTCTAGGCCTCACACCAAGGAAGTGTGGACGGGTTCGCGGCCTAGATGTGCAACAAAGCTAAGATCTCTCATGGGTAAAGTGACGCACCTCTGCAGAGTGTAAGAACTGTAACTTATTACTCCATGTTCCGGGAAGTAGCTGCGAACGCGGCGGGAAAGGAACCCCATGAAGGTTCTGGTAAACCCGTGAAGGCTGATGGACATAGCTTTTCAGAATAAAAGCAACCTTTGAAGAAATGTTTACGAAAACCTGCATTGCCTACGACCTATGGTCTATGGCTGTAGATATAGTGCATCAAACACTCCTTTTCTAGTGAACTTGCCGAGTACGCTCGTACTCAAAGTATCTTCTTAACCCTTGCTAGGTTCTAAGGCCAGTACAGATGACGTCTACATCAAGTTATGCTCCAGGAATCATCACCAGAAGCTAAAAATTCTTCAATGAAGTCAAGAAAGTCAACATATACATCAACTCAAGTGAAGACGAAGTTGCTGATTAGATAAGAATAGAATTTCTAACCATAGAACCTACTTCTGTAGAATATTGCAATAGCAGCAGTGCAAGCCTAGTAGTTCAGCTATTATTTTAATAGGTATGGTAGCTATGAGTTATTTATTCCTGATTCTTCTTTGTAGAAGTTTCTTTCTCTCTCTTTAACCTAGAGTGTTCTCTGGATCTTGTGTAAAGAGTTGAGTTGTAACCTATAGTCATGTCTTGGACCTGCTATGTTTCTGTTGTACTACTCTGAGGGATGTAATACTAGTGAACGGTGTTTCATTGGTGTTATGTCAACGACTATAGTGTACTACATCATGCAGTGGTATGCTGGGTCACCGCAGTTGGTATCAGAGCATATGCTTTGACCTTAGGATTAAAACCATTTTAGGAAGATCTGTAGGTTGGATAGTGACTATAGAAGCCATCTTATCTAAACCAAATATTCTTATGACTTGTGATGAGTATCCACTTGAGGATAACCTTGTCACACCTAAGTCATATGTTTAAGTCATTCTTTCTTAGTAGTAATTATTTTATCTTTTCTCAAGTATAGTGTTCTTTAGTGTCCTCCGAGGGAGACATAAACCACCAAGATACTGTAGGAAGTGTAAGACATCAATTGAAGGAATCCTAATAGTATAGCTTAACCCTAGAATTCAAGTAAGAACAGTAAAAGCTTAGTATCCGTTGATAACCAAAGGCAATGAAGAATATCATTAGGATCAATGTTGATGTAATGAGTATTAATCATGTGGGATTCACTTGAGAATTTCACGTGATGAAGTGAAATTATGATAAGACTGAATGATAGAGTCATGAGAAATAAAGTCATCATAGCTAGATTAACTCCTAAATCATAATGTACAAGTAAAACATAATAAGATCATGGTGAGATAGCTCTGAAACCATGATGAGAGTATAAATATGATGAGTAATTAGTAAATTATCTTTAGATAGAGTAATAAGATAACCTGGTAGAACTATGATAGAAGTTATAGGTGCTAGAAATTACCAATAATCTTTGGTTTAAGTTATCAAATAGAATCCGATTATTCTTTTGGAGTAATCATGTGAGGTTAGTTACTAAACAAGAAAGGTTGGTCATAGTTAATCATTACAAAAGGTGAGACAAAAGGTTAGACAAAAACCAAATTGAGACCACTTTGCTTAAGATTATCCTGTTGCACTTGAGCAATTTGGGTAAATATTGAGACAATGTATAGTTTGACATTATGTGCTAGGTATAACATGTAAACCTATATGAGGAGGTGTCATATACTACACAACTAAGACTGAATTCTAGAGATATTATACTCAACTACTACATTCTGGGCTTAGAATATTGTGTGTTATATGTACCACATTTGGATTTATTTGTTTTTCTTGGATCTTCTTGATTGACTAGATCTGTACATGAAGTTTGACTTGATGTGCAAATGAATGTTGCAACATCCGGTTACTACTTGATGTTATAGACCTAGATAGGAATGGGAATTCGTGTAAGGGAGAGACGAGTTCCGAAGACCAAGATGAAGACCTACCTGAAGGATGAAGCAAAATATAAGTAGTATCAACATAATTTGAAGGTTGAACCAAGTTTGATCATTGCTAAATAGAAATAAGAAGTAAGATGATTATAGAAAATACTTGGAGCAACAAGAAGTGATGAACTTAAATATTAATCAAAATAGTTAATTTTGCTAAGAAGTCAATGGAATAATTATGAAAGGTCATGGAAGTATCATGAATAAATACAAAGAAGTAGCTTTGAAACCAAAATAGTATTCAAGCTCTGACAAGTCAGAGAGAATGCTAGAAGCATGTTGGAAACCATAGGATAATACATACACCCTAGGATGGTTCGCAGCTGGTAATTATCCGCAGCTGGTATTTGATCCATAGTGGTATTTGATCCACAGTTGGTATCTTGACCGTAGATGGTGTTGGTTTCGATAGTTAACCAGATCAGCTTAATGGTTGCATAAAGAGCATAAAATTGGGCCTAAGATAAGTAGGACACAAAGGAGTATAAAAATTTGAAAGCGACCGTCTTTCGAGACTCTTCGTGAAGTTAGGTGCATCAAAGCGAAAATATCCGAATAAGTAAGTAAGACAAATAATGCTGAAAGATTCACTTCGGAGATCCACAATTGTGCGGATACACCGTACAATCTTTCATAAGAACAAATTATGTAAAGTATACGCTAGACGAAACTCTACATTCTAATTATAAAGCCAAATAAATACTAAATAGGCAGTTTGAAGACTATTAGTAAACCTTAAGGGGGAGAGTAAACATTATAATTGAAAGTTGAAGAAGTACTATAGGGAATAACAAATGATTATCTAAAGCTTAATAAGGTAAAGCTTGAAGGTGATAAAAGATTAATCTTAACGGACTAATTCTAGAAGAAACAACTCTTAAGTGATCCTTAAGAGGAAATTAAACGCATCCATTTGGGCATTTGTAGAAAACAAGAAATTCTAATGGGTATGGACTAAATGTGTTCAACTCCAATCTTGGAAGGATTTCCAGCTTGAGACATACAATGACAAATCAAAGATTAGTTTTTTTCCACACTATTTACTAATAAAAATTTAAAACCTGTTCTAGTAAGACTTCCCAGACCTTACATAGTATAATAAAGAAGATTGATGATCAAGTTAAGGATTTGAATTAGGATACCTAATTATGTTAAGGAACTAAAGAAGAGACCCCAGATTGAGGATTTAATAATAAGGAAATATTCCTAAGGGAGTAAAGTAAAAGGAATTTTGGAGTATTGGAGACAACAGGATTAAGATTGCCAAGTATGATTTGAATTCAAGAAAAAGATCTGAATATGGGATATTACAATTATTCCCATTAAGGTTAACATGGAGTTGAGACATATCGTAACCATTGCAAGACAATCCCTTACTACTAAACATGAGAGTGCGAACTTCGAGAATGAAGTTGATTATAAGGGGGAGAGTCTGTAACATCCCAGCATTAGAGCTTAGAAATAAGCTGAACACAGATGTGTGCATTGCATTCATGCATAGAAAATCTGAATAATTTTCGCGCTTTTAAAAAAAACTTGTCAAAGTGATTGAAGCTTCTCTTAACTTGATGGAATGGAAGTAGATCATCAAGTTGACTGCGATGAGTTTCAATATGAGCTTTGCTAAAACCTTATTTTGGGCAAACATGATTTGATCTAACGGTAGATCAAATGGAATAAAATTAAACCATAATACATTACTTAATGGTTTATATTTGATCCTTAGGTGATCATATCATGGTATTCATTATAATCACTCATGAATACCAAATTATAAATATAACATAAATAATAAGAATGTAATAACTATATCTTAATCTCATCTACTTATACCATGAGTATCATGGAAATACCTAACTTTAACTTTTATTTGAGATTGAGTAGGAAAGAAACCAAGTCAAGGTCATTCATCACATATCCTCCTTTCCATATCAATACTTATGGAATCTTATCTCAATATCTATTGTTCATCAATGTTGTGTAATCAACTATTGATTCACCCATTCTTAACCTATAAATTCTTGATCTATCAACTCTTGTCCTTATTATAGCATTCAATTAAGGCTTATAAAGAAAGAAGTCAGAAGAGGTAAATAGTGATGCTAGTTTTAGATGTCATCTATAGGATGAGAGTGATTGGAGGAAATAAAATCAATATGGTAACCAAGAAGATTACAAGGATGAAGTCTGAAGATAGTTACCAGGAGTAGTCCTATTGGATCAAGTAGGTATATTCAATGAATTATATCTCTTAATCCAATAGAGCTAAACAGGTGTTGTATTGAAGAAGCCTTATTTAGTCAACTAGAAACCTGAACCATAAAGGATCAAGGGATCATAAAGATCATGCCTTACTCACCAATATTGAATGCTTATACCAAGTATAAGTGACATTGGTGGATAAAACATGATTGAACCATAATATAGATTTGTTATCCTAGATTAGTCATTACAAGTCACATTAATATAATGTGAGGTTGAAATGTTAGATATTGGAGTTAAGTAGAGACAAGACAATATGATTAAGATGATGTTAGAGCAACCTTGGATTAAAGAAGTAGTATTTTCCTCTTTGGAAATACTAAGCACTTGATGTGAAGTAGGATTTGATGTATACATCTATTGAAGTGATGTTAGGGAAGGATGGTTAAGAAAGAGTATGATTGGAGTTAGAAGTAACCACTTGTTGGATTGGGGCATTATCAGCAATAGAGTAGTTGATATACCCAGGTATAGATATGAAAAGATTAGGAATTGCTTTAGAATCCGGCTCATTGGAATTACCAGAAGTCTTAGAAGAATAAAAGGTGGATAAGGATATTCATGTGAGGTAAATATCATCATGTTAGCACATGATGATGGATAGGGAGAAGTAATATATCTAGGAAAGGAAGTCCTTAATTAGAAGTCCACAATTATGAAGTATGGAATATAGGAATCCTTGTTAAACACTAAACCTTAATCTTAGAACCAAACATAGTATCCATTTCATCTGATTGATTTATCATCTTAAATTCACAATGGTTCATAGGAATATTTTCCTATAACAAATCACTTAAGTACATCTTTGTCATTTCTAACTATCATTATCGTATGTGCTTAAGAATTAACCTTATCAATTCTTTCTCATAAGTTATCCTAGAAAACATGTAAGGTTCCCAACCTTTAATAAGGTAGAGACCCCTGTGTTTACAATGCTAGTCCCTGGATCAATAGCTGGCATCCACAGTTAAGATGTAATATCAAGAAACAAAGGTCATAATAAAACTTTATAACCAGGAATAAAGTAATTTATTACATCTTACATAGCTCATTTGGCTATCTCATTACAATGCAGCAGAATATAACAATAGCATGGGGTCCTTCATCTTCAAAGTGCCACAGGCAGACATGTTGGTTGTAGACTTGTAATCCTAATCATTAAACTTCACTAATATCAATCAAACCTGCAACATAACAAGTTACAGCCACAAAGGGTCAATACATTTGAATTGTATTGGCAAGTTATACTATGGTAGTATAGTGGAGTCTATCATCTATATGCATTTGGCTAAGTGGAGCTTAGGATTTCTTTGCTCAAAATAGATTTTCCTTATCATTTGAAAAGTACTAAGTTTTTTCTTGTCAAAAATCTCCCAAGGAACCACCGATAGAAATTGGTGAACCTTAAACTGTTGTTCAACCACAAGTTTTTAACTTAGAAATTTGGATGATGAGATTCTTGATAGCTTCCATGTCTTGATGCTCAAATTGTCCTTTGCCAGGGACATGGCTAAGTACTTAGATTTTTCACTCTGCAGAGGTGGTGCACTTTCCCCACAAGACTTGGTTTCACCAAGACAAGATCTTTCAGAAGCCTTCCCTTAGACCAGAATGGACGCGTTCCAACCTATCATTCCCCTACCATAAACTGTCGATTTGGCTAAGTTCTTGCAGCCTATATGATCTAGGCAGAGCCCATAATGCCATGTGGTTGCACTTGAAGCTTCTCAACATTTGACATCTTGGCCATCCACAAGTGAGATACACAAGGTAAACCATAGAAATGGGCCTTGTGAACCACTCAACACAAACCATTCCTTCCATTCCACCCAGGTGATTCATTCACTTAGTTGTTTTATTAAACAAAACACAAGTCCTCAGACTTAGAAATTTTTCCATAGTATGAATATATATTCGACCCTTGTTTTCTATTAGCTAAGCTAAGCATGATAGTAGTAGGAATCTTAACTTAGGAGAATTTTACTAGGGTTTCATCTACTAGGATTTCCCATAGCATGGTTTATACTTACAAAATTCTATGCAAGTCCTACTTACAAATATCACTAATGCATAGTGAAAATAATGGGACAAAAGTATGAAGCATCACTTTCCTTTTTGGTAGGGAGTATAAGTTCACTCCTTGATCTTTGCAATGTTCACTCACTTCAAATCACTACAATTCAATCAAGCAAACAATATTTCAATCTACCATTCAAGCAATTCATCACATAAAATGATAAAATCAAAGTAATGCATGCAAGCATGCAATAGGTTGTTTTATTTGTAAAAGTGGTTTCTAGTAGGTTGTAAACATTTGGAAACACCTATTGGTCATTTTATAAAGTGGCAAAGTCATTTACAATAGGTTTTCACTTTGTAAACCCTTTTTAAAACAAGGTATCATTTTATGTGGTGTAAAAATGTTTTCAATAAGGCATTAATCTATAGGGTTCACAAATTATGTTTTCAAACCATAAAATCTTGTGTTTAGGGTCAGATATTTTATTTCCAAAACATTTCTCAAAGGTTTTCTTCCAAAACCATTTTTAATAATTAAACCATATTTTTATTTGATTAGAATTGGTTTAAATCCAAGATTCATTCTTTTGTTTCACCAAATACATTTTTGAAACCACAATTTGTTTCCTAGGGTCAGTAGGTTCAAAACAAACCATTTGCCAAAGATTTTATCCCAAAAATCATTTTAGAATAATTTTTATAACCTAAACAAGCATACATAAGTTTCTGCAAAAACAAACATTTTACCAGAAGCTTTTTACTAAACAAAGTGCATGGTTGGCTAGGTCTTGTTTTTCTGAATCCATTGATATAAAGTTTGCAAAATTTGGACATGTAGATTTAAAGTTATGGAATTTACAAAATCACATATCTAATAGATTCAAATATGTTTTTAAAACCAGAGTTTGGCCACGTGTCTTGTTATTACTCGTCCATACCGTTTGTCTGGATCACGCTCTCTGGTGCGTTGGATTTAAGTTAGATCAAGCGGTGCAGATCAAGCGTAACGGTTCAGGTTTAAGTGATCTATTGCGTCCCTACGATCTTCATCTAACGGCTATCAACACAGCAACCAAGAACTGGCAGTGCCGAGCGACGGTGAGCGGCGGTGATGCTCGGCTAGCGGCGGAGCTGGCGCTAGAGGAAGCAAGGAAGAGTAGGGAGATGCTCACCAGGCTCAGGAGAACATGGCGAAGCTCAAGGTACTCGCGGTTGGTCAAGGGGCGCACTAGGGTTTCAGGAATTCCTCGTCGGAGTTGCGCCTGACGATGGCCACACTCTGTCGTCGTCGAGGGCGGCGCTACTGGTCACGAAGAAACAAACGGAGGACACGGTTAGCTTCGTACGAAATTCGCGGACACGCGTGTATCAAAAGGAGGGCAAGGGGGGTCTGGTCTCACCGGTAGGGTTCGTCGGAACGGAGGCAGACGGTGGCGCTGCACTGGCAGTTACGTTGTCGAGCTTGCAGAGCACGCGCGGGTGAGCTGACGATACGGAGAGGTGCGCCTGGGTCTGGGGAACGTGCATGTGTGCTCGGGGAGGCAAGGGGCGGCGAGGGGCTACCGGAATCAATGCCGGAGCTCGTCGGGGCAGTGGAGCTTCGTAGAGGAATTAGGGCGGCCTGGGGGCGCGCTAAGGTGAGGAACTAAGGGGGAAACGTAGGGGAAATGTTGGCGATTAAGAGAGCAAGGTCTGGGGGCGTTTAATGGCGCGGTTAACGCGAATTAAATCGAGTTTTACTCGCCTGCAACGGCCGGCGAGGTGAGGGGCGGGGTCTTCGCGCGGGTGAATAAGATGACTGGGAGGGGTGGGGTCGTCTGGCAGCGAGAGAGAAAGTGAGGGAACGGGGTCCACCTATCAGCGTCCTTGCAGGTTTATAAGTGAGTGCGAACCGTTTTTCCGCGGGAGAGGGAAGATGGGCTGCACTGGGCTTAGTGGGCTAGGCTAGTTGGGTTGGGTCCTTTTCTTATTTTTTTCTGTTCTGTTTGTTTTTCTTTTTCTCTTTTGATTTTTCTGTTTTGATTTTGTATAAGCAATTCAAACCCTCATTTGATTTCAAACCTTTGTCAAAGTTTGTGTAGGTTTATGTACTGATTAATAAAACATTCTGATGTTAATTTTTGGAATTTATTTTATTCTTTTTGGGGTCTTTTTAAATAATAAAAAGGGCCCTTGTTTTAAATCAAAATAGGATTTAATAATGTTTTTAATTTCCATTTGACTTCTAAATTCTTCCAAAACCTTTCAGTAAGTTTTGTTTACTTAAAAGGGTGTCAAATAATTCATCTTGAATTATTTGGTAAAGTTTTTAATAAGATTTATTAATCATTTAAAATTTGGGTTTTTCTTTAATCCAAAAGGATTTGGTCTAAGCCATTTTATTTTAGTTTGGAAATTCTTTATCCTTTTATTTTATTTGGATTTGGATTATAATCATTCCATTTGCTTAATGGATTAGGCCAAGATTTAGTTTGGATCTTTGAATATTCTTTATTTAATAATTCTTTCTTTTCTTATAAAATCCATATCTTTTTATTTAGAGAACCAAACTTGGTGATTCTAATTTGTGAAATCTCATTTTATCTTTGTTTATCCTTTTAAATTCCTTTAGGATCAATTGCTCACCATTTGGTATGGTTTTTTTGGTAAGGGCTTTATTAGCTTTGGAAATTCAATTTTCCTTAACTTATTAGATTCATAAGATTTTATTTATGGTTCCAAGTTAAGTGAAACCAATTTATATGGCTTTATAATATTTCTGTTTGTCTTTATTGATCATTTGTGAATATTTGTTGATCAATTTTTATATGGATCAAATCCATAGACTTGGAGATAACTTTGGAAATGATTTTTATTCCATTAGGGTAATAGGATTTGGATTTATTTTCCAAGTGTTTAAATTTTCCAGATACATTCACTGAGGAATGCATTTCCCTTGATTTGGATTTTTGTTGGATTCAAACTTTTACCAAAGTTTGTTCAAGATGGGATTTTAAGTTTCCCTTTAAAAACAAAAGTTTCTTTTTACCCTGTTTTTCAACAAAAATTTTATTTTGTTTATTTATTTTTCACATTACAAGATTTGGAAAATCTTGGGATGTGACAGGCTACCACCCTTAAAATAAATCTCGTCCTGAGATTTGGGGAGGCTAGGGGTTACAAGTTGGCTCAAAAGCATCTAGGTTACTACCACCCTTGAAAATTTTCCAAACTAGATTACATCTTGGGTTGCTTGGGGCCTTGTTGAAATCTCTCTGGGAAAACATCTACATAGTGTCCTTTGTTTCCACATTTGAAACATGTGACAAGGCTGAGATCCTTCATAGGCTTGTTTATCTTGTGCTTCATCTTTTCTGGACAATTGCTTGCATAATGTCCTTGATTACCACAATTGTAACATGTGATGAGGTTGAGTTCCTCACGTATCTTCTGTGGGCAAGTTGCTACATAATGGCCTAGATCTTTGCAGTTGTTGCACCACACTTGGCTAATCTCCTTATACTTTTGCTTCTCTGGACATTCACTGGCATAGTGTTCCATTTCTTTGCAATGACCACATTGCACATGGCTTTTGTCCTTTTTCTTGGGTTTCTCCAAAGCTAGGAGTGCTTCTAGTTCATGTTCTTCATATGTTATCTCATAGGTAGGAATGTCTACTGGTTTCCTTGACCTTCTATTACTCCTTGGATAATTCATATGTCTCCTCTTGGGTCCTTTAAATTGAGTCATGTTGTTGGAAGGTACAAGCTGAGATTTTCCTTTGTCTTCATCCTTCTTGGTAGACTTGGCTCTCTCATGGTAGTCTGCAATCAGTTGTTGCACTCCACCTTGTTTCCTTTGTTCAACTATGGAATAAATGGGGCATTGGATAGGGACATGATTGTTTCCTTCACATAGGTAACAAGTAGCTTGGGATGTGGGGGAATTGGTCAATTGGATGTTTCTCTTCACAGTTGGGGCATTGATCTTTATGCTCCTTGGAAGTGTGATCCTTGTCTCCACAAATATTGCAAGCTTGCGTTCCTTCTAGAATAACATCTTTGTCATCCTTGTTGTCATTAGCTCCTTGGGAAGAGCTTTCTCCCATGTTGGTCATTTGAGTAGCCATCCCTTGCAACAATTGGGATTGAAGTTTCAAAATCCTTTGTATGGCTGGGTCTAATCCATGGTTGTTGGCTAAAAGCTGAGTTGTCACTTGGCTCAACTGGGTTTGGTTTGCTAGTAGTTGTTCTCTCATGTTGTTCTCTTGGTTGTTGTTGTCATCCTTGATGTTGGAGTCTCTTGGGAAAGTCATATGTTTGGGTTGGATTGGGATTAGAATAGGCAAAATATTTCTAAGGGAATAATTCTAATCACACACATCACAATTCACACAAGCAATGTGCAAGCAATCACAAACAGACATTCCACTCAACAACAAGTTTCAAGCATATTTTTAGGCAACCAAAAATATTTTTGTTACACCAGATAAGTTGGTGGGTTTAACTTAAACTAAATATGGAGGTCCATCTATTTGGCTCACTTGAAATCTTTCCATCCTTCTTAGTTGATTCTTCATGAACAAGATCATGGTTTCCTTGGAAAAATCCTTGGTCACAAAAACTTCAAAGGTGATGATGATCCCCTAGTTGTGTTTCCTTAGTCTTCAAGTCTTGAGCAACATTTCTTGTCTCACTTGTAGTTCTTAGTATTATCTAAGGTTGATGTCCTTGATGATAATGTTGAAGATGTTGAAGTCATTAGAGTTGAAGATGTTGAAGTCATTAGAGTTGATGAAGTCCTTTGCACATGGTGAAGTCTTTGGCCATGGGGTAGGTTTTGTCCATGAAGTTTGAGATAGAAGAGATGTAGAATCAAAACCAAAATGGTTGAGGAAAGAGTTTACAAGATTGTTTGTAAATAAGTTTTGGAACAAATACAACTCCTATTTTTCTAATGGGTTTTGTCCAATCCTAGGTTTACAAATCCTACAGGCAAGACAATGCTCTGATACCATCTGTAAGGTTCCCAACCTTTAATAAGGTAGAGACCCCTGTTTTTACAATGCTAGTCCCTGGATCAATAGCTAGCATCCATAGTTAAGATGTAATATCAAGAAACAAAGGTCATAATACAACTTTATAACCAGGAATAAAGTAATTTATTACATCTTACATAGCTCATTTGTCTATCTCATTACAATGCAGCAGAATATAACAATAGCATGGGGTCCTTCATCTTCAAAGTGCCACAGGCAGACATGTTGGTTGTAGACTTGTAATCCTAATCATTAAACTTCACTAATATCAATCAAACCTGCAACATAACAAGTTACAGCCACAAAGGGTCAATACATTTGAATTGTATTGGCAAGTGATACTATGGTAGTATAGTGGAGTCTATCATCTATATGCATTTGGCTAAGTGGAGCTTAGGCTTGCTTTGCTCAAAATAGATTTTCCTTATCATTTGAAAAATACTAAGTTTTTGCTTGTCAAAAATCTCCCAAGGAACCACCAATAGAAATTGGTGAACCTTAAACCGTTGTTCAACCACAAGTTTTTAACTTAGAAATTTGGATGATGAGATTCTTGATAGCTTCCATGTCTTGATGCTCAAATTGTCCTTTGCGAGGGACATGGCTAAGTACTTAGATTTTTCACTCTGCAGAGGTGGTGCACTTTCCCCACAAGACTTGGTTTCACCAAGACAAGATCTTTCAGAAGCCTTCCCTTAGACCAGAATGGATGCGTTCCAACCTATCATTCCCCTACCACCAACTGTCCATTTGGCTAAGTTCTTGCAACCTATATGATCTAGGCAGAGCCCATAATGCCATGTGGTTGCACTTGAAGCTTCTCAACATTTGACATCTCAAATCTCTTTGTTCCTGGGTAGCCATCCACAAGTGAGATACACAAGGTAAACCATAGAAATGGGCCTTGTGAACCACTCAACACAAACCATTCCTTCCATTCCACCCAGGTGATTCATTCACTTAGTTGTTTTATTAAAAAAAACACAAGTCCTCAGACTTAGAAATTTTTCCATAGTATGAATATATATTCCACCCTTGTTTTCTATTAGCTAAGATAAGCATGATAGTAGTAGGAATCTTAACTTAGGAGAATTTTACTAGGGTTTCATCTACTAGGATTTCCCATAGCATGATTTATACTTAGCAAAATTCTATGCAAGTCCTACTTAGAAATATCACTAATGCATAGTGAAAATAATGGGACAAATGTATGAAGCATCACTTGCCTTTTTGGTAGGGAGTATAAGTTCACTCCTTGATCTTTGCAATGTTCACTCACTTAAAATCACTACAATTCAATCAAGCAAACAATATTTCAATCTACCATTCAAGCAATTCATCACATAAAATGATAAAATCAAAGTAATGCATGCAAGCACGCAATAGGTTATTTTATTTGTAAAAGTGGTTTCTAGTAGGTTGTAAACATTTGGAAACACCTATTGGTCATTTTATAAAGTGGCAAAGTCATTTGCAATAGGTTTCAGTTTATAAACCCTTTTTAAAACAAGCCATCATTTTATGTGGTGTAAAAATGTTTTCAATAAGGCATTAATCTATAGGGTTCACAAATTATGTTTTCAAACCATAAAATCTTGTGTTTAGGGTCAGAGAGTTTATTTCCAAAACATTTCTCAAAGGTTTTCTTCCAAAACCATTTTTAATAATTAAACCGTATTTTTATTTGACTAGAATTGGTTTAAATCCAAGATTCATTCTTTTGTTTCACCAAATACATTTTTGAAACCACAATTTGTTTCCTATGGTCAGTAGGTTCAAAACAAACCATTTGCCAAATATTTTATCCCAAATATCATTTTAGAATAATTTTTATAACCTAAACAAGCATACATAAGTTTCTGCAAAAACAAACATTTTACCAGAAGCTTTTTACTAAACAAAGTGCATGGTTGGCTAGGGCTTGTTTTTCTGAATCCATTGATATAAAGTTTGCAAAATTTGGACGTGTAGATTTAAAGTTATGGAATTTACAAAATCACATATCTAATAGATTCAAATCTGTTTTTAAAACCAGAGTCTGGCCACGTGTCTTGTTATTACTCGTCCATACCGTTTTGTCTGGATCACGCTCTCTGGTGCGTTGGATTTAAGTTAGATCGAGAAGTGCAGATCAAGCGTAACGGTTCAGGTTTAAGTGATCTATCGCGTCCCTACGATCTTCATCTAACGGCTATCAACACAGCGACCAAGAACTGGCGGTGCCGAGCGACGGTGAGCGGTGGCGATGCTCGGCTAGCGGCGGAGCTGGCGCTAGAGGAAGCAAGGAAGAGTAGGGAGATGCTCACCAGGCTCAGGAGAACACGGCGAAGCTGAAGGTACTCGCGGTTGTTCAAGGGGCGCACTGGGGTTTCAGGAATTCCTCGTCGGAGTTGCGCCTGACGACGGCCACGCTCTGTCGTTTTCGAGGGCGGTGCTACTGGTCACGAAGAAACAAACGGAGGACACGGTTAGCTTCGTACGCAAGTCGCAGACATGCGTGTATAAAAAGGAGGGCAAGGGGGGTCTAGTCTCACCGGTAGGGTTCGTCGGAACGGAGGCAGACGGTGGCGCTGCACTGGCGGTGACGTTGTCGAGCTTGCACAGCACGCGCGGGTGAGCTGACGATACGGAGAGGTGCGCCTGGGTCTAGGGAACGTGCTTGTGTGCTCGGGGAGGCAAGGGGCGGCGAGGGGCTGCCGGAATCAATGCCGGAGCTCGTCGGGGCAGTGGAGCTTCGTAGAGGAATTAGGGCGGCCTGGGGGCGCGCTAAGGTGAGGAACTCAGGGGGAAACGTAGGGGAAATGCTGGCGATTAAGAGAGCAAGGTCTGGTGGCGTTTAATGGCGCGGTTAACGCGGATTAAATCGAGTTTTACTCGCCTGCAACGGCCGGCGAGGTGAGGGGCGGGGTCTTCGCGCGGGTGAAGACGATGACTGGGAGGGGTGGGGCCGTCTGGCAGCGAGAGAGAAAGTGAGGTAACGGGGTCCACCTGTCAGCGTCCTTGCGGGTTTATAAGTGAGTGCGAACCGTTTTTCCGCGGGAGAGGGAAGATGGGCTGGACTGGGCTTAGTGGGCTAGGCTAGTTGGGTTGGGTCCTTTTCTTATTTTTTCTGTTCTGTTTGTTTTTCTTTTTAACTTTTGATTTTTCTGTTTTGATTTTGAATAAGCAATTCAAACCCTCATTTGATTTCAAACCTTTGTCAAAGTTTGTGTAGGTTTATGTACTGATTAATAAAACATTCTGATGTTAATTTTTGGAATTTATTTTATTCTTTTTGGGGTCTTTTTAAATAATAAAAAGGGACCTTGTTTTAAATCAAAATAGGATTTAATAATGTTTTTAATTACCATTTGACTTCTAAATTCTTCCAAAACCTTTCAGTAAGTTTTGTTTACTTAAAAGGGTGTCAAATAATTCATCTTGAATTATTTGGTAAAGTTTTTAATAAGATTTATTAATCATTTAAAATTTGGGTTTGTCTTTAATCCAAAAGTATTTGGTCTAAGCCATTTTATTTTAGTTTGGAAATTCTTTATCCTTTTATTTTATTTGGATTTGGATTATAATCATTCCATTTGCTTAATGGATTAGGCCAAGATTTAGTTTGGATCTTTGAATATTCTTTATTTAATATTTCTTTCTTTTCTTATAAAATCCATATATTTTTATTTAGAGAACCAAACTTGGTGATTCCAATTTGTGAAATCTCATTTTATCTTTGTTTATCCTTTTAAATTCCTTTAGGATCAATTTCTCACCATTTGGTATGGTTTTTTTGGTAAGGGCTTTATTAGCTTTGGAAATTCAATTTTCCTTAACTTATTAGATTCATAAGATTTTATTTATGGTTCCAAGTTAAGTGAAACCAATTTATATGGCTTTATAATATTTCTATTTGTCTTTCTTGATCATTTGTGAATATTTGTTGATCAATTTTTATATGGATCAAATCCATAGACTTGGAGATAACTTTGGAAATGATTTTTATTCCATTAGGGTAATAGGATTTGGATTTATTTTCCAAGTGTTTAAATTTTCCAGATACATTCATTGAGGAATGCATTTCCCTTGATTTGGATTTTTGTTGGATTCAAACTTTTACCAAAGTTTGTTCAAGATGGGATTTTAAGTTTCCCTTTAAAAACAAAAGTTTCTTTTTACCCTGTTTTTCAACAAAAAATTTATTTTGTTTATTTATTTTTCACATTACAAGATTTGGAAAATCTTGGGATGTGACAAAACAATTCCACTATTTTACTTTAAATGGTGATATTATTAAAATCACAAACATAAAGACAATAGGTTTAGCTATTAACCTTTATTCACATCAACAAAAGAAAATAAGTATAGTAAGTACCTTAAACCATAGGGTTAGTAAGTTCAATTCAGAAATATAAACTTATTAATAAGTTTCTCATCAACATCTCATAAATATCCCATCTATAGTCCTTGGGCAAATTCTTTGATCCATTTATCTAACCACTCATTTCATATGAGCATGGAATAAGTGGGATACAATAATTATAAATCACCCTATGCTTTACTATAGGATTAAATACATAAAAATAAACCCTATGAATAGTATTAAACATTTTAAAACTTAACTACTTCTCATAAAGGTGAAAACAATGTTATAGAAAAGAATATATATAAAGAAAATAAAGAAAATATCACAATACGTAATAAAAGTTCAGAAATTGAATTTTAATAACTTTATTGTTGCTGCAATTATTTAGCTGATAATTTTCTATGGGAAATATTCAAATAATTGAGTAATTTAAAATCTGAAAGTAAAATACAAAACAGAAAATAGAAAATGGAAAAGAAATAGAACCAGGAAAAAATAGGGGAAACACCCAATCTGGCCCATGGCCTAGTACCTCACCTTCTAACTGACGCTCACGGGTGGCAGCAGAAACACTCTGCTCACTTCGCTGCAGCCCAGCAATGGCCCAAGCCCACGTACCCTTTTGGAAATCTAATCCATCGTCTTCCTCCTTGGCAAGCTGCTCACTGGAGCGCCACCAACCACCCGATGCCGCCGTCGACGTCACGCCGCCACCGAGGCCTTCGCGAGGATAAGATCAACACGGTGACTCCCTAATCCTCATCCTGACCACTTCACGCGTGCTCTCTCTCTCAAATTCCTTCTCCAGCGTGCAAACCGTAACTCCAGAGCTCATAGACGTCGTCGAGATCCGTCGTCTCCGGCCGCCCCGAGCCTCGCCGTAGCTCCTGGAAGCTTTGCCTTGCCGCGGTGAGAATTCTCGCAGGAGGAATCGACACGAGAAGCTTCCAATCGTCGACAAGGACACCGCCTTCCCGAGCTCCGGCCACCACTTCCTTCCTCGATTCCGGCGTTCCCCGTGCTCGCCTTGACTCGGCACCACCACTGTCATGCTCCTGGTGAGACACCGGTGCTCAAGCACCCTTCTGTTTTCCCTCTCTTCCTCTGAATTTACCTCCCCGCGAGAGACCGACACTGCCGCTGCTCGCCGTCGTTGCGCCACCGTCACCAGTAGCCATTTCAAGGCGGCGACTCCATTATAAGGTTCACCGTGACGTCCTCTTCTCGATAGGCCCTAGCACCAACTCGCGCAACCAGCAAATCCATAGAATCGAAGGCTACTGTGAGGATTCCCCATTGATGATGTCACCATGATGTCATGGTGATGTCATATTTAAATTTTCATTATCATTTATTTCTTTTCAGTAATAATTCTGTAATGAATAAATACAATAAAAATGACATGGCATATGTCCCACCAGTCAGTGACTGGGGGTAGGTTAGGCTCTGGTGAGAAAAACCCTTCAGCCTATGCTGACATCAGCATTACCTAATAAACACAATTATTTATTTAATTAATAAATTCATAAAATGATTAAATCTGTAAATTTGATATCTTTTGTTTTATAAATCACAAAAATAAATGTAATATACCAAAATGATCACAAAAATAATACCTACATGTTAAAAATATGATATTCCACTTTTCAGTTAAATAAAAAGTTAAACACTTTTATAACTTGAATTTAAACCTATCTCCTTAATTAATAATTCATATTAAGGTAAATAAAACTTGTAAATAGCTCTAAAAATTAATCAATGGAGTCTAATAAATAGTATTAATCTTAAATATTGATAGTGTGTATTCAAAATGAATTAACCACTTTGAATAAAATTTTATTAAGTTAACTCTCAACCATTAATGTAGATTAATTTATAAAAGGATCCTTATCCTATCTAAAAACTCCAAGAATAATTGTAATGAGATAACACCCCATTCTTTTACTTCAACTACAAGTTATAAACAAATCAAAACACTACAAGTGAGTTCGTAAGTAGTAAATAATATTGTTTACTTATTCATAAACCTTAACCACCATCAAATCAAAATAATACCATACTTAAGTAACTTTAAAGAAACATTATAATGTGAACAAGACATAAGTATAACAAGCATTACACCTAAATTCCATCTATGTTTCAAAGTTAACTTTAGTCTACCAAGCTTTAAGTATAATACTAAAAACTTTATTATATACTTTATAGTTAACTTTGGTCTGTTATAGTTAAATTGTAAAGCATCTTAATACCAAACCAAACCAGTTAAAAACCAAGATAGATAAGTCTCAAATACTACTAATATCATTATTCTAGTAAAAGCAATTCTTTCTAACTTAAAGACTATAACTAGAAAGAACACCTCATAAGGTTAACTTAAAAGCTTAAATGCTTCTGCTTAGTTGAGTAAGATTTTCTTCAAAAGTTAATCATTTTGCCACTTCAATCAACATATGACAATTAATAGTAAACACCTTACTTTATACTTTACTTGTATAATAAGATTGGTAATACTTCAATTCTTTATAAGTGACATTATTTGTAAAGTAAAACTTGAAGATAAACAATTAAGATGTAAGCAACCTTATGTAGCATACCATACTTTGTATTTTATTGTTGTATAAATACATGTTGTTTCCCACACATTCACAAGCCGAAGGACATGTATGAAACGTAATCTAAAGGGGAAACACCTTCCAAGGAAACCCTTTCCAGTATCCAAACCCTAGAACAACGTTATTCTCGGGATTCGTGTTTATCAACTTGCATTACATTACTTATGCATAAAAGCATCTTGCTTCTTTAAACATTAGTCCTTACCAGACCAATGATGGAGATTTCAGCTATTGGATCTTATCTTGTCTTGAAGACCGTGAGAGCATAATCTTGCAATCACAAAAGGCAAGTTCACACTTGCTCATGTCCTTTGATTATTTTCTGTAAAGTATTTTACAAATCCAGTGTTGTCACCACCTGCATTTGAAAAAGGACAGAAAACATTATTTTTATAATAATGTGATTATAGGTTATTTACCATGAGGTTTAACCTAATATAAGAGTTCCGGTGGTAAAGGAACATATTACCTAGGACTTAACAACCAGTGTCGCCAGTGATTCTTGCGCCGTATATTACGCGTTGACCATGAGATTTGGAATGGGACGAAGAAGTTAGTTGTATCTTTTCCCTCTCGCATGGAGCTGGATGTGCGGGTCGTGGCTATTATCACTCGTAGCGTGCATATTATTTATGGTAATTCGTAGAGGATATGCAGCATATGGGTGGGAGCCCTCAACGTCCCATGATAGTTTCGGCATCTGAACGGTTTGTACTGCCATTGCCGTAATTCAATAGGTGGGCTAGCGTACACCAAGGAGACATGCAGGGTCACGGAGAAGGCAGTGATTGGCTTGGGTCTTAGTCTGGGCCTCACACCAAGGAAGTGTGAACGGGTTCGCGGCCCGGATGTGCAACAATGCTAAGATCTCTCATGGGTAAAGTGACGCACCTCTACAGAGTGTAAGAAGTGTAACTTGTTACTCCCTGTTCCGGGAAGGATCTGCGAACGCGGCGGGAAAGGAACCCCATGAAGGTTCTGGTAAACCCGTGAAGGCTGACGGACATAGCTTTTCAGAATAAAAGAAACCTTTGAAGAAATGTTTACGAAAACCTGCATTGCCTACGACCTATGGTCTGTGGCTGTATATATAGTGCATCAAACACTCCTTTTCTAGTGAACTTGCTGAGTACGCTCGTACTCAAAGTATCTTCTTAACCCTTGCTTGCTTCTAAGGCCAGTACAGACGACGTCTACATCAAGTTATGCTCCAGGAATCATCACCAGAAGCTAAAATTCTTCAATGAAGTCAAGAAAGTCAACATATACATCAACTCAAGTGAAGACGAAGTTGCTGATTAGATAAGAATACAATTTCTAACCATAGAACCTACTTCTGTAGAATATTGCAATTGCAGCAATGCAATCCTAGTAGTTCAGTTATTAGTTTAATAGGTATGGTAGCTATGAGTTATTTATTCCTGATTCTTCTTTGTAGAAGTTTATTTCTCTCTCTTTAACCTAGAGTGTTCTCTGGATCTTGTGTAAAGAGTTGAGTTGTAACCTATAGTCATGTCTTGGACCTACTATGTTTATGTTGTACTACTCTGAGGGATGTAATTCTAGTGAATGGTGTTTCATTGGTGTTATGTCAATGATTATAGTGTACTACATCATGCAGTGGTATGCTGGGTCACCGCACATTCTTTATTTGGCAATTTCCCCGCTGTAATTTTTTCACCCAACATGTTATTTATCTTATGGAGAACACACCTCCAGTGAACTGTGGACCCTGGTCCATTCCTTTCCATTGATATTCAATCTATTGTTTACTGTTTACTTTATGCAATTACCACAAGAAATTACTATCTTCCACACTATATGTTTAATCCTTTGTTTTCAGCAAAACTAGTGAGCTTGACAACCTCATTGATAAGTTCGGGCAGAGTATTTTTGTTGTGTTGTGTGAAGGTTCCACGTTGCTAGCAACAACTTCTGAAGTGGTTTCTTTCTCCTACTAGTTCGATACCTTGGTTCTATAACCGAGGGAAAAATTGCTGCTGTACTCATCATACCTTCCTCATGGGGTTCCCAACAAGGCTCCACATCAACTGAGCCAACATCAAGCCTTTTTCTGGCGCCGTTGCTGGGGAGAATAGGGCCTTTAATCTTCTTCCTCCCCGCCAAGCCTTTTTCTGGCGCCGTTGCCGGGGATAAAGAAGATTTCTACAAGGGGAGTCTCTCACTACCAATCTCTTTACTTTGTTTTCATTTTGCTTCGTTTCTTTTACTTTGTTTGGTTTGCTTCTTTTTATCAAAAACACAAAAAATTAGTTCCTACTTTAGTTGCTATATTTGTTGGCTTGCTTTAATCTTGCAAAAATGACTACTCGTGAAAACACTAAGTTGTGTGACTTCACTAGCATGAACAACAATAATTTCATTTGCACATCTATTGCTCCACCTATTCCTGAAGCTATTTTCTATGAAATTAAACTTGCTTTGCTAAATCTTGTTATGAAAGAGAAATTTTCTGGTGTTAGTACTGATGATGATGCTGCTCACCTTAATAATTTTGTTGAACTTTGTGAGATGCAAAAATATAAGGATGTAGATGGAGATATTATTAAGCTTAAATCGTTTCCTTTCTCTTTAAGAGGAAGAGCTAAAGATTGTTTGCTATCTTTGACTAAAAAACTATTGATTCTTGGATTAAATGCAAAGATGCTTTCATTGGAAAATATTATCCTCCTGCTAAGATTATATCCATGAGAAGTGACATAATGAAATTTAAACAATTTGATAATGAACATGTTGCTCAAGATTGGGAAAGAATGAAATATTTAGTGAATAATTTCCCCACTCATGGACTGACTACTTGGATGATTATCCAAACCTTTTATGTAGGACTGAATTTTCTTCAAGAAACTTGTTGGATTTGGCTGCTGGAGGTACCTTATGTCCATCACTTTGGGTGCTGCAATAAATCTCCTGGATGATATGATGACAAATTATTCTGAATGGCACACTGAGAGAGCTCCACAAGGTAAGAAGGTAAATTTTGTTGAAGAAACCTCATCCTTAAGTGATAAGAATGATACTATTATGGCTATGCTTGTTAATGGAAAGCTCATATTGATCCAAATAATATTCCTTTAGCCTCTTTGCTTGCTCAAGAAGAGCAAGTTGATGTGAACTTCATTAGAAGTAATAATTTTGGCAACAAAGCTCATAGGTATAATTTTGGTTATAATAATTATAGGCCATATCCTCCTAATAATAGCAATAGTTATCATGGTAAATCTAGAATGCCTAGTGAAGAAAGGATTTTGGAAGTTGAAAGATCTACTAAAAAATCCATGCAAATGCAATATGATCAGACTAAATTATTCACTAAAACCATGGAGGAACAATCTGCCATTTTGAAAAATATAAGTTATCAACTTGAGAATTCAAATAGGGAAATTCCTGGGTTGCAAGCCAAAATTTTGAATGCTGAAAATAATATTTCATCTTTGTCTGAAGCACAATCTTCTTTGATTAATAAAATGACTGCTAAACCTGAAACTATGGATAATCCCTTTGCTGCTATAATGCCATTCAAGTTAGAATTGATGAAAATGTTAGGATGTTAGTTGAATTGCATGCTAGGTGGGAAAGAGAAGATGAAATTGTTAGAAATAATAGTATGACTAAGATTTGTACCATTACCACCACTAGTGATGCTGAAGTTTCGAATGCTAGGAAACCTCCTACTATTAATGGTAAAATAATTGTTGTAGACAAAGTCCCCATTCCTTTTGCAACATTGCCTAAACCCACTGGAACTTTTTCCATTAAAAATTCTGAAATTTTACGAAATATGAGGGACAAAAGTTCTACTACCTTGAATGATAATTTTGATTTTGATCTTGATGGTTGCAATATTTCTAAAGTAATTATGTTCTTGCAAAAGCTTTCTAGAAGTCCTAATGCTAGTGCTATGAATATGTCTTTTACAAAACATATTGCAAATGCTCTCATGAAAATTAAAGAAGAAAAGGTGAAACATGAAGCTTCTATTCCTAGGAAATTAGAAGATGGTTGGGAGCCCATTATTAATATGAAAGTGATTGATTTTGATTTCAAAGCTTTATTTGATCTCTGTGCTAGTGTCTCTATTGTGCCTAGAATAATTTATGATGTGATTGATTTACTACCATTAGAAGATTGTTATTTGGATGTCCATCTTGATGATAATGCTAAAAAGAAACTCATGGGGAGAATTAATGATGTTCTTATTATGGTTAACCATACCCTTGTCCCCATTGATTTATATGTTTTGCATGTTTAATGCAATGCTTGTTGTCCTATTATTTTGGGAAAACCTTTTCTTAGAATTATTGGTGCTGTTATTAATATGAAGGAGGGCACCATTAAATATCAATTCCCACTCAAGAAAGGTATTGAACACTTCCCTCAAAAAAGAAAGAAGCTATATTTTGATCCCCTTATTAGAACAAAATTTGATCTTAATGCTTCTTCGTTCGAAAATACTTTATTCTTGCTTTGTGTGCCTAGCTGAAAGGCGTTAAAGAAAAGCACTCTTGGGAGATAACCCAATATTTTTATTTCAGTAAGTTTTTCTTGTGTTGGGTCTTGGAAGTTATTTCCTATATAATAACCTCTAATTATCCTTTTTGTTTGGTTTTTGTGCCAAGAATAGCCCCTAATGAGAGGGAAATAAGATTTAGGGAAGTTGCTGTCCCGAAAAAGATTTATGTTCTTCGCTCTAAAAAATCGTCAAAAATCCCAGAACGTCATATTCATCTGCAATTTTTTGTGCGCATGCCCCTGATATTTACCCAAATTTTGTTAGTTTTTCACTTTTCTATTTGAGCAACATAAGATTTTCTAAACAATCGGTCTTTACTCGCAGGTCTATTTTGATAGATTTTTGCCATTATTTGCATTTGTCTCTTAAATCGATTTCTTTTGAGTTCTTTTGATCACTTGAGCTTTTAAAAGGAATTTCTATAGTAGCTTATGTTTTAATGGATGATTTACTCGAGTTGAAACTGAACCCAAAGGCTTATTATCTTGAATATACTAATGTTGCTAATGAAGATTGTGTGAAGTTTTGTATGAAGGAAATTTTCAAGTGTAGGGAGAGAATGATGTGATGAGATGAAGGATGGACAAAAGATCAAGCTTGGGGATTCCACCTGTGTCACCCCAAGAAATATTCAAGAGGTACAAGCGTTAAAGCATGGGGATGCCTGGGCATCCCCTTCTTCATTAACAAAAATCTTAGGTTTTCGTTCATGATACTATATTTTTTGCTTCATGCACTTTGTGTTGTTCTTGGTGACATGGTTATACCCCACGGGTACATAACATTGGCATACCTAGTCCAGCCCAAGGAAGGCCTACAACAAAGATACGCGTAATATGGAGATTTCGGGTGGCCCAAGCCCATGACGCCTTCGGATCCTTGGAGAACAAGACTAGAGTAGATCGAATTTCAAAGGGGACAAACCCTAATCTGTAACCGACTCGACCTACACCCGGGACCTTCCTATCTATATAAAGGCTAGGAGGGCACGGCGAGGAGGACCTCAACTCACCTCATACGCACGTCACGCCAGATTGCATCTGCGCACCCCTGTAACCTTCGGTTCCGCCGTAATCAAGAGCAGACAAGCAGGAGTAGGGTTTTATCTCCGGGGGCCTGAACCTGGGTAAACCTCGTGTCCCAGTATTGCTTGTCTGTTAACCGTTCCGTGATGTCCAGCATCCCCATCTTCTCTAAAACCCAAGTCCATAACAATGGGCATTGATGAGTCGAAACCTCATCAATTTGCGTTGTTTGTGGGAACTGGGGACGCTGATTGTGCGATCGTGACGGTCCCATCTGGAGCGATCTACAACTCATCGGTGACGGAGAGTCATCTCCTCTTCGGCACCTTCGACTTCACCTCCCACTCGCTGGCCACCATGAGGGATTTCGAGCCCGTAGGCGATGGGCTCGAGATTCTATTCGGGAGCTTCTGCTTCCAGATGGGGAAGACCAGCACCCTCCGCCTTCCATAGCAGGTGCCACCGCTATCCATTAGGCCTGCTTCGTGGGTCCCACCCATCGGCGTGTTGCGTACGTCGATGCTGACAGATGATTCATACGACAGCAGCTGCTGCAACTCAGATATGTGCGGCCCTCGCTCAGATGAAGGAACCTACCGTTCCGGATCCAAAAGTTGCGGCAGTAGCGACCCAATATGCGGGCATTACCAATGCGCCGTGGTCATCCAGGGAGAATCGGAACTGCCACTAGGTTCGAGTGCACCCAACCCACCACCCAATCCACCGCCCAACCCCCAGGCTGGGAACGGAAGAAACGGGGGCGACCCATCCCTCATGCCCAATGAAGGCGACGCTAACGCCTACCAGAAGATCAACCTCAACAAGGACGGATGGCGCCAGGCACGCGAAGCTGTGGCGGGCAACATCATCCTACCTGTGAATGCTTCACGGGATCTGCTGATGGCATACCACCTCCTCCTCATCGGTGAGCATAACCGGCAGGTGAAGCTGATGGAGGATCTCGACAAATGCAAGAAGGTGGATTTGGAGTCTAGCGCGCGACGGGATGCGCTCTCCGCCGCTGGCGTCTCCAGCTCGCATGGCAACAATGCTAACAAGCATTGCTCTCGCACGGAGCACATGGACCCCGCCGCACGCCACGACATCACAAGGACCCTCAACATGTCCTTCATGTCAATGGACGTAAACGGCAACATCATACCAAAGACGCCGCAGGCTGCGATCATGGTAGCCACCACGCACCTCGCGTCCCATCCACCTCCGATGGGTGACCCGAAGAGCACCATGCACAAGTCCGCGCTAGCCGGACTTGGACTCATCGGAGCTGCGCTCCACGACAAAGCTCCTGCGGAGCCAAAGAAAAAAGCTGCGGTCAAGTTCACCCGCAGCCCCACACCCTCATCTGACGAGGATGAGCATTATCTGCCTCGACATCGCAGCAGCAACTATGATGCTCGAAACGATCTCGCCTAGCACAAGGTCGACAAGGCTCACGCCAAACACACGTGTTCAACTGAATCTGAAAAGGATGATGACGGAGAGATGTGCAGAGCCAGATGCTTTACCAGATCCGTTCGGCGCACGCGAATGCTGAAAAATTTCAAGCTCCCATCGGACACTCCGAAGTTCAATGGCACGCAGGACCTGAAAGCCTGGCTCGGCGACCACCTCTCATCCGTCAAGCTGCACGGCGGAAACAGGAACACCGCTCTACAGCGCCTTCAGCTGTAGCTGACAGGCACAGCTCGGATCTGGCTCAGCAGCCTATCTTCTGGCTGCATCCAAAGTTGGGAGGAGCTGGCATACAGCTTTATCCGCAACTTCAAGGGCACCAGCAAGAGGCCAGCATCGATCGAGGAACTGCGGGCCTGCACCCAACGTACTAGCGAATCCATTTGTTCATACATCCTACGCTGGTCCCACATCAAGAACTCTGCCGCACATATCTCCGAGGAAAGGACGATCGATGCCTTCAAGGACAGTGTCAAGCGCCCAGATTTCAAGGAAGAGCTTGTGCGAGTCAAGCCCAAGACGCTCGACCACCTCATGGACATTGCCAACAGGTGCGCAGATGGCGAGGATTCCCTCCACCGAACGCATTCGGGTGATGAGGACGACTACAGCCGCAGGCGCAAATGCCGCAGCAAATGAAGATCGCGTGTCTATGATGATTGCGACGGAGTCGACATGGTTGTGGCTGGCTACACCGACCGACGCAACGACGGCAACCACAACAGCTGATACCACGGAGGAAACTTCCGTGACGGAGGGCGACCACGCAAATATGGCAGCGTCGTAGCCGTGACGATGAGCCCTCGGCATACGACAAGTTGTCTCGTCCTTGCACCATCCACTTCTACATCGACAAGCAGGATGCCAAAAATAAGGCCAGCCACATGCTAAAGGACTGCCGCGAGTTCCAGAAACTAAGCGAGAGTCTCACCCAAATGCGACGCCAGATCGTGAACCCTGGATTTGGGCCCACACCTACACCAGGTAACATCGCCCACGGAGCTCCTCCACCACCACCCGTTGGACCATCGAATCCAGCGATCGCACCTGCACCAAACAATGGTATGGGAGGATACCCACCACCAAAAGGGTCCCTGATGATCCATAAGGCACGACCAACCAACAGGGTGCAAAAGAAGATCACCTGCCAAGTGAGCCTAGCGGTAGCATCTCCACCAGCCATCCCTGAGTACCTCAGTGGCTCGGAGTCCTGCATCACGTTACCGTTCGGATCACCCATGTCAGATCCCTCGCCCAGGACATGCTGCCCTGGTGCTCGAGGCGCAGATCGGAGGGTTCAAAATGAGCCGCGTCTTCATGGACGGCGGCATTCGTATCAACCTAATGTTCGCCAGCACCCTAGCAGCGATGTGAATCCCGCTGTGCAGCCTGGAACAATCCGACACAACGTTCCACGACATAGTCCCAGGGAAGGGCATATATCCCTGGGAAAGATATGGCTGGACATCTGAGCGATTGGAGTTTGAAGTGGTGGACTGGCCATCACAGTACCACGCCATCCTCGGGCGCGTTGCATTCGCAAGATTCCTAGAAGTACCGCACTACGCGTACCTGCTACCGAAGATGCCAGAACCCAGGGGCGTCATCACCGTCCAAGGAATCTTCACCCGATCGGACCACCGCGATAGAGACTTCAACAGAATCTCCCAGTTGTTCGGGATGTAGGAGAAACTCACAAGGCTCCGAGAGGTGACAGACAATAGGGCACCCCAGTCTCTAGGCAAAACGCACCTGACATGTCGTTCGACTCCACAGTAAACACGAAAAAGGTGTAGCTCCACCCAACGGATGCCTCCAAGACGGCGCTGATCGCCAACTACCTCAGCCCTGCATAGGAAAGCACGCTCGTCGAATTCCTCCGTAAGCGCTAGGAAATCTTTGCCTGGTGTCCTGCGGACATGCCAGGAGTTCCCAGGGAATTCGCCGAGCATGCACTCAATGTATTCCCCAACGCAAGGTCAGTCAAACAGTCGATCTGACGACTGTCCGAACCGAGAGCTGAAGCCGTTGGAATCAAAGTCAACACACTACTTGATGCCAACTTCATCCGAGAAATTAAAGAGAGCGAGTGGATGGCCAACGGTGCAGGTCCCCAAGAAGGACACGGACATCCTACAGATGTGCGTAGACTTTACATTGCTCAACAAATACTGTCCCAAGGACCACTTACCCTACCACGGATCAATCAGATCATCGATTCGACTGCGGGATGCGAGAAACTCTCCTTCCTTGACGCCTACTCAGGCTACAACCGAATTTGGCTGAAGGTCGAAGATCAGGAGAAAACAATGTTCATCACGCCATTCGGAGTGTTCTGCTACAACACCATGCCCTTCGGGCTGAAGAACACAGACGCCACGTACCAGAGGTGCATGCAGGCGTGCCTGAAAAACCAGATTGGTAGAAACATCCAAGTCTATGTCGATGACATAGTCATCAAGACCAGGAAAGCCAAGACACTCATCGACGATCTCCGCGAGACATTTGACAACCTTGATCACTACAAGATCAAGTTGAATCCAGAAAAGTGTGCCTTCGGCGTCCCATCTGGCAAACTAGTCGGCTACTTCATCTACCAAAGGGGATTTAGGCGAATCCGAAGAAAATCCGGGCCATACTGTCCATGGAGAAACCGAAGAACCTCAAAGGTGTCCAGCAGCTGGCCGGGCGCATCGCGGCACTAAGCAGGTTCATCAGTCGCATGGGTGAGAAGGCCTTGCCTTTTTACCAGCTGCTGCGCAAGACAGACAAGTTCGAGTGGACATCCAAAGCGGACGACGCATTCGAAGACCTCAAGCGGCTGCTCTCCACCTCGCCTGTCCTGGTCACACCCAAGGAGCGAGAACCTCTGCTGCTGTACATCGCATCTACGCACCTAGTAGTAAGCACTGTACCCGTGGTCGAACGACCCGAATATGGCAAGACCCATGGCATCCAACGCACAATCTACTACCTCAGCGAGGTACTGACACCAACAAAGCAGAGGTACCCTCACTACCAAAAGCTCGCCTATGACGTATTCATGATGGCTTGGCGGTTGAGCCACTACTTCCAGGAACACCAAATAATGGTCGTCAACGAGGCGCCACTATCCAACATCTTGAACAACCCTGAAGCTATGGAACGCGTAGCCCTGTGGGGCATCGAGCTATCCCCTCTAGACATAGTGTATGAGCGGCGCAAGGCCATCAAATCTGAGGTCCTTCCTAACTTCCTCATCCACTGGATGGAACTCCAGCTGCCGGACACTCCGGACATGACGCAATCATGGACGATGCACTTTGATGGCTCCAAACGTGAGGCTGGAGCAGGAGCTGGCGTCATATTGAATATCCCTCAAGGCGACAAGATGAAATACGTCCTTCGGATGAAATTCCGCGCCTCCAACAACAAGGCCGAATACGAGGCCCTCATTCACGGCATGAGGATGGCCAAGATCTGCGGTGCAACGCGCCTAGTCATCAATGGTGACTCAAACCTTGTCGTCCAGCAGACGATGAACGAGTGCAACGCTCACAGCACCAACATGATCGCGTACCGCGCGCTCTACCACTCACTCGAAGGGGACTTTGATGGCTGCGAGCTTCGACACGTCGGAAGGGAAAGCAACAAGGAAGCCGATAGACTCGCCAACATCGGCTCCACCTGCGCACGGGTGCCACCAGGTGTGTTCCTCGAACAAATCTGTGTACCCTCCATCAAAAGGAAGTTCCCCAAGGGATCACCCGAAGAAGCAGAGCACTCGGGGGCTGCGCTACCCGAAGGACAGGAAGGACCCGCAAAGCTCGACACCGAGGCCGAGCTGGTCAGCCTGATGCCGATCATGGCGATTGAAGACACATGGACGCAACCGTACCTTCGGTACCTGACAAACAAGGAACTACCAGATGACCCGAAAGACGCCCGACACATATCTCGCTGGTCCAAAGCGTTCACCCTCCACAATGGCGAGCTGTACAAGCGCAGTATTTCGGTGTACTCCAAAGGTGCGTCACCATCGGTGATGGCAAAACCATCCTCCAAGACATCCACAAGGGCAACTGCGGCCATCATGCAGGCAGCTGCGCCCTGGTCGCCAAAGCTCTACGAGCTGGATTCTACTGGCCAACGGCCATGAATGATGTTAAGGACATCGTCCGAAGATGCAATGCCTGCCAGAGGTACGCGGACAAGCCGCACGCACCAGGATCGGAGCTAAGGCCCATACCACTGTCCTGGCCCTTCGCCCAATGGGGCCTCGACATGATTGGAAAACTTCCCAAATCTTTGAAAGGAGGCCACGTCTACCTCCTAGTCATAGTTGACAAGTTCACCAAGTGGATCGAGGCCATGCCCGTCACCAACCAAAGCGGCAAAACTGTCGTCAAGTTCTTCAAGTCCATAATATCAACACACGGATTTTTAATCCCAGATGCCTGTTATGCCATACATCGCAATCCCAGGATTACCATTTTTGCGAGACATAACAGATTGGATATCACAGTACATTATCCATTACAAACCATACATAAGGTCTTACACAAATAAAGGATCACAGGATCCAGTCTTAATACAATTCAAGTAGAGGAAATAACGTAATAATACGATAGAGTAGGTGAAGCTCCATCTTCATGGTCACAGGCAATGCTGACGATGGGAGGTGATCCTAGTTTTCGTAACCTTCCTGCTGTCCATCCTCTTGATACTCTTCTTCATAGTCTGGCCAGGGGAATAGCCAGGGACAAATCCATGAGTACTCTTTAAGTACTCGCAAACTAATACTAACAAGTGAAGTGGTTTTGGAATAGGAAGTACTAAGCTCTAGGGTTATTTTGAAAAAAGCCAGATTTACCTCTACTGAGTTCAGAAGCACAGAGAGCTAGTTGAAAGTTTTATAAGACCTAAGTGGGAACTTGAATTTCATGTCACAACTCTGTTGTGGTCAAGTCAAGTCACAAATCATTTCATAATTCATTTTGAAAACATCTGACGACAGAACAGTATGGCCACTCCAACTGTCCATAACCGCGAACGTGGCTATTCGAATAGTTTGACACTCTGCAGAGGTGGTACACTTTCACCACAACATTCGATACATCCATCAGGAACAATCCTGAATTCACCATACTCAGTATACGGATAATTAATCCTAACCTTTCAATTACACGCCCTAGTATAGGCACATCTCCTATGAGTTTGGCCTCCCAACCATGACCAACTGTCATCTTGGGTACTGCACAGGTGGAAAATCTTCACAAGGTAGCCTCAGCTCAATCCTTGGCCGCAAGGAAACCCATACTAAGGTATATAAATTTCCAGTCAAGCCCTACCCAAATTTCGGGTATTGTGGTTGTATGGTAAAATTGGAATGGTATCGCATCCAGACAACCATCAGTTTCAAAAGGGCTAAGGATCATGCCTTAACATTTTCATCATCAAAATTATCTGGTTTTCAAATACACATGTCAAAACATTTCAGTAGAATGACTCATCATTCTAAGGTTTTCATAACCATTTTCACTAAGTATTCCCATCTAAAGTTGATCAAGTTTTATGCTTAGCACTAGCATCTACAAGTGAGGGTAAACACTACTGAGGGGTGGTAAACAAGTGTATCTTATCTACTTTCAATCTCATGCCTCAAGATGACATCAAGGTTATCTAACTTAGGCCAAGTTTTATGATCTTTATGCTACCATCATATATCTTTCTAAAATCTACAAGTCACTAAGTAAACTCTAAGAGAAAGCTTTGATAAAGAAATAAAATACTAAGCTTGCAAGTAAAACTAGGATTGGGTATAAAGTGGTGTAAGCTTGCAAGGATTAGCTTGCTAAGTCAACTTGTATAGTGAGGCTTGCAAGGTTGCAAGTATAGGCTAGCTTCGGGTTAAGTATTGCAAGGTTTAGCTTGCTCAGTTAATAGCTTGCCTTGTGCAGAGCAATGGTTGAAGTTCTCCTCGGCTTCTTCCTCGTAGTATCCTCCTTCCTCCTCGTATCCTTGGTCGGTACTAGCGTCTATAAATAAATACGAGGTACACAATCACCAAACAATACTTAACTATTTCTATTTATCACACCAAGGTTTTCACTAGATGATATAGGATCATCACAAGCATTACAATCATTAAGGCAAATAGTTTTATTTTCTTTATTTTAGAAAAGTAATTTCTACTCATTGAAAAACTACTTAAGGTTTAATATTCTCCAACTCAAACATGGGATCATGTTCACACATGTCATCACCACATATTTTAGTACTTGGGAATGTGATTTAAAGTGGTGTCACGATTTAATAAGGTTTAACCCTTTTATTTTAATTAATTAAAGTGACTAGAAATGCCTATGAGGCATTCTTTCATTACTTGTCCATTATTTCTGCAAGTAAACCTACATATTTTTATATATTCATAAAGGTCTTGTTAAATGTGATTTTTGAGAGTTGGAATCAACTCAAAAGGTTTCATGGTTGAACTTTCAAAAATGTTTGAATGTAGAAAAGCTTCTTCCTTGTTGTTTTTACCATGGGTGATCTACAAATCTAAATGGTTTGAATCCAACGGGCTTGGATTAAGCACTCTAGTACCTTTCTAACAAAATTGGTTTCATGCATTTTGGTTTAGTGAATCGAGCTAGGTTGTTTCTTGAATCTAGATACAGAACTGAGTTTGAAACTAAAATAATAAACCTAGATTTGAATTATTGGGTCGCACGAGATGCTAACTAGGACGGCCCACTACGCACAGCACGCGCGGGCTGGTTAAGTGGCTGTCCCCACTCGTTAGTGAGACAGAGAGTGGCGAAGCGATACGGGGCGATTAGGGTCGTGCGATCAAGCTCTAATCCTATGGATGAGGTTCATTGTCCATGTTGGGCAACGCCGGCGAGACAGAACCCTAACACGGCCAGTGGGGGTCTACGCGGGCTCACTGGGGCTCAGGTGAGGGTCGTCGACATGGGCGAACGACGAAGTCGACGACGGCGAACCTCCTGGTACCGGCGGCTCCTCCTGGGGCAGCTCCAATCGCTGGCTCCCTTCTCCTCTAGCAGCGGCAGACTCCGGCCAAATTCCGGCGATGCGCTGCTCTCCTTGCTCCAGGAGTGAGGTGGGGTGCTTCTAAGAGAGAGGGGAGTGAGATGGTGTGAAGAATTCGTGCTGGGGTGGTCTCTATTTATAGTGCCTAAAGGGGACCGACAGGCGCGGGCTGAGCTCGTCGTGGTCGTCAGCACAGCAAGCTACTGGCATGGGCAAAGGTAGCGGACGGTGCTGTGCTCCCTGGCGAAGCTCAACGGCATGGCTACGCGGTGTGGGGCGGTGTGTAATGATCGGAACATCACGGCGCTCTGGGCGGGTCCGACGGCTGTTTTAATGGCGCACAACATCTATGGTCCGCGCGGCGGCGAACGGGCATGTCCACGATGTTGCTGGGGTGCTGGCGATCCTGCTTGCACGCGGCGAGGGCAGCGCACGGTCTGTGGGTGTGTGCCACGGTTGGTGCTCTGCACGCTCTCGGCTTGCTCGCAGAGAGGCTTGGCATGCTCGGGCTATGTGGTACAGGGGCTGGCTACGCTCGAGGCTTGGACAGGGGGTGGCAATGGACGGTGGAGAGTGTCCCAGACATGGTTGCTAGGCTTGGTGCTTCTCCTAACTTGCTGTCGACATGGGGTGGCAAGTTAGGCTCGGCATGGTCACCATTGATGGCTATGGCAAGCTCACAGTGGTGCTAAAGCTTGTTAAATGGGCTATATGATCTACTAATAGCTTGCTGTGAACCAGAGAGGGAACAAGTAGGCCAAAATCACTGCTCCTAATAGTGTTTTATGTTTGTTGGTTTGGTGATTACAAGGTATTTGATGAAATGGCCGCAAGAGATTCAAATTTGAATTTTGGATTCAAACTTGGTGGATTTGTTGGTTACATACTAGGGAGTCTCTGGTTAGTGGGATTGGTCAAGTGGAATTGGTTTGGGTGGTTTTTGAAAAAGGGTTGATGTTCACATATGAATCAGATTAAATTTTGAAATGTGATTTGAATCAAGTTGCCAAATATTTCTGCAAGTTTGAAAGGTGTGCTTTGATTCACTTTTACTTGGTCTAGAAAGGGGTGAAAAGAAATGGAAAAGTTTCTGTTTGAAATCTTGGACTAGAAACACTCAAAGTGGCCTAGTGAGCAAGACTGGCAAAAATAACCATTTGCTTATTTGATTTGTTTTTCATTTTCTCTTGATTTGTTTCTGCTTGGAAATGTTTTAGATGATGTTGTTTTCACCTTTAAACCATTCCTTGCTATTTAGATCAAACACACAAGTCTATTCATTCATTCATACAATCATCACATACACACATGCATTCATATGATTTAATTAACAAAAGTTTTTGTTAACCCTAATTTTGGTGATTGAAATTTGATAATCATTGTTCAACATTTTTGGGATGTTACACATAGTCTACAGGTTCGGTGTGCCCCACAGCATTATCACAGAAAATGGCTTGAACTTCATCTCCAAGAGAGTTCCAAGACTTCTGCGAAGGCCTTGGCATCAACATATCGAACGCCTCTGTGGCGCACCCGTAGACCAACAGGCATGTCGATAAGGCCAACGGCCTCATAGGCAACGGCATCAAGAAACGCCAGCTCTGCCCACTCGAACGACTTGCGGGAGCCTGGCCAGAAGAGCTACCCTCCGTCCTATGGAGCCTACGTACAACGCCGAACAGCGCAACTGGCTTCACATCTTTATTTATGGTGCACGGAGCCGAAGTCGTGCTACCTGCCGAGATACGCCTCAAGGCCCCACGGATCGTCGCCTACAGCGAAGCCGAGTCAACGACCGCACTCGAAGATGATGTCGACACAGTCGACGAGGCACGCGACATCGCTGCGGCTCGCTCAACGGTCTACCAGCAGAGCCTCCTCAACTACCATACTGTCTGTTGCGCCCAAGGTCCTTCATCGAAGGAGACCTCGTCCTACGACTCAAGCAAGAGCGGCCAAAGAAGCTCGAGTCACCCTGGGAAGGACCCTACATCGTCATAGAAGTCATCCCAGACGGCTCCTACCGCCTAATGGACATCGCATCAGGAGTCGAATACTCCAACCCCTGGAACGTCGCACGTCTACGACGCTTCTACCCCTAGCTACCTCTTTACTTTCAATAAGGCTACTCAGCCAAGGCTACTCAGCCAAACAATGTACCTCCTCGTTATGCTATGAATAAAAGCTAAGTCCCCTAGTCGAAATTTCTTTTTCTTTGCATTAATTTTCGTTATAATATGCTCGGGGGCTACGCCTCACCTCACGACCTCGTCGACTGAGAACAGCGCATACAACCTGAGTAGCTGACCACGTCAGGATAACGAAAAGGACATGCACATAACAAAGCACCATCTGCTGCTACACACAAACCTTACAAAGGGCACTACGAGCCCACTCGAAAAATACAAGTTTTACATCAAATTTTCTTTACAGGAACTACCTATCTTGGAGAATAACATTTGCCCGATGCTCAAACAAGTCTACTATCTCCTCAGCATGTTGCGCTACAGCAGCATAATGAGGACACATATCCCAAAGGGTGCCATCAAGCCAAAGGGGTGGCCTAGTCGTCACCTCCGCAAGATTAACATCACGACATTGTAGCCGAACAAGGGACAATGCAACGTTCACCCCAGCGACTAGCTGACGCCGCACCAACTCCTTGACGTGGCCCACGCTCTGAAATTTCGCCAGTAGACCCCAAAGGTTGGAAGGTGCCTCGTCCAAGGGAAACATGGCAGCCCAAGTGGATGCTAGAGAAATCCTCGCATGCCTCAGCACCCGAGAAACCTGGTGCACGCGATCTTGCACCGTCGCAAGGACGATGGCCCGGTCATGGTCCATCTAGAAGAAGCCTCCAGCCTCTAGGTCCTACTGTGTCAGGAAATTCATACGAACGGCGACGTACTCTTTCTCTTCCTGCGTAACGATATTTGCACCTACAGAGCACACACGCTAAGAAAAATGCAGAGGTCCACTCGAAAGAGTAGCAGTTAGAAAAGAATCACATTGCAATTGCTCGCTCATCTGCCGCAGTTCACCCATCAAGAACTCCTCCCTAGTCTTGGCTCGCTTAGCCTTCGACTTCCACACATCCGTGTGGCCTCGAATGCCAAGGATATCCTTCTCCGGGCTACGGAGGCAATCGCAAAGAAAAACCAGCTGTGATGCATCACCCAAAGATGGACGCGGCTCAGGAGTATTCGAAGTAATAACCTCACACAAAGGACCCTAGAGACAAGCAAACCAAGACATGAACATCACAAACATCTCTGGCGAGAGATCGAAACATAATTTATATACATCAAGGCCACCTCGTGGCATAAGTAGGGATTGTTCATCAGCAAAAGATTACATTATAAAGGCAGAAGGATAAACTATCCTAGCTACAGCACTTGGTGGGCTTAGGCACCCGCATCCGGTGTGGCCTTAGAGCCAATTTGCCTGCTCTTGGCCTCCTCCTGCTGCTTAGCTGGATACTCTGCCAGCAGATCAATAATCTTCGGCCCTTAACGCTTACAGCGAGAGGCGAAGAGGGCGAACACTACCTCTAAGCCATCCGCAGCCGTCGACATCTGGGAGGTTATATGCGGCAGGTCCAGCTCCGCTCCGAACGGCATCGCCATTGCCAACCCCATGGAGGCGCCGATGCCCTTATGCTTGCGCTTGTATGCTGCCGGAGCATCCGCCAGAGCGTCGACATCCTCAAGAGCAGCACCCTTGGGGATGACCTCCCTGTAGAAGCGCCGGAGAACTTCCTTGGCCTTCGCCAGGGAGCCAGCAGCAGTACCGCAGCGATCTTCGACCACTGCGGTGGCATCATCTAGAGCATCTCCATGCTCCAGCGCACCACGATCAAACGTGATGCCTAAAGCATCTGAGACAAAGAAGAAAAATACCTGAATAAGAACTAGACAAGGAGCAGTCAAAAAAGAACAAGACCCAAGCAAGTAAAGGAAACTCACCGAAGAAGGCTTTGGCTATAGCCATCAGCATATCCTCCATCTCCTTCTCGCGAGTGGCCGCCGCAGCAGCAAGCTGCTCCTCGGGATCTGAAGCCTCCTTCGCCTTCGTAGCATCCGCAGTTTTCTTCTCTGCTCGACTGAGGCTCTTTTCGAGAGCGTTCAGTCGTCGAAGGGCCGCATTGTTTTCATCTGCAACAATCAAGAAACACATGAGAAACACAAGCATAGTTTATGTGACGGATGATAGTGAGCAAAGTGAGTACCTCGAAGCTGCTGCATACTATCCTGTAGCGCCAGATGCTGCTGGATAAGGAGGTTAGCACTATTCACAATGGGCTGCAAAAAGAAACAAAAGCAAAATCAACCAATAGGTCATCCGAAAAGGGCTCAGGGGATACGCCCCGAAAAAGCAAAATCAACCAATAGGTCACCCAAAAAGGGCTCGAGGGCTCCCTCAAAGAGATAAAACAGAAAAACTTACGTGTTCAGGCGGGGACTCCGAGGTTCCGCATGCGGTCTTCTGAGTTGCGACTGCATGAGTCTCTTGCTTAGAGAGGTTCGGGGCATCACCCTTAGAGTTGGCCACTACCTGAGGAGGAGGACCTGTCAGTTTCAACTCCCCTGCAGCTTCTCGAGCGCCCTCACTGAGGGGCTCCTCCGAAGAACGGCTGCAAGAAAAATACTGATCAGGACAACAAACTACATTACACACACAAGTGACAGAAGACAGCATAGACGGAACAACTTACGAGTCAATATCTGACAAGTTGAAGACAGGCGCCGCCTTCTCCTTCTTCTTCTTCTTGGTCGGCGGCTGCGGTGCCATCGCCCAAAGTGGCACAGCAGGGAAAGATGCAAAAGAAGCACCATCATCCTTGCCATGGCGCTCGAGGAAGGCCGGACCCCTTGGAGTTGGAGGAGTAGATGCATCCGAAGACTCGCTCCTGGAGCGCTTTCAGGTCCGCTCCTCACTCGCATAGGAAGCATCCGGAGTAGGCGACTGAGCTGGGGGAACTCAGACTCGGAGTCAACCTCCTCATTGTCTGGCACCTCCCTAAATTTCTCGGGTAGAGGAAGTATGGACCCTGTGACCTGGAGGCACTGCAAAGCAAAACGAAAAGAGAAAGAACATAAGTAACTGCAGTAAAAAAGCAAACACTCGCAAATGCGCTATGCACACGAACAGGCATCACCTGAGAAACTCCTTTATTGGCGCTAAGAGGGGGAGTCAACAACTTCCCCGGAAGGTCCTCACCGGCCTTGAACTTCAGCAGGGGACGAAGGGCCCTATCAAGGTCACCCGAAGATAACTCTTTGGATGAAACCCTCGTTGGGTCGCTGGGGCCAGCGTAGAGGAACATCAGGTGTGCCCTTGCCTGAAGTGGCTGCACCCGGCGCTTGAGGAAGGTGCGGATGATGTCGACCCCGTTGACCTCCTTGCCTGGCACCAGCTAAAGAGCCTCCACCCGTTGGTAGAGCCTCTCCACCTCCGCAGTTCCACCCTCCAAGATGTGGTTCTTCCACGATCTCTTTAGGACAATCTCCTGCTTGGAGTCGAAGGGGGCAAGCCCATATTTCTGACCATCCAGGTTAGCATCGCGGATGTAAAACCACTTCCGGCGCCACTGCTAGACGGACTCACAAATAGAAAAGGAGAAGAATTGGACGAAAGGACGAACAGAGATGATACAGCCGCCAAGCGGATAGACTCCGCCTGGTGCCGGATTGCCTCTTCACGGAATAGAGCTTCCGGAAGATGCTAAAGTGTGGCTCGATGCCGAGCCAGCACTCGCAAAGGGTTATGAAGCAGGCAACATGGATAAGAGAATTGGGGACAGATGTTGTATCTGAATCCCATAGAAAAAAAAGGAGTCCATGAAGGAAATCATGGACAGGAAGAGAGAGGCCACGAAGAACGAAGGCAACGAACATCACCCGAAACCCTACGGGTGGGCGGGGGATTACCTCATCGCCAGGAATCTAGACGTCCTCCTTGTCCTGTGGGATCAACCCCACGTTGCGCAGCTTGTGCAGATCAATGTCGCGCACATCCGTGCGCCTCCACCCGTCGTCGGTTGTACGAGCGGCAGCAGCAACCTTCTTGGCACCGGAGGCGGCACTTGAGCCAGCTCTAGCAGCTCTCTTCTTTGACTTTCCCATTGCGCGGCGTCGAGAGTGGCGGTGCACACGAAGAAAAGAAGAAGGAAACGAGCTGAGAACTTCCAGTGTGCAAGGCGAGAGAGATAGTGCTCGTGAAAATGGAGGCAATGGCGAGAAAGCAAATAGCAAGGGGTAAAACAGAATCACTGTTTGCCCACGGTATTAAAGGACGAAGACGAAGAACACGAGTTGTCGATCCAGAATCCCTAGGGACGAAGCAAGATCTAACCCTACACGTGTCAGCACAGCAAAGAACCGTCACCATCACGTCGTCTACTATGCACGGAAACCGAGGAGACGCCGTAATTCTCGCCATGTTCGCGCGTAACTAGTCAAATTCAAGTCAGACGGTGGGACCCACGATCGTCCCATCGCATCACCTTTGCCGCTGCAGAGGACTGAGATCATCAATCGTCACCAATGACGCCATGAAGACTAAGCTAGTAACGGCTGGAAATCTTCGGCTAACAAATCAAGTACTCACTCGAATCTACGATTCGAGCAACTACTCGAGGGCTACTCCTATTAGGAGCGCTGGTCGCGCACCTGAGGCATGATTAAGGTACTACACCTCTCAACTATCTTCGAGTCCCACGTCGAGTCTACGAATCCTCTAAGGACTCGAGGGTTGCTCGCATAGGGAGGATTGGTCAAGCATCCTAAAAAATTGTTTCCTTCGTACCTAAATTACAAACAACTGAACTAAAGTCTCTGCTTGATTCTACGACTCAAACAGACACTCAGAGGCTACTCCCATAGGGAGCGCTGGCTGCGCATCCTATGAATTATTCGACTGCAATCCTTCGGATCAAGTACAACAAAAACTTTCTAGCAACTTTGCCCAAAACAACGTGAGAAATATTCTCCTTGGCCACCTGAAACACCTTCGCGGTGATAAAATTTTAGATGTTGTGTCTGCGACACGAGGATAAGACCTACAGATCTCATATGATGGCCCGATAACGCACATGACTACGCTCTGCTCGTAAAATGTTGTGTCAATAGGCACGACAAAAAATCCTGACGGACGTGTTAGGTGCATCACTTAAGAAACACTAGGATTCGACTTCTATAAGACCTCAACGGCCTGAGTCGAATTACGCTAACGTTCGTTTCGGGTTCGAGTCCGGTGACTCGAATTTGAAGAAGATCGTGTTGTTTTGTCCTATGACAGTTAACTAGCCCTGATCCGTCTGGAGAGTCAGGCACGCACATCAACAATCCCTATGAACTAAATTATTTTCTCTTACAAATAGGTCCAACTGCACCCGAAAGATTGAAGAGTCCTCAGCCGAAACTGCGATTCGACTGAACACTCGGGGGCTACTGACATGGTTATACCGCACGGGTACATAACATTGGCATACCTAGTCCATCTCAAGAAAGGCCCACAACAAAGATATGCGGCCTGTGGAGATATCGGGTTTTCGAAGTGTAAATTTTCGCCCAGGAAAACCGGATTATCCGGCCCCTGACAAAACCGAATTATCCGGTCCCCGTAATTTTTCCCAGATTCGTTGCATCTGTTTCTGTAACACCCTCGGAATCAGCCCTATGCAAGTTTCAGCGATTCCCGCCAAACCCGCATAGAAACGATTCAAAGGTACACACCAGGCACTTTCGTGCGGGTGGAAAACGAAGTAATATCATTACACAATAGTCCTCGATGGAACGCACATAACATATATATACAACAACGACTCCAAGAGTCAAGAATGCGGATATACATTACAAAGATCCAAATCACCTTGAAAACGATGCAACGTTCGAGTACGGACAAGATGCAAATTGAGCTAACAGCCCCGAAGAATAACCAATGGCTTCCATAACCCTGCCCAAGTCAAGCCGGAAGGGTAACCCTGCTAACGACGTCGATCTCAAAACCTGCTTAAACAAAAGGGGTGCCGACAAAGGGCAAAGGAAAAAGAGAGCGGTCAGTACTGAGGCCAGTACACGGCGAGACTAGAATTCGGCGGTCCTTGCCTACATAGGTATGGTGGACTGAAGCGGCAGCGCAGCATGCACTAAACAACCTATAGTGACTCAATACAACTGGCGGCGAACAGGTAGGGATAAGAAAGACCTATTCGGATCCAACCTGAAACTATCACCAAGCATACCCATTCTGGTATTTCCCCTCGAGACCAAACGAGGAAGTCAACCGAGGAACTCACACAGTTGGCAGTTTTATTCATTCCGTTATAGTTGCAGCAATTACTAGTCAGATATAGATAGCATGAGTCATCCTGATATAATAAGCAGTGGGCAGTTTTAGTTAACCATTCCGTTGTAGTTGTGGTACTTACTAGTCAGATACATATAGCATGAGGCATCCCAAAACCCAGCAGTTGTTGGTACTTTTATTTAGCCATTCCGTTGTAGTTGCAATACTTACTAGTCAGATACAATGGTAACAGGTGACAACCCAAACCAACAATTGTTGGCACTTTTATTTAGCCATTCCATTATAGTGAAGCTGATTACTAGTCATTATAAAGTCAAATTTATAGCACTACTTTAGTTATAGTTGTCTATGATCGAGATACTCTGCTCCAAGTCGTCCATAACCGCGGACACGGCTTTCAGAAAGTTTTACCCTGCAGGGGGCATAAATAGCAACACACGCACGATCAACCTCGGGAAAAACCAAATAAAAACCCAACGAGGCACAACGACAGAGCAATTGCAAGATTCATATAAATTTCAGGGGACCACCCCACCAAGCTACCCGCGACGAAGTTGGCCGGCTCCGAGACGGACCCAGAGGTTTGTGCCAATGGCTGTAAACGACTGGGAACCCGAAAGTGTGACTGGGCTTGTCGATACCGCGAAAACATTCCACATTTGTTCTTAAACAGTACAGGCGCTCCACACGCAATCGTAAATAAAGCAGTAAAACATGGCATAAGTACAGGATAGTAATAAATCCCCAAACTATTTTGTGGCTCCAAGAAATAATATATGACTCAAGCTCTGGCTAGGGGGATTCATGGTCCCACATGCGGATAGTGCGAATATTCAAAGAACGGGTATCAAGTACTCGGGGTCCTAGGGACACAAGTGGACGGTTAAAAACCAAATAACATCTATTGCCCACATGTGCCTCTGCATTATTTACCTACTTCAATTTTAGTTATTAAACGGTAATTAAAGCCATGATCATCTCAAACATTAAACATGCGACATTTCTCCAACAACGGTGGTACTTGAGAACATCGAAACAACACCTGAACAAGCAACTATGACTCGCAAGGCCGACTATCTAACAAACAACAGGTAATAGGAGGTGTCCAAGGCAATGTAATGGCTGCAAGGGATATCACGGGTACAGAAACTAAGGCATCGCAACACAGTCAGCAATAGATCAACAGGAGGAAATAAAGCCTATAAAGTAAAATAGGTAGAAAGGGGAAGAATGCTCGCCTGAAAAACATTGCCGAAGTTTCATAACCGAAGAACTTGTCGAAGCTCACAACGTCTCATCGTCCTATCCGAGAAGAAGCAAAGCACTAAAAGAAATAAGTAATGCAACAATTACCATAAATGCAGAAGAATCGGCATGATCATGATATGATGCATGGCATGACAAGTTGTTGATGCAAACCATGTTAATAAGATGTCATTCGCATAACACATTGATAATACAACATTAGTGAGGCATTATTACCAAGATATAATTATTTTCCAATTTTATTCTTCATGTTTTCCTTGCATAAACAGTTCGGAATATAGAACTGCTATTAATGCATGATGCAAATGATAACATGGATATCATGGTTGGAAAGGTCTCGTCACGCTGATCGATTTAGACATATTATTTGTCGAATTTGGAATTATGGTTTAAAAGTTATGAATTTTTTAAGAAATAGTCATTTAATAGTGTTTAAGTTATTTCGAAATTTTAAATTGCTCAAAAATTGTTTTAGATAGCATATTATTGATCCTTGCATTTTTCTGATCTCAAAACATATATTATTAGTATTATTTGGTATTATCAATAAAAAAATTATTATTAAATACATTAACAAATAGAAAAAGGCCATTTTGTTAATAGTTGTAGTGGATAGGGGCATTTCTAGAATTTCCTAAGAATGCACTTGAATTCTCCTATGAAAAATATTTACTTTTCTTTTCGAAAGTTTGTACAAATTCCAAACAAATTTGTAGATATGAATTTATATTTGAATTTGCATTATTTGAAAAATTAAAAGAATTGTTTAAGGTAAAGGGAAAAAGAGGGATAGAGGACCACCGGGAGAAGGAACTGAGCCACGGTTTGCTATTTGCCGCACACACGCCAAGAGTACAGGACGGCCGGACCAAATAGTGCTGCGTTGGGGGACCTGCGGGTGAAGAAAAAGAAAACCAAGGTGTTTTGAACAAAGCTTCTGGTTGGTTGCGTTGTTACTGAAGGATCGGATCTGAAGAATAAATCGACACGCGAGGCTGCTAGCTGATCCCATCTTCGTCGATGATTGCGAGCCCGAATGGGATCCGTTTGGGGAGCCGTTTTCTCCAGTGAGCAGAGGGTAAAGCAAGGAACAATTGGCGGTAAGGAATCGTCGCTAGAGAGGGGCTACATCGATTGTAAAAAGGCTCGGAACAGAGACAAAAACATATACCGTGACTGACAAAACTGATCTAGTTTGGCAGAAAGAAAACAACAAAGTTTCGCAGATGGTTCCGAGGGATTTCGAGCTCCGTTTTGGGCTTGGTTGGATGCGATGGAGAGGGTGAAATACCCGCTTCGCGAGATGTAAAGGGCTCCGCCGGATTAGGACTGAAGCGCCGGGGATATGGCCGGATTCAGAGGTGCAGCAAACAACACTGATGTTTCCGCTGTGTCGCAAGCAGCGCACCCGCGTCGCCTTGCGCTCGTGGTTGGCCGAGCCAGGCCAAGCAAGAGGAGGTAGGCGAGCAGGGTCGCAGGGGCACCAGATCATGCCGGCGATGGGCACCTGTGGAGGAACACGATGGTCACCATTAGAAGCATCAAGGGAGGGAGACAGGGGCCATGGAGGCATTGCGGAGACGCAGAAGAATTACCAGATGTTCAAGGAGGGATCGGAGCAGCAGGAGGAGGTCAGAGATAGCAGCACGATGGTGGTAGAATTCGGTGGTGCTCCGCAACTGAATTTCTCGTAGAAGAAATAGAGCAAGATGAGAAGAAGAGAGAATATGGTGGCGGCGAGAACTGGGATGGAGTCTAGGGTTGGGAAGGAGCCTCGATGTTGATTAAAAGTAGGGAAGCGCTCACGCAGCGGTGGTTGTCGCGATGGTGTTCGGAGGAGGTAGGTGCGCATGCCTTCTGCGTGACTCTCCAAGGGGAAGACAACAAACAGAGGTAAAACGCTCACAGGAGGGCTCTGGCTTGAAGAAACATGGGCCAAAGGAAGTGGGCTACTGAATAGGACGCTCTCTCTTCTTTTTATATCATTAATTTATAGGTTTTGATTGTTTTACAATTTTCAATAAGCAAAAAGATTCAAATACTTTTTTGAAGGTTTTTGCGGGTTTTTTTGAATTTAGGGATTATACCAAGTAAGGGACTAGAGGGAATAGCAAAGAGTAAAGAGGGATGCCCCATGTATACATGTCCAATTGGGCATTTACAAGAATATGATGATTTTGGTTTTGCAAATTGAATAAAATCATTTATAGAATTAGTTGACCTTCACATGGATCCCAAACTTGTAGAAAACAAAATAGAGGGATATAAAAAGAGGGTAAAGAGAGGTGATAGCAATAGCACACAATCAAGATACAAAATGCAAATTCAATGCAACATATAACGTGCAACATTTTAAAATATGATCCATGTTATGTTGATATGATTCTCAAGTGCAATGTGGCATGATGACATGAACATGATATCTTGATGATGCACAAAACAAAAACACCAAGTGATTTTCTAGTAGTGGTTTTACCCGGGGTGCTACAATTCGACACCACTAACAATGGATCTCGCCCTCGAGATCCGCCTCCTGGTATGGGGAAAAAGATCGACGATCTGAATCTTCTCGATTTGTGTAGATCCTTTCGACACCACTAACAAGGGTTGTTCCTCTGTCTTGAAATCGGCGACACCACCAACAAGGGTCGTTGCTCACGTTCGTCGAGGGAGCACTCCGGACAAACACTAGAAGAGTTAAAGGTAAGGCCACCTCGAACTTCCATGGAAGGAGTAAGAATTGCATCGATCCACCATTCAATGTACAAAAGCGAATGATAAGAGTAGTGGTATGGTCGCGACTCCATCCCGCACTCAAAGCATTACACTATACACGAATAGAACAATCATGCAACCAACTCTTAGATTTTAGACTGAAGATCTCGACAAGCGAGGTTCGGAAAGCTTCGGATACAAAAGGGTGATGCTAGATCTTCATCGGATCGGATTGCAGATGATGTCGTCGTGTTGGAAAACACCGAAAGATACAAAGGAAATTTTTAGTGTATCTTCGGTTCACTAAAAGGTACAACAGATGAAAGATCCATCAGATAGCATGAAAACCAGTTATCGAACCACCGTTAACAAAGATGGAAGTGAAACCCTGAAGGTACGACGGAAACCCAACCACGAGAATTCCTGGACTCGAAGAAAAGATAAGAGAGCAGATTCAAAACACGCAGAGGTAAGAGGAGAATAGCAGAGGGTAAGGAGTAAAAGCAGACCTAATCAGATCTATCCAACCGAATTTTCAGAAATAGTTTTGACACTACAACGTCCGTTAGCTAGGTTATCCTACAGGTTGGACCAGTGGGGTATCGCAACTGCTGAGCTCTGATACCACTCTGTAACACCCTCAGAATCGGCCCTATGCAAGTTTCAGCGATTCCCGCCAAACCCGCATAGAAACGATTCAAAGGTGCCCACCAGGCACTTTCGTGCGGGTGGAAAACGAAGTAATATCATTACACAATAGTCCTCGATGGAACCCACATAACATATATATACAACAACGACTCCAAGAATCAAGAATGCGGATATACGTTACAAAGATCCAAATCACCTTGAAAACAATGCAACGCCCGAGTACGGACAAGATGCAAATTGAGCTAAGAGCCCTGAAGAATAACCAATGGCGTCCATAACCCTGCCCAAGTCAAGCCGGAAGGGTAACCATGCTAACGACGTCGATCTCAAAACCTGCTTAAACAAAAGGGGTGCCGACAAAGGGCAAAGGAAAAAGAGAGCGGTCAGTACTGAGGCCAGTACACGGCGAGACTAGAATTCGGCGGTCCTCGCCTACATAGGTATGGTGGACTGAAGCGGTAGCGCAGCATGCACTAAACAACCTATAGTGACTCAATACAACTGGCGGCTAACAGGTAGGGATAAGAAAGACCTATTCGGATCCAACCTGAAACTATCACCAAGCATACCCATTCTGGTATTTCCCCTCGAGACCAAACGAGGAAGTCAACCGAGGAACTCACACAGTTGGCAGTTTTATTCATTTCGTTATAGTTGTAGCAATTACTAGTCAGATATACATAGCATGAGTCATCCTGATATAATAAGCAGTGGGCAGTTTTAGTTAACCATTCCGTTATAGTTGTAGTACTTACTAGTCAGATACATATAGCATGAGGCATCCCAAAACCCAGCAGTTGTTGGTACTTTTATTTAGTCATTCCGTTGTAGTTGCAATACTTACTAGTCAGATACAATGGTAACAGGTGACAACCCAAACCAACAATTGTTGGCACTTTTATTTAGCCATTCTATTATAGTGAAGCTGATTACTAGTCATTATAAAGTCAAATTTATAGCACTACTTTAGTTATAGTTGTCTATGATCGAGATACTGTGCTCCAAGTCGTCCATAACCGCGGACACGGCTTTCAGAAAGTTTTACCCTGCAGGGGGCACAAATAGCAACACACGCACGATCAACCTCGGGAAAAACCAAATAAAAACCCAACAAGGCATCACGACAGAGCAATTGCAAGATTCATATAAATTTCAGGGGGCCACCCCACCAAGCTACCCGCGACGAAGTTGGCCGGCTCCGAGACGGACCCAGAGGTTTGTGCCAATGGCTGTAAACGACTGGGAACCCGAAAGTGTGGTTGGGCTTGTCGATACCGCGAAAACATTCCATATTTGTTTCTAAACAGTACAGGCGCTCCACACGCAATCGTAAATAAAGCAGTAAAACATGGCATAAGTACAGGATAGTAATAAATCCCCAAACTATTTTGTGGCCCCAAGAAATAATATATGACTCAAGCTCTGGCTAGGGGGATTCATGGTCCCACATGCGGATAGTGCGAATATTCAAAGAACGGGTATCAAGTACTCGGGGTCCTACGGGACACAAGTGGACGGTTAAAAACCAAATAACATCTATTGCCCACCTGTGCCTCTGCATTATTTACCTACTTTAATTTTAGTTATTAAACGGTAATTAAAGCCATGATCATCTCCAACATTAAACATGCGGCATTTTTCCAACAACGGTGGTACTTGAGAACATCGAAACAACACCTGATCAAGCAACTATGACTCGCAAGACCGACTATCTACCAAACAACAGGTAATAGGAGGTGTCCAAGGCAATGTTATGGCTGCAAGGGATATCACGGATACGGAAACTAAGGCATCGCAACACAGTCAGCAATAGATCAATAGGAGGAAATAAAGCCTATAAAGTAAAATAGGTAGAAAGGGGAAGAATGCTCGCCTGAAAAACATTGCCAAAGTTTCATAACCGAAGAACTTGTCGAAGCTCACAACGTCTCATCGTCCTATCCGAGAAGAAGCAAAGCACTAAAAGAAACAAGTAATGCAACAATTACCATAAATGCGGAAGAATCGGCATGATCATGATATGACGCATGGCATGACAAGTTGTTGATGCAAACCATGTTAAGAAGATGCAATTCACATAACACATTGATAATACAACATTAGTGAGGCATTATTACCAAGATATAATTATTTTCCAATTTTATTCTTCATGTTTTCCTTGCATAAACAGTTCGGAATATAAAACTGCTCTTAATGCATGATGCAAATGATAACATGGATATCATGGTTGCATGATGCAAATGATAACATGGATATCATGGTTGGAAAGGTCTCGTCACGCTGATCGATTTAGACATATTATTTGTCGAATTTGGAATTATGGTTTAAAAGTTATGAATTTTTTAAGAAATAGTCATTTAATAGTGTTTAAGTTATTTCGAAATTTTAAATTGCTCAAAAATTGTTTTAGATAGCATATTATTGATCCTTGCATTTTTCTAATTTCAAAACATATATTATTTGTATTATTTGGTATTATCAATAAAAAAGTTATTATTAAATACATTAACAAATAAAAAAGGCCATTTTGTTAATAGTTGTAGTGGATAGGGGCATTTCTAGAATTTCCTAAGAATGCACTTGAATTCTCCTATGAAAAATATTTACTTTTCTTTTCGAAAGTATGTACAAATTCCAAACAAATTTATAGATATGAATTTATATTTGAATTTGCATTATTTGAAACATTAAAAAAAATTGTTTAAGGTAAAGGGAAAAAAAGGGATAGAGGACCACCGGGAGAAGGAACCGGGTCACGGTTTGCTATTTGCCGCACACGGGCCAAGAGTACAGGACGGCCGGACCAAATAGTGCTGCGCTGGGGGACCTGCGGGTGAAGAAAAAGAAAAACAGGGTGTTTTGAACAAAGCTTCCGGTTGGTTGCGTTGTTACTGAAGGATCGGATCTGAAGAATAAATCGACACGCGAGGCTGCTAGCTGATCCCATCTTCGTCGGATGATTGCAAGCCCGAATGGGATCCGTTTGGGGCGCCGTTTTCTCCAGTGAGCAGAGGGTAAAGCAAGGAATAATTGGCGGTAAGGAATCGGCGCCGGAGAGGGGCTACATCGACTGTAAAAAGGCTTGGAACAGAGACAGAAACATATACCGTGACTGACGAAACTGGTCTGGTTTGGCAGAGAGAAAACAACGAAGTTCCGCAGATGGTTCCGAGGGATTTCGAGCTCCGTTTTGGACTTGGTTGGATGTGATGGAGACGGTGAAATACCCGCTTCGCGAGATGTGCAGGGCTCCGCCGGATTAGGACTGAAGCGCCGGGGATATGGCGAGATTCAGAGGTGCAGCAAACAACACTGATGTTTCCGCTGTGTCGCAAGCAGCGCGCCCGCGTCGTGTATGCAGTTGCAGGGAGAAAACCAAGACGAGATAGGGTACAGAGGCAGAGCTCACCTTGCACTCGTGGTTGGCCGAGCCAGGCCGAGCAAGAGGAGGTAGGCGAGTAGGGTCGCAGGGGCACCATAGGATGCCGGCGATGGGCACCTGTGGAGGAACACGATGGTCACCATTAGAAGCATCAAGGGAGGGAGACAGGGGCCGTGGAGGCATTGCGGAGACGCGAAAGAATTACCAGATGTTCAAGGAGGGATCGGAGCAGCAGGAGGAGGTCAGAGATAGCAGCACGATGGTGGTAGAATTCGGTGGTGCTCCCCAACTGAATTTCTCGGAGAAGAAATAGAGCAAGATGAGAAGAAGAGAGAATATGGTGGCGGCGAGAACTGGGATGGAGTCTAGGGTTGGGAAGGATCCTCGATGTTGATTAAAAGTAGGGAAGCGCTCACGCAGCAGTGGTTGTCGCGGTGGTGTTCGGAGGAGGTAGGTGCACATGCCTTCTGCGTGACTCTCGAAGGGGAAGACGACAAACAGAGGTAAAACGCTCACAGGAGGGCTCTGGCTTGAAGAAACATGGGCCAAAGGAAGTGGGCTACTGAATAGGACGCCCTCTCTTCTTTTTATATCATTAATTTATAGGTTTTGATTGTTTTACAATTTTCAATAAGAAAAAATATTCAAATACTTTTTTAAAGGTTTTTGCGGGTATTTTGAATTTAGGGATTATACCAAGTAAGGGACTAGAGGGAATAGCAAAGAGTAAAGAGGGATGCCCCATGTATACATGTCCATTTGGGCATTTACAAGAATATGAAGATTTTGGTTTTGCAAATTGAATAAAATCATTTATAGAATTAGTGGACCTTCACATGGATCCCAAACTTGTAGAAAACAAAACAGAGGGATATAAAAAGAGGGTAAAGAGAGGTGATAGCAATAACACACAAGCAAGATAGAAAATGAAAATGCAATGCAACATATCACGTGCAACATTTTAAAATATGATCCATGCTATGTTGATATGATTCTCAAGTGCAATGTGCCATGATGACATGAACATGATATCTTGATGATGCACAAAACAAAAACACCAAGCGATTTTCTAGTAGTGGTTTTACCCAGTGTGCTACAGTTTTGCTTTGTGTTAGAAAGTTTAAAAAAAATAAAAGAGGTAAAATAAAAGAGAAATAGTACAAAAAATGAGAAAAGAGCTATATGTGTGACAAAAGAAAAAGTGCCAAGTTTGATTGAAGGGTGTAGTTAATCATAGCACTTGTAGATTGAGCAATCTTGTGCCTGTTTATTTTGAGCTATTACTAGCGTCTCTCTTGTGCATTGCAATATTCCTGTTCATAAATTACTTTGCCATGTTTATCTCCACTGTGTGTGTTTCTTGGGTTATCATAACGATCAGCACTAGGACTTGTTTGCGGTGTACTAAGGATACCATACCTACAGCTCCACCATAAATAACCTGTGTGCCCTATGATTGTTCTCTATACCGTTGATATTCACTTCATCACATCCGTGCATAAGTTGTTGATTCGAATTGGTAAGCATCACTATTCACTTTGGAACGGTAAGATCTGCTTTCTTGTCAGTTTTGAGTGAATTGTGAGAGTTCCATCACCAGATTTTGTTTTGTGCACTAACGTACTAATCATGTCTTCTAGTAATGTTGATGTGATGCAGAAAAAGGATGCAGATGATTATCCCTTTCCATTACGATACCACTGCAGTAATACATTATGGGAGGAGGAGTCAGGAGTAGTGCCTAATCCGGGTTTGTTCCACTTCATGACGGAAATTTGTGGTAGACATGCTGCTACTACCATTGATACTTGTTCTTTCATAAATTTTGTTAGTGTTGAGGTTGTTGAAAAGCTACAATTATACACAAGTGCATTAACAACCTCATTTATGTTAGAAACTTCTAGTCATGCACTACCAGTTACTCAGATCGCCTGTGTTCCACTCACCATTTATGGCCCTAGCAGATATGTTTCTTGTTTTGTCGTTCCTAGAGCGTTTAACTCCTGCCATATCATGTTGGGAACAAATTGGTGTAATAAATTCTAGGTTGTGTTTGGTAATGAGTATTCTTATCCTTACATCTTTTGGAATGATAAGCACACTTGGTTATCATGTACACGTATTAAGCAATTTCAGGAGATTAGGCATCACAACCTATGTCCACCTGTAACCACCAACATAAAACCACATGTTGATCCTATCATAGAAGAACCGAGAGTGAAATTTGTTGAGACAAATGTGGTTTCTACTAATGTAATTATCTCTACTCCTAGTGTTATATCTTGTGATATGCAGGTTGCTTTTGAAGAAAGGGAGCCATCTATTTTAAAACATGCATCACTGGACTGTGCATTGTCACTTGAGGAGGATGTTCCAGTGCCTACTACATGTGAGGAGCATACTAAAGATATCGGTACTGATTTGGAGCTACAGCCAACAAGCACAACATTTTGTGAGTCTATTCCTTTGTTGCTACCCCCTTGTGACTTGTCTTGCAATAATGTTACAGCACCATGTGATAGTTTACCAAATTCAAATTTTGATCATGTGGTATTGATTACACATAAGGAAATACTTGCTCCAATAGCACCTACTGTTATTGTATATTCCATCATGCTAAATGAACCTACGAATATGAGTTGTGATGTGGATAAGATTTCTGAAATTTCATGTCTGAATTCAAGCACATATTCTCCATATTTCATCTTTAAGGTGACTATAGCATGGATGAAAAATTTCTTGTGGATCACATATGCATTACATGTGATAGAATTGCTGAATTGAAACTTGTTGTGTTTAGCCATATATGCTATCTGTCAAGATATCTTTGTGGTGGGATAGATACTACAATTTTTGATAATATGAAAGTACATTCTCATATAGTTGATATAGTCCACCCAACAAAAGTAACTTTACCTATGTTGGATTGTTCCAATTTTTTCTAGATTTGAATCAGATTTTTCATACCCCTTGTGTTTGTCCCACAATGTATTGCATAAGTGAGCTTGATGTATACTTCACTAATATTTGCAAATTGAGTTGTATGTTACATACTGAACAAAATGATTATGTTCCTAATAATCAGAGTAGCGCAGTTGAAGCATGGCATGAATCAATTCGGTTTTCACATATTTTGAATTGGTTTGATCTTGTTTATCACAAATTTGATCATAGATCTTCTTTGAGAAAAATGAATTTAATAATGAACAACAAGACTATATATCTATTTGTTTTTCAACATGATCATGATTCTTTGTACTTCACTTATACCTGCAATTTAAGCTGCTTGATTTATAGTAGACATATTATTCACGTGAACACAAATGATACAACGTGTTATGTATACATATACTCTGCGTACACGTTGTTCTTTTTGTTCATTCCACTTTCAGCTTACCCAAAGCCAAGGACGGCTTTTCTTGAAGAAAGGGAGGATGATGAGGATACAATCATGGATCATGCTGATTCTAGTTGTCTCATCTGGAATGAAATATTGAACCTTATTGAAAAATATCACAAGGTGACTTCATTCCTAGTTGGACAAGATACATTGATTTATAAGAACTTTATACTACCTAAATCATGGTGTTAGTGTTTGACTAGATTTAATATCCATCAGACTAATGCCAGCGGGAAGGAGAGGGAGTAAGGCAAGGAGTCCGACGTGATGATCGCCAAGGATGCGCCAGGGAGGAGAAGGAGGAAGGCGCAAGAGAAGATCATCAAGAAGAAAGGTTCGGTTCGGACAAACAGAAGCCTTGAAATTGAAACAGACGTGGATTCTTCATACAAAATCCAAATCAAGCAAATAAGTACTTGTTAAAGATAATTCCGAGAGCTTTCAAACGAGTACTTACATGTCTCTAGGGGGACGGATAATCCGGCCCCCACACCCCCGGATAATCCGACCCTTCTTCAGAAATTCTGCTAAGGACTTTGGGCGCGTCATGCAGTAAGGGGGGCGGATAATCCACCCCTACTTAGGGCGGAAAGTCCGGCCCTAAAAGTTATCATCAGATCCGGATGGATCTGACTATATCAGACACGTTTTGTTTCGCGATTTTGGCCGCCCCAGCCGCCCTTATAAGCCCTAGGACGTCCCCATAGTTAGGGTGAGACCACGTTAAAGCTATTTTGGAGTTGTTTCTTATCAAGAACCTCTGGAATTACCCTGTGATCGAATTATATACTGCAACTGAGTGTGATTTGTTGTTCCATTGGAAATTATTACATTGCAAACTACCGTTCGTGGTTGATGGCTGTGTGCGCAAGAGCGTGGTGTTGTGAATATCCCACAGGGTTCGAGAGCTGTTGCATTGGCATCAGGGTTCAAGCGAGAGAGTTCATAGCTACAGGCTAGTTATCTATCAACCACCATCATCATCGACAAGTGCTTGCTGAGAAGATTGGGCCACCCCATATCACTTGAGTAGCATGAGGAGCGGCCCTCGTATGCAAGGGACATGAGATTGCCAACTTATACTTTGTCAAGCATATACTCCAGAGTTTGTTCACTTTAACCTTAATCACTTCAAGATGCTTATGATAGGGGCAATGAGAGCTAAAAGCTAACAAGTACCATAATTTTTGGAAGCTCTTTATGAGACTTGAAATCCCTGCTTCCCTTTTTATGAAGGGCCTTTCTTCCACCATTATATTGAGTCTCCACCTTCTATCCTTAGGCACCAATTAAGAGAGCATAGTTGCCATTCTAGTTCTATGTGCATTGTCCCCAAACTTATTATTTGATGCATATTGTCGATATTACTTGTTTGATGCCACTATGCTATGTTTTATATATGTGAAACAAACAAACGTCTTTCAATGCATTATTATTCATGATCTTTGTTTGTAACCTTTCATGCTACATGCTTAGTTACTTTGTCTTATTGTTAGAACTACATCTTTCATGCTCATGTTTAGAGTACTTTGATCCCAGCTTTTAATGCTTGCAAATGGTTTGATCTTGATTTTGATGGTGCATGTCACCTCAAAAATTATTCTTTTTATCACTTACCTTCTCAAGGATGAGCAGGAGTTAAGCTTTGGGATGCTTGATACGTCGAAAACGTATCTATAATTTTTGATGTTCCACGCTTGTTTAGTATCTACTTTGCTTTGCTTTGTCTACACTTTGAGGTATTTTTATATGTCTTCTAGGACTAACCTATTAACAAGATGCCACAGTGTCAGTTGCCTGTTTTCTTCTGTTTTTGGTTCCAGAAAATGGCAGAAAATCAATATTCTCGGAATTGGACCGGACAAAAGACAAAGTCAATATTTGACCGTGGGGAACATGGAGCCAGAAGATGATACGGAGGAGGGGCTCGAGAGGGACACACCCCCTGGCCGCGCGGCCAGGCTTGGCCCGCGCCTGGGGGGTGTAGCTACCTCGGGCACCCCCTCAGCCTCCCTCTTTGCCTATAAGAAGCCCCCGATACCTAAACCCTAAGTACCCGATCAATCTTCCACGAAACCATCCATAGCTGCCGCCACCATCATCCCTAGATCGGGGGGATCTAAAGCTCTTCCCGGCACCCTGCCGGAGGGGAGAGATCATCCCGGAGGCCTTCTTCATCACCATGACAGCCTCTGGTATGAAGCGTCAGTAGTTCCACCTTGGACTACGGGTCCATGTAGTAGCTAGATGGTTGTTTCTCCTCCTTTGTGCTACCATGTTTAGATCTTGTGAGCTCCGTTCATGATCAAGTCATCTATTTGTAATCATGCATGTTGTGTTTGCGGGGATCCAATGGATATTGAGATTACTATGTCAGATTGGTTAATGATTCTATCTTATTGATTCTATCATCTATGTGTTGTTTTAGATCTTGCATGCTCTCCATTTCTAGTAGCTATCTTGGCCAAGTAGATGCTAGTGACTCCAAGAGGGAGTATTTATGCTCGATAGTGGGTTCATGCCTCTATTTAATCTGGGGAAGTGACAGAAATCTCTAAGGTTGTAGATGTGTTGTTGCTACTAGGGATAAAACAACGATATCTTGTTCATGGAACAAGTGGATTGTTTACCTTACATACTTTGCTTAAAGAAGTTATCCGTTGCTTGCAACTTAATACTGGAGGGGATTCGAATGATAACCTGAAGGTGGATTACTAGTCACAGATGCAGTTGGATGGCGTTCTATGTATCTTGTTGTATTGCCCAATCAAATCTCATAGGATCATGAATGTCTAGTATTGCATTGTTATGCCTTGCTCTATCATGTCAATTGCCCCGCTGTAATTTGTTTACCCAGCATGTTATGCTGTTTATCTTAAGGAGAACACCTCTAGTGAACTATGGACCCCGGTCCAATGTTTACCATTGATACATCTTCCACTGTTACTGTTTACTTTCTGCAAACCAACATTATCTTCCACACCATACAGTTAATCCTTTGTTTTCAGCAAACCGGTGAGATTGACAACCTCACTGTTCGTTGGGGAAAAGTCTTGAGTTTGTGTTGTGCAGGTTTCCAGTTGCTAGCAACACCTTTGAGTCGCTTCCTTCCTCCTACTACTTCAATAACCTTGGTTTTTTACTGAGGGAAAAACTTGTTGTTGTACTCATCATACCTTCCTCTTGGGGTCTCCCAACGAAGATCTACAATGATCTAAGCCACATCAACAGCCTCCACCCACGCACGCACCAACCTGCCGCCAGACACCACACACACACCAGACCACAAAACACGCACACACTCACGCGTTACACCTGGACACACACACAACGTCCAACATGATGCTACACACGCATGCGCCCAACACACCCATCCACTCGGCTGTCACACACCCCACCCTATCAATCCAAACCCATAGCAACACAACGCATGCACACACGCGACACACGCAATCCCTGCACGCAGACCCATGTCCTCCCATCACCACCTACCCCGATCGAACCTCCCCCAACCTCGCCTTACTATCTCTCTGCTTGAGCGTCGTCGCCCTCTCGCTCATCTGTGCTACTACCAGCGTCTCCCCTGCACCGTTGCATGCACTGTGCCTCCTCCCTCTTGCCCCGCGACCGACAGCCGCCATGGTTCCTTACTTCCCCTCTTCGAGTTGATGCCATCGGTCGCCCTCCTATCTGCCCGTTGTGGCACCGCCGCCGTCTACTTTGACCCATCCTTGAGCCTGCAAGATCTGCTTCGTCCCTATGTGTGTTCCTCCACCTCGCCGTCATCGACATAGTGCTCCACACTGCTGCCGGCCTTCCCACCATGACGCCGCCGCCATCTATGCCCTCCACCGCTAGGCGCGGCCCTGCTCCTCCAAGGTCCTCGTCGCCCTTCTCCTCTTATCATGTCCGCATGGAGAGTTGCCATGGCCTCCCTGCAGCAGCAGCCAAGCGATGCGCCTCTTCCCCTCTGATGGGGATATGTCGAGTGGGGTATACCTAGCAGGACGTTTCCTACTGTCTCATACTGCCAGCGAGTGGGCCTGCAGGACGGCGAGTAGATCACGAGCCAAGAAGAAGATAGGCGACTAGAAGCTGGAGGCCCAGAAGCGTAGCTAGGCCTAGTTGGATTAGGTCAAGAACCCTCCGAGTCCTTATCCAACTCGGTTGTAGATCTGTAAACCCTAGCGAGGTGAATATATAAACCTCCCTAGGGCACGCATAGAACTCATGTTCCATCATACACCCCCTCGACTCGCCGCCTAGCTCGCCCATTGTGTCGTGGTATTGCCGACGAGTACGCCATGGACGGGTCCTCACTGTGCGTGTTTAGAGACATGGGGTAAGGCGGACGGTTGACGGGTACGAGGTAACACAGCTTACCCAGGTTCAGATCCCACAACGGTGGCGGAATCCTACTCCTGCTATAAATCACTATAAGGGCAATACGCCGAGTTACAGAGATATGTTCGCTGTGCGAGGTTGTCTGAATCGATGCCCTAAAGGCTCCCATAGGCCCGACTTATATAGTCTCTAGGTCCTAGGGTTACAGGGAAAAGTCCTAGCCGGACAGGTCACAGAGTCCTACACCGTCTATTACTAGTCTTGTGTATCTTGCACTCCAAGGCTCCGGGTACGCTGGTGACTCCACCGTAGCCTTCCTTTATCCGGCATGGGCCTCCCTTTTGGATCCACCTAACTGAGCTGCCTAGCTGGCCATAGGCCACGCTACCGACTATGGGCCACCCGGGTTAGTCGGATAAGAGACATGCTATTGGGATACCCATATAGCATATCCCCAACAGTAGCCCCCGGAGAACTCTGAGATCTTGCGTCGTCTTGCCTCTTCATGTGGAATGCTCCGTCTAGATGGATGTCGGCAAATCTTCAAGCAATATCTTGTTGTCCTCCCAAAGAACCCTGCAAGGTTTTCTCCGTCTTCGATTTGTAAGCCGGAGAATTGCTGAATCTTCCATCGTACTCTTCCGTAGTCGGATTAAATCCGTCCATGTCAGAATCTTCGATGCGACGGCTCATCTACCTGTGTCAGCTATGACGTCGTAGGCTTAGGTCAGCGACGCCTCGTAATTCACACATGCAGAGAACGCAATCATATCCGATTTTCCCGCGCGAGCGATACGAACCGTTGGCGACGGCGGTTGGAGACGTGGCGAAATTACCGCGCACGTTCACGAACACGTCGTCTACGCGGCAACCGTCCGATTAGCTGCACGAATCTTGACGCAGAGTATGATAAATAGTAACCGTGGGAAACTTTCCACTTTTTACCTCATTCCTCCCGCGTCATCGTCTTCTTCCTCCAGCCGCACGCCTCCTCGAGCTCTTCGCGACAAACCTCGAAAACCCTAGCTTCCATCTGCGTCAGTCGCATCCTTCCAACACCCCATGGCCAGCAGCAGCTCCTCCCCATCGATGGCGGCGTCGAACGAAGCCGCGGCGAAGCCGGCGAGCTCTGTCGTCGTGCCCCCAGAGGGCCTGGTCATCCCCGCATCGGCGGTGATCGAAACCACTAGCGGCGACCATAATCTGGCGACGCTAGAGCCACTGGAAGAAGAGCCAGACTCGCACAAGGGTGACTGGCGTGGCTCGGACATCACCGACCGCGACATCCAGGAGATGGTCGCCGAAGGCTACCTCCCCGCGACGGAGGGGCTTGCCTGGCGGGCAGCGCCGGCCGGCGAGGTGACACCTTCTCCCCAAGCCGGAGAAAAGGTGTACCTCAAGGCTCAGCTGGTACGCGGCGTTTCCTTGACCATCTCCCACTTCTTTCTCTCCGTCTTGAACCACTACAAGGTCCAACCCCACAAACTCTCCCCCAATAGCATCTTAGTGCTTAGCAATTTCGCGGCACTTTGCGAGGGTTACCTAGGGATTAGGCCTAGGTTAGACTTGTTTGTGTACTTCTTCACCGTCAAACGTGAAGCCGGACATAGTAAGGAGGAGCTTAGGAACTGCGGCACCATAAGCTTCAAGATTTGACCTGGCCGGCGGTTCCCCGACATCGTCGGCCACGAGTCCTGCAAAAACTAGCAGCGGACGTACTTCTACGGCCCCGACATTCCTTTGGCGGGCCGAGAAGTAACGTACCCGAACTTCGCGGATGGAGCCACCACTAAAGTTTACACATGGAGATCCCATGCCTCCCTTCCCTCCGACCTCGACGCTTCTCGCGCAATAAGGCGGATCGAATGATTCGTAGATACGGGTTTGACTGGCTTGGACCTGGCCATGTGCTGGTTCATCAGGCGAATCCAACCTCTGCAGCACCGCGCGAAGTTCATGCACGAGTATACCAGTGATCGAAGGGGTACCCTCCGGATCTCCGTGGATAACTTCTCGAGCGACTCCGTCAAGCTCCGCCTGAAGGACATCGTCAAGGTGAAGGATAAGAAGCGTGGCTTCACCATCACCTACGACATGTTTGTAGACGGCAGGTGCCCAAAGGTAGATATTTATTTTCCGTGTACGACATATGCTCCAGTTTCTCCGTCTTGCCAACACCATCTTATCTAACACGGTGATTTCTTACTTAACAGCTTAGCGATCTAGATGAGGACAACCTGGCTGCCCAAATCTACGATCCAAAGATGAAGGAAGTCGGTCATGTCCGACGACGATGTCCTGTTGGCGCGAAAGCGGAAGAGCTCCACCTCTGACGCTGCCGATGGAGGCAAGAAGAAGAAGACAGAGGGTGGAGCCTCCAAAAAGACTACCACCGCCCTGGAGGCGAAAAAGAGAAAAGCCACCGGGATTTTTGCCAAAGCACCCCCCTAGTGTAAGCTTCTCATTCTCCGACATTGTCTATCTGTCTGTTTTGTTCTGTTCCTGTACTTATGCATTTTGCACGTTTCAGGAAGAAAGCCACGACCAGCCTCAAGAAGAGCTCCAAAACTTTGGGGGCTTCTAGAAATATCAAGGACATGCTGCATCGTGACTCCTCCCCCGCCATCGCCCCTGCTACTCCTGCCGTCAAGCCTTCCTCTACCCCGATAAGCTCTCAAGCCCAGGAGGCACCAGGCCCTTCCGCCATGGAAGTGGATTCTGGCGCCTCTACCGAACTTGCTGTTGTCGGCGAGCAAGCGACGCAGGAGAGCACTGCTCCACAAATGGCTGAAGCTCCGGCTAAGGATGCCATCGGTAGCGGCAAGGCGGTGGTGGGAGCTGGTACCTCTGCCGAAGGCAGCGCCCCTGCTCCCGAGAAGCCCTTCGAGTTCCGGAAGATAGTTTACCCGGCGCTCATGCCGAGTAACACGACTCTGGTTCCTGGAGGAGTGCCATTATCTCCGACGTGCGGTATTGAGGAGCTACTCCGACAAGCGGATATCTTGCAAGGAAATAGCATCTCCTTTGGCAAGCTACTAGCCGAGAGCGCTACAAACCTCAAGATTATTGCACTTGTAAGTTTTACTTTGCCTTTTGCATTTAGTATGAGTATCCCACTATAGCCCCCGAGGATGTAGACGGAAAACCATAGGTCTTTGCATCTATATACTCTAAGAGTGACTAAGTTAGAAAGAACTCTCACTGTAGCCCCCAAGCATTTAGAGGGAACAAACTATTCCGACTAAATGCTTTAAGAGTAGCAAACACAGTGTTTATAATTTTCAATACTGTAGCCCCCAAGCTTCTAGTTGTAACTGAATGAGTTCCGACTAGATGCTTAAAGAAAAGCTAAGCATTTTTTGAGTTAAAAAACTCTCGCTGTAGCCCCCGAGCGTCTAGGTGGAAAAATTCCGACTAGATGCTCCTAAGTAGACTAAACAACGGTTTAACTTTTTTCCTTTGTTCCACAGAACGAGAATGCTCGGAGGGACATGGCCAACGACAAGTACCAGAAGATGCGCGCAGATCTTGAAGCCGAAAAGGGTAAAACTGCCATCTTGAAGGAATAGATCATCAAAAACAAGAGTCTGTTTTCCTTTTTGCGCATTCTGTCTTGGTTTTATGCCTTCATTCTCCGAGTACTCACTATGTACTTTGTTTTCTCCGACTTTGCAGAACATGTTGCCAAGGCCAAGGACATCGTCGAGCAGTCCAAGCACATTCAGCAGCTGGACAGCGAGAACAAGATCCTTAAAAAGGAGAGGGAAGAAATGCTGAAAATGCATGAGGATTCCATGAAGGCCCTGCAGGAATCCTCCACCGCGGAAATCAATCGTTTGAAGGAGGAGCTTGCGATCTTAAAAGATCAGAAGCAAGCTGCTGATGAGCAAAACCATTGCCACGGCGAGGCATATAAGCTCCTCCAGCAAGAGAAAGAATCCCTGGCGGACACCCTCTGGCAAGCCAATGCCAGCATCCTCAGTAAGATTTCTCCGCCTTGTATTTCTGCAGTCTGGATACTTGGAATTATTGAACTCATGTGATCCTTGTCGGAATTTGCAGCTCCTATGGGTTTAACCAGATCGCCTCCTCCGGCCAAGGAATGCATGGTTCTCACCGGAAACTTTATCAACACCGCCATCACCCAAGCCAAAGAGATCGCCAAGCCCCTCCAAATACACATCAAGGCCTCGGACTTCGTGGCGAAGTACTCGGAGATTCTGCGCCGAGCCCTCGAGCGTATCACGGGCTGGCGCAAGGATGGCACTGTCTATGGTGAAGGCACATTACGAAGATGCCGACATCGACACGGTGACCTCTGGCATCCCCGACGTTGATGATGACGGCAAAGAAATTGATCACGAAGCCATCTTGTCATCACTCACGGGTTATGACACCAGAGTTACCGAGTTGGTGGATATCAACGTATTCGTGCCCATGAACACCATCGACAGCGTCAACCAAGACTCCTCCGAGTCGCACCAAAGTGTCGATGCTGAGGGTGATTCTCCGGCTGATGATGACGCTGCTTCCAAGTCTCCTGCGCCCAAAGAATAAAAAACACTTTGTAATATTTGTTTCCCCTTTGGTGTATGCACGGAAAAAACTTGATGATGTAACTTAAGGCGGAAAACAATGGTTGTAATTTCCTGCTACTTAAGAACTTAGTTCCCAGCATGTATATATTTTTAAGCAAGTGCTGGCTTATCCATTACTTTGGTTCTTATGCTTGACTTTTCATGAGTCGGAAGACTCATTCTCGGAACCATGCGCTTAGGTGATGATGCCCAATGGCACCGTCAATAACCTTAGCACAAAATTGCCGACAATAAGTGCCAAAAGTCACTACTCCAGAATCCACATAAAAACAACAAAGAACATGTAGACCAGAAAACTTAAGCTAACGCCTGTAGGAGGAATTTTCACAAGTGCAAACGCAAAGCTTGTGCATAAAGGTTTTACATGATCTAAAAATGAACACTAAAGGAGGTAAAATACTTAGAAATATGAGTGAACCAAAGAGCTTTATTTCATTGATCATATAAGAGATACACAATTAGATAAAAAATGCTAAGTGTAAAAAAGATGTAGTTGTGCTATGTTCCATGGCCGATCAAGCTCCGGGTAGTCATCATCCAGGTCACGTCGCTTATGCTTATGATCCTAATTGGGTCTATCCTTTAGTTCACGATTGTCAACAAGGTAGTAAGACCCATTGAGCAGTGCCTTGTTTATGATGAACGGTCCTTCCCATGGCGGGGATAATTTGTGTGACTTCTTCTGCTTAAGTCGGAGCACCAAATCCCCCTCTTTAAACGAGCGATGCCGAACGCGGCGACTATGGTAGCTGCGTAGCTTCTGCTGGTAGATGGAGGATCTTTGGCATGCCAAAACGCGCTCTTCCTCGAGAAGGTCCACATCCAGGCGTCTGGATTCTTCAGCATGATCCTCGTCGTAGGCGGCAACTCTTGGTGCATCGTGAAGGATGTCGGAAGGCAGGATGGCTTCTGCTCCATATACCATGAAATAAGGGGTGTAGCCGGTGGATCTGTTGGGTGTAGTTCGTAGACTCCACAGCACAGATGGCAATTCTTCCGCCCAGGCTCCAGCTGCTCTATGTAGCGGTGCCTCAAGACGTGGCTTGATTCCCTGCAGAATTAATCCATTGGCTCGCTCAACCTGACCATTGGATTGTGGGTGTGCCACAGATGAAAGGTCAAGTCGGATGCCTTTCTCCCAGCAATATGCCTCCACTTCTCCGAGTGATAAATTGCTTCCGTTGTCGGTGATAATGCTATGTGGGAGACCAAATCTCACCACTAGATCCTGGACAAACCTGAGGGCAGTTGCCCCATCAAGCTTTCTAATGGGTTTAGCTTCTATACATTTGGTGAATTTATCAACTGCTACAAGCAGATGCGTAAACCCACAAGGTGCCGTCTGTAACGGTCCCACCATGTCTAGCCCCCAGACTGCAAACGGCCAAGTTATTGGTATTGTTCGCAGTTCTTTAGCAGGAACACGTGGTTGTCAGGCATAATACTGGCATCCCATGCATGTCTCAACCAGCTTGTCAGCGTCCGCCTTTGCGGTCAGCCAGTAAAATCCTTGCCGGACGGCTTTCGCAACCAATGATCGAGGAGCGGCGTGGTGCCCACAATCTCTGAGATGGATTTCGCGTAGGATTTCCATACCTTCTATCTGGGAAACACACTTTAGGTATACACCAGTAGTGCTCCTTTTATAGAGTTGCCCATTGATTATGGTATAACCCTTTGCTCGTCGTACTATTTGTCGTCTTTCGACTTCGTCGTCGGGCAGAGTTCCATGTTCGAGATATTCCATGAACGGTTTTGTCCAAGCCGGAGGGACCTTAGTCACCATGTTGACGAAAGAGTCAGCTCTATCCGGGTTGTCGATGTCTGCGCCCTTCACGGATGGTGTGCGTAGGTGCTCTAGGAAAACTCCTGGCGGAATTCGCTTGCACCCTGATCCAAGCTTAGACAGCAGATCAGCCGCCTCGTTTTGCTCCCTAGGCACATACTTGAATTCGTAGCCCAAGAAGCTCTTGGCTATCTCGTCCACTTCGTCTCGATATGCCGCCATCATAGGGTTCCGCGCATTCCAGGTGCCAGCCACCTGCTGGGCAACCAAGTCAGAATCTCCACAGCAAACTATGCGCTTGATGCCAATATCCTTAGCTACACGTAGTCTGTGAATGAGTGCTTCTTACTCCGCCATGTTGTTTTTAGCCTCGAAGTGGATCTGCAGAACGTAGTGTAGCTTGTCTCCTGTTGGTTACTGTAGCAATACACCAGCCCCCGAGCCGTTGAGCAGCTTTGATCCGTCAAAGTGCATCACCCAGTACTCTGGTTCTGGCAACAGAGTAGCGTCTGGCATCTCCATCCAATCTGCAACAAAATCCGCCAAAGCTTGTGATTTGATAGCGTCGCGTCTCTTGTAGGTGATTTCAAAGGCGGCAAGTTCAATGCCCCACTTCGCGACCCTTCCTGTAGCATCGCTGTTATTGATAATGTCGGACAATGGAGTCTTGCTCACCACTGTGATTGGATGCTCCTGAAAGTAATGCCTCAGCTTCCGAGAAGCAAGGAATACTCCATAAGCTATCTTTTGGTAGTGCGGGTAACACTACTTGGACTCCATCAAGACCGCGCTCACATAGTAAACTGGTCGTTGAACTCCGTGCTCATAGCCTGGTTCCTTCCGCTCTACCACGACGACAATGCTGATAACTCGGTTGGTTGCCGCCATGTAAATTAACAGGGGCTCTCCAGGCTCGGGTGTTGCAAGGATGGGCGCTGAGGAAAGAATCTCCTTGAGCTGCTTCAATGCTGCATCTGCTTCGTCCGTCCACGTGAATTTGTCCGCCTTCTTCAGCAACTTGTACAGCGGCAAAGCGTTCTCTCCAAGTCGGCTGACGAACCGACTAACTGCTGCAACACAACCTGTTAGTCGTTGAATGTCCTTTAGGCATGTCGGATGGTTTATGTTTAAGATGGCCTTGATTTTCTCCATATTGACCTCGATTCCACGTTGGGAAACGATGAAGCCTAACAATTTGCCGGCTAGAACCCCGAAGACGCACTTCTTGGGGTTGAGCATCATGTTGTATTTCCGAAGATTATCAAAGGTTTCTTTTAAGTCGGAGATTAAGTCGTTTGACTTTTTAGACATCACCGCAATATCGTCCACATAGGCGTAAACGTTCCGACCAATTTGGTCGTGGAGGCAACATTGCATTGTCCACTGGTAAGTAGCACCTGCGTTTTTCAGCCCAAAGGGCATCGTGACATAGCAAAACATGCCGTAAGGGGTAGTGAACGAAGTGGCCAATTGGTTCGAATTCCTCATCTTGATCTGGTGGTATCCTGAGTATGCATTGAGAAAACACAAAAGTTCTGAGCCAGTCGTCGAGTCAATGACTTGGTCAATGCGAGGCAAAGCAAACGGTTCTTTGGGACATGCTTTGTTCAAGCCAGTGTAATCAGCGCACATTCTTAATTCATTGGTTCCCTTTTTGGGGACAAGTATAGGATTGGCCACCCATTGGGTGTGAAGGACTTCTCGGACAAATCTAGCCCTAAGTAACCTAGCTATCTCTTTGCCAATGGCGCGTCTCTTCTCATCTCCAAAGCGTCGTAGAGGTTGTTTCACTGGTTTGAATTTTGGATCAATGTTTAAGATGTGCTCGGCAAGTTCCCTAGGTACACCTTTCATGTCTGCAGGTTGCCAGGCAAAGATGTCCCTGTTCTCACGGAGGAACTCGACGAGCGCGCTTTCCTATTTGGGATCCAGGTTTGTCCCAATGGCGGTGACCTTGGAGGCATCGCCTACCACAAGTTCCACCGGCTTGGTCTCGATGGCGGCCTTGAACGCAGGAGCGGAGTCGGAGATCTGCTTCTTCGGCGCGGGCTTCGCTGTAGAGGACAGCTTCTGCAATGGCTGCTTCGTTGATCTCGCGGTCCCTTGCCTTGGTAAAGCTTACGGATACGGTGATGATGCCGTTTGGTCCGGGTATCTTGAGTTTGTTGTAGATGAAGCATGGCTTGGCCATGAACATGTGGAATATGTCGCGGACGAATATGATGTGGTACACGCTCTTGAAGGGGACCACCTCGAAGGTCATGCGCTCTTGGCGGTATTTATTAACATCGCCAAAGGCTACCTGAAGTGTAATGCACCCAAGGGACCGAGCTTCCCGACCAGGAACTACACCGTGGAAAACGGTGTTGGTCCGCCTTAGGTTTCCCTCCGTCAAGTTCATCTTCTGCAGTGTATCCAGGTACATGATGTTGATGTTGTTTCCACTATCCACCATGCACTTGGTGAACTCCACGCCGTCAATCAATGGGTTGATGACCATGGCGTACTGGTTCTCCGTGGGCACAAGGTCTGGGTGGTCCGTCCTATCCCAAGTTATTGGAACCTCCGACCAGCGCAGGTACTGGGGAACTGGGGGGAGAGTGGCCATCAGGATCCTCGGAGAGGTCTTCTGTTGTCAGATGATGGGGGTGCCAAGGAAATTGTGGTAGACTGGGGCCTTCTTTGCGAAGGGGTTCTTGCCCTTGTCGTCGCTCTTGGCGGCGTGCTTGGGGTCAACGTCCTCGTCCATGTCACTTGAATCCTTGGACTCCTCCTCCTTCTTATTCCCCTTTCCCTTGCCTCGCGGTCTGTTCTTCCGACTTCGCTTGTAGCCGGACTCCGGGTCTTCCTTGAGGTCGTTGACGAACTTGCAGTGTCGATTGGTATGGGTGGATTTGCCGTTGACGTTGAGGTGTACGAGGCATGGCATATCGCGGTACTCCTCGTAGGTTTGGGGAACGCGGAGCGGCGCCGAGGTGGTTTCACTTCCTCTTTGCTGCCCACGACCGGCTCCCCTTCCTCGGCCACGTTGTCCGCCCTCTCCTCGTCCTTCAAAAGTCATAGAGACCATGTCGGTAGATTGCTTTTCTTCTGGAGCGGTCTTCCGCTTTGTACTGCTGTTCCTCCGAGCTTGAGTTGGAACGGCCGTTGCCGGCAAGGAGCCACGAGCATCATCGTCGGCAGCTGCGAACTCACTAGCCAACTGAATCATCTGGTTCAAGTCAAGCTGGTGATTATCCTGCAAGCGCTTCAGCTTATGTCGGAGCAACGTGCCCCTTTCCAACACGTCGATCCATTGACGGGCCATACCTGCCAACATTAATGGGAGGTACTTGACGGCGATGTTGGGGTTGCCTCCGGCAATCTCCACCGCGTTGCCGTAGTCCTGCAACCATGTGGCTGGCTTGGCGGTGCCGTCATAGGGCTTTATGGTCTTGTCAATTCGGAAACCTTTGGGGTAAGTTGCGTACCGTATTGCAGGTCCAAATCAACGTGATCCCAGGTATGGTCCTTACCGGGCCTCGCGGATCTTATCGATCCGTGAACGCGCAGCGTATGGCTCCGGGTTCTTCTTCTTCTTGTCAATAGGGGATGGGCTGCGTGAATGATGCGGGCCTCCTCCGCCATGGTGACTGCTTGGTGGTGACGGAGGCGGAGGTGGCGGTGGGTTAGCCTTCTTGCTGCTACCCTCCTGCGACGCCTCACGCCTGTCACGATTGCTTGTCGGACGCGAAGGGTCATGGCGCGACCTGCTCTTATGTCCTTGGTTGCGCTCTCCATCATGACGGGTCTTCTCCATGTTGTCGCGGATGACGATGCCACACTGCTTTGGTGGGGGCATATCCGTACGATGGTGAGCTTTGTAATCCTCGCGATGTCGGGGAGATTGGGGCGATGGCGATGGGCAACGAGGTCGGACCTTTTCTCCGTGGTTGGAGGATATGGGGATGGCGTCCTTCCTGTTGCGTGCTTCCCTCCGTCGTCGTTTTGATGAACCCGTCTGGGACCCGACATCAAGAGGAGATCTGTCCCTTGGCGGCTTGTACTGGCTAGACTGGCAGAGCGCTGGGTCGGACTCAAGCCTCTAAGATGTGGCCTTTTCATGCTGCTTCACTGCCTTGGCCACTAGGTCATAGACCTGTTCCACTGCCTCGGGCGATCTATCCTGCTCTAGAAGGGTCTTGGCGACGGCAAGGTTAAGGAGTGGGGTGGGCATCACCTGCTTGCCTTCACTGTCAATGTATGGCTTGGCCTGTGCCGGCTTAGAGGGAGCCCATCCTAGGTTGCGCCGTACGCCAGGATCGTTGATGACGCCAGCCGGAGCTTTCTTAGCCTTCTTCTACTGTAGCAAAGTCTTGTACTCGGCCTTCATTGCTCTAGATTTTTCTATGGACTTTTGTGCGTTGACCAGATCTCGATCTAGTTTAGCGCCTTGCTCCGCGATGGCTTGCGCCTCCTCCAGCAGCTGCTGGCGCTTCTCATCAAGCTGGGTCATGTTCCGGATATGAGCAATGGTCAGTGGTTCGACGAGGAGATTGTCGTACATCACTCTATCTGCTGGAGTAACTTGGGCTGCTGCCGATGTAGATGCTGGAGGCGGCACGTTTGCGGTGTTGATGTTGCTCGGGCCGGTGCCGAGTTCCTGCGGCTGCTGTACTAGATTAGGCGGAGGAGGCATGACCTTTGCACGATCATCGTCAGCAGTAATAAGCGGCGCCTTCCCCTTTTCTAGCATTGTAGGCGGAGCGCGTTCGGGTTGATCTTCATCCATCGCCATCCCAATGGTGATGAACACCCCTCAGGACGTGACAGCATTGTTGAATTGCTCGTCGCGCGAGTACTCCTCCTCCATCTCCTGCATAGCGGAGTCTAGCTCTTCTGGACGGAAGTCTATTTCCTCTGAATCTGCACTGAAATCAGCATAGAGCGCGTCAATGACAGAGTCGGAGGGTGCCAGGACTTCCTCGATGACGGGCGGTGGAGGTGCAACGGGCTCGACGGTGACTAGAGGTTGTGGTGCTGCTGCGACGATGGCGGCGGGAGGCGGTGGTGGCGGTGGATGAATCGGAGGGGCTCCGTCAATGAGCGCAAGCGCTGTCTGAGCTGCCGCTTCTGCCTCCGTGTAGTTGTTGACGGTGCTCACCATGCTTTCGAAGGTAAGGCGTCCTGACGCCTGCTGTCGTCTTAGAGAATGTCGCAGAAGCGTGCCATGGTCCAGTCCTTCCACAAAGTGATAGATAGCATCATCATTGGGGTAGTGGGCCAGATCGGCTCGTATACGGAGCCACCTGGCCAGGTAGTCGCGGGGGTTTTCGCCCTCTCTCTGAACGCAGTGCGCTAGATCGAAGATGGTAACCACGCCGACGAACTTGGATCTCTGCTGTCCAGACGCACGGACGAAGCCAGCGGATTTGCAGTGATCTTCCGCCTTTATATCCTGCATAGGGGCGGTTTGGGTGGGCCTTGAATTTTTCCAATCTTTGTCGGCAAACTCCGAAGAGAGATCCGACATTGATCCTTCCGCGAACGTATCCTGCCCGTAGGCGGTCCGTGCGGGTCTTGATGCTTTCCGATCTTTGCCGGCAAACTCCGAAGATAGATCCGACATTGATCCTTCCGCGAACGTATCCTACCCGTAGGCGGTCCGTGTGGGTCTTGATGCTTTCTGATCTTTGCCGCAAACTCCGAAGAGAGATCCGACATCGATCCTTCCGCGAACGTATCCTTCCCGTAGGCGGTCCGTGCGGGTCTTGATGCTCCTCCGACTCCCAGGGAACTAGTGCCCGAGTCGGTTTCGCCAATGAAGAGGTGGATGTCTCCGATAGGAACGATCGAACACCGCGTAGGGTTCGTCTTTGCCGGGATCCAGAAATCATCAGAAGGGACGATCGGAACGTTGCCGGAGAAGAGAACGCGACCGATGGCTACGGTTTTGCCGATTCCCGCGAAGATCTTGGTCCTCGCCCGCTGAAGAGCCTGAAGCGCCTCTTGCCCCATGGTGGGCGCCAACTGTCGTGGTATTTCCGACGAGTACGCCATGGAGGGGTCCTCACAGTGCGTGTTTAGAGACGTGGGGTAAGGCGGACGGTTGACGGGTACGAGGTAACACAGCTTACCCAGGTTCGGATCCTACAACGGTGGCGGAATCCTACTCCTGCTATAAATCACTATAAGGGCAATACGCCGAGTTACAGAGATAGGTTTGCTGTGCGAGGTTGTCTGAATCGATGCCCTAAAGGCTCCCATAGGCCCGACTTATATAGTCGCCAGGTCCTAGGGTTATAGGGAAAAGTCCTAGCCGGACAGGTCACAGAGTCCTACACCGTCTATTACTAGTCTTGTGTATCTTGCACTCCAAGGCTTCGGGTACGCTGGTGACTCCACCGTATCCTTCCTTTATCCGGCATGGGCCTCCCTTCTGGATCCACCTAACTGGGCCGCCCAGCAGGCCATAGGCCACGCTACCAACTATGGGCCACCTGGGTTAGTCGGATAAGAGACATGCTATTGGGATACCCATATAGCATATCCCCAACACATTGTACTCTTTCATCAATACAATCTAGCAGGAGTAGGTCTTTACCCTCCGGGGGCCGAACTTGGGTAAAACCCTGTGTCTTTACCCTCATCTCGCACCGCAGATGGCTGGCTACCCTTGCCCATATTTCTACTACTCGTTGCCAATTGCAGCATCTGCCGTGGCCATTCCCACGATAGTGGGGCCTGGCCAGTCAGGCCTGTGTTCTGCGGCGAGACCTTACTTGCCAATCAACCAAATGATCGCCACCGGCCGCATGATCGCCATCGGCGAGATCCTCCAGATCTTGCCGAGTAGCTACCTCATTGTCTTGGACGTCATTGATGTCATTGTCTTCAGTCGGCATGATCAGCCTCTTCGTCGGCTTCACCGACGTCATTGTCTTGGAGGACTCGGCTCGCATCCGCGAGTCGCCACCACGCGATTGGCTCTCTGAGAGTCAGGTCTGCACCATCCATTGCCTCGCCTCCGAGTATGGCTCAGCCAACAACAGCGTGGCCGAGATCAGCATGGCTGTGGACGACGCGGCCCTCAACGACAACACTGACTCGGCGACCCCGGGAGTCAATCGCCGGATCCATTGTCATTGCGTCACCCGCGGGCTCCATCACCCAAGTCTCCAATGTGCGGGACTTCAAGGATCCTTCCATCCTCGGGATCTTCGACTCCGACTCCGGATCGGAGAACTCCGGCGACCTCTATGTTGGATCCAGTCGCTTTGCCGTGACCTAAATGGCGAGCGGCACGACTGCCCCACCAGACCCGTTCTCTACGCCTATCCCGCTGACCACGACGGCGACGGAGGTCGAGCAACTCCGCCTATGCCTAGAGGAGGCGGTTCGCAAGGAATAAGCCAACGGCGAAAAATTTCGCCTCGAGCAAGCGATGGCGCAGGAGCTCTCACTCTACCACCAGCGCCGCATCAGGTCGCGCCTGAACCCCACCGTTTAGGGTCGTGCCCTGATCTTCGACGGCGATAATGACCCGACCTGCATGGACGACCGCGTGGTCTGCAAGAACACGCCACCAGGAGGAAGTGTCCGGCCACCGCCAGGCGCAATGGTGAACGATGCTCCCCCACCACCACCCGGTCGCACGCTCCCTCCAGACCAGCCGAGGGTCATGATCTCCCTGGAAGAGCGGGACGCAAACGGTCTCCTACTGTTCTCCACTCCGATGGACAACGTCATCGCGAGTCGAGCCACGGTCGCCAACCTCAACATGACGGGGGAAGGCGCATTGCAGATCTAGTACGCCAAGGCCCTACTCGCCAAGGCCGTCGAGAAGAAAACCGCAGGAGCCGACTCGCAGGGGCGCATGTACTCCCGCTCCTCAGGAAGCAGGGCAGCCTCAAGCGGCCGTCCAACAATGGCAAACACTCTCAATTGCCCACAACCTGAGCCCCTGCAGCTCCAACCACGACCCGCGCACGCGGCACTCTCCAACAACGACCCGCGACTGACGAAGAACATGGTCGCTGCCAATAGGCAGCCAGTCAACACGCGGACCCACATCATCAACAAACAAAGCTGGCACGCACGCCAGCCCGGTGACCTGAGGTATACCCTCACCAACCGCCGCGACGGCGAGCCAAAGGCACTCGCTCAGCCGAGTTGGCCCCCAGTGCCTCGGATCAATGATCTGAGGCGAAAAATATCCGGCGAACTTTAGAGTGCCAAAGGATATCGAAAAGTATGATTCCTCGTACGACCCGTCCGTGTGGCTGGACACGTACCTCATGGCGATGGGAATCGCCGGCCACACCGACCTACTCGCCGCCCGCTACCTCCCCCTGATGATGGAGGGAGTGACCCGGCAATGGATCAACACCCTCCTAGCGGATAGCATCGATTCCTGGGAGGACATCCACGACGCCTTCGTCAGGCACTTCGAGGGTTCCTACACCCACTCCACCAGCATCGAGGACCTGGAGCGATGCGTCCAGGGGCCCCGTGAGTCGACTTGCAACTGGCTCCAAAGGTGGCAAGACCTATGGTTCAATGCGGCTAGTATCCATCCGGAGACGGTGATCCACTGCTTCAAGTCATCATGCGCTACGAACCACTGGTCGCCAAACTCAAGCGGGTGTACAAAACACTTGATAGCATCCTAGACGTCTCGAGATTGCCAAGAGGTATGCGGAGGAGGACCCGAACCAAGAAACCGACGACGAGTCGGGTGGAAATCGCCGCCCAATCGGCAACGACAATCGGAGGCCACCCGAGCTACGCTACAGCAACACTCGCCTCACCGGCAAGCGCCGTGGTGACGGGCGAGTCGACTTCGTCGTCAATGCTGGCTACGCACCATGCGACTCCAAGAGCTTCCGCCGCAACGGAGGCCAACACTGTGACAGCGGAAACTACAAAGTGAGGCCGCAATTCGACCCCACGGCCCTCCTTAACCAGCCATGGGTGTTCCACAGCAGGGAGGGGAAGCCCGCCACGCACACGACCGCCGACTGCCACTCCCTGAAGGAGATCGAGAAGGCACAGCGCGCACCTGAGGACCCCAACAACCACCCGCCAAACTGCGGGGCATTCAGCAACGATGTCGGATCGCTCCACACTTTCACCGGGTTCAGCACCAAGCGTGAGAAGAAGGTCATCGCCCGCGCCGTCGCCATCAACGCGGTGTCCCAAGTCGATGTCCCCCGCTTCCTCAACTGGTCCGAACAGCAGATCACCTGGAGCCACGGGGACCACTCGCCACGGATCGAATATCCGGGGCGAGTAGCCTTGGTGGTCAAGCCCAAAGTGGGCGACTACTGGCTCCCCAAGACGTTTATGGACGGTGGGAGCTCCATCAACATTCTCTACCTGGACACGTTCAGGTGGCTGCGGCTCCCGCAATCGATGATCGAGACGACCTACACCACCTTCCACGGCATCGTCCCCGATCAGAAGGCGTACCCAATCGGCAAGGTGACGCTGACAGTCACCTTCGGCACACCAGCTAAATTCCGCACCGAGAGGATCGTCCTCGAGCTGGTTCCCTTCAACAGCCCCTACCATTGAGTCCTAGGGCGGCAAGTGTTCGCCAAGTTCATGGCGGCGCCACACTACGCGTATAACACGATGAAGCTCCCAGGGCCATGCGGCATCATCACCGTCCATGGTGACCCCGACATGGCTGCGGAGTGCGACACAAAAGGCGCCGATCTCGCCGACGTCGTCATCGCCGCGGAGGCCAACCACGCGGAGGAGCTCACCATATACGCGAGCGGGGTCGACAATGACGACCCCACAATATTCAAGAATCCCAACTCGCAGAATGGCGGCTCAACCGCGTTCGAATCCACCACGCACATGCGCTCCGTCGAGCTGGTCCCAGGCACTCCAGCCAGACGGTGACAATCGGGACAGGCATGAGCCCCGCATAGGAAAGCACGCTCATCGAGTTCCTACGTGAGAATCGCGACATCTTTGCATGGAAGCCGTCTAACATGCCAGGTGTCCCGAGGGAACTCGCTGAGCACAAACTCAACACCGACCCTAAAGCGTGACCTGTCAAGCAGTCACTGCGGCCCTTCAATGAAGAGCGCCACCGAGAAATCGTCGAGGAGGTGCAGCGTCTACTCACTACAAGCTTCATACGGCTCATCATATACTCCAAGTGGCTGGCAAACCAAGTCCTGGTCGAAAACGAGAATGGGACCTAGAGAATGTGTATCGATTACACAAACCTCAACAGTGCTTGCCCAAAGGAGCAATTCGTCCTCCCGCGAATCGATCAAATCATCGACTCGACGCGGGCTCGGAGTCGCTATGTTTCCTTGACGCCTACTCTGGTTACAACTAGATCAATATGGCAGTCGAGGACGAGGAGAAGACGACGTTCATCACGCCATTCGGGGCCTTCTGCTACACCGCCATGACGTTCGACCTCAAGAACTCCGGAGCGACCTACCAGAGGTGCATGCAGGAGTGCCTTGTGAGCCAAATTGGCCGCAACATCCACGTCTACATCAACGATGTGGTTGTGAAGTCCACTCGCCAGGGAAATCTACTCGCCGACCTGGCCGAAACCTTCGCAAACCTATGGAGGTACAAGATCAAACTTAACCCAGAAAAGTCCACCTTCGGTGTACCTACTGGACAGCTACTGGGATATGTATTCTCCAAGCGAGGCATCGAGGCGAACCCCACCAAGATCAACACGATCGCCCAGCTCGGCAAACCCAAGTGCCTCCATGACATCCATAAGTTGGCTGGGTGAGTCACGGCTCTCAGTCGCTACATCCCCAGCTAGGCGAGAAGGCAATGCCTCTCTACCGCCTAATGTGCAAGAAACTCACGTTCAAGTGGGACAAGGAGGCGGACGACGCGCTCCACACGCTCAAAGAAGTGCTACTCGCGGCCCCGCTGCTCGCCGCCCCACCGACAAGGAGCCAATGCTCGTCTACGTCGCGGCATCTTAGCGAGTTGTCAGTGCCGTCATGGTCGTCAAATGGCCAGAAGAGAGCAAGGAGCGCCACGTACAGTGACCTGTCTACTACATCAGCGAAGTCCTTACTAAGTCGCGACAGCTCTACCCACAGTACTAGAAATTGGTATATGCGGTCTTCCGAGCCTAGCGGCGACTGCCGCACTACTTCCAGGCGCACCCAATCATGGTCGTCTCCTCAGCGCCATTGCAGGACATCATCCACAACCGCGAAGCGACTGGGCGAGTCACCAAGTGGGCCGTCGAGATCGGCGTCCACAACATCAAGTACAAGACGCATAAGGCAATCAAGTCGCAGGCCCTGGTTGACTTCCTCGCCGACTGGGAGGAGGCGCAGCAGCCGGAGAAGTTGTCGTACCTCCATTACTGGTCGCTCCACTTTGACGGGTCCAAGAACGCAGACGACACAGGGGCAGGGATCATGCTCACGTCCCCCAAGGGTGACAACCTGCGCTACGTACTATACCTCGACTTCACCCCCCTGCACCAACAACATGGCCGAGTACGAGGCCCTCCTTCACGGCATACGAGCCACCAAGGAGATGAACATCAACCGCCTATGTTCCTATGGCGACTCCGACCTCGTCGCTATGCAAATCTCCGGCACCTACGATGTCGTCTCCCCCACCATGGTGGTATACCGCCAAGTAGTTCACCAGCTGGGGGCCACTTTGCTGGCTACCCCGTCGAGTGGATCGACCGGTGCAAGAACGAAGAGGCCGACACCCTCTCTCGCATCGGGTTGGCTCGCCACGCGCCACCCGTCGGTGTCTTCCTCGACACCATCACCAAGCCATCTGTCTCTCCCCTGAGGGAGATCGACATCGGGATACTGCTGCAACCAGAACCAGCCCTGGTCGCCATGATCGCGGAGCCAAGCGACTGTACTGCGCCATACCTCACCTACCTCGAGGGAGGGACCCTACCAGCAGACGAGATGGAGGCTCGCATGATCGTGCGCTGCTGCAAGTCCTTCGTCATCATCAACGGCGAGCTCCACAAGCGCAGAGTGACCGACGTGTTCCAACGCTGCGTGCAGCCCGCGGAAGGTCGCAAAATCCTCCAGGACATACACGCCAGTGATTGCGGCCACCACTCTAGCTCCCGGTCCCTAGTCGCCAAGGCCATGCGACATGGCTTCTATTGGCTCACTGCACACGTCGACGCGGTTAACATCGTCCAACACTGTATCGGGTGTCAGAAGTACACCAATCAAATGCACATACCAGGCTTGGCGCTCAAGACCATCCCCATCACCTAGCCATTCGCCGTGTGGGGTATGGACATGGTGGGCCCCCTCCGGCTACACCCACCTCTTGGTCGCAGTCGACAAATTCACCAAATGGGTGGAGGCCAAGCCAGTCCGCAAGTGTGATGGGAAGACCGCCACCAAATTCCTACACGAGCTCATCCAGCGCTACGGATTCCCGCACAGCATCATCACGGACAATGGCACCAACTTCGCCAAAGGCGCCATGGCCGAGTACTGCGAGGAGCACAACATACGGCTCGACCTCGCCTCAGTCACCCACCCGGAGTCTAACGGCCAGGCGGAACGCACTAACCAGAGCATCCTCTGCGGCCTGAAGCCGTCACTTCAAGTTTCCCTCGAGCAAACTCTGGTGTGCTGGGTCGAGGAGCTCCCCTCCATCATCTGGGGCATCCGCACCTCCATCAACAGGTCGACTCGGCTCACCCCCTTCTTCATGGTGTATGGCACTAAAGCTGTCATGCCGACCGACCTTGAGCACGACTCGCCTCGGGTGGTCAACTATGCGGAGGCCGACAACAAGCTCGCACACCAAGACGGGGTCGACCAGCTCGACGAAGCACGCGACCTAGCTCGCTCCCGTACCGCCATCTACCAGTAAGGACTACGCCGCTACCATAGCCGCCGAGTCTGGACTCGCACCTTCCAGGAAGGCGACCTAGTCTTGCGACTGATCCAGGATAAGAAGGGCATGCACAAGCTCTCTCCCTCGTGGGAGGGACCATACGCCATAGGGTGAGTCCTGGGCAACGACACCTACTACCTCATCGACGTCCGAGGCGACGGACGGCTCGATGTCAAGCGGTCGTGGAATTTAAACCTCCTAAGGAAGTTCTACACCTAGAACTCCGACATGTACTTCCCCACTATGAAATAAAGATGATCGATTCGAACAAACTATTTCCACTCTCTCCAAGTCTTGTGCCATTCGCACTCGTAAAAACAGCGTTACGCTACTCACGGAAGTCAACCCTTAGTCGCGCGACTGACACGTCTAAGTAGTGCGATACAAAGGCATCGATAAAATTCGCGCCTTGTGTCGTCCACGAAAACGCCAACCCGGAGCCCCATCGAAGTCGCCTCGCTCGACTAGCCCACCGGGCCAAGACAACCGCATTCGCTTCTCACAGTGACCAACTCCTCCACATCCTTGCTGTAGCGACTCGAACGGTCAATTACCACGCTCGGGGACTGACGCCATTCCAAACCCACGCAGCTAGGGAAAACACTAAGTATGAGAGCACATCCTGGACTCACCACACGACTGGCTCTCCGAGTCAGGTGGAGTGACGCCCCAAACACAACGCGCTTCGTCCTCACCTACCTTGGGCATGCGACTAGATCATCTAAGTACCACGCTCGGGGACTCGTCCAACCGACCCCGTTCGCGTCCGGGAAAACGGCTAAGTACAGAGCACCCCTTGGGGTCGCCACGCGAATGGCTTGCCAAGCCACGGTGAGCCGACCTCAACTAACTAATAGTACAAAACAAACATACACACAAAGACAGGAGGTAAACCCCATACAAGGGCGGACGCGCTCGGGGACTCGCACAACACAACAATACAAAATCAAAACAAATCTCACAAAAGCATACATGAATTCCTTATGGCAACAAAATTTGTTCCCTTACAAGGGTAGGCCTACACTTCTTACAACTAACGCCAGTCGGCAAAGTGGTCTACTCCACAGGTTTTGATGATGACGCGCTACCGCCACCACAGACAAGGATGAAGGGAACCCACGGGTTCGACGGATACATCATCAAGGCGCCCGCCATCACCGATCGGAATGGCTGCTCCACATTGAAGTCACGATGCGCCGACTCGGGGTCGTTCGGGGCGACGATCGTCTCGTGATACGACAGAAGATCGCCCATCGCCAACACTCGATCGGAGTAGACCGCGGCCCGGTTAGCCAACCTAAGCACGTCGGAGATCTCGACCAAGCCAGTCGACGAGGGATACTTGCTGGTGACGTCGTCGAGGTCGAAATCGTCAGGGAAGTGCGCGATCCCAAGGCTCAGCGTAGTCGCAGCTCCACGGCGGAAAGCCGACCGCGACATGAACTCCACAAGCACCGGAGCCCTCTCCAGGTAGCGCCAGACCTCGGTGAGTTCACTGGGGATCACCTCCGTCAGCGAGATCTCCTGAAGATATGCGCTAATACAGGTCGCAAAAAGCGTGGCAGAGTCCACCATCATGGTGACACACTGTCGCGCGTCATACGATTGTGCCTCAGGCTCGTCATCAAGAATTTTTCCTTTGAAGCACAAGCATCCCAATGTCAGAAGGGTGCACAATAACAATGGCAACCCACATGCTCGGGGACTCGCCAAACCAATCAAATACAATATGAAGGAACTCACCAATTAAGGGACGGCAGCGCCCCGTAACGAAGTCTTGAAGACTCAAAAAATCAGTCTGTAGCCCTACGACGAGAGCATCTGACACCTTCCAATCTTCCACCGTGGCAGTGATAGTCGCCTTATCCCTCTCGTCCGCCGAGCTCGCCTCCACCTCCGCCTTCGCAGCCTTGAGCTCTCGCTCCAGCTCTGCCACTCGCTTCTCTGTGACGGTCAACGACGACTGGGCAGCCATCAACTCGATAGCAGGGACCAAACCCTCGCGAGCCTTCGCAACCACGGCCGAATGTCCCTCTGCAGCAATGTGAGCGTGAGTACAAAATCAGGGAAAAGATAGTTATGGAGAAGGGCACCTCAAAAACCTACCAGCTGTCACTTGCGGCTATTTATTCACCTCCTGCACGGAGTGGAGGTGCTTTTCCAGACGCTCTTTGGTGGCCAGTCGCTCCGCCGACTCGCGCTGGAGGCCCTGCACAGACATGGTCAAACATCAGCAAACATCGAAGAAATTCCTAAGTGCCTAGCCGATGAAATAGAGCGACTAGCCACTCGGGGACTGGATATCGAAGAAATACCTAAGTGCCTAGCCGCTGAAATTCAGAGACTAGCCACTCGTGTACTGGACATTGAAGGAAAACAATAAGAATCTACCCGCTGAAATTCAGTGACCAGATCCTCGGGGACTGGACATACCTGGATAGCCGCGCCAACCATGCTGTGCAGCTCGACTGCATCCACCGACAGGAGCACAAAAGGCATGCGCCCGCGTCGCTGCTCGACTTCCGAGCCCAATACCTTGGGCGCTTGGGCCGACTGCGTCGAGACACTCGCGGCGGAGGCCCTCTCCATAAAGCGAGGAAAGTTCGCCTCCTCTGCCCTCGCGGCACTCGTCGAAGGGCCCGTTGCCCCGACCAGCGCCGCTGGGTCCATCTGCTACGACCCAGCGTCCACGATGGCCTCTACGGTCGCATCCGCTCTAGCAAGATCTCCACTTGGGGCGCCGACTGGTTCGTCTGAGATCGTGACGACCTTGTCGCCCTTCATCTTCTTCTCGCCCTCAGTGGGCACCTCGGTGTCATTACCCTTCCTCTTCTTCGAGGGATCATCTTCGTCCCCCGCAGCGTCTATTGGAACTTTGGCCACCGAGGGGTGACCGATCTTTTTCACGCCAATCCTGCAAAAATAACTCATCAACGAGCTTACCCGACAAATACAAACTAGTAGATTAAGAGAATACATCAAGACAGTTACCTAGCGACTGAGATTAAGCGTAGGCCGGTGTGGATATGCGTCGGCTTCTCCAATTATGGGCCCAGCTTCCGGCTGATGCCCGTATCGAGCAGGGTCGGAGCACATGACACGGAGGCCTTCTTCAAGGACGAGGCCATGGCAGGAAGCTCCCCTCTGGTCGACGCAGGTGCCTCCCTCGATGGTGACACCCGCGCGGGTGGAGCAGACCCGAGCCCGGTGACTTCTGAGAATGGCGGCAGAAGCGACGGCAACGGTACCTCGTCTTCCACCACGGCCGCACTGGCCGCCTCCATCTCCTTTGCCGACGCACTGGCCCCGGCCTCGTCGGCCGTGCTAGTCGCCTCGGAGCTAGTCGCGGATCGAGGCGGCGACACTGCCTTGGGTGCCTCCTTCTTCTTCTTCGGCAACTTCTTCTGTGACAGCATAGCCACTCGCCGAGAAGAATGTTCGAGGGCTTCGTCTCCGCCCCCATCGTGAGCTTCGAGGCTCTTGCTGTCCTTGAGCTCGCGCTTCCGTTGCCCGCGGGTTTTCCGAACCGCGGGTGCGGCGACCTCTACGGCCTCGTCGTCATCATCATCATCGCCTCTGACATTCTCCTTGTTGGAGGAGGACTCGCTCTCGTCCTCGGCGGACTTGTTCGAGCTTTCGTCACCAGCGGGAGGAAGCCAACCTTCCACCACTTGGAATAGCTGCACAAACAATACATGATTAGTGAACTGCGGCTGCTTTTGTGACTGCAAAATAGACAAGGAAAGGCAGATTTACTAGTGGCGCCTTGCGCTTCATGGTGTATGGGGGAATCCCGGCCTTCAGTTCGAGGTATTCCGCGTCGTAATATTCCTCAGCACGAGGGCGTAATCGTCAGCGCTCCAGTCGGCGGTGCAGGACTTGGTCGCGTCATCCTTGCCCGTGTACTCGTACATCCAGTGAGCACGGCTGGCCAGGGGCACCAGCCGCCTCCCGAGCCAGCAGTTGTACATATTGATGGTTTGGAGGCCGTTCTTCTTCAGCTGATGAATCATCGTCAACATCTCGTCGACTACCATCCTGATATGGGATCCCTTGTGGGATTGTCCCTAGGGTGGCCCGATCTTCACGGATTTGAGGCGGGGAGTGAGGGAAACCTGATGAACACGATAATCGCAACACAAACGTAAGGTAAAGATACAAACGCACGCAAACACAACCCAATTCGATTTTCTCCCGTTGGTTCGCACAACCAATCCAATAGAATCCTCGGTGAGAGACCGTTAGGTAGAATCACCAAAGGAGAGATCGGCAAGCGGATGGTAGAATCCAAATCAAAGGAGAGAGTAGCAACCAAGTAGAATCCCAAAGGGGAGAGACCTAGCACTACTAGAATCCTTGATGAGGAGATACCAAACACTTGAGGAGGGTCTTGATGACTTGGAGACGAACACCGAACTCCAAGGCCTTGAACAACTCATAGATTAACTATAGAGAGGGGTTCCCATATAGGGTTAGGCACAAGCCTTCATTCATCATCAACTCCAACTAGATCTGAGCCACAAGGGGGCTATTTATAGTACTAGGGGCGAAGGGGTAGGTGGGAGGGAATATTCTGGGCATCAAACCCCTTAGAGCACGCAGACTGGCATTTTCGGCGACAGGTCCGGTGGCGCCGGGGCTGGTGCCGATATTTCCGGCGGTGACCGGTATTTCCGGCCGTCAACCGACAGGGCTCTCTATAAGCGATTTTGGAGGGAGGGCCGGTTTGCCGGTTTGTGCGCCGGAAGTTCTGGCGGTGGTTCCGGTTCGCCGGGCTGGGCGCAGGTAGTTTCGGCGGGGCTTCCGGTGGCGCCGGACCTGGCGCCGGAAGTCTTCTTCCACCTTTTATTCCACGCCTCTTGCTTGGGGGTCTTGGTTCCTAGGGTCTTCTTGTCATCTCCTCTTGGTGTCATGGTCGAGGGCCTGGGAATAGCATTGGTACTTGTTTCAAGTAGGATCCCATCCACATGATAACCAAAGGAGGGCGAGATATGGAATGAATTCACCTTTGAGGGTATGGTTGATGTAGCATGATGTGGACCAATGGTGAATGCCATGTATTGGGCTGCATCATCTCCCCCGCTTCAAAACGAGTCGTCCTCGACGAAGTTCCATCATCACATAGGGGGAGAGGTGTACACATGGTCTTGAGCTTGTATGTTGTTGGATCTCCGGTGTCGTAGCCTTGTTCAAATTGGTTGAAGATCTTGAAGTTGAGTTTGCCATCAAAGTGTGGTTGGAGATCTTGTAGCGTGTTCCTTGTAGGTGGTTGGTGAGGTTGTGTATCCTGCAAAACCGACAACAAGGAGAAAGAGTTGTATGATGGATTGTTAGTATTGGTCACACTCAAATCACTCTTCTCACGTGTGGTGGTATGCGACGTGGCACTCATGATTTTTGCACTCATTTGAGGCTTGTAGCACTCACTCACGTGTTGGTGGATCACTCTCTCACCACTCATCTCACAAGGGTCCTTAGCTTGATTTATCTTGGGCAATGACGTCATGTTGGAAGTGATAATTTGGCTTGGCGTCATAGGTTGGAGCACAAACGTCTTGTCATTCCACTTAAAGGAGTAGTGGTTGGAGGTACCATCATGTAGTGCGCCCTTGTCGTATTGCCATGGTCTTCCAAGGAGTATGTGACACACGGTCATAGGCACGACATCACATTTGACGGTGTCTTGGTATGGACCAATCTTGAAGGAGACGTTGACCTTGTGTTTGATTTGAATGGTGCCATTGTCATCAAGCCACTTGACATGATAGGGATGAGGGTGCTCCATGTATGGTAACTTGAGTTTCTCACGAAGATCGATGCTCGCAAGGTTGTGACAACTTCCTCCATCAATGATAACTTTTATGGACTTGCCATCAATTCCGGCTCGGGTTTGGAAGATGTTGAGGCGTTGGTCCTCTCTAGGGATGGAGTTGTTCGTCAAGACTTGGGCGATGACAAGTGAGGGGCTTGGATCATGTTCACATAGAAGCGTGTCCTCCTCTTTCATTGCGGCATCCTTTGTGGTAGCAGCTTGAGTCAAAGCTTCAAATTCATCTTCGCTCACGGAGTATGTTGTGTCGTTCTCATCCGTTAGCATGACTCTTGTGTTGATGCACTCGTAAGACTTGTGGCCCTTTCCTCCACACTTGTATCAAACTACTTGATTATCCGTTGTTGTGTTGGAGGAGGATGCCATAGGTGTCTTGGATTGCTTGGAGGAGCTTGGTGCTTGGTTTGTTGGCTTGGAGGGGGTATTCGAGTTGATTGAAGCGAAGTACGCCCTTTTCTTATCATAAGCATGTTCCTTTTGAATGTGGCGTTCGGCCTTGGTTGCTTCGTGAAGAAGGTTGACGAGAGTCTTGTAAGATTGGAAGTCGACTATTTTGCGTATTGGGTGGTTCAAACCGTTGAGGAACCGTGCTATTGTTTGCTCTTCGAGCTCCTTCACACCGGCTCTCATCATAGTCATCTCCATCTCCTTATAGAACTCTTCAATTGTCTTTGTGCCCAAGTTTTGTAGCTTGTCGAAGAGGTCTTGGCGATAATGCTCGGGGACAAATCTTGCATACATCACATTCTTCATCTCGGTCCAAGTGGTGACCTGTGGTTCTTCTTGATTCTCACGATTGCTTTGGTAGTCTTCCCACCAAACATTGGCATAATCCTCAAACTCAAGATATGCCATTGCCACTTTCTTCTCTTCGGAAAAGTTGTGGACTCAGAAGATCTTGTCGACTTTGAGCTCCCATTCAAGGTATGCATCGGCATTTTCTTCTCCTTTGAACTTGGGCATAACAAACTTGATCTTTCCAAACTTGCCATCATCACGCTCATGGTGGTTGTTGTGACGTTCTTGGTGCATACTTGCGTCACTTGGAGGGCGTGGTGGTGGAGGAGGAGGCTCTTGATTGCCTTGAGGTTGTTATGGTGGATGAGCTTGATGATGCTCGAAGTCTCTTCTTCGCCTTTGCTCGGCATCATTGACATTCATCGCTTGTCGGTGTCGGTAGTGGTGTTGTGCATGCCGGTTATTGCGTTGAGCTTGGCGTGCATCCTCATCATCATCACTTGTATCCCATGCCGATGCGTGATTTTGTTGAAGTTGCACATGGTGGTTATGAGGAGGATGACGACGCCTATCATTGTGGTTCGCTTCATCATGGCGTTCCCGAGGTTGGTGCACGTCGATGATTGCTTGGTGTGGTGGTGGACCATGCTCTTGGAGTTGTTGTTGAGGTTGAGGATCATTTGGGTCCACCGCTTGAGGATGACGATTACGAACTTGTTGGTCCCCATTATGGTGGTGGGGTTCTCCGCGGCGGGAGTGTGACCTTGAAGACTCGCCATGTTGACTTGAGGAGTGCGTGCGAGAGGAACTTGACGAGCTTTAACAATGACAGTGTCGGTTGCCAAGGTTCGCAATAGCTTGGTGAAGAGATTGGAATTGAGCGTGGTGCTCCTCTTGACGTTGCCTCTCAAGGTATTCAAATTCTCAGAAAGTATCATCAAGACGGTGCTCAAGTCGCTCAAATTGAGTGTTGAATTCTTGGCGTTGCGCCCATAAGTTGTGGTGCGTGGCAAAGCCATCTTGGTTGTTGAAATTGCTATCTCCACTAGCTCCACTTGCCCTAGACATGGTGCACAAACACACTTGATAGATAGGGTGAGATTGGTGGAATGGTAATTGCTACCTTGTCTCACCGGAGTCAAAGATTGGAAAAATTGTTGTCGCCGAGAGCAAAGCGAATAGCGGGTACACAAGACACACACACAGGCCTATGGAGGTAGGTTAGAAAGGTGGATAGCAAATGGAACAACCAAACGAAAAGGTTCTTGTCAAAAGTGGTAACGGACCAAATATTAAAAGCAAAAAGGATACGATCTACAAAAACACGGATAAAACACACACGTGGAGAAAAATGGGGTTAGCACGACTATTAAAATGAGCACAAAATGTCCTAACGACGACTAAGCTCGGTATCGTGCCAACACAAGGAGAGACCGTAGCTCGTTTGCAACAAGATTGATAAGCAACGGATTTGCACGCTTGCCTTGCTCTAACTCGCACTCTTGCTTAGAAGCTTTGGACTCTCTTTTGTATTGGTATCTTTCTTTTTCTTTTTTTATATCTCTTTTCTTTCTATGCTATGGAGTCACCTTTTGCTATTGCCTATGCACTATCACTTTGCAAGATCAAGCGCACAATGCTTTGGCAAACACAAAATGAGCTACTCTCGATAGGTTAGGTATCAAACAAAGGAAGAAAGGCTATACAAGGGTGGTGCAAGTTATACCTTTGGTATTGTTGATGACTTGCGACCGGTGTTGGGGAAGGTGTTCGGGTGTTGCGGTGTCTAAGAGTGCATATGTACAGATGTTGCGGAATCTTGAAGTTAGTTGTTGTGACACGCACGCGAAACACGAACAAAACACAAAAAGGAAAACGGTCAAAATTTGGTGCCTGGTAGTTTTTCGGCAAAACAGCCGGCGGACCAGTGCTGGCGCCGGAAATTCCGGTCAGGACTTCGGCGTCGCCGGAATTCTCACCGGAATTTTCGGCGACAGAACCGGTTCACCGAGGTGCTCGCCAAAATTGGTTCGTGACGAACTTCCAAAAGTCAAATTGAGAAATTTGTCAAAAATTAGTGGAACTTGGCTAGGGGATAGGGCAAGGAAGGTAGATCGACACCCAAAGCAACAGATTTGTGGAACAAAACCATGAAAAACTCACCAAATCGAGAGATCGATCCAAAAGCAAGTTGGGCAATATTTTTGGTATTTTCGAATTTATGGTGGATATGGGTAAACGAAGTCAAATCCGTGGCAACCAAAAGCTGCTGATACCAGTTGATATGGGATCCCTTGTGGGATTGTCCCTAGGGTGGCCCGATCTTCACGGATTTGAGGCGGGGAGTGAGGGGAAACCCGATGAACACGATAAGCGCAACACAAACGTAAGGTAAAGATACAAACGCACGCAAACACAACCCGATTCGATTTGCTCCCGTTGGTTCGCACAACCAATCCAATAGAATCCTCGGCGAGAGACCGTTAGGTAGAATCACCAAAGGAGAGATCGGCAAGCGGATGGTAGAATCCAAATCAAAGGAGAGAGTAGCAACCAAGTAGAATCCCAAAGGGGAGAGACCTAGCACTACTAGAATCCTTGATGAGGAGATACCAAACACTTGAGGAGGGTCTTGACGTCTTGGAGACGAACACCGTACTCCAAGGCCTTGTACAACTCATAGATTAACTATAGAGAGGGGTTCCCATCTAGGGTTAGGCACAAGCCTTCATTCATCATCAACTCCAACTAGATCTGAGCCACAAGGGGGCTATTTATAGTACTAGGGGCGAAGGGGTAGGTGGGAGGGAATATTCTGGGCATCAAACCCTTTACAGCACGCAGACTGGCATTTTCGGAGACAGGTCCGGTGGCGTCCTGGTGCCGATATTTCCGGTGGTGACCGGTATTTCCAGTAGTCAACCGACAGGCCTCTCTGTAAGCGATTTCGGCGGGAGGTCTGGTTCACCGGTTTGTGCGCCGGAAGTTCTGACGGTGGTTCCGGTTCGCCGGGCTGGGCGCCGGTAGTTCCGGCGGGGCTTCCCGTGGAGCCGGACCTGGCGTCGGAAGTCTTCTTACGCCTTTTCTTCCATGCCTCTTGCTTGGGGGTCTTGGTTCCTGGGGTCTTCTTGTCATCTCCTCTTGGTGTCATGGTCGATGGCCTGGGAATAGCATTGGTACTTGTTTCAAGTAGGTACCCATCCACATGATAACCAAAGGAGGGCGAGATATGGAATGAATTCACCTTTGAGGGTATGGTTGATGTAGCATGATGTGTACCAATGGTGAATGCCATGTATTGGGCTGCATCACATCTGCTGGTCGATAGGAAGCTTAGAGATTTGAAGCCGGCGTGGCTCGGGCCGGTCGGCTGAGTACATTGGTAGCGCCACCTCGCCGTCCGGAGTTGATTCGCTGACGTAGAACCAGTGCTTGTTCCACTCATTCGTCGCCTTCTTCGGTAGCATGAGGTCGAGGAAGGAAGCTTTGGACTTCAGTTGGAAGGTGAGGCTGCCCGCTGCCAGCATCGGGCCGCCTGCCCCTTCGCGCCCGACCCGCCCGTGGAATAGCTCCTGCCACAGGGGGAAATATGGGCGACAGCCCAGATAACACTCGCAAAACGCCACGAAAATGGCGAGTTGCTCGATGCTATGTGGCCCCAGATCCGATGGTTGGATGTCGTAATATGCGCAGAAGCGACGGAAGAAGATCGATGTGGGGAAGCCGAGTCCCCTCTCGAGATGGTTGGTGAAGAAGATGAACTCCCCGGTGCACGGATTCGGCTCCACCTCTCCGGCCGCGGGGATTCGCCATCTCCCGGCATAGAGAATTCATGCGTCCTCGAAGGACTTCAGCGGCACCTTGGTGCACTTGGATCTTCCCCACAAATCTTTCGGGGGCGCCATCGATCGGAGGATTTGGGATCGCAAGATCGCTGTGGAATCACTAAGATCAATCTAGGTCACTCTGGAAGGAATGGAAGATTGGGAGACACGTGGAGTCGGAGGAAATGTGGGGAACGCACGATTTTCACCCGTCACTCTCCCTATATAGTGGTTGGTACCCGCCATTTTCGGGGAGCTTTTAATGCGCGGTGATTACGTCGATATTACCGTTGGATTATCCAACGGCTAGTTTGACCAGGCTGATGGTCCAACTTCGTCTACTCGACTCGCCAACCCGTTCGCCGTAGCTGTGATTCGACTACTCGCCGACCTATTCGCCATAGTTGTGATTCGACTACTCGCCGACCTATTCGCCATAGATGCGATACGACTACTCGCTGACCTATTCGCCATGGCTGCAACTTGACTACTCGTTAAGTCGCCGATTCGACTGGTCGTCGTTATTGCGGCTGAGCGAACATGTTGAAGATTCTTTCTTTCATTGAAGGAGTCCACCGCCGATTCGACTGGGCGTCCAAATTGGACCCGAATACTCTGACTGCCAAAGAAAACCTACGACGAATGAACGACGGCCTCGGGGACTACTAATGGGGATATACCGAGTGGGGTATACCCAGCAGGATGTTTCCTACTGGCTCATACTGCCAGCGAGTGGGCATGTAGTACGGCGACTGGATCACGACCCAAGAAGAAGCTAGGCGACTAGAAGCTGGAGGCCCAGAAGCGTAGCTAGGCCCAGTCGGATTAGGTCAAGAACCCTCCGAGTCCTTATCCAACTCGGTTGTAGATCTGTAAATCCTAGCAAGGTGACTATATAAACCTCCCTAGGGCACGCATAGAACTCACGTTCCATCATACACCCCCTCGACTTGCCACCTAGCCGCCGAGATCGCCCATTGTACTCATTCATCAATACAATCTATCAGGAGTAGGTGTTTACCCTTCGGGGACAAACCTGGGTAAAACCTTGTGTCTTTGCCCTTATCTCGCACCGCAGATGGCTGGCCGCCCTTGCCCCTCGTTCTACTACTCGCTGCCAATCGCAGCATCTGTCGTGGCCATTCCCATGACACCGTCCTCCCCTCATCACGCCCCTATAAATCATCATCGACCCAAACATGCTCTTCAGTCATCCGACGCGTGATGTCGGCCGCCATGCTTGGTACTAGTGGTCCTTTCTTGAGTCAAGTCTAGCCTTTTTATCCTCCTTCCCGCTTCCAAGATCACGACAACCACATTATCTTTGCCTCCATTCGCTTCTCCTGGCCAATCGCCACTTGTTTCTATGATGTTAGACGTCACAATGCCATGCCTGAGACTCATATTGCTTTGATTTTTTCTCCTACACATGCTTGTGCAATGAACGCATTCGAGTTAGTCCTTTTTGCCATGGGCTAGTGCTAGGCCCGAGTGTACCGGTTGTCTATTCCGGCACCACGGTGCATGCTGCCTAGATCCTTGCCAAGTTCGGCCTTGGATCATTTACCTCGTCAGGTTTTCTGCCGATGTGGCTTCCCGATTGTTCGTGCCGAGACATCGTGATATCTTCAGAAGATGCACACACCGACACCGAAATCCAAGATCTTCACCAACACGTGAAAAGAACCCGAAGATTACTGCAGTACCTGGCAACACGCGAAGCACCACCGACAAGAACTCCTTCACAGACCCGAAGATCGCCTACACGGAATGACAAGTTCTCCATCACGGATCCAATGTCCGAGACCTTGAAGACCCTGATCCCGGATCCCCGGTGACGCCGGAACCTCAAGTTTTCCTTCCCGGATCCAAAGACCGAACCCGAAGCCCTCAGAATCCAAGATCATCGAAACCCAAAGTGTGACCCCTTTTTCCGATACCCTATTTTGTAATATGAAATAAATATTGTTGCATTACATCTTTCATGATTTCATACATATTATCATGAGGTTGGGCAAAGAGCCGATTCACCTATTAATTAAATATGGAGACTATAGGTGGGATATTTGTCTTATTCCGACTCCATTTAAATTTGTGTAGCAAACCGATGTCATGTTTTATATTGTTAATACAATATTTAAATTGCGGGGGTACCTAAATAACTCAAACCTTCTAATTAATTGTCGGGACTCCGATTCCGCTTAACTTTGCTAAGTTAGACCGCATATTTTCATGCCATGCATACATACATGTATCATGCTGGATCTTTTGTCGTAGTATTAATTAATGCATATGATGTTTCTTTTAGTGCTTTGCTTCTTCCTGGATAGGCCGTTGAGTTGATGTGAGCTTCGACAAGTTCTCCGGTGTATCTTAGGCAATGTTTCCTAGGCAAGCATTCTCCCCCCTACTATCTATTTTCACTTTATGGATTTACTTCTCTCTATTTCTATCCATGTTGCGATGCTTTAGTGTCCATAGCATTTACACTCCTTGTAGCCTATATTGCCTTGGTCACTTCCTATTCATGTTTTCTTGGTAGATAGCTGGCTTTGCGAGTCGTAGTTGCTTGCCCAGGTGTTGGTTCGATTTGTCGAGTGCCAAGTGGTTGGGAGGTTGTCACATGCTTAATGATGGAGATGATCAAGGATTTAATTATAACTTGATAGTTAAAATATTGGGAATAGTTATAACTAATAAAGAGGCACCGATGGGTAATAGTTGAGATCTGGTTTTCATCCCTCCCACTTGTGTCCACCAAGGACCCGAGTACTTGATGCATGTTCCTTGACTATCTCACTGTCCACATGTGTGACCATGAATCTCCTAGGTATAATCTTGATTCACATCTTATTTTGGGGGCCACAAACTAGTTTAGGGCACTATTCTGTAATTATGCCATGCTTTACTGCCTTATTTACTATCGTTGTTGGAGGAGCGGTTTACTACTGTACTGTTTTGGAATCCCTGCATCATGTTTATGCTGCTTGGACAAGGCCAATCACACTTTCGGGTTCCTAGTCTTTCTCAGCCGCCGTCGCAAACCGTGGGTCCATCTCGGAGCCGTCAGACTTTGTGTGGGTAGCTTAGTGGGGTGGCCCGCCGAAATCATTTTTGAATCATGTGGATGCTTTCTCGTGAGGCATCGTTTCTTTTCATTTGGTTTTTCTCGAGGTTGATCATGCATGTGTTGTTATTTGTGCATCCCTGCAGGGTATCCGAGGTTATGGACTACTTGGAGCATAGTGTCTCGACCATAGACAACTTAAACTAAAGTAGTGCTATAAATTTGAATTTGGCATGACTAGTAATCAGCTCCACTACAACGAAATGGATAATTAAAAGTGCCAAAAACTGATGGAATTGGGATGTCTTATGCTATCTATATCTTACTAGTAATTACAAAAACTTCAATGGAATGATTAATAAAACTACCAACTATGTGTGTTCCTCGGAAGGACTTCCTCGTTTGGTCTCGAGGGGGAAATCCCAAGATGGGTTATTTATGGTGTTAGTATCAGGTTGGCGCCAAATAGGTATTGTCTTATCCTCTTTGATAGCCGACAGTTGCATCGAGTCTCTATAGGTTGTTTATTCCATGCTTTGCTGCTGCTTTAGTCCACCATACCCATGTAGGTGAGAGCCGCCGAATTCTAAGACTTGCCATGTACTGGCCTCAGTATTGACCGCTCCTTTTTTCCTTTGCCCTTTGTCGGCATCCCTTTGCTTTGATAGGTATGAGTTTGATGATGTTAGCAAGGTTTCCCTTCTGGCTTGGCCTGGGCGGGGTTATGGATGCCATTGGTTATTCTTTAGGACTCTTAGTCCAATTTGCATCTTATCCGTACTCGGATGTTGTATTGTTTCCAATATTATTTGGATCTTTGTAATGTATATTTGTATTCTTTACTCACAGAGTCATTGTTGTATATATATTCTTGTGGGTTCCATCATGGACTATTATGTAATGGTATTACTTTGTTTTTGACCCGCTCGCAAGTGCTTGATTGGCATCATCGAATCGTTTTTATGCAGATTTGGCGGGAATCGCTAAAATCTTCACAAGCTGATTCGAGGGTGTTACAAGTACTCAGTGGGGACGGCTGGTCGCTAGCACTAGATCATGCTCCTCCAACCGACGGGGCTAAGTGGCGTACCGCCGACATGTTTTCTTTCAGTGCGTCGAGGCTATGCACGGGGCGGCTGCTGGGGGTCGGGTAGACGTAGCGCCGGCGCGATGGGCGAAGGACGCGCCAGGGGTAAGTAGTTAGCACCGGTGGACAGTTATCCTGACACCGATGGTAGATAGTGTCGGTGGACTTGTATTTTAGCGCGTCGGAGGTGTAGTTTTTCTATAGACATTTACCTAGTAGTTCGTGTGCAGCACATGGAGTTGTTCTTATGTTATTTTGCTTGCTATGTATAGATCGGAGTGAAGCCACGGCACATTCAGTCTATTTTTTCTTCATTTGACACACATATTTGAAAAAAGGTGTTTTTGGTGTTATATTTAGCACATCTAGTGAAGCTGTGTGCGCTAAAAATGGATCCAAAATGTTTTTACACCACTAAAAATTTCAGAGCCTCCCTTGGAGATGCTATGATATTACACCATGTGGTACAACTCCTACCTGATATTCTGTGGAGGCCGATGGAAGGAGGGTTTAAAATGGATAAAAGCGCTAGCACCTAAGTCCATGTACAATTCAAGGTGTCTAGATAGGTGTTTAAGAAAATAAATAGACCATTTTATGAAGTACCAGTGCCTATTTATGTAGGAAAGAAGTCTAGTTAGGCATTTGTCTCGTATAAATAAGCACCATTGCTTAAAAAACCAATTTATTTTTAAGCACTTCCCTTAAGCCTCTTGTATTGTTGACGTCCTAAGGCCAGGTACAATGCAGGGTGCCTAGATAGGTGCTTAATATAAATCAACAATCCTATGAGCAGTGGTACCTATTTGTATAGGAATGGTGTCTAGTTAGGCAGATGTCTAGTATAAATAAGCACCAATGCTTAAGAACAAATGGTTATTTTTCTAAGAAGCATTGTTGATACCCTAATTATCTTATGGCTTATGCCTGGTGAAAGACCAGAGCATTGATCATCGGCTCAGCCATGTTAAACAGTACCCAGAAAAAACCGAGTAAGTAATAACCACCAAGCCACTGCACCGTATCGGCGGTCCACCGCTCATGCATCCATCATCCACCCTCTCAACCCCTCTGATCTCTCATCTTCCTCTCGAGAACCCCTGCAACTACAACATAGGGTTCCTATCGGCTGCCCCCAATTACTCCCATCGAACATCTTGCTCGACGCCTGCCTCGAGAATTCTTGCCCGGGTATGCCACTACTATTGTGGCCTACTGCTCCTCAATCGGGACCATGGAGGTGCCGTTTAGGTGGATGGGATGATGGCCATCAAGGCCCCGCTTGAGGCGGGTGGGCGTGGAGTCAGCCGGTGCAGAGGAGACATGGGGATGGACGGCGCTGGCGCAACGGTCAAGGGGAGAGGAGTGCACTTCAATCGCTAAGTGGGGGATAAGGAGGCGCAGGGGTGTGGGGAGTCGGTGCAGAGCATCAAAGGCGTCTGGCGTAAAGAGATGTGCAAGGGAGACTGGGAGAGAGAGAAGGGTGTTGCTTCTTGTCCCTGCTAGGGCATGCCTGTAGAGTGTATTTTCCAGTAAGTTCTGTGTAGATTATCAATTAAGAAGAATAATGTATTGATCTACATAAAAGGCAATCCATCATGTTGGTCGTTAGAGCGCCATTAAAAGAAGCAGCTTGACATATGTTAGCAGCAGCGCCACCAGGTTGTCTTGGACGGCTTCTGCTTCGCCTCCATGCTTACCATCCCTACCAGCAGGAGGAGCAACGCGACGATTGCTCTTCCACCTGCACCATAGTAGCCCGCGACAGAGAGAGCGTGTCTAGCTGTTGGTAATATGCCCTAGAGGCAATCATGTATGATGTGATTCCCACGGTATTCATAAAGATATTAAGTTGTCCTTGTATAAACATCTGATGTGTATCATTGAATATGTGATTCAGTTATGGAACTATACATTCATGTTGTTTGTACTAAATACCCTTGGTCATCGAGGTTGTGCTGGACACACAACTTAGACCAATATGAAAGTCGGTTGATTACTCGGTTCCACTTGTCATGGGCATGGAGATGCTATTCCGACTTACACAGATTCAGCTAAAGACTTTAGCAAGTCGGATTGACCCATATTGAGATACAACAAACAAGTCGTCGTTTGTATGTCTCGATCAATATAATCCTTAGACCTGAGGTTGTTGCACAATCCGAGTTGAGGATCACCGACTTAGGTTCTGTCAAACGATGTTACGTCACTAGGCAATTATAAAGGAAGAGTTCGGGTCGACTGAGAATCAAGTTGTGTGATGTGAATAACCAAGATGGGATTTTGCCCCTCCAGTCGGAGAGATATTCTCTGGGCCCTCTCAGATGATATGATTCGGAAATCATGGACATGCACGTCTCGGTTAAGTGTTAACCAAGGTGATCGACTAAGAGTTAGTCGGATGAATCACTTATCTCGGATCGAGAAGAGAGTCGGACTATTTAAGGGATGACGATTATTCGCCTATAGTCTGATAAGATATACCGTGATGCAAAAAGGACTCAGACGTAAGTCGCATTGGAAAGGCATGTTTTCATGACTCTTTGGTACTTGGGAGTCAACATGTTCTTCTAGGAGCCGCTACCGACTGATCGATTGAGAGTCGGACTCCAATCGTGTCCAAGTTGCCATGAGCCTATGAGGTCACACACTTAAGAGCAGTAGCAAGTTCGGATTGGATCTAAAATGAAAATCTGGTTGGGTTAGACCCGATCCGGATTTGTACTGAGTTAGTGAGTCGGATTCATGGTGAATAATATGAGATTTAGTGATTGGGCCACAAGTGAGTGGAGCCCACTTTCACTCTCTATATATAGTGGAGCGCAAATACCCATGAGGGTTGACGGTTAGGTCATTCCATGCGTTGGAAACCCTAGCTCCACGACAGTCCTACCGCCGTAACGAACCTAGCAGTTCACCGCCGACGCGCCTCCTTGTACGTGTCGTCACCAGTAGAGGCGCAGCACAATCAACGCTTGGACGATCATTGATTGGATCGATATCGCAAGGACTACACTGCATCAACAGGCGTGCTACATTATTACTCCGCAAGTACGTGTCTAGTCGTAATCCTCGTGGCCTTCTACCTCATCTAGATCTTGGGATCACCACGTTAGAGGGAAAGTCTTGTTTTATCTCTATGTGGCCCAACACTAGCTCCAAGAGGAGCATCAGCGCCACCGACCCTAGCACGGCTCTCTCACTTTCTCTCCCATGTAGATGTAATCAACCGTGTTCTAATTATATAGGTATTGTGAACTTCTGGTTATGCTTTTCTTCTTCATGTTGGTCCATTGTTATTGTATTTTCACTGGTAACTGAATATGTCTAATTCAATGTGATTTGTTGGATCTATGCAGTCATCTGATTTTCTCATTTTGGTATGTAATGTTCCATTGTAGAAATCCATGTTTGTGTGAGGACGATGTGGTGGTCGTTGTGGGTGGGAACATGATCGTATGACCAAATAATTGCTTCCACCACATTGTCCATGTCCTAGGGCAGTACCCTATGGAGCTATTTCCATAATAGTCTATACACATCATGAAGAATGTCTACAATCACCAGAGGAGCAGAAAACCCGTGTGAACTGGAAATATAGAGCTTTATTTTCAATACATTTTATATAGACTACCTAATGGCGCCTGATAGCGCTTCGTCGGGAAACCCCAAGAGCAAGGTGTGAAGAGCACAGCAGCAAGTCTTCCCTTAGTAAGAAACCGAGGTTATCGAACCCATAGGAGGAAGGAAACGTCTTAAATGTGTTGCTAGCAACTTGGAAACCTGCACAACACAAACTCAAGACTTTGCCCCCAACGAATAGTGAGATTTTCAATCCCACCGGTTGTTGTAACAAAGGATTAACTATATGGTGTGGAAGGTAATAGTGGTTTGCGGCAAATAAACAGGAACAATGGAAGATGTATGAATGGTAAAGATTGGACCGGGGTCCATAGTTTACTAGAGGTGTTCTCCTTAAGAAACAAACATGGCGTGTTGGGTAAAAAAATTACAGCAGGGCAATTGACAGGACTGAGCAAGGCATAACAATGCAATACTAGACATATTCATGATCCTATGAGATTCGATTGGGCAATACAACAAGATACATAGACCGCCATCCAATTGCATCTATGACTAGAAATCCACCTTCGGGTTATCATCCGAACCCCCTCCAGTATTAAGTTGCAAGCAACAGATAACTGCTTTAAGCAAAGTGTGTAAGGTAAACAATCCACTTGTTCCATGAACAAGAGACCGTTGTTTTCTCCCTAGTGGCAATAGCATATCTAAAACCTTAGATATTTCTCTCACTTCCCTTAGATTAAATAGAGCCATGAACCCACTATCTAGCATAAATAACCCCTCTTGGAGTCACTAGCATCTACTTGGCCAAGATAGCTACTAGAAATGGAGAGCATGCAAGATCAAACAACACAGACATGATAGAATCAATAAGACAAAACCATTAATCAATCTGACATAGTAATCTCAATATCCATCGGATCCCTGCAAACACAACATGCATGATTACAAATAGATGATCTTGATCATGAACGGAGCTCACAAGATCTAAACATGGTAGCACAAAGGAGGAGATACAACCATCTAGCTACTACATGGACCTGTAGTCCAAGCTGGAACTACTCACACTTCATACTGGAGGCTGGCATGATGGAGAAGAAGGCCTCCGGGATGATCTCCCCTCCGGCAGGGTGCCGGGAAGATCTCTAGATCCCCCTCGATCTAGGGATGATGGTGGAGGCGGCTACAGACGGTTTCATGGAATATTGATCGGGTACTTAGGGTTTATGCATCAGGGGGTCTTTATAGGCGAAGAGGCGAGGCAGGGGGCGGCCAGGGTGGTCACACACCCCCTCCCAGGCGCGGCTAGGGTTAGCCCGTGCCGCTAGGGGGTGTGCCCCCTGGTGCCTCCGCTCCGTCTCATATTCTAGCTCAGTGTTCCCCAGGGTAAAATATTGACTTTGGTTTTTGTCCCGTCCAATTCCGAGAATATTGATTTTCTGCCTTTCTGGAACTAAAAACAGAAGAAAACAGGCAACTAGCATTGTGGCATCTTGTTAATAGGTTAGTACCAGAAAACATATAAAAACACCTCAAAGTGTAGACAAAGCAAAGCAAAGTAGATACTAAACAAGCATGGAACATCAAAAATTATAGATATGTTTCCAATGTAACAAGCATCCCCAAGCTTAACTCCTCCTCATACTCGAGTAGGTAAGTGATAAAAATAATAATTTTTTAGGTGACATGCACCATCAAAATCAAGATCATACCATTTGCAAGCATTGAAAGCTAGGATCAAAGAACTCTAAACATGAGCATGAAAGATGGAGTTCTAACAGTAAGACAAAGTAACTATGCATGCAACATAAAAGGTTACAAACAAAAATCATGAATAACATGCATTGAAAAACGTTTGTTTGTTTCACATACAGAAAACATGGCAAAGTGGCATTCAGCTTGTCCCTCATGGAGTAGAAAATAGATGCATAGGACACCTTCAAAGTTCATAAGAGTGACTAGATACAAATAGCACAAGAACAAGTAATATCAACAATATGCATCAAACAATTAGTTTTGGGACAATGCACATAGAACTAGAATGGTAACTATGCTCTCTTAACTGGTGCCTAAGGATAGAGGGTGGAGACTCAATATAATGGTCGAAGAAAGGCCCTTTATAAAGGGAAGCAGGGATTTCAAGTTTCAAAAGGAGCTTCCAAAAATTATGGTACTTGTTAGCTTTCAGCTCTCATTGCCCCTATCATAAGCATCTTGAAGTGATTAAGGTTAAAGTGAACAAACTATGGAGTATATGCTTGACAAAGTATAAGTTGGAAATCTCATGTCCCTTGAATACGAGGGACGCACCTCATGCTACTCAACTTTAGTCACTTGTAAGTTCTTGTCATGGTAAGTACATGTGTATCATAGAGAACCGCCAATGGGGTACCCCTTGCACATGATACAGGAGCTATCCCATAATATAAATGACAAGGCAAGCAGACAATGAGCATCTCAGCAATCTTCTTATTTACCATGGTAATATGGTGCTTTTTTCTCTCTTTCCTATTTTCAAAATGTCTCTATTTTTTTATAATAAGAAACCTTCATAGATGTCATTATGGTGATGCTGCAAGTTTCCACCATAATTAGGCATGGCTTAGGCTAGCGTCCCAGGAGTTTCTCTAACACACGTACATAACTCCATGGACTTACAAGATCCCCTTTCATTTCACATCGACGACATCCATAGAAAAAATAGCATGATATCAACTGTGTACAAAGTACAAATGCAATGTTGAAAGTGTTCCCCGTGACAGCACGGTTCTGCTAATTCCAACGTATAGGTGCAAGCATATACAACATAGATGACACAATGTTTCAAGTTTATTAGGGGCAAGAAATATAAAGTGTGTCATCAAGTTTGTGAGAGCTTTAATCACTAAGTTTTCACATAACAAAATACATTTTAATTGGAAGATAGATGAAAACAAGAATATACTTGGAATGGTGTAACACACCATGCATAGGAATTTATAGTGGACACTTTGGAATAACTTGGTTTCTTGGGAGTTGTATGCATGAGTAGAGCTTACTCATACAAGTGGAGGCTAGCAAAAGACTGGGAGCGACCAACTAAGAGAGCAATAATGGCCATAATCATGCAGAGCGACAAAACATTACTAATCAAAGCATAAAGTGGTACTACAAGTCAAGGACTAAATGATCATAGAGGCTATGGTGACTTGTTCATAGTCATAACATGGTGTGAGCATGTGCCAAGTCAACCCAAACAAAGCATCAAAGGAGAATATCACAATACTATGCTTTTGTATGCTCAAACAACGCATGATTCCTTAAAGTCACACTAAGCAATCCCAATTGTTTGGAACGAGTCATGCTACAGCAATAATCACTAATCATAAGTTCAAAACAACACCTAGCATGACATGATGAAGTCTAAGTCACAGTCAAAGCAAGCTCCTCTTGTACTACTCAAGCAAGAACTTTCTACTCCTTTCCAACACCAATCAACTTATTTGAAACAACACTGTGAGAACGAGGGTCCAAACTACTTTATTCAAGCAAACTAAGAAAAAACTAAGACGTTCCAAGAACAACACAACAATGCATGAAACAATAAAAACGAAGTGTCTAGAAAGACCTGAGCTTTTTATTGATGAAGAAGGGGATGCCTTGGGCATCCCCAAGCTTTGACGCTTGTAACTCTTGAATATTTATTGGGGTCACATGGGTTGGCATCCCCAAGCTTGAGCTTTTGTCCATTCTTCATCTCATTACATCATTCTCTGTCTACACCTGAAAATTTTCCTTCATTCAAAACTTCACACAATCTTCATTAGCAACATTATTGTATTCAAAAGATAATAGACCTTTGGGTTTATCTTTAGAACAGCAAAACTTTCAATAAAACCACAAGCTACTGTAGAAATTCCCTCAATAAGCTCAATTTCCCAAAAAGAACCCAAAAAGGAATCAATAACAAGCAAATGCAAATAATGGCAGAAATCTGTGAAAACAGACCAGCAGGTAGAAACCAATTTTTCGAAGACCTCTGTTGCTCAAATCAAAAAGTGTTGAACTAACGAAAGTTATCTAACATACTAGGGGATTTATTCACAAAATATCAGCTTAATTCGACTTACATAGATTCCTCACGAATTTTTACGATGGAGCACAAAAATCTGTTCCGGGACAGCAACTCCCCAAATCTTACTTCCCTCTCATTAGAGGTCATTTTTGGCACAAAAAGCAAACAAAAAGGATAAGGAGAGGTCATTACTGAAGTACTAACTTCCAAGACTCAAGAAAACTCTTGGGTTATCTCCCAACAAGTACTTTTCTTTAACGCCTGTAAGTTAGGCACAAGAAGCAAGAATCAAGTGTTTTCAAATGAAGAAGCATTAACATCAAACCTTGCTTTCAAAGGAGGATCAAAAAGCAACTTCTCCCTCCTCATAGGGAAGTGTTCAATACCTTTCTTGAATGGAAATTGATATTTAATGGTGCCTTCTTTCATATCAATGATGGCACCAACAGTTCTAAGAAAAGGTCTTCCCAAAGTAATAGGACGAAAAGCATTGTATTCAACATCCAATACATAGAAATCAACAGGGACATAAGCATTGTTAACCATAATAAAAACATCATTAACACTCCCCATGAGTTTCCTTTTAGCATTATCATTAAGTGGGACATCCAAATAACAATCCTCCAAAGGTAGCAGATCAAGCATTTCATAAATCTTTCTAAGCATAATAGAGACACTAGAACCAAGGTTACATGAAGCTTTGAGATCAAAGTCATTCACTTGCACATTAATAATGGGTTCCCAACTATCTTCTACATTCCTAGGAATAGAGGATTTGTGTTTCAACTTCTCTTCCTTAATTCTAATAAGAGCATTTGTAATGTGTTTGGTAAAATCCACATTCATATCACTGACATCAGGTCTTCTAGCAAGCTTTTGTAGGAACATAATCACTTCAGAAATATTGCAATCATCAAGATCAAAATCATACTTAGCATCACTAGTAGTAGGATCATTGGGTTTAGGCATTGTGGTAGGAGTAATAGGGACTTATTGTGGTTTAGTGGCATCCATATTGGTGGTGGTGATAGTGCACACACTATTGTTTCTAGCAATTTCAGCTTCTCTTTCCCACTTAGCATGAAGTTGGGCTAACAGTCTAACATTTTCATAAATAGTAACTTGTATGGCATGAGTAGCAGCAAAGGTACTTTCCAAAGTTTCAGGTTTAGCAGCTATTTTATTAATCAAAGAGGACTGTGCTTCAGACAAACAGGAAATACTTTTCTCAACATTCAAAAGCTTTTCCTCCACAGTCTTGTTGAAAGTTGTTTGCTTACTAATAAAGTCTTTGAGCATGACTTCAAGTTCAGAGGGGGCACTTCTAATATTGTTGTAGGAGTTTCCATAGGTATTGCCATTATTAGGAGGATAAGGCCTATAATTGTTGTTACTACCAAAATTATTCCTATAGGCATTGTTGTAGAAATTGTTGTTTCTAATGAAGTTCACATCAACTTGCTCTTCTTGAGAAACTAAAGAGGCTAAGGAAACATTATTTGGATCTAAAGGAGCTTTCCCATTAACAAGCATAGCCATTATAACATCAATCTTATCACTCAAAGAGGAGGTTTCTTCAACAGAATTTACCTTCTTACCATGTGGAGCTCTCTCAATGTGCCATTCAGAATAATTAACCATCATATTATCAAGGAGTTTTGTTGCAGCATCCAAGGTGATGATCATAAAGGTACCTCCAGCAGCTGAATCCAACAGGTTTCTTGAGGAGAAGTTCAAACCTGCATAAAAAGTCTGGATAATCATCCAAGCAGTAAGTCCATGAGTGGGACAATTCTTAACCAAAGATTTCATTCTTTCCAAGCTTGAGAAACATGTTCATTATCAAGTTGTTTAAATTTAATAATATCACTTCTCATAGATATAATCTTAGCAGGAGGGTAATATTTTCCAATAAAAGCATCTCTGCACTTAATCCAAGAATCAATACTATTTCTAGGCAAGGATAGCAACCATTCTTTAGCTTTTCCTCTCAAAGAGAAAGGAAACAACTTGAGCTTAATAATATCTCCATCTACATCCTTATATTTTTACATCTCACAAAGTTCAACAAAGTTATTGAGGTGGGCAGCAGCATCATCAGAACTAGCACCAGAAAATTGCTCTCTCATCACAATATTCAACAAAGAAGGCTTAATTTCATAAAAGGTAGCATTAGGAGCAGGTGGAGCAATAGGAGTACTTTAGAAATCATTGTTGTTTATGCTAGTGAAGTCACACAACTTAGTGTTCTTAGCAGAGTTCATTTTAGCAAAAGTGGAGCAAGCCAACAGCAGTAGCAACTGGAGCAGGAACTAATTTTTTGTGTTTTTGATAACAGAAAGCAAACCAAACTAAACTAATTATTTTTTAGTTTTTCATAAAAAAGAGGCGAACAAAACCAAGCAAAAGAAACTAAGCAAAACAAAAACAAAGTAAAGAGAAAGGTTGTGAAGGCCTCCCCTTGTGAATACATCCTTAGCCTCCCCGGCAACGGCGCGAGAAAACTTGTTGATGGCGCCTGATAGCGCTTCGTTGGGAAACCCCAAGAACAAGGTGTGAAGAGCACAACAGCAAGTCTTCCCTCAGTAAGAAACCAAGGTTATCGAACCAGTAGGAGGAAGGAAACGTCTCAAAGGTGTTGCTAGCAACTTGGAAACCTGCACAACACAAACTCAAGACTTTGCCCCAACGAATAGTGAGGTTGTCAATCTCACTGATTGCTGTAACAAAGGATTAACTGTATAGTGTGGAAGGTAATAGTGGTTTGCAGGAAATAAACAGGAACAGTGGAAGATGTATCAATGGTAAAGATTGGACCAGGGTCCATAGTTCAGTAGAGGTGTTCTCCTTAAAAAACAAACATGGCAACCTGGGTAAACAAATTAAAGCAGGGCAATTGACAGGACTGAGCAAGGCATAACAATGCAATACTAAACATTCATGATCCTATGAGATTCGATTGGGCAATACAACAAGATACGTAGACCGCCATCCAACTGCATCTATGACTAGAAATCCACCTTCGGGTTATCATCCGAACCCCCTCTAGTATTAAGTTGCAAGCAACAGATAACTGCTTTAAGCAAAGTGTGTAAGGTAAACAATCCACTTGTTCCATGAACAAGAGACCGTTGTTTTATCCCTAGTGGCAACAACACATCTACAACCTTAGAGATTTCTCTCACTTTCCTTAGATTAAATAGAGCCATGAACCCACTATCTAGCATAAATACCCCCTCTTGGAGTCACTAGCATCTACTTGGCCAAGATAGCTACTAGAAATAGAGAGCATGCAAGATCACAAACAACACAGACATGATAGAATCAATAAGACAAAACCAGTAATAAATCTGACATAGTAATCTCAATAACCATCGGATCCCTCAAACACAACATGCATGATTACAAATAGAATCAATAATCAAGAATACAAGATAGAATCATTAATCAATCTGACATAGTAATCTCAATATCCATCGGATCCCCGTAAACACAACATGCATGATTACAAATAGATTATCTTGATCATGAACGGAGCTCACAAGATCTAAACATGGTAGCACAAAAGAGGAGATACAATCATCTAGCTACTACATGGACATGTAGTCCAAGGTAGAACTACTCACACTTCATACTGGAGGCTGGCATGATGAAGAAGAAGGCCTCCAGGATGATCTCCCCTCCGACAGGGTGCCGGGAAGAGCTTCAGATCCCCCGATCTAGGGACGATTGTGGCGGCGGCTACAGACGGTTTCGTGAATATTGATCGGATACTTAGGGTTTATGCATCGGGGGTCTTTATAGGCGAAGAGGCGAGGCAGAGGGCGACCAGGGTGGTCACACCCCCCCTCCCTAGGCGTGGCTAGGGTTAGACCGCACCACCAGGGGGTGTGGCCCCCTGGTGCCTCCCCTCTATCTCGTATTCTGGCTCCGTATTCCCCACGGTAAAATATTGAATTTGGCTATTGTCTCGTCCAATTCCGAGAATATTGATTTTCTGCCTTTCTAGAACCAAAAACAAAAGAAAACATGCAACCGGCACTGTAGCATCTTGTTAATAGGTTAGTACCAGAAAACATATAAAAACACCTCAAAGTGTATACAAAGCAAAGCAAAGTAGATACTAAACAAGCATGGAACATCAAAAATTATAGATACGTTTTCGACGTATCACTACCTCTAATATGCTTCAAGAAAAGAATATGCTTCGAGATTTTTTTCATAATGTGTTCTCTTCATTGTCTTTATGGAGGTCAATGTTAGCTTGTATTAATAGGTTGGTAGTAAGTTGTGAATGGAAAGAATAAAACCACACATTTACTATTCTCGGAAATAGTATATTACAATGAAGTTACTAATTCACTAAAACTTGAATGGAACGCTTCATTTATTTGTCGATGAAATTTATGGAAGAGGTGTGAATGGAAGCTACGTTGCAAGGTTACATTATTTTCTTTGGCACGGCCTAATTTATTCTCAATTCATCTCATGAAAATAATCTAGTTATCACCCCTTTTTGTCATATTCCTTATTGATGGTTCTAAAAAACCTATTGTGATTGTGCCTAGGTTTAAGGTTGATACTCTTGGTGCTACCGCAAACACGGGACTGATCTCAAGCTATTCTGGAGAGCACCAAGCCACTAACTATCCGCATTCTGGTGAGCTGTTTTTTTCTTTGGCAAAAAAAGCATATGATTAGTCCGTACAAATAACTTTATTATAGCATGCTTATCTTTATTGAGCATCTTATTATGACATAAGAAACATTTATATTAATAGTTTGTGGCACAGTTTGGGTTTTTGGCAACAATTAGTTCATCAGCTTGATAGTTTGCGCTTTATACGTTGAGTTCTGGATTTTCAGACCTTCAGAGATTGATATTGGTGCTCAACTTGCTTTATTTAGGAAGCATGGTAGAGTCGTACTTGAAAGGGATTATATCTTCATGATGCAAAATTGTGGTTAACTATATAATATCATGTGCTTTGCTGCGGGAGAATTACCAAAATAAAAGTCATATTTGATGCAAAGTAAGATAACATCCAAAAAATAATAAGTATGAGCTTTATTCATTTTTTATGAAAGAACATACTCCAGAATCTTATAGAGAAATCATCATCATAGATCCTCATGTTTTCTGTGAAGGAACACAAAGTGCAATCCAATTTTATAATTGGTAGATACTAACTAACAATCAACCTGTAATGGGTCTCAAGTAGAAAGAAACCATACCCTGAACTCCGATCTTTGTAATTAGGATAAATTTAATATCCTAGATTTAGTTGGCATAGTATAAAATTTATGATGTGCTGAAATCCAAAAAGAGTGGTCATGACAAAAGGTGAGCAGAAAATAAAGAAACCAACAGTTCACCATCTACTCCTTACCAGGAGCAATGGAGGAATATCTAAAAATAGAAGATACCCCACCTAAGCTTAACTAAGTAAGACGAAGTACAAAAATAAATATGTGGATAGAGGGGTAATCATCTCCAGTTGAGAATTCACTTCCTATCCATTGTACATCGATGTACCTATGAATAACTATTGGCATGTTAAATGACCTTATAAAGTACACGTCATTAGAAAATATTGGAGCAGAGTACTCCAGTATAATGTAAGAAACTTACTATAGCAACAACAGGTGTAATTTGGTACCAAATTCACCTCACGTTGTAATCATTAGAAGATTCACCAATTGGAAGACACGGACATTGAAAACTAAAACTCTAAGATAGGTCGTTAAATTTTGAAGCATTGCCTTATCTTATTGAATTAGACTATTTTTGGAGAGGCAAGAAAGCAGTGAATTGATAATTGCTCTCATAATCTGCTAAAGCATGGAAGGGACAACAAAAAACAACATAGACAAAGATAAGAACACTTACATGTAAGTGTGGGGACATCAACAATTCAACTGTAGATTCCACTTAACTCTGTGAGGTCTTTTGTGGTACCCTTAAATAAATAAGGGCTATTTATTTCCGTGGATCCAAAGGCTTGTATCGAGTCATACTTGTGTTAAAATCGTGACAAGTACAATTCCTACCGGTAACAAGGAGAGGGCAAAATCGGCACAATAAAATTAAAAGCAAGCCCTGTGGTGACGAGCCCCTCCATCTCTCCATCGTGGGCATCATTGCCTCAGGTCGTGGCCACGAGACCCGCGCCGCGCCATAGAAAGTCCACTGCCCATGCACAGCTACTGCGCCGCCCACCTAGGGCCATGGACCATGGAGTCCCGCCGGGAGGGGCGTGCACGTCTACGCACAGCTCTAGCCCTCTAGCGTCGCCATCCTGGATCGTGGACCAAGACGCAGCGCCGGTGAGAGGCGTTGATGAAGATTCAGAGCACATCTGAGTGTACATGGCCATCTAAGGGTGGGCTCCTCGCCGGCAACGCCGAGCATGAGGCGAAGTTCGTGTGATGCATGCTGCATCGTCATCGGAGGAGGCGGGACTTTTTTCCACCGAGGTGGCGGCGGCAGCGTGGCCACGATGTGGTCACCAACGGCGGCGGAGAAGTCACGTTAGTACACTCCATATTGAAACCTTGCGTGTATTGACGCCCTTGCCAAAGATTAGCACATCGCCAATGTCCACCACCGTCGAATCCTAGACCAGCCACCCGCTCCACTTTAGCATGCATCTCCAACCATCGGTGGTGGCGGTAAGCGTCTTCTTCTTTGAGACCAGGAATTCACCTGCACCGGCAGCCTTCGAGCGCACGCACCGGGGACAACGCCCACCCGCCGAACCTGGACGCCGTGTTCCCGGTGTCGCGTCTCCGGCGACGGGGTGTCGGGCGGAGCAGGACGAGCGCCTCCCAGTCCAGGAGCAGCACGACGGCATCCACCTCCGTCGTGGTCGCGGCGAGAGGGGCGCTGATCGCAACGTGCGCCTCATCGGAGCCAGAAGCCGCCATGACCGATGACAGGTGTGAGATCTTTTTTCCAGAGAATCCGTCATATCTGCAAGAATAACTGGTACCAGAAATATCTAAAATACCCACTCTATTAACCATCGGATGTATTCATACTTCTCCCTATCCTCGCAGCAGTAAAAGGTACCTTAAAAGAGGCCAACTCTGTATTCTGAGAAAGGAAAGGAAAACACGTATTAGTTTTAAATATCCAAGACCCCACGGTAAAAATATAAGTGAAAGGAAAGATGGGAAAAGAAGACAAAGGACCATCTGTTCTTACCAGATCAAATTCACACTGATCTAAACGTCAATCCGTCGAGACTTTTCCTACATGAACAACTTAGCTTTTTCTACAACTGTAGTAATCGAAACATAGACTAATTTTTAGGACTAAAAATTATTTTTAGAAATATTCTAATCCAATACCTGCCTGCAAAACTGAAGCACACACCGAGAGAGGGAGACAGAGAGAGAGGTGCTCCCACAAATAGTACAATCTGGGTCAGAAATATTCATTTGACGCAACAAAAGGAAATAGATTATATGCTCCAGCACCACATAATTATTTAATTTTGTGATATCTATAACAAATGCCTGCCGGCATACATTGCTACTATAATAGTAAAGGCATCCTGTTGTTTATTGGATTTCAGTAGTCATAGTTGCATTCAGTCGATGTATGCAAACCCCAGAGAGAGTGCCACCCTATGAAGCTGAATCACTACAATTTTCTCTCTTAGATGTCTAAATAACATCTGTGACAAATGCCCGCCGACCAAAAAATACATACATGTATGTAAGAATCTAGCTATCCACACATCATCAGGCTGAAGAGAAGACTTTGCTCGCACATTATTATATTTCAACGTGTACCAACTCAAATAGATAAGCATGATGAAGCATTCGGTTGTCCCAACAACAAAAGTATTACATGTATGGTGTACATAGAAAGGAAATAGTAGTTTGCAAATGATAGGAATCCGATACACGAATAAAACAAACAAGAACAAAGTATTATAACACCTTCGTCTGATAAGGCTGAGTTCATGTGTATAGTGCCAATCCCTACATCGGTTCACTGGCACACAGTACAGATGAATACCAAAGAATTTAAATGTGCATCATTATTACATCGAATGATCTAAAATTTGTAATTATTACATAAAGCTTAGCTCAAATCTAGCCCAAATACTCAAGTAGAATACGGAAGCATGAATAACTAGTTGGCTCCATATTCAATTGTGCCATAGGGAACAACTGTTGAGTGGAGGGTCGTAACCAAAAACAATCACTCAGAGTAATCGGAAGAGTAACCTGCAACATAAAACATAACATCCCCGAAGGGTCAGTACTTGGAATATACTGGTAAGTGGAACTTATGAGGAAACAAGTTTATCAATTACATGCATATCTGGCTTGTCGAGTTCAGGCTCATTGCAGCAGCAAAAATAATTTATCCTATCATTTGTAAATCATTTTAATCATCATCAAACAACCCAATTATATTCAACCACAATATTTTAGCAATTGCAAAGTTAGAATGAACGAGAACATGCCATAGCTTCAATAATTTAGCAACTCAAACGTCCATTACCAAGGACACGGCTAAGCACTTAGTTTTACACCCTGGAGGGGTTTGTACACTTTACCCATATGACTTGGCCAGCCCACCTCGTACCACCACTCTTATATTGTATGATGATAGGGAGAAGTTCAAGAAAAGACAATTCAAAAAGTAGTTCCCAAGCCCATCCACGCATCGTACCAACCTATCAATTCACTACATCTCTGGATACGAAGAGCTCGGTTCACCATGACCTACTAAGTCCATCAATCCACCTTTAACTCACTGGCATATGGTTGCACACGGAAGCTACCAAACAAAGACAATAAGCAATTCATAGGAGTCTGGGTACCTTTCCGCATTAAACCAGCCAACGAATATCAATCCCATCACACCTAGGTGATTCATTAATTAAGTTATTTTGGTTTTCACAAAACAACTGTTTTCAAAACATAGTTCATCTTGGTGTAATTCCATCCACGTTTAAATAAGCTCAACTAAGCGTATTTATCATATGATGGCTCGTCTAACAAGGAATTCTACGGTAATAATGGAACATAGCATAGAAATAGTATTTCTACACATGTAACTACAAAAACAAGCTACAATTCATAGAGAAAATAAACAATAGGTCATTTATGAAGCACCACTTGTCTTGGTAGGAGTTGGAGTCAAAAGCACAGTCTTGACAGTCACACAAATAACACTCCTCACAATCTACACAAAAATGATACAACACATAGGAATCAAGCAATATGCAACAAATGCATGAATGGAAAATTGAATAAGGTTTCAGTAGAACTTTTATATTCTCTGTTCAATATATCTACTGAATGTATGCATGAAAAAAAAATTAATGCATTGAAGCAAAATATGCAATTTGGAGATCCATATAATAGGGTTTTAAACAAATTATTAAGCATCTGTCGTTGACATGTCGATAAAATCTGGGAAAATATGCCACTATGTAGGTATTCCAATTTAGAAACAGGGGAAACAAGAATCACGCCAAAAGGACTTACAGATATTTTTAAATAATTAAAATACTATAAAAACATTTTATTACTCCTAAAATTATACATATTGTTAAACTGACATTTTAATTCATAAACCGGTTCTACTATTTCTTGCGATTCTATAAACATATTTTGCAATTTTCTGAGTAATATTTTTTACTATGCATTTATTACTCCAAAAGGACATTAAAGCAATTTAAATGGTTACGGCGAATACCTATAGTAATTGTCCGAGATAATTGCATATTACTAAACTACACAAAATTACCTTTCCAATGGTATATGATTTGTATTTTTATACAGTGTAGATATTTTCCTATGAATTAAGTAGATTTAAGTAGATTTAAATACTCTATAAAATATAGCTACAGTAAAGTATAGATTTTATTGCATATTAATATTCTTTATATTGTCCTGAATCCAAAGACATATTATTTATATTTTTCTGATGGGCATATCATTTTCTATGATTTTTACAATTTCTAGTAATTCTCTATCAATTTAAAAATTGAATTACACGGTCACCCGACAACTGCGCCACGCGGCATGATCCCATTAGCAGCGCTGTGAGTGGGTGCTGATGCAGCTAGTGCTGACAGGGAAGGCCAAGTGGCGAGCTACAATTGGCTCATACATGTTCGCTGAAAGCGGTCTAATCTGCATCGTCGATGGTGGATCGGACGGGCGTTAACGATCGTGCCGATGATAGTGCTCAATAGCGGTGATCAGGAGATGGTCCTCGGTGGTGCTCTAGTAGCTCTCCAGCTGTACGGAGTTGACGATGAGATGCATATCCTCTCGGTGATCTCTACGGTGGCAATGGCGATAGGATTCTCTTCCTGGAACGACGACAAGGCGTGGATGGAGGAGTTCAGATGGCGGTGCACTCCGGCGGTGTAGGGGACTTGATCCTGTGGTCCTGCGGTGAAATAAGTGGGTCAGGGCAATGAGGAGTAGTGCTATAGAGAGGTTGGAGGGGAAACGGAGGCGCGGGGTGACGGAAACCGCGGAAATCGAGCTCGAGCTCACAGAACGGCAGACGGCGGCGGTGGATCGGGATTCGACTAGGGCGGCACTAGGGTTGACCAATTCGTGAAAAAAAAACAAGATGAGGTGGAGGAGGGGGTATATATGAGGATTAGGCGTGCGGGGGCACAGATCGACGCAGATTTGGCGCGGATTTCTCACGAGTTTCATTCGGGTCAAGGAACCGTGGGGAAGTCGGTCTCCTCCTAGAGGTTGAAGATGACGGTGGGCCCCTACGTCAACGAGAGAGAGAGGAAGCGGGTCGGGGCTGCTGCGCTGGCTGGCGCTGGCTTCGCTGTTGCACGCCATGCGCGCAGGCGGTAGATAGGGCTTAGGTCGGCTGGGACGGATCTACGGGTAGGGTTTAGTTCTTTTTTATTTTTCTATATTTAGCAATTCTTTTATAAGTTTTTCATACTTAATCCAATTGACATGAAATTTATTTCAGAATTTTTCTAAAATTCAGTAGATCATCTCAACATCATTTTTGTAGCATTTTCACTAGTTTGCAAATAGAGGATTTATAAAACCTTGTAAGTTCCATTTCTTTTATTACTCTATTTGTTTGCATTTATTCCATGTTTTTTCCATAGTAACTCCAATTGGAATGATTCTTCTTTCTAAATTTTTATAGAACTCAGAATATGATTTAGGACTACTAGGGAACTTATTCCTGTCCAAATCAAAATACAAACATATGGTTTTTTCATTTTTAGCTGTTTAATAGTTAGAAACTAGGGATTTTCAATTAGGATTTTTGCAAAAGGTTTTGAAAATGAATATTTTGCATGATGCTTTATGCAATGCATATGAATCCTATTTAATTTCCAATATCTAAAATCTGGGGTGTGACAGACTAACCCCCTTAAGATGAATCTCGTCCCAAGATTCAGAATGGCTAGCAAGGTTTAGGTGTTGTTGTTGAGGCTAACCCCCTTAAGAGAAATAAACTTGGCATCTCCAAAGGTAAATGTTGATCTATGTATGATTTCTTCTTCCCTCTGAGATTATGAATCCAATGTAAATAAGCTAGTGGGAAATTTGTGTGCTACCATTCTCCAGGACATGATTGTGGCATCTTGTACTAGCTATCAACCCTTTTTCAGAGAGTTCTCTTTAACAGATCCTCTAAGTAACTCCATATGTTACTATTCTTATCCATGGATGTCTCGATATGAATGAATATGGGGCACCGGTATTGAAATATAACGAGTGTGATGCATGAATTAACCGGGAACTTACTAGTCATGAAGCCTGGCTTGAAGCTCCTTCTCTAGGCATTTATTGGCATAATGTCCCTTATCGTTGCACTTGAAGCAGGTGACAAGGCTGAGATCTCTTATAGGCTTTATTTTGTCACCATATCCGCTTTTCTTATTTCCTTTTCTATTCTTCTTTTCTGGACAGTATGATGTATAATGCCCTGGCTCATTACAATTGTAGCACAGCAGCTGGATAATATCCCTCGCATGGGAGGTGTAGCAGTTCTTCCTCTTCCTAGGTCTCTCCAAGGCTAGGAGTTCTCTTAGTTCTTCTTCTTCGTACTTCACCCAAATTCAGGAAACCTTTCTCGCTTCTTAGGGCAGTCACTAGAGATATGACCTTCTTCTCCACGTGAGTAACAACACTTTGTGGTCACATTGGATGCGGCCTTATGAGGCACGACTTTGTCTTCGGCCTCCGCCATAGAGCTTGATTCTGCGTGGGTCTTCTTGAGATCTTGATACACTCCATCCTTGACTCCTTTATTCACTTTTTGTACCATGGGGTAAATGTGGCAATGAACAGGGACGTGATCATTCCCTTCACATAGAAAGCAAGTGACTTGGGATGTAGGGCACTCTCCATCTAGATGGTTTCCATCACAATAGGGGCATTAATCCTGATGCTCCTTGTATGTGTGTCCTAACTCTCCACAGACTTTGCAAGGTTGAAACTTCTTCGGAACATCCTCTCTAGTCGTTGACGCTTGGATGATAGGACAAGGTCATAGTATAACTTCATTGAACTCCTCCCAAGTTAGTTTTCTGTTGTAGATGGCTCCATGCATCCTCCACCAAGTTGTATGATCCAAATTCACATCATCCATCGCATGATGGGATGCCTTGCTAAAAGATTCAATGTACTCTACAATTGTATGCTTTCCTTGGTGTAGATTGTTGAGTCCTCTCTAACATGAATTCATGACTTCAGATGAAATATGTGCATCACGGAATGCTTTCTGAAACATGTCCCATCTTACTTGTACTATGGGGTGAGTGGCTTGATACTTATACCACCATTTTGCTACGGGTCCTTCCAATAAGTGAGTGGAAAACATCACCTTCTCTTCATCTGGGAAATCAACAGTCACTAGGCTCTTGTTCACTCTTCGCAACCAATTATCCGCCACGGTAGGCTTAATAAAGCTTGAGTATGTTGGTGGTTCGAGCATCAGAAAATTGCTGAGTAGGTCCTGCTGAGGCAGTGGCTTGTTATTGGCCACGTATTGCGTCATCACTTGTGCTAGATGTGCTTGTACTGCCATGAGCTTCTCCATCTCAGTGGATTGACTACGGGGTGACATCTATTGGTATAGCATAGAAAAGTTATAGATAGAAAGACTAGAGAAGTAATACTACCCATAACTATATGAAGCAATCAATGTCACACAAGCGCACACACTAGTAGAATAACGACCTTTCGTTTTGAGATGCTCCAGCCTCTAGTCCCAGTCTGTAAACTTTGCAACGGCTATATGGCACCACAGGACTAGTCTCGGTTCGAGGGCAACCTCTAGTCCCGTCTGGTAACACAAGCCGGGACTAGAGCTACTGTGGGACCCATTGCTATATTTAATCTGGGTTCTTGTTACCACCCGGGACTAGAGATAGATATCTAGTCTGGGTTCTTTTTACCACGCGGGACTATATATTACCACTATATATCCCTCCCTCGACCCCTGCACAAAAGCATGGCCATTTCCTCCAAGGTACAACTCAAGTTCATCCTCATTTTTTGTCCAATTTGGTGGCAAATTTCAATCTAAGCTTTGTCAAGATTTGGGGGCATAATCTATCAATCCAAGCTTCTAAAATGGTTAGCAACTTCAATCTTTCATCTCTTATTGTTATAGTTTAGCTCAATGCTCTAGAAGTAGAGAGGGATTTCATGCTTAGAAGTGTAGAGGAAATTTTAGATGTGTAATTTTAAGCATAGTTTGATCATACAAAAAGTTACTAAAAGTTGAGATGTGCATTTTAAGAGTTCCGGATCTCAGAATTGAATAAGGTTTTCACTGCTAGAGCAATAATTAAATAGTCAACATTTTTATATTAACAGTTTTGTCCAATTCAAAAATTAGTGCATGTAAAATTTTAGATTTGTAAAAGTAATTGTAGTAAAAATTATCCAAACTTTTTATATGATAGAAAATTTTAATTATACTGCAGATGAGCCGAGAATGGATGTACGACTCTCCCCGAATGTCTCACACGTTCATTAAAGGCGTGCATTCTTTCCTCGATTTGGCTGAGGCAAACAAGCGGAATGGTTTTATGTGTTGTCCGTGTCGTGTCTGTTGGAATGAGAAGGATTACTCTTCATCCAAAACCATTAACATCCACCTGATTCAATCAGGTTTCATGTCCGGCTATATTTTTTGGACAAAGCATGGACAAAGCGGGGTTATGATGGAAGACAACGAAGAAGAAGAGAACGATGACAACTATACATTGTTTCCTGAATACGGTGGTACTGCACTAGAAGACAATGAACAAGAAGAAGGTGAAGAATGGGCATTAGATGAGACTGCTGATGATCTTCGTCGGTCCATTCTTGATGCACGGAGCGAATGCGAAAATGAAAACGAGAAGAAGAAGTTGGAGCGCATGTTAGAGGATCACAAAAAAATGTTATACCCAAATTGCAAAGATGGCAACACAAAGCTCGGTACCACACTGGAATTACTGCAATGGAAAGCAGAGAATGGTTTATCTGACAAGGGATTTGAGAAGCTACTGAAAATTTGGAAGAAGAAGCTTCCAAAGGATAACGAATTGCCTGTCAGTACATACGAGGCAAAGAAGGTCGTCTGCCCTCTAGGACCAGAGGTGCAGAAGATACATGCATGCATTAATGACTGCATACTATATCGCGGTGAGGAGTACGAGAATTTGGATGCATTCCCGGTATGTGGCGCATTGCGTTATAAGATCAGACGAGATGACCCTGGTGATGTTGACGGCGAGCAGCGCCCCAAGAAGAGGGTTCCTGCAAAGGTGATGCGGTATGCTCCTATAATACCACGGTTGAAACGTTTGTTTAGAAACAATGAGCATGCCAAGTTGTTGCGATGGCACAAAGAAGAGCGCAGGAAAGACTCGATGTTGAGACACCCCGCTGATGGGTCGCAATGGAGAAAATCGATAGAGAGTACCCGAGCTTTGCAGATGACGCAAGGAACTTAAGGTTTGGTCTAAGTAGAGATGGCATGAATCCTTTTGGAGAGCAGATCTGCAGCCATAGCACCTGGCATGTAACTCTATGTATATATAACCTGCCTCCTTGGTTATGCATGAAGCGGAAATTTATTATGATGCCAGTGCTCATCCAAGACCCGAAGCAACCTGGCAATGACATTGATGTGTATCTAAGGCCATTAGTTGAAGAACTACTACAGTTGTGGCGCGACGAAGGTGTTCGTATGTGGGATGAGCACAAATAGGAGCCATTTGACCTACGGGCGTTGTTGTTCGTAACCATCAATGATTTTCCTTCTCTTAGTAACCTTTCAGGACAGTCAAACAAGGGATACAATGCATGCACGCATTGTTTAGATGATACTAAAAGTATATATTTGGATAAAGGTAGGAATAATGTGTAACTGGAGAATCGTCGATTTCTTTTGGCCAGGCATCCCGCAAGAAAGAGCAAGCATTTCAATAGTGAGGCAGATCATCGGAAGAAGCCTATCCGCCGTACTGGTGATGATATATTTGGTATGGTCAAGGATCTAGAAGTAATCTTCGGAAAGGGCCCTGGCGGTCAATCTGTTCCAAATGACGCTGGCGGACATGTGCCCATGTGGAAGAAGAAATCTATATTTTGGGAGCTACCCTATTGGAAAGTTCTAGAGGTACGCTCTGCAATCGACGTGATGCACGTGACGAAGAATCTTTGCATGAACCTGCTAGGCTTTATGGGCATGTATGGAAAGACAAAAGATATGCCAAAAGCACGGCAGGACCAGCAAGGTATGAAAGACCGAGACGGCGTGCATCCAATAAAGACATATAAAGGACGTCTAAGTGCTGCCAGCTATGCTCTTACCAAAGAAGAGAAGGAATTTTTTTTTGAAGTCCTAAGCAGTATGAAGGTCTCGTCTGTCTTCTCGTCGAATATAAAGGGAATAATAAATATGGCAGAGAGAAAATTCCAAAACCTAAAGTCCCATGACTGCCACGTGCTTATGACGCAATTTCTTCCAGTTGCATTGAGGGGGATTCTACCAGAAAATCTTCGACTGCCCATTGTGAAGCTATGTGCATTTCTCAATGATATTTCTCAGAAGGTAGTCGATCAAGAAATTCTACTGAGGTTACAAAATGATGTGGTCCAGTGTCTCGTAATTTTCGAGCTGGTGTTCCCACCATCCTTCTTCAATATTATGACGCATCTGCTGGTACACCTAGTTGACGAGATTACCATTTTGGGTCTTGTATTTCTACACAATATGTTCCCCTTTGAGAGGTTCATGGGAGTCTTGAAGAAATATGTTCATAACCGTGCTAGGCCAGAAGGAAGCATCTCGAAGGGCTATGGAACAGAGGAGGTCATTGAGTTTTGTGTTGACTTTATTCCTGACATTAAGTCGATTGGTGTTCCTGAATCATGGCACGAGGGGAGACTGAGTGGAAAAGGCACACTAGGAAGGAAATCAATAATATGTAGGGATGGACATTCTCTCACTCAAGCACACTACACGGTTCTGCAAAATTCCACCTTGGCAGCTCCGTATAAAAAGGAACACAAGAATATTGTATGCTCAAACAACCCGGGAAAGCCTGACTCCTTGATTAGAGATGTACACATGAAGACTTTTGGCAGTTGGTTGCAAACACATCTCATGAATAACAACACTTTTTGTGATGAGCTGTACTTGTTGGCCAGCTCACCATCTTCGACTATATGGACTTTCCAAGGGTACGAGATAAATGGGAATACATTTTACATGATCTCCCAAGATAAAAAGAGCACCAACCAAAACAGTGGTGTCCACTTTGATGCAACAAACGACAATGGGTCAAAGGACACATATTATGGTTACATCGAGGAGATGTGGGAACTTGACTATGGACCTGATTTGAAGGTCCCTTTGTTTTAGTGCAAATGGGTCAAGCTAACAGGAGGCGGGGTTGAGGTAGACAAAAAATACGGAATGACAACAGTGGATCTCAACAATCTTGCGTACATGAACGAACCATTCGTCCTAGCCAATAATGTGTCTCAGGTTTTCTATGTAAAGGACATGTCTACCAAACCAAGAAAAAGAAAATATAAGCAAACAAATACATCATCAAACGATGAGCCAAAGCGTCACATAGTTCTTTCAGGGAAAAGAAACATCGTAGGAGTGGAAGACAAGACAGAGATGTTAGAATATTATGACAAGTTTCATGAAATTCCACCGTTTGTAGTGAAGGATGACCCAAGCATCGTGTTACTTGATGAAGATGCTCCATGGTTAAGGCCACACGGTCATAAGCAAGTCATATGATGTAATCTGAATTTTTCCTTCGACGGTTTTTTAGATGCAATCAATATGTACATATGTATATCATTTTGTGAAGCTTTTACCAAGTTTTTTACTTTTTATGTTTTATAAAAAATAGTTATACTAACTTTCCCTCTGACCGAAGCTTTTACTCCCGGTTGTAGCCCCTAACCGGGACTAAAGATATTTCCCGCCATTTCCCACCACTTCCCGCCATGTTTTCCCGCCCTTTCCCTCTGACCGAAGCTTTTAGTCCCGGTTGTAGCCACTAACCGGGACTAAAAATATTTCCCGCCATTTCCCACCGCTCTCCGCCATGTTTTCCCTCCCTTTTCCTCTATATCTAGGCCGACCATGCCATCTCTATCCACACATCCACACCTTCCTCTCTCACAACAATGGACAACGCCTACTAGGCCATTCTGACCCACGAGGAGACCGAGGCGCTGTGCGCCTCCAGCTACCCTTGCCCTCCGGGCTACCGGCTGCCCGCCGGCTGGATGCTGAGCGCTGGAGGGGTTCTTTTCCCTCCTTTCCCTCAAGGTTCTGCATGCCAGGTGGCCATCACGAACCACTTCTACCACGAGCTCACGCCGGAGCAGCAGATGGATCCCTAGTGGGATCCCGACAACTATGACACATGGAATGCCTTTTTTTCTAACCGGCAAGAAAGAGAGCTCTTCAGGTACGAGGGTGACGGCCCTCCCCCGGTGAACCACAACAAAGCCATCCGCCACCTATGGTGGGCGAACTGGACTATCATCAGCGTGATGTGCTACATCACCGGGGGAGACCATCCTGGCCTGCGGTACCCGCAGCCTCCATAGAGCCAAAAGAAGGGTGGCAGTGTTGAAGGCATCGTCATCCGAGATCCCCCTCCCCCACGCATCGTGAATCCGAGGCCGGAGTGGCAGGTGCCCCCACAATATGCCATGGCTGGGCTGAGGATCCAGCCGCGTGCGCCTAGCAACGACCACGAGGACGACGAAGATGAAGATGACGACAACGACGATGAAGACGATCCTGAAGCTATGTACTATAGGGCTAGATATGAGCATGACTAAAGGAGGGCCTTTAGTCCCCCTTTAATAATAATAAATGTATTGAGTGTTAGTCCCAGTTTGTGGCTGGATCGGGACTAAAGGGGGTCTTTAGTCCCGATTCCGTAGTCTCAGTTTTTAATATTAATAAATGTCTTGATTGTTAGTCATGTTTTGTGGTTGGACCGGGACTAAAGGGGGGCCTTTAGTCCCAATTCCTGTTGGAGATATGCCCAAGAGGCAATAATAAAATGGTTGTTATCATATCTTCATATTTATGATAAATGTTTACATACCATGCTATAATTGTATTAACAGGAAACATTAATACTTGTGTGATTTGTAAACATAAAATAAGAGTCCCTAGTAAATCCTCTTGTTAAACTAGCTTGTTGGTTAATATATGATCATGGTTTCCTGATCATGAACATAGAGATGTTATTAACAACAGGATCATATCATTAGGAGAATGATGTGATGGACATACTCCTATAGACAAGCGTAGCATAAAGATCAAGTCATTTCAATAGTTCAATTGCTATATGCTTTCTGATACATAGTAACCTAATTCCTTCGACCATGAGATCATGCATATTGCCTTTACTGGATGGATGCTTTGATGTCATCAAACACCACACCGTAACAGGGTGGCTATAAAAGTGGCATTGGGTGTTCGGAAAGTATTGGTTGAAACACATGGATCAAGAGTGGGATTTGTCCATCCACATGACGGATAGATATTCTCTGGGCCCTCTCGGTGAAATGTCATCCAATTAGCTTGCAAGCATGTGACTTGGTCACAAGGGATCACATATCACGGGAACGAGAAAAGAGTACTTATCAGTAACGAGGTTGAACTAGGTATGCAGAGATACCGACGATCATGACCTCGGATAAGTAACATATCGTGAGACAAAGGGAAATTGGTATCGTATGTAAGTGGTTCATTCGATCGCAAAGTAATCGTAGAAATATGTGGGAGCCATATGAATTTCCAGATTCCTCTATTGGTTATTGTTCGGAGAAGTGTCTCGATCATGTCCGCATAATTCACGAACCGTAGGGAGACACACTTAAGGATTCGACGTTGTTTGAGTAGTTATGGTATTATGAGAAAGAGACCGAATGTTGTTCGGAGTCTCGGATGGGATCCGGGATATCACGAGGTGATCCGGAATGGTCCGGAGAATAAGATTCATATAAGGAAAGTCCCATTTCGGAGTTGGGGAATGGTTCCGGTGTTTTCATCGGGAACATTCTAGAAGGTCCCGGAATGTCCGGCACTCCGGGGGGGAAGGGGTACATGAATGTGTCATTGCAAGTTGGAATGATTGCATCATGTACTAGGTGTTCTCGCTGTCCAAAATAAAGGGTTTATTTAATTCCTAAATTGGAAAAGTCAAACGGCTAATTTGAAAGTCAAACTGCCAATTTTGGGAAGTGGGAAAAGAGGAGGATTGGTGGAGGCCGAATTGGGGGAGGACTCCTCCCTTGGCCGGCGCCCCACCAAGCCGACTTGGGGAGGGACTCTCCTCCCCATGGCGCGCCAGCCCTCCCACCTATAAAGGGAGGGGCAGGGCTCCCCTCCCACAACACACAAGTTCCTATCCTCTAAACTAGAAACTAGACCTAGACCCCGGTTTAGAGCTGTTTCGGTTTAGAGCCTTCTAATTGGTTTAGAGCCCTCTAATTGGTGTGTCTAATTACTAGACCACTAATAGCCTCTCTCATAAGCTCCACCATACTCGCACCGGCTTAAGGCGAAGCCCTGCGGGATCTCCCCTCTACTTCCGGTACCACGCCGTTGTGCTGCCGGAATCGCGAGGAGAGTGCTACAACCTCCGCTGCCTGCTGGAACAAGGGAGAGGAAGGTCTTCGTCGAGTACCGAACGTGTGACCGACTGCGGGAGCGCTGCGGGAACGCGGCGCCGGAAGGATCGTCTACGCGATCTTGAGATCGGAAAGAGTACGACTACATCACCCACGAGAATCTGCTCTCGTTAAACACTTTGGAATCTTCGAGGGTGAGTTATTCCATCGACTCGTTGCTACAATCTAGTAGATAGATCTTGGCTTGTTTGTTTGTATGCGATAGAAAATTTTTGTTTTCCTTGCTACGAACCCCTACAGTGGTATCAGAGCCGTGTCTATATGTAGATCTGTTGCACGAGTAGAACACAATGGTCATTGTGGGCGTTGATGCTTTTATTGTAGATTGCTTTGCGTGTACTTTGCATCTTGCGGTATGTTGGGATGAAGCGGCCCGGGCTAACCTTACATGACATCGTTCATGAGACTTGCTCCACGCTTAACATGCAACTTGTATTGCATAAGTGGCTTTGCGGGTGCCAGTTTCTCCTAGCATAGTAAAGATCCAATTTACAACGGGTAATCAACAATGCTAGTATCAATGTTGTGGTTCTTGTTCGTAGGTTAGAACGACACTTATGGAAAGCCCCAAACCACGTAAAATATGCAAAGAAAGTAGAAGCGTCTAACTTTGTTTTGCAGGGGTGTGCAGTGATGTGATATGGCCATGATTGTGATTATATTTGATGTATGCAATGTTCCTTATTGTAAGTTGGCAACCGGCAGGAGCCATATGGTTGTCTTTAATTTCTGTTAAGACCTGCGTGTCTATTCAAAATAGTTGTAATAGTTGAAGCTGGTGGACGACAACCATGAAGAAGCGTCATTGACCTTGATGCTACGCCGGTGATGATGGAGATCATGTTCGTGCTTGAAGATGGAGATCGGAAGCACAAAGAAGAAAGGCCATATCATATCACATATTATGAATTGCATGTGATGTTAATCCTTTATGCATCTTGTATTGCTTAGTAGACGACGGTAGCATTATAAGATGATCCCTCATGCACATAAATTTCAAGTTCTAAAGTGTTCGCCCTTAGTTAGCACCGTTGCTAAAACTTGTTGCTTCGAAGCACCACGTGATGATCGGGTGTCTTTGATTCCACGGGTAAATACAACGTAAGCAAGCCAGATTTGCTTATGCGGTAGCTAAGGTTTGATCTTGACGAGCCTAGCATGTACAGACATGGCCTCAGGAACACGGATTACCGAAAGGTAGAGCATGAGTCATATAGTAGATATGATGAACATGTTGATTGTTCGCCATTGAAGCTATATCAACTCTCGTGATGATCGGTTTTGATGTGGTGGATTTGGTTCGTGTGATCACTAAAACAATGTGAGGGATATTGTTTTGAGTGGGAGTTCACCTAGATTAATTTAATTATTAATTAGAACTCAATTTATCATAAACTAAATCAAAGTGAATTTGCATAGTTGTTGTAGTCATTGACATCCGTTTACCACCTTGCGCTTAGTTATAATTGAGATGATAGAACTATAGAATTCTGGTTAGATACTTTACGAACTGGTATCGTATTGTTTTAAGTGTTAATCTAAAGTTTAAAAGTCCTATTGCAAACTTTCAGTAAGTTCCGGTTACTCCATGAAGTTTAATAATTAGTATTAAATCAAGAGTAACAATTCCAAGTGTTAGTATATAAGTATCATGTTTGTATCCATGATTCTTGATATTCAAAGGATTCCCTTAATATCAAGGTTATCTAGGATCTGAAAGAGTTGTTTCAGAAACCATGATGTGTGGAAGATATTGTGATATCTGAAACGAAGTTTTGGTTACAACATGATAGAGTATAATATGGCAAAGTTCATGTTCTCATATTTTGATGAGAATTTGCAAAAAGGTTGGAGACACTTGTTGTCCTAATCCTCCAAAAGGTTTTGGATAGCAACATTATACTAATAATTCATCGTTATAAGCTAAAAGTAGCTTGATCATGGACGATACCATGATAAGGGTGAATATTTGATGTAGGTAAAATGTTTACTACACCAAGAGATTACTAATGAAAGGAATTTGAAAGAACACCAAACATTTGATGATGGTGATCTACTTCAAAGTGCAAGTCCAAAGACATTGGTATTTAACTATACACGCTTTGGACTATATGTCATATGTATGACTCCACTATTGATGTTGATAGATTCTTTCAAACTGAAAAGGAAATACTGAAAGAGAATCTCATAAATATATGGCAGAAAAGAAAAGACTAGAATCGTTCAGTTTAAGTATATAGATGATATACATGTTATGGCTATATTCTTTGCTTGTTAAACAATGTGGTTCTTAAGTATTTGATACTGAATTTGTTGGTGTGAATCGTCATACGAAACAACACAATTCATGAACTACAATGGCCTAAGTAACTAGCAAAAGAATATGTGATGATGTTCATCGAGAACAAATAAAGGGTTATTGTGTTGCTCGTTAAACATCAAAGCTTGCCTTCAAAGATTTGTTTTATCGGGTATTATGAGAACAAAAGGGTTGTTCAAATAATTGCCGTAATCCATAAAAGATGGATGATTCACAAATCTCGTTGGAGAAATCACATCCATAAAACTAGTGCTAAAATGTCGAAAGACAAATTGATTGAAAGATCACTTAGGAAGTGACATCGCCGTTTAAAATTATATTGGAAAGAAAACATGAAGAAAAATCCATATGGATGGAATTTTGGAGTCTATTTGATTTTGATCAAATGACGCTTGTGAAACTTTCCTAGAGATAATTAAAACTTCGTCCATAGGCCAAAAGGGAACGAATGACTAGCTTATTGGAACTTGTACATATTGTTGTACGAAGTCCATTATGTGTAGTCAAGAGCGATGGATTTCAACTTCATATGCTTTCTCCGAAAATTTGAGTGAATATATGAATATTTACTTAATAAGGATGAAGTATGAAATATTTGAAAAGTTCAAAAGACTTTCAAGATGAAGTGCAAAATCATTGTAACAAGAATATAAATAGTTTATGATAAGATCATAAAGGAAGATATTTGAGTTACAAGTTTAGCATAATACCTAAGATTTAAGGAATCGTTCCGTGGATTTGCATTTTCCCGAAACACCATAAGAGTATGGAGCGTTCGAGATATGTAATTAAACCTTGTTTGACATGGTAAGATCGAAAGGTGTAATTCATAAAACTGCCATTGTATTTTAAAGATTAAAAGCTTTAGAGATTACCGTTTTTCCACTGAAAAGAGCTTCATCATAATCCGTTGAAATGACACCATATAAGGTTATGGTTTGGGATAAAACCCAAGTTGTCCTTTCTTAAACATTGGTATGCTATGCATAAGAAAGATGTTTGCAACCAAAGTCGGATGAACCTGTCTTTGTATGACTATTAAGTATTCCTCCATAAACACCGGAGACAAAAGTGTTTGTTGCTTAGAACGTCAAGTTTCTTTTGGAAGGAATTTTTCGTGAAAAGTTAAGTGGGAGGACAATAGAACTTTGATAAGGTTAAGAACCTTAGCTGTATGTGCAAAGTTGCGCAGCGCCGAAAAGTGTTCCGGAGGCGGCAACAATGTTCATGGCTCACGTGCCTCAAAGGTTGTGGTCACGGAGATCTAAGTTCCTATTGAAACAAGTAGATCGGGTAAACAATCAAATACCAAGATTTGAGGGTTGAATCATTATTTGAGAATAATGAACCGACTACATGCAAAGAAGCGATGATGGGCCCTGACTCCGTCAAATGGCTTGAAGCCATAAAATCCGTGATAGTTCCATACACGAGAAATCAAGTTTTGAACTTGAAGGACCCTCGAGAAAGGTGTAAGACCTTACAGTTGTGTCTGGATCTATAAAGAAATAGACATGGATGTTTTACATCTATGAAATAGTCGACATGTTGGGAAAGAGTTCACAACAATGTTCAAAGGTTGACTATGACAAGATTTGATCTATCATAGTGATATTTAGTCTAGACGGATTAATGAAAGCAACCACTACATATAATTTGTTATATGGTAGTTGAATAAACAAAACAAGTTCTTCTAATAGAATCGTTACCTAGGACATGTGCATAAACACGGTCCATAGGGTTTTGTCAATTCAAAGGATGCTAAAAGCATATGCAAACTTCAATGGTTAGAGTGAGCATAGCGGAGTTGGAATCTTCACTATGATGAAACTGTTAAAAGGGTTTAATTTCATCAGAGACAATGAAGATGCTTGCATTTGCAAGAAATTAAGTGGGAGCGCTAAGACATGTTTCTAATACATTATGTGGAAGACATATTGTTGATTGGAAATAATGTATCTTTTATTAACACATATTAAGAATTTCATCCCGATGAAAGACTTAGGCAAAACCCAAGTATTTTGGCATCAATAGACGCTAATATGGTTGTGCCAGAAGTACATAGACAAGATATTGAATGAGTTCAATATAGGAACTACAAGAAAGGTTCTTGTTGCACAGAAAGGATTGAATAAGTTCAATGTTGATGATATATTCAAGTGTATTGACATTTGGTAAAGTGAAACAAATAATCAAGTATAGATTGATACTTGATGTATGAAATCACAAAGAGTATTTATATCAATCATACTGTGATATGTACAAATCCAGATATGTCCTACGCTCTAAATGTTGTGAGCATATACCAGAATGATTCGTAAGATGATCATTGGACAATAGTAAGGATATTCTTATGATCTTTTGGAAGAACTAAGAGTATATTATTTGTAGAAGTGACAAATAGATGGTTAGTTCATTGTAAAAGTACTACATTGATACTAGCTTTGTCACAAAGTACAGATTAAGTTTATCTCAATCTAAACTAAGGGTGGCACAATATAATGGAAAGTGAGTTCCATAATGGATTTGGATGATTTCCAAAGTTAAGACATTGTGACAGATACTACAACAAAAGGCTAAGTATATGACTGCTATTATAGCAGCAAAAGAGGGCATTTGTGTCAAGTAGTTTGTTATCAAACTAGGTGTAGTTCACAGCGGGATAATACTATGAAGATATATTGTACGACAATATTGTCAACATGTTTTAACCCTAAAGAACTAAAGGTCACACCGAAAGACCAAATTTATACAAAGCCATCTCATTAGAGAATGAGTGATGCGTAGAGACGCAAAGACATGCAATTACACACGGACCTGGAAGTGTCAGATCCGGAGATCAGTTGACCACTAGCAATCGTGTACATACAACACCGGAAAGCCATAGGTGTTGAATACACAAAGGTTTGAAACTAGATTATTGACTCTAGTGCAAGTGGGAGACTGTTGGAGATATGCCCAAGAGGCAATAATAAAATGGTTGTTATCATATCTTCATATTTATGATAAATGTTTACATACCATGCTATAATTGTATTAACAGGAAACATTAATACTTGTGTGATTTGTAAACATAAAATAAGAGTCCCTAGTAAATCCTCTTGTTAAACTAGCTTGTTGGTTAATATATGATCATGGTTTCCTGATCATGAACATAGAGATGTTATTAACAACAGGATCATATCATTAGGAGAATGATGTGATGGACATACTCCTATAGACAAGCGTAGCATAAAGATCAAGTCATTTCAATAGTTCAATTGCTATATGCTTTCTGATACATAGTAACCTAATTCCTTCGACCATGAGATCATGCATATTGCCTTTACTGGATGGATGCTTTGATGTCATCAAACACCACACCGTAACAGGGTGGCTATAAAAGTGGCATTGGGTGTTCGGAAAGTATTGGTTGAAACACATGGATCAAGAGTGGGATTTGTCCATCCACATGACGGATAGATATTCTCTGGGCCCTCTCGGTGAAATGTCATCCAATTAGCTTGCAAGCATGTGACTTGGTCACAAGGGATCACATATCACGGGAACGAGAAAAGAGTACTTATCAGTAACGAGGTTGAACTAGGTATGCAGAGATACCGACGATCATGACCTCGGATAAGTAACATATCGTGAGACAAAGGGAAATTGGTATCGTATGTAAGTGGTTCATTCGATCGCAAAGTAATCGTAGAAATATGTGGGAGCCATATGAATTTCCAGATTCCTCTATTGGTTATTGTTCGGAGAAGTGTCTCGATCATGTCCGCATAATTCACGAACCGTAGGGAGACACACTTAAGGATTCGACGTTGTTTGAGTAGTTATGGTATTATGAGAAAGAGACCGAATGTTGTTCGGAGTCTCGGATGGGATCCGGGATATCACGAGGTGATCCGGAATGGTCCGGAGAATAAGATTCATATAAGGAAAGTCCCATTTCGGAGTTGGGGAATGGTTCCGGTGTTTTCATCGGGAACATTCTAGAAGGTCCCGGAATGTCCGGCACTCCGGGGGGGAAGGGGTACATGAATGTGTCATTGCAAGTTGGAATGATTGCATCATGTACTAGGTGTTCTCGCTGTCCAAAATAAAGGGTTTATTTAATTCCTAAATTGGAAAAGTCAAACGGCTAATTTGAAAGTCAAACTGCCAATTTTGGGAAGTGGGAAAAGAGGAGGATTGGTGGAGGCCGAATTGGGGGAGGACTCCTCCCTTGGCCGGCGCCCCACCAAGCCGACTTGGGGAGGGACTCTCCTCCCCATGGCGCGCCAGCCCTCCCACCTATAAAGGGAGGGGCAGGGCTCCCCTCCCACAACACACAAGTTCCTATCCTCTAAACTAGAAACTAGACCTAGACCCCGGTTTAGAGCTGTTTCGGTTTAGAGCCTTCTAATTGGTTTAGAGCCCTCTAATTGGTGTGTCTAATTACTAGACCACTAATAGCCTCTCTCATAAGCTCCACCATACTCGCACCGGCTTAAGGCGAAGCCCTGCGGGATCTCCCCTCTACTTCCGGTACCACGCCGTTGTGCTGCCGGAATCGCGAGGAGAGTGCTACAACCTCCGCTGCCTGCTGGAACAAGGGAGAGGAAGGTCTTCGTCGAGTACCGAACGTGTGACCGACTGCGGGAGCGCTGCGGGAACGCGGCGCCGGAAGGATCGTCTACGCGATCTTGAGATCGGAAAGAGTACGACTACATCACCCACGAGAATCTGCTCTCGTTAAACACTTTGGAATCTTCGAGGGTGAGTTATTCCATCGACTCGTTGCTACAATCTAGTAGATAGATCTTGGCTTGTTTGTTTGTATGCGATAGAAAATTTTTGTTTTCCTTGCTACGAACCCCTACAATTCCGTAGTCCCCGTTTTCAATATTAATAAATGTCTTGGGTGTTAGTCCTATTTTGTGGTTGGACTGGGACTAAAGGGGGGCCTTTAGTACCGATTTCGTAGTCTCTGTTTTTTATATTAATAAATGTCTTGAGCCATTTTGTGGTTAGACCGGGACTAAAGGGGGGCCTTTATTTCCGATTTGTACTACGACTTTCCAAACTATGAAGATGTTGTCCCGATTCATACATACCGTATGAAGATCTGATCTCCAAACACGTGTGGTCACATATTATGGAGTGCCTCTATGACCAACTTTAGGGGACATGCCGGAGGACTGGGCTCTGGCGGCATATCCCTAAAGCTGGTCATAGTGGTGTCCATGCTCTCTGTTTGCACATGAACACGTCACTGTGTACCCTCGGCGCCGAGCGCGATGCGCGGCAGCACGCGCCGAGGGAGGCTCGCCGCAAGCGCGGTACACAAGACAATCCGGAGGGACCCTGTCAGGGCGGCACGGCAGCTATGGGCTGCCCTAGGTTGGCCTAACCGCCCCTAGAGCCTCATGGATTCGCAGCCTCCAATCTTGAAGAACAAGAAGAAAGATACAAGAGAGAGGGATAAAAAGTAGATGAACACAAAAAAGTAATAAATTGGTTTGTTCAATTGGTGTTGGTTCAATCGGTCGTCACCCCTCGTGTATATAAGGAGCGGCTGGACTTTCCATGGAAGAAAGAGGGTTGGATTCACGTCCAAAACCCTAGTTGGGGTCCAACTCGACCAAGCAAACCCGAAATTTCCGTAACTATTCGGTCAAAAACTTGCCTGTACTTTATGGACCACTTTTAAGATAGTAAAAGAGCTCAGATCAAAATGTCGCAAAAATAAAAGTTGTTCGTGTAGAAAATACGAAAAACTTTCATGTTTTGCACTTTTTCATATGATCTGATCTTCATGGTCTTATACCCTTGTTTTCGTATCAAACTCGGATTGCGACCGAACGAATTTAACTCAATTCGGACATATTTTGAATATGGAGGTCGTATACTTACTCGGCTGAAGATGGTTCCAAAAGAAAAGTTGTTCGCCTCGAAAAACTGAACAACTTTCATGTTTACCACTTATTTATCTGACTTGATCTTGACCGCTCAATCTTGGTCGTAAACAAATAAGTCAATCTAGCGATTTTCAGACGAATTTTGGACTTTCGTCCACGCCAAAGGTGAGACATGGTATGTGGTCCGGCGACCACTCAGTTCCGTCTGTGCTAATTCGGTCTTGGCAGTATTTTGGCTTTAACTTTTGCATACTAACTTGGATTAAGATGATTCAAAAACCAAAGTTTCTTTTTTCGATGAGACGCACAACTTTCATGTTCAGAACTTTTCCATTTGAGGTCATCTTGAATAAGTCATAGTTGAAGCCTCCATATATGAGTCTCCGAATCTTCTCTGGACACTAGCATAATCGACTATTAAGCCTGATCATGGCTTGACTTGATATGGTCCCTTTTTGATGATGATTAATATTCCTCGTAGTGGACTTTTCCGAGTGTGTGTCTCTCGCTATTTTTCTTGATTAGCTACGAGCCTAAAACGAGTGCCAACACATGCCCCTTGTTTTCTGGCAGAGCTTGCATGCCAGAAAATAACTTGCTTCACTTTTAGTCTAAGGAAGATGTCAACACTCCATCGGCCAGTGGTTGTATTAGGACGATAACTCTATAGCGGCCATATGTGCTACGGACGATAAATATATATATCGTCCATTTTATGTCCAAGCTTGTTACCACTTGGGTATAACTTCTAAAATATTTGCCTTCGGGAAGAACCACTTTCATCTTGATAATTGAGGGATACAATGAATGTCTTCATGAACAACTCCAACAATGATCCTCGCCTAGTCCTTTAGTTCAGATTTTCATGTAATAAACAATGGACTTCCTTTGTTGTTCTTCATTTTCACCTTGTCTCGGTCTCCAATAGAACTAAGGACGATGTTAGAAAACCACATTGGCCATGATTGGATAATGATCTCACTGCGATAGAATAAATATCGGCCATATATCTTTGCCCCAATGGGCATGCATAATCCATCCACCAAAGTATGTATTGCCGAAGTAAACAAAACAACAAATCTGATTATGAACTTCAAATATTCGGCCTCTTGGATTAGCAACAAAAGTCCAACTAATCAAATGAATAATGATTTGGTAATACCCTTTCATGATATATAAAATTATGATGCATCCAAGGATCAAAATAAAACCATGGTGGGTAACCAATCATACCTGGGGATGATTTCCATGGCATAGGAATTAATGGTGAAGTAGAATAATATGGATGATGTGCTGGCTGAACGTTTTGATAGTGATACCGAATTATTTGGCCTGATTTCTTATTGACTTTATTCTTTTTGCTCTTCGCTTTTGCTGCCCTTCTTACGATAGGATTTTGCATATCTTCCTTGCCTTGATGGTTTCCTTTGGGAACCCATGCCATGTTTAGTTTCTTTAGCTCCTCGGCCCTAAGACGATATAGCTTCCTCTCTTGCCAATGTGATAAGCAGAGTGGTCATCTCGGCTGTGGTTTTGTTTCACACGATAGCATGTCTTTATTAATCTTTGGCACTTTTGACTTGACTTGTTTGGACTCAACAATTGGGACTTTAAAAGTTACTCGCTTCACTTCCTTTCCCTTAGTAGCCAATATCAATTCAGCTGGCTTTTCATTATTTAGGGTCGAGTCTAAAACAACACACTTGTGTCCATCCTTTTCGATTCGGTATACTTGCTTGACCACTTCTTTCTTTACCCATGAACTCCGGACCGATTATTTTTTATTGAAACGGTCTTTGACATGTGACTGAGGATCAATTGACCTTCTTGGAGCTACATAATTTGGGTGAGATGATCTAGAATTAGATGGATAACGTGCCCATGAATCATACCTTTTCCATGATGGATATGAATGAAAATTAGCATAGGAAGGTATCCATGACATTGGACTTGGTGGCCCAAAAGGAGGATATGAATTTTTTGCATTGAATTTATCCTTTCGCCAATCCCTGTCTTTAGACTTTTGCCTTGGGGGTGATGTTGATGCTTTTGCACTACTTGGCCGATGACAACTTTTTGCTTCACTTTCTTTTTTATATTTTTCCAGCAGCTGTGCGAAAGTGACTTTTGGTTTGCTACCATTGTTCCTATTGCGGCCTTTGTCTTTTTGAGTTTTGCGCGCATCGATCTTCGAGTTTTGTTGTTGCCCCCCAGTGCTTGATGTCTTCATTGTAGCTTCATTGGAACTCCCGCTTTTAAGAACATTTGCAATATGATCTTCAATAATATCTTTGCTTGAAAGCTTGATCCCATCATCCTCGGTGTGTACCTGCTCCTCATTGTATGAATCGGCTATAGGCAGCCGATGCAATGTCGTTTTGCCATCAAGACCAATCAAAATAGATTCCTCATCAATTTGTGTTTCAACAAATTTCAATCGTCCTTTATTAACAGCCGATTATACTATTTGATGAAACGTGTTGCAACTCTCTATACTATGATCGAACGAATCATGCAACTTGCAATATATTCGTCCTTGTAATGATGGATCAGTATTGTGATCAAGAATTCTAACATAATCGATTTTCAATAGCATATCAAATATATGATCACACATACTTAAACTGAAGGTACACCTTTCATCTTCTAACCGATCTCGTTGTGAGAACGGTTTTGGAATTGAGCAACCGAATTGTTCAAATTTCACATCATCCAATTCGGCTATGCATTGTTTTTTGCACTTCTCTTCCGATGTATTTGAATACAATGTTATACTAGCATCGGCTTTCTCAAGAGACAATAACCTTGGCTTTAGGTTTCTAAAACTAAAAAGATTAAAACACATATGTCTCACTTGAGACCAAATGTTAGCCAAGTATGAAATAAACAGAGCTACCCATGTAGATATAAAATGCAAATGAAACAATGGGGAAAACTTTGGTTGTAATAATTTGTTACTATCTGTCTCTCTAAATGGCACACTATGTTGACTGATATGTTTTGTGACAATTATATTTCTAAAAAATAATTTAACTTTCACGATTGGTCTTTCAAAGTTTCTGATAATAATCTTGCTAATAAATGCATCAACGATATAGTTTTGACCAAATCAAAATATAGATAAATTATCTGCTGGATGTACCTTTTTGAAAACGTTGGAAGCGTATGATGGTCGGATGTACTGAACAATATCTTGCTCGGCCTCTAGAGAATTCTCCAACTCCTTGTCTTCTTCCTTTTCTGGATTTTGTGCCTCTTCACTTTGATGCTCTTTGTCAACCGAACATTGTTCGGCTATATCTTGTTGTTGTTGATGTTCATCAATTTCTTTGGCACAAAACTCATAGGGCAACATGTAAGCTCCCTTACATCCAGAAAAATCAAGCACATCAGTTTTGATAATCTTGCCATGCTCTTGATCAATGAAGCTTGATTATTCTGATTTGGTAGATTAGGGATATGTATTTTCTGATTCGGCTATTTCAATAACCGAATTAACCATACTAGGCATATTATTGATGTTTTCTTCATGGGTTTCATCAGATTGCAAAGCTTCTTCTCTTTGCCTCGTTATAGTAGAGGGCTCAACTTGATTGCTGCGTGGCGGAGATGAATTGATTCTTTTAAATTGAGTAGTATTGTCTTGATGGTCCTTTTTAAGACTTGCAAGAAACTGTTGCAGTTCTTCTTCTTCAAGTTTTTTCTTATATGCTTCATGATCCTCTTTCAGCTTATTTTCAAGTGCATCAAACTCCTCATCACGCTTCTTATTGAGTGCCTCGAATAACTAGATATGTTCCTCCGATAAATCATCAAACGTAATGACATTATCAGCGTTAACCTCAGCAACACATGATTGCCCCCCAATGCTTTTAGTTTCTTTCGGCAATGTGCTGTTGCCGAAACTTAGCAATTGAGAAGGGGAAAACCTGATATTGTTTGCTTTGCGCTCCTCTTCACGCTTCTTGTTGTATGCCTCATAAGATTGTATTGTAGCAAGATCATGGGGACTCTCTTCTAGTTCTCGGTGAAGAGAATTGAGCTTCTTGAACTCAGCTGCAAGTTTTTCCTTCCAGTCATTTGTTCCTGCATAAGAATACCCCTCAATGCTTTTTGTATCTTTCGGCAATGAGGTGTCACCGAAACTTTGCAGTTGTGTGGGGGACTTACCATACGCTACAGTACTAGATGAAGGCACATTAGCTCCTACTGACTTTTCACTTATTCGGCTATAACCATTGTAAAGGTGAGGAGCCGAATTATGAATATCACTAGTTGCATGTGGTGCTGAAACATTACTAACATAAGGTGTAGCATATGATGATTGAGAGTAAGTGGGAAAATAACTAGTTGTAGCATGTCTAATTTCCCTATACATTGACATGTTTGAAGATGAATCTACAGATTGCAAGTTATTTGCCGATGAATATAAAGATGAAACACCCTCATGCATGCTATTGAAACTTCTACCAACGGGTGTCTCATATTTATTGACTGAATTTATCATGGTGTTCATCGGCATATGGATTTCTAGGGTTGCCGATGCATGATAATTCGAGTTTACATATCGCAAGTTGCTAAAACTAGATGAAGCTTGTAGATAATTTTGCATCGGCTATTGCACATAGTTTGAACTAGGGCTATCCGATACACCACACATATCAAAAGATCTAGCAACGTGGACATTAGAATTACTTGTATCTACATAATTGGACTGGGTATTCATACCACAGTAGATTGCAGCCTCTTGATGACGCTCTTTTCGTAGCAAGAATAGGCTGGAGACCATTCAAAGTTTCGTCCCCAGCGGAGTCGCCAAAAAGTGTGTTCGCACACGAACACGTCACCGTGTACCCTCGACGCCGAGCGTGATGCGCGGCAGCACGCGCAGAGGGAGGCTCGCCGGAAGCGCGGTATGCAAGACAGTCCGGCGGGCTCTTTTGAGACCCGAAACCCCGTTCGCCCGGGAGGGACCCCGTCAAGGCGGCGCGGCGGCTATGGGCTGACCTAGGTCGGCCTAACCGCCCCTAGAGCCTCGTGGATTCGCAGTCTTCAATCTTGAAGAACGACGAAGAACGAGAAGAAAGATACAAGAGAGAGGGATAAAAAGTAGATGAACACGAAAAAGTAGTAGATTTATTTGTTCGATTGGTGTTGGTTCAATCGGCCGTCACCCCTCGTGTATATAAGGAGTGGTTGGACTTTCCGTGCAAGAAAGAGGGTTGGATTCACGTCCAAAACCCTAGTTGGGGTCCAACTCGAACAAGCAAACCCGAAATTTGCATAACTATTCGGTTAAAAACTTGCCTGTACTTTCTAGACCACTTTTGAGATAGTAAACGAGCTCAGATCAAAATATCGCAAAAATAAAAGTTGTTCGTCTAGAAAATACGAAGAACTTTCATGTTTTGCACTTTTTCATATGACCTGATCTTCATGGCCTTATCCCCTTGTTTTCGTATCAAACTCGGATTGCGACCGAACGAATTTAACTCAATTCGTCCCTATGTTGAATGTGGAGGTCGTATACTTGCTCGGATGAAGATGGTTCCAAAAGCAAAGTTGTTCGTCTCGAAAAACTGAACAACTCCCATGTTTACCACTTTTTTATCTGAGTTGATCTTGATCGCTCAATCTTGGTCGTAAACAGGTAAGTCAATCTAGCGATTTTTAGACGAATTTTGGACTTTCGTCCACGCCAAAGGTGAGACATGGTACGTGGTCCGGCGACCACCTAGTTCCGTCCGTGCTAATTCGGTCTTGGCAGTATTTTGGCTTTAACTTTTCCATACTAACTTGGATTAAGATGATTCAAAAACCAAAGTTGCTTGTTTCGACGAGACGCACAACTTTCTTGTTTAGAACTTTTCCATTTAAGGTCATCTTGAATAAGTCATAGTTGAAGCCTCCATATATCAGTCTCCGAATCTTCTCTGGACACTAGCATAATCGGCTATTAAGCCTGATCATGACTTGACTTGATATGGTGCCTCTTTGATGATGATTAATATTCCTCGTAGTGGACTTTTCTGAGTGTGTGTCTCTCGCCATTTTTCTTGATTAGCTACGAGCCTTAAAACGAGTGCCAACACTCTCGCACACCATCTTGCAGCTTGTAACTTCTCTAACTAGATCAATACGCCTGGAAGCTAACTAACTTCACATATTAGGGAGTGCCTCTATGACCAGTTTCTTGGAGATGCCAGAGGACTGGGCTCCGGCGGCATCTCCCTGAAACTGGCCGTAGTGGTGTCCCTGCTCTCGCAAGCCATCTTTGAGATGTCTCAAACTGGCTAGAGGACTGGACTCACAAGGATGTCTATTTATAGTACAAGCAGCTCGGCATAGTGTCAACATTCACGACATAATGTCGACACTCACCCCTATTATTAGTGTTGACTCATGTTTTGTCCCGGTTGGTGTCTCCAACCGGGACTAAAGGTTCATCTTTAGTCCCGGTTGGCGACACCATCCTGGACAAGGTAAAAGCCGCACGACATAATGTCGACACTCACCCCTATCATTAGTGTTGCCTGCCTTAGCCTGCCTGCCCTAGCCTGGCGCAAGCTTTAGTCCCGGTTCATCTTTAGTATGCTAATAGATTTATCTATAGTTGTTTTCCTAGTAGTTCATGGTGTGCTTGGCAACCACCTGTGATGATGAGCTCATGGTATTGAGCCAAGAGAAACATGATCCATAAACAAACCAGAACCAACCGGGATTGGCCCAGACTGGGACAGTGGGGAACTGTTCATCTAACATGGAGGCACTTAGATTCATTGTGAAGGGCATCGTGTTCCTTAAGGACAGTTATGGCGACAAGTAGAAGAAGAGGACAAAACACCTCCAATCAGGGTATAACTGTGTACTTTGCGCTGGCCAGGAGGAGGAAACGGTGGAGCACCTCTCTTCTTTCATTGCTCTTTCAGTAGTAGCTGCTGGAACTTATTAAACATACATTGATTCAACAAGGGGATTGGCTAGACATTATTTCTGAAGCAAAGCATAGGGGAAATATTTAAATGTTCATGCAGACCTTCATGATGGAAGCTTGGAGCATCTGTAAGGATAGAAACAACTTAGTTTTTAATTCCATACCCCCTCTATGCTTTCCTTGAAGGAAAGATTTATAGAAGATTTTAGCCTTCTAATCCATAGGACAAAGCCCGCTTTACATCCACTCATACGAGGCATAGTTAATTCTCTATGAGCTTTTGTCCTCAAGAAAAATGTTTCAGGTTACTATGTAAATATGTAATTATGTAAATACTTCTGTTTTTTAATATATTGAAAGCAGTAGAGGCCTTCCCTATTGTTAACAGGTTCAAAAAAATTAGAAGCAGAGGAATCAGATGGTGGAGAGGAGAGACACTTCTAGGTATTGGTCTGCTGAACAACCATGCACCATTTTGAGAGGGGCAAGGGAACAGTGATGGCATCTGAAGAGAGATTGGATCACAATGGGAATTTATGTTTAGGGGATCGGAAGGGGAAGCGATGAGGTATGGAATTCGATAAGGCTTCATGCACAAATAGGGCAGCCTCCCTTGAAATGCTTGCACGGCCTAATGTGGACGCGAGTTGGATGATGTAGTGGGACCGCTAAGGTGGCATAGTTACATATTGAGAGAGATAAGTTAGTGGCGTTGATCTTCTTAGTTACCCCCTCTATTCTGGATTATAGGGCTAAATTTGCAAAATGCTGGAACCAAGGTGGTTACCCATTGGCCATGAAAAACGGGAGAGACATAGAAATTTAGCCTTGATAGATTATCTAATTAACACCATAATCCCAACAATTATCTTAGCCCCACTTCCTCCATCCTCCACGACATGCACTGGTCAGATTGTTCCTTTTCACACGACATGCATGCAACATAAAAAAAACTCCACGGTTTTCACGCAAGGAAACCCAGGTGAGGAGAAGAGGAATCAATTGGAGTAATTAGAGGAGAGTAAACAGGAGCAATAAGTGCATAAATTTGCCTAATATTTTGGAATCTCGTCAAAATTGCGATTACCCCTATAATACGAAATGGAGGGAGTATATAGGATTTGTTTTTTCCAAAGTGGCCTAATACCATTTGTGTGTTCTAGGAGATTGGTAATGTACCGGCATTGCATAAATTATACAAGAGGGAAATAAGGTTTTCGCTGCCCTTAATTAGACATTGATCGTCTTTATTTTCTTTATCACCTTGAAGCAATGCTTACCTGATCGATTTACATGTTTTCATTATCTATTTTCAGTTATGGGATATCATCGATGGCAGATCATGGAATTTCTTACTAAACATCGAAGACACTGTGGAAGATCAAGGTGTTGCCCAAAATCTATATGTTCTAGAGGTGTTCTGTTAAAAATTTACTGCCAAGTTTTGGTAAATTGAAAAGACAACATATCATGCACATTGGCAGAGCTAGCTCCAGTGACCCCGGGCAATTGCCCAGGCTCAGCAGTGGAAATGTGGAATTTTAGAATATCCTAGAAATTACGTGAGGGGATTAATGGGAAAACACTAAGTTAGCTCATTCCCTACATTCCCTGCCCGAGGCTGTACTTTATACGAGCATTAGGAGAAGTTTTTATATCATTCTCCGGTGGTATGTGATTATGCAAGGCTATTTTGGGCTGTACCCGAAGACTATTTTAGTTTTAAACTGCCAAGACTGCAGCCTTTAACAAGGTCAATGGACTTCCTGGATGCAACATTTATCCTGAAAAATGGATACAGATGATGTGCTCGCGGTGATGTGGGAAATTTAGAGTAGTGGCAACAAGTACATTCATGAAGATTTCCGCAAAAAAAGTACATTCATGAAGAAACCTAATACCAAAAGCACATATCCATGTTGCTTGTTGATGAATTGGTTTGTTCACTTGAGGTTAGGAGGAGGTTGAGGTGCATTTCTGTTTCTAAATGGAGGTTGAGGTGCATTTCTGTTTCTAAATGGTCTCCTCCAGGAATTGGATGAATGAAAGTGAACATAGATGCAACTCTTGATGCCAGGGGTGGCATTGAGCTGCAGGTGTTGTGGCTAGGGAGTATACTGGAAATTTTATCACTTCAAAGTGCGTCAAGTATGAACATGACCGACCCTTTTACTGTTGACTTACCAGCATGTTGAGTTGCAAACTTGCTAGCTAGGAAGTATGATTTTCAGAGAGGTATAGTAGAAATTGGTTGACAGATGGTTCAGCAGGTGTGGTATTCAGAAAATTAGGAGAGATTAGTAGGAGTACATGTGCTCTGTGAGGTGAGATTCAGAAAATGCCACATGGTTCAGTAGATGTCACCTCACACTGTTTTAGGAATTCATGTTGTTGTTTGCAAAGTGTGGCACGAACTCTATTCTCATGTCTGTGCAAAGGAGGCTCTAAGCATAGATGGTAACATATTAAACTAAAAGTTTAGGCCCGGTGAGCTACGAGTGTTCTGAAGCCACTTGTTGAGCATCATGCTGCTACTTGTGGGCCTAGGGTGTTTCTATCACTAGATGTGGGCTAGGGAGGTAGATGCTCATGCAGGTGTTGTGCTTCTTGTAGGCCGCTTGCTGCCCATTCACGGGCTCAGGGTTAAACAGCTGGAGTCACTTACGATCAAGTGTGCTACACGTAACGTATCTCTGATGGTCCCTTGGTTGTAGACCCTATCTCCCTATCTGTCATTGCATGTTGGTTGCATCCTGATTTGTGGTTGTGGGGAGTTGTTTTTCACCTAGGGGTTGAGAGTTGTTTTTCACCTAGGTCCAACTAAAGACGGCGCCAACCAAGAAGCCGATGGCCAAGAAATATCAGCAACCACAATATGTAGAAAAGTCCAACCGAAGATGACAACAGTCATCACAAGAAGATGAGGAGCGGAGAGCCAGGAGAGATGTCTCCAAGCTAGGAGGATGGCATCGTCAGAAGAGTGAAGAACCTTGACTAGAGCTAGCCTCAACCCTCACCTATAAAACCTCCAACTAACACACCTTAATGTAATACGATGTGGTATAGATGTGCGACGGTTGGCAGCTGAATATTCAGGTGAAACTTTCTCAATTTACTCAAAATCAACACACCTACATATTAAGTATTATATTTACACTATGTACACAACATCCAGCCTCAACAGTTTCTAATTTTGTGAGAAATAAAAATATCGGTGCTCTTTCCAAGCAAGAAAGAAATAAAATATAATATTCTCAGTTCCTTTATTGAAGTATATATTATTTAGATTAATTGTTCAATACTTTTTATCAATGCTATTTTTTGATCGGCTGTATGTTTTGATGCCATCAGTTCTGATAGGAATTTATTCTTTTGTCCAAAAAGAGATATGGTCATACAAGTGCGTAATCTAATTTTGTAACTTATGAAGGAATTTCCATGTTCATATCACATCTATCCATACTATACAAATTATAGACTCCCTTGAAATTAGATTCCATGTTAACTAGTGAAAATAAATTCTAGCGGTCCATATTCCAGGATCCAAGTTTTGGGTCTGGATTATTCCTATTGCTTGCAAAACAAATGATGTTCTTTATCATCTCACTGTTCTTGATCTTCTCTTTTTTTCGCTGCACCGAATTTTTGCATTATATCCTCTCCAATATAAGGCACCTTGGGTCTCGAAGGATGTTGCTGAAGCATCGGATAGTTGGAGAAACTTTTCCATCGATAGATATTGCTAGTGGCATAATTTATGAGGATCATGGAGGCTGGATTCTAGCCTTATAGACAACATTTCCTGCAAATTGGCCATGGCTATCAAGACCATTACCATTGTACTACAATTTTCTCTTACATGTGTGTTAGTATGTGAATCCTCGAGAAAAATAGCATATCTATCAACTGATTTGCATCAATTTAGAAAATACTTGTTATTTACTCTTGGGATTGGACTTGATAGGATGCTAATAGTTTTGGTTGGTTCATAAGTTTGTAGTGTGTAGTCTTATTCTTGGAGTTGGTGCCTCTAGATTTTGTATTTGTTGCTTGATATATCGCTGGGTTTCTAGGATAAATGTGTGTTTCTACTTACTACAAGGTGCACAAGTTCCAAATTAGCATTACTTCTGAGTCGTATGTGAAGGTGCCATGGTTAGCTTAGTTTTTTATTGTATAAACTTCACTATTTTTTGCACTTTTATTATGTGTTACTGTGAAAAAGGTCGCATAATGACACATATGTATCTTTATGCTAGTTTATACTAGAACATGCTCTAGGTGTTTATATTTTCTATTCATAGAACTTGATGGCCCCTAATTTTCTAGCATAAGTTTTTCCATATCTTCGTTTCATGATATTTACTACTTAGTAGTCTCTGCCAATTTCAATGACCGATATAGAGGGCATCTTCACATTAGTCCCCACTCTTCGCAGAATACTAGACAAGGTACATTAGTTTTGGTAAGATGGCAATTTTTTTCCTATTTCTATGTTTTATTTTGTCTCCCTTGCATATCGAAGTGTATATATATAACCTAAAAAAATTGTATATCATCTCCATATTGTTTTGAGTGAAGGAACAAATGATCCAATTTTGTACCACTTCACTAGATGGTTTGAACTGCTAGGCTTTCCCATCACTTCCTCATATAGGAGTTAGGAACCTAATTCTATCGTCTCATGCTTGGGTTTAGATTTCTTTTCATGTCCGGATGATATAGGAGGTGGGTGTTAATTTTTTTATTTATTCTGGTATTTAGATAAGTACCCGAAGGGAGGGTGCATTATTATTTCAACAGATACAGATATTCTATTTTCCCCCTTGAAGCGAGTTCTCCTAATAGCGGCCTCATACTGGAAACTTCTACAATATATTTCTTTTGGTCATATTGTTAAAACTTCAAACTTCATGACTATACCATGGGACACAAGATATCATATCTTCAGCAATGTGGATCGTAAGACAAAGTTGCAACCAATAGTTCTTAGTTCTTACAAATTGAAATAGGTGATAACCTAAAGTGCTATATCGAAATTGGTCCTCTCCATTGGGCATAACTCACTTCAAAATAATTATGTTTTAGGATTGCGGCTTTTTTGTTCCCAATTGATTAGAAGTATTTCATTGGTAGCATTTGTTGGAATTTTTGCCTAAATAGGCCCAGCCTATTTACTATATGCCAATAAATTCCTGAAATCCTAAAGGCCCATTTGGCCCATTCATGCAAGGCAGGAGCTTGGAAAAATGTTTAGTCCCACATTGCTAGTTGAGTGAAAGTTGGACCAGCTTATAAGGAGAGCTCTTCCACCGCTTGTACGATCTTGAGAATAGAAGACATATACACGCGTGCTCCTCCTCGCTCGCCTCGCCTTGCCACGTCACGACGTGCGAGCGCCGCGGGTTGCGGGAATCTCGCCGAACCGAGCTTTATTTTCCCATGCATGAATGGTATATCAATAGTTGTACAGAAGCTGAAATGTTTTGCTCGAGTGGACTTTTAATACGAGTTGAAATGAATACGAACTGAGTGGAGGCTGTCTGGTTAGCTGCCGCCTGTTCGCTTCAACTTCCATCCATTCATTTTATCTCCTGTGCAGCCTGTCTGCCTTCCCTCTATGCCTATAAGAGAGAGGTCGTGCCTCCTCTCGGACACACAGTTCCACATCCCTTTGCGTCTCCAGTTCCTGAGCACTGTGCTACCTAGTCTTCCCTATCCCTTCTTGCGGTGTGCACTGTGAGCCGGGACAGTAGGCCTCCGAGACCCTGCTGCTTCGGGTCATGTACGGGAGAAGGGTGATAAGGTTTTTGGGGAAATCTATTGGCGCAACTATTGGCTTCATCACGGACTCCTTCACAGATAGCGATAGCGCCGACGTCTTCCCCAACGAGGACTTCTTCCTTGACATCGGCAACCTCTTCCTCCACAACATGGCTGACGATGGTGTCAACGCGAACGCTGGCGGTTCCTCTGCTGCTACTGTGATGTACATCCTCTTTCTCAACTTTGTTCTGATTGTATCTCAAGTTCTATGCCTTGCAATCCGTTTGGTTCTCTACCTTAATCTGTATTCGCTATTTCACATGATTAGTATAATTTCTATTATTCTATTTCATGTTTTATCTAGCGTTTATTATGGTTAATTTGCTTGGTAAATTGCTCTTTTATTCAACAATCCAAAAACCTTATTTCAGGCAATTTTCCCCAAGTGGCTTTGTTGCTTCTATGAAGCCACCTGTGTTTGAAGGTGTCAATTACAAAAGATGGTGTGTGAGAGCAGTGCTCTAGTTTCAGACCATGAGGTGCTATAACGACATCTATGGCGCACCTGAGGGAGATCTTAATCCTGCTCAGGAAGAGGTGTTCCAAAAACTTGATACCACTTTCAAGGATGCCTTGATCAGCATTCTTGGCGACAATATTGTCGATTCATATCTGTCATTTAGTAATGGCAAGGATATGTTGGATGCGCTCGAGAGAAAATTTGGAGTCTCCGATGCTAGCGGTGAACTGTATGTCATGGAACAATTCTATGACTATAAGATGGTTGATGACCGCCCATTGTGGAGCAGGCTCATGAAATACAGTCACTTGCTAGGGAGCTTGAGCACTTCACTTGTGTGTTACCGGACAAGTTTGTTGCTGGAGGCATTATTGCCAAGCTTCCCCAGTCATGGAGGAATTTTGCTACTTCTCTAAAGCACAAGAGACAAGAGTTCTCCGTGACGGATCTCATTGGGACTCTTGATGTGGAAGAGAAGGCGAGAGCAAAAGACACACGTGCTCGAGGTACCGAGGGAGGTTCTAATGCCAATCTGGTATATAAAAGGAACTTCCAGCCTCACAAGTTCAAGAACAAAGGCAAGTTTGATGGCAAATGAAAGTTCGATGGAAAGAACAAGGTCTCATAGTCTACCAGCTTCAAGAAGAAGACGGTTAAGAAGAAAGGTGCTTGTCATGTGTGCGGTGATCCTGATCATTGAGTTCTTGCTTGTCCCAACCGCTTTGACAAGCGCTAGCATGGGAAGGGCAGCAAGACTGCTAATGTTGTCATGAGCGACGTTGAGATGAAAGATGTTGGGTATGGTATATTACCTACTATTCTTTTATTATATCATTCTCCTGATTGGTGGATTGACACGGGCGCTAATGTACATGTCTGTTTTGATATTTTCATGTTTTCTTTATATTAGGTCAGAGGGACTCAAACCATGCTGATGGGGAACGTCTCACATGCTTCTGTTCATGGTGTTGGTACGGTCGATCTGAAGTTCACTTCGGGAAAGACCGTGCGCCTGAAGAACGTGCATCATGTTCCCTCAATAAATAAAAATCTTGTTAGAGGATCTCTTATGTGTCAAGATGGCTACAAGATTGTATTCGAGTCCAATAAATTTGTAATTTCTAAGTACGGAACCTTTGTTGGTAAAGGCTATGAGTGTGGAGGCTTGTTCCGCTTATCTTTGTCAGACATTTGTAATGAAGTTGTTAATCATATTTACACGAATTTTGAATCAAATGTCTGGCACTCTCGTCTTTGTCATATTAATTTTGGTTGTATGACACGGCTAGACAAAATTAATTTAATCTCTGATTTCACAATTGTTAAGGGATCTAAGTGCCAAGTCTGCATGCAAGCTAAACAACCTCGAAGTCACATACGACTGCAGAAGTGACAAATTTAACACCACTAGAGCTCATACATTCTGATCTTTGTGAGATGAATGGTGTGTTGACAAAGGGTGGAAAGGAATATTTCTTGACTTTTATCGATGACTCTACGTGATATTGTCATGTGTATCTTCTGAAATCAAAAGATGAGGCTCTAAGTTTCTTCAAAATCTATAAAGCTAAAGCAGGAAATCAACTTGATCAAAAGATTAAGAGGCTTAGATCTGATCATGGTGGAGAGTATTTTTCCAATGATTTTGATTCCTTTTGTGCGGAACATGGTATAATTCATGAGAGGACGTCTCCCTACTCACCCCAGTCAAATGGAGTAGCCGAAAGAAAGAATCGTACTCTAACGGATTTGGTTAACGCCATGTTTAACACATCGGGTCTCTCCAAGGAATGGTGGAGGGAGGCACTATTGACTGTGTGTCATGTCCTAAACCGAGTTTCCACAAAGAACAAAGAAATTAATCCATTCAAGGAATGGGAGAAGAAAAGATTAAAACTCTCTTACTTACTACTTGGGGTTGTTTGGCAAAGGTTAATGTACCAATCCCCAGGAAGCGCAAGCTTGGACCAAAAATCATCGATTGTGTTTTTCTGGGCTATGCTTTCCATAGCATTGGTTATAGATTCTTGATAGTAAAATCTGAAGTACCTGACATTCATGTCAGTACAATCATGGAGTCGACTGATGCGACTTTCTTTGAGGATATCTTTCCTATGAAGGATAAACCTAACTCATCAAATTCGGAGATACCTAGTTCATCTAATCAGGAAATTGCTACATTTTCGAAACCTACCATTCCAGTTGAACACTCTGAAAGTCCTAAGGAAGAGGATAATGAAATTCCTAAAAGGAGCAAGAGACAGAGGACTACAAAGTCCTTTGGTGATGATTTCATTGTGTATCTTGTGGATGACACTCCCACTTCCATTTCAGAAGCATATGCATCTCTTGATGCTGACAACTAGAAGGAAGCCGTCCATAGTGAGTTGGATTCCATCTTAGCTAATGGAACATGGGAGATCACTGATCGCCCTTATGGGTACAAACCTGTAGGATGCAAGTGGGTGTTTAAGAAAAAGCTTAGACCTGATGGTACTATTAAGAAGTACCAGGCATGACTTGTGGCCAAGGGATATACTCAAAAAGAAGGTGAAGACTTCTTTGACACTTACTCGCCTACTTCCAGATTGACCACCATTCGAGTATTACTCTCATTGGCTACCTCTCATGTTCTTCTTGTTCATCAAATGGACGTTAAGACAACTTTCCTTAATGGAAAGTTGGATGAGGAAATTTACATGGATCAGCCCAATGGCTTTGTGGCAAATGGTCAAGAAGGAAAGGTGTGCAAGTTGTTGAAGTCTTTATATGGCCTAAAACAAGCCCCTAAGCAGTGGCATGAGAAGTTTGAAAGTACTTTAACTGTTGTAGGCTTTGTTGTAAATGAAGCTGATAAGTGTGTGCACCATCGCCATGGTGGGGGTAAGGGAGTCATCCTTTGTTTGTATGTTGATGACATACTGATTTTCGGAACTGATACGTCGTAAATGTATCTATAATTTTTGATGATCCATGCTTGTTTTGTATCGACTTTCTTATGTTTTGTCTACACATTGAGGTATTTTTATACATTTTTCGGAACTAACCTATTGACAAGATGCCGCAGTGCAAGTTGCCTGTTTTCTGCTGTTTTTGGTTTCAGAAAAGTTAGTAAGGAAATATTCTCGGAATTGGACGGGACAAAATCCAAAGTCAATATTTTACCAAAAGGAACACGGAGTCCTGAGGGCAACCGAAGGGGGGCATCAAGGCGGCCACACCTGGTGGCAGCGCGGCCCAGGGGGGTGCCAGCCCTAGGTGTGGGCCCCTCGGGCGCCGAGCGACCTTGCCCCTTCGCCTATAAAAGCACCCCGATGCAGAAACCCTAAGTACCCGATCAAATCTCCACGAAACAGTCTGTAGCCGCCGCCACCATCGTCCCTAGATCATGGGGATCTGAAGCTCTTCCTGGCACCCTGCCGAAGGGGAGAGATCATCTCGGAGGCCTTCTTCATCACTATGCCAACCTCCGGAGTGATGCGTGAGTAGTTCACCCTAGGACTATGGGTCCATACAGTAGATAGATAGTTGTTTCTCCTCCTTTGTGCTATCATGTTTAGATCTTGTGAGCTCCGTTCATGATCAAGATCATCTATTTTTAATCATACATGTTGTGTTTGCGGGGATCTAATGGATGTTGAGATACTATGTCAGATTGATTATTGATTCTATCATGTCTGTGTTATTTGTGATCTTGCATGCTCTCTGTTGTTCGTAGATGCTTTGGCCAAGTAGATGCTTGCAACTCCAAGAGGGAGTATTTATGCTCGATAGTAGGTTCATGCCTCTAGTAATCTGGGGAAGTGACAGAAATCTCTAAGTTTGTAGATGTATTGTTGCTACTAGGGAGAAAACAACAATCCTTTGTCCATGGGGCAATTGTATTGTTTACTTTACACACATTGCTTAATGCAATTATCTGTTGCTTACAACTTAATACTGGAGAGGGTTCGGATGATAAACCTGAAGGTGGATTATTAGTCATAGATGCAGTTGGATTACGGTCTATGTATATTATTGTAATGCCCAATCAAATCTCATAGGATTCAAGATGTCTAGTATATGCATTGTTATGCTTTCTCAATCTGTCAATTGCCCCGCTGTAATTTGTTCACCCAACATGTTATCTATATTAAGGAGAACACCTCTAGTGAACTGTGGACCTCGGTCCATTCCTTTATCATTGATATTCCATCCACTTTTACTATTACCGTTTACTTTCTACAAGCAAATATTATCTTCCATACTATACGTTTAATCCTTTGTTTTCAGCAAACCAGTGAGATTGAGAACCTCACTGTAAGTTGGGGCAAAGTTTTGAGTTTGTGTTGTGTAGGTTCCAAGTTTTTAGCAACACCTTGGAGTTATTTCCTTACTCCTACTGGCTCGATAACCTTGGTTTCATAACTGAGGGAAAACTTGTTGTTGTGCTCATCACACCTTGCTCTTGTGGTCTCCCAACAGGCTCTACGTCACCGAGCCACACATCAAGATTTCCTGGCGCAGTTGCCGGGTGATACGACCAATTTGAATCACCATTCTATATCATAGTTTGCCTCTATTCATTGATTATGACTTATTATGAGGTGTTACTTATGTCTTTTCCTCTGTTTTTGCATGTTGGATGATTCTTGGAGGATGGACTGCCGGAGTCAGGTTTTTGATGGAAAAAGAGGTGTTTTGATGCAATTTCCCAAAGATCAAAAAAATACCAGAAAAATATTGGAAAATTATATTTTCCCAGAAGACGGAGGCAGCCAGAAGGAGAGGCGTAGCTGGGCCACAGGGGGCCCACACCCCCCTAGGTGTGGGTCCCCCTAGGCAGGGCCTAGGCCAGGTGTGTCCCACCTGGCCGGCTCCCGACTTCGCCCTCTCGCCTATATCTTCCTCTCGGAACCCTAATAGCAGGGGAGCGACCATAGAAAGATTTCCGCCGCCTCTGTGGGGCGGAAAACACTGAGAGAGAAAGAGCTCTCCAGCAGACAGATTTCTGCCAGGGAAATTCCTTCCCGGAGAGGGGAGATTGTCGCCATTAACACCATCATCAAGCTAGGCTTCATCAGGATCATCATCATCATCCACACCATCATCTCCACCAGCACCATCATCACCACTCCGTCCCACTGTAACAATTGTGTTGGATCTTGCATTAGTTCTTAGGGGAAACTTTCCCGGTATCAATTACTATTGTAGTTGATGCTTGTGAGTGGAACCATTGGATTAGTGTTTATGTTCAGATTGTTATCCATCACCATATCATCTTGGATCTTGATCCATATGATGTCTTGTGAGTAGTTCGTTTAGTTCTTGAGGACATGGGAGAAGTCATGTTGTTAGTAGTGGATTTGTATTGAGTTATTATTCAATGGTTTAGTATTTAAGTTGTGGTGCTATTCTTCTGGTAGTGTCATGTGAACATCGACTACATGCTACTTCACCATTTATGGGCCTAGGGGAATGCATTGTGTATTTGGCTACTAATTGTGGGGTTGCCGGAGTGACAAAACCTGAACCCCCATTAGGACACCTTTGCATAAGGGAGTGTAGGATCTTAGAGTTTAAGGCTGTGGTTGGATTTATATCTTAATTACTTTCCTGTAGTTGCGGATGCTTGAAGGGGGTTTAATCACAAGTATGTATTAGTCCAAGTAAGGTTGGTACATTAGCATAGGTTCACCCACACAACACTTACAACACCAAAGAAGAGTACTTAGCTATATGAAGCGAAAGCACTTGACAGAATTCCCATGTGTCCTCGAGAACGTGTGGTCCTTATAAGTATTTCCACCGGCTTGTCCTTTGCTAAGAAAGGATTGGGCCACGTTTTGCATTTTTTCATTGTATTTATTACTTGCACTTTGTTTTGTTGCTTTATCAGAATCCGTTTGTTAAGTATTTACAAAGATTTCCTGCTCCATACCACTAGTCAACACCTTCTGCTCCTCGTTGGGATTAACACTCCTATTTATCGAAAGTACTACGATACACCTCCTATACTTGTGGGTCATCAAGACTATTTTCTGGCGCCGTTGCCGGGTTGTGAAGCGCTATTGAAGAGTGGAACTGGTAAAGGAAACTTCTACTATGAGTATTGCTTTTTGTTTCTGTTTGTTGCTTTATTTCCAATATGGATAACCCACTCGGTTTTATGTTTGGGAAAACTAATACCACTGTTAGGGTAGTAGATGAACCACCGCCAGTTGAGATAGATCCTTTTAAGATACCTACAAGTATTGTTGATTGTGTTATGGATAATTATTATTTAGGGGATGGAACTGTTCATCCTGGTGATCACTTGTTTTTTATCCATGAATTATGCGGGTTGTTTAAGTGTGCAGGTATCACAACTGAACAGGTGAAGAAGAAGTTACTCTCTATATCCTTGAAAGGGAGAGCCGAAGAATGGTATAAGCTGCTGAAGAATGGACAATCCATGTAATGGGAGGAAATGGCTTCTCTCTTTTATTCAAAATTCTATCCTCCCAGTGAGATTCATAAGGATAGAAATCTGATATATAACTTTTGGCCTCGTGATGGAGAGAGTACATCTCAAGCTTGGGGGAGATTAAAGTTACTAATGCTTAAATGTCCTATTCATGAACTCCCTAACAATATTATTATCAATATTTTTTATGCTAGGCTTTCTCTTCATGATAAAGATTTACTAGATGCTTCTTTTGCTGGATCATTCACACGTATGAAGGAAGAAGCTAAATGGGATCTCCTAGACCGTATTCAAGAAAACACTAAAGCTTGGGAGAATGACAAAGGAAGAAAGTCAGGTATAAACTATGATTATGAATGCATTAAATATTTTATGGGAACTGATGACTTTCGTGATATTAGCAATGATTTTGGTCTTGAATCCCAAGTTCTTGCAAAATATTTTAAGGCCTTTGCCTCTTATATTGAAATTCCCAAAAAGGAGTGGGAAAAGTACCATGCTCCTTATAAAGACATTGTTACCCATGTTCCTGCTAGCATAGAAGTTTGTACTGTTGATCCTATTTTGCCTAAACCTTATGTTGAGAAAATCCTTTTTCCTGCTAAGGTAAAGGAACATTCTATCATAGCTAATGTGGTTAGCAAAAGTGCAAAGAAAATTGTGGAACTCGATGAGCAAATTAGTATTGAGCCTGCGGTAGCTATTGTGAAACACCTTGTCACTAGAAATATAGAGGATGAGCATATTGTCTTCTGTGAAGATGCTTCTAATATTGTCTCTCATCCTGGAAAAGTTAGAAAAGCTAGTGTTCCTATGCTTTCTGTTAAAATTGGTGATAATTGCTATTATGGTTCATGTGATATTGGTGCTAGTTCTAGTGATATTCCTTATGAGCTTTACAGGGAAATTATGCATGAAATTGGTCCTTGTGAGCTTGAGGACATTGATGTGGTTATTCACCTTGCTAATAGAGAGACATTTTGTCCCATTGGCATTGTAAGAGATGTGGAGGTTCTTTGTGGTAAGATTAAATATCCTGCTAATTTTCTAGTACTTGGTTCTGAAGCTAGTAAAACCTATCCTATTATTTTTGGTAGACCTTTCTTGAATACTTGTGGGCCTATCATAGATTGTAGGAAGGAAAAGGTTTTGACTAAGTTTGATGGAGAATCTTATGAGTTTAATTTTTCCAGCTTTGCTAAAACTCCTTATGAAAATGAATTGCCTAATGAGGATTTCAGGGTTGAACAACTTTCTACTATTTCTCTTGCTCCTAACAATGCCTTGCAGCAATTTCTGGAAGATCATGAAAGCGATGTCTTCATGAAGCAAATAAATGAGATTAACGAGGTTTTCCTTCGTTAGCCTGAGCAGCTTAAGCATAATCTACCTATGGAAGATTTGGGTACCACACTACCACCTAAGGGGGACCCTGTTTTCGAACTAAAACCTTTACCTGATGATCTTAAATATGCTTATCTTGATGATAAGAAAGTATATCCTGTTATTATTAGTTCTAAACTTTCAGGAAACGAAGAAGAAAGGTTATTGGAAATACTGAAGAAACACCGAGGAGCTCTGGGCTATACTCTTGATGATCTAAAAGGGATTTCTCCTACTATATGTCCGCATGCTATTAATATAGAACCTGATGCAAAACCAGTTGTTGAGCACCAACACCGTCTAAATCCTAGGATGAAGGATGTGGTAAGAAATGAGGTATTAAAACTCCTTGATGCTGGTATTATTTACCCTATTGCTGATAGTGAATGGGTTAGCCCTGTTCATTGTGTTCCCAAGAAAGGGGGAATTACCGTTGTGCCTAATGAAAATAATGAGATTATACCCCAGAGAGTAGTGGTTGTGTATTGGATGTGCATTGATTTTAGAAAGGTTAATAAAGTTACTAAGAAAGATCATTATCATTTGCCCTTTATTGATCAAATGCTTGAGAGGTTGTCTAAAAAGTCCCACTTTTGTTTCCTTGATGGTTATTCTGGGTTCTCTCAAATTGTTGTGAAAGCACAAGACCAAGAGAAAACCACTTTCACTTGTCCTTTTGGTACTTATTCTTATAGGCGTATGCCTTTTGGTTTATGTAATGCTCCTGCTACCTTTTATAGATGTATGTCTGCTATCTTTCATGGTTGTTGTGAAGAAATTGTGGAGGTTTTCATGGACGATTTCTCCGCCTATGGAACTTCTTTTGATAACTGTTTGCACAACCTTGATAAAGTTTTGCAGAGATGTGAAGAAAACCACCTTGTTCTTAATTGGGAGAAATGCCATTTCATGGTTAATGAAGGGATTGTTCTTGGACACAAAATTTCTGAAAGAAGCATTGAAGTTGATAGAGCCAAAATTGAAGCAATTGAGAAGATGCCTTGCCCCAGAGATATAAAATGTATTCGTAGTGTCCTTGGTCACGCTGGTTTCTATAGGAGGCTTATTAAAGATTTCTCCAAAATTTCAAATCCCCTTACTAACCGTCTTCAAAAAGATGTACCTTTTGTTTTTGATGACGATTGTAAGGAAGCTTTTGAAACTTTGAAGAAATCCTTGACTAATGCTCCTATTGTTCAACCACCTGATTGGAGTTTACCTTTTGAAATTATGTGTGATGCTAGTGATTTTGCTGTGGGTGCTATCCTTGGGCAACATGTTGATAAGAAGTTGAATGTTATTCATTATGATAGCAAGACTTTAGATGTTGCTCAAAAGAATTATGCTACTACTGAGAAAGAGTTCTTAGATGTAATCTTTGCCTGTGATAAGTTTAGACCTTATATTGTCCATTCAAAGGTCACTATTCATACTGATCATGCTGCTATTAAGTACCTTATGACAAAGAAGGACGCTAAGCCTAGGCTTATTAGATGGGTGTTGCTTTTACAAGAGTTTGATCTGCATATTGTAGACAGGAAAGGTGCTGAAAATCCTGTTGCTGACAATTTATCTCATTTGGAAAACATTTCTTTTGACCCCTTGCATGTTAATGATAGTTTTCCAAATGAGTAGTTGGCTGCAATAAGTGTAAGTCCGCACGAGAGTCCTTGGTATGCTGATTATGCTAACTTTATTGTTTCCAAGTATTTGCCTCCAACTTTTACAGCCCAGCAAAGAAGAAAATTCTTTTATGATCTAAGGCATTACTTTTGGGATGACCCACATTTATATAAAGAATGAGTAGATGGTATTATGCGAAGATGTGTTCCAGAATTTGAACAACAAGAGATATTGAGAAAATGTCATGGCAGTGCTTATGGAGGACATCATGCTGGGGATAGGACTGCAGAAAAGGTCTTACAATCTGTATTTTATTGGCCTACCCTTTTCAAAGATGCAAGGAAGTTTGTATTATCATGTGATGAATGTCAATGAGTTGGTAACATTTCTAGACGCAATGAAATGACTATGAATTATTCTCTTGTTATTGAACCTTTTGATTGTTGGGGATTTGACTTTATGGGTCATTTTCCTCCCTCAAAAGGGTATACTCATATTCTTGTTGCTATTGACTATGTTACAAAGTTGGTAGAAGACATACCTACAAACAGCGCTGATGGTAAGACCTCTTTAAAAATGCTTAAGGATGTTATTTTTCCTAGGTTTGGTGTGCCTAGATATCTCATGACTGATGGAGGCTCTCATTTTATTCATGGAGGTTTTAGAAAAACTCTCTCTAAGTATGATGTAAACCATAGAATTGCTTCAGCTTATCATCCCCAAACTAGTGGGCAAGTAGAAATCTCCAATAGGGAAATTAAATCTATCTTGCAAAAGACTGTTAATAGATCCAGGAAAAATTGGGCTAAAAAGTTGAATGACGCTTTATGGGCTTATAGAACTGCTTATAAAAATCCTATGGGGATGTCTCCTTACAAAATGGTCTATGGGAAAGCTTTTCACTTGCCTTTAGAATTAGAACACAAAGCTTATTGGGCAGTGAAAGAGTTGAATAGAGATTTTAAACTTGCTAGTGAGAAAAGATTGCTTGACATGAGTACCTTAGATGAGTGGAGAAGTGAAGCTTATGAAAATGCTAGACTCTTTAAGGAAAAGTGAAAAGATGGCATGATAGGAGAATTCTAAAAAGGGAGTTCCATGTTGGTGAGAAAGTTCTTTTGTATAGGTCTCGTCTTAGATTTTTTGCAGGGAAACTACTCTCAAAATGGGAAGCTTTTGTTATTGAGGAAGTATATCATTCAGGTGCTATCAAAATATCTTCTTTGAAGGATGACACAACACAGGTGGTGAATGGTCAAAGACTAAAACACTATATTTCTGGAGACTCTTATAATGAAGATGTTGATATTATTCAAATGGTGACTCCGGAAGAATTTATTAGAAACCAAACACCAGAAACTGCAGAGTTCGATTTCAAATAGGTAAAAGTGGTGAAAACTGAAGGTTCGTGAAAGCCCAATCTTTTTATATTTTTGATGTTTTTATTACATAAGGAAAGTTACGAGACGGAACAGAGGAGGAAACGGAGGCCGAGGTGGCCAGACCCACCCCAAGCGCGGGCCCTAGCTAGCGGCGCCTGGAGGGGGTCTGAGCCCCCCGAGCTTCGTCTCCGCCTCATTTTCGTATCAGAACCTTCCTTATGCTTTGAAACTTCATAATATATAACCCCCCGGATTCCCCGAGGTTCGTTCATCGAGTTCTCGTCGTGTTTTTGTTTCGATCTATTTCTGTCAAGCAAATTCTCAGTTTTGGAGCTACAATGTCTTCCTCTAGATCACCCATGGAGGATTCCTCTAAGGATGTCCTCAACCCGTACATGTATGAGTTGAGGATCCATCCCAAGGAGTTGATTATCAAAGATGGAAAGGTACAGATGAAAGAAGTTCAAGGCCCTAAAGGAGAAGGCAGTCTGGAATACAAGATGGAAGCATTGGAGCAGGAAGTTTTCAGGTACAAGAAGATGGCAGAACGCGAAGTGGATGTTATTCACAAGATAAGTTCAAAACTCATCGCCAAGCACGAGGAGGAGGTTGCTGAGCTCCGAGAAGAAGTCTTCTCGCTCCATCAGACCACCAACCAATTACAAGCACAGCTCTATGACATACAAAATCAAAACTGTGAGTATGAGGCTAGATTTAATCGCATAAGCTCTGCTGCTAGTTTCAGGTTTGCGGAGAAAAGGACATACTTTTTGGATGGAGAACCTTTGCCTTGGAATTTTTATGATGACAAGAGAACACCACCACTGAAGGAGTAATTCGTCATCAGGTTTGGCATCCCCTTGGCTTGTTCCAAGCTTGGGGGAGTGTCGTGGTATCACCATCATTATCTTTTATCTTTTACCTTTTTAGTGGATTCATATCTTTGGTAGAGAGGTTATCTTATAGTTTGGTTTGCATGTGGAAGTATCTCTCCTTTAGTTGATTATCTATGTATCCCTTGGTGTGAGTGCCTTTATGGAATATTAATGAGAAGTTTCATCTTTTACTTTTTGCACTTCTTATTTTAGTTTGTAATATATATTATATGATGGATCTTGTTGATCAGTATTGGCATCACTTTGGGATCATCAAGTGGATCTAAATTGGTTTTGGAAAACCGAGTTCTGGTCAGTAGCAACACTTTTTGAGGTTTGAAAGGAAAAGAGAAAAAGCTTACAAATATTCTGTATCATTCATTTTCTTTCTTGTTGGCTCATAAGCTTAGTATTCTCTATTTAAGATCTTTTGTGTCTTCAAGGAAGGTTACATGTTTGGCTTTATCACTTGTAGGTTTGCTTGCTTCTTTCAACTCTTTTGCTTGCTACCTAGCCTTGCTAGCCAAAAAACCTGTTTTGAGAAGGCATACTTCTCATGCTTCCAACCCCTTTGAACCAAAACCTGTGCCATTTGTGTCCACCATATCTACCTATTAGCATTATTGCTATTCCAAGAAAATTCTCAAGCTTCATCTATCTTTCGAATTAAAAACTATTTTGTTATGTGAAAACTAGTTAGTAAATCTCTCACGAACTTGATGGCACACCTTATTTTCTTGCCCCTAATAGACTTGAACCATTGTGTCATCGAAGTTGTATATGCTTGCATCTATACGTTGGAATTAGCAGAACCGTGATGTCACGAGGAACGCTTTCAACATTGCACTTGTACGTAGTACACAGTTGATATCATGCTCTTTTGTTTGCGGATGTCGACGGTGTGAAATAAAGAGGGAACTTGTAAGTCCATGGAGTGATGTATGTGTGTTAGAGAAACGTCTGGGCCGCTAGCCTAAGCCATGCCTAATCATGGTGGAAACTTGCAGCATCACCATAATGAGCATTCTGTGAAGCATCCTTAATAAAAAGTTATGCACATAGTAAATAAAAAGATCGCTGAGATGCTCATTGTCTGCTTGCCTTGTCATTTTGGTTATGGGATAGCTCCTGTACCATGTGCAAGGGGTACCCGTTGGCGGTTCTTTATGATACACATGTACTTACAATGACAAGAACTTACCGTTGACCAAAGTTGAGTAGCATGAGGAGCGGCCCTCGTACTCAAGGGACATGAGATTGCCAACTTATATTTCACCAAGCATATACTCCATCTTTGTGCACTTTAACCTTAATCATCTCAAGATACCTATGATAGGGGCAATGAGGGCTCAAAGCTAGTAAGTACCATAATCTTTTGGAATCTCTTTATGACTTGAATTCCCTACTACCCTCTATGAAGGGACTTTTCTTCTATTTTCTAAGTTGAGTCAGTAAACCTACTTTCCCTCTATCTCTAGCAAGCATTTGAGTTGTTGTGTTGCAAGCATTCATATGGTGATTTATTCAATCATGTTCTTTATCTTCCTTGTTTGCATAAGACTCTTATCTATTGAGTATTACTTTGAAAGCGCTCATTGTGAAAAACCTTTTTGAGCAAAGAGTACTCTTGTTTTGAAGACTTCTACAAAAAGCTTTATTTGTGAAACTTTTTGCCAGTTGTTCTCTGACCAAGAACAAGAGTTTTCCAATTCCAATTATGATCTATCTTTATGCATATCTATTGTGACTCCTGTACTTGTTGCAAGCTAAGTTATATAATGGTGAGTTGCTTTCTTCTATGAGTTGTGTAATGGTAAGTGTGATGCTTCTTGTCCGTATTCTTTTTATCGACACTTCACTCCATAAACATGTGGGCATGTTTACTGAGCTCAGTTTTCGCTTGGGGACAAGCGAAGGTATAAACTTGGGGGGAGTTGATACGTCCAATTTCCATCACCATTATATATCATAATTTGCCTCTATTCATTGATATATGCCTTATTATGAGGTCTTACTTATGTCTTTTCCTCTATTTTTGCATGTTGGATGATTCTTGGAGGATGGACTGCCGGAGTCAGGTTTCTGATGGAAAAAGAGGTGTTTTGATGCAATTTCGCGAAGATCAGAAAAATAGTAGAAAAATATTGGAAAATTATATTTTCCCAGAAGACGGAGGATGCCAGAAGGGGAGGTGTAGCTGGGCCACAGGGGGCCCAGACCCCCTAGGCGCGGGTCCCCCTGGGTCGCGCTTAGGGAAGGTGTGGCCCACCTGGTCGGCTCCTGACTCCGCCCTCTCGCCTATACCTTCCTCTCAGAACCCTAATACCAGGGGAGCGACCACAGAAAGATTTCCGCCGCCTCTGTGGGGCAGAAAACACCGAGAGAGAAAGAGCTCTCCGGCAGACAGATTTCTGCCGGGGAAATTCCTTCCCGAAGAGGGGACATTGTCGCCATCAACACCATCATCAAGCTAGGATTCATCGGGATCATCATCATCATCCACACCACCATCTCCACCAGCACCATCATCACCACTCCGTCCCGCTGTAACAATTGTGTTGGATCTTGCATTAGTTCTTAGGGGAAACTTTCCCAGTATTAATTACTACTGTAGTTGATGCTTGTGAGTGGAACCATTGGATTATTGTTTATGTTCAGATTGTTATCCATCACCATATCATCTTTGATCTTGATCCATATGATGTCTTGTGAGTAGTTCGTTTAGTTCTTGAGGACATGGGAGAAGTCATGTTGTTAGTAGTGGATTTGTGTTGAGTTATTATTCAATGGTTTAGTATTTAAGTTGTGGTGCTATTTTTCTAGTGGTGTCATGTGAACGTCGACTACATGATACTTAACCATTTATGGGCCTAGGGGAATGCATTGTGTATTTGTCTACTAATTGTGGGGTTGTCGGAGTGACAGAAACCTGAACCCCCGTTAGGACACCTTTGCATAAGGGAGTGTAGGATATCAGAGTTTAAGACTGTGGTTAAGTTTATATCTTAATTACTTTCCTGTAGTTGCGGATGCTTGCAGGGGGTTTAATCACAAGTATGTATTAGTCCAAGTAAGGTCGGTACATTAGCACAGGTTCACGCACACAACACTTACAACACCAAAGAATAGTACTTAGCTATATGAAGCGAAAGCACTTGACAGAATTCCCATGTGTCCTCGAGAACGTTTGGTCCTTATAAGTATTTCCACTGGCTTGTCCTTTGCTAAGAAAGTATTGGGCCACTTGTTGCGTTTGTTCGTTGTCTTTATTACTTGCACTTTTTTTGTTGCTTTATCAGAAAACCCCTAAAAATCTGTTTGCTAAGTATTTACAGAGATTTCCTGCTCCATACCACTAGTCAACGCCTTCTGCACACTGAGAGATCTCCACAAGGTAAGAAGGTAAATTTCGTTGAAGAAACCTCCTCCTTGAGTGATAAAATTGATGTTATTATGTCTATGCTTGTTAATGGAAAAGCTCATATTGATCCAAATAATGTTCCTTTAACCTCTTTGGTTGCTCAACAAGAGCAAGTTGATGTGAACTTCATTATAAATAATAATTTTAGCAACAATGCTTATGGTAATAATAATTATAGGCCATACCCTCCTAAAACCTTCATGGTAAATCGGGAATGCCTAGTGAAGAAAGGATTCTAGAAGTTGAAAGATCTACTAAAACCTTCATGCAAATGCAATATGAGCAGAATAAATTATTCACTAAAACCATGGAGGAACAATCTGCTATTTTGAAAAATATTAGTCATCAACTTGAGAATTTGAATAGGGAATTCCTGGTTTACAATCCAAAATTTTGAATGCTGAAAAAAAATTCATCTTTGTTTGAAGCACAATCCTCTTTGATTAATAAAATGGTTGCTAAACTTGAAACCATGGAAAATATCTTTGCTTCTACTCATGCCATACAAGTTAGAATTGATGAAAATGTTAGACTGTTAGCTAAATTGCATGCTAAGTGGGAAAGCGAACATGAAATTGCTAGAAATAATAGTATTTGTACTATTACCACAACCAATGTTGATTCTAGAAAACCACAAGAAGTCCCCACTCCGTTTGCAATAATGACTAAACCCAATAAGAATGCTGAAATTTTTCGAAATATGGGAAACAATATTTCTACTACCTTGGATGCTAAGTTTGATTTTGATCTTGATGGTTGCAATATTTCTGAAGTAATTATGTTCCTACAAAACCTTGCTAGAAGTCCTAATGCTAGTGCTATGAATATGGCTTTTACAAAACACATTACAAATGCTCTCATTAAAATTAAAGAAGAAAATTTTGAAACATAAAGCTTCTATTCCTAGGAAATTATAAGATGATTGGGAACCAATCATTAATATGAAAGTGAATTATTTTTATCTCAAAGCTTTATATGACCTTGGTTCTAGTGTCTCTATTATGCCTAGAAAGATTTATGAAATGCTTGATTTGCCACCTTTGGAAGATTGCTATTTAGAAGTCCAACTTGATGATAATGCTAAAATGAAACTTATGGGAGTATTAATGATGTTCTTATTATGGTTAACAATGCCTTTTTCCCTATTGATTTCTATGTTTTGGATGTTGAATGCAATGCTTCTTGTCCTATTACTTTGGGAAGACCTTTTCTTAGAACTGTTGGTGCCATTATTGATATGAAGGAAGGCACCATTAAATATCAATTCCCACTCAAGAAAGGTATAGAACACTTCCCTAAAAAGAGAGAGAGAGAGAGAGAGAGAGAGAGAGAGAGAGAACGAGAGAGAGAGAGAGAGAGGATACCTTTTGCTCCTACTATTAAAGCAAAATTTGATGTTAATGCTTCTTCATTTGAAAATACTTGATTCTTGCTTCCTATGCCTAACTTAAAGGCGTTAAAGAAAAATACTAATTGGGAGATAACCCAAATTTCAGTAGGTTTTTATTTTGTTGAGTCTTGGAAGTTATTACTTCTGTAATAACCTCTCCTTATCCTTTTTTGTGTGGTTTTTGAGCCAAGAATAACCTGTAATGAGAGAGAAGTAAGATTTGGGGAAGTTGCTGTCTCGAAACAGATTTTTGTGCTTCACTGTAAAAATTTGTGAAAACTCCCAGTACGTAATATTGAGCTGTAATTTTCTGAGCTTATTCCCCAGGTTGTTATCTAACTTTAGTTATTTCAACACTTTTTTATTTGAGCAACATAAGGTCTTTGAAAAAATCAGTTTTCACCTGCTGGTCTGTTTTGACAAATTTCTGCCATTATTTGCATTTGCCTCTTAATCGGTTTCTTTTTGAGTTCTCCTTGATCACTTGAGATTTTTAAAGGAATTGCTACAGTAGATTATGTTTTAATGAAAGTTTTACTTGTGTTGAAACTAAACCCAAAGGCCTATTATCTTGAATACACTAATGTTGCCAATGAAGATTGTGCGAAGTTTTGTATGAAGGAAATTTTCAAGTGTAGGGGAAGAATGATGTGATGAGAAGAAGATTGGACAAAAGCTCAAGCTTGGGGATGCCACCCCGTGTCACCCCAAGTAATATTCAAGAGGTACAAGCTTCAAAGCTTGGGGATTCCCAAGGCGTCCCCTTCTTCATCAATAAAAATCTCAGGTCTCTTTCTAGACACTTTATTTTTATTGCTTCATGAACTTTTGTGTTGTTCTTGGAGCGCCTTAGTTTTTGTTTTTAGTTTTAGTTTGTTTGGTTTGCTTAATAAATTAGTTGGACCCCCGCATTCATTTTGTTTCAAATAAGTTGATTGGTGTTGGAAAAGAGTAGAAAGTTTCAAGATTAAGTGGTACAAAAGGGAGCTTGTTTTGACTATGGCTTAGACTTTATCATGTCATGCTAGGTGTTGCTTTGACCTTATGCTTAGTGATTATTGTTGTAGCATGAATTGTTCCTAACAATTGAGATTGCTTAATGTGCCTTGAAAGAATCATGTGTTGTTTTAACATACAAAAGCATAACATTGTGGTATTCTCCTTTGATGCTTTGTTTGGGTTGACTTGGCACATGCTTACACCATGTTATGACTATGAACCAGTCACCCTGGCCTCTATGATCATTTAGTTTTTGACTTGTGATACCACTTTATGCATTAATTGATAATGTTTTGTCGCTTTGCATGATTATGGCCATTATTGCTCTCTTAGTTGGTCGCTCCCAGTCTTTTGCTAGCCTCCACTTGTACTGAGTAAGCTCTACTCATGCATCCAACTTCCAAGAAACCAAGTTATTCCAAAGAGTCCACTATAAATTCCTATGCATAGTGTGTTACACCATTCCAAGTATATTCATGTTTTTATCTATCTTCCAAATTAAACTTGTTATGTGAAAATTAGCGATTAAAGCTCTCACAAACTTGATGGCACACTTTACTTCTTGCACCTAATAAACTTGAACCATTGTGTCATCTATGTTGTTTATATGCTTGCACTTATAAGTTGGGAATTAGCAGAACCATGCTGTCATGGGGAACGCTTTTAACACTTGTACATATTACCCAGTTGATATCATGATCTTTTGTTTACGGATGTCGGTGGTGTGAAATAAAAGGGGAGCTTGTAAGTCCATGCAATATTATATATATGTTAGAGAAATGCCTGGGCGGCTAGCCTAAGCCATGCCTAATCATGGTGGAAACTTGCAGCATAACCATAGTGAGCAATCTATGAAGCATCTTCAGAAAAAATATAAAAAAAGCACCATACTTATGGTAAATAAAAAGATCGCTGAGATGCTCATTGTCTGTTGCCTTGTCATTTTGATATGGGATAGCTCATGTGTCATGGGGAAAGGGGTACTATGTTGGCGGTTCTCTGTGATACACATATACTTACAATGACAAGAACTTGTTTGTGACTAAAGTTGAGTAGCACGAGGAACGACCCTCGTACTTGTAACACCCTCAAAATCGGCCCTATGCAAGTTTTAGCGAAAACCCGCCAAACCCGCATAGAAACGATTCAAAGGTGCCCACCAGGCACTTTCGTGCGGGTGGAAAACGAAGTAATACCATTACACAATAGTCCTCGATGGAACCCACAAAAACATATATATACAACAGCGACTCCAAGAGTCAAGAATACAGATATACAGTACAAAGATCCAAATCACCTTGAAAATGATACAGCGTCCAACTACGGACAAGATGCAAATGGGGCTAAGAGCCCTGAAGAATAACCAATGGCGTCCATAACCCTGCCCAGGCCAAGCTGGAAGGGTAACCCTGCTAACGACGTCGATCTCAAAACCTGCTAAAACAAAAGGGGTGCCGACAAAGGGCAAAAGAAAAAGAGGAGCGTCAGTACTGAGGCCAGTACACGGCGAGGCTAGAATTCGGCGGTCCTCGCCTACATAGGTATGGTGGACTGAAGCGGCAGCGCAGCATGCATTAATCAACCTATAGAGACTCGATATAACTGTCGGCTACTAGAGAGGGATAAGAAAGACCTATCCGGATCCAACCCGATACTACCACCAAACATACCCATCCTGGTATTTCCTCCTCGAGACCAAACGAGGAAGTCAACCGAGGAACTCACACAGTTGGCAGTTTTATTTATACAGTTATCGTTGCAGCAATTACTGTAGGGGTTCGTAGCATGGAAAACAAAAAATTTCTATCGCATACAAACAAACAAGCCAAGATCTATCTACTAGATTGTAGCAACGAGTCGATGGAATAACTTACCCTCGAAGATTCCAAAGTGTTTAACGAGAGCGGATTCTCGTGGGTGATGTAGTCGTACTCTTCCCGATCTCAAGATCGTGTAGACGATCCTTCCGGCGCTGCGTTCCGGCAGCGCTCCCGCAGTCGGTCACACGTTCGGTACTCGACGAAGACCTTCCTCTCCCTTGTTCCAGCAGGCAGCGGAGGTTGTAGCACCTCCTCGCGATTCCGGCAGCACAACGGCGTGGTACCGGAAGTAGAGGGGAGATCCCGCAGGGCTTCGCCTTAATCCGGAGCGAGTATGGTGGATTATGAGAGAGGGCTATTAGTGGTCTAGAGATTAGACACACCAATTAGAAGGCTCTAAACCGCAGGCTAAAGCAATTAGAAGCTCTAAACCAAACGGCTCTAAACCTGAGATTAGAGGTGGAAACTTGTGTGTCTCAAGGAGGAGCCCTGCCCCTCCTTTTATGGGTGGAGGGGCCTTGGCGTGCCAGGGGAGGGAGGGAGTCCCTCCCCAACTCGGCCTAGGGCTGGGCGCCGGCCTGGAGGAGCTGGACTCCTCCTCCAAGTTGGTTCCAACTCCTCTTGCTTGTTTCCCACAGTTTCCTGTTTCCCACAGTTTCCTGTTTTAGCCGTTTGACTTTCAAACTGGCAATTTGACTTTCATGTTTTTGGAACAGCAAGAACACTTAGTACATGATGCAATCATTCAATGACACACTCATGTACCCTCCCCCCCCCCGGAGTGCCGGACAATCCGGAACCTTCTAGAACATTCCCGATGAAAACACCGGAATCATTCCCGAACTCCGAAACGGGACTTTCCTTATATGAATCTTATTCTCCGGACCATTCCGGATCACCTCGTGACATCCCGGATCCCATCCGAGACTCCTAACAACATTCGGTCTCTTTCTCATAATACCATAACTACTCAAAACAACGTCGAATCCTTAAGTGTGTCTCCCTACGGTTCGTGAATTATGCGGACATGATCGAGACACTTCTCCGAACAATAACCAATAGAGGAATCTGGAAATTCATATGGCTCCCACATATTTCTACGATTACTTTGCGATCGAATGAACCACTTACATACGATACCAATTTCCCTTTGTCTCACGATAGTTTACTTATCCGAGGTTATGATCGTCGGTATCTCTGCATACCTAGTTCAACCTCGTTACCGATAAGTACTCTTTTCTCGTTCCCGTGATATGTGATCCCTTGTGACCAAGTCACATGCTTGCAAGCCAATTGGATGACATTCCACCGAGAGGGCCCAGAGTATATCTATCCGTCATGTGGATGGACAAATCCCACTCTTGATCCATGTGTTTCAACCAATACTTTCCGAACACTTAATGCCACCTTTATAGCCACCCAGTTACGGTGTGGTGTTTGATGTCATCAAAGCATCTATCCGGTAAAGGTGATATGCATGATCTCATGGTCGAAGGAATTAGGTTACTATGTATTAGAAAGCATATAGCAATTGAACTATTGAAATGACTTGATCTTTATGCTACGCTTATCAATAGGAGTATGTCCACCATATCATTCTCCTAACGATATGATCTTGTTGTTGATAACATCTCAATGTTCATGATATGGAAACCACAATCATTTAATCAACCAACAAGCTAGTGAAGTATAGAGGCTATACTAGGGACTTCAATTTAAGTTTATAATTCACACAAGTATTAATGTTTCCTTGTTAATACTATTATAGCATGAATATAAACATTTATCATAAACACAAAGATATAATAATAACTATATTTATTATTGCCTCTAGGGCATATCTCCAACAGTCTCCCACTTGCACTAGAGTCATCTAATCTAGATTACATGGTAATATACCGAACACCCATGGCAGTTTGGTGTTGGTCATGTTTTGCCCTCGGGAGAGGTTTAGTCAACGGATCCGCCACATTCAGATCTGTGTGTACTTTGCAAATCTTTATATCCCCATCCTGGATATGTTCTCGAATAGCGTGAAAACGCAGCTTGATATGCTTCAGCTTCTTGTGTGACCTTGGTTCTTGCGCATTGGCTATGGCGCCCATGTTATCACAGTAGATAGACATTGGGTCCAGCGCACTTGGAACCACACCCAGCTCTGTAATGAACTCTTTCATCCATATCGCTTCTTGTGAAGCCTCCGAAGCAGCCATGTATTCAGATTCAGTTGAAGATCTCGCCACAATGCTTTGCTTTGCACTCCTCCAGCTAACTGCTGCACCATTCAAAATAAATACGTACCCAGATTGTGATTTAGAATCATCTGGATCGGTGTTCCAACTAGCATCGGTGTAACCATTAACAACGAGTTGTTCATCACCTCCATAAGAAAGAACCATATCCTTAGTTCTTCTCAAGTACTTAAGGATGGTTTTGACCGCTGTCCAATGATCCACTCCTGGATCACTTTGATATCTGCTAGTTAAACTAACAGCATATGCAATGTCGGGTCTAGTACATAGCATGGCATACATTAGAGATCCTATGGCTGAGGCATAGGGAGTCTTACTCATCCTTTCTCTATCTTCTGCCGATGTCGGACTTTGAGTTTTACTCAAGGTCGTATTGGGCAACATGGGTAAGAACCCTTTCTTGCTTTCTTCCATTCCAAACCTCTTTAGAACTTTGTCCAAATATGTACTCTGTGACAATGATATTTGGCGTTTCGATCTATCTCTATAAATCTTTATGCCTAATATGTAAGCTGCTTCGCCAAGATCCTTCATTGAAAAACTATTATTCAAATATTCCTTGACACTATTAAGAAGGTCTACATCATTCCCAATCAACAATATGTCATCCACATACAGTATTAAGAATGCTACAGAGCTCCCACTCACTTTCTTGTAAATACAAGCTTCTCCATAAGTTTGTACAAAACCAAAACTTTTGATTACCTTATCAAAACGTTGATTCCAACTTCGGGATGCTTGCTTCAATCCATAGATGGACCGTTGAAGTTTGCATACCTTGTTAGCATCTTTAGGATCGACAAAACCTTTGGGCTGCATCATATACAACTCTTCATCAATATCTCCATTGAGGAATGCTGTTTTGACATCCATCTGCCATATCTCATAATCATAATATGCAGCGATTGCTAACATAATCCTCACAGATTTTAGCTTCGCTACTGGTGAGAAAGTCTCATTGTAGTCAACTCCTTGAATTTGTCGAAACCCTTTTGCGACAAGTCGAGCTTTATAGACAGTCACATTACCATCAGCATCTGTTTTCTTCTTGAAAATCCATTTGTTCTCGACAGCCTTTCGGCCATCCGGTAAGTCCACCAAAGTCCATACTTGGTTTTCGTACATGGATCCAATCTCGGATTTCATGGCTTCTTGCCATTTATTGGAATCTGGGCTCATCATCACTTCCTCATATGTCTCGGGGTCATCGGTGTTGTCCACCAACATGACACTCATAACGGGATCATACCAATCTGGAGTGGTACGAGTTCTCGTTGACCTCCGAGGCTCTGTAGCAACTTCAACCGAAGTTTCATGATCATCATCATTAGCTCCCTCTCTTATTGGTGCAGGCACCACAGGAACTTCTTCCGGTGCTGCGCTACTCGCAATTTCGAGAGAAGGTTCGACAACCTCGTCGAGTTCTACTTTCCTTCCTGTCACTTCTTTCGAGAGAAATTCCTTCTCTAGAAAGGATCCATTCTTGGCAACGAAGATTTTGCCTTCGGATCTATGATAGAAGGTATACCCAATAGTTTCCTTCGGGTATCCTATGAAGACGCATTTTTCCGCTTTGGGTTCTAGCTTGTCCGGCTGTAACTTCTTTACATAGGCTTCGCATCCCCAAACTTTAAGGAACGACAATTTAGGTTTCTTCCCAAACCATAATTCATATGGTGTCGTTTCAACGGATTTAGACGGTGCCCTATTTAAAGTGAATGCGGCTGTTTCTAATGCATAACCCCAAAATGATAGCGGTAAATCTGTAAGTGACATCATAGAACGAACCATATCTAAGAGAGTTCGATTACGACGTTCGGACACACCATTACGCTGTGGTGTTCCCGGCGGTGTCAATTGTGAAAGTATTCCGCACTTCTTTAAATGCTCGCCAAACTCGTAACTTAGATATTCACCTCCACGATCAGAACGTAGAAACTTAATCTTCTTGTTACGTTGATTCTCTACCTCACTTTGAAACTCCTTAAACTTCTCGAAAGTTTCGGACTTATGTTTCATGAAATAGATATACCCATATCTACTCAAATCATCCGTGAAGGTAAGAACATAACGATAACCACCGCGCGATGCTACACTCATTGGACCACACACATCGGTATGTATAATTTCCAATAAGTCCGTAGCTCGCTCCATCATACCAGAAAATGGAGTCTTAGTCATTTTTCCCATCAGACATGCTTCGCATCTATCAAGTGATTCAAAATCAAGTGATTCAAGAAGTCCATTGGAATGGAGTTTCTTCATACGTTTCACTCCGATGTGACCAAGACGACAGTGCCACATATAGGTCGAATTATCGCTTGATTTCAAACGTTTAGCCTCAATATTGTTGATATGTGTATTTCCACTATCGAGATTCAATAAGAATAGACCATCTATCAAAGGTGCATGTGCATAAAACATATTACTCATATAAATCGAACAACCATTATTCTCGGACTTAAACAAGTAACCGTCTCGCAATAAACAAGATCCCGATATAATGTTCATGCTCAACGCAGGCACCAAATAACAATTATTTAAGTATAAAACTAATCCCGATGGTAGATGAAGAGGTAGCGTGCCGACCGCGATCACATTAACCTTTGATCCGTTTCCCACGCGCATCGTCACCTCATTCTTCGCTAGCTTCCGTTTATTCTGCAGCACCTGTTTCGAGTTACAAATATGAGCAACCGAACCAGTATCAAATACCCAGGCACTACTACGAATACTAGTGAGATACACATCAATAACATGTATATCAGATATACCTTTCTTCTTGATGTTGCCGTTCTTCAAATCCGCCAAGTACTTTGGGCAATTCCGCTTCCAGTGACCTTCTCCCTTGCAGTAAAAGCACTCAGTATCAGGCTTAGGTCCAGCCTTGGTCTTCTTCGCCGGTGTGGTAACTTTCTTACCACCCTTCTTGAAGTGTCCCTTTTGCTTAGACTTGCCTTTCTTGAATTTGGTGGTCTTATTGACCAACAACACTTGGTGCTCTTTCTTGATCTCCACTTCTGCAGATTTCAACATGGCAAAGAGTTCTGGCAACGTCTTGTTCATGTTCTGCATGTTGTAGTTCATCACAAAGTTCTTGTAACTTGGTGGTAGTGATTGGAGGACACGGTAAATCCCCAAAGCATTAGGAATCACTATACCCAAGCTTTGAAGTTTGTTTGCGCGCCCAGACATCTTAAGCACATGCTCACTGACGGAGCTGCCTTCTTCCATCTTGCAGTTAAAGAACTTTTCAGAAGCCTCATAACTTTCAATTGCCGCATGAGTCTCAAAAATCAATTTGAGATCCTCGACAATATCATATGGGTCTAAATCCTCAAACCTTTTATGAAGCTCCGATTACAAACCATACAAGATAGCACACTGAACTATGGAGTACTGATTCTTCCGAGCGAGGTAAACATTCTTTACTTCATCGGGAGCATCAGCTGCAGGTGGGTCACCCAGCGGTGCATCCAGCACATAGGTCAAATTACCAGCTGTGAGGACAATCCTCAAATTGCGGAACCAATCCGCGAAGTTGCTTCCATTGTTTTTCAACTTTTCTTTCTCTAGGAACGCATTAAAATTGATGGTAGGGGCTGCCATTGATCTACAACATATTTGCAATAGTTTAGACTAAGTTTATGACAAATTGAGTTCAAATTAATTAATGAAATTAAACTAGGTGAACTCCCACTCAAAACAATATCCCTCACATTGTTTTAGTGATCACACGAACCAAATCCACTATATCAACACCGATCATCACGAGAGTTGATATAGTTTAAATGGCGAACAATCGTCATGTTCATCATATCTACTATATGATTCATGCTTTACCTTTCGGTGATTCGTGTTCCTGAGACCATGTCTATACATGCTAGGCTCGTCAAGATCAAACCTTAGCTACCGCATAAGCAAATCTGGCTTGCTTACGTTGTATACACTTGCGGAATCTAACACACCCGATCATCACGTGGTGCTTCGAAACAACAAGCATTAGCAACGGTGCATACTAAGGGTGAACACTTTCGAACTTGAAATTCATGTGCATGAGGGATCATCTTATAATGCTACCGTCGTCTACTAAGCAATACAAGATGCATAAAGGATTAACATCACATGCAATTCATAATATGTGATATGATATGGACTTTCTTCTTTGTGCTTCTGATCTCCATCTTCAAGCACGAAAATGATCTCCATCATCACCGGCATTGCATCAAGGTCAATGACGCTTCTCCATGGTTGTCGTCCACCAGCTTCAACTATTACAACTACTTTGAATAGACACGCGGGTCTTTAACATAAATTAAAAACAACCATATGGCTCCTGCCGGTTGCCAACTTACAATAAGGAACATTGCATACATCAAATATAATCACAATCATGGCCATATCACATCACTGCACACCCCTGCAAAACAAAGTTAGACGCCTCTACTTTCTTTGCATATTTTACGTGGTTTGGGGCTTTCAATAAGTGTCGTTCTAACTTACGAACAAGAACCACCACATTGATACTATCATTGTTGATCACCCGTTGTAAATTGGATCTTAACTATGCTAGGAGAAACAGGCACCCGCAAAGCCACTTATGCAATACAAGTTGCATGTCAAGCGTGGAGCAAGTCTCATGAACGATGTCATGTAAGGTTAGCCCGGGCCGCTTCATCCCAACATACCGCAAGATGCAAAGTACACAAAAAGCAATCTACAATAAAAGCATCAACGCCCACAATGACCATTGTGTTCTACTCGTGCAACAGATCTACATATAGACACGGCTCTGATACCACTGTAGGGGTTCGTAGCATGGAAAACAAAAATTTTCTATCGCATACAAACAAACAAGCCAAGATCTATCTACTAGATTGTAGCAACGAGTCGATGGAATAACTTACCCTCGAAGATTCCAAAGTGTTTAACGAGAGCGGATTCTCGTGGGTGATGTAGTCGTACTCTTCCCGATCTCAAGATCGTGTAGACGATCCTTCCGGCGCTGCGTTCCGGCAGCGCTCCCGCAGTAGGTCACACGTTCGGTACTCGACGAAGACCTTCCTCTCCCTTGTTCCAGCAGGCAGCGGAGGTTGTAGCACTCTCCTCGCGATTCCGGCAGCACAACGGCGTGGTACCGGAAGTAGAGGGGAGATCCCGCAGGGCTTCGCCTTAAGCCGGAGCGAGTATGGTGGATTATGAGAGAGGGCTATTAGTGGTCTAGAGATTAGACACACCAATTAGAAGGCTCTAAACCGCAGGCTAAAGCAATTAGAAGCTCTAAACCAAACGGCTCTAAACCTGAGATTAGAGGTGGAAACTTGTGTGTCTCAAGGAGGAGCCCTGCCCCTCCTTTTATGGGTGGAGGGGCCTTGGCGCGCCAGGGGAGGGAGGGAGTCCCTCCCCAACTCGGCCTAGGGCTGGGCGCCGGCCTGGAGGAGCTGGACTCCTCCTCCAAGTTGGTTCCAACTCCTCTTGCTTGTTTCCCACAGTTTCCTGTTTCCCACAGTTTCCTGTTTTAGCCGTTTGACTTTCAAACTGGCAATTTGACTTTCATGTTTTTGGAACAGCAAGAACACTTAGTACATGATGCAATCATTCAATGACACACTCATGTACCCTCCCCCCCCCCGGAGTGCCGGACAATCCGGAACCTTCTAGAACATTCCCGATGAAAACACCGGAATCATTCCCGAACTCCAAAACGGGACTTTCCTTATATGAATCTTATTCTCCGGACCATTCCGGATCACCTCGTGACATCCCGGATCCCATCCGAGACTCCGAACAACATTCGGTCTCTTTCTCATAATACCATAACTACTCAAAACAACGTCGAATCCTTAAGTGTGTCTCCCTACGGTTCGTGAATTGTGCGGACATGATCGAGACACTTCTCCGAACAATAACCAATAGAGGAATCTGGAAATTCATATGGCTCCCACATATTTCTACGATTACTTTGCGATCGAATGAACCACTTACATACGATACCAATTTCCCTTTGTCTCACGATAGTTTACTTATCCGAGGTTATGATCGTCGGTATCTCTGCATACCTAGTTCAACCTCGTTACCGATAAGTACTCTTTTCTCGTTCCCGTGATATGTGATCCCTTGTGACCAAGTCACATGCTTGCAAGCCAATTGGATGACATTCCACCGAGAGGGCCCAGAGTATATCTATCCGTCATGTGGATGGACAAATCCCACTCTTGATCCATGTGTTTCAACCAATACTTTCCGAACACTTAATGCCACCTTTATAGCCACCCAGTTACGGTGTGGTGTTTGATGTCATCAAAGCATCTATCCGGTAAAGGTGATATGCATGATCTCATGGTCGAAGGAATTAGGTTACTATGTATTAGAAAGCATATAGCAATTGAACTATTGAAATGACTTGATCTTTATGCTACGCTTATCAATAGGAGTATGTCCACCATATCATTCTCCTAACGATATGATCTTGTTGTTGATAACATCTCAATGTTCATGATATGGAAACCACAATCATTTAATCAACCAACAAGCTAGTGAAGTATAGAGGCTATACTAGGGACTTCAATTTAAGTTTATAATTCACACAAGTATTAATGTTTCCTTGTTAATACTATTATAGCATGAATATAAACATTTATCATAAACACAAAGATATAATAATAACTATATTTATTATTGCCTCTAGGGCATATCTCCAACAATTACTAGTCAGGTATAGATAGTCATCCTGATATAATAAGCAGTGGGCAATTTTAGTTAACCATTCCGTTGTAGTTGCAACTTACTAGTCAGATACAATAAGCATGAGATATCCCAAAACCCAGCAGTCGTTGGTACTTTTATTTAGCCATTCCGTTGTAGTGGAGCTGATTACTAGTCATATCGGATACAAGTCAAATTATAACATTAAACTTTAGTTATGGTTGTCTATGATCGAGAACTGTTCTCCAAGTCGTCCATAACCGCGGACACGGCTTTTCGAAAAGATTTAACCTTGCAGGGGTGCACCAAAGTATCCACACGCACTTCGACCCTTTTTGCCAGATCAGTTAACATACACCCATCAGTATGTCGGTGGGGCCTAAGTCATGACGTTTCCCAGACCCAAAGCAAGTACATGGGGGCCACCCCACTAAGCTACCCGCAACGAAGTCGGCCGGTCTCCGAGATGGACTCAGGGTTTGGGTGGACGGCTGTAAACGACTGGGAACCCGAAAAGATGACTGGGCTTGTCGATACAGCGAAAACGTGTCCCGATCCTAAACAGTACAGGTGCAGTACATCGCACAATTTAAATAAAGCAGTAAAGCATGGCATAAGTACAGAATAGTAATAAAGCCCCAAACTAATTGTGGCCCCCGGTACAGTACTTTGAAATCAGGTACTAAATCGATGGGGTGCCCATACATCCCACATGTGGTTAGCGCGCTCGATCTCGGAACAGGTGTCAAGAACTCGGGGTCCTACGGGACACAAGTGGACGGTTAAATACCAAATAACATCTATTGCCCACCTGTGCCTCTGCATTACCTACTTCAATTTTAGTTATTAAACGATAATTAAAGCCATGATCATATCCAACATCAAACATGAGGCAAAACTCCAACACTGTGGTACTTGACGACACGCAACAGCACTTGAGCAAGCGACTACGACGCGCGAGTCCAACTATCTACCAATCAACAGGTAAGAGGATGTGTCCAAGGCAATATAAGGCTGCAAGGGATATCACGGGTACGAAAACTATAGCATCGCAACACAGATAGCAATAGATCAACAGGAGGGAATAAATACTATAAAAGTAAGATAGGTAGAAGGGGGGAGGTGCTCGCCGGAAAACATTGCCGAAGGTTCATCCGAAGCTCGGGTCGACACTCGCATCAACTCATCGGCCTAATCCGTGAAGAAGCAAAGCACTAGAAGAAGCACCGGATGCAACATTTAATACTACGACAGAAGATCGGGCATGATGCATGTATGATGTATGACATGGCAAGGTGCGATGCAAATAGATCATATTAAGCGGAACCGGGGTCCCGACATTTAATTAAACGGTTCAAGTTATTTATCTACCCCGCAAATTAAATGTTGCATTATCAAGACAAAAGATAGCACCGGTTCGCTACACAATTTTAAATGAGGCCAATATAAGACTGGATTTGCCCGCATATGGGCCCCATATTTAATTATATGGTGAACCGGCATAAGGCCCCCAAACCACATGATATGTGTGCAAATATGAACAATTTAATATGCAACAATGATATATCATTTATAAAATAGGGGTCTCGGATAGGGGTCACACATCGGGGGTCGGAGATCTTGGGTTAGATGGGGTGCGGGATCCGGTCTCAGGGTTTGACGGGATCGGTCTCGGCAGAAACATTCTCGGACAACGGAGTAGATCTTGTCGCATCCGGAAAGAAGGACTTGGTTTGGCGTCGAGGCGCATCGGACTCGCCCTGGTCGATGTCGTTCTTGTCGTCGTGAAGACCTTGTCGGGTCCGCGGGTCGGGCCGGACTTGACGTCCGGGGTGAAGTGCTTGACGTCCTTCGGTTCCATGTCGACGACCTTGGTGTCCTCGATGGAGAACTCGGTGTATCCGTGTCGTAGTTCTTGTCGGGGTTCTCGGCTTCGGGCGTCGGGATCGGTCTCGATTGTAGATGTCGGACTCGGGTTTCTTGTCAACGAGAGGCCTTGCCGCATCAAGCTTGAATCGACTATCTTCGGAAGGTCATGGCATTCCATGGTACAGTGCTCGCCTCGTCTTTGAAAACAACGTCTCCACAGAATGGGGCCGGGACAATGAATATCCTATCCACGACAGGCCACCAATGCCAATGTTCAAGATGCTCACGGTACACCAATGCAAAACAAGATGCTCCCGACAGCAACAGAAGAACAACGCGGTGACAACACGGGAAAGGAGAGGAGCGCTCGCAGGCTCGTCTCGAAGCGGCAGGACGCGAGCGGCCCCAAGGACAGAGAGGGACGACGCTGGGTCACGCGCTAGGGAGGGACGTACTGAGCTGCGTCGGGTGGAGCCCCGGCGACGGGGAGGTGGCGAGGTGTCCGGAATCGGCGACTCCAGGGGGCGAGATGAAGCGACATCGCACGGCCAGAGAGTGGCGGCGGCCTCGAAGGCAGGCTCAGGCAGCGACCGGTGCTGAGGAGGGAGAGAGGACCGTGGCGCGGCGAGGAAGGGCCCACAGCGGCCTACGGAGGAGGTGACCAGAGCCGACCTCGCGAGGGGCGACTGAGCGCGGGGCCGAGCAAGGCGGTGGAAGGAGAGAGCGGGCACGGCGAACTGAGGGAGGCCGGCCAGAGGAGACGCGGGAGGGCCGGCGAGCGGCCGAGGCCCGCGACGGCGCGGCCGGAGCGGAGGGGACCCGAGGCGGCGGAGGCAGAGAGGCGGCCGAGAGGGGGCGACCGGTGGCAGGGACGCGCGGGAGGATGGCGAGCTCGGCGGTGCTCGCGGGTAGAGACGGGGACGGTGGGCGACGGCAGCGCTGGCTAGAGGCCGACGTCGGGGTCCTTGGGCGGAGCGGTCGCAGCCGGAGGAGCAGAGCGGAGGGGCCCCGACAGAAGGGGTCACGAGGAGGGCGGAGCGGGGCCGGGCGGAGCTCGGCGACTCCGCGGTGGGGGAGGCCGGACCCGCGAGGTAGGGCAGCGGGGACGCGGAGGAGAGGTGCCAGTCGGGGCGGCGCCAGGAAGCGGGGAGGGGACTCTGGCGGCGGCGGTAGAGAGCAGACGAGGCGGGGGTGCAGAGAGGAGAGAGGTGGGAGGTGGGAGAGGACGGTGCGGGAGGGGCGGTGGCTATCGGGGTGGGGCCGGGGCGAGCGGGGAGTTGGGGCAGGGGTGGGGGCCTGGCGCTGGGTGGGGTCAGGTGGGCCAGCAGGGAAAGAGAGAGAGCGTGCGGGGGGTGGGGCGTTCCGTGTGTGCGTTTGTGTGTGTGCTGCGCGCTGGGGTAGGGCAGGTGGGGAGAGGGAGAGAGTTGGGGGTGAGGTGGCGTGAGGTGGTTGGCTGGAGGAGGGAGGGGATATGAGGTGGCGTGAGGTGATTGGGTGGGGTGAGGTGGAGGGAACTGGGTAGGATAGGGTTTGGGTAGGGAAAAGATCTGGGTAGTCTGGTTTGTACTGGGGGTGGCCGACTGGGTCGGATCGGCCCGGTTCGGCTGCCCCCTAAAAATAATTAAATATTTTATTTATTTAAAACAGGGCTTTTGCAAACCGTGGTTAGACAAAACGAAATATTCCGGAGACCCAGGTTTTTAATTTGAAATAAAGATGGGGTGTTTAGAAAACAAAACCAGGCTTTTCGAAAATAGTTTTATGCAAACAAATGCAAGATGACATGACGATGCTCAAATGCAATGTGGCATGATGACATGAGCATGGGGTCATGATGATGCAATGCACAAAAATAACGTGATTTTCTAGTAGTGGTTTTTGCGGGGCGCCACAGTACTCAAGGGACATGAGATTGCCAACTTATGATCTGTCAAGCATATACTTCATATTTGTTTCACTTTAACATTAATCACTTCAAGATGCTTATGATAGGGGCAATGAGAGCTGAAAGCTAATAAGTACCATAATTTTTGGAAGCTCTTTATGAAACTTGAAATCCCTGCTTCCCTTTGTGAAGGGCCTTTCTTCTTACTTTTATCTTGAGTCTCCATCTTCTACCTTTAGGCACCAATTAAGAGAGCATAGTTGTCATTCTTAGTTTTATGTGCATTGTTCCAAAACTTATTGATTGATTCATAATTATGGTATTGCTTGTTCTTAAATTATTTGTATCTAGTCACCCTTATGAACTTTGAAGGTGTCCTATGCATTTGTGTTTTGATACACCATGAAGGACAAGCTGAATACCACTCTTGTTATGTTTTCTATATGTGAAACAAACAAAAGTTCTTCAATGCATTGTTATTCATGATCTTTGTTTGTACCTAATCATGTTACAACATAGTTGCTATGTCTTATTGTTAGACCTACATCTTTCATGCTCATGTTTAGAGTACTTTGATCCTAGCTATCAATGCTTTACAAATATTTTGATCAAGATTGTGATGGTGCATGTAACCTCAAAAATTATTCTTTTTATCACTTACCTACTCGAGGACGAGCAGGAGTTAAGATTGGGGATGCTTGATATGTCGTAAATATATCTATAATTTTTGATGATCCATGCTTGTTTTGTATCGACTTTCTTATGTTTGGTCTACACATTGAGGTATTTTTATACATTTTTGGAACTAACCTATTGACAAGATGCCGCAGTGCCAGTTGCCTGTTTTCTGCTGTTTTTGGTTTCAGAAAAGTTAGTAAGGAATATTCTCGGAATTGGACGGGACAAAAGCCAAAGTCAATATTTTACCAGAAGGAACACGGAGTCCTGAGGGCAACCGAAGGGGGGCCTCAAGGCAGCCACACCTGGTGGCGACACGGCCCAGGGGGCGCTAGCCCTAGGTGTGGCCCCCTCGTGCGCCCACCGACCTTGCCCCTTCGCCTATAAAAGCACCCCGATGCAGAAACCCTAAGTACCCGATCAAATCTCCATGAAACAGTAAGTAGCCGCCGCCACCATCGTCCCTAGATCGGGGGGATCTGAATCTCTTCCCGGCACCCTGCCAAAGGGGAGAGATCATCCCGGAGGCCTTCTTCATCACCATGCCAGCCTCTGGAGTGATGCGTGAGTAGTTCACCCTTGGACTATGGGTCCATACAGTAGCTAAATGGTTGTTTCTCCTCCTTTGTGCTATTATGTTTAGATCTTGTGAGATCCGTTCATGATCAAGATTATCTATTTGTAATCATACATGTTGTGTTTGCAGGGATCCGATGGATATTGAGATACTATGTCAGATTGATTATTGATTCTATCATGTCTGTGTTATTTGTGATCTGGCATGCTCTTTGTTGTTCGTAGATGCTTTGGCCAAGTACATGCTTGCAACTCCAAGAGGGAGTATTTATGCTCGATAGTAGGTTCATGCCTCTAGTAATCTGGGGAAGTGATAGAAATCTCGGTTGTAGATGTCCTGTTGCTACTACGGAGAAAACAAAAATCCTTTATCCATGGGGCAATTGTATTGTTTACTTTACACATATTGCTTAATGCAATTATCTGTTGCTTACAACTTAATACTGGAGAGGGTTCGGATGATAACCTGAAGGTGGATTATTAGTCATAGATGCAGTTGGATTACGGTCTATGTATATTATTGTAATGCCCAATCAAATCTCATAGGATTCAAGATGTCTAGTATATGCATTGTTATGCTTTCTCAATCTGTCAATTGCCCCGCTGTAATTTGTTCACCCAACATGTTATCTATCTTAAGGAGAACACCTCTAGTGAACTGTGGACCTCGGTCCATTCCTTTATCATTGATATTCCATCCACTTTTACTATTACCATTTACTTTCTACAAGCAAATATTATCTTCCATACTATACGTTTAATCCTTTGTTTTCAGCAAACCAGTGAGATTGAGAACCTCACTGTAAGTTGGGGCAAAGTTTTGAGTTTGTGTTGTGCAGGTTCCAAGTTTTTAGCAACACCTTGGAGTTATTTCCTTACTCCTACTGGCTCGATAACCTTGGTTTCATAACTGAGGGAAAACTTGCTGTTGTGCTCATCACACCTTGATCTTGTGGTCTCCCAACAGGCTCTTGTGGTCGATAACCTTGGTTCCAAGTCTATGTATATTGTTGTAATGCCCAATCAAATATCATAGGAGTCAAGGTGTCTAATATATGCATTGTTATCTTTCTCAATCTGTCAATTGCCCCGCTGTAATTTGTCCACTTAGCATGTTATCTATCTTAAGGAAAACACCTCTAGTGAACTGTGGACCCTGGTCCATTCCTTTATCATTGATATTCCATCCACTGTTACTGTTATTGTTTACTTTCTACAATCAACTATTATCTTCCATACTATACGTTTAATCCTTTGTTTTCAGCAAACCAATGAGATTGACAACCTCACTGTAAGTTGGGGCAAAGTTTTGAGTTTGTGTTATGCAGGTTCCAAGTTGTTAGCAACACCTTGGAGTTGTTTCCTTACTCCTACTAGTTCGATAACCTTGGTTTCATAACTAAGGGAAAACTTGTTGCTGTGCTCATCACACCTTGCTCTTGGGGTCTCCCAACAAGCTCTACGTCACCGAGCCACACATCAGGAACCAACCTTAATGCAATTAAGGAAGTCAAAGATTTCTTATCTCGTTCCTTGGAGATGAAGGATCTGGGAGTAGCTGATGTTATCCTGAACATCAAGCTATTGAGAGATGATGAGAGTGGGATTACATTTCTTCAGTCCCACTATGTGGAAAAGATCTTGATATGTCCAATTTGCATCACCATTCTATATCATATTTTGCCTCTATTCATTGATATATTTCTTATTAAGAGGTGTTACTTATGTATTTTCATCTGTTTTTGCATGTTGGATGATTCTTGGAGGATGAACTGTCGGAGTCAGGATTCTGATGGATAAAGATGTGTTTTGATGCAATTTCATGAAGATCACAAAAAATACCAGAAAAAATATGGAAAACCATATTTTCCCAGAAGACGAAGGAAGCCAGAAGGGAAGGCGGAGATGGGCCACAGGGGGCCCACATCTTCCCTAGGCGCGGGCCACCCCTAGGCCGCACCTATAGGGGATGTGGCCCACCTGGCCGGCCTCCGGCTTCGCCCTCTCGCCTATATTGTGTCCTCGAAACCCTAAAACACAGGGAGCAACCATAGAAAGATTTTGCTGCCTCTGCGGGGCAGAAAACACCGAGAGAGAAAGAGCTCTCCGGCAGACAGATTTCTGCTAGGAAAATTCCTTCCCGAAGAGGGGAGATCGTTGCCATCAACACTGTCATCAAGCTAGACTTCATCGGGATCATCGTCATCATCATCCACACCATCATCTCCACCAGCACCATCATCACCACTCCATCCCGCTGTAACAATTGTGTTGAAAACTTGCATAGTTCTTAGGGCAAACTTTCCCGGTGTTGATTACTATTGTAGTTGATGCTTGTGAGTGGAACCATTGGATTATTGTTTATGTTCAGATTGTTATCCATCACCATATCATCTTTGATATTGATCCATATGATGTCTTCTAAGTAGTTCGTTTAGTTCTTGAGGACATGGGAGAAGTCATGTAGTTAGTAGTGGATTTGTGTTGAGATATTATTCAATGGTTTAGTATTTAAGTTGTGGTGCTATTCTTCTAGTGGTGTCATGTGAACTTCGACTACATGATACTTCACCATTATGGGCCTAGGGGAATGCATTGTGTATTTGGCTACTAATTGTGGGGTTACCGGAGTGACAGAAACCTGAACCCCCGTTAGGACACCATTGCACAAGGGAGCGTAGGATCTCAGAGTTTAAGGTTGTGGTTAGGTTTATATCTTAATTCCTTTCCTATAGTTGTGGATGCTTGCAGGGGGTTTAATCACAAGTATGTATTAGTCCAAGTAAGGTCGGTACATTAGCACATGTTCACCCACACAACACTCACGACACCAGAGAAGACTACTCAGATATTTGAAGCGAAAGCACTTGACAGAATTCCCATGTGTCCTCGAGAGCGTTTGGTCCTTATAAGTATTTCCATCGGCTTGTCATTTGCTAAGAAAGGATTGGGCCACTTGCTGCAGTTGTTCATTGTCTTTATTACTTGCACTTTGTTTCTTTGCTTTATCAGAAAACCCCTAAAAATCTGTTTGCTAAGTATTTACAGAGATTTCCTGCTCTGTACCACTAGTCAACACCTTCTGCTCCTCGTTGGGATCAACACTCCTATTTATCGAAAGTACTACGATACACCCACTATACTTGTGGGTCATCAAGACTATTTTCTGGTGCCGTTGCCGGGGAGTGAAGCACTATTGAAGAGTGGAACTGTTAAAGGAAACTTCTACTGTTTCGTATTGCTTTTTTATTTATGTTTGTTACTTTGTTTCCAATATGGTTAACCCACTTGGTTTTCTGTTTGGGAAACTACTACCACTGTTAGGGTAGTAGATGAACCACCACCTGTTGAGATAGATCCTTTTAAGATACCTACAAGTATTGTTGATCGTGTTATGGATAATTATTATTTAGGGGATGGAACTGTCCACCCTGGTGATCATTTGCTTTTTATACATGAATTATGCGGATTGTTTAAGTGTGAAGGTATCACAACTGAACAAGTGAAGAAGAAGTTACTCTCTATATCCTTAAAAGGGAGAGCCGAAGAATGGTATAAGCTACTGAAGAATGGGCAATCCATGGAGTGGGAGGAAATAGTACCTCTCTTTTATTCTAAATTTTATCCTCCTAGTGAAATACATAAGGACAGAAATCTGATATATAACTTTTGGCCTCGTGATTACAGCTCAAGCTTGGGGGAGATTAAAGTTAATAATGCTTAAATGTCCTATTCATGAACTCCCTAACAATATTATTATCAATAACTTTTATGCTAGGCTTTCTCTTCATGATAAAGATTTACTAGATGCTTCTTATGCTGGATCTTTCACACGTATGAAGGAAGAAGCTAAATGGGATCTCTTAGACTGTATTCAAGAAAACACTAAAGATTGGGAGAATGACAAAGGGAGAAAGTCAGGTATAAATTAAGATTATGAATGCATAAAATCGTTTATAGGAACTGATGAATTATGTGATATTAGTAATGAGTTTGGTCTTGACTCCCAAAGTATTGCCAATTGTTTTAAGGCTTTTGCCTCTTTGATACGTCGGAAACGTATCAATAATTTTTGATGTTCCATGCTTGTTTAGTATCTACTTTGCTTTGCTTTATCCACACTTTAATGTGCTTTTCATATGTTTTCTGGTACTAACATATTAACAAGTTGCCACAGTGCCAGTTGCATGTTTTCTTCTGTTTTTGGTTCCAGAAAGGCAGAAAATCAATATTCTCGAAATTGGACGGGACAAAAGCCAAAGTCAATATTTTACCGTGGGGAACACGAAGCCGGAATATGAGACGGAGGATACTCACCAGGGGGCCCCACACCCCCTGGATGCGCGGGTGGTCCCACCCTACGCCTGGGGGTGTAGCCGCCCTGGTGGCCCCCTTGCCTCGCCTTTTCACCTATAAGAAGCCCCCGATGCCTAAAACCTAAGTACCCGATCAATATTCCACGAAACCGTCTGTAGCCGCCGCCACCATCGTCCCTAGATCGGGGGGATCTAAAGCTCTTCCCGGCACCCTGCCGGAGGGGATTCTTGAACACTTGTGGAGTTATTATAGATTGTAAGAAGGAAAAAGTTTTAACTAAGTTTGATGGAGATTCTTATGATTTTAAATTTTCCAAATTTGCTAAAGCTCCTTGTGAAAATAGTTTGCCTAATGAAGATTTCAGGATGGAACAACTTGCTTCTACTGATCCAGTTTATGACCTTGGACCTCTTTTTGATGACTGTAAGTATGCTCATTCTGATGATAGAGTTGTTTCCTGTGACAGTTATATTTTGAACTTTATTCAAAGTGCTACTAAAAGTTATTATGAGAGAGGGAAACATGGTTTTATGCATCTCAATAATGTTAAGTTTCCCCGTTTTATGTTGAAAGCTTTGAAGTGGCATTTGCTTTGTCTTCCTATGTTAGTGGATTTTTGTTTCAACATTTTGTTTTCTCATGATACCCCATGCATAGGAAGTGGGTTAGACTCAAATGTGTTGGTTATTTGCTTCTTGATGCTCTCTTTTGCTTCAGATATATATCTCCTATGTGAGCTTACTTGAAACTATCAAGCCTAACTTAAAGGCATTAAAGAAAAGTACTTCTTGGAAGATAACCCAATAGTTTTGTTGAGTCTTTGAAGTTATTACCTCAGTAATAACCGCTCCTTATCCTTTTTGTTTTGGTTTTTGTGTCAAGTTCAACTACTTTTGAGAAGTAGAGGAGTTGTGAAAAGTGGCTGTCCTAGGACAGATTTTTGTGCTGCATTGTAAAAATTCGTGAAGGAGCTCAGTACTTCGGATGGAGCTATATTTTTCTATGATTGTTCTCCAAGTTGTTACCCAACTTTCATTAGTTTTTCACTTTTTGATTTGAGCAAGAAAAGGTTTTCGAAAAAACAATCTTTACCTACTGGTCTGTTTTGACAGATTTTGCCATCATTTGCATTTGCCTCTTATATTGATTCCCTTCCAGATTATTTTTGGGGTTTCAGGAAAGGAGTTGCTATAGTAGCTTTTGTTTTTATGGATTTCAGTTGAAGTGTGAACCTAAAGGTTTATTGTTTTTTCTTACACTAATGTTGCCATTGAGGTTTGTGTAATGCCTTGTGAGAAAAGAAATTTCCAGGAGAAGGAGAAAAGGAATCTGCAGAGTTCGTCTTTGAATAGGTAAAAGAGGTGAAAATAAAAGGTTCGTGAAAACCCTATATTTTTATATTTTTGATGTTTTTATTACATATGGAAGGTTACGAAATGAAACAGAGGAGGAAACGGAGGCCAGGGTGGCCACACCCACCCCAGGCGCAGGCCCCAGCTGGTCGCGCCTAGAGGGGGTGTGAGCTCCCTGAGCTCCGTCTCCGCCTCGTTTTCGCACCAGTACCTTCCTTATGCATTGAAACTTTGTAATATATAATCCCCCCGATCCCCCGAGGTTCATGCATCGTGTTATCGTCGTGTTTTCATTTCGATCTATTTCTGTCAGAAAATCTTCTCAAGTTTAGAGCACCATGGTCTCCGCCAACTACAAAGGCAAGAAGCCCGAAGAGGATGATCCTCAAAACCCCAAGGAGGAGATCTTGGTTGGGGATGAAGAAGACATGGAGGAGGACGATCATCCGTACACCCGCGCTACCATCGCAAGCATTGGAGTGGTGGCAAACCCTACCAAGCTTAGGAGGATAGCACGAATGTCTACAGGAGGGAGAACTCCGCGTCATATCCTTGCTCCACGGTCACCTCCTCCACGTACCAAGAACCCCTTCCATACTCTTATACATGAGAAACAATACCAACAGGTGCCCAAAGGGAACTTTCCATCGGTTTGGGATCTTCCTCGCTCTAACCATGTAGGGAAGGAACACACTAAGAAGGAAGAGTGGGGAAAGAATAGCAAGGATTGGGACTCTCGGTCCGATATGATCATGAACACTAAGATTTCATGTTTGGCTTTATTACTAAGGAACACACTAAGATTGCATGTTTGCATTTATCACTTGTAGGTTTGCTTGTTTCCTTCAACTCTTTTGCTTGCTACCCAGCCTTGCTAGCCAAAAACCTGTTTTGAGAAGGCATACTTCTCATGATTCCAACCCCTTTGAACCAAACGTGTGCCATTTGTGTCCACCATATCTACCTATTAGCATTATTGCTATTCCAAGAAAATTCTCAAGCTTCATCTATCTTTCGAATTAAAAATTATTTTGTTATGTGAAAACTAGTTAGTAAAGCTCTCACGAACTTGATGGCACGCCTTATTTTCTTGCCCCTAATAATCTTGAACCATTGTGTCATTGAAGTTGTATATGATTGCATCTATATGTTGGGATTAGCAAAACCATGTTGTCACGAGGAACGCTTTCAACACTTATGGATACATATCCAGTTGATATCATGCTCTTTTGTTTGCGGATGTCGTCAGTGTGAAATAAAAGGGGAGCTTGTAAGTCCATGGAGTTATGTATGTGTGTTAGAGAAACGCCTGGGCCGCTAGCTTAAGCCATGCCTAATCATGGTGGAAACTTGCAGCATAACCATAGTGAGCAATCTGTGAAGCATCCTCAATAAAAACCTATGCAAATAGCAAATAAAAAGACCACTGAGATGCTCACTGTCTGCTTGCCTTGTCATTTTGATTATGGGATAGCTCCTGTATCATGTGCAAGGGGTACCCCGTTGGCGGTTATTTATGATACACATGTACTTACAATGACAAGAACTTACCGGTAACTAATGTTGAGTAGCATGAGGAGCGGCCCTCGTACTCATGGGACATGAGATTGCCAACTTATATTTCGTCAAGCATATACTCCATATTTGTTCACTTTAACATTAATCACCTCAAGATGGTTATGATAGGGGCAATGAGGGCTCAAAGCTAGTAAGTACCATAATCTTTTGGAAGCTCTTTATGAACTTGAAATCCCTTCTTCCCTCTATGAAAGGCCTTTCTCCTATTTCTAAGTTGAGTCAGTAAACCTTTTTCATCTCTATCTCCAACAAGCATTTGATTTGTTGTGTTTCAAGCATTCATATGATGATTTCTTCAATCATGTTCTCTATCTTCCTTGTTTGCACAAGACTCTTATCTATTGAGTATTACTTTGAAAGCCATCCTTGTGAAAAACCTTTTATGTTTAAGGAAAAGAGTACTCTTGTTGTGAAACTTCTACAAAGATTTTTGTGAAACTATTTGCCAGTTGTTCTCTGACTAAGAACAATGTTTTCCAATTCCAATTATGATCTATCTTTATGCATCTCTATTATGACTCATGTACTTGTTGCAAGCTAAGTTATATAATGGTGAGTTGTTTTCTTCTATGAGTTGTGTAATGGTAAGTGTGATGCTTCTTGTCTGTATTCTTTTATCGACACTTCACTCCATAAACCTGTGGACATGTTTACCGAGCTCAGTTTTCGCTTGGGGACAAGCGAAGGTCTAAGCTTGGGGGGAGTTGATACGTCAAATTTGCATCACCATTCTATATCATAATTTGCATCTATTTTTTTTGGAATTTTATATAAAGGTAGAGAAAACCTCTACCTTGTGAGGAACAAAGTATTTACAGCTGGCAGAGTGCCGGTGGGGGTAAGCAAAAGAGGAAGAGAAAATATAGAAAAGTGGAAAAAAGTGGAAAAAAACAACAAAGAGATTTACAATAGCTTGTGTGCCCAAAGAAACATCCCAGCTGAATCTTTCCTAGTTCTACAGGTCCAAAGCTTAAGATCTTGTGCAATCAGCTTGGCAATATTAACGTAGGTTATCTCTCTACCGTTGATAACCCTGTCGTTCCTCGCTTTCCAGAGTTCCCACAGGCAGGCGGCAAAGCAGATATTCCATGTGTTGTTTCCAGTCGCAGTCTGAACTTTGCCGACGAACTCAGAAATGGAGCTAGACGTTCGTGCAAAATGAGAGAAGCCAAGCCTGTCCCACACCCAGGTCACAGCCCTGCAATGCAGTGCTAAATGGTGAATTGACTCAATTGCAGGGCACTGGTCATAGCCGGCATCAGTACACCAGCATTTTGCAGTCATATTGTCTTTCGTGTTCAGTCTTCCCCTGAAGGCTAGCCAAAGGAAAATCTTTTGTTTGTGTGGGATTGCCTTGAGCCAAATCCAGTTGTAAGGCTGCCAAGTCTAACCATGATCACAAAATAGTTTGTAGAAATCGGCAGTAGTTGGTTCCTTTCCAGTTGTAGTCATTTCTCTTTTTTGTCCTTCGCCATTTAGTTGGACAAGCTGTAGATCCATCATGAGCTGTTGAAACTACAGTTGTGCTGTCTGAGACAGAGGTAGTAGAAGCTTGGGCTCCCAGGTATCGCTCCCTCTCTGTGATTGTACAGTGCAATGGGGGTCTTGTGCAAATGTGTATAGGATAGCGTATGCAGTTCTGAAGCGGCCCCTAGTCGTCCAATTGTCTTGCCAAAAGGCAATTTTTGACCCAACGGCCGGTCGGCAATATGTTGAATTTTGCACAATGGGGATTAGGGTCTTCAGTGATTTCCAAAAAGGTGTGTCCTGTGCAGCTGGAGCATGCGGTATACTTTCCTGTAGGTACCATCTTGTCAGCCAGGTGAAGCATGACCCATCATTTGCAGACAGTAGTTTAGACAGCAGAGACGCCATTAGAGCTTTGTTGTGCATAGGCAAGTTTCTGATGCCAAGGCCTCCTTGGTTTTTTGGCATGGTGACCACATCCCAAGAGACAAGGCATTGTCCCCCTAACACTTCCTGCTTGTTTTTCTAGAGGAAGGCCCTGCAGAGTTTGTTGATTACTCCAATACTGCCTTTGTCCCATTCAATACATGCCATAAAGAAATTTGGTATAGCAGAGAGGACCGAGTTGATCATGTGGACTCTGCCCCCAGATGTCATGAGCCGAGGAATCCATCCTAGCAATCTCCTGCCAACTCGTTGTATACCTGTCTGCAATAAGTTCCTGCTGATTTTGACAGTCGATAGAGGCAGCCCAAGGTATGTGCAAGGCATCTGAACTATACTGCAGCCCAAAATCGAGGAAACCTCCTGAGCATGCTCCTGTGTCATGTTCAAAGGGGCGAAAGTACTCTTCTGAAAGTTAATGTGAAGCCCAGTGAAAGCAGCGAAAGCGTCTAGGAGTTGTTTAGCAAAAGTCGCTTGCACAACTGATCCATGTAGAATTAGCAGTGTGTCGTCTGCGTACTGAAGTGCAGGCAGCGGTGCACCTTGCTGTAGGGGGTGGAGTAGGTATCCAGTGGTGTAAGCCTTTATAATTAAACGCTGCAGGATGTCAGCAACAAGTATGAACAGATAAGGTGACAGTGGGTCACCTTGTCGTACCCCTTTCTGAATTTTGAATCTGCTCCCTACCTGTCTGTTGATCAGTATCTATGCATTTGAGGTTTTCAGGAGCTCCTTGACAGATCTGATCCATTTTTCTGGGAACCCTCGCACAGCCATGGTATGTAAAATGGCTTCCCAATGGATTGTGTCAAATGCTTTTTGGAAATCTAATTTTAAGACACTTATGGGTTCCTTTGTCTTGTTGGCGCATTGGACCATTTCAATAGCTGTGGCAAAATTTTCAATAATTGACCTTTTTTTAATGAAGCCAGATTGCATGTGGTCAACTAGAGACTTGATTTTTGGTTGCAGCCTGTTTGCTAACACCTTAGCGATCAACTTTGGGACTGAGTGTTGTAGTGATATGGGTCTGTAGTCTTTAATCTCCTGTGGACAATCACACTTTGGTAGCAGTGCAATGTAAGCTAGGTTTACCCCTGCAAGGTCGACCTCCTGATTGTGCAAGTTTGTGAAAAGATGCATGATGTCATCTTGTAGGTCACTGATGTAGAATTTATAAAATTCATTTGTGAACCCGTCTGGGCCAGGACTTTTGTTCGGCGGTGCCTCAAGTATCACTTTTTTGATTTCCTCCCAGGTGAATGGGGCGGCAAGCTCACTAAGATTCGTGTCCTCCCCATTGTACAGATGTTGCAGGTTAATGTTTGGTGACCAGACTCTATCCTCAGCAAACAGCTTGGTGAAGAAATCAGTGGCAATGCTGAGTTTATCCTTATCGTCGAAGAATTCAGCGCCTTCAGAGCTCAAGAATTTCATTTTATTCTTCCTATATCTATAGGTTGCCATGGTGTGAAAGAACTTCGTATTTTCATCGCCTAGTTTGCACCATTTGATTTTCGCTCTTCTGTTCCATTTTTGCGCTTCAGAGTGGAGGAGTGCTTTGTTTTCTCTAAGACAGATGCATCTGAAGGCAAACTCGAGGTCAGACAGAGGTCACCACTCCTCGAATGCATCAAAGTATTGGATGGCATGGTTTAAGTTGTGTTGGATAGCGTTCTTAGATCTCCCAGCTTTGATCCAGGCTCTAGTGGCAGCCCTAACAGTGCTAAGCCTGTGATTTAACTTAGAGACACATGCCATCTGCTTGGTCCCTTTAGACAGTGCTTCTTTTGTAATCTGAATCAAGTCACTTCTGCTGAGCCAGTAATCTTCATAACGGAACAGACCAACTTTCGGAGTGTCACCCTTTGTATCAAGAAGAATTGGCTTGTGATCAGATGTCGGCCTCCCAAGGGCCCTACAATCTGAAAGTAAGAACTTTTGGCTCCAATCCATGTTCACCAAATTTTTTTCGAGTTTCACAAGGGTTGGGTCTCTTCTCTTATTGCACCAAGTGAAATTAGTATTGCAAATATCAATGTCCACAAGCTCAAGCTCGTTAATCCATTGGTTAAAGATATCCACCTCACCCCAGGCAATATTGTCATTGTTTTTTCCTCAGCAAACCTATATATATTGAAATCCCCAGCCAGGACCCAAGGTTCCCCAATAATATTGTTCAGCTATTTTATATCCTCGTAGAATGTTGTCCTTTCAAGTGGGTCAAAGGAGGCATAGACATTTGTAATTATTATGGAGGTGTTGTTGCAGTTAGAGCTCACTTTCACTGTCAAGGAGTGCTTTTTCTGCATTAAAACCTGAACCGAGTAAGATTTGTCATTCCAGGCAAAGAGGATTCCAGCAGAAGAACCTTCAGCAGGCTCATAGACAAACTCAATGAATCTAGAGGGCAGGAACTTACGAGCTTTAAAAATGGTGACTTCTTGTAGTTTGGTTTCTTGTAGCAGTATAAAATCGGCTTTAGCATCATCGATCGTTTTAAATATCACAGTGTTTTTGTCATCATCCCCCAATCCCCTGACATTCCAAGAGAGAAGTTTCATCGAAAAGTTAATAGCCCCGCCAGGAGAATAACAAGAGAGTAATGGGGATGCAAAGATAACAAGGGACATGGCCTTGTGCAACATGCATTGCAGTCGGTGTTATAGGCTGCTCTACAAACTAGGTGGTGATGACAAATGCAGAGATTACAACATTGGTCTTCGACCCAGGCACGGGTCACCAACTTTGGAGGAAAGTAAACATGCAGGTGGAGGGTAAAGTAAACTAGCAACCTAACAGAGTAACACCGATGCATAACTAGACTAAACCTATCAACCATTGGTGCCGCTGGATCCCTCGCCATTGGCATCCTTATTTGCCAACTTGGTCTTCAGAGCTTCATTGACAATATCCACTGTGTAGAAGCCACAGCAATCCGCAAGCCCTTTGAGCTTGTCGAGGCAGGATTCAGGTGGGCAGGCAGTGACGGGCATATGCGCGACCAGGTTGATGTCAGGCAGCCATCTAGTCTTTTTCCTCCTGGATTGGGTCGAGCCGACAGATGCCGAGCCAACGGAAGACTCGGAATCACCTGCAGAGCATGCCTTTCTGATCGACGCCCTCTCAACGGAATCCAGGCAAGCACCGTCATGCAGGCGACGAATGCGCTCACTACGACGGGCATAAGTGCGGATCGGCGCTGCCGCAGCTGGCAGGTTCAGGTCTAGAAGAGATCTTTCCAGCAGCATCTTGAGCTCACGCTTCCCGCGCTTGCTAACTTGAACCTCGTCATCGTCTTGGGACACCTCCTTCCCTTTGCCCTTTCCACCGGCCAGCCCAGCATCAGTGTTAAGGAGCTGCTGAGCCGAGCTGCGCTGTGGTGCCGCCATGGGCTGCATCTGGGCCGTGTCAAGCGGCGGTGCCACTTCCAGCTATTGGGCCGCAGCGTCAGGCCCACCAAGATGGGCCATAATGAAGCCATCAACAGCATCAGGCCCAGGGACGAAACAGAAAGGGCCCCCGTCATTACCAATGATGATCTGACCTTCCGCCAGGGGATTCAAGTATTTTCCGCCACCGAAAGGTTTTTCCTTCCCAGATCGCAGGAAAGCTTGCCTCGTAATCTCGACATGCCCAGGCATCGGCAGCACAGCATTGCCCGGCAGAATCTCATTAGGAGAGCCCATCATGGGAGTGTTCGGGCCTGCATACAGCGTACAGGCCCACGGCATGGCGTAAGATGCACAACCAGGGAAAGGTGGAGGAATTGCCTTGACAGCAGAGAAGGATCCAGTTCTAGAGAGCGATGCAAGGTTCGCGTCAGACAGGCTCACAGGGTTGAGGCAGAGAGGTGGGGTTGGCAGGTGGAGCAAGTTGCTTGGGAGGGTGTTGGAGTAGGAGTAAACTGACGACATGGTGGGGCCAGGCAGGAGGGTGATCGGGTGGATGAGTGGGCCGATCAGGTGCTCTGGGAACAACTGCTTGGCAGGGTACAAGCAATCGATTGGTGGCAGGAGCGTGCGGGTAGGTCCACCGGACAGTGCCTCAGGAAACATGACAAAGAGTAGGGAGCGCACACTTTCCCTCTGCAAGCCCGGGTTGCGCATGCTACGTGGGACCCCAGGTTGGATTTGAGCTAGGTGATTGAAATCATAGACGACAAAGGTGTTCTCGAGTCCAATAGTAGCAGATCCGACAGGAATGCGGATGGAGAAGGCCCGCCCTTGGCTTAGCACCACCTTGACATTGTAGGCGGCGGAGTTGTTTATGACGAAGATAGCGGAGGAGTTTGGGTGGCGGGACGAGACAACAAGGTGTTGCATCTTGGTGGAGGCATGGAGCAGAGCCATCAGGTCCTGGATGTTTGCGGCATGCGGAGACAACAAGGCACGCCGTGCATTCGTGGCGGAGGCAGAAGCCGCTTTGGTGACGGTGGCGAGAATATTTGTTTCAGGAGGCAAGCTCTCGGCTTGGCATGGCGCAGGACGTTGAGCCGCTGGGGCTGCGTCAGGGCCAGAGGCACGCCGGTGGGTGGGAGTTGAGGGCGGCGCCTGCGTTCCAGAACAGACCCAGGTGTACCGAGAGTGTGGCCGCGTGGAGCGAGAATGGTGCTGGCCATGGTAGGAGCGGTGGCGCGGGGGAGGTGGGATACGGTGGTAGGGAGGTGGGGGTGGTGGTGGCGGGGTTGGCGAGTCGGCCTCAGGGCGTGTGTCCCAGATTGTGTTGATGTAGACGTCGGTGAGGTTACCCCTGCCCCCGTGCATGTGGAATGCAAGATGGTGTGGGACATGACTAGGAGACTCGACTTTGACCATGGCGAAGATAGCCGAGTAGTCGTGACCTCGAACAACAACATGCTCGACGCTGATAAGGTTTGCAAAGCCTGAGGTTGCCATTGTCAGCCCCGGCCTATCCCAGAACTCAAGTGGAAGCTTTTAGAGGGTTAGACAAACCACAAAATTGTAGTCAAAGGAGAAAGAGCCATCGCCTGACCCGTGCGGACGGAAGAAAATCTTGGTGACAGACCCATCCGCCTTAGTCACCCGCAACAGGCTGTCCTCCAGGGCGCGCTCGTGGTCCTGCTGCCGGAGGAACATGGCGAAACAGTCCCCCGTCGAGGAGGCAGCGAGGCGAACCGGAGGGTTGGCCAGCTTCTGATGGATGACGCGGCGCAACCATGGCACGGGGTTTCCGCGAGGTGGCACCACGTTCACAACGCATCCCAGGGCGTGCGGGTCGCGCACGGGCGGGCAGTGGACGTCGATGGTTGTCGGGCGGCCATGCACAACAGGCTCCATAGGTACCCTCCTGACCCCTCGAAGCTGCCGGAGCAGCCTGCAGTCCGATCGCCGGTGGCCGCTCTAGCGGCAGAACCAGTAGACGGGGGGGGGGTCGTGACAGGACTGAGCGAAGTGGGAGAAGCTGAGGCAACGGAAGCACCAACGATGAAGGTTGCGCGGCTTACTGGGGTGGAGCGTGGGACGGACTAGACGGTGGATTGTGGGAGGGGGTGTATGAAGGAGGACCTCTTTAAAGGATGGAGCTGTACACGAACTGCTATGCATGGCGGTGCAGGCAGGGAGTCGATCGGAGGGGGTGCCTGGCCCCAGCACAGACTGATTAGTCGCATCCCTGCTCAGGTGCTGCACTGGCCGAGGCAAGGGGCGGGGGAAGTCATCGACCTTGTCAGCGCTGACAACAGCACTCGGGCACTCCGGGCCGTCCGTTCGGAGTGAACACGTTGGCAAGGAGGCGGCGGGTGGCACCGGCGTCAGAGCAATGATGTTGTCTTGAGGTGAAACCTAAGGCGTAAAAATCATATCTGCGTCATTGTGACAGAGCTCCGTGGCGGCATTACAGCGGGGTGAGCTGGTAGGCACCCCCGTAAGTATCGAGTTACTACCCGAGCGGTCGAGGCGCAGTGTAGTGTCCAATACGGCAGGCGAAGACGAGTTCTTGCAGACACGCACTAACCTATCTACCGAAGAAATCATGGCGCTGGAGCTCAAGTTTGACATCTGCTCTGGAACGTGTCCAGCATGCAGCGAAGTGCCACGTCCAGCCGCCCAGAAAGAGAAGGCCATGCAAAGTGGGCCAGCAGCCCAGGTTCCCTTAACGACAATCTCAGCAGCCACGGCCTAGGACGCAACTCGAAATTTGAACAAGCCCGCCACCACGGAGCTGACGTGGAAGAGTGATGGATCTCCCTCGAACCAGAAGTGCAATAGCGAGCCAACGAACTGTTCGGAGAGCTGAACGCCGGCGGTCACAACGGAGGCCAACACCAGCGTACCATGGTAGCGGGCAGGACTGACCGCGCAGGTTATGCTGCAGAAGTGCCTGCTTAGCATGGCCTCTTCAAAGCGGATGCCAGGGGGAGCGACCCCAGGGTGGTTTTCAAGATGCAGGTTGCTATGATGCAATGCAGAGACATGGAGAGCAGAGTTTTTTGCCTGGCGGGGCAGAGAGAACTTATCTGGGCCTGGACCCCATGACGATGCTGGGTTGTTGTGATCCGATGCCGGCCACAGAGAAGGCGGGGAAGCTTTCCCCCACAGCACGGGAGCACCAGTAATTGTGCTCGCGGCAGAGCCCCAAGCGTCTTTGCCGGAGCCGACAACGATGCGCCCGGAGACCGCCGCGACTGTCGGAGTCAGCTTCGCCGGCAATGGTAGGGGTTGGATCGACACAGGGCGGTGACCTCTGTCATTGGGGTAGACAGCGGCGTGAACGATGGTCGCCGCGGCCGGGATGGCCAGCGGCGCAGGCAAGGCTGGTGGAGTGGGTGACGTAAGGGGGTGGTCGCCATCGCAGGAGCAGTCAATGGCGAGGGGGGGTGATGCTTTGGCCGGACCGGCTGGCACCACCGGGGGCTGGTGGTGCCGCGACACCACGCGCGAGGGGGGTGGGTGCTTCATCCTTGCTCGGTAACATCGCCCTCAAGAGTAGATGTGGCATCCCGAAAATTCACTACTAGAAAATCGCGTTGATTTTGTGCATTGCATCATCATGACATCATCATACATCTATCTGTCTAAAACTATTTTGCTAAAAGCCCTATTTCGTTTTCTATATTAATTCCTCCCTATTACTTTAAATCAAAACACCGGTGCTTCCGGATTCCTCAGTTTGTCTAAAAGCAATTTATAAAAGGCTTTTAAAATAAATTAGAAAACCCTAGCCTAAAATATCTAGTCCTAATCCTACCTAAAACCTTTTATACCAAATAACCTACCCAGTCCTATTCTACCCCAGCCCTCCACCTCACCTGCACCAATCGGTGCACGCCACCTCATCCTCTCCCTTACCCTAACCTATCCTAGCCCGCCACCTGGCCAACCCCCCCTCTCTCTTTCTTCCCCCTGGCCCCACTCCCTCCCTGGCCACAGCTCCCTCACCCACACACGCGCCACCCACCTATCTACCACCGACCCCGTGGCCCCGATCCCCTCCCCTGGCCCCGTTCCTGGCCCACCAACCCCCGGCCACCCCGACCCCGCTCGTCCTCTCTCCCCTTCCCTCGTCTCTCCCACGCGACCCCGCCCCCTTTCTCCCCATCGGCCGCGTCTCCCTCCTCCTCTCCAGACCCCAACCCTCCCCGCGGCAGAGCTCCCCGACCTCTCTGCCGGGCCCGTCCCCCGCCTCGCGCGTCTTTCCTGCAGAGCTCCTGCCGCCTCCGCCCTTCCTCTCCCCCGGCCGCCTCGAGCCGCGATGGACTCCGCCACCAGCACGCGACCTCCCCCCCCGCCGCCAGCACGCGACCTCCCTCCGAGCGTCACCCGCAACCTCCCCATCGAACGCCCTTCTTCCTCCCCTCCGCGCCGCCGCCTCCATCTGTCCCTGTCCGCCACCGCGGCCACCTCCTCCATCGGTCCTCCTCCACGGAACCTGGCAGCCGCCGTATCCCCTCCCCGCCCTGCTCCGCCTCCTCAAGCCCGCATCGAGCGCCTGCGCAGACGCCTCGGCCCCGCTGCCCCGTGTTCCTGCGCGTTCCTGGCCGCGTCGGTCGATCTCGGCCTTCCCCTGGCCCGCCCTGCTGCCGTGCGTGTGCAGCAACAAGCCACACGGGCACCCTCCTGGTGATGTCAACAGGGGTTCTGCGGTGGTGTTGATGGTACTGCAAGATGGTAACACTGCATATAATCCTTCCGGTGAACAAGAGATGCAAGCCGGACTAGTACCCCGATAAGCCACCCGAACATGCGGTGCTAAGTCCAAGTTCGCCATCGACAATTGAAGCCTCGAAACCCCAAGTTCTCCTTCGCGGTACCCGAAGACCGATCTTGGGACACCATGAACTCCTTCATGGACGTCAAGGCCTCCTACCTAGAACCCAAAGACACCGAGACCCCAAGGTCGTCGACATGGAAGTGACGAGGTCTACTACATGGATTCGAAGACCGAACCCGACACGCCAAGTTCTTCCTCCCGGATCCGAAGACGCGAGACCCGGGACACCAAGATCTCCGCCGTGAAACGACAAGACCGATCTCATCGAACCGAACCTCGCCTTCCCGTCGAACCCTGAGACCGACCCCGAACCCCTCGGAGCCCAAGTCCGTCGAACCCTAATGTGTGACCCCTTTCCTCGAGACCCTATTTTTATAAATGATATCAACTTGTTGCATTAAATCATTCATGTCGCATACATATTCATGTGGTTGGGGGCCTTTTGCCGATTCATCTCATAATTAAATATGGGGCCCATATGCGGGCAAATCTAGTCTTATATTGGCCCCATTTAAATTTGTGTAGCGAACCGGTAACTTATCTTGCCTTGTTATTACAACATTTAATTTGCGGGGGAGATAAATAACATGAACCATCTAACTAATTGTCGTGACCCCGGTTCCGCTTAATATGGCCTAATTGCATCACATATTTGCCATGTCATACATCATACATGCATCATGCCCGATCTTCTGCCGTAGTATTAAATAGTGCATCCGGTGTTTCTTCTAGTGTTTTGCTTCTTCGCAGACTAGGCCGATGAGTTGATGCGAGTGTCGACCCGATCTTCGGTTGAACCTTCGACAATGTTTTCAGGCGAGCATCTCCCCCTTTCTACCTATCTTACTTTTATAGTATTTATTTCCCTTCTGTTGATCTATTGCTATCTGTGTTGCGTTGCTCTAGTTTTCGTACCCGTGATATCCCTTGCAGCCTTATATTGCCTTGGACACATCCTATTACCTGTTGTTTGGTAGATAGTGGGACTTGCGCGTCGTAGTCGCTTGCTCAAGTGCTGTTGCGTGTCGTCCAGTACCACAGTTGTTGGAGTGTTGCCGCATGTTTAAGGTTGGATATGATCATGGCTTTCATTATCGTTTACTTTAATTACTGTTTAACAACTAAAATTGAAGTAGGTAAGCAGAGGCACAGGTGGGCAATAGATGTTATTTGGTTGTTAACCGTCCACTTGTGTCCCGTAGGACCCCGAGTACTTGATACCTGTTCCTTGAATATTCGCGCTATCCACATACGGGGGAATTATGGGACCCCCCTGAGCCAGAGCTTGATTCATTCTTATTTCTTGGGGCCACAAACTAGTTTGAGGTTTTATTTACGATCCTGTACTTATGCCATGCTTTACTGCTTTATTTACGATTGTGCGAGGAGCACCTGTACTGTTTAGGTAAGCGGAGTGTTTTCGCGGTATCGACAAGCCCAGTTTTGGGTTCCCAGTCGTTTACAGCCACTGGCGCAAACCTTGGGTCCGTCTCGGAGTCAGCTAACTTCGTTGCGGGTGTACTCAATGGGGTGGCCCCCTGAAATAATTCTGAATCCTGTGATTGCTTTGTCGTGAAAGCCTCGTTGGGTTTTGATTTGGTTTTTCCGAGGTTGATCGAGTGTGTGTTGCTATTTATGCACCCCTGCAGGGTAAAACTTTCTGAAAGCCGTGTCCGCGGTTATGGACGACTTGGAGCACAGTATCTCGATCATAGACAACTATAACTAAAGTAGTGCTATAAATTTGACTTTATAATGACTAGTAATCAGCTTCACTATAATGGAATGGCTAAATAAAACTGCCAACAATTGCTTGTTTGGGATGTCGCTTGCGACCATTGTACCTGACTAGTAAGTATTGCAACTACAACGGAATGGCTAAATAAAAGTACCAACAACTGCTGGGTTTTGGGTTATCTCATGCTAATTGTATTTGACTAGTAAGTGTCGCAACTACAACGGAATGGTTAACCAAAACTGTCCACTGCTTATTTTATCAGGATGACTATCTATATTTGACTAGTAATTGCTGCAACTATAACAAAATGAGTAAAACTGCCAACTGTGTGAGTTCCTCGGTTGACTTCCTCGTTTGGTCTCGAGGGGGAGACACCAGGATGGGTTTGTTTGATGGTAGTATCAGGTTGGTTCCGAATAGGTCTTTCTTATCCCTCTCTGATAGCCGACAGTTGTATCGAGTCTCTATAGATTGTTTAGTGCATGCTGCGCTGCCGCTGCAGTCCACCATACCTGTGTAGGCGAGGACCGCCGAATTCTAGTCTCGCCGTGTACAGGCCTCAGTACTGACCGCTCTCTCTTTTTCCTTTGCCCTTTGTCGGCACCCCTTTTGTTTAAGCAGGTTTTGAGATCGACGTCGTTAGCAGGGTTACCCTTCCGGCTTGGCCTGGGCAGGGTTATGGACGCCAATGGTTATTCTTCAGGGCTCTTAGCCCCATTTGCATCTTGTCCGTAGTCGGACGCTCTATCATTTTTAAGGTGATTTGGATCTTTGTATATTATCTCTGTATTCTTGACTCATTGAGTCGCTGTTATATATATATATATATATCTGTTCTGTGGGTCCCATCGAGGACTGTTGTGTAATGTTATTACTTTGTTTTCCACCCGCACGAAAGTGCCTGGTGGGCACCTTTGAATCGTTTCTATGCGGGTTTGGCGGGTTTCGCTAAGACTTGCATAGGGCCGATTCTGAGGGTGTTACAGTAGACCTCTGAATCTTTGTCTCTCTGGTTATACAGCTAGGCTCTGCTGGTGAGCTGGTCGACGCCGGAGATGATGGCGGTAAAGTAGAGGTGTGTGCGGCGGCCGCGGGGAGCGCGAGGGCGTTCCTGCCGTGCTAGTACTCCTTCTCCTCCTTGCTCCATGTGGTAGTTGACCGAGGCGAGCGCGACCGTGCTCCTGGCATGCGGGCGATGGTGAGGATGGCTTCTACTCAGCGGGCGGCGAAGCTTCAGTACATGGCGGTGCTCGATCTAGGAGGGCAAGGAGCAGGGATAGGGTTTGAAGAGGGGCCAATTTTTTGTGGATAAGAGAGGGGAAGGGGGCAGGTGAGATGCAGAGGGCCACGTCTCCACCTCGACAGCGTGCCCCTCGCGTGGAAGAGAAACAGGACAAGGGGCGCAGTTCCTAATTTGCATCTATTCATTGATATATTTCTTATTAAGAGGTGTTACTTATGTCTTTTCATCTGTTTTTGCATATTGGATGATTCTTGTAGGATGAACTGCCGGAGTCAGGATTCTGATGGATAAAGAGGTGTTTTGATGCAATTTTGTGAAGTTCAGAAAAATATCAGAAAAATGATGGAAAATCATATTTTCCCAGAAGACGAAGGAAGCCGGAAGGGGAGGCGGAGATGGGCCACATCCCCCCAGGCGCAGGCCACCCATGGGTCGCGCCTATAGGGGGTGTGGCCCACCTGGACGGCCTCCGGCTTTGCCCTCTCGCCTATATCTTCTCCTCGAAACCCTAAAACACGGGGAGCGACCACAGAAAGATTTCGCCGCCTCTGCGGGGCAGAAAACACTGAGAGAGAAAGAGCTCTCCGACAGACAGATTTTTGCCGGAGAAATTCCTTCCCGGAGAGGGGAGATCGTCGCCATCAACACCACCATCAAGCTAGACTTCATCGGTATCATCATCATCATCATCATCCACACCATCATATCCACCAACACCATCATCACCACTCCATCCCGCTGTAACAATTGTGTTGAATACTTGCATAGTTCTTAGGGGTCGACACCTTCTGCTCCTCGTTGGGATCGACACTCCTATTTATCGAAAGTACTACGATATACCCCCTATACTTTTGGGTCATCAGGTCTTGAGTCATTTCGAATATAGCGACTGCAAGTCTTCTCCTACACCGTATGATCCTAGTGTGTTGCTTCGAAAGAATAGAGGAAATGCTAGAGACCAACTGAAATACTCTCGAATTATTGGCTCGCTTATGTATTTAGCTAGTGCCACGAGGCCTGGCATCGCCTTTGCTGTAAGCAAACTCAGTCGATTTGTTTCAAATCCAGGAGATGATCACTGGCATGCTCTTGAGAGAGTTATGCGCTATCTAAAAGGCACTGCGAGCTATGGCATTCACTATACCAGGTATCCGAGGGTACTAGAGGGTTATAGTGATTCAAATTGGATATCTGATACTGACGAGATAAAGGCCACGAGTGGATATGTATTCACACTTGCTGGTGGCGCTGTTTTTTGGAAGTCTTGCAAGCAGACCATCTTAACAAGGTCAACTATAGAAGCGAAACTCACAGCATTAGACACAACCACTATTGAAGCAGAGTGGCTTCATGAACTCTTGATGAACTTACCTGTGGTTGAAAAATCAATACCCGCAATCCTTATGAACTGCGATAATCAAATTGTGATTTTCAAGGTAAATAGTTCTAAGGATAATATGAAGTCATCAAGACATGTGAAGAGGAGACTAAAATCTGTCAAGAAAATGAGAAACTCCAGAGTTATTGCATTGGATTATATCCAAACATCTAAAAACTTGGCAGATCCCTTCACAGAGGGTCTATCAAGCAACGTGATAGAAAATGCATCAAAGAAGATGGGTATGAGACCCACATTTTGAGCTTTCCACAGTGGTAAACCACTCTATGTGATCGGAGATCCCGTGAATTACAAATGGGAGACAAGCTGTTGGTTAGCTGATAGGAAAGTATCCCTACTTTAATAAACACCACTCCATGAAGATGCAATACTTTCCTATTCTGCATGACATGTTGATTTATTATCTTAATATGTTCTAAGTGGCTTATCTTAAGAAAATATGTTGTCCTGCATAACATCTTTTGAAGAACACACTTATATGAGTCTGACTGTTAAAATGTCACAGTCTATGAGAGTAGGGTGCTCTCTAATAAACTCATGAAAGGTCATGGAGTATGACGCATAAGCTCCACCCGCGGGAAAGTCCCACGATAGCCTAGTATCGGTTAAGACTTTTTTGTGAAGCTAGGTTCGTAGCAAACTTGTAGTTCAAGGCATAGTCTACTGTACAAGTTACAACCTAGTATAACATAAAGCTCTAGGTGGAAGTTTAACTTAACAGTCTCCACTATAGTACCCATATATAAACAATTTTTTGGAACTAAAGGCAAACTTCATGTGCCTCTGGGATCTGGTGGGGGATTGTTGAATTTTTTTTCCTAAATAGGCCCAGCCCATTTATTATATGCTAATAAATTCCTGAAATCCTTGAAGCCCATTTGGCCCATTCATACAAGGCAAGAGCTGGAACAAATGTTTAGTCCCACATTGCTAGTTGAGTGGAAGTTGGACCAGCTTATAAGGATATCTCTTCCACCACTTGTACGAGCTTGAGAAGAGAAGACATATACACGCGCGCTCCTCCTCCTCGCTCGCCACACCACGCCTCGCCTCGCCTCGCCTTTTCACGACACACGTGCTGCGGGTTGCGGGAATCTCGCCAAGCCGAGCTTTATTTTGCCACGTATGATTAGTATATAGATATTTGTATAGAAGCTGAAACGTTTTGCTCGAGTGGACTTTTAATACGATTTAAGTGGAAATGAATACAAACTAAGTGGAGGCTGTCCGGTTGGCTGTCGCTTGTTCGCTTCAACTTCCGTCCATTCGTTTTATTTCCTGCGCAGCATGTATGCCTTCCCTCTATATCTATAAGAGATAGGTCGTGCCTCCTCTCAGACACACAGTTCCACATCCCTTTGTGTCTCTAGTTTCAGAGCACTGCGCTACCTAGTCTTCCTCATCCCGTCTTGCGGCGTGCACCGCGAGCCGGAACAGTAGGCGTCCAAGACCCCGCTGCTTCGAGTCCTGTACGGGAGAAGAACGATAAGGTTTTTGGGGAGCGCTATTGGCGTGACTACTGGCTTCATCACGGACTCCTTCATGGATAGCGATAGCGCCGATGTCTTCCCCAACGAGGACTTCTTCCCCGACATCAACAACCTCTTCATCCACGACATGGCTGACGATGGTGCCAACGCGAACGCTGGCGGTTCCTCTGCTGCTGCTATGATGTACATCCTCTTTCTCAACTTTGTTCTGATCGTATCTCAAGTTCTATGCCTTGCAATCCGTTTAGTTATCTGCCTTAATTTGTATTCGCTATTTCATATGATTAGTATAATTTTTATTATTCTATTCATATTTTATCTAGCGTTTATTATGGTTAATTCGCCTAGTAAATTGCTCTTTTATTCAATAACATTGACTATAGGAAGCATCTCTCTAGGGTACTTATTTGTGTTAGCACTATTTGTAAATGATTAGTATTACTTGGATAGTATGAATCTGACCCGACCTTAGTTATTTAGTGCATTTTGTAGCTAATTAATATCTCTAATGACATATTACCTTTGTCCTCTCAATATAAGATGTTTTGGTTGGCTAAGCCTGCCAAAACGTCTTATTTTTAAGAATGGAGGTAGTATCATTTATCACATATGCTTTGTCATGTTGCTGCATTCATTTTTTGTTATACATTCTTATGGCTGACCAGAGTTGATCCACCCTGACACAAATGATTTGGATCACTAGGATAGTAATAGTTGACTTCATCTTAATTTTGTATTTATCTTAATGTGATGTTATGATTTTATTTGAGAATGGTGCTTAATTATCTGGATTAGAAAAGTTGGAGCATATCATAGCCGCAACTCATGTATGGTATAATGGACTTAGTTTATCCTTTTCCTTGTCCTACCGGAGAAGTTTGATTCTATTGGACATAAACGGGGACACATATACATTGAATATTTTGTTGGTTGCGAGGTCATATATGCCTTCACCCACATGTGTATTGCTTACGAGCATTTGATATTGTATCTACTTTGTCTGATATATGAATCAACGTATTATACCCGTTTCAGTAGACCCTTAAGCAAGTGTATGAAAAATCAAGTTATGCAGTGATACAAGAGTGATACAAGATCTGTAGGTGTAGGTGCATCACTGATGCTTGAGATGGAGAAACCTAAAAGGAAGAACAACTCTCTAGGAGTTTCAAGCATGTTAACATTCAAGGGTGGCAGACCATTGCAATATTTGGTTGATCCTTATGTCCCATCTCGCTTTGACAGTCAGAAATTAAATAAATAATCTTATGTCATTGGCTTACATGAAACCATATGATTGAATGCATGTGTCTCACATTGCTACCTCAACATGTGTGTGCTATGCATATTGTGCCTTATGGGATCTATGGTAATTACATGTGGTAGTAGTATGGTTGTCGTCTAATGTCGTTCTTTTTACACATTGATTTTATTTATAATTAGTTTATCTCTATGATGTATTATCATACTAAAAACATGCGTGCATTCTGTAAAAATACCAATCTCGTCGGACACATTGAGACATGTTAAAAACCGGTACATGCCAAAATGCCATGCATGCATGGATGATGCATATAAATATTCAAATAAATCTCATATGTTCACTGTCACTAAATGCATCCCACCATCCACTTAATGCAACAACCTCATGTAGACGGTGACGTGGAGCTCCCGTCCCCGTCTAATAGTAGTATTGTTGACTGAATGCTGAGGTTAGAACATCTTTACTCAGGTCCCTGTACGCCGATTTCAGGGCGAAAAATAGGTTCAGACGCCGAAATTCGGTCCAGTCGCGTTTCTAGAAACCTCTTTTCATCTGAATTTGGACCAACTTTGGTCCAGACTTTCCAGGCCATTCCTAGGATCCCAGAAACACGCTGGAAACACCGGACGAAGCGAATTCGCCGAGTGGACCAGACCTATCAGCGACAGAAGCCGACTCGTCGTCATCCTTCCCGCCCTCGCCGCTACACCCCTCATGCCCTCGCCGCCGTCCTACAAAAGCCACACATCTCACTGTCTCCCTTTACACTCTCTCACACCGCTCCCAACTCGAGGGAACTCCAAATGCTCGCACCTTTTCACCTCCACAACTCAGCCGAAAAGCCATGGCCGAGAGATTCCCCGGCGACATCGCGGCGGCGAACGGTCGCCGCATGCTGCAGCCATGAGAGGCCCGGTTGCTCCACGACGCGGGCTATACGGCGACGCCGAACTTTCGTCTTCCCCTAGGCTGGAATCTCAGCGCCGACGGGATCCCTATTCCGCCGGTGCCAACCGACGAGGGCATCGCCGACGAGATCCAGGCGGATATCGCCGCCATAAAAGACCTGGATCTCGCCGAGAATCCTGATAACTTGGTCTTCTGGGAGCAGTTCTTCGTCGACAGGCGCCTCTAGAAACTCGCCCGACACGAGGGACCGCCGGGCTCGCTGCCGGCGTTTCGCCGCCGCTGGTGGAGCGCTCCAGGGCGAACGCTCGCCGCCCTGCTGGAGCACGTCCAGGACGACAACCACCCTGCCTCGGCATGTAGAAGCGGCATCCAACATCGGCCACGACGACGACCTTTTCCTAGTTTAAATTTAATGTTTTTCTAGTTTAAATTCGATGTAATATATACGTCCTTACTCTAATTAATGAAACTGAATTTAGCCGAATATAAAAACCCGGAGAAACTCGACAATTTTAGGTTGAAAAGGAGTTTCATCGTGTCCAAAGTTGGTCCGGATTTTGATCTCTTATGTGTAAAATTTCGCGCTGGTTTAGGAAACCGTAGGGACACGTCTTCATCGCCGCAGCCGCGCAAAAACCACCGGGCATCGGCGCACGAACGCCGCATGCTCCCCCACCACCACCTCCTTCTCCAAGTCCAAAGTCCAATTCCCCTGCTCGCTCAACCCCCATTTCCGCCAATCCAATTCCTACTCCCACCCACCGCGCTTCCCCAATGGTGACGCCGGGCGCCTCCTTCACCGCCGCGCTCGTCGTCGAGGACTTCCCGTGGGTGCGTCTGATTCGCTTCCGTCGAATGGCGATGACTTGTCTTTTACTTGAACCGCGCCGCGCACATGTGTTTTAAACTAGATTTCACTTCTCGTGGTGAACGCTCAGGTGGAGAGGGAGGAGGATATGGGGATGGCACCAGACAAGTACCGCGAGGTGTTTGACCTCGCGCAGCGCGGCGCCCGCGCCTTCCAGGAGCGCCGCTATGACGAGGTAATCAGCTAGATAAACTCCCCCTTGCCCTCTCTGTTCGTCCTGTGGGTCTCGGGTAGTTTGATGGCGGCCTCTTTAGTAATAATTTTTGACGGTCACTCTTTAGTACTCCTCCGATCCTAAATAAGTGTCGCGGTTTTGAACTAACTGTAGTTCAAAATGGTGACACTTATTTAGGATCGGAGGTAGTAATAATAATTGGGAGAGGATCACTCTTTAGTAATAATAATTGGGAGAGGATGGGAATTGAGATTGGGAGAAGTGTATGTGACAGCGGTGGGTCAGTGTTGTTACTGTTGTATGTTAATGCATGTGTTCCTTTGGTGCTGAATTAGTCCAAAGTAATTCTTCAGTATCTGGAATGAGTTCCCGTCAATATGAAATGAGTGTGTGCTGCCACCAATTTTGATTTCAATACAATTTTCAACAGAGGGCCAAAATACTGTGCCGACCAAAATACAATTTTCATGGCCCCGCTCTTCAAAATATGGTTGACATGGCATAGTTAGATTTCTTTTGTAGCAGCTCGATACAGTTAGTGTGGGGTTTCAATTCTGTTTGGGTCAATTGATTTGTTTTTCCTCAGTTTATGATGTTTGCTGATAGTGTCAGAATTTCCTTAATTAGGGAATGGTTGATTAGTAACCAACGAGGCTTGTCTCTTTGAGAAATTAGACGTGTGTGGTTTAACATGTTCTAGTCCTGCTATTTTGGACATTCTTGTAGTCATTTAGCTGGTAGGGCACTTCCTTATTCAACAGTAGTAGCTTTCTGTAACTATATATGGACTAAAAACTGGTAAAGGTTTCGATTATTGTTGCACCACTGCATAAATCTTTGAACATCACCTGCTAGTCTTGCTCAAATGCCAAAGTAGATATAGGTTTTCTAACTGTATGTACTCCTTGAGATACCTACAGATATAATATTTATTTCAATTAAGCTAACTTTTTTTTTCTGAGGAAGTTTGAGAACTTCTATTTAGGGCAACTTGTGTAGTGACACTGCAAAGATCATTAGGGTGGGGAATAACATCAGTGTGCCTGATAAGTGGTTCAGATCTCTTCTGTTTCATCTTTCAGGAATTTTACATTTTATGATCTTTATCTATTGTATAATTGAATTCTTTATGTATTTGTTTCTCTTTTGTATTTTTATTCTGAATACTCCAGTCCAGGAGAACTAGAATGAATAGAATTTTCTTTGGAGTTGATATTTCATGGTATTACTTACAATGCAAGTGCATAAAACCTGTTTATTTAAGAGATGGTGGTGGTTTCCTAATTCAGTACCTTCTGAAGATAAAATTCTTTACCTTATGAGTTACTACACTATAGCCTATATCAACATCTACATTGACAGTGCATATCATCACCTTGGTGAACCTAACTAAATATTTTTATCGTGAATTTCTAGGAATTCATTTTTTTTGTCTCTTTATGTGACCATTTCATGTAATTCTTATGCAGAGAGAGCCTTTGCTTTCCAGTTCTGCAGATGTGGCATCCATTGTTTCGTTTTCATTATATCTTTGGCTTTTGCTGAGACGTTCACTTGTACAAATTTGATTCCTGTGCCTTTTGATTTCATTGTAATACTTGATACGATTCCGTTTTCAGGCTATTTCATTCTATTCTAAAGCTCAAAATTTGAGATCAGGAGATCCTGTTATCCTTAGCAGTCGATGTTCTGCTTTCTGTTTGTAAGTTCTTTGATAGGGTTTCTGTGTCATATAACTCTTTATATTACTTCCATCCATTCACAGTTTAGGTAATTAATCATGCTGCTGCACAGAAATCTCTGTTGAAATATTCGATTTGTATTCATGCGCATCTTGTGGGTACTTTCATGTTATTAGGATAAGTCAAGTGTTGAGGGAAAGATCCGCAGCTGACTCAGAGTATCAGCCACTGAATGGCCTTGATCCCACAACACATGCAGAGGTATGAGTAATCTGAAAGGATTTTCACAACTGATGTGAAACTCTAATGAATGTATGGAAGCATTAGTTCTTATTATTTTGCAAGTAAAATGTTTTGCAGTTAGCTCTGAAGGATGCAGAGAAGGTAGTAGCTATCCACAGTAATTCTCCTAAAGCATATCTTCTCAAGGCATATGCGCTTATTCTGGTAACACTCTGAAGCTTCACTTTTGTTTGTCATATCTTAGCTTCAATACAATTTTTATGGGGCCAACGCTTTTATGTTTACTCCTGGATAAGATAATTTAATTCAACCATATTTTTTTACTAGCTAGGATTGATTATTGAGATTTGCAAGAGAACCTTGCTTGACGTTTTGGTCATTGGCCTCACACTGTCTAATACTAATTTAAATCGTTGCATGGAATATACCTCTTGTTTTGTGGTCTTACGGATTCTCACAAGTACTTTAAAATTATGTACTTCCCACCTTCTTTTCATTTTCTTTCACATGAATTGTGTTAAGATCTGTCCACCTGATCCTAAATCTAATATGGTAATTCTAATCAAAATTTGCAAGTACATTTGTACATGTAGCAATCTCCTAAGTTTCATAGTGCTGGTGGGAATTTGGAAGCAGGCAAAACAGAGTACATACAATTGGTGCAATTTTCTCCTACCTATTTTCTGTTATGATGTTATTTTGTTCTGCAGATTTGTGTTTGTGATTATGCTTATAATTTTTTTTTTTGGTATACTATCAAACTTTTACATAATTTCTTATTTTTTCCAAACAAAAATGGGTCCACTACTCTTATCAGCAATATGCTTCTGTGCAATCATATGCCTTTATCCCTTTATTATGCACATGCCACCTTTAAGAGAACAATATGCTTCTGTGACATCTTCTAGGTCTTCCCTTATTATCATCTGTCGATAACCAGTGTTGCGTATATCGTCGTTTTACATTGTAGTCCATGTTTCCTCGCAATATACATTTATACATTCTGAATAATACATGTCATACGCAGCTGGAGAGATATCATGAGGCACGGGAGTCCCTTCTTGCTGGTCTTCAAGTCGATCCCCTCAGGTACGACTGTTGATTCATGAGGATATTCAGATATCTGAAAATCGAGAGTTATCCTCTGGCACGTTGTGTAATACTCTTTTGCTACATGTATAGCCATATCCTGCAGACCTGTCTCAGTGACCTGGATAGAAATATAAATGCTACAGCTGGAGCAAGACGGCCAAGGTTAGATAGGACTGATGATTTTGAGTGCACATTGTGTTTTAAGCTATTGTTTGAACCAGTCACCACTCCATGTGGGCACTCGTTTTGTCGCTCTTGTTTACATCAATCAATGGATCACGGTGAGCTCAGCAAACATCCATATACTTGATTTCCTGCTTTTGTTTAGTTTGAGCTTTGCATCATGTTCTACTTTCTGTAGGCAACAAGTGCCCCATGTGTCGGACAGTTCTATTCATTGGTCCAAGAACTTATCCTATAAGGTATTATAGGTGTCCAATTTGGTCTTTGTGAACTCAGATTTATTCATTTGAATTAAAGTTTCTTTTTATTGTAAGCATTTTTGTGTTAATTTCTCTAATGTCAGTTATGTTTAATGCCTCAGTGTAACATTGAGCAACATAATTCAGCGAAACTTCCCTGAAGAATATGCTGAGAGGAGATCAGAGCATGAGACTACAACATATGCAGGCGTTGATTTGATGCCTCTCTTTGTTATGGATGTCGTATTACCCTGCCAAAAGATGGCATTGAACATATTTGAACCTCGCTACAGGCTGATGGTACAAACAACTATCACAAATTTAGATTTTGTTTGTCACATGCATTTGTTGACAGCTATGCGCCTTCTGATTTATCTGAAGTATTCCAGTGTATAATTGCAAGTTTATCTGTATACTGCAGGTGTAGTAAGTTCAGCATACTTTCTGTGAAAGCTTGCTTACAAACCATAGTGCTGAATAACCAGAACATAATATTTTCCCTAAATCCTACTTGTAGATTTTCAGTGCAAATAAAATATTACTAATTTGATCTTTGTATCTACCACCTTTTGTAATCTGATTGTCAACAAGTGTATTACCATCTGTGTATTTATTTGTTTGCATACCTGGCTCGTATTATCCATCCATTTTCATCAAGATGTAACTTGCTTAGCTTACTTGTATCTTTTTAGAACGTTGGTAGGGATGTGTTTTCTCAATATATCCACAATCCTGTTTTTCCCCATTTGAAACAGGTAAGGAGGGTAATGGAAGGGAATCATCGAATGGGAATGGTAAGTATCTAATCTAAGATAATCCCTTCGCCTAAAGGTTTCATCCATTGACTTATATATTAATGTAGGTTGCCATTGATTCTGTAACGGGTACTGTAGCTGACTGTGGATGTGAGGTGGAAATTCTAGAGTGAGTGTAGTTTTCCTTATTTATTTAAAACTCTTCCAATACTTTTAATCTTATCTGTCTTCATAAACGTGTAGGTGCGAGCCACTTCCAGATGGTCGTTTTTATCTAGAGGTAAAACCCATGCTCTGTTTGCTAGATTTGTAGTCATTTTGTGTGCATGCCATTTTGCTCAAGGTTTGTTTTTTTGGACTTCTCTATGATTGTGTGCTAGATTACTATACAACCTTAAGTTTTCCGCTGTAAATATATATTATTGACTGGCTAGGAAGAATCTATGTTAGTACTTGTCTACTGCAAAAACGTATTACCAAAATGTCTTATATTTAGGAAAGGAGGTAGTGCGGCCGTGGCTGGATGGGGTCATTTGTGCGTGACGGGTTTTTCAGCGCTTCGCGGTTTAGGCGAAGCCGTTTTTTTTTGCGCGGGATGGGAGGGGTACGACGTACCACCATCTTGTCCACTTTAGCTTTAATAAGTAGTAAAGATTTTTATTTGATAATTGTACATTTGACCTAATACCGCCAAACCAAATGTTTCTTCTCCAAGGATGATGCCACATTTGAACGATTTTGAACTTGGACAATTGCGAGGCTAGGCTAAACTCAGCTGGTGGAGTTGCGTGTAAAAACTCAGCGTCCTGGCCTGTATTTTGATTTACTGGCACCAGTTTCAATACATGCAGTGATTGCTTTGACTAGTACTAACCAAAATAAGGCTATCATGCTAAGGTTTCACATGTAGAGCCTTAGAGGAAGATATTGTATATGCAACCGGGAACTGGCAATACCACCAGAGCCACAGGTGACATTTCACCCAGCTGAGCCAGCAAAGTATGTCACATATCAGAGTTGTCAGTGCCTTCAGCAACCCAACACCTTGGCTCGTGGCATTGCCAGAGGTTGCTGGTCCATTACTACAATATGCTTACGACATTCGTTGGATAAATTAGGACAACTGCTTGTAGATTAGCTTCACTGCAATGGCAAGTACCAATATTCCTAAGCATATGCATGATATATTTGTTTCATATAACTGGGGGAAGACACCATTCAGGATCTGGTTGCTGCAATCTTGAGAGAAAGATATGGTACTTGAAATGTCTGGTGGTGATACCAAATGGACGCATGATGGAGTAGGTCCTTCCCCATGTTCATGTTTAAAGTATAGTTGAACTTAGAAATGATCAGGAGTTTTGAATTATGAGTAGACTGTTCATCTTTCTGTAATCAAGTCACGCTTTCGTGTGAACCACTTGGTGCATCAAACTCAAAAGTATTCATTAGCTTGCCATGTAAGATGTGTGAAATGTGATGAATATGCTAAAACTGTTGGTTTGATTGTTGAGCATTATGGAGAAGTGCATATATATATAGCGGTAAAAACTAGGAGGGCAAGTAGCCTAAAGACTTGGAGCACAAGATGTTTCATCTCTAGAATATTCTAATCCCTCTCTAATTCCACTTAGATTATGAACATTTTTCGGGTAGCAGACGACTTACGTCAAAGTTAGAGAGGTTACTCAGCTGATTCTGAGGGAATCGGTTGTTCAGGGAAAAGTAAAATATAATCTCTCGCATAAATTTGTTTGAATCCTAAACTGTTGTGAGTAACAGGAAGATTGATAGAAATTGTAAGGCCTTTCACTAATCCCCTTGAATTTTCTGTTTTAACCAACGTCCTAACGAATTTAAGTTTTATATGTTTGCAAACAGAAGTGTAATGTTGTTATTAAGAAAAAAAATCCTTTCAACTAGCAAAAAATTCGTTTTTACCTGGCTGCTGAAATAACCTTTCCTTTTCTTGCCTTCTGCCTAAAATTGGGTGTTTCTTGTCTATGGTCAGTGCCCTCTGAATTGTGTGTATGTTGGCTAAGAATTGTTGATCAGTTTGAGGGTTTTGTCCCTTTTCTTATTGAATTGTCATAAGCAATTAAATTTGCAATTTGAAGCTGTTATTAGTCTGCTCTGAATTGTGTGTATGTTGGCTAATAATTCTTTTGTTCATAGGTGGAAGGTTCACGGCGATTTCGTATCTTGCGATCATGGGATGAAGATGGGTGAGTCCTAGAATGGTCTATAGAAGTTTACATGATGGAAAATTTATCTGGAAAAACCTGTTGTCTTGCCCCAGCCCTATTCTACATTTTCTTACTTGTGTTGTTTCTTATTGCAGGTACCGAGTTGCTGAAATTGAATGGTTCAAAGATGTTTCTCTACCAGAAGGATCACAAGAGAGAAAAGATGTAAAAACTCATTGCCTTCTTGAGCTTCTTCTCCTTTTCTTACCTGTAGTGCTTAAGCATCGTAAAAGTAGCCTAGTCTATAAAAAAAATGCTTAGAAGAAAAGGTAACAAGCATCACATGTTTACTATACAAGAAAACTTACATTTCATAAAATTGTGACACATGTTGCAAATTATCATCATTAAGATGTATAAATTGGAAAATACCATCCATGTGAGGCCAACAGGCTTGGGGCAGATATCACTGACCTATTGAATGATATTTTCCACGTAAATTATCTTCACAATGGTACTTGGCTTACCAGAAACCAATGCAATGTTTTACCTCAAAAGAACGGCATGCTTTGGAAAATTGTAACTTGTTTATACAAGACTGAACTACATTTGGGTCATGTATGAGAGGGAAATAGGGGAGCCTGCACTGCCTTTTCAATTAGAAGAGGTTAAAACGGACACCGTACATGGGGGGCATGTTTATATTATGGTGGAGCATGCCAAAACCACCAAAAAAGGGGAAAATAAAACCTTGTCTGGCTCGGCTGGGATAGCCAGCATGAAAACCGTGAAAGCACGTTCCCTCTGGAGGATGTCCTCTCTAGCGATAGATGCCACCTCAACATAAGTTAGGCATCTCCCTGTGTAAATTCTGTGGTTTCTTTCTTTCCAAGCCCAGGACATATATAAGGCGGCCACTAAGGCGCCGCTGCTCGCTCCTGGGCTTTCCGTCAATTAGGTCGTTCCACCATTCTGGGATGGAGGGGAAGCTGTGGCCGTGGCTCCCTCATTCATCATTATCCCGATTTTGCGTGGTTGTCCATACTGCTATAGGGAACGGGCAATCTTTGTCCATACTATGTTTTTTGTAACCGAGAAGTGTAAAGGAAAAAAAATATGAGAAGAGACACAGATTTGCTATGAAATAGCGAAGTATGCACATACATAGTTAGATGAGAGCTGATAACTGGTCTTAGTCAAGTTGTTTTGTCACATGTAAGAGGCTTGCTTCGGTCCCCCACCCTAAAGGGAAGTTTTGGTGGGTTAGTTGGCGGACGGGTTGTGGGTGGGTTGTAGGCGGGCCGAAAAGTCCCATATTGCCCACTTATATAGTTGTATATTATACGCGGACTCTAGTAAAAAAAGGCAGATCGATCAGCTGATATGTGTACGTACGGGACATGAATTAAAAGGCAGATCGATCAGTTGATATGTATACGTACAGGACATGAATTAAAAGGCAAATCGATCAGCTGATATGTGTACGTACAGAACATGAATTAAAAGGCAGATCGATCAGCTGATATGTGTATGTACGGGGCCGAATTGGAAACAGGGAGCTGACTCGGACCTGGTACCAACCGATCAGACCTGAAGATGTGGTCGTTGGCGGCGGCGACCGTGTCGTCCGAGTAGCCGACCATGCAGTCGTCGGGCTTGCCGGTGCCGGAGGGCGGCCATTCGCCGACGAGGAACTCGATGCAGCGTGGGACGTGGTGGCCCATCGCGAGATTGACGGCGTGGTAGGCGAGCTCGATGCGGGTGAAGGCCTTGATCTGGGATCGCACCGCTCACGTATCCCTATACAGACGGAGTACACGGGTATGTATTTGCAGATGGACAAACGAGTAATACGGGATGGATCTGGGACCACGCGGGAAAGGAGGTGGGCTTAAGGGTCAATTGCTAGGTGATAAATGGGCAGATAAGGCATCGATGCCAACGAGGGGTGGGGGACCGAAGCAGAAGTGCACATGTAAATATTGCAGAAAACCACAAGTACTGTGGAAAGTGTGTTAGCTTTTTTTCCCAGCACAACATATCCCATGATCGTCATCCGGTATATTTTTTTCGCGAAAACGCAACAGACTGTTGCGTTTCATTTCATTGCACAGGTAGAAAGAGTACAGTTACAGGCGCCGCCGAAGCGGGAGTTAAATGAGTGCAAAAAACATCAATGTACATCCCAAGTCGTCGGGACGATGACGCGGAGCCCCTTGGCCCTGGCGGTCACCCAAAGCGCAGCCTCTTCCTTGATGTTGGCAAGCAGCTGCCGTGTGGAGGGCCGGGTGTGGTCGAACACACAGCTGTTCCGGTGTTTCCAGATCATCCATGGCGTTAGCAGGGTGATGGAGGCTAGTCCCTTGCGCATGGGCTTTGGTAGGCTGCGGTGTGAGGCCTGCCACCAGTCGAACAGCGAGGGTTCGTCGCTAGGAGCCTGGCATGGGAGCCGCAGCCAATAGAGGACCTCGTGCCTGACCTGTCTCGAGAAGGGGCATGCCATGATCAGATGGTGCATCGTCTCTGGCAGCTGATCGCAGTATATTTGTTCTTTCTGAGCTTGTGATTATTATTTCTTTTATATCTCCACTTAAATGGAAAATAAATAGCTTGTATCACACAATGTAATGCTAAATCGGCAATTCTGTCTGAACAATTGTTTTGAGTTTTCTTCTGTTCTACTCTTTGTAGCTAATCGAAAGGACCAATGGAGCTTCAGAATTGGCCAGGACGTACATTAGGCGTGCTAGAGAAACCATAAGGCCTGGTATGGATATTTTGAATACATTGCATGAATGTGCTTCTCAGTATAGTGATTACGTGGAATAAAGATCAAGTAAAACTTGAGAACTGGGTAGTACAATATTATGTATTTCAGGCATGCTAGACAAACCATAGGACATACTTGAATAAGTGGTGAAGCTAGGATTTGGAATCCATGGGGCCATCTGTATATATCCAAATTTCTATACGGTTTATTTTCTTTGTTCCTTCCATGTTTGTGGATCTTTAAAAATTCTGCTTTTTTGGAGGCCTTCACAATAGGCTGTGGGGTTTCATAGACCCATAACTTAAGGTGTGTCCACCATTTTCAGTACGCATATTTTCAAAACTGTATAAATTTCCTGCTCTATATATTGAGGTACCATTGAGCGATTAAGTTATATACGTACTTATATTTGTAACCACCGAGCAAGTAAGCTATATTTGTAGTTTGGTGCTCAACAGATGCCCATTTTATTCTACTTTGACCTGTTTTACTAATGCAGTTAGGCGGACAAGACATTTTGATCTCGAGAGCATGCCTGGACCACAGGACCCTGAAAAGTTTAGTTTCTGGGTAAGCCCCATTCCTGCAGTTGTTTAGGTCAAGTATATAGTACTCCCTCTGTCCCGAAGTAGATGTCGCGGATTTTTCTAGATTCGCACGTCTAGAAAAATCAGCGACATCTAATTCAGAACATACGGAGTATATATGGTTGTGTACTGTACTTATTTCTTTTTCTGCAGCTTGTCAACTTTATTAATTTGAGGCCATCAGATAAGTTAGACCTACTACGCCTCCGTGATACTCGAGAAGTAAGCTCTAAGGCTAAATCTCTATTTGAACCTTAAGTAAGATATCATGTTTTAATGTCGTGCTATTTCTTGCCCCTGCAGAGAATATCTCGTAGCCTTAGATTATTGGGTGATGCAGAACAAGGTTGCCGTGTGCAGTAACATATTATATTTGTCACACAAGCATTATAGCTTATAGAGTCAATTTGTTCATCAAGAGCAACATGGCTAACAATGTAGATTTGTAATATTCTTTTACATAATATGGTACTATTGAAATTTTATGATTTTGTATATTCCTTTTTAACTTCTACTGAATTAACTATAGAATGCAGTAATGGTTATTATTCACTTGGAGCCATTTGTTTTGAGGTAACGCATGAAACTATTTGATTTTTGGCAGAACACTTGTGTTCCTGCAGGGGCGAACCTGAGAATGGTCTGACAACTAAACCATACCTCAACCAAACCCATGCTAGCAAGTTCGGTGACCGAACCTAAACTAAACCCATCCAATATTTAAGTAAGCCCAACCGAAACCAAATCCGCTCGACCTTTCATCCAAACCAAACTAAACCAAGTCTTCAACCTCAAGGTGAGAATGGGGTGAAATCCACCCCAAATCCACCCCGCACCACGTAGCTATACTCAGAAGCACCAAACCCCACCAAACCAGAAATCATATACTGCAACCCAACCCGCACCAGCCCACTTCATTTTTTCACCCGCACCACACCATTTCTCATATGTGGTCTGAACATGCGGGTCTAACTGGCACGAATGTCAACATCTGGTCTGATCCTTGGCTAGCCCGGGATGGCGCTATGAAACCAATTACTCCAGGATGGCGCTATGAAACCAATTACTCCAAGAGGACAATGCATGTACACTAAGGTGAGTGAACTGATCAGCCTAGTAACAAGACAGTGGGATACACAATTGGTAAATAAAACTTTTTGGAAGATGGATGCTGATATAATCCTAGCTACTCCGATTAGAGAGGATTTTGTGAACTTCTTGGCCTGGCAGTATGACAATAAGGGATTGTTCTCTGTTAAATCTGCGTACAAATTGTACGTCCAGGTCAGAGATGGTCCCAAACAGTCTTTTTCAACTGATCCATCAGATACACTGCAATGGCAGAAAATTTAGAAGTTAGCATGTACTCCAAAGATACAACAATTTGTAAATGCCCATAATAGTCTTCCTTTGAGGAATAATATTTAGAGACGTGGCATGGACTGTGATACCAAATGTGCTTGCTACAATAGACTTGATGAATATGGTGCACATTTGTTTCTAAGATGCAAAGAAGTGAAGAAGTTATGGAAAGATATGAATCTAGAGGAAGAACGTGTAAGCCTCTGTGAGTGCAAGGATGCGAAAGAAGTGGTACATCAGGTTCTAAAAATGGGAGAAGAAAAGAGCGTGGTAATTGTTTGTCTGTTATGGCGTTGGTGGAATTATAAAAATAAAGCAAATGCAAAGGACAAGACTTGGGAGCCCCGAGACTCTGAAGAGCCAAGTCCTGTTCTAGGTAGGTGAATCTGCTAACTACTGCAAAAATGTGAGGCCAGAAAAACCTGTAACAGTTGCAGCTAAATGGCGGGCGCCGACAGGACATCATCTCAAAATCAACGTTGACGGTGCTTTCTTTGCAGATACTAGAACTGGTGGCCAGTGATTCGTGATTAGAGACAGCTCTGAAGAAATCAGAGGTTCCGGTGAAGGGTCCCTTCACTTTGTTGCGACTGCAGCCCAAGCTGAAATTCTTGCCTATGAACAAGCTGCTCGCGCTGCTGCTGAGTGGGGGATGGTCAACGTGATCATCGAGTCTGATGCTCAAAATCTGGTCCTGGCAATAACAGGGACAAATTTTGACTGATCTCCGAAAGGGGTAATATACAAGGACCTGCGCCTATTTATGCAACTCCATTTTAACTCGTATGAGTTTCCGTATGTTCCGCATACATGTAATAAGCTAGCTCATTCTCTTGCTGCGTTTGGTGCGAGCCGACAGGACATAAAACTTTTATGGCCGAACTCGCAACAGAATGATGTATGTGTGTTTGTGGTCAGCGCTTTTGCTGAGCCCAGTGGTTAATGGAATCGTGTGTTCCATATAAAAAAACCATTGAGCTAGCTGCGGGTTGGAAAACGGAAGTGCAGTTCAGAACAATGACAATATAGTACTATGGATATGCCAAGCGCATCATTTAATGAGGACTCTTTACACAAACCATAATGGTGCTAGGGGTGGGGGATTCTGCAGGGTGATGCTAGACTGGCAGCGGAAGGAAAGACATGGGGAATACTCGATGAAGGACAGACACGGGAAGCTCATGTCGTGTGGTCGCCCACTCGCCCCGAACGGTTGGTGCGGGTTCAACCCGTGGGTTTCAGCCCGTCGCAGATTTTTGGCATCGAGTTCAAACCGCACCGCTCCAGTCCGTTCGGTTGTTCAGCCCGCACCGATCCGATCCGTGCTGCAGGGTGACGCTAGACTGGCAGCGGAAGGAAAGACATGGGGAAGACTCAGTGAAGTACGAACACGGGGAAGCTCACGTCGTGTGGTCGCCCACTCGCCCCGAACGGCTGGTGCGGGTTCAACCCATGGGTTTCAGCCCGTCGTTGATTTTTGGCATCGAGTCCAAACCACACCGCTCCAGTCCGTTCGGCTGTTCAGCCCGCACCGATCCGGTCCACTTTCTTATAGCACCCATTTTTGTCCAATACGATTAAGACCCAAGCAAAATCCGCCAAAAGGCCCATTTGCACCTGCACCATTCTCACCTTGACTTCAACCATGGGTTAAAACAGTTTGTGAAAATGGGTTAAGAACTATCTAATCAAATGGGTGACACTAAAGCAATGAGAATGCAAGGAGTAAAGGACATATCGAGCGCTGCTTCCAGCAGCGATCTCATCCAACGATGCATGGAGCTATGGACCACGACTGAGGTGGACATCCCATCTATTGATACAACTGTTGTACCTACAGCTACACACATACAAGGACCTATCACCTGAGCTCGTGCCAAGCAACTTAATTATCATGTACTTTCGTTTTTTGGAACTATTCCTTATATACATGAGAATATGATGCTGCCTAAATCAGATATGTTTGTTACTCTTAGGAATGATGGACCTAGCAAGGATGAGAAGAACAAGCATTGGAGCATGATCATGCATGGAGATGGCAGCAAGTATGTGAGGAATAAAGAGGAAGCCACGAGTGGAGATTTCAGAACTTTGAAGCCACCATAACGAAGATTGAAGGCTTGGAAGAAATATTCAAGATTAATACTTCACAAATTCGTTCATAGCTTAATATGGTGTTGCGACACCTTTATTTTGGGCCAGGCCCATGTCATTTTCGTAGGATTTTAAATAGCCACTTTTCAGAGTCCGTATTTGAGGAGAAAAGGACTTCTAGGGTTGGATTCGGCCACCACTTCTATGGTTGGCCGAAACCCCAACTTTTCCTCCTTAAATACTCCCCATAGCTGTCACTTTAGACTCGGATTTTGTTTAGACATAAAGTTAGCCATCATAGCAACTTCGACAAGGCTCAAGCGTCGCAGAGGCCTCTTGTACTCCGCATCTATACATGATCCCACCTTTTCAACAAAACTTTCATCTTAATCCGCAATATCTTGATTGCAATATTAGTTCTTACTTGTTCTCATTTTCAGGGTCAGGCTGATCGTGTTTCCACAGGATCGGTAACCTCCAGGAGATTGTCCTAGCGATTGCATTGGCGCTCGTGCTCGCACATGTAGTCAGATCGTCAAGCTCGAACTCCACCAAATCGACTATCACCATCTCATCGAAAGATCAGACACCTTTGCCCTATCAAGTGGTATCAGACTTCAGGTTGCTCAGTGAGATTTACTGTTTTCATAGATTAGATCTATTTTTACCTATAACCCACAAAAAAGCCAAAAACATAGTTCGATTTAGATCCATACCATCACCAATCTATGCCTTGCATTATCTTTTCAGTTTTTGCATTGTTGAATTTGTGTCTGCATCGTCGCGTCAAGTTGCTGGTCTTAGTGTCTCGTCCCTTAGAGTTTTGAGTTCTGGTCACATTCGTCACCGCCGCCACGCTCGCAGATCACCGCCATCTACACCCACCACATAAACCCTAGACACCGCCACCATATTTCGCCGCCATACAAAACCTCCATATACTCTACCACATTAAACCCTAGCTGCCGCCACCATATTCCGCCGCCATACACCCAACCACCAATACTCGACTCCAACTCCGCCACCACCTTCCTACCGCGTCACTGAAGGGAATATGCCCTGAGAGGCAATAATAAAGTGGTTATTATGTATATTCCAAGTATATGATAGATATGTATTTTGCATGCTATAATTGTATTAATTCGGAAACGTTAATACATGTGTTTTTAATAAACAAACAAAAAGTTCCTAGTTATGCCTCTCTTATAAACTAGCTCGTTGATTAACAAGATGATCAAAGTTTCCTGATCATGGACATTGGATGTTGTTAATAATGAGGTCACAACATTATTGGAATGGTGTGATGAACATTCATCCGAAGTATAGCATTACGATCAAAGTCATTGAGTTTATATTGCTATAACATCATACAAAGTAATCCTAATCCTTAGACCATGAGATCATGTCAATCACTAACACTGGAAGAGTATCTTGATAACATCAAACGTCACACCGTAATAGGGTGATTATAAAGATGGGTCCAGTGCTACTAAAATGTTATGTTGAGGCCCATGGATCAAGAGTGGAATTTGTTCATCCCGATGATAGATAGATATACTCTGGGCCATCTCGGTTATATCACATTGGTTAGCTTGCAAGCAAGTGATTGGATCACTAGAATGTTATATCACGGGAACGAGAAAAGAGTAGATGTCAGTAATAAGATCAAACTAGGTATGAAGATACCGATGATCGAATCTCGGACATGTAATATATCGCGAGACAAAGGGATTAAGATTCTAGTGTAAAAGGTTCTCACGATCACAAGAAAGTCATCGTTGAATGTGTGGGAGTCAGTATGGATCTCCAGGTCCCGCTTCTGATATTGATTCGAGAGGGGTCTCGATCATGTCCGCATTATTCACGAACCGTAGGGTGACACACTTTGTTAGGGGTGACCCCTTAGGGTAGCCCGATCTTTCACGAATCCCGTGGAAATCGAGGGGTAAGCGAGTGGAAGGAGGAGGGGGATGAAATCCATAAACACACACGCGAAGAACTCGATGAACGCACACACGCGAAAACACGATACAAGCCGATAGCTCACGCCGATGGCAACCGGTCCAACACAATCCCTAGGATCGGCGTTGGGCAAGACACTCTCCCACGGCCAACAATGGGGGTGGGAGGCTTGATGATATCTTGACTACTTGGGGACGAGACACTGAAACCCCAAGGACTTGTATAACTTGAACGCACGAGGCAAAATCCAAGAGGCGGGGGATAATTGGTGCTCCTGGTCAAGGAGCATGAAACTAGTAATTGATAGATCCTCAAGGGGTGTCTTCAATTACCATTATCCAAGTCTAAGCATTACAATAGAGGGTGGGATATTTATAGGCCAACCACATTAACAGGGGTAGTTTGGGAACAAAATAGGAAAATATAGTAAGGGGGTACATGACGCTGGGCCGAGTTGGCGTGAGCCAGTTCAGATACGGCCGGTAGTACCGCTCTGGTACCGGTAGTACCGCTTGTGGTCCTGGAGCTTCAGTTGGAGTCATCAATAGTGAGCCGTAGCAAAGGCGGTAGTACCGCTGACCGGTAGTACCGGTTCATGCGTCCGGTAGTACCGCCGAGGTCTGTGGCTTGGATGGGTTCCTTCTGGAGTGCGTGGTAGTAGGGGCCAGTAGTGCCGCTCGCATCGGTAGTACCGGTGTTGGGATCCGGTAGTACCGCTAGGGCCTGGATGCTGTTGGTCTCTTCCGCCGTGGTTGCTCCATTCTGTGGGTCCTTCTCTTCATACCTGAGGATGCAAAGAGTCGGCGTGTGAAGTAGCAAGCCATCCAGGGGCGTATCGAAATCACACGAGGAAAGGAGCGAGTTAACCTTAGCTTGTAGAAGTTTGGCTCGAGCGCGAGTCATTGGTCCACTTGGGAACTAGTAGGAGTAGATGTAGTAGCGTTCGTAGGATGGGCTGCATCAGCTCCCCCCTTGGGAAAGAGTCGTCCTCGACGTCATCTTCTCCATGGAATGGTGAGAGGCCCTTGACATTGAACGTCGAGCTCACTAGGTACTTTGATGTGGGGATGTCGATTATGTAGGCGTTGTTGTTCATCCTCTTGAGGACTTTGAAAGGGCCTTCGCCCCTTGGCTTGAGCTTGGAGTCGTGATCCTTGGGGAAGCGGTCTTTACTCAAGCGTATCCACACAAGGTCGCCTTCTTCGAAGATTATCTCCTTCTTGTTCTTGTTTAGCCTTGATCCTTGGCAAAGTACTTGTTGCTCGATCGTAGGTCTTGTGTCTTCATGAAGTTTCTTCATTGATTGAGCGCACTTGTCGACGTCCATGTTGGTGCGGTCATGGAGAGGAAGAGGTAGGATGTCAAGCGCGGTGAGAGGCTCGAATCCATAGACGATCATGAATGGGATCCTCATGGTGGTGGAGTGTTTGGAGCAGTTGTAGGCGAACTCGGCGTGGGGAATGCATTCTTCCCAATCCATAAGGTTCTTCTTGATCAACACGCGGAGTAGTGTTCCGAGGCTCCGGTTGACAATCTTAGTTTGTCTATCAGTTTGGGGATGTGATGCGGACGAGAATAGCAGCTTGATACTGAGCCTGGCCATGAGTGTCTTCCAAAAGTAGCTCATGAACTTGACGTCACAGTCGGAAACGATTGTTCTTGGTACACCATGAAGACGGATTATTTCCTGAAAAACAAATTTGCTACATGTGAAGCATCATCGGTCTTATGGCACGGAATGAAGTGTGCCATTTTGGAAAAATGATCCACTACGACAAATATAGAATCGTGGCCATGTTTAGATCTAGGTAATCCTAACACAAAGTCCATGCTAATGTCTGACCAAGGTGCATGAGGAATAGGCAATGGCATGTAAAGACCAAAAGGGTTAGACTTAGACTTAGCTTGGACACATGTAGTGCACCGTTGGACGTGGCGCTCCATGTCGCGCTTCATCTTTGGCCAAAAGTAGTGAGTGGATAGCATGTCATATGTCTTGTCACAGCCAAAGTGACCCATAAGGCCTCCACCATGTGACTCTTGAAGAAGCAAAATTTGGAGGGACAACTTCGGAATGCAAAGCTTGTTTTGTTTGAATAGAAAACCCTTATGCAAATAGAAATCATCAACCCCTTTGTCTATTGAACACTTTGCAAAAATTGATCCAAAGAATGGGTCGGAAGATTACAAAGATTTGATGTCATCAAGACCCAAAACATTTACTTCGAGTCGTGTAAGAAGGCTTGTATTTTTGTGAGACAAGGCGTCCGCTACTACGTTTTCTTTGCCCTTCTTGTACTTGACAATGTAAGGAAAATACTCCATGAACTCAACCCACTTGGCGTGCCTTTTACTCAAATTGGCTTGACCCTTAAGATATTTCAACGACTCATGGTCGAAATGTATGATAAATTATTTGGGCCAAAGGTAGTGTTGCCACACTTGAAGGACACGAACTAAGGCAAAAAGCTCTTTGTCATAAATTGGATAGTTAAGGCGTGCGCCATGAAGTTTCTCTCTATGGTACAATAGGACACCCATTTTGCATAAGGACGCCTCCAATGCCAATACCACTAGCGTCACACTCGATCTCAAAAGTTTTTTTGAAATTCGGTAAAGCAAGGAGTGGTGCTTCGATGAGCCTCTTTTTTAGCTCATAAAATGCCTTTTGTTGTGCTTTACCCCAAACGAATGTGACATTTTTCTTGGTCAACTCATTGAGAGGGCAAGCAATGGTTGAAAAGTCTTTCACAAAGCGATGGTAGAAACCGGCCAACCCATGAAAACTACGAAGTTCACTAACATTGGTAGGGACGGGCCAATCTCGTATCTCCTTAACTTTTGAGACATCAACTTCAATGCCATTAGAAGAAACAACAAAACCAAGGAAAATTAGTTTGTCTTTCACAAAAGTACACTTCGGGAGATTAGCATATAGCTTTTCATGACGAAGGATTTGAAGGACCTCCTTAACATGTGTAACATGCTCCTCCACTGACTTGCTATATACAAGAATATCATCAAAGTAAACAACGACACTCTTTCCAATGAGAGATCTCAAAATATGGTTCATAAGGCGCATGAAGGTGGATGGGGCATTAGATAATCCAAAAGGCATAACCAACCATTCATAGAGACCAAGTTTGGTCTTGAATGCGGTTTTCCACTCATCACCCTCGACCATACGTATTTGATGGTAACCACTACGAAGATCAATTTCAAAAATATAGTGGCTCCACACAACTCATAAAGCATGTCATCAAGACGCGGTATAGGATGTCGATAACACACGGTGATAGCATTGATCGGACGACAGTCCATGCATAACCGCAACGTATCATCCGTCTTTGGAACAAGAATTACGGGTACCGCGCTTGGGCTAGTGCTTACTTTGATCAGACCTTTGGAGACGAGTTGGTTGATTTGTCATTCTATCTCTTTCGTCTCTTCCGGGTTAGAGCGGTATGTGGTGCGGTTTAGAAGGGGTGCGCTGGGTATGAGGTCGATGCGGTGCTCGATTCCACGAAGAGGGGGTAGTCCATGAGGAAGCTCTTCGGGGAACACATCTTGGAATTCATGCAAAATAGTCATCAAAGAAGGAGGAACATTTCTCAAGTCATTAGTTCCTTGCGCTAGTCCTTTACATATAAGGAAATAATGCAAGATGGATGGGTTGTTCCGCACTTCTCTCATCTCACTTTTGGTGACAAGAAGAACACTCTTAGTTTTTCCACTCGAGTTTGGCTTGTGGCTCTCACTCACTATAGTGTGGTTCTCTCGCTCACCACTCTTCTCACAAGATGTTGTTATGCTTTGCACCCTCGCTAAAGCCTTTGCATTGTCCGCAATTATTTGTCTAGGAGTCATTGGTTGCAAAACACAAGCCTTGTCAAGCCATTTGAAGGTATAAGCGTTTGTGTGACCATCATGCAAAGCGCGCTTGTCATATTGCCACGACCTACCTAGCAGCATATGGCAAACCGTCATGGGAATGACATCACACTCCACCGTGTCCTTGTATGGTCCAATTGAGAATGTTACCGAGACGGTGTGCTTGATCTTCACGGACCCTTGGTCACTTAGACATTGTATATGGTAGGGGTGATTGTGTGGATGGAGGGTGAGGTTGAGCTTCTCACACAATTCCGTGCTTGCAAGATTGTGGCAACTCCCTCCATCGATGACAACTGTGATGGATTTCCCATTGATACCGGCATGTGTTTGAAAGATTTTTGATCTTTGGTCTTCATTCTCATTGACTTGAGTCGTTAAGACCCTTGTGACAACAAGCGATGGACTTGCGTCATGCTCACACACAAGTAGTTCTTGGTCATCTTCCAAATATTGCCTTGCCAAAGATTCCTTGACCCTTGCATCAAACTCATCTTCACTCAAGTATTCTTCATCGCCATTGTCATGGATGAACAAAACTTTCTTGTTTTGACATGTGGCCGACTTGTGTCCTTTGCCTCCACACTTGTAGCATTCACCATTGAATGGTTGATCATCCTTTGTGTGTTTGCCACTTGGGGCCGGTTTTCCTTGAGGAAGTGTTGGCTTGAAGGGAAGCTTGGTGGTACTTGGTGAGCTTCCACTTGGGGTTGTTGATGTAGTTGTTGGCGCTTGCTTGTAGGTAAAGTATGTCTTTGGCTTGTTGTACTTGATGTCCTCTTGCACTTGGCGTTTGGCTTTTGTTGCTAAGTGCACAAGCTCAACCATGTTGTTGTACTTTTGGAACTCGGTGATGCGCTTGATTGGTGGTTCAAGCCATTGAGGAAACGTGCCATTGTTTGTTCATCACGATCTTCAATGTTTGCACGGATCATGTTGAGCTCCATTTTCTTGAAGTAATCTTCCACGGTCTTTGTCCCTTGACTAAGCGTTTGAAGCTTGTTGAATAGGTCACGCGTGTAGTGCGAAGGAACAAAGCGGGATCTCATATGAGCATTCATATCTTGCCAAGTTGTAGTTGGAGGCTCTTATTTTGCTTCACGAGCGAGTTGGACTTGTTCCCACCAAAGGTTGGCATACTCATCAAACTCGAGGGACGCCATGGCCATCATCTTCTCAATGCTATAGTTGTGCATGCGGAAGATCTTATCAACCTTGAGTTCCCATGAGATATATTCTTCGGGTTCATTAGAACCTGTGAACTTGATCATGGTGAATTTGAGCTTGCCGAAAGTTTCTTCTTCATTGCGGTTCCGATATCGGCGGTTGCCATGATTTTGGTGGCCATCTTCATCATCCGAGATCTCACGTCTTGCTTGGTGATGGTGGCGTTGCCCTTGCGGTTGTTGTGGTGCCACATTTGGTGGTGGAAACTTGGTCTTGACGACGAGCTTGGGGAGCTTGCTCGTGTTCTTGGAGCGGTTGATTACGAGGAGGAGGTGCTTGGTCCTCATGACGAGCTTGGGGAGCTTGCTCTTGTTCTTGGCGCGGTTGATGACGAGGAGGAGGCGCTTGGTCCTCACGAGGTTGGTTCGGTCTATGGTTATCATGACGATGAGCATTGTCTTGAGCCATGTGGCGAGGAGGACGGCGAGCCGCATGTGCAATGGGCCGCTCCCTTTCTTCATGATGCCAAGGAGTCTCGGCATGGTGATCATGTTGTCGACGTTGACGTTCATGTCGATGATGACGCCTTGGTGGGTCTTCGAGTGCTTCAGGTCGACGGCGATCTTGTTCGTCCAATTCGGAGGCTTCACTTGTTGTTGAAGGAATGTGTCAGTGACGATGGGCTTGGGGGTCCACTTGAGGTTGTTCTTGTTGAATCACGAGTGCCCTTGGTTGTGGTCGGTTCGCTTCACGTCTTGGAGGTCTTGCGGAGAGGTCACCATCATAGCTTGACGTTGCGGTGTGTCGCGGAGATGGTACCGCTTGAGAAGAACTCATGGAGTGAAGGACGGGTCCATCTTGGTGCCTTGAAGCGTGATGGCATGAAGAGCTTGATTCACTTGAGGAGTGCCGTGAAGAGCTTGATTCACTTGAGGCATTGAAGCTTCCCATCCGTTGCGGCGAGAGCACGACCAAGAGCTTCATTTTGATGGCCGAGGTTGTGTTGCATGGCATGCATTTTTCCTCGGACCTCTTCGAAGCGGTTGTCGATGCTCTTGAACTCCACTCGAGTTTCGCTAAATTATTCGTCTTGGCGCCGCTCAAGGGCGTCACAACGGTAGTTGAATTCTCCTCGGACCTTCCAATGATCCCATCTTGTCATGTATTGTGTGTCTTCCTCTTGAGGTGGCGTTGGTTGGGACGACTCGCCATTCCTGTCCATGATGCAAAGCTGACAAGAATTGTATATGGAGGAGAATACGTGGAGAGTTAGCCTTTTACCTCACCTTGGAGATTGTATCAAACCAATTGCCACACAAGATAACTAATAGCTTGCAAAGTGAAATTGCAAAGAAACTCACACACAAGAAAACTACAACTCTCAAAAGCTTTTGGTGGAAGGTTAGGGTTATGGAAAACCAAACGAAATGATCCAATAAAAAGGTTATTGTTCTAGGTGGTAAAGAACCAAAGATCAAAAGCAAAAAGGATACGATCTACAAAAACACGAGGAAACACACACGTGGAGATGAAAGGGGTTAGCACGACTATGAAAGTGAGCACCAAATGTCCTAACATAGACTAAGCTCGGTGTCGTGCCAACGCAAGGAGAGACCGCAACTCGTTTGCCAAAAGAGGGTTAAGCAACGGATTTGTGAACTTGCCTTGGCGTGCTTTTTCCTCTCTCTTTGCTTACAAGCTTGATACTCTCTTTGCATTGGGAGACTATGTATCTTTCTATTTTTCTTTTGCTTTTTCTCTTTTTTTTGATTCTTTTTCTCCCTTTCTATACTACTATGTTAACTTTTGTATTTTCCCTCACACTCTCACTTTCCAATGGCAAGTGCACAATGCTTAGACAAAAACAAAATGAGCTGCTCTCATAGGATAGATACACACAAAGGAAGATATGGCTATCAAGGTGGCGCAAGTTATACCTTCAGTATTGTTGACGACTTGCAACCGATGTTGGGGACGATGTTCGAGTATTGCGGTGTAGATGAGCGCGGGGTGAACGTTGTTGCGTAAGCTTGTGTTAGTATGGTGACAAACACGTGAAACACGAATAAAAAACAGGACAATCAGAAAAAAAATTTGAGGCATAAAAGGGAAAAGACACACTGTCAGTTGCGGGCGGTAGTACCACCACCTACGACCGGTAGTACAGGTGATTTGCAGTAGTACGAAAGTAGCGACCGGTAGTACCGCCGAGCGCGGACCTGGGCACGCAATTGACCTGGAAACCCTCAAATTCATGGTAATCTGACCGAAAATCTGGGCTAGGAACACATGAAGACGGTAGATCGACTCCAAAAGCAATAGTTCTATGGTCCAAAACCACGAAAAACTCACCAAAATCAGAGATCTATCCAAAGGCAATTTGGGGCTCTTTTTTTGGGGGAGGGGGGGATTTTTTAATTTATGATGGATAGAAGAAAAATTTAGGGGAAATTCGTGATCAACCTTGGTCTTGATACCAATATGTTAGGGGTGACCCCTTAGGGTGTCCCGATCTTTCATGAATCCCGTGGAAATCTAGGGGTAAGCGAGTGGAAGGAGGAGGGGGATGAAATACACGAACACACACACACACGAAGAACTCGATGAACGCACGCACACGAAAACACGATACAAGCCGATAGCTCACGCCGGTGGCAACCGGTCCAACACAATCCCTAAGATCGGCGTTGGGCAAGACACTCTCCCATGGCTAACAACGGGGGTGAGAGGCTTGATGATATCTTGACTACTTGGGGACAAGACACCAAAACCCCAAGGACTTGTACAACTTGAACGCACAAGGCAAAATCCAAGAGGCGGGGGATAATTGGTGCTCCTGGTCAAGGAGCATGAGACTAGTAATTGATAGATCCTTAAAGGGTGTCTTCAATTACCATTATCCAAGTCTAAGCATTACAATAGAGGGTGGGGCTATTTATAGGCCAGCCACATTAACAAGGGTAGTTTGGGAACGAAACGAGAAAATATAGTAAGGGGGTACGTGGCGCTGGGCCGAGTTGGCGTGAGCCGGTTCAGATACGGCCGGTAGTACCGCTTGTCGTCAGTAGTGAGCGTTAGCAGAGGCGGTAGTACCGCTGTCCGATAGTACCGGTTCATGCATCCGTTAGTACCGCCAAGGTCTGGGGCTTGGATGGGTTCCTTCTGGAGTGCGCGGTAGTAGGGGCTGGTAGTGCCGCTCGCACCGGTAGTACCGGTGTTGGGATCCGGTAGTACCGCTGGGGCCTAGATATTGTTGGTCTCTTCCGCCGTGGTTGCTCCGTTCCATTGGTCCTTCTCTTCATACCTGAGGATGCAAAGAGTCGGCATGTGAAGTAGAAAGCCATCCAGGGGCGTATCAAAATCACACGAGGAAAGGAGCGAGTTAACCTTAGCTTGTAGAAGTTTGGCTCGAGCGTGAGTCATTGGTCCACTTGGGAACTAGTAGGAGTAGATGTAGTATCATTTGTAGGACGGGCTGCATCACATTTAAGAGACATCGACACCATTTGGAACAAATAGTTTCATCCTGAAAAGATTAACAAAGCACAGGAATTTATTTCACCAGACACCGAAACTGTTTTCGGGTGAAATTGCTCAAAGTGTTTCTGCATGTGAAATGAAATATAGCAAGGGGTTATATGTGAATGTTTTTCCATTATGGTAATTGACAAAATTCTGAATAAATAAAAGGAGTTTTATTTAAAGAGAGATTGCATTAAATTTGGTGTGAATTTAATGGGAATTTTGAGTGGAGAAATGAAGGGGCTATTTTTGAGTGGGAGCTCCACCCACATAATGGAGGAAGGCGTGGGGGCAGCCCCCATGGCCGCGGTGGCCACCCCTTGGGGTGCCCCCTCCCTCCTATAAAATGAGCCCCTCTCTCTCACACACACTCACACCTCCTCGTGAAGGATCTCTCTCCCCTCTAGTTTATTCCCCATGGTCTCGGACTAGCGAGATACATGTTCCCGGTGGCTTTTCGGCAATAAAGAGTAGTTGCTTCCGCTGCATCGCTAGAGCGAGGAGGCAGAGGTTGCTCGGTGGTTCGGATGTGTGTGCGAGCACGGATGCGCCGCTGATTTGTGGCGCTAGGACTTCCTCTCGATCTTGAGATCGGCAAGCGTTCATCTACATCATCCATGCGTACAACCTCGTTAAGATTTGTCGGTCTTCAAGGGTATGTTCTCTACGAATGTATATCCGCCCGTTGCTTGTATCTAGTAGATAGATCTTGGTACATAGTTGTTCCCATCATAGGAATTTTTTTGTTTTCTATGCTGTGAACCCTACAATGGTATCAGAGCCTGATCTATGCGTAGATGCTTTGCACGGGTAGTACACATATGTTGAAGGAAATATACCCTAGAGGCAATCATAGAGATGATTATATTTCTTATGTATCCATGAGTTATTGTAATATTCCATGAATATCCATATCAGGCAAACTGTATTGATTGACAATTATATGAATTGTTTGTGAAACTCTTTACTTGTATGGTTATTTAATAGTTGTCCCTAGTCGGAGTTCATGTGAGGACACATGTGAATATTAGACTAACACATCGATTGGTTGATGACTATGTTTCACAAGTCATAGACATGGAGATGTCAAACCAATGATATGGACACATGTTATGAACATGAGGTTGGACTGACCCAACTTGAGACTGGCAATTAGTTGCAGCTCTCTATCTACACATCGTGTACGTTTTGTACTTGGACCTTAGATTGTCGCATGTACTTGAGATGTGGATCGACCTACTTTGGGGCTATCAGACGCTACTCCGTAACTGGGTAGTTATAAAGGTAGCATGCTGCAAGGCATGGTCAATCAAGATGGGATTTGCCCCTCTCTACTTGAGAGAGATATCTCTGGGCCCCTCGAGTGATCGGATCCAGAAATGCATGGCCGTGCTACATATGGTTAAGAGTTAACCTAGTAAAAGGATTCCGAATCACAGTATCAAGAAAGGGAGGTCAGCTTGGAGCTAGACCAAATATCGTGAGGCAAAGGGAAAGACATGTACTAAACCTTGTGATGGTTCGTCCGATATGATCTTTGTATGCGTTTAGGAGTTGACACGTCTTGCTAGAGGCCGCTACCAACTTTTGACAGAATAAGTGTATTCGTGTCATGTCTATATGTATATGAACCTATAGGGTCACACACTTAAGGGGCTGGAAGCCTAATGAGGATTGGATCCGAATTAGACCAGGATTAGGCTACTAATGGGCTGCTAATGTAGAAGCCCACTAGGGACGCCTATATAAGAGAGAGTGGGGCGTGCTAACCAGAGTTAGACCATTCCACCCAGCCGCCACTCCTCATGCCTGTGTTGCACGCGCGGACCTAGCAGTCCGGGTCTGACGCTTCCACCCTGTACGTGTGGATACCTCGAAGGCGCTGCATCTGTAGCGCTTGGACAAGCCACGCAAGGGGAGCTGCTCGTGGGACGAGAAAGAGGAGGAGATGTAGATCATCTGCACTGCTTCTACGCGCTTCATCAAGTTTCGCAACTGCGCGTCTAGTGGTAATCCCGTGATCTATGACAACAGTAATCCTGGTTTACGCGGTAGAAAATTTTGATTTGCGCTAGTGTAGCCTACCCGTATCCCTTCAGTGGTATCAGAGCCGATGTTGTTCAGTTATATATTCGGGATGTTTGCATATGGTGATATGCAGATAGATATGAATGATGTGATCATTTATATTGCGGTGGTTCAGGATTGATCTATGATCTTGCTTTCTGTGATCGTGATTCTGAGGTAGTCGAACGACTTACCCCTACCAGTCGGTTTCCGCTATCGGGGTAGAAAGTGACACATAAATTCCGTTGAATCACACAAAGATCAATATGATTGATCGAATCGGAACTTAGATCTAAAATCGATGTACCATGATCAAAGGAGTTTGATCAGATCGGAACAACAGACGGTTTATGGTAAATTATATTTGCCGATCAAAATCCTTAAAGAAAATTGTGTAGATTCGATCTCTCATTTTTCACAGTGCGCTGCCCCTTCGAACCCCGCAGGGGGAGACCCCCTAGACCCCCCTAGTCGTAGAACATTTTTTGTATCTCGTTAAGGTAACTAGGTGTTGCGAGTTCACATGATCCGGTAGAATGCGATTCTATGCATAAATTGTTTTTGCAGGATGTATGTGATCAGTATGGCCCATATATGTATGTGATGCATGTATGAAATTTATCATGACCTGCATGTCGTGAGTAGGGCAACACGGCTGGATCCATATGTGTTGTCAATTATTGTAATGGCCTGCGTGCCAACTTGTGATGATCCCAATACTATGTAATATTGATTACTAGCTGTTAGGAGTAATAGCTTGTATTAGTTCTTGGAGGACTCATCACTTGGAGGATGGATCACATGGAACATGAAGATGGAGATCATCATGGTGGACAGATTCTATGGCGATGGAGATCACCATGAGTGAAAATGGACCATATTGTGTCACAACTATGTGAATGCTATTCTTATGCGTTTTACACTATGCATGCTTAGATGATAGAAGTAGAACGATACCTCACAAAGTTTAAGTTAAACTATGCCCTCCCAACAAAACCTTGCACCATCATATGCCCTGTACAATCATTGGTGGGCCTATGAAATTAGGGTGCCGCGGTTTTCCTTGGATGGATGGGTTTGTATCGGATACCTACACGCATAAGGGTTGGTAAGCTTGACAAGGTCATCTTAATAGTTAAGGACCTTGGGGCATAAAGGTTGGGCGCCTAGTTTTGACATAGAGATGTCACCCAACAACAAGAGTCATATGTGATATGATTAGCAAGTGTTGCTTACCGATTTACCTTGTCTTCTAGCAGTGATGCTAAAGCTCACTAGTCGACTTGTTAATTGTGGATCTTGAATCACTTAGTATCAATAGAGGGATATTGATTTAAGTGGGAGTATATGCTATTAAATTGTTTAATATGTTTTACTCTTTCATGGTTACATGGCTTAGTATTTTGAATTTTTCCTGTTGTAGATCAATGGCACCGAACACTGCATCACCTTTTTCTTTGCGTTCGATTCTTGACAAAGATAAACTAAATGGAACAAAATATACAGAATGGGTCCGTAACCTGAGAATTGTTCTCAGGTCTGATAAAAAGGAAACGGTTCTGGATACCTCAATCCCCGATGAACCTGCTGATAATGCATCTGCTGCCCTTAATAATGCCTACAAGAGAGCATGTGATGATTCTCTTGAGGTTAGCTGTCTTATGCTTGAATGCATGGAACCTGAACTCCAAAAGAAGTTTGAGGATCAGGATGCGTACGATATGATCGTCACGCTTAAGGACATGTTCCAAGATCAGGCAAGGACTGAGAGGTACAATGTTGCCAAGTCCTTTGTCGAATGCAGGCTAGCAGGGGGAGCAGCTGTAGCCCCCCATGTGATCAAAATGGTTGGTTACAGTCAGACTTTGGAAAAGCTTGGTTTTCCACTAGGCCAAGAGTTGGCCACTGACTTCATTTTGGCGTCTCTTCCATCCAGCCATGGGCAGTTCATTTCGCTACCATATGCATGGGGTGGATAAGGGCCTTAATGAGTTATGCGGGATGCTAAAAACTGCAGAAAGTGACATGAAGAAGTGTGCAGGGCATAGCCATATGATGGTTGTGCAGAATAAGCCTAGCTTCAAGAAAAAGGGTACTTCTTGGAAGAAGAAGGGCAAGGCTAAGGATATGATCCCTAAGCCTGCACCCAAGCAAAAGGTTGGACCTGTAGAAGACACTGAGTGCTTCTTTTTGCCACTGGAAGAGAAATTGCAGCAAGTACCATGCTTCTTTCAAGAAGAGTGGAAGTAAGAGTACTTCCCACTCAGGTACGCTTGTTGTAAATGTTGTGGACATTCTTCTCGCTGATTCCTATGTTAACTCTTGGGTATTTGATACCGGATCGGTTGCTCATATTTGCAATTTGATGCATGGGCTAATAAGGACTAGAGAAGTGCAGAAAGTCGAAGTGGATTTTCGCGTCGGAAATAAAGCAAGGGTTGCTGCATTGTTCATCGGCGTCATGCAACTTCACCTTCCGTGTCACATCCCAAGATTTTCCAAATTTTGTAATGTGAAAAATAAATAAACAAAATAAATAATTGTTGAAATTTAGGGTGAAAAGAAACTTTTGTTTCTAAATGGAAACTTAAAATCCCATCTGGAACAAACTTTGGTTAATGTTTGAATCCAACAAAATTCAAATCAAAGTGGAATGCATTCTTTATAAAATGCATCTTGAAATTTAAACACTTGGAGAATAAACCAAAACTCTAAAACCCTAATGGAAGAAAATCATTTTCAAGTTATCTCTAAGCCTATGAATTTGATCCATATAAAAATTGGTCAAGCAAACATTTCAAATTGATTAAGAATGACTATTAGAAATATTATAAAACCATATGAATTGGATTCACTTAATTTGGAGCCATAGATAAAATCTTATGAATTTAATAAGATAAGGAAATTGAATTTCCAAAGCTAATAAAGCAACCGTCTAGAAATCCATACCAAATGGTGAGCAAATAATCCTAAAGGAATTTAAGAGATGAACAAATAATAAATAAAGTTATAGAAGTTGGAATCACTATTTTTGGATCTTTTAAATAAAAAGATTTGGTTTTCCAAAAGAAAAGGTAGAGTTATAAATAAGGATTATTTTAAAGAGCCAAATTAAATATTGGCCAAGCAAATGAAATAAATTATTTCTATTTGTTAAAAAGAATAAAGGTTTATTTAATTAAAATAATAAGGGTTTATTAATATCCAATTTTATCTAAGTAAAGGCTTTTTCCTTTCAAATAAACATTAAAATTGATTAAAAGTTTAAAAATAAGAATTCCAAGTGTTTTAGTTTTTCAAATGAAACCTACTGAAAGATTTTGATATTATTTAGATTTCAAAAAGAGTTTTAAAATAAATTAAAACCTATTTGAATTAAAGACTATGGTCTATTTATTTAACAAGCATAAATGCCTGTGCGTTGCTACGGGTTGTACTTAATTCGACCATCTCACGTAACTCGATGTCGCCTGTATCCCCCTCTCCCACCCCCCCCTCCCCCGACGACAGCTAGTGGCTTCACCGTCACAACCTCACAAGTCATTCCCTTATCTCCCGCAACCTTACTGGCCGGCTCAAGCTTCTACATGGCTACGGTCGCTATTTCTAGCTGATGTTGCCTCAGCACACTACTGACTGTGGGCAACTCCTTCATGTTCGGAGTTTGCTCGGGCTGTGACGCACCTTCGTAGACATCCGGAGCCACCATCAACAATTAAAAGCTTGAATATGAAGGATTATTACTTACAAAAGCATAATGCAAATATTCAAAGGGTTGTATTGAATGAAAACTGGATTTCAGTGCAAATCTGAAAACTTGCTTTCTAGGCCATTTTAAGATGAATGCACGACACAGATTAGAGGTGGGATTATTGTCCTAGGTCATTTTAAGATGAATACACGATACAGATTAGAGGTGGGATTACTGTCCTATGCCATTTTAACTCTTGTGAACTTGTTCTTGAATGTTGTATATATATGCTCTTGTACAGAATCCCATGCACACAATCTCTCAAGTAATAGGTGGATGTGTGATGCCGTTGAATGTTGTCAGTCATCAGTCAAGATGAATTTTCATTAATTTGTTTGTTTTGAGAGTGAATAGGTTGTAGAAATCTGTCCAGTTTAACTTTTTCACCTCCATTAAAAGCAAAGGACTACGGTGCATATACACGGTTGGTGAATTATAGTATTAGATGATGTATTGAGCATATATCCGTAGGAAAACCAACGAGCAGAAAGGAAAAAAACATATGATGCCTAAAAAATGTTAGGTTGTATCAATTGTTGAAAAACAAAGAGATGCACTAAGAAAATATGACCTCTTCGTGAAGCTCCTGGACTGAAAACATGAAAACTGCACTTGGACGTAGCTGAAGGACGACCACTGCTTTCACCATTGTCGTACTGAGAGTTTGTCCACGAGATTGTAGCTCCGGAGGCGGTCTTATTATTGACCAGGTTCAGGATGCCATATTAGACAAGTAGAGGGAGCCAAATTGGCTAGCTCGTATGAGCAAAATCCTATGATGGGAGGCTTCTCCAATTCAGCAAGACCACCTCGCTATGACGTGCACAGCTGCAGTCAGAGTCGAGAGAATTGAAACCAAACACATATTCTTGCCTAGATTATTTGCAGCGACTCGCCGAGGCCGAGCCCCGCATCGCTGACGCGAACCATGGAGGTGTTTCCCTACTGCAGCTGCGTGCGTGCGTGTGCTTCGTTGCCCGATGCCTTGCTCTGCCTTCGGGCGCTCGTGTGGTGCATTGTGTATGTGCAAGAGGCCGATACTGATGCTACCCATGCACGACTCTCCCGTACGTCCGGTTCAGCCCGCCATGGTTTGCGCCTCCTTCAGCTCAAGTTCCCAGCATGACTGTCTTGGTGAAACGCTGGTGCATCTGTTCGATCGCGGTTCGTGCCGCCGCCCTCCGATCTCCTCGTGCACCCACCGCCCCGTCCTCCTCCTTACAGCGCCGCTGCCCTCTGATCTCCTCGTTCACCCACCGCCTTGTCCCCCTGCATACAACGCCGCTGCCCTCCGATCTCCTCGTTCGCCCACCGCCTTGTCCTCCTGCATAGTGCATACAACGCCGCTGCCCTCCGATCTCCTCGTTCGCCCACCGCCTTGTCCTCCTTACAGCCGAAGGCTGAGCACCACGGAGGTCATCTGGATCGGCGGCGTTGTCCCATACCCTGCCTTGTCGATGGCGCTTATGGATGTTCTCTGCCGGGTCATGCAGGAACCAAACGACGGCGTACCAAAACAAAACAACCGCGGTCTCGTCTCATCTCACCATGGTTGTTGATTAGTACCGTGCGCCGCCGCCGCATGTTTCTGTCTTCATTGTCGCCGCGCCGAGAGATGTGTCATGCGGAAAACCTAATTAATAGATCCCGTTGATGTGACAACATATGTAGACAAACCTTGGCTAGCTAGACAGTTTTAATTAGTTTTAATTGGGATAGGACTCTGTACGTATCAAGGTGGTCTGCGCAGAGTAGTTTTGAAATCGTTTTTTTTATTTTAATAATTAACTTACAGGTGGCGTTGCTTGTAATACGGGGTTTGGTGGGAGGACAAAACGGTCCAAAAAAGTGTTGGACCAGAAGAAACACTTCGTCCTTTATTATTAGGTACTAGCAAAAATGCCCGTGCGTTGCACCGGAAAGCCTTCTTTCTTTCTCCCAAACCTTGGAGGGGCCATGTCGAGAAGAAGCACGTGGTGGCCGTGATCGCCAGCGTGGCCGTGGCGCTCATCACCTGCACCGAAAAGAACGGGTGTGTAGGCTACCTTCTGGTGGCCGCCGACGCCGATTACAAGTGAGCATCCGCTCGATCGATCGATCTTTGTGCTCCCTAGTCTTTTGCTGCTAATCTGTGCTAACTTGTGACCGTGAGATAGACCGAGAGAGGTGTGTGTGGATCCAGACGACCGAGGTCTATGTGACGACCACAGAAATGCTGTTAGAATTTTTGAACACTCAGATGGCTATGATCAAATTCTCACAGTACCTTCTAGTAATAAATGTATTCGTGCTTGCTATAGGTTGAACCGGCCAGGACAATCCATTTTCTTCGTTTGATTGCTTCATCTCTCTCCACTCCTTCCATACAGCCCAGAAAAAAGGCCAGCCATCCTACGCTACCTCTCCTTATGTTCCACCGCCACATTGAAATTCTCTCCTGATTTGTAGATCTCATGTTAATAAGAGAGCTGTGCAACTCCTGATTACACGATGAATGCAATTTAGTTAGTACAATCAGTCAAAAAATGCAGAATATCTCTCTCGTGTTTTCAGTTGTATCCAACATCCATAAAGCATAAACTAAATAATCTTGTAAAAAATCGATATGGATGAGATGCCTTTTTAGTAAATATAAGTGCAGAGCTAGCCTGTATCAAAATACAACAAGTGCAAATATGCTAGGTATGACTACGGCTATTCTTTTTAGATAGTATGTAGCTAGAGCAATCTCGACTGAACTGTCATCTCGCAAGTAATTAGATCCCGTGTTTTGCAGATGTGGAGTTAGAGAGAGAGAGAGAGTTTCAGCAGAACAACAGCACACGCGCAGCACCTGCCAGCGCGTGAGCGGCAGCCTGTCACCATGGGGGAACGGGCAGCGCGTGAGCGGCGCACGGCGGCGGCAGCCGAACAGCTTGCAGGGTGGCGTCTTATCAGATCATTATTTCATTCTTTGCAAAGATCAAAAATCTGCATATTACATTGTGCGTCATACGTGAGCCAAAAATAGTACAATTATAGCGCTATGAACAAACATGAATAATAAATCACCTCATGTAATCAAACAGTTTCCAGGCCATTAATTAAGTGCAGAAACAGTTTGCTTTGGAATCAAAGTGTGTGCTTATTAAAAATCGTGCGTCTAGAATCATTGCTCTGTATTTTTGTTCATCCCTCTAGCTTGCTTTATATTCAACGGAAGGCAGGCCCTAGTTTTTCCCTGAGCTCATCCATGTTGTTGTTGCTTGTCACAGCTAGTTGCTTTGCTAATAGCTCTTTCCTGCTATGACGTTGTCCACTGCTCCATAGTCGCATCCTCCTAATCTCTGTAGTCGCTGCAGCCCTAGCACTTATTGCCGCGTTCATAACCATCGAAAGTCGGATATGGAAGAAACAACGAATCAGAAAAGATTAACTCAACCTTCTCGAGCTTCACCTGGAACAGCCTCAATCTCAACCATGGCTGACGACAACATATGACAGTCCTAAAGGTCCGTGTCTGGCGTCCATGAAACCACACTGGCGGCCGCTGAACCAGATCTCGAGTTGTGTCATGAAGTGTTGTCTATGCCATCTTCCTCCATTCATGACCCGGACGACCCTGTTGTGCACATGGACACGCCCAGGACAACGGCTCACGCGGCGATGGTGCCCAGAATCACAGCGAGGTCGACCACTTTCTTTCCCTTCGAGATCCATGAAGTTACATCCACCCTCTTGATCGGTTTGGCTGCCATCTCGTGTCTTTGCTCCCTGCTGCATCACATCTGGCAGTCGTGTAGTCCATCAACAATGCATCTGGCCCCGTATCCTGCTCCTGCAAAGCATCTGGCCGCCGTCCGAAATCCTGGATCCTAACCTATCGAGCTCCACATGATATTCCCCTCCGAAGGACCTACCGTATGGCAGGTCGCAAACCCTAGAGGACGCGGCGGCTTCTGTCGCGTCTCCGTATGGGGTTCCTTCCGTTCGGGGAGAGAGGAGGGGAGGCTCCATAGGCTTTTAACGCCAGGTCAGCAACAGAGTCCCTTACGTTCGGGAGGATTGGAAGCAAGCAAGATCGTTTCGGGTTGGCTGAAAAAAAACGAAAACAGAGTCCGTTACGTTCAGGAGGGTTGGAAGCAAGCAAGATCGTTACGGGTTGGCTGAAAAAAAAGTAACCGGTGGCATTGGTGGGCAATTTGGTGTCTGGTGGGAGGGTAAAAAGGTCTAAAAAGGTGTTGGACCGGAAGAAACAATCCGTCCTTTATTATTACTAGCTAAATACCCGTGCGTTGCCACGGTTATAAAAGGATTAGTTTAATTAAAAATACCATTACTTTTAAAAATACAATCCTCTTAGTTTACTATTTTACTACCAAGACATATACTCCATCCGTTTCAAAATATAAGATGTTTTATCTTAGTAAATGAAGTGTATCAAGATGCCGCTTCCCGTCCCGTCCCCTGCCTCCCGGCCCTCGAATCCTTTGCCTCCCTAGTCCCCACGAGGTCGAGCTCGCTAGGAACCAAGCAATTTGACTAAGCGGTACTAAGAGTCGTAATAATTCGGAAAAGGGGTTAAAATGCACAATCGTGAATTATAGAAAAACGGTTCGAAATAGTTTATGAGGAGCTAAAATACAGAAAGGACGAAGGACGAAAACATGTTTACTAATGGCCATCCATCCCAAATAAGTGATTTGGGTTTGTCGATTCGCATATATGTAGGTACTAAAACTTGTAGAAAATCTAAATCTAGACAAATTCAAGTTACTTATCGTGAGACAAAAGAAGTACTATTTTAGACATCTATATAAATTTAATATTTAAATATAATTTAACTATCTTTATAGTGAGCTAATAGTCCGTACAATTTGTATTGTCTAAACGAACACAACCCGTAGGTACACTGTCTCGTACATGTGAGACTGCTGGACGCTTGCTCACGCACATTACAATGCCTCGTTTTGTTCTGGATGGAACCAGTACACCTGTGGCCACGTGGTTCTCTGTCGTCCGCACACAACACATACACGCGGAACACTCTCGATCCCCTTTCTCCCCTTCGCGTTCAAACCACCATGGCATGCTCAAATCTGGCCATCGCCGCCGCGAATTCCTGTGCGTGAGCCTCCACGAATTCGATCCCCTTTAGGCGAGAGCTCATCTCCGCAATTCCTGTGCCGCAAGCTCTTGCCGCTCCTCCACGAGAGCACGTGGCCAGAAGCGCCTCACAGCCACGCACAGGCCCCCGTCGACCATGTCGCCTCACCCCTCGCGGAAGCTCGTCATCTACCGCATCCATGATACTCTATAGCAAGCGCCGGCCGCTCCTGCCGTTCCGAGCACCACCGCCTGGCTCTACCTCGCCCCGCCAACGGCCGCGTGTCCTTTCGCTCCTGTTCCGCTCGCACGCGCTTATGGCTGCAGGAGCCAGAAGCTGCGTCCGGAGGCCGGGCTAGGGGATGCGCCGGGCGTCCTCTCTATGGAGGTCCAGGCCGCCCCGGGAGCCTCGTCGTGGAGGGAGTGTGTGCTGCGCTAGGCGTCCTCGTCATGGAGGTGCCACCTGCTGCCGTCGACTGTCGTCGATCGCCGACCATTGCTTGCCCCTCCTCGCCTCCGTGTTAGCCCAGCTCTGCCTTCTCCTTCGCAGCCAGCAGCTACCCCCGCCTCGGCCCTCTGCAGAGCGTCGCCCCCTCTCTATATCGCGCCGCCGGCTGCAAGTGCTCTAGGCATCGCCTCCCCTATAGCCTGGCACCGCTGCCTCGTCCCGATCTTGGCGCGCGCCTGGTGCAGCGCTGCAGAGCTCTCTGCGGAGAGGAGCGGAAGGCGAAGCAGGGAGGCTACAGGGAGGAGACTGACGGCGACCTGCTGCCGGAGGCAGAGGGAGGCGCGCGAGGCGATGAGGACGCGTGGCCGGGCGCGGCTCTGCAGGGGGAGCATGGACGGCGAGACGCTGGCAGAGGATCTCCGGCGAGCTTGCAGCGGGGAGGGGAGCTCGGGAAGGCGCAGAGGAGGTGCGCCGACCTGACCCCGAGGTCGCGCCGCTGACCATGGTCACGGCGGCCGCCATGGCAGCCCCCAGCATGTGGATACATCTCCTCGCCACCGCCGTCTCCGGCGTGTCCCTGCTTCACCGTCTATTGCAGCGCCAACTGGGCAGCGGCAGATCGATTGCGGCGGGAGCCGGAGGAGCTTAGGGAAAGATCTGTCATCCGTGTCTGCTCTTTTTATCGGAACGGTGCAAACAGGTTTAGACTTAGCGGTGGCAGTGGCTGTTATTTGTAAAACTGCCAGGGGTAAATCGGTCCAATAAAAAATCGGAACCAAATTTGATGGCAGACGAACCTACCTCTGTGTAAATTAGTAGATAGATAGATTAATAATAGATCTTAAAAGAATAAAAGAATTATTTTATTTTTGACTTTGAAATATGTTGATAAATAGAATAAAAATTCACCCAAAGTTTGGTGGTGATTTGAATTCAAATGGAGATTGAAAAATATTATTAAATCTTATTTAATTAATACTAGAGCCTATTTTAAATAATTAAAAGACCCTAAGAAGAATAAGTAAATTATTCTAAAAATTTGACTTTGGAATGTGTTATTAATCAGTGTTTGAATCCATACAAAATTTGAGAGAAGTTTGAATTCAAATAGATGTTTGAATAGACTAAACAAAATCAAAACAGAAAAATCAAATTGAAAAAAGAAAAATAACAAGAGAAGGAAAAAAAATAAGAAACAAAGCAACCCAACTAACCTAGCCCACTAAGCCCATCAGCAGCCCATCTCTCTCCCCCGAACTGTTTCTTTTCTCACTCACGTCTGCACCCACTCAGCAACTGACGGTTGAACCCCACCTCCCCTCTCTCTCCTTCGCTGATGAAGCGGACCCATGCAGCCAGCTCACCATTGTCTACCTCGCGCTGACCCCGCCCCTCTCTCCTCACTACCGTTTCTGGCCGCGATTTAATCCTGTTAATTCGCGTTGAAAGCAGCAATGAATCTTGCCCTGATCACGCGTACATAAGCGCCTCGACGCCCTCTCTCTTTCCCCCAAGTCGTCGCCCCACCGGAGCCCCCAGGCTGCCCTGATTTCCTCTTAGACCGCCACTGCCTCCGGGGAACTCCACCTCCCATTCCGGCCAAACCCCGCCGCCCCTCGCCTCCTCGAGCACACGAGCGTGACCCCCAGTCCCTGGCACTTCTCTCTGCACCATCGACTTGGCCGCGCTTGACCCCCAGCGTCGGCAACGACGACAACCAGTAGCGCCGCCGTCTATCTCCAACTCCGTCGACGTCTTCCCGGTAACACCGACCTCCCCTCCCTCTCAGGATGATACTCCTACGCTCCCCTCTCTCTCGCGCGTCTAACAGACCCCCTATTTTGATTTTCCGTGGCCCGTAACCTTGCCAGCAGCGACAATCAGAGCGTGCCCGACGCCGTGCAAACTCCGGCGAGCGATTGCCGTCACCACCATGTGCCCCTCGACGAGCTACCACCACCTTGAGCATCACCACGACCCCGCGATTCTGGTGAGCATCTCCCTTTGCTCTCTCGCTTCCTGTAACATCGACACCGTCACCGTCTAACCGCGCGCCACCACACGCCGCCGCCAGCGCCGCTGCTTATTGGTCAAGGCGATAAGGACCGTAGGATCTTGATCAGATGGTTGCGATAGAAACTTAATCGAAGGGGTATCCTTTGATCTGTACCGTGCATAGTCATTTAGATCTGACGGCCCAGAAAGGTCGATCCAACCGAAGCGGTACCGCCCAATGAAATCGCACCACGTGGCCTGGAGTTTGGTTTAAAAACAGAAACTTGTCTATTTGATGTTCCAATTTGAAAAATTCATAACTTTCAAACCACACGTCCAAATTTAGCAAATTTTATATCAATGGAATCGGCAAGACAAGTACTTTCTGACCATGCCCTTTGTTTAATGAATTGCTTCTGGAAAAATGGTTGTTTTTGCAGAAACTTGTGTATGCATATTTAGAATATAAAAATTGTTCTAAAATGATTTTTGAGATAAAACCTTTAGCAAATAGTTTGTTTTAAACCTACTGACCATAGAAATCATTTTGTGGTTTCAAAAATATATTTGGTAAAGCTAAGGAGTAATTCTTTGATTTAAAGCAATTCTAGTCAAATAAAAATGTTATTATATGTTAAAAATACTTTTTGGAGGAAAATCTTTGGGAAATGTTTTAATTTAAACTCTCTGACCCTAAGCACCAAGTTTTATGATTTAAAAATGTATTTGGTGAACCCTATAAAGATTGTTACTTTGATAAAGGCATTTTCAACCACATAAAATAATGATTTGTTCTAAAAATGGTTTATAAGTAAAATATTTTTGCAAATGGTTTTGCCACTTTTATAAAGTGACCAATAGGTGTTAGAATGTTTACAACCCAATAAGGAGCCATTTTTTTCAAATAAAACAATGTTTGGCATGCTTGCATGCATTGTTTTGTTTCTATTATTTTATGTGATGTTTGCTTGAATGGTAGATTGAAATTGTGCCCTTGCTTGATTGAATTGTAGTGATTTGAAGAGTGTGATCATTACAAAGACAAGGAGTGAACTTATATTCTCTACCAAAAAGGCAAGTGATGCTTCATACTTTTGTCCCATTATTTTCACTATGCATTAGTGAAATTTCTAAGTAGGACTTGCATGGAATTTTGCTAAGTGTAAACTATGCCATGGGAAATCCTAGTAGATGAAACCTTAGTAGAATTCTCCTAAGTTAAGATTCCTACTACTATGATGCTTAGCTTAGCTAGTAGAAAACAAGGGTGGATCATATTCATACTATGGAATGTTTCTAAGTCAAGGACTTGTGTTTTGTTCAATAAAACAACTAAGTGAATGAATCACCTGGGTGGAATGGAAGGAATGGATTGTGTTGAGTGGTTCACAAGGCCCATTTCTATGGTTTACCTTGTGTATCTCACTTGTGGATGGACACCCAGGAACAAAGAGATTTGAGATGTCAAATGTTGAGAAGCTTCAAGTGCAGCCACTTGGCATTATGGGCTCTGCCTGGATCATATAGGTTGCAATAACTTAGCCTAATGGACAGTTGGTGGTAGTGGGATGATAGGTTGGAACGCGTCCATTCTGGTCTAAGGGAAGGCTTCTGAAAGATCTTGTCTTGGTGAAACCAAGTCTTGTGGGGGAAAGTGCACCACCTCTGCAGAGTGTAAAAAAATCTAAGTACTTAGCCATGTCCCTGGTAAAGGACAATTTGAGCACCAAGACATGGAAGCTATCAAGAATCTCCTCATCCCAATTTCTAAGTTAAAATTTTGTGGTTGAACAAGGGTTGAAGGATCACCAATTTCTATTGGGAGATGCCTTGGGTGATTTTGTCAAGCAAAACTTAGTGTTTTCAAATGATAAGGAAAATCTATTTTGAGCATAGCAAGCCTAAGCTCCACTTAGCCAAATGCATATAGATGATAGACTCCACTATACTACCATAGTATCACTTGCCAATACAATTCAAATGTATTGACCCTTGTGGCTGTAACTTATTATGTTGCAGGTTTGTTTGATGTTAGTGAAGTGTGTTGATTAGGATTGCAAGTCTACAACCAACATGTTTGCCTGTGGCACTTTGAAGATGAAGGAGCCCATGCTATTGTTATATTCTGCTGCATTGTAATGAAATAGCCAAATGAGCTATGTAAGATGTAATAAATTATTTTATTCCTGGTTATAAATTTGTATTATGACCTTTGTTTCTTGATATTACATCTTAACTGTGGATGCTAGCTATTGATCCCGGGACTAGCATTGCAATCACATGGATCCTTTCCTTTACAAAGGAGGGATCTTACAGATGGTATCAGAGCATTGTGTTGCCTGTAGGATTTGTAAACCTAGGATTGGACAAACCCCTTAGAAAAATAGGAGTTGTATTTGTTCCAAAACTTATTTACAAACAATCTTGTAAACTCTTTCCTCAACCATTTTGGTTTTGACTCTATATATCTTCTATTTCAACTTGATGGATAAAGCTTTCTCCATGTCCAAAGACTTCACCATGTGCAAAGGACTTCATCAACTCAAATGACTTCAACATCTTCAAGTGATTTCAACCTTATTCTCAACAAGGACTTCAACCTTGGATATCACTAAGGACTACAAGTGAGACAAGAAATGTTACTCAAGACTTGAAGACTAAGGGAATACAACTTAGAAGGAACCATCATCACTTTAAAGTTTGGTGACCAAGAATTTTTCCAAGGAAACCATGATCTCATTCAAGAAGAATCCACCAAGAAGGATAGAATGATTTCAAGTGAACCATATAGTTGGACCACCATAATTAGATCAAACCAAATTCACCAACTTATATGGTGTAACAAAAATATTTTATTGCTTAAAGATGTGCTTGAACTTGTTGTTTGAATGGAATGTTTGTTTGTGATTGCTTGCACATTGCTTGAGTGAATTTTGATGTGTGTGATTCGAATTGATTCCTTAGAAAATCTTTTGCCTATTAAAATCCCAATCCAACCCAAACAGATGACTTCTCCAAGAGACTTCAACACCAAGAATGACAACAACAACAACAACAACAACCAAGAGATGCACATGAGAGAACAACTACTAGCAAACCAAACCCAGTTGAACCAAGTGACAACCCAGTTTTTAGCCAACAACAATGGATTAGACCCAACCATACAAAAGTTTTTGGAAATTCAATCCCAATTGTTGCAAGGGATGGCCACTCAAATGATCAACATGCGAGACAACCTTTACCAAGGAGTTTGTGACAACAAGGATGTCAAGGATGATATTTTAGAAGGAACCCAAGATTGCAATGTTTGTGGAAACAAGGATCACACTCCCAAGGAACATAAAGATCAATGCCCCAATTGTGAAGAGAAACATCCAACTAATCAATGCCCCACCTCTCAAGCTACTTGTTTCCTATGTGAAGGAAATAATCATGTCCCTATCCAATGCCCCATCTATTCCATAGTTCAACAAATGAAACAAGGTGGAGTGCAACAACAATTTGTAAAACCTCATGAAGGAACAACTTCTACCAAGAAGGATGAAGGCAAAGTCAAAACTATGCACCATAAGGCCAAATCCAAAATGATCACAAAGTGTTGCTACTCTTGTGAAGAAGAAGGTGATATCTCTAGTAAATGCCCCAAGAAGATAGAAAGATTTCCCACCTTTGTGGTAAAGTATGTAGAGCATGAACTAGAAGAACTCCTAGCTTTGGAGAGACCCAAGAAGAAGAAGAAATGCCCCAACCCAAGCAAGAAGGATATTACCCAAGAGAAATGTTACACTTGCAAAGAGATGGACACTATGCCAATGAATGCCCAGAAAAGAAGAAGAACCAAGGAAACAAACAAGAGGCAATGATACCAAAGGAAAAGAAAGATATCAGCCAAGTGATGTGTTTCAATTGCAAAGAACCAGGACATTATGCAAGCAATTGTCCAGAAAATATGAAGCACAGGATAAACAAGCCTATGAAGGATCTCATCATTTTCACATGTTTCAAGTGTGGAAACAAAGGACATAATGCAGATGTTTGCCCAGAAATATTTCAACAAGATCCCAAGCAAGCCAAGAAGTAATCTAGTTGGAAATTTTTTAAGGGTGGTAGTACCCTAGTTGCTTTTGAGCCAACTTGTAACCCTAGCCTCCCCAAATCTCGGGACGAGATTTATTTTAAGGGTGGTAGCCTGTCACATCCCAAGATTTTCCAAATCTTGTAATGTGAAAAATAAATAAACAAAATAATTAATTGCTGAAATTTAGGGTGAAAAGAAACTTTTTGATTCTAAATGCAAACTTAAAATTCCATCTTGAACAAACTTTGGTCAATGTTTGGATCTAACTAAATTCAAATCAAGTGGAATGAATTCTCTTTAAATGCATCTGGAAATTTAAACACTTGATAAATAAACCAAAACCCTAAAACCCTAATGGGAGAAAATCATTTTCAAAGTTATCTCTAAGACTATGGATTTGATCCATATAAAAATTGGCCAAACAAACATTTCAAATTGATCAAGAATGATTATTAGAAATATTATAAAACCATATGAAATGGATTCACTTAATTTGGAGCCATAGATAAAATCTTATGAATTTAATAAGATAAGGAAATTGATTTCCCAAAGCTAATAAAGTAACCACCTAGAAATCCATACCAAATGGTGAGCAAATAATCCTAAAGGAATTTAAAAAGGTAAACAAATAATAAATAAAATTATAATAGTTGGAAACACTATTTTTGGACCTTTAAATAAAAAGTTATGATTTTGATAAGCATAGGTAGAAATATAAAATAAGGATTATTTTAAAGAGCCAAATTAAATCTTGGCCAAACAAATGAAATAAATTATTTCTATCTGTTAAAAAGAATAAAGGTTTATTTAAATAAAATAATAAGGATTTATTAATATCCAATTTTATTTAAGTAAAGGCTTTTTCCTTTCAAATAAACATTAAAAATTTATTAAAGATTTTCAAAATAAGAATTCCAAGTGTTTTAGTTTTTCAAAAGAAACCTACTGAAAAGATTTTGATATTATTTAGATTTCAAAAAGAGTTTTAAAATAAATTAAAACCTATTTGAATTAAAGACTATGGTCTATTTATTTAATTATTACTAGATCCTGAAAGAATTATTTTATTTTGAACTTTGAAATATGTTGATAAACAGAATTAAAATTCACCCAAAGTTTGGTGGTGATTTGAATTCAGATGGAGATTGAAAAATATTAATAAATTTTATTTAATTAATACTAGAGTCTATTTTAAATAATTAAAATAACCTAAATAGAATAAATAAATTATTCTAAATTTGACTTTGGAATGTGTTATTAATCAGTATATGAATCTAAACAAATGTTGGTTGAGGTTTGAAATAAAATTGATGTTTGAAATAATTAATCAAAATCAAAACAGAATAAAAGAAATGGAAAAGGAAAAACAATCAGAACAAAAAAAGGACTCAGCCCAGCCAGCCGGCCCAACTGGCCCAGCAGGAGCCCATCTCTCTCCCCCGAACCGTTCCTTTTCTCACGCGCAAACTCAACCGCTCAGTCACCGACGCGTGGACCCCATCTCCCCTCTTCCTCTCTCGCTGTCAAACAGACCCCACGACCACATCAGCGTCTTCCCCGCGCGACCAGTTCTTCCTCCCGTTTCTGCCGATTGATTCGCGTGATAAATTCACATCAATGCCGCTTGATTCCTTCCCCCTAACCATGCTCACTTAAGCGCCCGTTTCCCCTCTCCATTTGCCCCCAATTCTCACACCACCAGAGCCCCCAGGATGCCTGTATTGCTTGCGACATCGTCTCTGTCTCCGACGGCTTCTCCGGCCGATTCCGGTGAACCCAAGCCGTGCCTCGCCTCCTCGACCACGCGAGCCTGCTCCCCTCTTCCATATGCATCTTCCAGTGGCCTCAGCTCGCTCGTGCATGCCCCTATCGTCGGCAACCACCTCGACTGACCGTGCCACCGTCTTCTCCAACTCTGATGAGCTTTAGTGCCTCGTCCCCGACAACGGCCGTGCGTGCCCGACGGAAGCAAGGACTCCGGCGAGCAATTGACAACAGCTCCGTTCGCCACTTCGTCAACTATGAGTACCTTGAGCATCACCACGACCACACGAACCTGGTGAGCTACTCCCCTTACTCCCTTGCTTCCTGTAATCGCCGCGACGCCGTATCCAGAGCCAGCGCCACCACCTGCCGCCGCCAGCGCCGCCACTCGATGGCAAGCATGCTGTGCGCCGTTCGATTTCGATCTAGTGGCTAGGATAGAATCTAACCCGAAGGGATAAGTAGTGCCCTGAGCCGCACGATTACACTTAGATCCAACGGCTCGCATCTATCGATCCACACGAAGCGGTACAGACCAATAACAACACGACGCGTGGCCCGTGATTGTTTTAAAAACCAGAAACTTGTCTATTAGATGTTCCAATTTGAAAAATTCATAACTTTCAAACCACACGTCCAAATTTTGCAAATTTTATATCAATGGAATCAGCAAGACAAATCCTACCCAACCATGCCCTTTGTTTAGTAAATTGCTTCTGTTAAATTGTTTGTTTTGCAGAAACTTGTGTAGGCATATTTAGAATATAAAATTTGTTCTAAAATGATTTTTGAGATAAAATCTTTGGCAAATGGTTTGTTTTGAACCTACTGACCATATAAATCAATTTGTGGTTTCAAAAACATATTTGGTGAAGCAAAAGAATAAAACCTTGAATTAAAGCATTTCTAGTCAAATAAAAATATGGTTTAATTGTTAAAAATGATTTTGGAAGAACACCTTTGGGAAATGTTTTGATTTAAACTCTCTGACCCCAAACACCAAGTTTTAGAATAAAAAATGTATTTGGTGAACCATATAAAAATTGTTGCTTTGCTAAAGGCATTTTTAACCACATAAAATATTGATTTGGTTCAAAAATGATTTATAAGTAAAATCTTTTGCAAATGGTTTTTGCCACTTATATAAAGTGACCAATAAGTGTTTTCCAATGTTTATAACCCATTAGAAACCACTTTTCCAAATAAACCATCTTTGGCATGCTTGCATGCATTACTTTGTTTCTATAATTTTATGTGATGGTTGCTTGAGTGGTAGTTTGAATATTGCTTGCTTGATTGAATTGTAGTGATTTGAAGAATGTGAATATTGCAAGATCAAGGAGTGAACTCATATTCTCTACCAAAAAGGCAATTGGTGCTTCATACTTTTGTCCCATTATTTTCACTATGCATTAGTGATATTTCTAAGTAGGACTTGCATGGAATTTTGCTAAGTATAAACTATGCCATGGGAAATCCTAGTAGATGAAACCTTAGTAGAATTTTTCCTAAGTCAATATTCCTACTACTATCATGCTTAGCTTAGCTAGTAGAAAACAAGGGTGGATCATATTCATACTATGGAATGTTTCTAAGTCAAGGACTTGTGTTTTGTTTAATAAAACAACTAAGTGAATGAATCACCTGGGTGGAATGGAAGGAATGGTTTGTGTTGAGTGGTTCACAAGGCCCATTTCTATGGTTTACCTTGTGTATCTCACTTGTGGATGGCCACCCAGGAACAAAGAGATTTGAGATGTCAAATGTTGAGAAGCTTCAAGTGCAGCCACTTGGCATTATGGGCTCTGCCTGGATCATATAGGTTGCAATAACTTAGCCAAATGGACAGTTGGTGGTAGTGGGATGATAGGTTGGAACGCGTCCATTCTGGTCTAAGGGAAGGCTTCTGAAAGATCTTGTCTTGGTGAAACCAAGTCTTGTGGGGAAAGTTGTAACACCCTCAGAATCGTCCCTATGCAAGTTTTAGCGAAACCCGCCAAACCCGCATAGAAACGATTCGAAGGTGCCCACCAGGCACTTTCGTGCGGGTGGAAAACAAAGTAATAACATTACACAACAGTCCTCGATGGGACCCACAGAACATATATATATATACAACAGCGACTCAATGAGTCAAGAATACAGATATACAGAAACAAGATCCAAATCACCTTGAAAATGATAGAGCGTCCGACTACGGACAAGATGCAAATGGGGCTAAGAGCCCTGAAGAATAACCAATGGCGTCCATAACCCTGCCCCAGGCCAAGCCGGAAGGGTAACCCTGCTAACGGCGTCGATCTCAAAACCTGCTTAAACAAAAGGGGTGCCGACAAAGGGCAAAGGAAAAAGAGGAGCGTCAGTACTGAGGCCAGTACACGGCGAGACTAGAATTCGGCGGTCCTCGCCTACATAGGTATGGTGGACTGAAGCGGCAGCGGCAGCTTGCACTAAACAACCTATAGAGACTCGATACAACTGGCGGTTATCAGAGAGGGATAAGAATGACCTATCCGGATCCCACCTGAAGCTAACACCAAACAAACCCATCCTGGTGTTTCCCCCTCGAGACCAAACGAGGAAGTCAACCGAGGAACTCACACAGTTGGCAGTTTTATTTATTCGGTTGTCGTTGCGGCAATTACTAGTCAGGTATAGATAATCGTCCTGATAAATTAAACAGTGGCCAGTTTTATTTAACCATTCCGTTGTAGTTGCGACACTTACTAGTCAAATATACGGTAGCATGAGACATCCCAAAACCCAGCAGTTGTTGGTACTTTTATTTAGCCATTCCGTTGTGGTGAAGCTGATTACTAGTCATATCGGATACAAGTCAAATTATAACAGTAAACTTTAGTTATAGTTGTCTATGATCAAGCACTGTGCTCCAAGTCGTCCATAACCGCGGACACGGCTTCTCGAAAAGATTTAACCCTGCAGGGGTGCACCAAAGTATCCACACACACTTCGACCCTTTTTGCCAGATCAATTAACATACACCCATCCGTATGTCGGCGGGGCCTAAGTCATGACGTTTCCTAGACCCAAAGCAAGCACGGGGGGCCACCCCACTAAGTACACCCGCAACGAAGTCGGACGGTCTCCGAGACGGACTCAGGGTTTGCGACAGTGGCTGTAAACGACAGCAAATCCCAAAACTGGGACTGTCGATACCGCGAAAACACTCCGCTTCCAAAGCAGTACAGCGTGCTCCTCACACAATCGTAAATAAAGCAGTAAAGCATGGCATAGGTACAGGATAGTAAATAAAGCCCCAAACTACTTGTGGCCCCCAGTACAATACTTTGAAATCAGGTACTAAATCGATGGGGGGCCCATATCTCCCCACATGTGGTTAGCGCGCTCGATCTCGGAACAGGTGTCAAGAACTCGGGGTCCTACGGGACACCAGTGAGCGGTCGGAAACCAAATATTATCTATCACCCACCGGTGCCTCTGCTTACCTACTTCAATTTTAGTTATTAAACAATAATTAAAGTGAATGATAATTAAAGCCATGATCATCTCCAACATCGAACATGCGGCAATCCTCCAACAACTATGGTAATAGACGACACGCAACAACACTTGAGCAAGCGACTACGACGCGCTGGTCCAACTATCTACCAAACAACAGGTAATAGGATGTGTCCAAGGCAATATACGGCTGCAAGGGATTTCACGGGTACGGAAACTAGAGCATCGCAACACAGATAACAATAGATCAACAGGAGGGAATAAATACTATAAAAGTAAGATAGGTAGAAAGGGGGAGATGCTCGCCTGGAAACATTGCCGAAGGTTCAACCGAAGGTCGGGTCGACACTCGCATCAACTCAACGGCCTTATCCGCGAAGAACCAAAACACTAGAATAAGCAACGGATGCAATATTTAATACTACGGTAGAAAATCGGGCATGATGCATGTATGATGTATGACAAGGCAAAGATGCGATGCAATTAGATCATATTAAGCGGAACCGGGGTCCCAACAATTAGTTAGGTGGTTCATGTTGTTTAGAAACCCCGCAATTTAAATGTTGTCTTAACATGGCAAAAGACAGCACCGGTTCGCTACACAAATTTAAATGAGGCCAATATGAGACTAGATTTGCCCGCATATGGGCCCCATATTTAATTATGAGGTGAATCGGCATAAGGCCCCCAAACCACACAAGATGCATGCGAGATGAACAATTAAATATGCAACAATTTATATAGTTGACCATTTATAAAATAGGGTTCTCGGATGAGGGGTTCACACATCTGGGTTCGACGATCTTGGGGTTCCGGGGTTCGGGGTTCGACAGGGTCCAGGGTTCGACGGGTTCGGTCTCGGCGGGATCGGTCTTCGGGGTCCGGGGCGTCGGGCTTCGGGGTCTCGACCATCGGATACAAGACGGAGAACTTGTCGTGACGTGCCGGAGATCTTGGTTCCAAGCGGTCGATCTTGTCGGGTCCACGGATCGACCGGTCTTGTCGTTCGGAAGTAGAACTTGTCGTCCTTGCAGCGATCTTGGCGTCCTTCCGGTTCGGGTTTTGGCGTCCGAGGAAAGTACTTGGCGCTCGGCGTCCTTCGATATCCATGTCGACGGTCTTGGCGTCCGAGGGTTTCTCCGAATCCGTGGTGCGTCCGTGTGGTAGACCTTGGGGTACAGGCGCCAGACTCGGTTGTGCAGCGGAAGTCGAGCTCGTGGTTACTTGTCCGCAGAAGGTAGCCGAAGATATGGACGAAGTGCTTGTCCTATTGTCATTCTTGTCGAGGGGATGATCTTGTCTCCAGAAGGAGGCGCTTGACCAGATGTACCACCTCACTAGGATTGGAGGTCGTCCGTGTCTTAGCCTCATGCCGCCATCTCCACATATGCACCACACCGAGACTTCGATGGCGAGCAGGAGGACTGCAGATGACGTCCATGAGCGTGTGGTGCCGAGGAAAAGAGGTGCAGGGGACCGACTGCGAGGACGGGACACGCGACAGGAGCTCGGAAGGAGGGTCGGCCAGAGGAGGGCGGCAGGCGCGGTCACGGCCGGAGCGCGCCGGGCCGGCTCGACGGAGGACGCGGCGGCGGCGGGAAGGGTCCCGCGGCGGCGCGACTGGGGCTCTGCAAGGAGGAGAGGGCCGGCGGCGGTTGGAGAGGGTCGGCGTCGTGGTGGTGGAGGGGCGCCGGTGAGGAGCTCGTGAGGAGGAAGGGCGGCGGTTGCAGAGGTGCGGCTCGAGGGGGAAGAGGGCGCGGGCGACGGCGCTCTGGGCGGGCGGCCGGAGACGGGGAGGCGCGGCCGGCGCCGAGGGGGAGGCGACCGGGCGGAAGAAGGGGCGGAGGAGGCCGGCGGCGGACGGGGACGCGAGGCCGGCGGGGGAGGGAGGTCGCTGCCGGAGGCGAGGCGGGGCCGGCTTCGGGTGGAGAGGAGAATGGAGAGGAGGGAGGAGGAAGAGAACCAGGGGAGCGCGGCGCTGGAGGAGAGAGGGAGCGGGCGGAGGCGCGGTTGCCGGAGGGAGGAGGAGACCGGCGCCGGAGAGCAGGGTGGTGAGCTTGGGGCCGGCGGCGGACGACGAGGAGGCGGTGGGGGAGGAGGTCGAGGGCGGCGACTGGCGCGGCGGTTGCCAGAGGGGAGGGAGAACGCGAGGCCGGCGCGGGGTCGGTCGACGAGGTGGCGGTCCGGCGGGAGGGAGCATCGGCGGGAGGAGAGAGAAGCGGGGGAGGGAGAGGGAGGTGGACGACGCGTGGTGGGTGGAGGAGAGGACGGGCGGGGGACGCGTGGTGCTGAGGTGGGGTCGGGGCGTGGGGACGGTTGGGGGTCGGTGGGGGACAGGTGGGAGAGGGGCTGTGGGGGAGAGAGGGAGGGGTCCGGCTGGCAGGCGGGACCGGGGTAGAGAGAGAGTGGGTTGGGGAGTGGGTGAGGCTGGCGGCGGTTGGGTCCAGGGGGGTGAGGTGGCGCCCCGGGGTTGGTGGGGGGGGATAGGTCCAGGGTGAGGTGGCGACCGGCGATTGGATGGGGTGAGGTGGAGGGGGTTTGGTTAGGATTAGGTTGGGTAGTTTTAGGATTTTGGGTGGACCGTTTATTCTGGGGGTGGTTGTCCGGGTCGAATCGGCCCGTTCGACTGCCCCCATTAAAATAATTTAATATTTTATTTGTTTAAAACAAGGCTTCTGCAAACCGATAGCAGACAAAACAAAATAATTCGGAGACCCGGGTTTGCGTTTGGAACATAGATGGGGCGTTTAGAAAACAAGAACCGGTTTTTCCGCAAATAGTTTTATGCAAGCAAATGCAAGATGATGACGATGCTCAAATGCAATGTGGCATGATGACATGAGCATGCAGTCATGATGATGCAATGCACAAAAACAACGCCATTTTTCTAGTAGTGGTTTTTGCGGGATGCCACAATTCGACACCACTAACAATGGATCTCGCCCTCGAGATCCGCCTCATGGTACCGGGAAGAAGGGCGGCGATCTGAATCTTCTCGCTTCGTGTAGATCTTCGCGACACCACTGACAATGGTTCATTCTCCGTCTTGAAATCGGCGACACCACCAACAAAGGGTCGTTGATCCTGTTCGTCAAGAGAACACTCCGGATAAACAACGGACGAAGTTAAAGGTAAGGCCACCTCTAACTTCCATGGAAGGAGTATAATTGCATCGATCCTCCATTCCATATACAAAGCAAATGATAAGAGTAGTGGTATGGTCGCGACTCCATCCCGCACTCCAAGCATTACTCTATACATGAATAAGAGAATTATGCAACCAACTCTCAGAATTCAGACTAAAGATCTCGACAAGCGAGGTTCGGAAACAAAGGGGTGATGCAGACTCTGCATCGGATCTGGTGTAGATGATGTCGTCGCGTCGGAAAACACCGGAAGGCACGAGAAGGAACAAAGAGAAATCCATCAGACGAAGGGTTCCTCGGATAGCATGAAGACCAGATGTAGCAACACCGTTATCAAAGGAGGAAGCGAAACCCTGAAGGTACGACGGAACCCAACCACGAGAAATCCTGGACTCGAAGAGAGAGAAGAGAGCGGATTCAAAACACGCAGAGGTGAGAGGAGAGCAGCAGAGGGGTAAGGAGTAAAATCAGACCTAATCAGAACTATCCAACCGATTTGTGCAGAAATAGTTTTGACACTCTACTTCGGCCGTTAGCTAGGTTATCCTACAGGCTGGACTTGTGGGGTATCGCAACTGCTGAGCTCTGATACCACTCTGTAACACCCTCAGAATCGGCCCTATGCAAGTTTTAGCGAAACCCGCCAAACCCGCATGGAAACGATTCGAAGGTGCCCACCAGGCACTTTCGTCGGGTGGAAAACGAAGTAATAACATTACACAACAGTCCTCGATGGGACCCATAGAACATATATATATATATATATATACAACAGCGACTCAATGAGTCAAGAATACAGATATACAGAAACAAGATCCAAATCACCTTGAAAATGATAGAGCGTCCGACTACGGACAAGATGCAAATGGGGCTAAGAGCCCTGAAGAATAACCAATGGCGTCCATAACCCTGCCCCAGGCCAAGCCGGAAGGGTAACCCTGCTAACGGCGTCGATCTCAAAACCTGCTTAAACAAAAGGGGTGCCGACAAAGGGCAAAGGAAAAAGAGGAGCGTCAGTACTGAGGCCAGTACACGGCGAGACTAGAATTTGGCGGTCCTCGCCTACATAGGTATGGTGGACTGAAGCGGCAGCGGCAGCTTGCACTAAACAACCTATAGAGACTCGATACAACTGGCGATTATCAGAGAGGGATAAGAATGACCTATCCGGATCCCACCTGAAGCTAACACCAAACAAACCCATCCTGGTGTTTCCCCCTCGAGACCAAACGAGGAAGTCAACCGAGGAACTCACACAGTTGGCAGTTTTATTTATTCGGTTGTCGTTGCGGCAATTACTAGTCAGGTATAGATAATCGTCCTGATAAATTAAACAGTGGCCAGTTTTATTTAACCATTCCGTTGTAGTTGCGACACTTACTAGTCAAATATACGGTAGCATGAGACATCCCAAAACCCAGCAGTTGTTGGTACTTTTATTTAGCCATTCCGTTGTGGTGAAGCTGATTACTAGTCATATCGGATACAAGTCAAATTATAACAGTAAACTTTAGTTATAGTTGTCTATGATCAAGCACTATGCTCCAAGTCGTCCATAACCGCGGACACGGCTTCTCGAAAAGATTTAACCCTGCAGGGGTGCACCAAAGTATCCACACGCACTTCGACCCTTTTTGCCAGATCAATTAACATACACCCATCGGTATGTCGGCGGGGCCTAAGTCATGACGTTTCCTAGACCCAAAGCAAGCACGGGGGGCCACCCCACTAAGTACACCCGCAACGAAGTCGGACGGTCTCCGAGACGGACTCAGGGTTTGCGACAGTGGCTGTAAACGACAGCAAATCCCAAAACTGGGACTGTCGATACCGCGAAAACACTCCGCTTCCAAAGCAGTACAGCGTGCTCCTCACACAATCGTAAATAAAGCAGTAAAGCATGGCATAGGTACAGGATAGTAAATAAAGCCCCAAACTACTTGTGGCCCCCAGTACAATACTTTGAAATCAGGTACTAAATCGATGGGGGGCCCATATCTCCCCACATGTGGTTAGCGCGCTCGATCTCGGAACAGGTGTCAAGAACTCGGGGTCCTACGGGACACCAGTGAGCGGTCGGAAACCAAATATTATCTATCACCCACCGGTGCCTCTGCTTACCTACTTCAATTTTAGTTATTAAACAATAATTAAAGTGAATGATAATTAAAGCCATGATCATCTCCAACATCGAACATGCGGCAATCCTCCAACAACTATGGTAATAGACGACACGCAACAACACTTGAGCAAGCGACTACGACGCGCTGGTCCAACTATCTACCAAACAACAGGTAATAGGATGTGTCCAAGGCAATATACGGCTGCAAGGGATTTCACGGGTACGGAAACTAGAGCATCGCAACACAGATAACAATAGATCAACAGGAGGGAATAAATACTATAAAAGTAAGATAGGTAGAAAGGGGGAGATGCTCGCCTGGAAACATTGCCGAAGGTTCAACTGAAGGTCGGGTCGACACTCGCATCAACTCAACGGCCTTATCCGCGAAGAACCAAAACACTAGAATAAGCAACGGATGCAATATTTAATACTACGGTAGAAAATCGGGCATGATGCATGTATGATGTATGACAAGGCAAAGATGCGATGCAATTAGATCATATTAAGCGGAACCGGGGTCCCAACAATTAGTTAGGTGGTTCATGTTGTTTAGAAACCCCGCAATTTAAATGTTGTCTTAACATGGCAAAAGACAGCACCGGTTCGCTACACAAATTTAAATGAGGCCAATATGAGACTAGATTTGCCCGCATATGGGCCCCATATTTAATTATGAGGTGAATCGGCATAAGGCCCCCAAACCACACAAGATGCATGCGAGATGAACAATTAAATATGCAACAATTTATATAGTTGACCATTTATAAAATAGGGTTCTCGGATGAGGGGTTCACACATCTGGGTTCGACGATCTTGGGGTTCCGGGGTTCGGGGTTCGACAGGGTCCAGGGTTCGACGGGTTCGGTCTCGGCGGGATCGGTCTTCGGGGTCCGGGGCGTCGGGCTTCGGGGTCTCGACCATCGGATACAAGACGGAGAACTTGTCGTGACGTGCCGGAGATCTTGGTTCCAAGCGGTCGATCTTGTCGGGTCCACGGATCGACCGGTCTTGTCGTTCGGAAGTAGAACTTGTCGTCCTTGCAGCGATCTTGGCGTCCTTCCGGTTCGGGTTTTGGCGTCCGAGGAAAGTACTTGGCGCTCGGCGTCCTTCGATATCCATGTCGACGGTCTTGGCGTCCGAGGGTTTCTCCGAATCCGTGGTGCGTCCGTGTGGTAGACCTTGGGGTACAGGCGCCAGACTCGGTTGTGCAGCGGAAGTCGAGCTCGTGGTTACTTGTCCGCAGAAGGTAGCCGAAGATATGGACGAAGTGCTTGTCCTATTGTCATTCTTGTCGAGGGGATGATCTTGTCTCCAGAAGGAGGCGCTTGACCAGATGTACCACCTCACTAGGATTGGAGGTCGTCCGTGTCTTAGCCTCATGCCGCCATCTCCACATATGCACCACACCGAGACTTCGATGGCGAGCAGGAGGACTGCAGATGACGTCCATGAGCGTGTGGTGCCGAGGAAAAGAGGTGCAGGGGACCGACTGCGAGGACGGGACACGCGACAGGAGCTCGGAAGGAGGGTCGGCCAGAGGAGGGCGGCAGGCGCGGTCACGGCCGGAGCGCGCCGGGCCGGCTCGACGGAGGACGCGGCGGCGGCGGGAAGGGTCCCGCGGCGGCGCGACTGGGGCTCTGCAAGGAGGAGAGGGCCGGCGGCGGTTGGAGAGGGTCGGCGTCGTGGTGGTGGAGGGGCGCCGGTGAGGAGCTCGTGAGGAGGAAGGGCGGCGGTTGCAGAGGTGCGGCTCGAGGGGGAAGAGGGCGCGGGCGACGGCGCTCTGGGCGGGCGGCCGGAGACGGGGAGGCGCGGCCGGCGCCGAGGGGGAGGCGACCGGGCGGAAGAAGGGGCGGAGGAGGCCGGCGGCGGACGGGGACGCGAGGCCGGCGGGGGAGGGAGGTCGCTGCCGGAGGCGAGGCGGGGCCGGCTTCGGGTGGAGAGGAGAATGGAGAGGAGGGAGGAGGAAGAGAACCAGGGGAGCGCGGCGCTGGAGGAGAGAGGGAGCGGGCGGAGGCGCGGTTGCCGGAGGGAGGAGGAGACCGGCGCCGGAGAGCAGGGTGGTGAGCTTGGGGCCGGCGGCGGACGACGAGGAGGCGGTGGGGGAGGAGGTCGAGGGCGGCGACTGGCGCGGCGGTTGCCAGAGGGGAGGGAGAACGCGAGGCCGGCGCGGGGTCGGTCGACGAGGTGGCGGTCCGGCGGGAGGGAGCATCGGCGGGAGGAGAGAGAAGCGGGGGAGGGAGAGGGAGGTGGACGACGCGTGGTGGGTGGAGGAGAGGACGGGCGGGGGACGCGTGGTGCTGAGGTGGGGTCGGGGCGTGGGGACGGTTGGGGGTCGGTGGGGGACAGGTGGGAGAGGGGCTGTGGGGGAGAGAGGGAGGGGTCCGGCTGGCAGGCGGGACCGGGGTAGAGAGAGAGTGGGTTGGGGAGTGGGTGAGGCTGGCGGCGGTTGGGTCCAGGGGGGTGAGGTGGCGCCCCGGGGTTGGTGGGGGGGATAGGTCCAGGGTGAGGTGGCGACCGGCGATTGGATGGGGTGAGGTGGAGGGGGTTTGGTTAGGATTAGGTTGGGTAGTTTTAGGATTTTGGGTGGACCGTTTATTCTGGGGGTGGTTGTCCGGGTCGAATCGGCCCGTTCGACTGCCCCCATTAAAATAATTTAATATTTTATTTGTTTAAAACAAGGCTTCTGCAAACCGATAGCAGACAAAACAAAATAATTCGGAGACCCAGGTTTGCGTTTGGAACATAGATGGGGCGTTTAGAAAACAAGAACCGGTTTTTCCGCAAATAGTTTTATGCAAGCAAATGCAAGATGATGACGATGCTCAAATGCAATGTGGCATGATGACATGAGCATGCAGTCATGATGATGCAATGCACAAAAACAACGCCATTTTTCTAGTAGTGGTTTTTGCGGGATGCCACAATTCGACACCACTAACAATGGATCTCGCCCTCGAGATCCGCCTCATGGTACCGGGAAGAAGGGCGGCGATCTGAATCTTCTCGCTTCGTGTAGATCTTCGCGACACCACTGACAATGGTTCATTCTCCGTCTTGAAATCGGCGACACCACCAACAAAGGGTCGTTGATCCTGTTCGTCAAGAGAACACTCCGGATAAACAACGGACGAAGTTAAAGGTAAGGCCACCTCTAACTTCCATGGAAGGAGTATAATTGCATCGATCCTCCATTCCATATACAAAGCAAATGATAAGAGCAGTGGTATGGTCGCGACTCCATCCCGCACTCCAAGCATTACTCTATACATGAATAAGAGAATTATGCAACCAACTCTCAGAATTCAGACTAAAGATCTCGACAAGCGAGGTTCGGAAACAAAGGGGTGATGCAGACTCTGCATCGGATCTGGTGTAGATGATGTCGTCGCGTCGGAAAACACCGGAAGGCACGAGAAGGAACAAAGAGAAATCCATCAGACGAAGGGTTCCTCGGATAGCATGAAGACCAGATGTAGCAACACCGTTATCAAAGGAGGAAGCGAAACCCTGAAGGTACGACGGAACCCAACCACGAGAAATCCTGGACTCGAAGAGAGAGAAGAGAGCGGATTCAAAACACGCAGAGGTGAGAGGAGAGCAGCAGAGGGGTAAGGAGTAAAATCAGACCTAATCAGAACTATCCAACCGATTTGTGCAGAAATAGTTTTGACACTCTACTTCGGCCGTTAGCTAGGTTATCCTACAGGCTGGACTTGTGGGGTATCGCAACTGCTGAGCTCTGATACCACTCTGTAACACCCTCAGAATCGGCCCTATGCAAGTTTTAGCGAAACCCGCCAAACCCGCATGGAAACGATTCGAAGGTGCCCACCAGGCACTTTCGTCGGGTGGAAAACGAAGTAATAACATTACACAACAGTCCTCGATGGGACCCACAGAACATATATATATATATACAACAGCGACTCAATGAGTCAAGAATACAGATATACAGAAACAAGATCCAAATCACCTTGAAAATGATAGAGCGTCCGACTACGGACAAGATGCAAATGGGGCTAAGAGCCCTGAAGAATAACCAATGGCGTCCATAACCCTGCCCCAGGCCAAGCCGGAAGGGTAACCCTGCTAACGGCGTCGATCTCAAAACCTGCTTAAACAAAAGGGGTGCCGACAAAGGGCAAAGGAAAAAGAGGAGCGTCAGTACTGAGGCCAGTACACGGCGAGACTAGAATTCGGCGGTCCTCGCCTACATAGGTATGGTGGACTGAAGCGGCAGCGGCATCTTGCACTAAACAACCTATAGAGACTCGATACAACTGGCGATTATCAGAGAGGGATAAGAATGACCTATCCGGATCCCACCTGAAGCTAACACCAAACAAACCCATCCTGGTGTTTCCCCCTCGAGACCAAACGAGGAAGTCAACCGAGGAACTCACACAGTTGGCAGTTTTATTTATTCGGTTGTCGTTGCGGCAATTACTAGTCAGGTATAGATAATCGTCCTGATAAATTAAACAGTGGCCAGTTTTATTTAACCATTCCGTTGTAGTTGCGACACTTACTAGTCAAATATACGGTAGCATGAGACATCCCAAAACCCAGCAGTTGTTGGTACTTTTATTTAGCCATTCCGTTGTGGTGAAGCTGATTACTAGTCATATCGGATACAAGTCAAATTATAACAGTAAACTTTAGTTATAGTTGTCTATGATCAAGCACTGTGCTCCAAGTCGTCCATAACCGCGGACACGGCTTCTCGAAAAGATTTAACCCTGCAGGGGTGCACCAAAGTATCCACACGCACTTCGACCCTTTTTGCCAGATCAATTAACATACACCCATCGGTATGTCGGCGGGGCCTAAGTCATGACGTTTCCCAGACCCAAAGCAAGCACGGGGGGCCACCCCACTAAGTACACCCGCAACAAAGTCGGACGGTCTCCGAGACAGACTCAGGGTTTGCGACAGTGGCTGTAAACGACAGCAAATCCCAAAACTGGGACTGTCGATACCGCGAAAACACTCCGCTTCCAAAACAGTACAGCGTGCTCCTCACACAATCGTAAATAAAGCAGTAAAGCATGGCATAGGTACAGGATAGTAAATAAATCCCCAAACTACTTGTGGCCCCCAGTACAATACTTTGAAATCAGGTACTAAATCAATGGGGGGCCCATATCTCCCCACATGTGGTTAGCGCGCTCGATCTCGGAACAAGTGTCAAGAACTCGGGGTCCTACGGGACACCAGTGAGCGGTCGGAAACCAAATATTATCTATCACCCACCGGTGCCTCTGCTTACCTACTTCAATTTTGGTTATTAAATAATAATTAAAGTGAATGATAATTAAAGCCATGATCATCTCCAACATCGAACATGCGGCAATCCTCCAACAACTGTGGTAATAGACGACACGCAACAACACTTGAGCAAGCGACTACGACGCGCTGGTCCAACTATCTACCAAACAACAGGTAATAGGATGTGTCCAAGGCAATATACGGCTCCAAGGGATTTCACGGGTACGGAAACTAGAGCATCGCAACACATATAGCAATAGATCAACAGGAGGGAATAAATACTATAAAAGTAAGATAGGTAGAAAGGGGGAGATGCTCGCCTGGAAACATTGCCGAAGGTTCAACCGAAGGTCGGGTCGACACTCGCATCAACTCAACGGCCTTATCCGCGAAGAACCAAAACACTAGAATAAGCAACGGATGCAATATTTAATACTACGGTAGAAAATCGGGCATGATGCATGTATGATGTATGACAAGGCAAAGATGCGATGCAATTAGATCATATTAAGCGGAACCGGGGTCCCAACAATTAGTTAGGTGGTTCATGTTGTTTAGAAACCCCGCAATTTAAATGTTGTCTTAACATGGCAAAAGACAGCATCGGTTCGCTACACAAATTTAAACGAGGCCAATATGAGACTAGATTTGCCCGCATATGGGCCCCATATTTAATTATGAGGTGAATTGGCATAAGGCCCCCAAACCACACAAGATGCATGCGAGATGAACAATTAAATATGCAACAATTTATATAGTTGACCATTTATAAAATAGGGTTCTCGGATGAGGGGTTCACACATCTGGGTTCGACGATCTTGGGGTTCCGGGGTTCGACAGGGTCCAGGGTTCGACGGGTTCGGTCTCGGCGGGATCGGTCTTCGGGGTCCGGGGCGTCGGGCTTCGGGGTCTCGACCATCGGATACAAGACGGAGAACTTGTCGTGACGTGCCGGAGATCTTGGTTCCAAGCGGTCGATCTTGTCGGGTCCACGGATCGACCGGTCTTGTCGTTCGGAAGTAGAACTTGTCGTCCTTGCAGCGATCTTGGCGTCCTTCCGGTTCGGGTTTTGGCGTCCGAGGAAAGTACTTGGCGCTCGGCGTCCTTCGATATCCATGTCGACGGTCTTGGCGTCCGAGGGTTTCTCTGAATCCGTGGTGCGTCCGTGTGGTAGACCTTGGGGTACAGGCGTCAGACTCGGTTGTGCAGCGGAAGTCGAGCTCGTGGTTACTTGTCCGCAGAAGGTAGCCGAAGATATGGACGAAGTGCTTGTCCTATTGTCATTCTTGTCGAGGGGATGATCTTGTCTCCGGAAGGAGGCGCTTGACCAGATGTACCACCTCACTAGGATTGGAGGTCGTCCGTGTCTTAGCCTCATGCCGCCATCTCCACATATGCACCACACCGAGACTTCGATGGCGAGCAGGAGGACTGCAGATGACGTCCATGATCGTGTGGTGCCGAGGAAAAGAGGCGCAGGGGACCGACTGCGAGGACGGGACGCGCGACAGGAGCTCGGAAGGAGGGTCGGCCAGAGGAGGGCGGCAGGCGCGGTCGCGGCCGGAGCGCGCCGGGCCGGCTCGACGGAGGACGCGGCGGCGGCGGGCAGGGTCCCGCGGCAGCGCGACCGGGGCTCTGCAAGGAGGAGAGGGCCGGCGGCGGTTGGAGAGGGTCGGCATCGTGGTGGTGGAGGGGCGCCGGTGAGGAACTCGCGAGGAGGAAGGGCGGCGGTTGCAGAGGTGCGGCTCGAGGGGGAAGAGGGCGCGGGCGACGGCGCTCCGGGCGGGCGGCCGGAGACGGGGAGGCGCGGCCGGCGCCGAGGGGGAGGCGACCGGGCGGAAGAAGGGGCGGAGGAGGCCGGCGGCGGACGGGGACGCGAGGCCGGCGGGGGAGGGAGGTCGCTGCCGGAGGCGAGGCGGGGCCGGCTTCGGGTGGAGAGGAGAATGGAGAGGAGGGAGGAGGAAGAGAACCAGGGGAGCGCGGCGCTGGAGGAGAGAGGGAGCGGGCGGAGGCGCGGTTGCCGGAGGGACGAGGAGACCGGCGCCGGAGAGCGGGGTGGTGAGCTTGGGGCCGGCGGCGGACGACGAGGAGGCGGTGGGGGAGGAGGTCGAGGGCGGCGACTGGCGCGGCGGTTGCCAGAGGGGAGGGAGAACGCGAGGCCGGAGCGGGGTCGGTCGACGAGGTGGCGGTCCGGCGGGAGGAAGCGCCGGCGGGAGGAGAGAGAGAAGCGGGGGAGGGAGAGAGAGGTGGACGACGCGGGGTGGGTGGAGGAGAGGACGGGCGGGGGACGCGTGGTGCTGAGGTGGGGTCGGGGCGTGGGGACGGTTGGGGGTCGGTGGGGGACAGGTGGGAGAGGGGCTGTGGGGGAGAGAGGGAGGGGTCCGGCTGGCAGGCGGGACCGGGGTAGAGAGAGAGTGGGTTGGGGAGTGGGTGAGGCTGGCGGCGGTTGGGTCCAGGGGGTGAGGTGGCGCCCCGGGGTTGGTGGGGGGGATAGGTCCAGGGTGAGGTGGCGACCGGCGATTGGCTGGGGTGAGGTGGAGGGGGTTTGGTTAGGATTAGGTTGGGTAGTTTTAGGATTTTGGGTGGACCGTTTATTCTGGGGGTGGTCGTTCGGGTCGAATCGGCCCGTTTGACTGCCCCCATTAAAATAATTTAATATTTTATTTGTTTAAAACAAGGCTTCTGCAAACCGATAGCAGACAAAACAAAATAATTCGGAGACCCGGGTTTGCGTTTGGAACATAGACGGGGCGTTTAGAAAACAAGAACCGGTTTTTCCGCAAATAGTTTTATGCAAGCAAATGCAAGATGATGACGATGCTCAAATGCAATGTGGCATGATGACATGAGCATGCGGTCATGATGATGCAATGCACAAAAACAACGCGATTTTCTAGTAGTGGTTTTTGCGGGATGCCACAAAAGTGCACCACCTCTGCAGAGTGTAAAAAAATCTAAGTACTTAGCCATGTCCCTGGTAAAGGACAATTTGAGCACCAAGACATGGAAGCTATCAAGAATCTCCTCATCCCAATTTCTAAGTTAAAATTTTGTGGTTGAACAAGGGTTGAAGGATCACCAATTTATATTGGGAGATGCCTTGGGTGATTTTGTCAAGTAAAACTTAGTGTTTTCAAATGATAAGGAAAATCTATTTTGAGCAAAGCAAGCCTAAGCTCCACTTAGCCAAATGCATATAGATGATAGACTCCACTATACTACCATAGTATCACTTGCCAATACAATTCAAATGTATTGAGTTGCAGGTTTGTTTGATGTTAGTGAAGTGTGTTGATTAGGATTACAAGTCTACAACCAACATGTCTGCCTGTGGCACTTTGAAGATGAAGGACCCCATGCTATTGTTATATTTTGCTGCATTGTAATGAAATAGCCAAATGAGCTATGTAAGATGTAATAAATTATTTTATTCCTGGTTATAAATTTGTATTATGACCTTTGTTTCTTGATATTACATCTTAACTGTGGATGCTAGCTATTGATCAAGGGACTAGCATTGCAATCACAGGGATCCTTTCCTTTACAAAGGAGGGATCTTACAGAAAATCAAGATGTGATTTGCCCCTCTCTACTTGAGAGAGATATCTCTGGGCCCCTCGAGTGATCGGATCCATAAATGCATGGCCATGCTACATATGGTTAAGAGTTAACCTAGTAAAAGGATTCTGAATCACAGTATCGAGAAAGGGAGGTCAGCTTGGAGCTAGACCAAATATCGTGAGGCAAAGGGAAAGACATGTACTAAACCTTGTGATGGTTCATTCGATATGATCTTTGTATGCGTTTAGGAGTTGGCACATCTTGCTAGAGGCCGCTACCAACTATTGACAGAATAAGTGTATTCGTGTCATGTCTATATGTATATGAACCTATAGGGTCACACACTTAAGGGGCTGAAAGCCTAATGGGGATTGGATCCGAATTAGACCGGGCTTAGGCTACTAATGGGCTGCTAATGTAGAAGCCCACTAGGGACGCCTATATAAGAGAGGGTGGGGCGTGCTGACCAGAGTTAGACCATTCCACCCAGCCGCCACTCCTCACGCCTGTGTTGCACGCGCGGACCTAGCATTCCGGCGTATGACGCTTCCACCCTGTACGTGTGGATACCTCGGAGGTGCTGCATCTGTAGCGCTTGGACGAGCCACACCAGGGGAGCTGCTCGTGGGGCGAGAAAGAGGAGACGTAGATCGTCTGCACTGCTTCGACGCGCTTCATCAAGTTCCGCAACTGCGTGTCTAGTGGTAATCCCGTGATCTATGACAATAGTAATCCTGGTTTACGCGGTAGAAAATTTTGATTTGCGCTAGTGTAGCCTACCCGATGATGGTCATGTTATTGCTTCTTAGTTGTACTTTAGATATTGGTGGCATAGTGGGATGAAGCGGCCCAGACAAACTTTACATGTCCTCGCACATGAGACCTATTCCACGCTTGACATGCAACTAGTTTTGCATAAGTGGCTAGTGGGTGTCTGTCTCTCCTACTATAGTCAATGTCTAATTTGCAACGAGTTGTCAATAATTTGGTTATCCTCGTTGTGGTTCATTTTCGTAGGTAAGAATGGTTCTATCTTCGAAAGCCCTAAGCCACGTAAAACTTGCAATGGATAAATTAGAAGCGTCTAGTTTAGATTGTTGCTGGGCTAGTGTCATGATATGGTGATGTTGTAAGTAGAAGTATAAGTTGATACTCTTACAACACACATAAAGTGTAAGTTCCATAGACCTTGGCCTTACACATAAAGGAATGATGAGGATCATACCGTGATGCACATGATGGATATCAAGTGCAAGAACCATATCATTTCACTTTTTCACATGTGATGTTTGTTGCATCTTATATTGCATGTTTGACGTTTTATTAGAATAATAAGATGATCCCTCATTTAGATATAAATATAAAAATGTGTTCTCCCTTAAGTATGCACCGATTATGTTTCGCAGCTCCAAGACATCACGTGATGATCGGGTGTTCTTGGATCCACGATCATATTTCGGGTGTAAGACAGTTTACACACGCGAATACTAAGGTTCTTACTTGACGAGCCTAGCATGTGCAGACATGGCCTCGGAACACGGACCAAAAGTTTAAGCATGAGTCATATGAAAGATATGATGCCCATACAGATGCTCTCCTTTGAAGCTCACCGACTCACATGATGATCGGACTTGGTGTAGTGGATTTGGTTCATGTAATCACCAAAAAGGCATGAGGGATGTCGATTTTGAGTGGGACTTCATTCTTAATTTGGATTAGTTGAACTCAATCTATCATAAACTTAGTCTAAACTTTACAAATTATGTTGTAGATGGCACCACCTGCTTTTAATTTCAATGTGTTCATGGAGAAAGAGAAACTTGCAACGAACGGTAGCAACTTTACCAAATGGTTCATGAATTTGAGGTTATTCCTCAATGCTGCACAAAAGAAATATGTGCTAGAAGGTCCGATCCGTGACGCTCCTGCAAGCAATGCATCTCAGTATGAGCACGATGTGTACGACACAAAGCTTAATGACTACACTTTTCTGAAATTTGTGATCCTTCTGTCATTGGAGCCTGAACTCCAAGGACGCTTTGAACTTAGCAATGCTGATGCTATGGTGAAGGAACTCAAAGCTATGTTTGAGAGCCGAATCCATGCTGCGAGATTCACAATCTCCAGCGAGTTCTTTAGTGTGAAGATGAAGGAACACAGCTTTCTGAACGATCATGTCATGATGATAGGATATGTTCAACATCTTAAGGCACTAGGATATGATATCCCAGTTGACCCTTGCGATGGATAGAGTTCTGCAGTCGCTCCCACCCAACTACAAAGATTTTGTGCTGAATTACAATAAAAGTGGTGCGATTGGATCGCTCAGCGAACTTGCTTCCATCTTGGTGGCTATCAAAGTAGACATAAAGTATAGGCATCTGGGGTTGATAGTCGATAAGACCACAACCTCTAGAGAAAGGCCATGGCCAAAGCAAAACTCAAGATGGGCATCACTTTTGTTGTGCCTGAGAGAACGGTCAATGGAGGTCCTAAGCTTGATACTGAATGTTTTTATTGCTATGAGTTGGGTCACTGGAAATGGAACCGCCCCAAGTATTTGGTAGACAAGAAGGCCGGCAAGGCAAATAAAGGTATATTCGATATACATGTTATTGATGTGTACTTGACTAGTACTCGCAGTAGCACCTGGGTATTCGATACCGGTTCAGTTGCTAATATTTGTAACTCGAATCAGGGGCTGCAGAACAAGCGACCGCTAGCAAGGGGTGAGGTCAAGATGCGTATCGGCAACGGATCAAGTGTTGATGTGATCGCCGTCGGAACGCTACCTCTCCACTTATCATCGGGATTAGTTATAAACTTGAATAATTGTTATCTGGTGCCAACACTAAGCATGAACATTGTATCCAGATCATGTTTGATGCTCAGTGGTTATTCATTTAAATCCGAAAACAATGGTTGTTCGATTTTTATGAATGATATATTTTATGGTCATGCACTGATGATGAATGGTTTATTTCTTTTAGATCTCGATAATAGTGTTACACATATTCATAATTTTGATGCTAAAATGATTAAACTTAATGATGATATATCCGCATATATGTGGCACTGCCATCTAGGTCATATTGGTGTTAAACGCATGAATAAGCTCCATTCAGATGGACTTTTGGAATCACTTGATTTCGAATCATTTGATACATGTGAGCCATGCCTTATGGGAAAGATGACTAGAACGCTGTTTTCCGGTTCAATGGAACGGGCAACAAATTTATTGGAAATCATACACTCTGACGTGTGTGGTCCAATGAGTGTGTCAGTGCGAGGTGGATATCGTTATTTTGATACTTTCACGGATGATTTGAGTAGATACGGTTATATCTACTTGATGAAACACAAGTCTGAAACCTTTGAGAAATTCAAGGAATATCAAAATGAAGTGGAAAATCATCGTAATAGAAAGATCAAGTTTCTACAGTCCGACCGTGGAGGTGAGTATCTAAGTTACGAGTTTATCACACATATGAAAGAGTGTGGAATAGTTTCACAACTCACACCTGCCGGAACACCACATCGAAATGGTGTGTGAGGATGTCGTAATCGTACTTTACTATATATGGTTCGATCTAAGATGTCTCTGGCGGACTTGCCACTATCATTTTGGGGTGATGCACTAGAAACTGCTGCATTCACTTTAAATCGGGCACCATCTAAATCTGTTGAAAATACACCGTATGAATTGTGGTTTGGAAACAAACCTAAGCTATCATTTCTTAAAGTTTGGGGATGCAATGTTTATGTGAAGAAACTTCAACCGGATAAACTCGAAATGAAAGCGGAAAAATGCATCTTCATAGGATACCGTAAGGAAACTATTGGGTATTCCTTCTATCACAGATCTGAGGGCAAGGTTTTCGTTGCCAAGGATGGATCCTTTCTAGAGAAAGAGTTTCTCGCGAAAGGTGTGTGTAGTCAGAAGGTAGAACTCGAAGAGGTTGTAGAACCTTCTCTTCATAATATGGCGAGTAGCACAACGCTAGAAGTCGTTCCGGAGTTGACTTCACCAAATTAAGAGGGAACTAATGATAATGAAGCTCAGAAAGAGAATACTACCGAACCTCGCGGGTCTAGCAGGACGCGTGCAGCTCCCGAGCTATACGGAAATCCTGTTATGAATTTCATGGTCGATGAAATTGATGACCCTGCAACGTATGAAGAAGCAATGATGAGCCCGGATTCCAACAAATGGCTAGAAGCCATGAAATCCGAGATGGAATCCATGTACGAAAACCAGGTTTGGACCTTGGTAGACTTACCTCACGACCGAAAGGCCGTGGAGAATAAATGGATTTTCAAAAGGAAAACTGTTGCTAATGGTAATGTAACCGTCTATAAAGCTCAACTTGTAAGGGTTTTGACAAATTCAAGGAGTTGACTATGATGAGACGTTCTCTCCCGTAGCGATGCTAAAGTCAGTTAGGATTATGTTAGCAATTGCTGCATATTTTGACTATGAGATATGGCAGATGGATGTCAAAAATGCATTCTTCAATGGAAACATTGACAAAGAGTTGTATATGGTACAAACAAAGGGTTTTGTCGATCCTAAGGATGCTGAAAAGGTATGCAAGCTTCAGCGATCCATCTATGGACTGAAGCAAGCATCCCGGAGTTGGAATCTCCACTTTGATGAGGTGATCAAAGAGTTTGGATTTATCCAAACTTATGGAGAGGCTTGTATTTACAATAAAGTGAGTGTGAGCGATGTGGCATTTCTGATATTATATGTGGATGACATATTATTGATCGGAAATGATATAGATCTTTTAAACAGTGTTAAAAGTTATATAAACAACAAATTTTCAATGAAGGACCTAGGTGAAGCGTCATACATATTAGGCAGAAAGATATATAGGGATAGATCTAGGCGCCTAATAGGGCTATCACGAAGTACATACCTTGATAAGATTTTAAAGAAATTTAAAATGGACGAAAGTAAGAAAGGGTTCTTACCTATGTTGCAAGGCAAGACATTGAGTAAGACTCGAAGTCCGGCTACGGCGGAAGAAAGAGAGATAATGGACAAAGTCCCCTATACTTCAGCCATAGGCTCTATAATGTACGCCATGCTATGTACAAGACCAGATGTTGCACATGTTATTATTTTAACTAGTATATACCAATCTGATCCAGGATCGGAACACTAGATAGAGGTCAAGAATATCCTTAAGTACTTACGAAGAACTAAGGATACGTTTCTCGTGTACAGAGGTGAAGAAGAGCTCGTCGCTAAGTGTTATGTCGACGCTAGCTTTGACACCGATCCGGATGACTCTAAGTCTCAATCCAGATACGTATTTATCATGAATGGTGGAGCGATTAGTTGGAGGAGTTCCAAACAACCCATGGTGGCGGGATCAACAACGGAGGCCGAATATGTTGCTGCTTTGGAAGCGGCTCAGGAAGCAGTTTGGATGAAGGAATTCATAACCGAACTAGGTGTGGTTACGAGCGTGTTGGACCCAATGGTGATCTATTGTGACAACAATGGTGCCATACCCAATGCCAAAGAACCAAGGTCTCACCAGAATTCCAAGCATATTAAGCGTCGATTTCACTCCATCCGCAAGCATGTCAAGGATGGAGATATAAAGATATGCAAAGTACACATGGATCTCAATGTAGACGATCCGTTGACTAAAACTCTCCCTAGAGAAAAACATGATCAACACCAGAACTCCATGGGTGTTAGATTTATCACTATGTAACTAGATTATTGTCTCTAGTGCAAGTGGGAGACTAAAGGGGATATGCCCTGAGAGGCAATAATAAAGTGGTTATTATGTATATTCCAAGTATTTGATAGATGTTTATTTTGCATGCTATAATTGTATTAATTCAGAAACATTAATACATGTGTGTTTAATAAACAAATAGAAAGTTCCTAGTTATGCCTCTCTTATAAACTAGCTCGTTGATTAACAAGATGATCAAGGTTTCCTGATCATGGACATTGGATGTTGTTAATAGCGAGGTCGCAACATTATTGGAATGGTGTGATGAACATTCATCCGAAGTATAGCATTACGATCAAAGTCATTGAGTTTATATTGCTATAACATCATACGAAGTAATACTAATCCTTAGACCATGAGATCATGTCAATCACTAACACTGTAAGAGTATCTTGATAACATCAAACGTCACACCGTAACAAGATGATTATAAAGATGGGTTCAGTGCTACTAAAGTGTTTTGTTGAGGCCCATGGATCAAGAGTGGAATTTTTTCATCCCGATGACGGATAGATATACTCTGGGCCCTCTCGGTGATATCACATTGGTTAGCTTGCAAGCAAGTGATTTGATCACTAGAATATTATATCAAGGGAACAGGAAACGAGTACATGTCAGTAACGAGATCAAACTAGGTATGATGATATCGATGATCGAATCTCAGACATGTAATATATCGTGAGACAAAGGGATTAAGATTCTAGCGTAAAAGATTCTCACGATCACAAGAAAGTCATCGTTGAATGTGTGGGAGTTAGTATGGATCTCCAGGTCCCGCTTATGATTATTGATCCGAGAGGAGTATCGATCATGCCGTAGGGTGACAAACTTAAGAGACACCGACACCATTTGGAACAAATAGTTTCATGCTGAAAAGATTAACAAAGCGCAGGAATTGATTTCACTAGACACCAAAACTGTTTTCGGGTGAAATTGCTGAAAGTGTTTCTGCATGTGAAATGAAATGCTACCAAGGGGTTATATGTGAATGTTTGTCCATTATGGTAATTTACAAAATTCTGAATAAATAAAATGAGTTTTGTTTAAAGAGAGATTGCATTAAATTTGGTGGAAATTTAATGAGAATTTTGAGTGGGATTTTGAGTGGAGAAATGAAGGGGCTATTTGTGAGTGGGAGCTCCACCCACATAATGGAGGAAGGGGTGGGGGCAGCCCCCATGGCTGGCGGCCACCCCAAGAGGAGCCCCTCTCCTTCTCTCACACTCGCACCTCCTCGTGAAGGATCTCTCTCCCCCTCTAGTTTATCCCCATGGTCTCGGACTAGCGAGATACATGTTCCCAATGCCTTTTCGGAAAGAAAGAGTTGTTGCTTCCGCTGCATCGCTGTAGCGAGGATGCGGAGGTTGCTAGGTGGCTCGGACGTGTGTGCGAGCACGAATGCTCCACTGATTTGCGGCGCTAGGACTTCCTCTCTATCTTGAGATCGGCAAGCGTTCGTCTACATCATCCACGAGTACAACCTCGTTAAGATTTGTCGGTCTTCAAGGGTATGTTCTCTACGGATGTATATCCACCCGTTGCTTGTATCTAGTAGATAGATCTTGGTACATAGTTGTTCCCATCATAGGAAATTTTTTGCTTTCTATGCTGCGAAACCTATAGTCACGAGTCTGAGTTCAGTAATTGTTCTAGTTATTTTTCCTTTCCTTTTCTTGCCTTTCCTTGTTGTGTCTGTGCATATTTCTAATTCCGTGTTGAGCTAAAGTCCGGTCGCAAGTCCAGAAGGAGAGCAAAAAAAAAGTCTGGAACCGCCTCCGAATTTTTTTCTGGCTATACTAGTTTTCGACCTCGGGGATCACTTTTCTCCATCGGCCATTATAGCGACATTTTTTTGGTACCTTGATGACCCACAAGTATAGGGGATCGCAACAGTCTTCGCAGGTAGTATTACCCAATTTATTGATTCGACACAAGGGGAGCCAAAGAATACTTGCAAGCCTTAACAACTGAGTTGTCAATTCAGCTGCACCTGGAAATAGTTCTTACTCATAGAAGTTTATCAGTAGCAACGGTTTGTAATAACAATAGCAAAGCAACAGCAGCAGCAAAACAGGAGCAACAGTAATAGTAGTAGGAAACAGTAGGATATGAGCGCGGTAGGCATAGGGATGGATGGACGGGCGTAGAATGGACGAGTCTAAACATGTAACTTCAAAATCTAGGGCATTGCAGATAAATAAGAACAAGCATCCAAGTACTAAACAATCATAGGCATGTGATGCATATATAGTCATGCGTGCTCGCAATGAGAACTTGCACAACATCTTCTGTCCAGCCAGCCCGTGGCAGCGGGGCCTCTAGGGAACTACTGGCAATTAAGGTGCTCCTTTTAATAGAGCACTGGAGCAAAGAATTAACACTCCGTGAACACATGTGATCCTCACACCACATCCATCCCCTCCGGTTGTCCCAATTTCTGTCACTTCGGGGCCTTTGGATCTGGACAATGATATGTGTACACAACTTGCAGATAATATCACAAACAATACTATCATAATGATTCAATAATAAGTTCAGATCTGAGATCATGGCACTCGGGCCCTAGTGACAAGCATTAAGCACAACAAGTTGCAACAAAGTCAAATAGCACTAATAGAGATACTAGGCACTATGCCCTAACAATCTTATTCGATTACAAGATAGAACTCATCCAATCCCTACCATCCCCATAGCTTACAGCGGGGGATTACTCACTCATGGATGAGGGAAACATCGATGGTTGATGGAGAGGCATTGGTGATGATGATGGCGATGATCCTCCCCAAATTTCCTGTCTCGGCAGGGTGCCAGAATGGAGTTTCTGGTTTCGAATCGCGACTTCTGGTGGTGGCGGCACAGCGGAACTCTTTCTAGAAAAAACATCGAACCCCCTCGGTTTTTAGGTCAAGAGGTAACTTATAGGCGAAGAGGGAGCCCGAGGGGGTGCCTGCGGTGGCCGCACCTCCGTAGGTGCGGGCTGGGCCCACCCGCGCCAGGCAAGGGTGTGGGCCCCTAGGTCTACACTCCGTCTCGTCTTCTGGCTCCGTGGATCTTCTGGTGAAATAGGATTTTTGGCATATTTTCCGGGATTTTTCCTAATAGTTGATTTTCTGCACAAAAACTAGACACCAAGGTAATTCTGCTGAAAACAGCGTCAGTCCGTGTTAGTTGTATCCAAATCACACAAGTTTAGAGGAGAAACAATAGCAAAAGTGTTTGGGAAAGTAGATACGTTTTGGACATATCAACTCCCCCCAAGCTTAGCTTATTTATTGTCCTCAAGCAATTCAGTTGAAAACTGAGTGCGATAAAAGAACTTTCACGAACATATTTGCTTCATATGATGTAAATATTCTCAGCACAGGAGTAGATACTTAGACCATTCATAATAAGAAGTAAGCAACCAAGTCTACTCAATAGTCATTGCAAACTATGAAGAGAAACCAACTCAATATTAATAAGTAGCATGAAACATAAACATAAGCAACATTGCAATGCTCATAATAAGGTATGATAGAGTGGTATCTCGCTTGCCTTTGTTTGTAGAGCACAATATAAATGCTCCCAGCATCAAAGTCATGCCATAATTAACATTGATGCTTGTATCTCTGATATAATATCCAAAAAGTGTTGCCTTTGTTTGAAGTTCACATGAAGTTTAGAAGTAAATATATCAGAGATACAAGCATCAAAGTCATGCCATAATTAACCAAGTTTTGAGACAAACACAAGAATGACAACTATGCTCTCAAGAAGGTGCTCATAGAATAAGTGGTGACTCAACAAGGAAGTGAAAAAGTTTGAAAGGCTTCCAAATGCTGAAAGGAAGGTAATCACTAGCTTTGAGCTCTCATTGCCCCCATCATAGGCATCTTTATATGGTTAAGGTGAAAGTGAGGTCCAATCTGAGTTATATGCTTGACAGACCATAAACTGGAAATCCCAAGTCCCTTGAATACGTGGGCCGCTCCGCATGCTACTCAACTTTGGTTACCTGCAAATTCTTGTCATTATACATACATGCATATCATAGAGAACGGCCAACGGGGTACCCCTTGCACATGATACATGAGCTATCCCGTGATCAAAATGACAAGGAAAGCAGACAATGAGCATCTCAGTAATATTTTTATTTACTATGTGCATAGCTTTTTATTGAGGATGCTTCATAGATGCTCATTATGGTGATGCTGCAAGTTTCCACCATGATTAGGCATGGCTTAGGCTAGCGGCCCAGGCGTTTCTCTAACACATATATATATACTCCATGAACTCACAAGCTCCCCTTTTATTTCACACTGTTGACATCCACACACAAAAGAGCAAGGTATCAACTGGATATAATATACAAAAAGTGTTGAAAGTGTTCCCCGTAACAGCACGATTCTGCTAACTCCCAGCATATAATTTGCAAGCATATAACTTTCATGGACATGTCACAATGGTTCAGGATTATTAAGTGCAAGAAATAAAGTGTGCCATCAAGTTCGTGAGAGCTTTACTAACTAACTTTCTCAAAACAGTCAAACATTTTATTTGGAAGAAAACAAGGCATATAGAATATGCACTGAAATAGCAATTGATGCTGATAGGTAGGTATGGTGGACACTGTTGGCAATATTGGTTTTGGGGATTTGGAAACACGAGTAGAGATCATACTCAGTGCAAGTGAAGGCTAGCAAGAGAGAGGGAGCAATAAACGAGAGATCAATAACTTTCATAATCATGCTTGCAACAAAACATGAATAAATATGGCATGATAGTGATGCAAGAACTCTGAGGCAAAATAAATCATCGAGGCTTACTGACTATTGTTTAGTCATATGCATGCGTGATCATGTGCCAAGTCGATTCACATGAAACTTCCAGAGGAGGATGCCACAATATCATACCAAAATATGAATAAAACAATGCAAGCAAACATTCATATGACATGCTATAAACTATTAGCAAGCTGGAGCTAATCATAGACAAGCAAAAACTACTAAGCATCCATCAGTAACATACTCCTTACAATGAACAGACTAAGCATGCTCACAATGATGAGTACATGTACAAAAATGAAAACAAATAGAGTTTGTTACCAGCCTCTTACCACACCTCAAGTTGTCTTAATCTTCATTATTGCTCTTCACTTGTGTGACTTGAATAATAACATGAAATCAAAATCCACTGAGGACGGCTGAACCCTGCAAAGAACTCACAAAACCAAGGAAGAATAACAAATATTTTTGGTGTTTAGATTTTTTAAACAAGCCAACAAAGAAAAAACAAACCAAACAAAGCAAAATCTTTTTGGATTTTTTCTTTTAAGGCAAACCAAAGCAAAGAAACAAACCAAGAGAAACAACGAAAATATTTTTGGTATTTTTGTGTTTTGAGAAAGCAGAAACAAGAACCAAAAACAAAGCGAAACAATGGATATACAAAGAACCGACCGAACATGATATATAGATGAGTGTGATGTCGGTATACCTCCCCCAAGCTTAGGATTTTGGCCTAAGTGGGGATCAATAGCGCGGGTAGTAACCCCAAGCTGGTGGGTCATCATAGGAATGATTGTAGTCAGGCGCTTGTGATGAAGAAGACGCACCCCAATCAAATGAGGGCTGCTGGTATGAAGAATCTCCCAAGTTGGAGGGCTGAACCGAATCATCTTCGGCATCCTCTCCAGCATTCTCCTCTTGCTAGGAGAGCTCCGCCACATATGTGTCAAACTCCTCCTCTGTGAGTGACCATCCTTGCCTGTTATCAAAATTAAACAAAACAGGTGCAGGCAAATAAACTATTTTCTCAATCCTACCCCTCTCCAACCACGCTGGACAAAAGATAATTCATACGGTAAACTTCGCACATTAGCCCCCAAGGAAATAAAACCATGTTGAATCATTGATTCAAGATCAACCCTCTCTATGGGGAACCGATAATCTGAATGGTGAGGCTCTAAACCATGGACAGCTAGCAACCTAGAAGCAATGAGACCTCCATAAATTCCACCCTTCTCGCGGTTGGTGGTGAGACAGTAAGCTATCAAAGCACCCATGTTATAAGATCTATTCCTATTCAAAGCAGCCTCGATAAAATCTAGATCAAAAGAAGATAACTTCCTAGCAATCTTTCTAGCAAGAACATACTTGGTAATGAAATAGGCAAAATATCTAATGGCTGGGAACTGAATGTTCCAAATTTTACCACTGTCCTTTGAGAAGTCGAAACCTTGGAAAATCTCAGCATATAAATCCATAAGTAACTTGGGCCTCTCCTTGATCTTCTCACATGATCCCCACTGTGGTACTCTAATTGCTGCACAGAAATTAGCAAAAGGCAGATCAACAGCTATATTGTATATCTTATAATGGACCATGGGATTAGATGAAGACCAAGTAAACCAAAAGTCCTGCACAATAGCCATGGTTAGCTTAACATATTTCAGTGGTTCACCTTCAACAAAGTGTTCCAGCCCTGCATTGGTAATCATAGTTTGGAAATCCCGGAGGATTCCCGCAGTTCTCATAAATTGATGGCATGGATATATGGAAGGAAAGACTCCTTCCTCACGATGAAATTTCATTGGCTCAGGCACCATCAAGTCATATTGATTCAGTGGGTATGTACTCATCTTATTTTCTGAAATTTTTAGACAAACATCAAACCAAGTGATTTCTAAGTTGATAAATGATGAGAAACTACTATTGGAACTTGCTAGAGGGCTACACATGCATCAAAATGAAATCTCTAAGCATAGAACAAGCATGCAAGCTCACACAACCTGTCACCTATAGCAGCAAAATACTCAAGATATAATCTACCAATCACAAATCTAATTGGACAGGTGGAGGAGGCACATACCAAGGAGCAATCCCTCCAAAAATCAACAGCAAAGAGGGGCTGAGCAAGGAGATCGAAAATCGAGAGCAAGAACAGCAGGAACCCGAGCTTGAGCAAGTTTTCCGGTGTTTTTTGGGAGAGAGAAAGAAGATGGATGGGAGGAGACACTTTGGAGGGGCCCAGGTGGGCCACACCCCACCCAGGTGCCACCTGTAGGGAGGTCACGCCTACCAGGGGTGTGGGTGCCTGGGGTGGCCCCCTGGGTCACTCCAGGTGTCCCTCTTTTCTAGGATTTTTCAGGAAACTTTATTTTTGGCCAATTTTCAGGGTATGAAAATTGATTTTCTCGTAGAAACATTTTTTTAGAAGAAGCAAAAGCAAACCAAAAGCCAAACTACATAAGTTGACACTCTAACAAGCAAACAACTAACAAAACCAAAGCTAGAAAAAGAAAAGGAAAAGACTAGGAAGGAGAAAAGTAAAAGAAAGCAAGTATAACCATAGTGAAGACATTATTTTGTTCATTAAAATCCTTTTGTTAACAAGGTTGATCAAGTCTTGTTACTAAAACAATCTTATATGAAACAAAACTTTGCATTCCACAGGGTGATTATGTTACCTCATACTTGATAACAATGGTCCCAATCATAATAGTTTCAAAATTTTCTTGTGGAATGGGACAATATATTTCTCCAACCTTGATGCTCTCAATATTTTCAATGGATTTCAGGCAATAGCTTCTAGCAACCTTCTTGGGGAAATAAGTAGTATGCTCTTTGTCATTAATATTGAATGTTACTTTTCCTTGATTGCAATTGATGACATCACCTGCAGTATTAAGAAAAGGTCTCCCAAGAATAATAGACATATTATCATCTTTAGGCATTTCAAGCACAACAAAGTCAGTTAAAATCAGGCAATTATGAGCCACCTGAACAGGAACATCCTCACATATACCAACAGGAATAGTAGTTGACTTATTAGCCATTTACAAAGATATATCAGTTGGTATCAACTTTTCTAGCTGGAGTCTCTTGTAGAGAGAAAAAGGCATAACACTAACTCCAGCTCCCAAATCACATAAAGCAGTTCTAACATAATTATTCTTAATAGAGCATGGAATAGTTGGTATACCGGGATCAGCAAGTTTATTTGGAACCTTACCATTGAAGGAATAATTAGCAAGCAAAGTAGAAATCTCCTCATTAGGAATCTTCCTTTTATTAGAGACAATATCCTTCATATACTTTGAATAAGGAGGCAACTTAATAGAATCAGTCAAAGGAATTTGCAAAAATAAAGGTTTCATCCACTCACAAAACTTGTAGTGTTCTTCCTCCTTTGACTTGTGTTTCTTACCTGGAAAAGGCATAGGTTTCTACACCCAAGGTTCTCTCTCATTACCATGTTTCTTAGAAATAAAATCTTCCTTAGTGTACTTGGTTGTAATGCCCGAAAAATATTAAAATTAGAAATTCATTGTTGTTTTATTTTATGCATCATCATGACATCATCATGCATGTTTTATTCGTAAAATTATTTTATTAAACCATATTTTGTTTTACTAAATATCCATGTGGTTTTATAAACCCGTCTCTCGTTCTTATTCTAAAATTAAAAGAAATAATATTTCTCGCAACAAAAGCTTTTCTTATTTGACTAAAACAAAATTAGGCTAAAGGCTCGTCTAAAATTTTGGCCCAAAACTAGTCTCATCTAGTCTACTTTGGACTAGATAAATAATATATTTCCTCTTTTCTCCCCAAATCTTAGACTAACCCAAACCCTAGATCTAATCCTAACACCACACCCGGGCGCCGTCGGCCACAAAACACAACACACGCACGCACCCAGGGGACACACACACACGACCCAGTCCACCCATACACGCCACGCAAACACACACATGTTCTCACGCATGCACCCAGGACACACGCACACAACCACGCAACACACGCACAGGATCCCCCGCGCGTCCCCATCCCTGTCCCGCAAGACTGCCGCCGCCCCTCGTTTTCCACTCCGCAGCTGCCTCCTCCCCGAGTGCTCTCCCCGCCGCCGCTGGAACCTCTCTGCCTGGACCCTTGCCGTCGACCTCCCCGCTGGCCTCTCCTCCCCGACGCGAGCGCCACCTCCTCTGCACCCCCCATCGCCCTCTCCTCCGCGAGACCGCCGCCCTCTGCGTGCAGCCGCGTCGCGGTCCTACCTCTCCCCGCGAGCCGGTCGTCGCCGGCGGGACCGCTTCTCTCCTCCTCAAGCAGAGCCTGCGCGAGCCCTGGACCCCGTCGAGCTCGTCGCCCCGGCAAGGTCGTCAGCGCCATGGCCGTTTCCCCTCGTCCTCGGCTCTTCCCCTCCGTCGCCTCGCCCTCTTCCCCGCAGAATCCCGTTTCCGCCCGAGGCCGTCCGTCCCCGGCCTCTCCAGCTCCTCCTCCTCCTGGACGCCCAGCGACGCCTCCCTCTGAACCCCGCCGCCAAGTCCCGAGCAGAGCTGCCTCGCTGCCAGGGAGCCTCCCCGTCGCCTTCCTCTCCGCGCGCCCTCCTTCCGTTGTGGGTTCCCCGAGGTGCCGTCACCCGGTCGACGTCGCCCGCACTCCGTCGTCACTGCGTCCGCCCTGTCGCCATGCCTCTTCGTCTCCTCTGGCCATGACCTCGCCTACGTGATGCGGTTTTCCGATGGTCACTGTACGCCGTGAGCTCAGGCGCTTTCTCTAGCACGTTGTGCTACTTGGCCTCTGTTTGGTGTGATTACATTGTAGGTATGTATGTGCCTCCTCGTGTGTTGATGTGCATGCAACAACCTAACCCGATGGATATTTCTAACACCTTTAGTTCTAGACTCCATTCATCTGAGCAACCTCGAATCCACGAGATCTCTCCGGAGTTATTTATTCTACCGTCAACGCAAGATCAATGTTCAGTGGATCGCCTTCTAGAGGTGTGGAGATAAACCCGAAGGACTACGTCTTCGACACGGAGCGCCAAGATCGCCTCACGGATTCCGAAGACCGATCCCGGCGAGACCGAACCCGAACCCCTCGGAACATCAAGATCGCCGAAGCCCATGTGTGATACCTTTCTGATACCCTATTTTTATAAATATAATATAACTCGTGCATATTAAATTATCCAGGCTTGCATACATATTGTTGTTCGGGGTTAAATAATGATTCATCCAATAGATAAATATGGAATATATGGGAGTGTTATTTGCCTCGTCCCGGTTCCGTTTAAAATTGAGTAGCGAACGATGCCATGGTTTATCTTGTTAAGTCAACATTTAAATTGCGGGGTAGATAAACAACTCGAACAATAATATTCAAATATCGGGATCTTGATTCCGCTTAATATTGCTAAATTAGGCCGCATATTGCCATGCCATGCATCATATCATAACATGCCGGATCTTCCGCCCTAGTATTAAATAGTGCATTCGGTGTTTCTTTCTAGTGTTTGCTTCTTCACCGGATAGGACGATGAGTTGGTGCGAGTTGCGACAAGCCTCCGGTTTTCCGACTTTGTCTCACAGGCGAGCATTCTTCCCCTTCCACCTATTTTGCATTTATAGTCTTTACTTCCTTCCTTTGATCTATTGCTATCCTTATTATCGACGCTATAGTACCATCCCTTTATTTACCTGCTCCACTATATTGCCTTGGTTATCCTATTGCCTTGTTTGATTAGCTAGCTTTGTCCTTGCGAGTCGTAGGCATGCTTAGTACCGCTCTCATACAGGTGGAACATGTTACTCGGATATGGTTGGTGATAAGATAATTAATCTGATGTTGTTGGTTATGGTTATAGTTTCACCTAATGATAAGGCCCCGGCAGGGACCACCTTTGGGAACTCCTTGAGCCGACCTAGGACCCGTTCGTTCTACGATACCAGTTCTGAGTTGATCGCGCTAACCAAACGTGAGGCCTCTGGGATCCTCCCTCAACTACCGGCGCTATTCGTATATCAAGAGGGTTACAAAATTGGTTTTCCATTTGGTGCATACGCATAATATGTCCTCGGACATGGGTGAGTTGATATGTCCTCGGACTTGATATTTTGGTGGACTACCATGGCTTGCATATATAAATCGCGATACACGGTGGCGGCACCCACGGTGTGTACAAGTTACCCCGCAGGGCCCGATCCACCAGTAGGCGCAAACGTTGTGCCTCCCTCGAGAATCGTCGTACCTCTTGGTTGGATTCCCCACAGTAGGTGATGCCTCTGGATATGCGTGTAGTTAAGGGACAGTTCTTGTTGTGAGATTCAGATGGCACGCGTAATATGTTGCCTGATGGGTTGAGCATGCGTTTGGGTACAGTAGTGCACCCCTACAGGGTAAATCTTTTCGAGAAGCCGTGTGTCCACGGTTATGGACGCCTCAGGAGTACAGTGTCATGATCATAGACAACGCCACTAATGATTCGCCTCTAATAATATGATTAGTAATTAGCCTTATCAACTAAACACCGGTTTAACTAAAATTTCCACCGTGTGTGTTCCGCGAGGGGACTTCCTCGACCGGTCTTCGAGGGGGAAATCTTTGGATGGGTTATGTTTGGTGTTACATTATTGTTACCGCATAGCGCTCTCTTATCCCGCTCTAATAGCCGAAGTTGTAGCGTGTCTCTATAAGTTAGATAGTGCAAGCTTTGATGCCGCTGAGCCCACCATACCTATGTAGGCGAGGACCGCCGAATTCTAGTCTCGCCGTGTACTGGCCTCAGTACTGACCGCTCTCTTTCTGTTTTCCTTTGCCCTTTTTCGGCACCCTTTGGTTTGACAGGTATGTGATTGACGACGTTAGCAAGGTTACCCTTCCGGCTTGGCCTGGGCAGGGTTGGACATCGCTTGGTTATTCTTATGGACTCTTAGTCTCATTTGGATCTTGTCCGTACTCGGATACTATTTTGCTTTCTTCTTGAGTTGTATCTTCGTATTGTATCTTTTGTATTCTTGACTCGTGGAATCTTTGTTGTATATATAAGTTCTTGTGGACTCTGTTGTAAACTACTGTGATGTAACTACTTGTATTCAAATCCCACCCACACGAAAGTGTCTGGTGGGCGTCTTTGAATCGTTTCTATGCGGGTTTTGGCGGGAAATGCCGAGATCTGCATAGACCCGATTCGGGGGCGTCACATTGGTGTTCTTAGTGTTCTTCTCAGGTTCTTCCTCAACTCCCTCCTTATCAGGAGCATCATTTTTATCATTACCACTCTCAGTTTCAGCATCAGAGACAGATATACTATCAGGATCTATAGAAGGTTCAAGTGGTTCCTCAACTACTTTGTGTTTCTTTTTCTTTCTCTTACAAGGACTACCACTACTTTCACCTTGTTGAGAATCCTGCTCAATTCTTTTAGGGTGTCCTTCAGGATATAAAGAATCTTGAGTAACTATACCACTCCTAGTTCTAATTCCATAAGCATGTTTATCTCCCGAGGCATTAACTACCATATCCTTTTGTATCTTAGCAAGTTGATAAAGTTGGGTTTGAACCATTTGAAAGTTTTTACAAAGCATTTTAATATCATAAGAAGTTCTTTCCACAATATCTTTCAACTCATTAATAGCTCTAGAGTTTTCCAATAAATGATTCTGAACTTGTCTATTAAAGTTACCTTGCTTAACAATAAATGTGTCAAGTTCCTCTAAGCATTGATCAGGAGGCTTACCATAGGGAATGTCACCTTCATTAAAGTGGAGAGAGTGTACCTCAATAGTGGATGAGTGGGGAAATGGCTTACATAATTCTTCTATAGGAGGTAGATTCTTCACATCTTTAGTTCTAATACCTTTCTCCTTTAGACATTTCTTAGCTTCCTTCATCACTTCATCATTTAATGCAATAACTCCCCTCTTCTTTGGTGTTGGTGTTGGAACTGGTTCAGGAGTAATAGGCTCAGGTGTATTTAGCTCAGTTGAAGTCCAATCATCATAATTATTGCTTATCTTAGCCATTAATTCTTCAGCATCTGTAGGAGTTCTTTTCCTGAAAACACAATCAGCAAAGCTATCTAGGTATGTCCTAGAATCATCAGTTAGTCCATTATAATAAATATCAAGAAGCTCATTCTTAGGCAATGGACATCCAGGATGTGCTTGAATCAAGGCACAAAACCTTGTCCATGACTCAGGCAATTTCTCTTCTTCTCCCTATTTAAAATCAAAAAGTCTCTGCAAAGCAGCATGTCTAGCACTGGGAGGAAAATATTTCTGGAAGAAAGAAGCAATCAAACAATCATGGCTATCAATGGAACCAGGAGGTAATCTATTAAACCAAACCCTAGCTTCTCCTTTTAGTGAAAAAGGGAAGATCTTAGTAACAAAGTACTTGTGCATCTTAAAATCATCAGAGAATAAAACACTCATAGTAGACAGCTCATTCATATGAGCCACATCACTCTCATTTTCAGTCCCACAAAAAGGTTCTTTCTCAACAATGTCTAAGTAGGATAAATCAAGAGAGAAATCATAATATTTATCTTTGATATCTATGGGAGAGGTGGCAAACTTAGGATCAGAGGACAAATTAGGAATAATGGTACGTCTAGCAAGGAGACTCTTAATAGCACTAGCACCATGTGTATTTCAGCACTCTTCAACAAATTCATCAGTGAACTCAATGTAACCATCATTAATATCATAACTCTCTGTAGACTCAGGTGAGCTAACAGGTGTAACAGTGTCTTCACTAGGAGTTTCAGTATTTCCTAGACCAGCCATAGTAGCATCTAGGAAAGGACCTAATGAACCACTCGCATCAAGCACAGTAGAAGTAACATCATGAGCATCAAAAGCAGTTTCAGACTCAGCAGCAGTAGCAGTGTGTGTAGCATAATTATGTGGTGGTGGTGTAACAAGATTACTTATAACAGACGGTGAATCAAGAGCAGCAGAGGTGTTTAGGACTATATCTCTTTTTGTAGTGGATGGTAAAATAGGAAACTTTCCATCACGAGACTTCCCCATGATGAAAGGAGTAGCAGTGAACAATAGTAGATCCAAGTGAACTTATAAATAAAGTTATGCTCCCCAGCAACGGTGCCAGAAAATAGTCTTGATGACCCACAAGTATAGGGGATCACAATAGTATTCGTGGGTAGTATTACCCAATTTATTGATTCGACACAAGGGGAGCCAAAGAATACTTGCAAGCCTTAACAACTGATTTGTCAATTCAGCTGCACCTGGAAATAGTTCTTACTCATATAAGTTTATCAGTAGCAACCGTTTGTAATAACAACAACAAAGCAACATCAACAGCAAAACAGGAGCAACAATAATAGTAGTAGCAAACAGTAGGATATGAGCGTGGTAGGCATAGGGATGGATGGACGTACGTAGAATGGACGAGTATAAACATGTAAATTCAAAATCTAGGGCATTGTAGATAAATAAGAACAAACATCCAAGTACTAAACAATCCTAGGCATGTGCTCCATATATATTCATGCGTGATTGCAATGAGAACTTGCACAACATCTTCTGTCTAGCCAGCCCGTGACAGCGGGTCCTCTAGGGAACTACTGGCAATTAAGGTGCTCCTTTTAATAGAGCACCGAAGCAAAGAATTAACACTCCGTGAACACATGTGATCCTCACACCACAGCCATCCCCTCCGGTTGTCCAAATTTCTGTCACTTCGGGGCCTTTGGATCCGGACAATGATATGTGTACACAACTTGCAAATAAGATCACAAACAATACTATCATCATGATTCAATAATAAGTTTAGATCTAAGATCATGTCACTCGGGCCCTAGTGACAAGCATTAAGCACAACAAGTTGCAACAAAGTAAAATAGCACTAATAGAGATACTAGGCACTATGCCCTAACAATCTTATTTGATTACAAGATAGAACTCATCCAATCCCTACCATCCCCATAGCCTACAGCGGGGGATTACTCACTCATGGATGAGAGAAACATCGATGGTTGATGGAGAGGCGTTGGTGATGACGATGGCGATGATCCTCCCCAAATTCCCCGTCCCGGTAGGGTGCCAGAACGGAGTTTTTGGTTCCGAATCGAGACTTCTGGTGGTGGCGGCGCAGTGGAACTCTTGCTAGAAAAACGTCGAACCCCTCTCGGTTTTTAGGTCAAGAGGTAACTTATAGGCAAGAGGGAGTCCGAGGGGGTGCCTGGGGTGGCCGCACCCCATAGGCGCGGGGTGGGCCCACCCGCGCCTGGCAGGGATGTGGGCCCTCCAGGTCTCTACTCCGTCTCGTCTTCTGGCTCCATGGATATTCTGGTGAAATAGGATTTTTGGCATATTTTCCAGGATTTTTCCTGAGAGTTGATTTTCTGCACAAAAACTAGACACCAAGGTAATTCTTCTGAAAACAGCGTCATTCTGTGTTAGTTGTATCCAAATCACACAAGTTTAGAGTATAAAAAATAGCAAAAGTGTTCGGGAAAGTAGATACATTTTGGATGTATCACACCTGTGCGCTTTCCGGAGCATAAAGTGACAGCGTGCATGCCGTGTGTGGCACTTAAGCTAGGTTACATATATCTTTATCATGAGTATATTTTGAGTTGGTTGTCTCTATGAAATTGTGGTGTTTGTTGGAATCATCTAGCGCTCAAGGTGACAGTGTGGTGTTATCTAGATTGGGGAAGGCAGACTTTGAGGTGTGGTGTTATTGCCCTACCATGGATTAGAGTTCACCAATCGGAGATTAGTTAAGAGTAGTATCATGAAGAGAATATATTTATATGAGAGAGTGTTCACTAGTGAAAGTATGATCCCTAGGCCTTGTTTATAAACATTGAAATACCGTTCACAACTAGATCTATTGCATGTTTGCTTGCTTTAGTTTTTACCTCACTTACACACGTTACCCCACGTCAAAAACAAGTCAGAAGCTATTTTCTGGCACCATTACCGCTTGTATTTCACTATCTATTTGCCGAACTAGTGCACCTATACACCTGACAAGTGTATTGGGTGTGTTGGGGACACAAGAGACTTCTTGTATCTTGATTGCAGGGTTGCTTGAGAGGGAATACCTTTGACCACTTCCTCTCTGAGTTCGATAAACTTTGGGTAATCCACTTAAGGGAAACTTGCTGCTGTTCTACAAACCTCTGCACTTGGAGGCCCAACAACTGTCTACAAGAATAGAAGTGCGTAGACATCAGGATCCTACACTACTGAATGAAGTTTTTGGGAACCCTTCAAGATTCTCAAGACGGAGAAACCATCAATCTAGACGATCATTCCGACTTTCGATCCTGGAGACTTCCGGGGGCTACTGTTGGGGATATACTTTCTGGGTATACCCACAGGACTCGCTGACTAGGGTGGCCTACCAATAGACTAGAGCTTTGCTTCATGGGCGGCCTAGTCAGAAAAAGAGGAGGAGTCAAATCTGGCTATGATAAGGCCTAGAAGACTTACCGACTTAGGCATGTAGATTATTTGTAGTCCAAGATGTACTTAGTTACCGACTCTATAACATATCCAGATAGGTCTCTCCTATAACCCTAGGTCCGATGACTATATAAATCGGACCCGAGGAAGCCTTTAGGGAAACAACACCACAACCAACTCGCACAGGCGAACCTCTCGTGTAATCTGCTATAACATATGGCTCTCGGCAATATATTACTGGGTTGCTAGCAGGAGTAGGATCCGATCACTGCAGTCAGATCTAAACCTAGGTAAACTTGTGCTCACCGCTCCCGGAACACCGTGCGGTTCGCACCCCATCTTCTCAACGCCTTTGGGAACCCCTATGGCGTACTGGTCCTCAATTCGACGACATGCGGCCCAAGAGCCTGGGGGATACTGTCGGGCCATTAGTAACCAAGGTAGCCTAGCCCATCCACTGTTGGATCCTTGCGGCAAGTTAGTTACTAATCCTCGAAGAGACGTCATCGCCAAACATTAAGGAACAACCTCGGTGAAGTCTCCTGGCGAAGCCTCCCTACAAGGGGACCACCGTGAAGCGAGAAGTACCTCGACGAGTATGCAGTATAGGGTGTATCCTCACCCCAACACCTAAGGCACAAAAGCCGCGCAAGGACATTTGCGCTCCAAGAGAAGGGCGGTGATTACCACCGCACCAGGGAGCCATCAACTTCCCCTCCAAGCAGAGAGCTTTCCCCTTCTCCAAGCCTGAAGTGGTCGACAAGACAACGATATGGGGACCACCCCCACCTCTGCGGAGACATGGAGAGCATGACGAAGGCGGAGAGGGGTATCTTTGACTCACATGCCCCCAACCTTGTCGCCATGTGGAAACCCTTCTCGTCACGTTGGCGGCAAGAGGACCAGGGTGCCTATAAAAGGAGGGGAATGGCACCGTAGAGAGGTACCTTTTCCCACCTCATAAATCCTAGCTTCTTCCTCTTAGAAGCACCAAATATGATCGCCTGATCAGCCCCTTGTATCTATAACCTCACCAAGAGATACAAGCAATACAACCAAGAAGGAGTAGGATTTTACACCGCATGGTGGCATAAACCTGGGTAAACTCACTGTGTCATCCTTGTCGTGATTCTTACTATTCCCCGCCAAGGTCACCGAGGGGTCTTGGAGAGATCGTGTTTAGCCTCCTGTGCTCGAAACTTTCCTACTTCGCGAGATACCCTGACGGGACAAATCTCTGACACTGTGACTTACAAATTAAAGAAGAAGAGAAAGAAGATTGCAATGCTTTTCTAGAGGACTTCAAGATGTTGCTTGCCACGATAATGGACTAACGACAAGACTGCCCAGATCTTAAAGTTCTCTGGAGCTACTATTGGGAATATGCATAATGGGTATCACCATAGCATAGCCTTATTCTGGCTAACCAGGGTGGCCCGTAGAAGGTAACATGGCCTATGGTCAGCTGGGTAGCACAATTATTATGATCCAGAATGAAGGATAAATAGGAAGGCTATGGTACCGACATAGACAAACCCAGAGCCTTGGAGTACAAGATACGAAGAGTAGTTAGTATTGTGTAGGACTCTATAACCTGTCCGATATGGACTTCACCCTATGACCCTAGGATCTAGCACATTTATAAGCTAGACCTACAGAGACTTTAGGGCACAAGTTCTTACAGCCCAATGTCGCATAGCGAACCACATAGTCTCTATAACTTGGCGTACTGCCATTGACAAGTATATCCCCCTATGACGTACTCGTCGACAATACCATGACAACACGCTCGCTGGAGAAGCAGGAGGCTACGACAGTAGATCCACTGAAGGGTGGCATGGAGGCGGTGCATCTGAAGGTCACCAGGAGCACACTGAAGCCGTTGACAAGCGGCTGGATGGGTGAGTGCGTGTAATAAGTGCCAGTGATGACAAAGCTGAAATAGAGGTGCGCCGTCATGGATGAGTTGCTAGAATTTATCGATAGGTAATGCCACAAAGGTCTGGTGCAAGGAACCAATCCGAAGATCGTAACCCTCATGCTTTTCCGGAAAGTGTGCGCCTCTCCATGTACATGCCTCAGCGCCACCGTCACCGGCGACTCGTCTGTCTCTAAGCAGACAGTCTTCCACTTCATGTCGTCTAGGCCTATATCTCACATATGTGCAGGAGGTTCGACCGCACAGAACCTCCAAAATAAAAGGGCCCCACTCATTAATATTATTTAATGCTACTAATTACATGTTTAATTGGGCCTAATAAATCTATTGAACCAGTCCACCATTAGGAATTTTCAAGACTTAACTCCATATAACTCCATAGCCACCAACTCACGCATGCCTCTCTTCCTTCTCTTTCTCATCTAGCTAGCGTAATTCTTCTATAGCTCCAATTGCAGCTCGAAAATAGATCCATTTATGCAATAAATAAACAATATCAGTTGCAGGCTATACTTCTCAATCCACTTTCTTTATTTTTATTTGATGTTTTCTTCTCAATTTCGCATCTCTCAATTCTACTCCAGTGCTCTGTTTCTTTTGATCCCCTTTTCCCTATGATTTGGCTGCATCAATTCCAGTTGGAGGCCCAGCGAGAGTCCTTGGTCACTTATTCATCAAAAGGAGGACCTAAAATTACTCGAAGATTTAATTCCAAAGGAAATTTTAGGGCATGTCGATATTTTGCACTTCTTGAAATGAATGAATTGTTTTTCTAATGCAACCATTGCATCTCATAATTTTGATGACTATTTTGGTGACCTTTTCACCTACGGAAAGAAGTTTTTCTAAGATAAAATTGTTGAAGTCATACTTGGATTTGACAATGACATAAGAAAGAATTACCGGATTGGCTACTGTAACAATTAAAAACGACATTTTAGAGAAATTTTCTTATGAAGAACTAATTGAATATTTCATCTAAAGGTTGGCATGTTTCTTCTAAAGATTTTATCTTAAGGAGTAATTTTTAATTCAATTATCACATTGCAATAAGATATAATTCTTCCAAAATTGTACAATACCACTAAACTAAAAATAAATATAACACAAAACCATGTTCTACTAATTGCCAATGGTTACATTGAGGGCCAAATTTTTTTCTTTCGCACCCGGCCTCCATTTTTTTGGGTACGACCCTGATGTCTTCATACGGCCTCCTTGATTTGGCATCGTCGATCTCTTATTGAAGCTCCCGTACTCGTCCATGTGGGTGACAGGGTGAGCACCGGAGCAGCATCTTGCTAGACGAGTCGTACCCCGCAAGCCGGTGCAGGCTGGTACTCTGTGTCCATGCCGCCGTCTCCTCCGTCGCAACTACATCGTCAAACTACGATTTGCAGACACTAGTAGTGGTTGTTTTCCATTCGTGGTGAAGTAGCTGCTCTCACCTCATACACCGTCTTGATGTCCTCGACGAATGAGAACAGGTCTGGCCGCGCCCTGACATGGTGAGCCGGAGAAGGTCCGACCCCGTCTTGCTAATCGACAAGCTTCTTCTTGTCTAGGTCACTGTAGGGGTAGGAGAGGACAGTAGAGTAGGCGCCGCCAAAACCGAAGCCCTTCGGGACTGGCCGGCAGTGGTGCATTGTCGGTGCGAGCATCGCTTGTGCTCAACCATAGAAACGGTGAGCCGCGCCGACTACCTCTGTGACGACAAGCCGCGGGGAGCAGCTTGGCGAGCTTTGCTGCGTTTGAGATGGTCGGGCGAGAGTCGTTGATAGGGAAAAGGTGTCCGATCATTCGATAAGATGGTGATAGTCGACTTTGTGGGGTCCGGGCTTGACGATCTGACTACACGTGCGAGCACGAGCGCCAATGCAATCGCTAGGCCAATCTCCTGGAGGTTACCGATCCTGCGGAAACACGATCAGCCTGACCCTGAAATCGAGAACAAGTAAGAACTAATATTGCAATCAAGATATTGCGGATTAAGATGAAAGCTTTATTGAAAAGGTGGGATCCTGTATAGGTGCGAAGTATAAGAGGCCTCTACGGCGCTCAAGCCTTAATGAAGTTGCTATGATGGCTAACTTTATGTCCAAACAAAATCCGAGTCTAAAGTGACGGCTATGGGGAGTATTTAAGGAGGAAAAGGTGGTGTTTCGGCCAGCCATAGAAGTGGTGGCCGAATTCAACCCTAGAAGTCCTTTTCTCCTCAAATACATACTCTAAAAAGTGTCTATTTAAAATCCTGCGAAAATTACATGGGCATGGCCCAAAATAAAGGTGTCGCACACCATATTAAGATATGGATGAATTTGTGATGTATTAATCTTGAATAGTTTGTCCAAGCCTTCAATCTTCATTATGGTGGCTTCAAAGTTCTGAAATATCCACTCATGGTGTCCTCTTCATTCCTCACATGCTTGCTGTCATCTCCATGCATGATCATGCTCCAATGTTGTCCTTCTCATCCTTGCTAGGTCCATCATTCCTAAGAGTAACAAACATATCTGATTTAGTAAACATCATATTCTCATGTATATAAGGAATAGTTCCAAGAAAAGAAAGTACCTGATATTAAGTTGTTTGGCACGAGCTCGAGTGATAGGTCCTTTTATGTGTGTAGATACAGGTACAACGGTTGTATCAATAGATGGGATGTCCACATCATGCTCCCTTTCTTGAATTGAAGTCGTCCTCGACGCAATCTCATCTTCCTCACCAAAGTAAGGCTTCAAATCTACAATGTTAAACGTAGGACTAATCGAAGCAAAATATGCTGGTAACTCAAGTTTATATGCATTATCAGTTATTTTTTCTAACACCTTAAAAGGACCAGCAGCATGTGGCATTAACTTAGACTTTCACAAATCAGGAAAACGATCTTTACGCAAATGTAACCAAACAATATCACCAACATCAAACATAACATGCTTTCTCCCTTTATCCCCAGCAAGTTTATACTAAGCATTCATGTGTTCAATGTTATCTTTAGTAGTCTTATATAAGTTTAATATCATTTCAACATATTGTGTAGCATCCAAATTAGTTTGCACCGAAGAAGGTAATGGTAATAAATCAATAGGTGCACGAGGAACAAAACCATACACAATCTCAAATGGGCACATCTTTGTTGTAGAATGCAGCGAACGATTATAAGAAAATTCTATATGAGGTAAACACTCTTCCCACAATTTTAAGTTCTTCTTTAAAACAACCCGCAACATAGTAGACAAAGTTCTAGTAACTACTTCAGTTTGTCCATCAGTTTGGGATGACATGTAGTACTAAATAGCAATTTAGTCCCCAACTTAGCCTATAAACATCTCCAAAAGTGGCTAAGAAATTTAGTATAACGATAAAAAATAATAGTATTTGGCACACCATGTAAACGAACAATTTCACGACAGAACAAATCAGCAATATGTGCAGCATCATCTGTTTTATGACAAGCAATAAAGTTTGCCATCTTAGAAAACCGATCCACAACAACAAAAATGCTATCCCTCCCCTTCTGTCTACGAGGCAATCCCAAAACAAAGTCCATAGAAATATCCTTCCAAGGAACACTAGGAATAGGAAGAGGCATATATAAACCATGTGGATTAAGGCGAGACTTAGATTTTTGACAAGTAGTGCAGCGTGCCACGAATCTCTCAACATCTCGACGCATACGTGGCCAAAAGAAGTGTGCATCAAGAACATCATCTGTTTTCTTGACACCAAAGTGTCCCATCAATCCTCCTCCATGCGCCTCCTGTAACAATAAAAGATGAACGTAACTATCTAGAATGCATAGTTTGTTAGCATGGAACATAAATCCATCATTGAAGACGAACTTGTTCCATGTTCTACCATATCTACAATTTTGCAACACATCTTTAAATTCAGCATCATGCACATATTATTCCTTAATAGTTTCCAATCCAAATATTTTGAAGTCAAGTTGAGATAACAAAGTATAACGGCGTGACAAAGCATCTACAATAACATTATCTTTACCCTTTTTGTGTTTGATAAGATAAGTAAAAGACTCAATAAATTCAACCCACTTTGCATGACGACGATTCAACTTAGCTTGACTACGAATATGCTTCAAATATTCATGATCAGAATGTATAAAAATTCTTTAGGCCATAGATAATGTTGCTAAGTTTCTAATGTCCGGACCAGCGTATATAATTCTTTATCATAAGTAGAATAGTTCACACTAGCCCCACTCAATTTCTCACTAAAATATGCAACAGGTTTTCCCTCTTGTAATAACACACCTCCCAAACCAATTCCACAAGAATCACATTCAAGCTCAAAAGTCTTATTAAAATCAGGAAGTTGGAGTAAGGGAGCATGTGTTAACTTATCTTTCAATATCACGAAGGCCTGTTGTTGTGAATCACCCCAAAAAAAGGGCACATCCTTCTTGGTAAGTTCATTCAGCGGCGTGGCAATTGATCCAAAGTCTTTCACAAAGCGCCTACAAAAACCAGCAAGGCCAAGAAAACTCCTCACTTGTGTGACCGTCTTGGGTTGCGGTCAATTCTCAATAGCTTCAATCTTGGCTGGATCCACTTTAATACCCTATGATGTAACAACATAGCCAAGAAACGCAACTCGATCGGTGCAAAAGGTGCACTTCTCAAGATTACCAAACAAGCGTGCATCACACAAAGCATTGAAAACAGCATGTAAATGTTTCAAATGATCCTCTAAAGATTTGCTATAAATCAGAATATCATCAAAGTAGACTACCACAAAACGTCCAATGAAAGCACGTAAAACTTTGTTCATTAATCTCATGAAAGTGCATTAGTTAAGCCAAACGGCATCACTAACCACTCATATAAACCAAACTTATTTTTAAATGTTGTTTGCCATTCATCTCCCAATTTCATACGAATATGGTGGTAACCACTATGCAAATCAACTTTAGAAAACATAGTAGAGCCACTCAATTCATCAAGCATGTCATCTAAACGTGGAATAGGATAACGATATCGAATAGTAATATTATTGATATCTCTACAATCAGTACACATGCGCGAAGACCATCTTTCTTAGGTACCAAAATAATAGGAACAACACATGGGCTAAGGGACTCACGAATATGATATCTGTCGAGTAGTTCCTGAATTTGGCGTTGTATCTCCTTTGTCTCCTCTGGATTGGTTCTATATGGTGCGTGGTTCAGCAACATGGTACCAGGAATTAGATCGATTTGGTGCTCAATTCTCTAATAGGAGGTAGTCCTGGTGGCATCTCAGCGGGAAAAACGTCCTCATATTCCTGCAAAAGGTCAGCAACCGCAGGTGGCAAAGAAGGAGACATATCCTCAAATGAAAACAAAACCTATTTGCAGACAATTGCATAACATTGAGTATTGTTTACATCTAGTTCAGCAATATCTTACATGGACCCTTCAAACGAATTTCAGTAGCATGTTTCGAATCAGATTTAGTGTTCTTTGGTGGTACAAAATCTGCAGCAACAATCTGATTCTCACTTTTGTTTTTATCCTCAGCTTTAGCTCTACTAGCTCTATCAAGATCATCTTTTAAAATATGTTCGGGAGTCATAGGTTTTAGACCAATTCTCTATCAAATTGCCATGTTCAACCAAGTAACAAAGAACAAGCTTGCATAGGTACAACATCACAATCAACAAAATCAGAATATGTACCAATAGTAAAATGCACACGAACCGTTCTTCTTACCTTGATATTGCGAGAACTCTCAAACCATTGGATGTAATATGAATGTGTGTGTTGTCTTGTTGAAAGTGCAAGCTTTTCTACCATGTCAACACTATCCATATTATTACAACTCCCTCCATCAATGATTATCCTTATAGCTCTTTTCTTGACAATGCTGCGGGTTTGGAACAGGTTGTGGCGTTGATCATGCTCATATTTGCTCAATTGCACACTCAAAACACGTTGTGCCACTAAGCTCTTGTATTGATTAGCAGTTTTAGCTCCCATTACCTCTGCATCTTCTTTAGAATCAGAATTATCTCCATCTCGAGCAAAAATAAGAGCTAATGTATCTTCATCAAAGTCACTTGCTGATTCATATTCACCATCATCATGCACCATCAAACACGTTGTGTTGTGCACTGTCGCTCAATATGACCATAACCCTAACTTGCGGCATTGTATATCCTTTGTTTTGCCTATGGAAGCCATAGAAGATGCACTACGAGCAGGAGCATTGGATGACGGTGGAGGAGCAGCTGAAGGAAGCCTTGTGGTGGCTTTGGATGTGGTAGTAGCTGGTGGAGTATCACGAGAAGAAGGCGCTGACTGTCGGGGTGTCCAAGAGGATGTGCGACCTGCAGAATTATTAGTCCTCTTCCATGGTGTTTGACGATCCTGCACTTCATGTTCAGCTTTGCAAGAAAGATGAAACAAACGAGTGATGGTATTATATTCCTTATAATCTAATATGTGTTGAATATCCTTGTTTAATCAACCAAAGAAACGTGCAAGCATTTGTTCAGTAGTTTCAACAAGACCACACCGAACCATCCCCGTTTGAAATTCCTGATAATACTCTTCTACAGAATTTTTCCCTTGTTCTAAACATGTCAGGTTCTTTAGTAAATCACGTTGATAAGTAGGAGGCAAAAAACGAACACGCATAGCAGTTTTTACAGCAGTCCAAGTAAGAGTAATAGTAGTAGGATTTAAGCGACAATATTCATACCACCAAAGGAAAGAAAATTTAGTAAATTCACATGTAGCAGCACTAACACACATATTCTCAGGATATTTTAAACATGCAAAACATTGATCTACTTCCATCTCCCATGTAATATATGCATCAAGATTATATTTACCCTCAAAAGATGGGATATTTAATTTAAGCTTTGCAACATGATCATCATCACGTACCGGTGGACGAGCATTGCAGTGGTAATGTCGGGGTCGTCCAGCAGGATGTGGGGGTTGTTCAACCTCCTTGCCAAAAAGATCATCGTCGTCGAAGTTGTAGTAGTAACTGGCGTCTTCCCCCAAGGTCGCAGCAGTTGCGTTGGAAGCCTGAGGTGCATCAACTGTAGCAGGAGCAGCCGGAGGTGCGGCGGTAGCTGAACCAGCAGTACGACCCGTGATCGGAATGCACCGTGCGCCCTGCCGAGGTGCAACGGGGGCAGGTGCGGGTGCAGGGGCAGGCAATCTGTCCAAAACCTCCTTGAACCGAGCGTCTAGCTTGTGGTTGAACGATTTCTCGATTTCTTCGATCTTGTCCATGGCGTTGGTGAGCTTGTTGTCAAACTCCTCTAGTCTTGCATCCACGTCTTCAGTGTGTCCTACCAACAGCTCGGTGAAGTGGGCATGTAGTTCTTGGTTCATAATTTTTGCAGGGTCACGCGAAGTATCTACCATGGTTAGTCCTCAAAATAACAGGTATATATGCCTATAGTATGGAAATCTGGTGGCAACACGCGTAATCCGTCAAGCAATATACAAATCTCTTACAAGTTCTTACCAAACATCAGGGAAAAGGCGATGTGCAACCTCGAGGATCAGTGGGTCCAGAGATTGAACCGAGCGATCACCAGGAGTCGAGACACTGCACGTGGAGAAATCTGTGGAGCTCTGGGAAGGCTTAGCAAAGGGGTTAGCAATTATAAATACAACAATGCATTGTTGAAAGAATGCTCAACGACGGTACTGTGCTGGTCCTAGGCTAGACCAGACTAGAGACGCGAGCCTAGAGCACTAACAATGTCACGACGTGGCACAACTAGCAATGGTATGATGATATGGCGCCCTGAAAAGCGAACCGAGATGTCAAAAATCACAATGATGGTGAGTGTCTAGAACTGATCTACGGGGTCTAAAAACAGGATAGCCCCCAATTTTTTTTTCACACACGTGGGGAAAAGCATAGATCTATTAAAGCATGATGAGTATTTATGTAGACTCAAGCGTAAGTGCCACCATAGCGTGCATGCTGTCACTTTCACACACATGGGGAGATCAGAAATCTATTGAAGCACTTGAGTAGCAAGGTAGATCTACTTGATTACAAAGCTCATGACCACAACAAGATCATGCATAGAGAGAGATGAACACATAGCTACCGGTAGAGCCCTTAGCATCGAGGAAGAACTACTCCCTCCTCATCATGGGAATCAACAACGGTGATGAAGATGGCGATGGAGATGGCTTCAGGGGCACTTCCCCGTCCTAGCAGGGTGCCGGAACAAAGACTTTCTGTCCCCCGAATCACCCCTTCGATGGCGGCGGTGCTACAGAGGTTTTCGTGGATTTCTTCTAGATGTATGATGGATGATTTAGGGTTTTCTCCCCGGGGGCTTTTTATAGGCAAAGGAGGCAAGGTCGATGGAGGGCCAGGGGGCCCACACCCCCTGTAGGCGCCACCAGGGCTTGCCTGCGCCTGGGGTGGGGTGCGGCCACCCTGGTTCCCTACTCCGTCTCTGCTTCGTGGTTTCGTGTTGGTTCGGGAAAAATAATGACTTTGGATTTTGTCCCGTCCAATTCCGAGAATATTGATTTTCTGTCTTTCTGGAACCAAAAACAGAAGAAAACATTCAACTAGCACTGTGGCATCTTGTTAATAGGTTAGTTCCAGAAAGTCATATAAAAATACCTCAAAGTAAAGACAAAACAAAGCAAAGTAGATACTAAACAAGCATGGAGCATCAAAAATTATAGATACATTTCCGACGTATCAAGCATCCCCAAGCTTAACTCATGCTCGTCCTCGAGTAGGTAAGTGATAAAAACAATAATTTTTGAGGTGACGTGCATCATCACAATCAAGATCAAACCGATTGCAAGCATTGAAAGCTGGGATCAAAGAACTCTAAACACGAGCATGAAAGATGAAGTTCTAATAGTAAGACAAAGCAACTATGCATGTAGCATGAAAGGTTACAAACAAAGATCATGAATAACATGCATTGAAAAATGTTTGTTTGTTTCACATACAGAAAACATAGCATAGTGGCATTCAGCTTGTCCCTCATGGAATAGCAAATAAATGCATATGACACCTTCAAAGTTCATAAGAGTGACTAGATACAGATAGCACAAGAACAAGAATATCACAATATGCACCAATTAATAAGTTTTGGGACACTGCACACAGAATGGCAACTATGCTCTCTTAATGGTGCCTAAAGGTAGTAGGTGGAGACTCAATATAATAGTGGAAGAAAGGCCCTTCATAAAGGGAAGAAGGTATTTCATGTTTCAAAAAGATCTTCCAAATATTATGGTACTTGTTAGCTTCCAGCCCTCATTGCCCCTATCATAAGCATCTTGAAGTGATTAAGGTTAAAGTGAACAAACTATGGAGTATATGCTTGACAAAGTATAAGTTGGCAATCTCATGTCCCTTGAATACGAGGGCCACACCTCATGCTACTCAACTTTAGTCACCTGTAAGTTCTTGTCATAGTAAGTACGTGTGTGTAACATCCCAAAAATACTAAACTTGGATCATGAAAATCTAATCATCAAAATTATGGTTAACAAAAACTTTCTAAAGGAAATCATGAATGCATGCATATGGGTATGCATGGATTTTGAAATCCTTTAAAACCACCTTGTTTGTTTGTTCCATTGCTTGTAAAATGTTTCTTAGGTGAAATAAACATCATCTAAAACATTTCCCACACTTTTCCTAAAGACAAGTAAATCAAAACACATATATGAAATGAATGGTCACTTTGACCAATTTAACTCACATGCCTACTTTGGCTGTCTCAAACTTTCAGAACCTAGCAGAAAGTTTTCTGGATCTTTGCACCCCTTGAATGTACTCATAACAAAGTATCAAGGCCCAATTGTGATCATCCAAAAACTTTCAAATGCATAGTTTAAATGACAATTCAAAATTGAATCTTTATCATATGGGAAGATCCCAGTTTTTCAAAAACTATTCAAACAAGCTCAATTTTCAAAACCCAAGCATCTGCAGACTCACCAGCACCAATCTAGCAAACCCACCAAAAATCAATTCAAAATTCAAAACTTGATTTCATGCGGCCATTTCATCAAACAGGTTGCACTCACAAATCAAACAAACATCAAACACTATTGTGAGCAGTGATTCTTGCCTAACTGGTTCCCCATTTAGCTCACACACAACTCAGTAGATCATCTAGGAAGATTAGCCAGGCACTAGCACCACTGTGAGCTTGCCATTGTCATCAATGGTGAATAGCCGAGCACCCTCTTGCCACCCCATAGTCGACAGCAAGCTAGGAGCAGCAGCAAGCCTAGCCAGCATGTCTGGGAGGCAGCCCACCATCCACCGCCACTCACTGTCCCAGCCGCGAGCGTTGCCAAGCCCTGGACCACGCGCACAAGCCGCGCCCAGAACATGCCGAGCGTGTGCTAGAGCGCCACCCTCGACCATCACCCACAAACCGCGCGCCGCCCTCGCCACATGCATACACAATCCCCACCGACCCAGGAGGCCGCCAGACATCCCCGTTTGCTGCCCCGTGACGTACAGCCATAGCCCGCCGTCGAAGACGCTGCCTCTTCCGCGCAGAGCACCGCCCGTTCCAGACCAAACCACACCGCCCCATGCCTCGAGACCATGTCGTTGAGCATCGCCAGGAGAAACCACACCGTCCCCTACCCTTGCCCATGCCTTTAGCCTCATGTAACCTCGCCCCCGACGAGCTCACCATGCGCCCCGACGGTCCCCTCGCTCGACTATAAATAGAGACCACCCCAGCCTGATTTCTTCACACCATCTCACTTCCCTCTCCTCACTGATCGTGCCACACCATTCTCAGAGCAAGGAGAGCACCATCTCACCGGAATTTCACTGGAGCCTGCCGCTGCTGGAGAAGAAGGGAGCCAACGATTGGAGCTGCCCCAAGAGCTGCCGCGACCACCCCTGAGTTCGCCATCGTCGACTTCGTCGTTCGCCCGCCTCGCCGACCCTCGCCAGTACCCCGGTGAGCCCCCAGCGACCCTCACTGGCCGCGCTAGGTTTCGTTCTCGCCGGAGTTGTCTCGCGTCGACGATGACTCCCAGCCGTTAGATTAGAACTAGATCGAACGATCCACGTCGTCCCATACCGCTTCGCCCAGCCCCGTGTCACTGAAGAGTGGGGACACCCACTTAAGCAGCCCGCGGGAGCACTGCGCTTAGCAGGCCGGCCCAGTAACTTTTCCCGCGCAGCCCAATTATTCAAATTAAACCTTTTTCTATTTCAATTCAAACACACTTCTGTACCCAACTTCAAAAATCAACCCAGATCGATTCAGTGCACCAAATTGAATGAAACCAATTTTGTTGGAAAGGTCTGTCAATGCTGAATCCAAGCCCATTGGATTCAAGTCATTTGGATCTATAGATCACCCATGGGAAAAATATCAAGGCAGAAGATTTTCTGCATTCAAACATTTTTCAAATTTAAACCATAATAGCTTTTGAGTTGATTCCAACTCTCAAAAATCACATTTAACCATACCTTTCAGAATATATAAAAATATATAGGTTTACTTGCAGAAATAATGTTCAAGGAATAAAAGAATGCTACATAAGCATTTCTAGCCACTTTAAGTAATTAAAATAAAAGGGTAAAACCTTGTTAAATTGTGACACCACTTTAAATCACATTCCCATGGACTACAATATGTGGTGATGACATGTGCCAACATGATCCCATGTTGGGTTTGGAGAATATTAAATCTTAAGTAGTTTTTCAATGAGTAGAAATTACTTTTCTAAAAATCAAAGAAAGTAAATCAAGCCTTAACCTTGTAATGTTAGAGATGATGCTAGATCATCCATAGGACCCTTGTGTGTGATGATTGCAAGTAGTTAAGTATTGTTTGGTGATTGTGTACCTCGTATTTATTTATAGACGCTAGTACCGACCAAGGATACGAGGAGGAAGGAGGATACTACGAAGAAGAAGCCGAGGAGAACTTCAACCACTGCTCTGCACAAGGCAAGATCAAACTTGCAAGACACTCTACTTTAGCAAGGTAGTAACTATGCAAGTCTAAGACTACTAGTGAATGTGCAAGCTAACACTTGCAAGATACTTTACCTATGCAAGCCCATACTTGTTACTACACCTACTATATGCCTTAAGCATAAGTGATCACCCCCACTTGATAAACGAATCCTAGTGTTACTTGCAAGCTTCTTACCTTATTTCTTTATCAAAGCTTACTTAGAGTTTATTTAAGTGACTAGTAGATTTTGGAAAGATGCTGAAGGTTGCATAAAGAGCATAAAACTTGGCCTAAGTTAGAAACCTTGACATCAGCCTAAGACATGAGGTTGTACTTAGTTGAAACTCCACTAGTTACCACCCCTCATCATTACTACCCCCACCTGTAGATGCTAGTGCTAAGCATAAAACTTGATCAACTCTAGATGGGAATACTTGGTGGAAAAATGGTTATGAAAACCTTGGAATGATGGATCATTCTATTGAAATGTTTTGGACATGAGTTTCCAAACACTTGAGAACTTTGGTGATAAAAATGTTGAGGCATGAGCCTTATCCCTTTATAAAACTGATGGTTGTCTGGATGCGATACCATTCCAATTTTATCGTACAACCACAATACCCAAATATTGGGTAGGGGTTGACTGGAAACTTATATTCCTTAGTATTAGTTCCCTCACGGCCAAGGTGTGGCGCCCCGCAAAAACCACTACTAGAAAATCGCATTGTTTTTGTGCATTGCATCATCATGACTGCATGCTCATGTCATCATGCCACATTGCATTTGAGCATCGTCATCATCATGCATTTGTTTGTCTGAAACTATTTTCGAAAAGCATATTTTGTTTTCAAATACCCCGCCTTTATTTCAAATCCAAAACCCGGGTCTCCGGATTATTTTGTTTCGTCTACCAATGGATTTCAAAAGCCCCGTTTTAAAATAATAAAATATTTACTTTATTTTTAGGGGCAGCCGTACCGGGCCGATCCGACCCAGTCGGCCACCCCCAGTACAAAAACCAGACTACCTAAACCCTTTTCCTACCCCAACCTAATCTACCCAACCTTCCTCCACCTCATCCCACCCAATCGGTGCTCGCCACCTCAGCTATCATCCCTCCTTCCACCCAATCACCACCCGCCACCTCACCACTCCCTTCACTCCCCACCTGCCTCCCGTCTGGCCCCACCCCACCAACCACTCGCGCCTCTCTCTATCTTCCCTCGCCTCTCTCTTTCCCGTCCCCGATGCCCTCTCTCCCTGCGACCGCCGCTCCTCCTCTCCCTCGCCGCGCCGCCGACCTCCTCCTTGTCCGCTCCGCCCCGTCGTCCTCGTCGAGGCTCTGCTCGGACGCCGCCCCGTCCCCGCAACATCAGCGGGCCCCCGCCTCGCCGGTCTTCTCCACCTCGCCGCCGAGCTCCCCGCCGCCGGCGCACCCTCCCCGTCGCCGCTCGACGCACCCCTGGCCATCCGCGTGCCCCCTCGACGGCCTGGAGGACCTCCAGCTCCGCCACCGCCGGGAGCCAGGCGAGCCCGCCCTGGGGCTCCTCTGCCTCGACCTCCACGCCTTCCGCCGCCGGCCCGAGCTCCCCGCCGGCCGTCCGTGACCTCCGCCCCGCGCCGGCCGTCCGTGACCTCCGCCCCGCGCCGTCCGCCCTCTCCTCTTCCGCCGGCTGCCTGCAGGATCTCCCCGCCTGAACGCCCCGTCGCCGCCGCGTGGCCTCCTCGCCCGCGACCCCTCCGTCCGGCCTGCGTCCTCGTCACCGCTGGCAGAGGCTGCCTTGGAGCCCCTGAGCTTCGCAACCCTTGAGCCCTAGCCTTGTAGGCCTCTCCGACGACCAAGGCCCTGCCCTCGTGTATCTGCAGGGAGGCCTCCGGTGGTAGCAATCCTGCACCACGCGTGTCTGCCAGCCGTGATGTTGTCAAGAAGGAAGATGGACCCGAGGTACTGCTTACGCTGATACAAGTTCGATACTGACGTTCGATGCCGGAGTCCCAAGGTCGTCACAGAAGGTTGTCGAGCGACAAGGCCTCCTTCATGAAACTGACAAGATCTACCACACGGACGCACCACGGACTCGGAGAAACCCTCGGACGCCAAGATCGCCCACATGGAACCGAAGGTGTCGAGACCCTGAAAACCGATCCTCCCGGAGTCGGAAGACCGAACCCTGGCGTGCCAAGTTCTTCGACCCGAAGGCCACAGGTGCGACAAGTACTTCTTCCCGGACGCCAAGGTCGTCGACACGGATACGCCAAGTACTTCCTCGAGGACACCAAGTTCTTCACCCCGAACGCCAAGACCGACCCGATACGAGGACACGACAAGGTCTTCGCGACGACAAGATCGACACCGACCCGGGCGAATCCAATGCGCCCCCGACACCAAACCAGGTCCTTCTTCCCGGATGCGACAAGATCTACTTCCGTTGTCCGAGACCGATTCCGTCGAACCGTTTCCCCCGTCGAACCCTGAGACCGACCCCGAACCCCTCGGAGCCCAAGTTCGCCGAACCCTAAAGTGATTCCCTATTCGAGACCCCCCATTATTTTATAATATGACATTATCATCTGATGCATATTAAATTGTTCATGCATGCATACTTGTCTATGGTTGTTGGGGGCATTTAGGCGATTCACCTAAATTAAATATGGAGTGTTTATGCGGGATATCTGCGTCTCATTCCGAACTTCATTTAAATTGGCATAGCGAACCGAAGCCATGTTTGGTCTTGCTAATCCAACATTTAATTTGCGGGGTAGATAAATAACTTGAACCATCTGAATAATTGTCGGGACCCTGGTTCCGCTTAATATGACCTAATTGCATCGCATCTTTGCCATGTCATACATCATACATGCATCATGCCCGATTTTCTACCATAGTATTAAATAGTCCATCCGGTGTTTCTTCTAGTGCTTTGCTTCTTCACGGATTAGGCCGATGAGTTGATGCGAGAGTCGACCCGATCTTCGGATGAACCTTCGGCAATGTTTTCAGGCGAGCATCCCTTCCCCTTCTACCTATTTTGCATTTATAGTCTTTATTTCCTCCTGTTGATCTATTGCTATCTGTGTTGCGATGCTCTAGTTTCCGTACCCATGATATCCCTTGCGGCCTTATATTGCCTTGGACACATCCTATTACCTGTTGTTTGGTAGATAGTTGGACCTGCGCGTCGTAGTCGCTTGCTCAAGTGTTGTTGCGTGTCGTCAAGTACCACAGTTGTTGGAGTATTGCCGCATGCTTAATGTTGGAGATGATCAAGACTTTAATTATTGTTTAATAACTAAAATTGAAGTAGGTAAATAATGCAGAGGCACAGGTGGGCAATAGATGTTATTTGGTTGTTAACCGTCCACTTGTGTCCCGTAGGACCCCGAGTTCTTGACACCTGTTCCGAGATCGAGCGCGCTAACCACAGGTGGGGTGTATGGGCACCCCCATCGATTAGTACCTGATTTCAAAGTATTGAACTGGGGGCCACAAGTAGTTTGGGGCTTTATTATTATTCTGTACTTATGCCATGCTTTACTGCTTAATTTAAGATTGTGCGAAGTACTGCACCTGTACTGTTTAGGAAAGCGGAGTGTTTTCGCGGTATCGACAAGCCCAGTCTCATTTTCGGGTTCCCAGTCGTGTACAGCCATTGACGCAAACCCTGAGTCCGTCTCGGAGACCGGCCGACTTCGTTGCGGGTAGCTTAGTGGGGTGGCCCCCATGTACTTGCTTTGGGTCTGGGAAACGTCATGACTTAGGCCCCGCCGACATACCGATGGGTGTATGTTAACTGATCTGGCAAAAAGGGTCGAAGTGCGTGTGGATACTTTGGTGCACCCCTGCAGGGTTTAAATCTTTTCGAAAAGCCGTGTCCGCGGTTATGGACGACTTGGAGCACAGTTCTCGATCACAGACAACCATAACTAAAGTTTTCTGCTATAATTTGACTTGTATCCGATATGACTAGTAATCAGCTTCACTTCAACGGAATGGCTAAATAAAAGTACCAACAACTGCTGGGTTTGGGGATATCTCATGCTAATTGTATCTGACTAGTAAGTGTTGCAACTACAACGGAATGGTTAACTAAAACTGCCCACTGCTTATTCTATCAGGATGACTATCTATACCTGACTAGTAATTGGTGCAACGATAACGGAATGAATAAAACTGCCAACGGTGTGAGTTCCTCGGTTGACTTCCTCGTTTGGTCTCGAGGGGAAAAACACCAGGATGGGTATGTTTGGTGGTAGTATCAGGTTGGTTCCGAATAGGTCTTTCTTACCCCTCTCTGATAGCCGCTAGTTGTCTCGAGTCTCTATAGGTTGTTTAGTGCATGCCGCGCTGTCGCTTCAGTCCACCATACCTATGTAGGCGAGGACCGCCAAATTCTAGCCTCGCCGTGTACTGGCCTCAGTACTGACCGCTCTCTCTTTTTCCTTTGCCCTTTGTCGGCACCCCTTTTGTTTAAGCAGGTTTTGAGATCGACGTCGTTAGCAGGGTTACCCTTCCGGCTTGGCCTGGGTAGGGTTATGGACGCCATTGATTATTCTTCAGGGCTCTTAGCCCCCTTTGCATCTTGTCCGTAGTCGGACGCTATATCGTTTTAAAGGTGATTTGGATCTTTGGTATTGTATATTTGTATTCTTGACTCTTTGAGTCACTGTTGTACATATATGTTCTGTGGGTTCCATCGAGGACTATTGTGTAATGATATTACTTCGTTTTCCACCCGCACGCAAGTGCCTGGTGGGCACCTTTGAATCGTTTCTATGCGGGTTTGGCGGGAAGCGCTGAAACTTGCATAGGGCCGATTCTGAGGGTGTTACAGAGTGGTATCAGAGCTCAGCAGTTGCGATACCCCACAAGTCCAGCCTGTAGGATAACCTAGCTAACGGCCGAAGTAGAGTGTCAAAACTATTTTTGAAAAATCGGTTGGATAGTTCTGATTAGGTCTGATTTTACTCCTTACCCCTCTGCTGCTCTCCTCTCACCTCTGCGTGTTTTGAATCCGCTCTCTTCTCTCTCTTCGAGTCCAGGATTTCTCGTGGTTGGGTTCCATCGTACCTTCAGGGTTTCGCTTCCTCCTTTGGTAACGGTGTTGCTACATCTGGTCTTCATGCTATCCGAGGAACCCTTCGTCTGGTGGACTTCTCTTTGTTCCTTCTCGTGCCTTCCGGTGTTTTCTGACGCGACGACATCGTCTACGCCAGATCCGATGCAGAGTTTGCATCACTCCTTTGTTTCTGAACCTCGATTGTCAAGATCTTCAGTCTGATTCCGAGAATGGTTGCACACTTTTCTACTGATTGTGCGGAGTAATAGTTTGGGTGCGTGATGGATTGGCCCCCATGCCGATTACCCCTTCTATTCGCTTTTGTACATTGAAGTGGGTGAGAATGCATCGGTACCCTCTTTCTATCGAAGCTAGAGGTGGCTTTATTGGTTGATACCTCTACCTTCGCCTTTGTTTCCCAGAGTGTTCTCTCGACGATCACGGACAACGACCTCTTGTTAGTGGTGTCGCGAGGATCTACACGATGCGAGAAGATTCAGATTGCCGCCCTTCTTCCCGGTACCATGAGGCGGATCTCGAGGTCGAGATCCATTGTTAGTGGTGTCGAATTGTGGCGCCCCGCAAAAACCACTACTAGAAAATCGCGTTGTTTTTGTGCATTGCACCATCATGACTGCATGCTCATGTCATCATGCCACATTGCATTTGAGCATCGTCATCATCATGCATTTGTTTGTCTGAAACTATTTTCGAAAAGCATATTTTGTTTTCTAAATACCCTGCCTTTATTTCAAATCCAAAACCCGGGTCTCCGGATTATTTTGTTTCGTCTACCAATGGATTTCAAAAGCCCCGTTTTAAAATAATAAAATATTTACTTTATTTTTAGAGGCAGCCGTACCGGGCCGATCCGACCCAGTCGGCCACCCCCAGTACAAAAACCAGACTACCTAAACCCTTTTCCTACCCCAACCTAATCTACCCAACCTTCCTCCACCTCATCCCACCCAATCGGTGCTCGCCACCTCAGCTATCATCCCTCCTTCCACCCAATCACCACCCGCCACCTCACCACTCCCTCCACTCCCCACCTGCCTCCCGTCTGGCCCCACCCCACCAACCACTCGCGCCTCTCTCTCTCTTCCCTCGCCTCTCTCTTTCCCGTCCCCGATACCCTCTCTCCCTGCGACCGCCGCTCCTCCTCTGCCTCGCCGCGCCGCCGACCTCCTCCTTGTCCGCTCCGCCCCGCCGTCCTCGTCGAGGCTTCCGCTCGGACGCCGCCCCGTCCCCGCCAGCATCAGCAGGCCCCCGCCTCGCCAGTCTTCTCCACCTCGCCGCCGAGCTCCCCGCCGCCGGCGCGCCCTCCCCGTCGCCGCTCGCCGCGTCCCTGGCCATCCGCGTGCCCCCTCGACGGCCTGGAGGACCTCCAGCTCCGCCACCGCCGGGAGCCAGGCGAGCCCGCCCTGGGGCTCCTCTGCCTCGACCTCCACGCCTTCCGCCGCCGGACCGAGCTCCCCGCCGGCCGTCCGTGACCTCCGCCCCGCGCCGTCCGCCCTCTCCTCTTCCGCCGGCTGCCTACAGGATCTCCCCACCTGAACGCCCCGTCGCCGCCGCGTGGCCTCCTCGCCCAAGACCCCTCCGTCCGGCCTGCGTCCTCGTCACCGCTGGCAGAGGCTGCCTTGGAGCCCCTGAGCTTCGCAACCCTTGAGCCCTAGCCTTGCAGGCCTCTCCGATGACCAAGGCCCTGCCCTCGTGTATCTGCAGGGAGGCCTCCGGTGGTAGCAATCCTGCACCACGCGTGTCTGCCAGTCGTGATGTTGTCAAGAAGGAAGATGGACCCGAGGTACTGCTTACACTGGTACAAGTTCGATACTGACGTTCGATGCCGGAGTCCCAAGGTCGTCACTGAAGGTTGTCGAGCGACAAGGCCTCCTTCATGAAACTGACAAGATCTACCACACGGACGCACCACGGACTCGGAGAAACCCTCGGACGCCAAGATCGCCCACATGGAACCGAAGGTGTCGAGACCCTGAAAACCGATCCTCCCGGAGTCGGAAGACCGAACCCTGGCGTGCCAAGTTCTTCGACCTGAAGGCCACAGGTGCGACAAGTACTTCTTCCCGGACGCCAAGGTCGTCGACACGGATACGCCAAGTACTTCCTCGAGGACACCAAGTTCTTCACCCCGAACGCCAAGACCGACCCGATACGAGGACACGACAAGGTCTTCGCGACGACAAGATCGACACCGACCCGGGCGAATCCAATGCGCCCCCGACACCAAACCAGGTCCTTCTTCCCGGATGCGACAAGATCTACTTCCGTTGTCCGAGACCGATTCCGTCGAACCGTTTCCCCCGTCGAACCCTGAGACCGACCCCGAACCCCTCGGAGCCCAAGTTCGCCGAACCCTAAAGTGATTCCCTATTCGAGACCCCCCATTATTTTATAATATGACATTATCAACTGATGCATATTAAATTGTTCATGCATGCATACTTGTCTGTGGTTGTTGGGGGCATTTAGGCGATTCACCTAAATGAAATATGGAGTGTTTATGCGGGATATCTGCGTCTCATTCCGAACTTCATTTAAATTGGCATAGCGAACCGAAGCCATGTTTGGTCTTGCTAATCCAACATTTAATTTGCGGGGTAGATAAATAACTTGAACCATCTGAATAATTGTCGAGACCCTGGTTCCGCTTAATATGACCTAATTGCATCGCATCTTTGCCATGTCATACATCATACATGCATCATGCCCGATTTTCTACCATAGTATTAAATAGTCCATCCGGTGTTTCTTCTAGTGCTTTGCTTCTTCACGGATTAGGCCGATGAGTTGATGCGAGAGTCGACCCGATCTTTGGATGAACCTTCGGCAATGTTTTCAGGCGAGCATCCCTTCCCCTTCTACCTATTTTGCATTTATAGTCTTTATTTCCTCCTGTTGATCTATTGCTATCTGTGTTGCGATGCTCTAGTTTCCGTACCCGTGATATCCCTTGCGGCCTTATATTGCCTTGGACACATCCTATTACCTGTTGTTTGGTAGATAGTTGGACCTGCGCGTCGTAGTCGCTTGCTCAAGTGTTGTTGCGTGTCGTCAAGTACCACAGTTGTTGGAGTATTGCCGCATGTTTAATGTTGGAGATGATCAAGACTTTAATTATTGTTTAATAACTAAAATTGAAGTAGGTAAATAATGCAGAGGCACAGGTGGGCAATAGATGTTATTTGGTTGTTAACCGTCCACTTGTGTCCCGTAGGACCCCGAGTTCTTGACACCTGTTCCGAGATCGAGCGCGCTAACCACAGGTGGGGTGTATGGGCACCCCCATCGATTAGTACCTGATTTCAAAGTATTGAACTGGGGGCCACAAGTAGTTTGGGGCTTTATTATTATTCTGTACTTATGCCATGCTTTACTGCTTAATTTAAGATTGTGCGAAGTACTGCACCTGTACTGTTTAGGAAAGCGGAGTGTTTTCGCGGTATCGACAAGCCCAGTCTCATTTTCGGGTTCCCAGTCGTGTACAGCCATTGACGCAAACCCTGAGTCCGTCTCGGAGACCGGCCGACTTCGTTGCGGGTAGCTTAGTGGGGTGGCCCCCATGTACTTGCTTTGGGTCTGGGAAACGTCATGACTTAGGCCCCGCCGACATACCGATGGGTGTATGTTAACTGATCTGGCAAAAAGGGTCGAAGTGCGTGTGGATACTTTGGTGCACCCCTGCAGGGTTAAATCTTTTCGAAAAGCCGTGTCCGCGGTTATGGACGACTTGGAGCACAGTTCTCGATCACAGACAACCATAACTAAAGTTTTCTGCTATAATTTGACTTGTATCCGATATGACTAGTAATCAGCTTCACTTCAACGGAATGGCTAAATAAAAGTACCAACAACTGCTGGGTTTGGGGATATCTCATGCTAATTGTATCTGACTAGTAAGTGTTGCAACTACAACAGAATGGTTAACTAAAACTGCCCACTGCTTATTCTATCAGGATGACTATCTATACCTGACTAGTAATTGGTGCAACGATAATGGAATGAATAAAACTACCAACGGTGTGAGTTCCTCGGTTGACTTCCTCATTTGGTCTCGAGGGGAAAAACACCAGGATGGGTATGTTTAGTGGTAGTATCAGGTTGGTTCCGAATAGGTCTTTCTTACCCCTCTCTGATAGCCGCTAGTTGTCTCGAGTCTCTATAGGTTGTTTAGTGCATGCCGCGCTGCCGCTTCAGTCCACCATACCTATGTAGGCGAGGACCGCCGAATTCTAGCCTCGCCGTGTACTGGCCTCAGTACTGACCGCTCTCTCTTTTTCCTTTGCCCTTTGTCGGCACCCCTTTTGTTTAAGCAGGTTTTGAGATCGACGTCGTTAGCAGGGTTACCCTTTCGGCTTGGCCTGGGCAGGGTTATGGACGCCATTGATTATTCTTCAGGGCTCTTAGCCCCCTTTGCATCTTGTCCGTAGTCGGACGCTATATCGTTTTAAAGGTGATTTGGATCTTTGGTATTGTATATTTGTATTCTTGACTCTTTGAGTCACTGTTGTACATATATGTTCTGTGGGTTCCATCGAGGACTATTGTGTAATGATATTACTTCGTTTTCCACCCGCACGCAAGTGCCTGGTGGGCACCTTTGAATCGTTTCTATGCGGGTTTGGCGGGAAGCGCTGAAACTTGCATAGGGCCGATTCTGAGGGTGTTACACAAGGTTTGAGCTGAGGCTACCTTGTGAAGATTGTCCACCTGTGCAGTACCCAAGATGACAGTTGGTCATGGTTGGGAGGCCAAACTCACAGGAGAGGTGCTTATACTAGGGCGCGTAATCGAAAGGTTAGGATTGATTATCCGCATACTGAGTATGGTGAATTCAGGATTTGTTCCTGACGGATGTATCGAATATTGTGGTGAAAGTGTACAATCTCTGCAGAGTGTCAAACTATTCGAATAGCCGCGTCCGCGGTTATGGACAGTTGGAGTGGCCATAATGTTCCCCCGTCAGACTTTTCAAAATGACCTTTGAAATGAACTAAGATTTTGACTTGACCACAACAGAGTTGTGATATGAAATACAAGTTCCCGGCTAGGAATTATAAAATTGTGACTAGCTTTAGAACTCAGTAGAGATAAATCTGGCTTTTGCAAAAACAACCCTAGAGCCTAGTGTCCTATTATCCAAAAACCCCCTTTACCTATTAGTATTAGTTTGCGAGTACTTAAAGAGTACTCATGGCTTTGTCCCTGGCTATTCCCATGGCCAGACTATGAAGAGGAGTACCTGGAAGATGGACCCCAGGAAGGTTACGACAACTAGGATCATCTCCCATCTGAGCATTGCCTGTGACCCCGAAGATGGAGCTTCGCCTACGCTACCGTTATTATTATGTAATCTGCTACTTGATGTTGTATTAAGAACTGGATCATGAGATCCATATTTGTGTAAGAACTTATGTATCGTTTGTAATGGATGATATACTATGGTATCCAATTCTGTTATGTCTCGCAAAAATGGTAATCCTGGGATTGCGAGGTATGGCATAACAGCATCTAGGATTGAAAAATCCGGGTGTTGACAAGTTGGTATCAGATCCATCCTGACCATAGGAGACCCTAGTTAGACTGGACGTTTGAATCAAAAACTTAGTTTCAAAACCAAAGAAAACAAATATTTACAAAAACTTATTCTCATTCTTATCTCTTTGATTCTTTCATAAAAATTCATGTTCCTCAAAAACTCTTGCAAAATACATAAAATTTTGACACACTTGATCACACTGCTAATCTACTCATCCTCTATTTTTATAGATGGACGTGAAGTACAGCAAGTTTTACCAACTTGGGAATGGAGGAGACCTTATCTTTGAGAGGGATCTGGATCAGCTTTCGGAACTTCTGGAGCGTCCGCACCCCGAGTTCTTTGGAGCTCAGCTCAATGATCAAGGAGGAGAAGATCTGCAGTGGCTAATTGTTGCAAGTCTCCGAGGAAAGATTGAACCTCCCACTGCGGAGGGAATTCAGTTTACCTTGAGGGAAAACAACTGGCTCGATGGACTTGCCAGAGCAATGCAGGAAGCTCTTTCCCGTCTGTGTGGGCAGAGCATCAATCAGATCAAGGGTACTCGCTTTGAGTTTTGCCCAAGGCGTGATGCAAATGGATAACCATTGGAAGCCCCATACCACCCCGAGCTGAAGACTCAATTGGACCATCTTAGCTTCATGATGTATGATCGTCAGCAAGAGTTGGACAACTGCCGTGACTACTGCAACCACAAGTCTGCCATCATCAAGACGAAGGATCAGACCATAGCCATGCTAGCAAAGAATCGCAAGTCTCGCTGCCGTCAGCTCGACAAAAAGTAGCGCATTATTGCCCGTCTTCGCCACCGCATCTCATCTCTGGAGGAGACCATCCACGAGAGAGACATGCAGTTGGAGGAAAGGGAGAATGCAGGAGAGGATCTTCGTGGAGACCCTTACTCTTATCTCAGTGATGACGATGATTTTCTGGAGGATCAGGCCATGGACTTCTTCACCGATGAGGAGGATTTCGCCTTCATCGATGATGATGAAGATGATGAAGCCACAGACTCTAAGGAGTAGTAGCACTGAGCACTAGCGTAGTGAGTAGTAGTCGGTCCCACTGTATCGTAGTTTTCAGAAGGGTTCTTAAAACCATCTGTTTTCTTTGTTGAGGTGTGTGTTGTACTGTGTGCTATGAATGAATGAATGAAAAAGCAAGTTGCTAGAAAAACCTGAGTCAAACTTTAAAAACTTTTCAAAGACCCAAAACCTTAGAAATTTCTCTCTTTTCTCATGATCTATATCAATCTTCAGATGCCACGTGGAGGAAGTGGTTCAGCCCCGGACCCGATGTTGCAGATCCTGCAAATGTTGACTTCCGACCGCAAAGCTGAAAGAGCGGAACGTCAAGATAACCTAGCCACTCTGCAACAGATAGCCCAGCTAGCCCACAACAACCAAGGCCACGGAAATCAGGACAACCATGGATCTAAGCTCAAGAATTTCTAGAATACTAACCCACCCGTTTTCACGAAGTCAGAAGAACCCCTAGATGCAGATGATTGGCTGCAAACCATGGAAAACAACTTAGAATTCGCCGGAGTGGAAGCCAACGAGAAAGTCCTGTTCGCCACCCATTATCTAGCCGGAGAAGCCAGGGCATGGTGGAACAGTGTTCGTGCAATGACCGGAGGCCAAATGATGACCTGGGAGGAATTCAAGGTCAAGTTCAGCAGAACCCATGTGCCACCAGGTTTGATCAAGAGAATGAGAGACGAGTTCAGAGAGCTAAAACAAGGAAGGATGACTGTAGTGGAATACCGCGACAAATTTTTGTCATTAGCTAGGTATGCCCCAGACGAGATAGACACCGAAGCCAAGAAGAAAGAAAGATTCCTGAATGGTCTGCATGACGAGATGCAGACGGTGTTAGTCAATATCCCCTTTGCTGATATCGAGGCCCTTGTCGACTCTACTATCCAAATGGAAGGAAAGATCAACCAAGCCAATGAGAACCGCAAGCGTCGCATTGCATCGGCCAGGAACCCATCAGACCCCAAAGTATCACCCCAACCCATCTCCAGGATTTGCCCCAAGAACCAATAGACCCCCTATGACCCGTCCGACCTACCCCAACAGTGGAAACCCTAGACCCGGAGGAAATCACCACAACCCCGGCAACTCTAGCCATTTCACTCGTGCCCCACCCAAGTTCAACACCAACAATGCTACCGCCAACCCCAACACTGCCCCGAGGACTGGAAGCAATGCTGTGCCTGTCGCAGCCAAGGACAAGTCACAAGTGACCTGTTATGACTGTGGAAATAAAGGCCACTATTCCAACGAGTGCCCCGACAAGAAGAACGCTATATCCCCCAATGCCACTGTCCCAGCTCAGCAGTAGCGTCGTGTTCAGCCAAGGAGAAGATTTGCCCCAGGGAATTCAATCAACCGCAATGGCCGTCTTTTTCTCATGCATGCTGAAGAAGCTCAGGAAGCGCCAGACGTCGTGCTGGGTATGTTTTCTGTTAATTCAGTACTTCCAAGAGTGTTGTTTGACTTTGGTGCCTCACATTCATTTGTCACCGAAGAATTTGCCTGCACAAGTAAAATTCAACCAAACTGAAGCATGTTATGATTGTGCAAATTCCCGGATCAACCACCAAGGCTAGGAAAATTTGCAAAGCCGTCCCTATCCGAATCCATGGCATAGATTTTTATGCTAATCTAATAGTACTCGGAACTAAAGGTTTGGAAGTAGTACTATGAATGGATTGGATGTCCAAACATAAGGGATTGATTGACTGTGCTAAGAAAGACATCACCATGACCAGTACCACCGGAATAACAGTCGAGCATATATCTGAAACCTTACCTCGCCAATTCAAGTGTAACAAGAGTCTAGCCCAACCTACCATTGACCAAGTCCAGATAGTCTGTGAATACCCCGATGCATTTCCAGATGTTTTGCCCGGTATGCCCCCAGATCGGGATATCGAGTTTATCATAGAACTAATCCCCGGAACCGGACCCATAGCCCAGAGACCCTATAGTATGAACCCGTCGGAACTAGCAGAACTGAAGAAGCAACTGGATTCCATGCTAGAAATTGGATTGATTCAACCAAGTGCGTCACCATGGAGATCACCTGTCTTATTTGTGGACAAGAAAGATGGAGGTAACCGTTTGTGTACGGATTATCGGAAGTTAAATGATGTCACCATCAAGAACAAGTACCCCTTGCCCAAGATAGAAGATTTGTTTGATCAGTTGACCGGTGCCCAGGTGTTTTCTAAGATTGATCTTAGAACTGGCTATCATCAACTCAAAATTCGTGCAGAGGATATTCCAAAGACTGCCTTTACCACCATATATGGATTGTACGAGTATACAGTCATGTCTTTTGGATTAACCAATGCCCCCGCTTATTTCATGAACCTCATGAATAAGATTTTTATGGACTTCCTGGATAAGTTTGTCGTTGTTTTCATCGATGACATTCTGATTTATTCCAAATCAGAAGAAGAACATGAGCTACACCTAAGGACCATTCTTGGAACCCTTAGAGAGCATCAGCTATATGCAAAGTTTAGCAAATGTGAATTCTGGTTACAGGAAGTAGGATTCCTCGGTCACATTGTATCAGCCAGAGGAATTGCCGCTGACCCTGCCAAAGTGAAAGACGTAGAAGATTGGCAAGCCCCAACCACTCAAACCCAAGTTCGTGCTTTTCTCGGATTGGCGGGATATTACCGCAAATTCGTAGAAGGATTTTCGAGTATCGCCAGACCCATGACCCAATTGCTGAAGAAGGACAAGAAGTTTGAATGGACAGACAAGTGTGAGAGAGTTTTCAAGAACTCAAGAGGAGATTGATATCAGCCCCAATCTTAATCATGCCGGATATCACGAAGCCCTTCGATCTGTATTGTGACGCATCCAAGATTGGTCTCGGATGTGTGCTAATGCAAGAAGGCAAAGTTATATCTTATCTATCTCGACAATTGAAGCAACATGAGCAAAACTATCCAACCCATGACCTCGAACTCGCTGCCGTAGTCCTAGCCCTGAAGACATGGAGACAATACCTAATGGGAAATCGTTGTGAGCTTTATTCGGATCACAAGAGCCTAAAGTATATATTCACTCAGAAGGAGTTGAATATGAGGCAGAGAAGATCGATTGAGATAATCAAGGATTACGACTTGGACATTCACTATCACCCTGGTAAAGCCAACGTGGTAGCAGATGCCCTTAGCAGATTGCCATGCCGCTTGAACTCCATGATTTTGAAGGAGCAACCAAGTTTGCACAAAGAGATGGAAGATTTCGAATGGAATTAGTAAGTTAAGGATTTTTGGCTAGCATAGAACTCCAGCCCACTCTAATCAGTCAGATTAAAGAGGCGCAGAAGGGAAATGCCAGTATCGACGGAATCAAGCGTTGTATCGGTACGGGCAAAGTACCCGGATTCACTGAGGACAAAGAAGGAGTTCTTTGGTACAAAGGACGCCTTTGTGTACCAACAGATTCGGAGTTGAAAGAAGTTATCTTGAAGGAGGCTCATGATACTCTTTATTCTATCCATCCCGGAGGAACTAAGATGTATCAAGATTTGAAAGAGAAATTTTGGTGGCATAAGATGAAGAGAGAAATCGGAAGTTATATCGCCAAGTGTGATATATGTCAGCGAGTCAAGGCAGGACATCAAAGACCCACTGGATTGTTGCAACCCTTGCAAATTCCGGAATGGAAATGGGATTCTGTAGGAATGGACTTTATCACTGGACTAACTACTTCTAGTAGGGGAAATGACTCTCTTTGGGTCATAGTGGACAGATTGTCCAAAGTCGCCCATTTCTTGCCTGTCAAAACCACCTATCAGAGTTCGAAGCTAGCAGAGTTATACATCGCTAGAATCATCAGTTTGCACGGAGTCCCAAGAACATAGTATTGGATCGAGGAACTCAGTTTACCTCGAGATTCGGGAAGAAAGTCCAAGAAGGTTTAGGAACCCGCCTAGATTTCAGTACCGCGTATCACCCTCAGACCGATGGACAAACAGAGCGAGTAAACCAAATACTCGAAGATATGCTGAGAGCCTGTGTGTTAGAATATGGATCTAAGTGGGAAGACTGTCTACCGTTTGCAGGATTTTCCTACAACAATAGTTACCAAGCCAGTTTGCAAATGGCCCCATTTGAATTCATGTACGGAAGAAAGTGTCGCACCCCTTTGAACTGGTCGGAAGTAGGAGAGAGTCAGATTTTCGGACCCGACATCCTCCGAGAAGCAGAAGAGAAGGTTCACAAGATTCGTGAGCACCTCAAGACCGCCCAATCCCGACAGAAGAGTAACGCCGACAAGAGACGTCGAGACCTCACCTTCAATATAGGAGATTTTGTTTATCTGAAAGTGTCGCCATTGAAGGGAATGCAGCATTTCCAACTCAAAGGAAAGCTAGCCCCCAGATATATCAGACCTTTCAAAATTCTGAACCGTCGAGGAGAAGTATCGTATCAACTGGAACTACTTGAAGAGATGTCAGCTGTGCACAATGTGTTCCATATCTCGTTACTTCGCAAATGTCTCGAAGTCCCCGAAAAGACCGAAGTGTTCAAAAATATCGATCATCGGACCATAGAGATCAACGATGACCTGACCTATCCCGAAGTACCCATCCGCATTTTGGAGGAAGCCTTTCGAACTACCCGAACCCAAAGCATCAAGTTTCTCAAGATTCAGTGGAGCAACCATACAGAAGAGGAAGCTACCTGGGAGCGCGAAGATCACATCAGGACGGAGTTTCCCGATCTCTTCAAATCCTAGGTAATCTTTTCGTCCTTTTTCAAATCTCGGGACGAGATTTTGTTTAAGGGGGGAAGGTTTGTAACATCCCAAAAATACTAAACTTGGATCATGAAAATCTAATCATCAAAATTAGGGTTAACAAAAACTTTCTAAAGGAAATCATGAATGCATGCATATGGGTATGCATGGATTTTGAAATCCTTTAAAACCACCTTGTTTGTTTGTTCCATTGCTTGTAAAATGTTTCTTAGGTGAAATAAACATCATCTAAAACATTTCCCACACTTTTACTAAAGACAAGTAAATCAAAACACATATATGAAATGAATGGTCACTTTGACCAATTTAACTCACATGCCTACTTTGGCTGTCTCAAACTTTCAGAACCTAGCAGAAAGTTTTCTGGATATTTGCACCCCTTGAATGTACTCAGAACAAAGTATCAAGGCCCACTTTGTGATCATCCAAAAACTTTCAAATGCATAGTTTAAATGACAATTCAAAATTGAATCTTTATCATATGGGAAGATCCCACTTTTTCAAAAACTATTCAAACAAGCTCAATTTTCAAAACCCAAGCATCTGTAGACTCACCAACACCAATCTAGCAAACCCACCAAAAATCAATTCAAAATTCAAAACTTGATTTCATGCGGCCATTTCATCAAACAGGTTGCAGACACAAATCAAACAAACATCAAACACTATTGTGAGCAGTGATTCTTTCCTAACTGGTTCCCCATTTAGCTCACACACAACTCAGTAGATCATCTAGGAAGATTAGCCAGGCACTAGCACCACTGTGAGCTTGCCATTGTCATCAATGGTGAATAGCCGAGCACCCTCTTGCCACCCCATAGTCGACAGCAAGCTAGGAGCAGCAGCAAGCCTAGCCAGCATGTCTAGGAGGCAGCCCACCGTCCACCGCCACTCACTGTCCCAGCCGCGAGCGTTGCCAAGCCCTGGACCACGCGCACAAGCCGCGCCCAGACCATGCCGAGCGTGCGCCAGAGCGCCACCCTCGACCATCACCCACAGACCGCGCGCCGCCGTCGCCGTGTGCATACACAATCCCCACTGACCCAGGAGGCCGCCAGACATCCCCGTTTGCCGCCCCGTGACGTACAACCACCGCCCGCCGTCGAAGACGCCGCCTCTGCCGTGCAGAGCACCGCCCGTTCCAGACCAAACCACACCGCCCCATGCCTCGAGACCATGTCGTTGAGCATCGCCAGGAGACACCACACCATCCCCTACCCTTGGCCATGCCTTTAGCCGCCTGTAACCTCGCCCCCGACAAGCTCACCGTGCGCCCCGACGGTCCCCTCGCTCGACTATAAATAGAGACCACCCCAGCCCGATTTCTTCACACCATCTCACTCCCCTCTCCTCACTGATCGTGCCACACCATTATCAGAGCAAGGCGAGAACCAACTCGCTGGAATTTCACTAGAGCCTGCCGCTGCCGGAGAAGAAGGGAGCCAGCGATTGGAGCCGCCCCAAGAGCTGCTGCGACCACCCCTGAGTTCGCCGTCATCGACTTCGTCGTTCGCCCGCCTCGCTGACCCTCGCCAGTACCCCGGTGAGCCCCCAGCGACCCTCACTGGCCGCGCTAGGTTTCGTTCTCGCCGGAGTTATCTCGCGTCGACGATGACTCCCAGCCGTTAGATTAGAACTAGATCGAACGATCCACGTCGTCCCATACCGCTTCGCCCAGCCCCGTGTCACTGACGAGTGGGGACACCCACTTAAGCAGCCCGCGGGAGCAATGCGCTTAGCAGGCCGGCCCAGTAACTTTTCCCGCGCAGCCCAGTTATTCAAATTAAACCTTTTTCTATTTCAATTCAAACACACTTCTGTACCCAACTTCAAAAATCAACCCAGATCGATTCAGTGCACCAAATTGAATGAAACCAATTTTGTTGGAAAGGTCTGTGAATGCTGAATCCAATCCCGTTGGATTCAAGTCATTTGGATCTATAGATCACCCATGGTAAAAATAACAAGGAAGAAGCTTTTCTACATTCAAACATTTTTCAAATTTAAACCATAATAGCTTTTGAGTTGATTCCAACTCTCAAAAATCACATTTAACAATACCTTTCAGAATATATAAAAATATATAGGTTTACTTGTAGAAATAATGTTCAAGGAATAAAAGAATGCTACATAAGCATTTCTAGCCACTTTATGTAATTAAAATAAAAGGGTAAAACCTTGTTAAATTGTGACACCACTTTAAATCACATTCCCATGGACTACAATATGTGGTGATGACATGTGTCAACATGATCCCATGTTGGGTTTGGAGAATATTAAATCTTAAGTAGTTTTTCAATGAGTAGAAATTACTTTTCTAAAAATCAAAGGAAGTAAATCAAGCCTTAACCTTGTAATGTTAGACATGATGCTAGATCATCCATAGGACCCTTGTGTGTGATGATTGCAAGTAGTTAAGTATTGTTTGGTGATTGTGTACCTCGTATTTATTTATAGACGCTGGTACCGACCAAGGATACGAGGAGGAAGGAGGATACTACGAAGAAGAAGCCGAGGAGAACTTCAACCACTGCTCTGCACAAGGCAAGCTAAAACTTGCAAGACACTCTACTTTAGCAAGCTAGTAACTATGCAAGTCTAAGACTACTAGTGAATGTGCAAGCTAACACTTGCAAGATACTTTACCTATGCAAGCCCATACTTGTTACTACACCTACTATATGCCTTAAGCATAAGTGATCACCCCCACTTGATAAACCAATCCTAGTTTTACTTGCAAGCTTCTTACCTTATTTCTTTATCAAAGCTTACTTAGAGCTAATTTAAGTGACTAGTAGATTTTGGAAAGATGCTGAAGGTTGCATAAAGAGCATAAAACTTGGCCTAAGTTAGAAACCTTGACATCAGCCTAAGACATGAGGTTGTACTTAGTTGAAACTCCACTAGTTACCACCCCTCATCATTACTACCCCCACCTGTAGATGCTAGTGCTAAGCATAAAACTTGATCAACTCTAGATGGGAATACTTGGTGGAAAAATGGTTATGAAAACCTTGGAATGATGGATCATTCTATTGCAATGTTTTGGACATGAGTTTCCAAACACTTGAGAACTTTGGTGATAAAAATGTTGAGGCATGAGCCTTAGCCCTTTATAAAACTGATGGTTGTCTGGATGCGATACCATTCCAATTTTATCGTACAACCACAATACCCGAATATTGGGTAGGGCTTGACTGGAAACTTATATTCCTTAGTATTAGTTCCCTCACGGCCAAGGTTTGAGCTGAGGCTACCTTGTGAAGATTGTCCACCTGTGCATTACCCAAGATGACAGTTGGTCATGGTTGGGAGGCCAAACTCATAGGAGAGGTGCTTATACTAGGGCGCGTAATCGAAAGGTTAGGATTGATTATCTGCATACTGAGTATGGTGAATTCAGGATTTGTTCCTGACGGATGTATCGAATATTGTGGTGAAAGTGTACAATCTCTGCAGAGTGTCAAACTATTCGAATAGTCGCGTCCGTGGTTATGGACAGTTGGAGTGGCCATAATGTTCCCCCGTTAGACTTTTCAAAATGACCTTTGAAATGAACTAAGATTTTGACTTGACCACAACAGAGTTGTGATATGAAATACAAGTTCCCGACTAGGAATTATAAAATTGTGACTAGCTTTAGAACTCAGTAGAGATAAATCTGGCTTTTGCAAAAACAACCCTAGAGCCTAGTGTCCTATTATCCAAAAACCCCCTTTACCTATTAGTATTAGTTTGCGAGTACTTAAAGAGTACTCATGGCTTTGTCCCTGGCTATTCCCATGGCCAGACTATGAAGAGGAGTACCTGGAAGATGGACCCCAGGAAGGTTACGACAACTAGGATCATCTCCCATCGTCAGCATTGCCTGTGACCCCGAAGATGGAGCTTCGCCTACGCTACCGTTATTATTATGTATTCTGCTGCTTGATGTTGTATTAAGAACTGGATCATGAGATCCCTATTTGTGTAAGAACTTATGTATCGTTTGTAATGGATGATGTACTATGGTATCCAATTCTGTTATGTCTCGCAAAAATGGTAATCCTGGGATTGCGAGGTATGGCATAACAGGCATCTAGGATTGAAAAATCTGGGTGTTGACAGTGTGTATCATAGAGAACCGCCAAAGGGGTTCCCCTTGCACATGATACAGGAGCTATCCCATAACCAAAATGACAAGGCAAGCAGATAGTGAGCATCTCAGCGATCTTTTTATTTACTATGTGCATATATTTTTATGGAGGATGCTTCACAGATAGCTCATTATGGTGATGCTACAAGTTTCCACCATGATTAGGCATGGCTTAGGCTAGCGGCCCAGGCGTTTATCTAACACACATACATAACTCCATGGACTTACAAGCTTCCTCTTTATTTCACACCAGTGACATCCATAGACAAAAGAGCATGATATCAACTGTGTACAAAGTACAAGTGCAATGTTGAAAACGTTACCCATGACAGCATGGTTCTGCTAATTCCAATGTATAAGTGCAAGAATATACAAGTTACATGACACAATGGTTCAAGTTTATTAGGGGAAGGAATATAAAATGTGCCATCAAGTTTGTGAGAGATTTAATCACTAAGTTTTCACATAACAAAATACTTTTTAATTGGAAGGTAGATGAAAACAAGAATATACTTGGAATGGTGTAACACACCATGCATAGGAATTTATAGTGGACACTTTGAAATAACTTGGTTTCTTGGGAGTTGGATGCATGAGTTGAGCTTACTCAATACAAGTGGAGGCTAGCAAAAGACTGGGAGCGACCAACTAAGAGAGCAATAATGGCCATAATCATGCAGAGCGACAAAACATTACTAATAAAAGCATAAAGTGGTACTACAAGTCAAGGACTAAATGATCATAGAGGCTATGGTGACTTATTCATAGTCATAACTGGTGTGAGCATGTGCCAAGTCAACCCAAACAAAGCATCAAAGGAGAATACCACAATACTATGCTTTTGTATGCTAAAACAATGCATGATTCCTTCAAGGCACATTAAGAAATCTTAATTGTTTGGAGCAATTCATGCTACTGCAATAATCACTAAGCATAGGGTCAAAACAACATCTAGCATGACATGATAGAGTCTAGGCCATAGTCAAAGCAATCTCCCTTTTGTACCACTATAAGCATGAAACTTCCTACTCTTTTCCAACACCAATCAACTTATTTGAAACAACTCACAAAGATAATAATCAATAAAGATAAGTGAGATTGTCTCAGAAATCCACAAAGAACTAAAAAGTTCTAAGTTGAAAGCACAAGAAAACTAAGGCTAAACACAGTGCTAGCAAAAGAGAACACTCATAGAACAATAAGAGTGAAAACTAGAGTGTTCTAGGCAATGAAAACAGAATATGTCTCTCTCCAAAAGAAGTGTGTTGTGATCCAACCAAACTAAGAAAACAAAAACCAAAAATGAAAACTAAGACGCTCCAAGAACAACACAACAGTGCATGAAACAATAAAAATAAAGTGTCTAGAAAGACCTGAGATTTTAATTGATGAAGAAGGGGATGCCTTGGGCATCCCCAAGCTTTGACGCTTGTACCTGTTGAATATTTCTTGGGGTGACACGGGGTGACATCCCCAAGCTTTATATTTTGTCCATTCTTCATCTCATTACATCATTCTTTCTCTACACCTGAAATTTTTCCTTCATACAAAACTTCACACAATCGTCATTAGCAACATTAGTGTATTCAAAAGATAATAGACCTTTGGGTTTAGCTTTATAACAGAAAAACCTTCACTAAAAAACACAAGCTACTGTAGCAATTCCCTCAAAAAGCTTAATTTCCCAAAAAGAACCCAAAAAGGAATCAATAAGAAGCAAATGCAAATAATGGCAGAAATCTATCAAAACAGACCAGCAGGTAGAAACCGATTTTTTCGAAAATCTTTTTTTGCTCAAATAAAAAAGTGTTAAACTAACTAAAGTTATCTAAAATACTGGGGGATTTATTCGTAAATTATCAGCTCAATCCGACTTATATAGACTCCTCATGAATTTTTATGGTGGAGCACAAAAATCTGTTTCAGGACAGTAACTCCCCAAATCTTACTTCCCTCTCATTAGAGGTCATTCTTAGCACAAAAAGCAAACAAAAGGATAAGGAGAGGTCATTACTAAAGTAATAACTTCCAAGACTCAATAAAACTCTTGGGTTATCTCCCAACAAGTACTTTTCTTTAACGCCTTTAAGTTAGGCTTGATAGTTTCAGAAGATGCTCACATATGAAATATGAATTGAAGTAAAAGGGAGCATCAAGAAGAAAATTCAAAACACATTTAAGTATAACCCACTTCCTATGCATAGGAATCTTGTAAAGAAACAAGTCATGAAAGCACAAAACAACAAGCATAGGAAAGCAAAACAAGTGCAACTTCAAGATTTTCAACATAAAGAGGGGAAACTTAATATTTTTGAGATACATAAAACCATGTTTCCCTCTCTCATAATAACTTTCAGTAGAAACATGAATAAAATTAATAATATAACTATCACATAAAACATTCTTATCATGAGACACATGCATAAAATGATTATTACTCTCCACATAAGCATAGTCATTCCTATTAATTGTAGTGGAAGCAAATTCAACAACATAGCTATCACTATTATTCTCATCACCATAATCATCAAATATAGGAGGAAGATTGTAATCACAATTAACTTTCTCCTCAATAGTAGGTGGACTGAAAATATCATATGCATCATTGTAATCATCATATATTGGAGGTTTGGTATCATCATAAGCAATAGAATAGCTATCTTCCAAAGATGGGGAACTAAAAAGATCATTTTCATAAAAACTAGCTTCCACAAGATTAGACGTTTCCATAGCATTAGCAATAATGGTGTCCAAAGAATTCATACTAATAACATTGCTATTAGCATGCAAATAAAGCTCCAGAGGTTTTTTAATTTTCTATTCAAACACTTCATGTCCTAACTCAATATAAATACTATAAAGATATCTATTTTTTTTGTTTTCCATTAAGCCTAACTAGTGAAAACAAGAAACAAAAGACAAAACTGCAGAATCTAAAGGAAATAACTTCGAGCACTCACACCGGAGGATGTGAGTACCTTTTACCTTACCTCCCCGACAACGGCGCCAGAAAATACTTTTGATGGAGCTTGACGTGGAGGAAAGGCAAAATCCCAAAACCTCCTCGGCAACGGCGCCAGAAAATAGCTTGATGTCTACACACTTATATTCTTGTAGACAGTTGTTGGGCCTCCAAGTGCAGAGATTTGTAAAACAGCAGCAAGTTTCCCTTAAGTGGATTACCCAAGGTTTATCGAACTCGGGGAGGAAGTGGTCAAAGGTATTCCCTCTCAAGCAACCCTGCAATCAAGATACAAGAAGTCTCTTGTGTCCCCAACACACCCAATACACTTTTCAGGTGTATAGGTGCACTAGTTCGGTGAAGAGAGAGTGAAATACAAGCGGTAACGGTGCCAGAAAATAGCTTCTGACTTGTTTTTGACGTGGGGTAACGTGTGTAAGTGAAGTAAAGACTAAAGCAAGCAAACATGCAACAGATCTAGTTGTCAATGGTGTTTCAATGTTTAGAACAAGGCCTAGGGATCATACTTTCACTAGTGAACACTCTCTCATATAAATATATTCTCTTCATGATACTTCTCTTAACTAATCTCCGGTTGGTGAACTCTAATCCATGGTAGGGCTATAAAAGCACACCTCAAAGTCCACCTTCCCCAATCTAGATAACCCCACAGTGTCACCTTGAGCGCTAGATGGTTCCAACAAACACCATAATTTCATAGAGACAACCAACTCAAAATATACTCATGATAAAGATATATGTAACCTAGCTTAAGTGCCACACACGACGTGCACGCTGTCACTTTCACACAAGTGGGGAAAAGCATATATCTATTAAAGCATGATGAGTATTTATGTAGACTCAAGCCTAAATTCCACCATGGCATGCACGCTGTCACTTTCGCACACATGGGGAGAGCAGAGATCTATTGAAGCACTTGAGTAGCAAGGTACATCTACTTGATTACAAAGCTCATGACCACAACAAGATCATGCATAGAGAGAGATGAACACATAGCTACCGTTAGAGCCCTTAGCCTCGAGGAAGAACTACTCCCTCCTCATCATGGGAATCAGCAACGGTGATGAAGATGGAGATGGAGATCGATGGAGATGGCTTCGGGGGCACTTCCCCGTCTCAGCAGGGTGCCGGAACAGAGACTTACTGTCCCCCGAATATCCCCTTCGGTGGCGGCGGCGCTACAGAGGTTTTCGTGGATTTCTTCTAGATGTATGATGGATGATTTACGGTTTTCTCCCCGGGGGATTTTTTATAGGCGAAGGAGGCAAGGTCGGTGGAGGGCCAGGGGCCCACACCTCCTGTAGGCGCCACCAGGGCTTGCCTACGCCTGGGGTGGGGTGCGGCCACCCTAGTTCCCTACTCCGTCTCTGCTTCGTGGTTCCGTGTTGGTCCGAGAAAATAATGACTTTGACTTTTGTCCCGTCCAATTCCGAGAATATTGATTTTCTGTCTTTCTAGAACCAAAAACAGAAGAAAACATGCAACTGGCACTGTGGCATCTTGTTAATAGGTTAGTACCAGAAAGTCATATAAAAATACCTCAAAGTAAATACAAAACAAAGCAAAGTAGATACTAAACAAGCATGGAGCATCAAAAATTATAGATACGTTTTCGACGTATCAAGCATCCCAAGCTTAACTCATGCTCGTCCTCGAGTAGGTAAGTGATAAAAAGAATAATTTTTGAGGTGACGTGCATCATCACAATCAAGATTAAACCGATTGCAAGTATTGAAATCTGGGATCAAAGAACTCTAAACACGAGCATGAAAGATGAAGTTCTAATAGTAAGACAAAGCAACTATGCATGTAGCATGAAAGGTTACAAACAAAGATCATGAATAACATGCATTGAAAAGTGTTTGTTTGTTTCACATATAGAAAACATAGCATAGTGGCATTCAGCTTGTCCCTCATGGAATAGCAAATAAATGCATATGACACCTTCAAAGTTCATAAGAGTGACTAGATACAGATAGCACAAGAACAAGAATATCACAATATGCACCAATTAATAAGTTTTGGGACACTGCACACATAATGGCAACTATGCTCTCTTAATGGTGCCTAAAGGTAGTAGGTGGAGACTCAATATAATAGTGGAAGAAAGGCCCTTCACAAAGGGAAGCAGGTATTTCAAGTTTCAAAAAGATCTTCCAAATATTATGGTACTTGTTAGCTTCCAGCCCTCATTGCCTCTATCATAAGCATCTTGAAGTGATTAAGGTTAAAGTGAACAAACTATGGAGTATATGCTTGACAAAGTATAAGTTGGCAATCTCATGTCCCTTGAATACGAGGGCCACACCTCATGCTACTCAACTTTAGTCACCTGTAAGTTCTTGTCATAGTAAGTACGTGTGTATCATAGAGAACAGCCAACGGGGTACCCCTTTGTAAGATCCCACCTTTATAAAGGTAAGGATCCCTGTGATTGCAATGCTAGTCCCTGGATCAACTGCTAGCATCCACAGTTTAAGATGAAGTACACAGAAACAAAGGTCATTATTACAATGTCATTCCAGAGATAACATAGTCTTTTACAACTCCATAGCCATAGGTTAGTACAAGAGTTTAACTTAACAATATAAAATAGAAGTCTTCATCTTCATGTGCCACAGGAAAGCATGTTGAGTGTAGACTCATAACCCCTAATCATCATCAGAGTAACCTGCAACATCACAAGTTACAACCACAGTGGGTCAATACATTGGAATAGTATTGACAAGTGATACCTTAGTAGAATATTAACATCTAGTTACTACATGAATTTGGCTAAGTGTAGCTTAGGCTTGCTTTGCTCAAAATAGGTTTTACCTATTAGTTGAAATCACTAAGTTCTTCTTTGACAAATCTTTCCCAAGGAACCACCAATAGAAATTGGTGAACCTTCACCCTTGTTCAACCACAAGTTTTAACTTAGAAAATTGGGATGAGGAGATTCTTGATAGCTTCCATGTCGTGATGCTCAAATTGTCTAATACCAAGGACATGGCTAAGTACTTAGATTCTTCCATCTGTAGAGGTTGTGCACTTTCCCCACAAGACTTGATTTTAACCAAGACATGACCTTTCAGAAGCCTTCCCTTAGACCAAATGGACGCGTTCCAACCTATCATCCCACTACCACCAACTGTCCAAATGGCTAAGTTATTGCAACCTATATGATCCAGGCAGATCCCATAATGCCATGTGGCTGCACTAGAAGCTTCTTAACATTTGGCATCTCAAATCCCTTTGTTCCTGGGTGCCTTTCCACAAGTGAGATACACAAGGTAAACCATAGAAATGGGCCTTGTGTAACCACTCAACACAAACCATTCTTTCCATTCCACCCAGGTGTTTCATTCACTTAGTTGTTTTATTAAGAAAAAACATAAGTCAAAGACTTAACAATATTTTCCATAGCATGAATATATTCCACCCTTGGTTGCTATTAGCTAGGCTAAGCATGGCAATAACAAGTATCTTAACTTAGAGGAATTTATAACATTTCTACAACTACTAGGATTTCCCAAGCATAGCATATAGATACTTAGCAAAATATTCATGCAGGCCCTATACAAAATATTTCTAATGCATAGTATAAAATATTGGGACATAAATATGAAGCACCACTTGCCTTGGTAGTTGGGGGAGTAGCAACAATCCTCACAATCACAATCACCACTAGCACCAAAATCTACACATAAAATGATAGCACCAAATTCACATATCAAAATTAAACAAGCAAAAATATATGAATGCATGCAAATGCTATGTGATGATTTTCTAAGTCAAACAAGACAAGTATACATTACTGAATCACAAACAAGACAAATACACACTAATTAAACTTTATTTAGTCTTTAAATCATTTTTCAAATAATTTCTATACTCAAAATAAGCATATAAATGTATCTGAAAAATAACCAAATTTCTAGAAGCAAATCATTAAAAAAAAATTGCATGGTTGGATATAATTCTTTCTCCTGATTCCAATGATATAAAATTTACAAATTTTGAACGTGTGGATCAAAAGTTATGAATTTTGCAAGTTTGAACAACTAATAGATCTAATTTCTGATTTTAAATCTAAACTCAGGCCACGCGACAGCTCCTGATTGGACGGTACCGGTTCACGCTGGATCATGCTCGCGGGCCGTTGGATCTAACTAACTGCGCATGGCCCAGATCAAATCTTACCGTTTCGCTACAGATCTAATCGCGGCCTTAGGATTTAGATCCAATGGACCAGGTCCAACTAACCAAGAACTGGCGGCGCAAATGGTTGCTGGTGGCGGCGCTACTGCCGGCGGCGCTCCGGTGATTCCAGAGGGAACTAGGGGCTGGGTAGGGGCTTACCAGACTCGTGTGAACACGACGGTGCTCAAGGTGTTGTTGGCATGGACGGGGGCGTGCTGTAGAGGTTGTTGGGGCTCGTCTCAGTTGCGGACGACGTCGGGTTCTTGCAGACGATGATGTTGCCGATGATATGGACCGCCCTAGCACGAATCAGATGTGTCAGGAGGTGCGCAAGGTCATGGCGAACACGATAGTATCGAGGAGGAAGCAAGGGGCGCTCGGAGATTACCGTGATTTCTCACCGGAGATGAGGGAGGCGTCGGGCACTTGCGGTGGTTGTCGAATCCATCAACCTAGGTCACGAGCAGACAAAACAAAGGCATGACACTAGTCGCGTGAGCAAGCGGATCATGCTAGCGTGAACGTGACAGGGTGGGGTGGACGGAGCTCACCGCAATGTGTCACCGGAGATGCTCGGGCAACGGCTTTGCAGACTGAATTCTGGGCAGCCCTGTGGCGGAGAGATTGTGACGAGTGAGGGGAAAGACTCGCGGTGTGGAGAGGCTTAAGTAGACGGAGGCTCGGCGAGAAATGCTCGCTGAATCAATGGCATTTACGCCGCGCTATCAACGGCAGCAACAACAGCGGCAACGCGGTCTGTCACGTGATTTGGGGAAGACGACGACGTGGCGTTGGGGCCACTGGTCAGCGACTGCGGGGTTGGTTCGACGCGGGTGAGAGAAGGAGCAGAGGGGGAATGGCCCGGGTGGGATGGTTCCTGTACTGGGCCAAAATGGCAGCGCCGGCCTTTTCCACTTTCTTTTATCTTTTTATATTTCTAATTTGATTTTCTAAAAACATTTTCAAATGATTTTCAAACCAAAATGAATTCAAATTTGTTCTGAATTTTTGTAGGATGGATCCAGCTCTTAATTGAGCATTAGCACTGTTGTTCACTCAAACTTACTTTGGTCCTTTGAAATTTTAAAAGAAAACAGTGCCTTTACCATTGTTTAATAAAGGTATAAAAATGGTTTTGAATTCATTCTTTGTTTTGAAAAACTTTGTCCAATCTTTGGAAATTATCAAACAAACTTAGGATCAAATAACTTTGGTTTAAAACAAATAATCTCATACTAGAGAGTAGCATTGGGTCAATGTCTTGCTTACATAAAATGATAGATCACAAGTTTCTGATTTTTGAGGAAAAGATCCTAAGATGAGTATGAATGCATGAATGATGTGCAAACTTTGAAAACATGACTTTAGGGATGTTACAAATCTAACCCCCTTAAGGTGAATCTCGCCCTCGAGATTCGGATTGGCCAGCAAATAGGTGAGGGTGGTCTTTCCGAAGGTCATCTTCTCTTTCCAATGTTGCTTCTTCTTCGGTATGATGGTTCCATTGAACTTTGCAGAACTTGATAGTCTTTGTCCGAGTAACTCTTTCTGCAGTCTCAAGAATTTTGATAGGCTTTTCCTCATAAGTGAGATCACTTTCCAATTGGACCTCCTCCAAAGGTATAGTATCCTTCCAAGAAGTCTCTTCCATCTCTGGATGGAATTTCTTTAGCTGACTCACATGAAACACATTGTGAACGGCAGACAATGATTCCGGCAATTCAATCTCATAAGCTACTTCTCCTTTACGACTTAGAATATTGAATGGTCCAACATATCTTGGGGCCAATTTTACTTTGACTCCGAACCTCTTCACTCCACGAAGTGGTGACACTCTAAGATAAGCTCTATCACCCACTTCATAGGTGACTTATCTATGCTTAGGATCTGCGTAGCTCTTCTATCGGGACTGTGCTACCTTCAATCTATCCTTTACTAGCTTGACTTTCTCTTCAGCCTCTTTGATTAGTTCTGGTCCGAACAAATTTCTTTCTCCCACACCATTCCATAGCAATGGGGTAGTACACTTTCTTCCATAGAGAAACTCAAACGATGCCATCTCAATACTGGCTTGATAGTTGTTATTGTAAGAGAATTCTGCGTAAGGCAGACTTTCATCCCAACTAGCTCCATAGTCTAAGGCACATGCCCTCAACATATCTTCTAGAATCTGGTTGGTCCTTTCCGTCTGTCCATCAGTCTGAGGATGAAAAGCAGTGCTGAATTCCAAACTTGTTCCCAATGATTCATGCAGTTGCCTCCAAAAATGAGAAGTGAACTGAGTTCCCCTATCAGACACAATACTCTTGGGTACTCCATGCAGACATACAATCCTATTCATATAGATCTTGGACAACTTATCACTTGTATAGGTTGTCTTCACGAGTATGAAATGAGCCACTTTAGTGAGGCCATCCACTACTACCCAAATAGAATCATATCCTGACTTGGTCCTTGGCAATCCGGTGATGAAATCCATGCCAATCTTGTTCCACTTCCAATCAAGAATAGGTAGTGGTTGTAACAACCCTGCTGGTTTCTGATGTTCCGCTTTCACTCTACTACATACATCACACAAAGCAATATGTTCAGCGATGTCCTTCTTGAGATTATTCCACCAAAATCTTTCCTTCATGTCCATGTACATTTTGGTGTTACCCGGATGAATGGAATATGGTGAGTTGTGGGCTTCCTGTAGAATCATTTTTCGAAGCTCCGTTGCGGAACTCAGGTACGTTTTCCATACCATAAAGTACCTTGTTCGTCTTCTTGGAATCCTTTGGACTTTCCCTTGCCAATCTTTTCCTTAATCTCTTCAATTTCCTTATCCGTCTTTTGGGGTTCCTTGATCTTGTCCAACAAGGTGGGTTGAACATCCAATGACATGAGATGTCCTTCAGGCACAATCTCTAATCCGAGGTCTCTAAATTGGGCACACAGATCATCTGGCAACTCTCCCTTAGTAAGGCCATTCACAAATACCTTACGGCTTAGTGCATCCGCTACAACATTTGCTTTACCGGGGTGGTATTGCAAACTCAAGTCATAGTCCTTGATGAGTTCTAGCCATCTTCTTTGTCTCATGTTGATTTCTTTCTAAGTGAAGATATACTTAAAACTTTTGTGATTTGTGAACACTTCACATCGCTTTCCCAAAAGATAATGTCTCCTTGTTTTGAGTGCATGGACAACAGAGGCTAACTCCAAATCATGGGTAGGGTAATTTACCTCATGAGTTTTGAGTTGTCTCGAGGCATAAGCTACAACTTTCCCTTCTTGCATCAGAACTGCACCTAATCCATGATGAGATGCATCACAATAAACTTGGAAATCCTTCTCCAAATCTGGCAGACATAAGACTGGTGCTGTCACTAGTCTCTTCTTCAATTCTTGGAAACTGAGTTCACATCCTTCAGTCCAAGAAAATTTCTTGTCTTTCTTTAGTAACTCCGTCATTGGCTTAGCTACTTTGGAGAAATTCTCAATGAACCTTCTGTAGTATCCTGTCAAGCCAAGGAAACTACGAACTTCCTTCACTGACTTAGGAGATTCCCATTCAGTTACAGCTGACACTTTTGCGGGATCAACTGCTACACCATCTGCTGACACAACGTGTCCAAGAAATCCAACTTCATTCAACCAGAATTCACACTTAGTTTTTCCTAGCCTTTATATGAGAGGCTGTGTCCTGGATCCACCTTAGTTTTTCCTATAATCCGCCGTGAGTAAGGATGGCACTGGATCCTCCGTGAGTTTGGATTAATAGTAATAACAACTTTTAACCTCTCCGGCTGTGGATCCAGGACACAGCCTCTCATATAAAGGCTAGTAGGATTCGACGAAGAGGACACCTTAGTTTTTCCTACAATCCTCCGTGAGTAAGGATGGCACTGGGCAGGGTATGGGTAGGGTAGAGAAATACCATACCCATACCCGTGTAGTTAATGGGTAGAAAATTTACCCATACCTGTACCCGCAGGTATAAACTTTACCCATGTCCATACCCGATGGATACCCGTACCCATTGGATACCTGGCGGGTAGATCGAATAGTCTACAAGTTATTTACAATTTTACATTCATCAATAGCATATTTGACAAAAAAAACAACTATCTCTACTCAATAATAGGTCTAGGAGTACATGAAAATTATTGAAGTTTAGAAGTCGCAATATCATACTCTTCCCTAGGCTAATCGGGCGTATAGGTTGAAACTCTATAGATAATTTTTATATGTTTGTTTAAACGGGTAGGGTATGGATATACCCGCGGGTACAAGCCTATACCCATGTCCGTACCCTTGACTTAACGGGTAGGGTATAGGTATCACCCATGGATATAAAAATGTGCCCATACCTTGCCCGTGTGGGTATGGTACCCGTAGGTAAAATTGCCATCCTTAGCTGTGAGCTAGACGCAACTAGTGAACCGCGATTTTGTAACCGAGTTTTCTAAATAATCAGACTACATCGACTTCCTTGTTTGTCTGATCATCCGATGAAATCCCCGACGCTCTCTTTTCCACGAAACCCTAAGCCCATAATAATGGGCATTGCCGAGGTTACCCCTCACCACTCAGACTCAGGAAGTTTCTCAAGCTGAAAAGATATAAAACATCAGCACAACCAAATCAGGATCATGGGATGAAGAGCAAAGGTATAAGACAAAGTTGAAAAGTTTACCGGAGACAGAGGTCGGTCAGCTGTAAACATCTTCATGGAGATTCCGGGATCTTCTTATTTACCCTCTCCTTGATCAAATATTGCATTCGGTTCTTGTAGTCCTTCGCAGCAATGAGCATCAAAAAAACCTTCGTGCTGTGCTTACGGTCTCCGGTGACCGTATGCATCAGGCAGTCACCACAGTACTATAGTGGCTGAATCTAGCAATCCAGCCAGCAGTGGATCAAGTCAGATCCGTGAGACCTCGATGCTTCATCAAAAATTAAATCTTCCTCATAGAAAGGATCAAGTCTTTGGAAAGCTCCGGCGCTTCGGCGTCCCATGAATCTTTGAGGGGAGCAGCGCCGTTGATGAAAGCCATAAGACCTTCTATCTTTTGAGGATCTGGCATATCTTTATGATAAAGAATGTCTAGGCCCATCTTTTTACCGACTCATTAGCGTTAATCCTAGGATAGACTTGGTCTCTCCTAAGAACTAGGCTAAGAGTGCCAGTGATATCAGGAACTCTAGAACTAATGGAATTCTTCCGGGTACCATAGTAATACCAGACGAGAGTGAGATTTAGCCTAATGCCTAAAAATCCTTCACTAAGAGCAGCGTGAGTGCTAAGCTCAAGTTATTAATTAGGAGGGAGGTTATGAAGTTGCATACTGTATGTAAGACCCCACCTTTATAAGGTAAAGGTCCCTGTGATTGCAATGCTAGTCCCTGGATCGAATAGCTAGCACCCATAGTTTAAAATGTAATATCAAGAAACAAAGGTCATATTACAACTTATAACCAGGAATAAAATAATTCATTACAACTTACATAGCTCATATGGCTATCTTATTACAAAGCAGCGGATATAACTATATAGCATGGAGTCCTTTATCTTCATGTGACATAGACAATCATGTTGGTTGTAGACTTGTAATCCCTACTCAACAAACTTCACTAACATCAAACAAACCTAAAACATAATAAGTTGCAGCCACAAGGGTCAATATATTTGAATTGTATTGGCAAGTGATATCATATTGATATGGAGAATCTATCATTTACATGAATATTTGGCTAAGTGGAGTTTTGGCTTGCCTTTGCATAAAATAAGTTTTCCCTGTCCTTTGAAAATAGTTTTATCTTTTTCAAAACATTTCATCACACAATGGCACACTAGATACACACCAGGTGCTTCCCTTGTTCACCCAACAAGTTTTAACTTAGAGAAATTGGGATGAGGAGATCCTTGATCATTTCAATGTCTTTGATGCTCAAAATGTCCATTACCGGGAACACGGCTAAGTACTTAGGTTTTACCCTCTCGAGAGGTGGTGCACTTTTACCACAAGACTCGACATGCATTGAGACAAGAATTTTCAGAAACAATACCTTAGACCACCATGGACGCGTTCCACCTATCATCACTATCATCAACTGTCCATCTGGCTGTAGTCAAGGCAGAGCTCATATGCCATGTGGCTGCACTGGTAGCTTCTCAACACAAAACATCTCAAATATCTTTGTTCCTGGGTGGCCATCCACAAGTGAGATACACCAGGGTAAACCATAGAAATGGGCCCTGAGTAACCACTCAACACAAACCAATCTTCCCATTCCACCCAGGTGATTCATTCACATAGTTGTTTTATTAATCAAAAACAGTCATAGACTTTGCATAATATCATAGCATGAATATTCCACCCTTGAATTCTAATAGCTAGGCTAAGCTTACTAGCATAACATGTCTCTTAACTTAGGAATATTCCTACCAAGATATATTCTATAGGATCTACTATAGAATAGCAATATATAAAAATAGTCCTATCATCCATACTTCAAAAATATCACTAATGTAATTTTGAAAAGATAGGACTTTTGATGACCAAAGTATCACTTGCCTTTTTAGTAGATAAACTAGGTGCACTACTTGATCTTGCAATTGTCACACTCTTCAAAGTTCACTACAATTCAATCAAGCAAGGTACACATTCAAAACTAGCATTCAAACAATTCAACACAAAACAATAAAAACAAGAAATGCATGCAAGCATGCAAAATGGTTGTTTTATTGAAAAAATGTTTCCTAACAAGAGTCTAATCATTTTAAAACACCTACTGGTCTTTTATATAAGTGGGAATTCATTTAAAATGAAGTTAGTGAAAAATAGGTCTCTTAAATCATTTTTCTTTTACTAGAAATGCTTTTATTCAAAGGAATAATTCCTATTGTTGACAAAATATATTTTTATATTCAAATGTTAGTGTTTAGGGTCAGAGAGTTTAAAACAAAACCATTTGCAAAAGGTTTCACTCAAAAATCATTTCTTGAACAATTTTTATACTCAAAATAGTCCTACAAATGTTTCTACATAAACACCTAATTATTCAGAAGCAATTGACCAAACCAAGGCCATGGTTGCAAATATTTCATTTTCCTGAATCCATTGATATAAAATTTGTAATTTTTGGACAAATAGATCAAAAGTTTTGGATTTTACAAACTCAAACATCTAATAGAACAAATATTGGTTTTCGAAACAGAGTCTGGCCACGTGTCTGTTTCTAATTTGCCCATACCGCTTCGGGTGGATTGAGCAATGAGAACCGTTGGATCTAATTAGAATCGCACAGTGCAGATGGATCAATACCCCTTCGCTTAAGTGATATGTTTAATCCCTTGGATCTAAATCTAACAGTCCTAAGCGCACTGACCAAGATCTGGCAGCGCTGGCGGCGGCGCTCTATCAACGGTGGTCCGACGATCCTAGGGTGCAAGGGGGGGGGGGGTAAAGGGCTCACCAGGTTCACAGGGACATGACGATGCTCAACGTGGCAGTGGTTGGCGAAGGGGCGCACGAGGTCGTCGCCAATTTCTCGCCAGAGCTTGCGTCGACGTCGGGTGCGTACTGTCGTCGGACGCGAGCGCCTGGGGCATAAGAAGGCAAGGCAACGTGTCAAGGAGATTCGCATGGTTGCAGAGGTTGTGAGGGGACCTACGAGAGGGCAAGGTGTGCGATGATTCGTCGGCAACCTCTCGTTAGAGTTGAGGCAGTCAACGGTGGCGCACGGGCGAGGACAGAGATGAGCCTCTGGGCCACGAGAGAGTAAACAGTTTGTGTCGGCAAATGTGCACGATGATGACAAACAAACTAGTTTGAACCAGAGAGCAAGGGGAGGCGTGTGCCCACCGGAATTTGTTGACGAGATCGTCGGAGACAATGGCTGTTCGAGCAAGAATTCGTGCAGCCTGGGGGATCTCGAGGTGTGGTGTCTGAGGGGAAATGGAGAGGAGCGGGAGGCGATTAAGATAGCATGGTCGGGGGTAAGAATTACTGCGGATTTAAGCGAATTCACGCGACTTAATTTGTCCAGAAACGACGAGGAGTAAAGGAGGGCGGGTTTTGCGTGGGGGTTGAAGACGATGACGTGGTCGTGGGGTCGAGCGGTCAGTGAGAGGGGGTGGGGTGAGCGCAGGGTGAGAAAAGTCCAGTTGGGAGAGGTGAGTGGCCCGGGTGGGCTATGTGCTGGGCCTAGGGTTTGCTGGCTGGGCCTAGTTCGCAGGTAGGGTTTGTTTCCTATTTTTTTTCTGATTCTTTTTCTTTTCCTGATTTCTGGTTTTATTTGAATCACTTGTTTTAAACAACAATTTGATTTCAAATCCTTTCCAAACTTTCAGTAGGTTTTTATACCAGTTATTTAGTGTGTTTAAAACTGCACTTTGGAATATTTCAAATATTCTCTTATGATTTAATATTTTTTTAAATTAGGCATTTTGTCTTTATTTAAATACAATTAAATATGGTTCAACTCCATATAATTTTATTTAAATAATGTTTTATTATTTTATTTTATTTGAATTACCTTTATTCCATTTTCTTATGGATTTGGCCAAGATTTAAATTGTCTTTTAAATATTTCTTATTTATTTATTTCCCTCTTTGTCTTATAAAATTCATATCTTTTTATTTATAGCTCCAAAATTGGTGATTCCACTTTGTATAATTTTATTTAATATTTATTTATCTTTTTAAATCCCTTTAGGATTACTTTTGCTCATAATTTGGTGTTGATTTTAGTTAGGAGCCTTATTAGTCTTGGAATTACTTTCTTTTATCTTATTAAATTCATAAGTTTTTATCCATGGCTCCAAATTGAATGAAATCACTTCCCATGGTTTTATAATATTTATGTTTACCAATTTTTGGTCATTTAGAAATGTTTGTTTCTGAATTTTTATATGGAACAAATCCATAGTATTGGAGTGATCTTGGAAATGATCTATTCCATTAGGGTTTTAGGGTTTTGGTTTAACTTTTCCCAAATTCTTTTAAATTCAAGATATTTTCCTTGCAGGGATGCATTTGATCTTTGGAATATTTGTTTGTTGCTTTCTTATTCAAATTTTGTTCAAGTAGGGTTTTGATGTTTCCATTTAGAAGCAAAAAGTTTCTTTTCACCCTAAATTTCAACATTTGTTTCTTTTGTTTATTTATTTTTCACATTTCAAAATTTGGAAATTTTTGGGATGTGACAGACTACCACCCTAAAAAGGAATCTCGTCCCGAGATTCAGGAAGGCTAGAGGTTACAAGTTGGCTTCAAGACAACTAGGTTACTACCACCCTTAAAAGATTTTTTAACTAGATTGCATCTTGGCTTACTTGGTGTCTTAATGTAACTTCTCTGGACAGTTGTTTGCATAGTGTCCCTTGTTACCACATTTTAAACATGTGACAAGGTTGATGTCCTTTCCAAATTTTCTTCTCTTGGTCTCCTCCTTTTCTAGACAATTTGATGCAGAATGGCCTAGCTCTTTGCATTTGTGGCACATCACTTGGCTAATATCTCTCTTTATCTTTGGTATCACTATCTCTTGTTTGCTTCCTTGGCTCTTATTATTTTTGGGTCTCTCCAAAGCTAGGAGTTCTCTTAGTTCATGTTCTTCATATTTCACCACAAATGTGGGAAAACTTCCTCGGTTCTTAGAACGGTTCCTAGGATAACGCCCATGTTTCCTCTTTTGTCCACCATAGTGGGTTACAATGTATGGAGGTGCATACTGAGGTTTGACTTTGTCCTCATCCTTCTTGGTTGAGGTTGTACCTTCATGGGTGTTTCCAAAGACTTGACATTTTCCATCCTTAGCTTGATGTTTCATCTCTTGAACTATAGGATACATGTGGCATTGGACAGGGACATGATCATTTCCTTCACATAGGAAACAAGTAACTTGGGATGTGGGGCATTGACTAGTTGGATGTTTCTCTTCACAGTTAGGGCATTGGTCAATGTGCTCTTTATAAGTGCGTCCTATGTCTCCACAGATTTTGCAGGCTTGAGTTCCTTCTATAATGTCATCCCTGATATCATTGTTGTCACAATCACTTTGGGAAAGGTTGCTTCTCATGTTGATCATCTGCTTGGTCATCCTTTGTAACAATTGGGATTGGGATTCCAAGAACTTTAGCATCGCTGGGTCTAACTCAATGTTGTTGGCTAAAAACTGAGTTGTCACTTGAATCAACTGGGCTTGGGTTGCTAGCAGTTGTTCTGTCATGGGCATCTCTTGGTTGTTGTTGTCACCATTCTTGATGTTGGAGTTGTGGTCCCTTGAAGAAGTCATCTTCTTGGGTTGGGTTGGGATTAGAATAGACTAAAGAATTCTAGGGAAATATTTCTACTCACACACAACAATTTAGACAAAGCAATGTACAAGCAATCACAATCATGCATTCCACTCAAACAACAAGGTTCAAGCATATTCTAGGCAAACAAAATATTTTTTCCACACCACATAAGTTGGTGTGATCAATAAATCGATTTAAACTAAACACTAGTATGGTGGTACAACTATGGGGTTCACTTGAGATCATTCCATCCTTCTTAGTTGTTACATCATGAACAAGATCATGGTATCCTTGGAAGAAATTCTTGCATCTTGGTCACAAGGTTCAAAGGTGATGTCTATAATGTTTCCTCATGAGTTGAGTTTCCTTAGTCTCCAAGTCTTGAGTATTATTCTTATCTCACTTGTAGTCCTTAGTGATGTCCAAGAAGTCCTTGGTGAAATTGAAGTTGAAGTCCTTTGAGATGTTGAAGTGCTTTCTCATGTTGAAGTCTTTGTCCATCAAGTTGAAAAGGAAGAGATGTAGAATCAAAACAAAATATTGAGGAAAGAGTTTACAAGATTGTTTGTAAATAAGTTTGAGCAAATACAACACCTATTTTTCTAAGGGGTTTTGTCCAATCCTAGGGTCACAATCCTATAGGCAACACAGTGCTCTGATACCATCTGTAAGACCCCACCTTTATAAGTTAAAGTTCACTGTGATTGCAATGCTAGTCCCTGGATTGAATAGCTAGCACCCACAATTTAAAATGTAACATCAAGAAAAAAGGTCATATTACAACTTATAACCAGGAATAAAATAATTCATTACAACTTACATAGCTCATATGGCTATCTTATTACAAAGCAGCAGATATAACTATATAACATGGAGTCCTTCATCTTCATGTGCCATAGGCAATCATGTTGGTTGTAGACTTGTAATCCCTACTCAACAAACTTCACTAACATCAAACAAACCTGCAACATAATAAGTTACAACCACAAGGTTCAATACATTTGAATTGTATTGGCAAGTGATATCATAGTGATATGGAGAATCTATCATTTACATGAATATTTGGCTAAGTGGAGTTTTGGGTTGCCTTTGCATAAAATAATTTTTCCCTATCCTTTTAAAATAGTTTTATCTTTTTCAAAACATTTCATCACACAATGGCACACTGGATACACACCAGGTGCTTCCCTTGTTCACCCAACAAGTTTTAACTTAGATAAATTGAGATGAGGAGATCCTTGATCATTTCTGATGCTCAAAATGTCCATTACCGGGGACACGACTAAGTACTTAGGTTTTACCCTCGCGGGAGGTGGTGCACTTTTCGCACAAGACTCGACATGCATCGAGACAAGAACTTTCAGAAACAATCCCTCAGACCACCATGGACACGTTCCACCTATCATCACTACCACCAACTGTCCATCTAGCTGAGTTCTTGCAACCTATGTAGTCAAGGCAGAGCCCATATGCCATGTGGCTGCACTGGTAGCTTCTCAACACAAAACATCTCAAATCTCTTTGTTCCTGGTTGGCCATCCACAAGTGCGATACACCAGGGTAAACCATAGAAATGGGCCCTGAGTAACCACTCAACACAAACCAATCTTCCCATTCCACCCAGGTGATTCATTCACATAGTTGTTTTATTAATCAAAAACAGTCATAGACTTTGCATAATATCATAGCATGAATATTCCACCCTTGAATTCTAATAGCTAGGCTAAGCTTACTAGCATAACATGTCTCTTAACTTAGGAAGATTCCTACCAAGATATATTCTATAGGATCTACTATAGAATAGCAATATATAAAAATAGTCCTATCATGCATACTTCAAAAATATCACTAATGTAATATTGAAAAGATAGGACTTTTGATGACCAAAGTATCACTTGCCTTTTTAGTAGATAAACTAGGTGCACTCCTTGATCTTGCAATTGTCACACTCTTCAAAGTTCACTATAATTCAATCAAGCAAGATACACATTCAAAACTAGCATTCAAACAATTCAACACATAACAATAAAAACAAGAAATTCATGCAAGCATGCAAAAAGGTTGTTTTATTGAAAAGTGTTTTCTAACAAGAGTCTAATTATTTCAAAACACCTACTGGTCTTTTATATAAGTGGGAATTCATTTAAAATCAAGTTAATGAAAAACAGGTCTCTTAAATCATTTTTGTTTTACTAGAAATGCTTTTATTCAAAGGAATAATTTCTATTGTTAAAAAAATATATTTTTATATTCAAATGTTACTGTTTAGGGTTAGAGAGTTCAAAACAAAACCATTTGCAAAAGGTTTCACTCAAAAATCATTTTTAGAACAATTTTTATACTCAAAATAGTCCTACAAATGTTTCTGCATAAACACCTAATTTTTCAGAAGTAATTGACAAAACCAAGGCCATGGTTGCAAATTTTTCATTTTTATGAATCCATTTATATAAAATTTGTAATTTTTGGACAAACAGATCAAATTTTATGAATTTTACAAACTCAAACATCTAATAGAACAAATTCTGGTTTTTAAAACAGAGTCTGGCCACGTGTCTGTTTCTAATTGGCCCATACCGCTTCGGGTGGATTGAGCAACGAGCACCGTTGGATCTAATTAGAATCGAACGGTGTAGATGTATCAATACCCCTTCATTTAAGTGATTTGTTTAATCCCTTGGATCTAAATCTAACGTTCCTAAGCGCACTGGCCAAAATCTGGCGGTGCTAGCGACGGTGCGCGGCGGCGACGCTCTGTCAATGGTGGCCCGACGATCCTAGGGTGCAAGGGAGGGGTACATGGGTTCACCAGGTTCATAGGGACATGACGATGCTCAACGTGGCAGTGTTTGGCGAAGGGGTGCACGAGGTCGTCGCCAATTTCTCGCCGGAGCTTGCGTCGGCGTCGGGTGTGTACAATCATCGTCGGAGGCGAGCGCCTGAGGTGTAAGAAGGCAAGGCAACTTGTCATCGAGATGCGCATGGTTGCAGAGGTTGCGAGGGGACCTACCAGAGGGCAAGGGGTGCGATGATTCGTCGGCAACCTCTCGCTGGAGTTGAGGCAGTCGACGGTGGCGTACGAGCGAGGACGGAGCTGAGCCTCTGGGCCTCAAGAGAGTAAATGGTTGGTGTCAGCAGACATGCACAGTGATGACAAACAAACTAGCTTGAACCAGAGAGCAAGGGGAGGCGTGTTCTTACCAGTAGGTTTTTAGACCAGTTATTTAGTGTGTTTAAAATTCCACTTTGGAATATTTCAAATATTTTCTTATGATTTAATATTTATTTAAATTAGGCATTTTGTCTTTATTTAAATAAAATTAAATATGGTTCAACTCCATATAATTTTATTTAAAAAATATTTTATTCTTTTATTTTATTTGAATTACCTTTATTCCATTTGCTTATGGATTTGACCAAGATTTAAATTGTCTTTTAAATATTTCTTATTTATTTAATTCCCTCTTTGTCTTATAAAATTCATATCTTTTTATTTATAGCTCCAAAATTGGTGATTCCACTTTGCATAATTTTATTTAATATTTATTTATCTTTTTAAATACCTTTAGGATTACTTTGCTCATAATTTAGTGTTGATTTTAGCTAGGAGCCTTATTAGTCTTGGAATTACTTTCTTTATCTTATTAAATTCATAAGTTTTTATCCATGGCTCCAAATTGAATGAAATCACTTCCCATGGTTTTATCATATTTTTGTTTACCATTTTTGGTCATTTAAAAATGTTTTTTTCTGAATTTTTATATGGAAAAAATCCATAGTCTTGGAGTGATCTTGGAAATGATGTATTCCATTAGGGTTTTAGGGTTTTGGTTTAACTTTTCCCAAGTGCTTATAAATTCAAGATATTTTCCTTGCAGGGATGCATTTGATCTTTGGAATATTTGTTTGTTGCCATCCTTACTCACGGAGGATTGTAGGAAAAACTAAGGTGGATACAGGACACAGCCTCTCATATAAAGGCTAGGAGGACACAGCACCAGTGTGAATTCAGGTGAGTAAGGATGTAGGAAAAACTAAGGTGGATCCAGTGCCATCCTTACTCACGGAGGATTGTAGGAAAAACTAAGGTGTCCTCTTCGTCGAGTCCTCCTAGCCTTTATATGAGAGGCTGTGTCCTGGATCCATAGCCGGAGAGGTTAAAAGTTGTTATTACTATTAATACAAACTCTATGTCAGTTTCTGGATATTCCTTGTCGGTCAAGATAAATCTTTATTCCGTCGAGGTGCTTCTTGGACTTCGTTAGGCCTTCATGGGCCATAATATTTTAAGCGCCTAGGGTGAATAAGCATAGGGACCCGATTGGTCATACCCATGTAAAGAGTTAGCCCCTCTTGAGGGTTATCCTCCAGAAGACTAGGAGGAGATGAAGGATGATGAGGTGAAGGAAGTTTCTGGACTTGCTTCCAAGAAGCGCAAGGCCAAGGAAGTACCTTTTAACCTCCAGTACTCATTTTTTATTCTTTCCGAGTCACATCTAACATTTGTTCTTTATGTGATTCAGAGTAAAAACTGTTTTGAAGAGCAAGCTGAAGCCAAAGAGCAAACCGGCCAAGCAACTGCGCCAGCAAAATCTTGTGATCTCCTCGGTCGTGCCCCTCCAACTCCAGCAACTACTTAGTCCTCGGCACCGAAGGTTCCTTCCTCTTCGCATGCCGGCTCTGCCATTCCTAACGACACCACTGTTTCGCAAGCCCTAGTTACCACTGGTACTAGGCTAATGAAAAGGTTGAACCTACTAAGGGTAATGATCCCATGGTTATGTCGCCAGAAAAGATGGATAAAATTGTTTGTTTTACTGCTTCTAGCTTAAAGAGGAAACAAAAGGAGGAGATTCTCAAGCTGGTGCAAACCTGTCTTGAGAATCAAGTCCTTACTCCAGAAGAAACAAGCCAGGAGATGGAGGATGTCAAGCTGGAAAGCCTCCTAGACCAAATCCAGGTCCGAGATCAAAAGATTGAAAACAGAGAGATTCCAGTGAATACTGCCTCTCCTCTCGCCCTTGCCGAGAAGGTATTCCACAACACAAAGATCGGATTTGAAAAGCTGCACTTGGAGAATATTGTAAGTTTTCCGACTATCGTTTGTAGTATTTTATTATCATATCCTCTAGCCCCCAAGCATAAAGTCGGATAAAGATCATAGTATAAGATCCGAGCTGATGCTTATAGGATGCAAAAGAATGATGTAGTGTAGCACCCAAGGCTAGTGCTGAAATTTAACTTAGTTAAAGTTCTAGCCCGAGTCTTAGTAGCCGTCTGACGGTATTTTGCCTTTAACTTACAAAAATTTACATCTTACAACCAGGAATTGCTCAAGAATATATGCAACAAGCACAAAGAAATCAAAGCTTTATGTCTTGAAAATTCCAAGTTGCAAATTGAAAAGGATGAAGCAGAAGGTAAACATTTCCGACATTCATCCATAGTCGTTGTCTTAGTCGAATATATATTCTGACTATTATTTTTCCCTTTGTAGACTTGCTACAACAGTCTAGCAAGATGGTGGAGGAAGTCGAGAACTACAAGGTCTGCCAGATGGAAAATGAATATCTTCTCCAGGAGCTAAAAAAAGCTTAAGGATGATCACGAGAAATCAGTGAACAACCTCCTGGAGTCAAGCAACATGGAGACTAAGAGGCTCGCAAAGCTGGTGGCCCTCTGAGATAAACAACTTGAAAATATGAAGAAATACTTCGAGAGCCAGAAGGATCTTTCCCAAGCCTCCGAAGCAGAACTAAGATCTGGGAGGAGCATTCTTAGTGGAACCACTTCGTGCTTGGTAACTTTTTATGACATTATATTTCCTCTTATATTTTTTGACATTGTATTGGCCAGATTTTTTGATTTTGTTCTTTCCCAAATCCTCTGCATCTCTTTGACTCTCCTACCTACGACTCTTGTTTTGAGCGCATTATGTCAGTCGGAGATGTCCTCTTCAAATTCCGCCAGACTCTTGAAGAGGCTGGCGAGTCGGTGAAACTTTCTGACCTGCAAAAATTGCTAGTGCTCGAAATGAGAGACAGAGCGAAGGAGATTCCGAAGCTGATCGAAGATTGGAAGATCTCGTATGCCCAGACTGATGCATAGACTACCCTTACTATGGTGATGAGCCACCACAGCGAGATGCAAATATGGCACGTCACCAAGGGAATCGCCAATGAAGACGATGAGGGTAACCCGCAAGACACCAAGGATATCCAAGAATCTTGCGCGGGCTATGCTTGTCGCGTGGCGGAGATGAAGAACTAATCAATGCCATTCTTCTAGTCAGTCGATGTGCCTCCCTCGCTAACAGAACCAGAAGATAGCCTCATCGAAGATGAAAAACTTCTGAGTTTCCTGAGCAAGTTGGCGGTGATATCGACTCCAGCGCTCCAAAATCTCCACCACCTCTACCTGAATCTGTAGTTTAAAACATTTGATGCATTATGCTAAAACATTCACATGGTTTGTAATGATGGGTACAATATTTTGAGTTTCTATGCATGCTGGCATGTAAGCATTTAATGCTTTACTACTTAGCACTTTGTAGATATTTAAATGTGTGCTCGAAAATTTCTTAAGAACTTTGTGTTTACACTTGTCGTTTTATCTGGCTCTCTGCCCCGTACCTTTCATGAGCCAGCCAGCCTTCATCATGGAAACTTTTTCGAGTCAACAGAGCGTAATTGCTCAAACCAGTTTAAACTTGGAAACAAAGCCGGCTTCTAGTACCAACAATTCATTACTCAGAAAATACCCACGTCTAAGCAATCAGATAAAAAACCAAAGTATAAACATAAAATGAGATTTTCACCTAAAGGTGACTTTTTATAGGTTTTCAAAAATCATAACCAGAATGAACATGAGTATAAAGTACTTTCAAGCATCCTGGGATTTTTGAAATTGACATGCTCTTTTAGAAATAAAATTGTAAAAGAAAATACATTAGGAAACCAATACTTTATTTCTCTTTAAACATGTACATATGATTATAGAGAAATATAACTAAGAATAGAAGAGATGTAGTTGTGCCATATTGCAGGGATGGTCTAATTTATCCGGGTTTGTGCTACCACTAGCTCTCTTCCTCTTCCGAGTGTCAGGTATTGCATTGATTGGTCTCATATCGATTAAATAATATGACCTGTTATGTAGAACACGCTTGATCATAAAAGGTCCTTCCCAAATTGGAGATATTTTGTGCTTTCTCTTTTGCACGAGTCGGAGAACCAAATCACCCTTTATGAAAGAACGAGTTTGCACTCTTTGACTATGATACTTTCGTAACTTCTGCTAATAGGTTGTAGATCTCTGCTCAGCAATGACGCGAACTTATTTGATTATATCAGGATCATCTTGTCAAGAAAATTCTGCATCTTCTTTGTTATATGCTTTGACTCGAGGAGATTGATGGATTAAATCACTCGAAAGAACTGCCTCTGCACTGTAGACTAAGAAGAAAGGAGTATATCCGGTTGACTGTTAGGAGTTGTACGCAAGCTCCATATCATAGACAGTAATTCTTCCGCCCAATCCCCCATAGCACGATGAAGTGGTGCCTCGAGACGAGGTCGGAGTCCTTGTCAAATGATACTATTTGCCCTTTAGACTTGTCCATTGGCTTGTGGATGTGCGACTGATGCAATATCAAGTCAGATCCCTTGTTCTTCGCAGAATTCAGCTAATTCTCCCATGGAAAAGTTGCTCCCGTTGTCAGTAATAATATTGTGCGGATATCCGAATATGATAATCACGTCCTCGACGAATTTTCTGGCTGTGGATCCATCACAATTTGTTACGGGTTTAGCTTCAATTCACCTAGTAAATTTATCCACCATTACTTGTAGGTGATTAAATCCACACTTCGCCGTTCGAAACTGTCGGACTATTGGCACTAGGGGTACCACGTCCCGTCAAGACGTCGGACCCACAAGGCATGCCCTAGCGGATTCCACGAGGAGTGAGACCCTCGTGAGGGTGCGTGAAGAGCACGGAGCACCCTTCGTCATCAAGGGCGGACACCTCACGAGGGATGGCTTCATAGTATGAGGCATCGTGAGCTAGGCAATGCGCCAACGGGCAGTCCACGGTGAGGCTGGACCGCCTTGGGAAAGCAAGATGCTACCCCTCCCGTGTGGGGAAAAGAAGGGGGAAAATGACGCAAGGAAGTGGCAGAGCCAGACATGCCATTTTGGTGCAAAGAAGCCAGGGCGGAGTGATGGTATAGCGGTCGTCCATTACTCCATCAGACAGCTGGCGAGCAGCCAGAAGAAGACATGAGGCGGCGTATGTCTCCCACGAGGGAATGTGTCAACCCTTCCCGCCAAATGTTTTGGGGGAAGAGGACCAGCGCTTCCCTATATAAGGGCCCCTACTACCTTAAAAGGGATCGATCCTTAGCGATCTAAACCCTAGAGATCTCATATCCATTGTACCCCCGCGAAGCCAAGCGAGCAATACAACAAAGCAGGAGTAGGGGATTTATCTCCTCACGAGGGTCCCGAACCTAGGTAAAAAACACCATGTCACCTCTCTACCATGATTATAGCTTCACCATCACCGAGGCTCCTTGGGAATGCGTGTTCATCCCCCTATCGAACCTAGGGATCGTTGGACCCTAGCTCCTTCGCGAGAAAAATCTTCGACATTTGGCGTGTTAGGTAGGGGGTTGAGGCATGCCAAGATACTCTCAGCAAGCCTCGTGACAACCGCTCATGGCGGGAGCAGGAGAAAAGGCTCGGGGGCTTGCACCATGCTGCCCCCATGCCTGCACCCCGCTTCAGCGCTGGCGACCACTCTTCGCCACGTCCTTCCACCGAGGCACGCGGGCAAAACACCCCTTCCATCCAAACACCGGTTCTAGCGTGCCGGACCACACTCACCCTGAAAATGGTGCGCCTCATAGAGAAGGAGCTCCTTTGCTACTCGCCTGCGGAAGGTGCCCGGGAAGAGTGGAAGGCCCGTCTCGCATCCCTGATGGACGTTGCCTGGGGCAACCCCAAGGTGACGGAAACACGGCCGGGCGACATCGTGCATGGCGCGCCCCTCCACCTCCACTTTGAGAGGGACACGGGGGCTCGGGTGTCACAAGGCCACCCGCCGCGTCGTACTCTGATCGATACCAGTCCTGGAGCAAGGTCGCTCGGTCAGTGGAGGACGTTCGGGTAACCCAAGCGAGGAACTGGGGGCATGAGGCCCGGGTCCTCCAGACCATATCGGCGGCCGGGCTCCAGAACAGAGCGGCCTTGCCGGAGGCATGGCCATCAGCTGCTCCAGCTGCCCGACCCTGGTTGAACGCCTCCGCCGGGTGGTATGGCAAACCAAGTTCAAGCCAGAGATTCCACCGCACTATGATGGAACCACCAACCCCACGAAGTTCTTGCAGCTCTGTACCATGGAAGTCGAGGCAGCAGGAGGCGACGACCGCGTCCTCGCCAACTGGTTCCCCATGGGCTTGGTGGGGGAGGCCCGCACCTGGCCACAAAACCTTTTGGAGGGGTCCATTCGCTCATGGTTAGAGCTCTGCGGCCTCTTCGTCACCAAGTTCGAGGACCCGGGCAGGCGGCCGTGCAGCTGTGACGACCTCAGGAGGGTTAGGCAGGGCCCATACAAAACTCTACGCAAATACCTGCAACGCTTCGACCAGACACTGATGTAGCTCGGTTATTATAGAGCCCGTTCGGAAACTCCAAGAGGAAGGTATGATAAGCACAACAGCAAGTTTTCCCTCAGTTATGAAACCAAGGTTATCGAACCAGTAGGAAAAAGGAAACAACTCCCAAGGTGTTGCTAGCAACATGGAACCTGCACAACACAACCACAATTACTTTGCCCCAACTTACAGTGAGGTTGTCAAGCTCACCGGTTTGCTTAAAACAAAGGATTAAACATATAGTGTGGAAGAAAGTAATTGCTTGTAGTAATTACAGAAAGTAAACAGTAGGCAGTAGATTGAATATCAGTGGAAAGGAATGGACCGGGGTCCACAGTTCACTAGAGTTGTTTCTCCATAAGATAAATAGCATGTTGGGTGAATAAATTACAGTTGGCAATTGACAAATTGAGAATGCATGTACATGTCATGATGATTTCTATGAGATTCGTTTGGGCATTACAACATAATACGTAGACTGTAATCCAACTACATCTTTGACTAATAATCCACCTTCAGGTTATCATCTGAACCCCTTCTAGTATTAAGTTGCAAGCAACATATAATTGCATTAAGCAAAGTGTATAAAGTAAACAATACAATTGCCTTTGGACAAAGGATTGTTGTTTTCTCGCTAGTAGAAACAGCACATCTACAATCTTAGAGGTTCCTTTCACTCCTCCATATTACTAGAGACATGAACCTACTATCGAGCATAAATACTCCCTCTTGGAGTCACAAGCAACTACTTGGCCAGAGTTACCACTAGCAACGGAGAGCATGCAAGATCACAAATAACATAGACATGATAGAATCAATAATCAATCTTGACGTAGTACTCAATATCCATCGGATCCCAACAAATACAACATGTAGGATTACATATAGATGATCTTGATCATGATAGGCAGCTCATAATATCTAAACATGATAGCACACAAGAGGAGAAACGGCCATCTAGCTACTGCTACGGCCTCTAGGGTGATCTCCTCTCTCCGGCAGGGTGCCGGGAAGAGCATCAGATCCCTGCCGATCTAGGGACGATGGTGGCGGTGGCTACGGACTTTTTTGTGGAATCCTGATCCGGTCCTTAGGGTTTTCTCCTCGGGGTGTTTATATAGGCGAAGGGGCAAGGTCGGTTGAGGGACAGAGGGCCAACACCATGCCCTGGCGCGACCTAGGGTGGGCCCGCGCCGTGAGGTTGTTTGGCCGCCCTGTGGCCCCTCTCCATCCCCCCTCTGGGCTCCGTCTTTGTTACGGTAAAATATTGACTTCCGCTTTCGTCCCGTCCAATTCCGAGAATATCATGTCAAAAAAAATTCCAAGAATATTTCCTTACTAGCTTTTCTGAAACCAAAAACATCAGAAAACAGGAACTGGCACTGCGGCATCTTGTCAATAGGTTAGTTCTAGAAAATGTATAAAAATACCTCAAAGTGTAGACGTAACATAAGATAGTTGGTACAAAACAAGCATGGAGCATCAAAAATTATAGATACGTTTACGACGTATCAATATTGAAGGAAATAAATTCTTCAATTTGTTCCACATCATAAAACTCATAATTTCCTTTAACATAAGAGGATATGGTAACATTATCATTATACTCACATTGAAAAGGGAGGTATTTATACCTCCTATAGCAGAAAGCTTTATCAAAGCAATAAGTAACATTATAAGTAGAGCACACCTCTCTAGCAATAGTATTCAATTTATCAATTTGGTCCCATAGGTGTTTCCCTTTTTGGTGACAAGCGGTGTTCCTTATAATAATTTTTTTTCTTCTGTGAACCCACCTTGCCAATAAGAACTAGTTTCAAAGAAACCATCCATTGATAAGAGGCACCAACTAGAGTAGGAACTAATTTTTTTTGTGTTTTTGATAAGAGAAAGCAAACCAAACTAAACTAATTTTTTTTGAGTTTTTGATAAAAAGAGGCAAACAAAACCAAGCAAAATAAACTAAGAAAACCAAAAAAAGTAAAGAGAAAGGTTGAGAAGGACTCCCCTTGTGAAGACGTCCTTAGCCTCCCTGGCAAAGGCGCCAGAAAAACTTGATGGCGCCCGGTGTTGATGTGGGAGTGCTTCGTTGGAAACCCCAAGAGCAAGGTGTGAAGAGAACAGCAGCAAGTCTTCCCTCAGTAAGAAACCGAGGTTATCAAACCAGTAGGAGGAAGGAAACGTCTTAAAGGTGTTGCAAGCAATGTGGAAACATGCACAACACAAACTCAAGACTTTGCCCCGACGAACAGTGAGGTTGTCAAGCTCATCGGTTTGCTGTAACAAAGGATTAAATGTATGGTGTGGAAGGTGATGATGGTTTGCATCAAGTAAACAGTAACAGTGGAAGGTGTATCAATGGTAAAGATTGGACCGACGTCCATAGTTCACTAGAGGTGCTCTCCTTAGATAAACAAACATGGCATGCAGGGTAAACAAATTACAGCAGGGCAATTGACAGGACTGAGCAAGGCATAACAATGCAATACTAGACAAAAAGATATTATGAGATTCGATTGGGCAATACAACAATATACATAGACCGCCATCCAACTGCATCTAGGACTAGAAATCCACCTTCAGGTTATCATCTGAACCCCCTCCAGTATTAAGTTGCAAGCAAAAGGCAACTGCTTTAAGCAAAGTGTGTAAGGTAAACAATCCACTTGTTCCATGAACAAGATACCATTGTTTTATCCCTAGTGGCAACAGAACTTCTACCACCAAAGATATTTCTATCACTTCCCTTGGTAAATAGAGGCATGAACCCACTATCGAGCATAAATACCCCCTCTTGGAGTCACTAGCAACTACTTGGCCAAGATAGCTACCAACAACGGAGAGCATGCAAGATCACAAACAACACAGACATGATAGAATCAATAAGACAAAACCATTAATCAATCTGACGTAGTAATCTCAATATCCATCGGATCCCCGCAAACACAACATGCATGGTTACAAATAGATTAGATCTTGATTATGAACGGAGCTCACAAGATCTATACATGAAAGCACAAGGAGGATATACAACCATCTAGCTACTACATGGACCCGTAGTCCAAGGTGGAACTACTCACGCTTCATACTGGAAGCTGGCATGATGAAAAAGAAGGTCTCCTGGACGATCTCCCCTCTGGCAGGGTGCCAGGAAGAGCTTTAGGTCCCCCCGGTCTAGGGACGATGGTGGCGGCGGCTACAGACGGTTTCGTGGAATTTTGATCGGGTACTTAGGGTTTCGGCATCGGGGGGACTTTATAGGCGAAGAGGCGAGGCAAGGGGGCCACCAGGGCGGCTGCACCCCCAGGAGCGGGTGGGCCCACCCGCACGGCCATGGGGTGTGGCCCCTGGTGAGCCTCCTCCATCTCGTATTCTGGCTTCGTGTCGCCCACGGTAAAATATTGACTTTGTCTTTTGTCCCGTCCAATTCCGAGAATATTGATTTTCTGCCTTTCTGGAACCAAAAACAGAAGAAAACAGGCATCTTGTTAACAGGTTAGTACCAGAAAACATATAAAAACACCTCAAAGTGTAGACAAAGTGAAGCAAAGTAGATGCTAAACAAGCATGGAACATCAAAAATTATAGATACGTTTCCGACGTATCACACTATAAGCATGAAAGTTTCTACTCTTTTCCAACACCAATCGACTTATTTAAAACAACTCATAAAGATAATAATGAATAAAGACTCAGAGAGCATGTCTAACCTAACTAAAAAGAAGAACTAAAAAGTCCTAAGCTAAAAGCATAAGAAAACTAAAGCTAAATGCAGTGCTAGCAAAGGAGAACACTCACAGAACAATAAGAGTGAAAACTAGAGTGTTATAGACAATGAAGAACTAGGTGTGACTCCTCCAAAATTGGTGTGTTGGGGTCCGACCAACTTATTACAGCAAACAAAGAAAAATAAAACTAAAAAAAAAGACGCTCCAAGAACAACACAATAGTGCATGAAGCAAAAATAAAGTGTCTTGAAAGAAGACCTGGATTTTTGTTGATGAAGATGGGGATGCCGAACATCCCCAAGATTTGACGCTTGTACCTCCTGAATATTTCTTGGGGTGACATGGGTGGCATCCCCAAGCTTGAGATTTTGTCCATACTTTATCATCACATCATTCTCTCCATACACTTGAAAATTTCCTTCATACAAAACTTCACACAATCTTCATTAGCAACATTAGTGTATTCAAGATAATAGGCCTTTGGGTCCAGTTTCAACTCAAGTAAATCATCCATTACAACATAGGCTACTGCAGCAACTCCTTTTAAAAGCTCAAAGTGATCAAAGAGAACTCAAAAAGAAACCGATTAAGAGGAAAATGCAAATAATGGCACAAATCTGTCAAAACAGACCAGCAGGTAAAGACCGATTTTTTCGAAAATCTTCTGTTGCTCAAATCGAAAAGTGAAAAACTAAAGAAAGTTGGGTGAATACTAGGGGCATTCATACAAACAATTACAGCTCAATACGACGTACTGAGATTTTTCACGATTTTATAAAGTGAAGCATAGAAATCTGTTTCGGGACATCAACTTCCCCAAATCTTACTTCCCTCTCATTAGAGGTTATTCTTGGCACAAAAACCAAACAAAAAGGATAAGGAGAGGTTATTACAGAGGCAATAACTCCCAAGACTCAACAAAATAAAAACTTACTGAAATAAAAATTTGGGTTATCTCCCAATAGTGCTTTTCTTTAACGCCTTTCAGCTAGGCATAAAAAGCATGAATCAAGTATTTTCAAATGAAGAAGTATCAACATCAAATTTTGTTCTAATAAGAGAATCAAAAGATAGCTTCTTTATTTTTCTAGGGGAGTGTTCAATACCTTTCTTGAGTGGAAATTGATATTTAATGGTGCCTTCTTTCATATCAATAGGGCACCAATAGTTCTAAGAAAAGGTCTTCCCAAAATAATAGGACAAGAAGCATTGCATTCAACATCCAAAACATAGAAATCAATGGGGACAAAGGTATTGTTAACCATAATAAGAACATCATTAATTCTCCACATAAGTTTCTTTTTAGCATTATCATCAATATGGACATCCAAATAACAATCTTCCAATGGTGGTAAATCAAGCATTTCATAGATTTTTCTAGGCATAATAGAGACACTAGCACCAATATCACATGAAGCTTTAAAGTAAAAACCATTCACTTTCATATTAATGATGGGCTCCCAACCATCTTCTAATTTCCTAGGAATAGAAGCTTCATGTTTCAATTTTTCTTCTTTAATTTTCATGAGAGCATCCGTAATATGTTTTGTAAAAGCCATCTTCATAGCACTAGCATTAGGACTTCTAGAAAGTTTTTGCAAGAACATAATTACTTCAGAAATATTGCAACCATCAATATGAAAATCAAAATTATCATTCAAAGTAGTAGAATTATTGTTTCCCATATTTCGAATTTTTTTTAGCATTTTTATTGGAAAAGGTTCCATTGGGTTTAGGCAGTGTTGCAAAAGGAATGGGAATTTAGGTGGTTTGCTAGCATAAACATTACTAGTGGTGGTAATAGTACAAACTTTAGTCATATTATTATTTCTAGCAATTTCATCTAATCTTTCCCACCGAGCATGCAATTCGTCTAACATCCTAAGATTTTCATCAATTCTAACTTGTATGGAATTCAAAGTCTTGCTTTCTTTAACACATGAGGCATTAGCTTTAATTTAAGAAATTCAACATCATGGGCAAGGCTATCAACTTTAGAAGCAAGATCATCAATGTTCCAAGCTTTTCTCAACATTCTTATTGACAGCAGTTTGTTTACTAATAATATCTTTAAGCATGACTTCAAGTTCAGAGGGTGCACTTCTATTGTTGTTGTAGGAATTTCCATAAGCATTACCATTATTAGAAGGATATGGCCTATATTTGTTATTACCAAAATTATTCCTATAAGCATTGTTGCTAAAATTATTACTTATAATGAAGTTCACATCAACTTGCTCTTCTTGAGTAACCAAAGAGGCTAAAGGAACATTATTTGGATCAATATGAGCTTTTCCACTCAATAGGAACAAGCATAGACATAATAGTATCAATTTTATCACTCAAAGACGAGGTTTCTTCAAGAAAATTTACCTTCTTACCTTGTGGATCTCTCTTAGTGTGTCATTTAGAATAATTTGTCATCATATTATCAAGGAGCTTTAAGGCAGCACCCAAAGTGATGGTCATAAAGGTACCTCCAGCAGCCGAATCCAATAGATTTCTTGAAGAAAAATTTAGTCCTGCATAAAAGGTTTGGATAATCATCCAAGTAGTCAGTCCATCAGTGGGGCAATTCTTCACTAAAGATTTCATTCTTTCCCAAGCTTGAGCAACATGTTCATTATCAAATTGTTAATATTTAATTATGTCACTTCTCATGGATATAATCTTAGTAGGAGGATAATATTTTCCAATGAAAGTATCTTCGCATTTAATCCAAGAATCAATACTATTTTTAGGAAAGGATAGCAACCAATCTTTAGCTCTTCTCTTAAAGATAAAGGAAACAATTTAAGCTTAATAATATCTCCATCTACATCCTTATATTTTGCATCCCACAAAGTTCAACAAAATTATTAAGGTGAGCAGCAGCATCATCAGTACTAGCACTAGAGAATTTCTCTTTTATAACAAGTTCAGCAAAGCAGGATTAATTTCATAGAAAGTAGCTTCAGGAACAGGTGGAGCAATAAGTGTGCTAATGAAATCATTGTTGTTTGTGCTAGTGAAGTCACACGACTTAGTGTTTTCAAGAGTAGTCATTTTTGCAAGATTAAAGCAAACCAACAGAAACAGAAACTAAAGTAGGAACTAATTTTTGTGTGTTTTTGATAAAAACAAACAAACCAACAGAAATAACAACTAAGGTAGGAACTGTTCTTTTGTGTTTTTTGATAAAAAGAAACAAACCAACAAAGCAAAATAAACTAAAGAAAACAAAAACAAAGTAAAGAGATTGGTTGTGACAGACTCCCCTTGCAGGAACTGTCCTGTGTCTCTCCGGCAACGGCGCCAGAAAAAGTCTTGATGCGGATCGGTTACTGTAGAGCCCGTTGGGAAACCCCAAGAGGAAGGTATGATGAGCACATCAACAAGTTTTCCCTCAGTTCTGAAACCAAGGTTATCGAACTAGTAGGAGAAAGAAAACAGCTCCCAAGGTGTTGCTAGCAACGTGGAACCTGCACAACACAACCACAATACTTTGCCCCAACTTATAGTGAGGTTGTCAAGCTCACCGGTTTGCTGAAAACAAAGGATTAAACGTATAGTGTGGAAGAAAGTAATTGCTTGTAGTACTTGCAGAAAGTAAACAGTAGGCACTAGATTGAATATCAGTGCGAAGGAATGGACCGGGGTCCACAGTTCACTAGAGGTGCTTCTCCATAAGATAAATAACATGTTGAGTGAACAAATTACAGTTGGGCAATTAATATATTGAGAATGCATAATAATACATGTGCATGTCATGATGATTTCTGTGAGATTCGTTTGGGCATTACAACATAATACATAGACCATAATCCAACTGCATCTATGACTAATAATCCACCTTCAGGTTATCATCCGAACCCCTTATAGTATTAAGTTGAAAGCAATAGATAATTGCATTAAGAAAAGTGTGTAAAGTAAACAATACAATTGCCCTTGGACAAAGGATTGTTCTTTTCTCCCTAGTAGCAATAGCACATCTACAATCTTAGAGGTTCCTGTCACTCCTCCATATTACTAGAGACATGAACCTACTATCGAGCATAAATACTCCCTCTTGGAGTCACAAGCAACTACTTGGCCAGAGTAACTACTAGCAATGGAGAGCATGCAAGATCACACATAACATAGACATGATATAATCAATAATCATTCTTGACGTAGTACTCAATATCCATCGGATCCCAACAAACACAACATGTAGGATTACATATAGATGATCTTGATCATGATAGGTAGCTCACAAGATCTTAACATGATAGCACAAAAGAGGAGAAATGACCATCTAGCTACTGCTATGGACCCATAGTCCAAGGATGAACTACGCACTCATCACTCCGGAGGCTGGCATGGTGATGAAGAGGGACTCCAGGGTGATATCCCCTCTCCGGAAGGGTGCCGGGAAGAGCTTCAGATCCCTCCCGTTCTAGGGACGATGGTGGCGGCAGCTACCGACTTTTTCGTGGATTTATGATCCGGTCCTTAGGGTTTTCTCCTCGGGGTGTTTATATAGGTGAAGGGGCAAGGTCGATTGAGGGACAGAGGGCCCATACAATGACCTGGCGCAGCCTAGGGTGGGCCTGCGCCATGGGGTGGTTTGGACGCCCTATGGCGCCTCTTCGTCCCCCCTCTGGACTCCATCTTCATTACGGTAAAATATTGACTTCCACTTTCGTCCCATACAATTCCGAGAATATTTCCTTACTAGATTTTCTGAAACCAAAAACATCAGAAAACAGGAACTGGCACTGTGGCATCTTGTCAATAGGTTAGTTCCAGAAAATGTATAAAAATGCCTCAAAGTGTAGAAAAAACATAAGATAGTTGGTACAAAACAAGCATAGAGCATCAAAAAGTATAGATACGTTTACGACATATCAGACACTCGTCAGGGTTGCAGGGGCTTCCGACAAGGAGGTCATCGCGGCCTTCGCCAAAGGTGTCGCCACCAGGTGCTCGGTAGGATCAGCCACCACGGAGTGAGCCTCACAACAATTGCCAAGCTCTTTGCGGTGGTCGATCTCTGTGCCAAGGCGGAAGCATGCGACCTGTTCTCCCGTGGCTACAAGGAGTCAGAAGACATGACAATGGAGCCCGAGGAAAGCGTCAGCTAGCACGCGAAGAAGGCCACCAGGAAGCACCTAACGCGGCGAGATGCTGGCGAAGCGCCTGACCAAGGCCCGTACTGCGTCTTCCACCAGAGACAAGGCCATGACACCAAAGAATGCGTCAGACTCGCGAAGGTTAGAGAGGAATACGACATCAAGATAAAGTGCTGGCGGAGCAGCAAGCGCGACAAGGCTGCATGCTCCAAATCCCTAGACTTATAGCCCCTCGGTAGGACCGGGGGCTGGCGGGGCAGCCACTGGGTGACGACCGCGCGAGAGGGCTCGTGAGGCCCGGGACGCCTCCGCCCCTCAGGAGGTGCATGACAGGCCACGAATCCACCCCCAAGGTGACTCTTATCCTCACTCTCTTCCCACTGGGCAATGTCTCCCCCCCTAGGGGTAGGGTTTGGAGGAAGGGAATGGTCGCTGTTACCTACGATTTATGTTTGTTCTTTTCCACAAACACATTTGTTCTGCTGGAAGTTCCTTTCTTCCCACGCGCTTGTCATATTCTCTTCTATCTGCCACACGAGCGATGGCTCGGATGGTGCCATCGCTGGACATTTCCCTGTCAACATCGGGAATCTAAAGTGTCAATCTCTAAACTTGCGTACTAGCTCCTGCGATAAGTCACCTCACCCATGGTTCCCGGTGCTTGAAACCCTCACATGGTGTATAAATGAACATACCAACGCTGGAGGCACGACAGGCCCAGGGGTGTGTTAGCCCTTGGGTAGTATCGGTGAAACGTGTAGGACCTGGGATCCCCCCTCGGGACACGGCCCCCGCGGCGCTCCCCTCGGGAGGCCTACGGGCGGCATGGGAGGATCAAACTCTTCATGGCCTAAAGTGTGGATCTCTGAATTTACGGTTTGCTCTTTGGCCGTAAGTCACCTCGCCCACGGCTCCTGATCGCATGGGAGTCTTAGATCTCCGCAGCTCAAACTCTTCAGGGCCTAAAGTGTGGAGCTCTAAACTTCCGGTTCGTTCTTTGGCCATAAGTCACCTCGCCCACGGCTCCTGATCTCATGGGAGGCTCGGATATCCGCAGCTCAAACTCTTCAAGGCCTAAAGTGTGGAGCTTTGAACTTACGTTCGTTCTTCGACCATAAGTCACCTCGCCCATGGATCCTGATCGCATGGGAGGCTCAGATCTTCGCAGCTCAACCTTGTCGGGACCTAAAGCGTCGTGCTCTGAACTTACGGCATGTTCCTCGGCCGCAAGTTACCTCACCCACGGTTCCTGACCCTTACGAAACAAAAAATACATAAACTTTTGTGTTGGCCATTGGTCTCTCCTCGAGAGGCCAGCTAGCTCAACCTTTGCCCTATGGTTCTCTCCTTGAGAGGCCAATCGGCTCAACTTTTGCCATATGGTTCTCTCCTCGAGAGGCTCACAGGGCGGCTCGCGAGGCCCTATCCCTCCTGCAACCAAGGGAATATGGGACCAAGAACCCTCGAGCTCTGAACTTACCCCCCGGCGGTGGTGGTAAGTTACCTCGTCCTTGGCTCCTAACGTTACTATGCAGGCGTTCCCACAGGTCCGCATGGCCCTCTCCTCGAGAGGCCCTTGGGGAAGCACAACTCTCCGACGAAGCACAAATGGATACAGACGGAACAAGCATACATAACCGTTCTAGGTCCAGCCATGCCTAACGAACCAAAGTTCACCAAAATAAAAAGGATTTCAAGGCAAAGAGCCCCCAAGACAACGACTCTGAATCTCTACCCTTAGGAGGCTGCCTGCCGCTCCCACCTACGAAAGGCAAACCTCCACGAGGAACACAACCTTCGTGTTCAGGAGTAGCATCATCCTCGGAGGAATCGTCCACTTCAGACCGCTTGAACAAAGGAAAGAACTCATCCACATGTTCATGTAGGGGTTCGTAGCATGGAAAACAAAAATTTTCTATCGCATACAAACAAACAAGCCAAGATCTATCTACTAGATTGCAGCAACGAGTCGATGGAATAACTCACCCTCGAAGATTCCAAAGTGGTTAACGAGAGCAGATTCTCGTGGGTGATGTAGTCGTACTCTTTCCGATCTCAAGATCGCGTAGACGATCCTTCCGGCGCCGCGTTCCCGCAGCGCTCCCGCAGTCGGTCACACGTTCGGTACTCGACGAAGACCTTCCTCTCCCTTGTTCCAGCAGGCAGCGGAGGTTGTAGCACTCTCCTCGCGATTCCGGCAGCACAACGGCGTGGTACCGGAAGTAGAGGGGAAATCCCGCAGGGCTTCGCCTTAAGCCGGTGCGAGTATGGTGGAGCTTATGAGAGAGGCTATTAGTGGTCTAGTAATTAGACACACCAATTAGAAGGCTCTAAACCAATTAGAAGGCTCTAAACCGAAATAGCTCTAAACCGGGGTTTAGATCTAGGGTTTAGTTTAGAGGATAGGAACTTGTGTGTCTAGGAGGGGAGCCCTGCCCCTCCTTATATAGGTGGGAGGGTGTGGGCGCGCCAGGGGAGGGAGGGAGTCCCTCCCCAACTCGGCCTTGGGCTGGGCGCCGGCCTGGAGGAGTCCAACTCCTCCTCCAGGTTGGTTCCAACTCCTCTTGCTTGTTTCCCACAGTTTCTTGTTTTGGCAGTTTGACTTTCAAACTGGACATTTGACTTTTCTGTTTTAGGATTCAATTTAATCCTATATTTGGGACAGCAAGAACACTTAGTACATGATGCAATCATTCCAATATGTAATGACACATTCATGTACCCCTTCCCCCCCGGAGTGCCGGACAATCCGGAACCTTCTAGAATATCCCCGATGAAAACACCGGAATCATTCCCGAACTCCGAAACGGGACTTTCCTTATATGAATCTTATTCTCCGGACCATTCCGGATCACCTCGTGATATCCCGGATCCCATCCGAGACTCCGAACAACATTCGGTCTCTTTCTCATAATACCATAACTACTCAAACAACGTCGAATCCTTAAGTGTGTCTCCCTACGGTTCGTGAATTATGCGGACATGATCGAGACACTTCTCCGAACAATAACCAATAGAGGAATCTGGAAATTCATATGGCTCCCACATATTTCTACGATTACTTTGCGATCGAATGAACCACTTACATACGATACCAATTTCCCTTTGTCTCACGATAGTTTACTTATCCGAAGTTTATGATCGTCGGTATCTCTGCATACCTAGTTCAACCTCGTTACTGATAAGTACTCTTTTCTCGTTCCCGTGATATGTGATCCCTTGTGACCAAGTCACATGCTTGCAAGCTAATTGGATGACATTTCACCGAGAGGGCCCAGAGAATATCTATCCGTCATGTGGATGGACAAATCCCACTCTTGATCCATGTGTTTCAACCAATACTTTCCGAACACTCAATGCCACTTTTATAGCCACCCTGTTACGGTGTGGTGTTTGATGTCATCAAAGCATCCATCCGGTAAAGGTGATATGCATGATCTCATGGTCGAAGGAATTAGGTTACTATGTATCAGAAAGCATATAGCAATTGAACTATTGAAATGACTTGATCTTTATGCTACGCTTATCTATAGGAGTATGTCCATCACATCATTCTCCTAACGATATGATCCTGTTGTTAATAACATCTCTATGTTCATGATCAGGAAACCATGATCATATATTAACCAACAAGCTAGTTTAACAAGAGGCTTTACTAGGGACTCATATTTTAGTTTACAAATCACACAAGTATTAATGTTTCCGGTTAATACAATTATAGCATGGTATGTAAACATTTATCATAAGTGTGAAGATATAATAATAACCACTTTATTATTGCCTCTTGGGCATATCTCCAACAGTCTCCCACTTGCACTAGAGTCAATAATCTAGTTTCAAACCTTTGTGTATTCAACACCTATGGCTTTCCGGTGTTGTATGTACACGATTGCTAGTGGTCAACTGATCTCCGGATCTGACACTTCCAGGTCCGTGTGTAATTGCATGTCTTTGCGTCTCTACGCATCACTCATTCTCTAATGAGATGGCTTTGTATAAATTTGGTCTTTCGGTGTGACCTTTAGCTCTTTGGGGTTAAAACATGTTGACAATATTGTCGTACAATATATCTTCATAGTATTATCCCGCTGTGAACTACACCTAGTTTGATAACAAACTACTTGACACAAATGCCCTCTTTTGCTGCTATAATAGCAGTCATATACTTAGCCTTTTGTTGTAGTATCTGTCACAATGTCTTAAATTTGGAACTTATCCAAATCCATTATGGAACTCACTTTCCATTATATTGTGCCACCCTTAATTTAGATTGAGATAAACTTAATTTGTACTTTGTGACAAAACTAGTATCAATGTAGTACTTTTACAATGAACTAACCATCTATTTGTCACTTCTACAAATAATATACTCTTAGTTCTTCCAAAAGATCATAAGAATATCCTTACTATTGTCCAATGATCATCTTACGAATCATTCTGGTATACGCTCACAACTTTTAGAGCATAGGACATATCTGGATTTGTACATATCACAGTATGATTGATATAAATACTCTTTGTGATTTCATACATCAAGTATCAATCTATACTTGAATCTTTGTTTCACTTACCAAGTGCCAATACACTTGAATATATCATCAACATTGAACTCATTCAATCCTTTCTGTGCGACAAGAACCTCTCTTGTAGTTTCTATATTGAACTCATTCAATATCTTGTCAATGTACTTCTGGCACAACCATATTAGCGTCTATTGATGCCAAATATTTGGGTTTTGCCTAAGTCTTTCATCGGGATGAAATTCTTAATATGTGTTAATAAAAGATACATTATTTCCAATCAACAATATGTCTTCCACATAATGTATTAGAAACATGTCTTAGCGCTCCCACTTAATTTCTTGCAAACGCAAGCATCTTCATTGTCTCTGATGAAATTAAACTCTTTTAACAGTTTCATCATAGTGAAGATTCCAACTCCGCTATGCTCACTCTAACCATTGAAGTTTGCATATGCTTTTAGCATCCTTTGAATTAACAAAACCCTATGGACCGTGTTATGCACATGTCCTAGGTAACGATTCTATTAGAAGAACTTGTTTTGTTTATTCAACTACCATATAACAAATTATATGTAGTGGTTGCTACATTAATCCGTCTAGACTAAATATCACTATGAAAGACCAAAATCTTGTCATAGTCAACCTTTGAACATTGTTGTGAACTCTTTCCCAACATGTCGACTATTTCATAGATGTGAAACATCCATGTCTATTTCTTTATAGATCCAGACACAACTGTAAGGTCTTACACCTTTCTCGAGGGTCCTTCAAGTTCAAAACTTGATTTCTCGTGTATGGAACTATCACGGATTTTATGGCTTCAAGCCATTTGACAGAGTCAGGGCCCATCATCGCTTCTTTGCATGTAGTCGGTTCATTATTCTCAAATAATGATTCAACCCTCAAATCTTGGTATTTGATTGTTTACCCGACCTACTTGTTTCAATAGGAACTTGGATCTCCGTGACCACAACCTTTGAGGTACGTGAGCCATGAGCATAGTTTGCTAACTCCGGAACACTTTTCGGCGCTGCGCAACTTTGCACATATAGCTAAGGTTCTTTTAACCTTATCAAAGTTCTATTGTCCTCCCACTTAACTTTTCACGAAAAATTCCTTCTCAAAGAAACTTGACGTTTTAAGCAACAAACACTTTTGTCTCCGGTGTTTATGGAGGAATACTTAACAGTTATACAAAGACAGGTTCATCCGACTTTGGTTGCACACATCTTTCTTATGCATAGCATACCAATGTTTAAGAAAGGACAACTTGGGTTTTATCCCAAACCATAACCTTATATGGTGTCATTTCAGCGGTTTATGATGGAGCTCTTTTCAGTGGAAAAACGGTAATCTCTAAAGCTTTTAATCTTTAAAATACAATGGCAGTTTTATGAATTATACCTTTGATCTTACCATGTCAAACAAGGTTTAATTACATATCTCGAACGCTCCATACTCTTATGGTGTTTCGGGAAATGCAAATCTACGGAACGATTCCTTAAATCTTAGGTATTATGCTAAACTTGTAACTCAAATATCTTCCTTTATGATCTTTATCATAAACTGTTTATATTCTTGTTACAATGATTTTGCACTTCATCTTGAAAGTCTTTGAACTTTTCAAGTGTTTCATACTTTATCCTTATTAAGTAAATATTCATATATTCACTCAAATTTTTGGAGAAAGCATATGAAGTTGAAATCCATCGCTCTTGACTACACATAATGGATTTCGTACAACAATATGTACAAGTTCCAATAAGCTAGTCATTCATTCCCTTTTGGCCTATGAACGAAGTTTTAATTATCTCTAGGAAAGTTTCACAAGCGTCATTTGATCAAAAATCAGAAGACTCCAAAATTCCATCCACATGGAGTTTCTTCATGTTATCTTTCCAATATAATTTAAACAGCGATGTCACTTCCTAAGTGATCTTTCAATCAATTTGTCTTTCGACATTTTAGCACTAGTTTTATGGATGTGATTTCTCCAACGAGATTTGTGAATCATCCATCTTTTATGGATTACGGCAATTATTTGAACAACCCTTTTGTTCTCATAATACCTGATAAAACAAATCTTGAAGGCAAGCTTTGATGTTTCAACGAGCAACATAATAACCCTTTATTTGTTCTCGATGAACATCATCACATATTCTTTTGCTAGTTACTTAGGCCATTGTAGTTCATGAATTCTGTTGTTTCGTATGACGATTCATACCAACAAATTCAGTATCAAATACTTAAGAACCACATTATTTAATAAGCAAAGAATATAGCCACAACATGTATATCATCTATATACTTAAACTGAACAATTCTAGTCTTTTCTTTTCTGCCATATATTTATGAGATTCTCTTTCAATATTTCCTTTTCTATTTGAAAGAATCTATCAATATCAATAGTGAAGTCATACATATGACATATAGTCCAAAGCGTGTATAATTAAATACCAATGTCTTTGGACTTGCACTTTGAAGTAGATCACCATCATCAAATATTTGGTGTTCTTTCAAATTCCTTTCTTTAGTAATCTCTTGGTGTAGTAAACATTTTACCTACATCAAATATTCACCCTTATCATGGAATTGTCCATGATCAAGCTACTTTTAGCTTATAACAATGAATTATGAGTATAATGTTGCTATCCAAAACCTTTTGGAGGATTAAGACAACAAGTGTCTCCAACCTTTTTGCAAATTTTCATCAAATATGAGAACATGACTTTTGCCATATTATACTCTATCATGTTGCAACCAAAACTTCGTTTCAGATATCACAATATCTTCCACACATCATGGTTTCTGAAACAACTCTTTCAGATCCTAGATAACCTTGATATTAAGGGAATCCTTTGAATATCAAGAATCATGGATACAAACATGATACTTATATACTAACACTTGGAATTGTTACTCTTGATTTAATACTAATTATTAAACTTCATGGAGTAACCGGAACTTACTGAAAGTTTGCAATAGGACTTTTAAACTTTAGATTAACACTTCAAAACAATACGATACCAGTTCGTAAAGTAACTAACCAGAATTCTATAGTTCTATCATCTCAATTATAACTAAGCGCAAGGTGGTAAACGGATGCCAATGACTACAACAACTATGCAATTTCACTTTGATTTAGTTTATGATAAATTGAGTTCTAATTAATAATTAAATTAATCTAGGTGAACTCCCACTCAAAACAATATCCCTCACATTGTTTTAGTGATCACACTAACCAAATTCACCACATCAAAACCGATCATCACGAGAATTGATATAGCTTCAATGGCGAACAATCAACATGTTCATCATATCTACTATATGACTCATGCTCTACCTTTCGGTAATCCGTGTTCCTGAGGCCATGTCTGTACATGCTAGGCTCGTCAAGATCAAACCTTAGCTACCGCATAAGCAAATCTGGCTTGCTTACGTTGTATTCACCCGCGGAATCAAAGACACCCGATCATCACGTGGTGCTTCGAAGCAGCAAGCTTTGGCAACGGTGCATACTAAGGGTGAACACTTTAGAACTTGAAATTTATGTGCATGAGGGATCATCTTATAATGCTACCGTCGTCTACTAAGCAATACAAGATGCATAAAGGATTAACATCACAGGCAATTCATAATATGTGATATGATATGGCCTTTCTTCTTTGTGCTTTCGATCTCCATCTTCAAGCACGAACATGATCTCCATCATCACCGGCATAGCATCAAGGTCAATGATGCTTCTTCATGGTTGTCGTCCACCAGCATCAACTATTACAACTATTTTGAATAGACACGCAGGTCTTAACAGAAATTAAAGACAACCATATGGCTCCTGCCGGTTGCCAACTTACAATAAGGAACATTGCATACATCAAATATAATCACAATCATGGCCATATCACATCACTGCACACCCCTGCAAAACAAAGTTAGACGCTTCTACTTTCTTTGCATATTTTACGTGGTTTGGGGCTTTCCATAAGTGTCGTTCTAACTTACGAACAAGAACCACAACATTGATACTAGCATTGTTGATTACCCGTTGTAAATTGGATCTTAACTATGCTAGGAGAAACAGGCACCCGCAAAGCCACTTATGCAATACAAGTTGCATGTCAAACGTGGAGCAAGTCTCATGAACGATGTCATGTAAGGTTAGCCCGGGCCGCTTCATCCCAACATACCGCAAGATGCAAAGTACACAAAAAGCAATCTACAATAAAAGCATCAACGCCCACAATGACCATTGTGTTCTACTCGTGCAACAGATCTACATATAGACACGGCTCTGATACCACTGTAGGGGTTCGTAGCATGGAAAACAAAAATTTTCTATCGCATACAAACAAACAAGCCAAGATCTATCTACTAGATTGCAGCAACGAGTCGATGGAATAACTCACCCTCGAAGATTCCAAAGTGGTTAACGAGAGCAGATTCTCGTGGGTGATGTAGTCGTACTCTTTCCGATCTCAAGATCGCGTAGACGATCCTTCCGGCGCCGCGTTCCCGCAGCGCTCCCGCAGTCGGTCACACGTTCGGTACTCGACGAAGACCTTCCTCTCCCTTGTTCCAGCAGGCAGCGGAGGTTGTAGCACTCTCCTCGCGATTCCGGCAGCACAACGGCGTGGTACCGGAAGTAGAGGGGAAATCCCGCAGGGCTTCGCCTTAAGCCGGTGCGAGTATGGTGGAGCTTATGAGAGAGGCTATTAGTGGTCTAGTAATTAGACACACCAATTAGAAGGCTCTAAACCAATTAGAAGGCTCTAAACCGAAATAGCTCTAAACCGGGGTTTAGATCTAGGGTTTAGTTTAGAGGATAGGAACTTGTGTGTCTAGGAGGGGAGCCCTGCCCCTCCTTATATAGGTGGGAGGGTGTGGGCGCGCCAGGGGAGGGAGGGAGTCCCTCCCCAACTCGGCCTTGGGCTGGGCGCCGGCCTGGAGGAGTCCAACTCCTCCTCCAGGTTGGTTCCAACTCCTCTTGCTTGTTTCCCACAGTTTCTTGTTTTGGCAGTTTGACTTTCAAACTGGACATTTGACTTTTCTGTTTTAGGATTCAATTTAATCCTATATTTGGGACAGCAAGAACACTTAGTACATGATGCAATCATTCCAATATGTAATGACACATTCATGTACCCCTTCCCCCCCGGAGTGCCGGACAATCCGGAACCTTCTAGAATATCCCCGATGAAAACACCGGAATCATTCCCGAACTCCGAAACGGGACTTTCCTTATATGAATCTTATTCTCCGGACCATTCCGGATCACCTCGTGATATCCCGGATCCCATCCGAGACTCCGAACAACATTCGGTCTCTTTCTCATAATACCATAACTACTCAAACAACGTCGAATCCTTAAGTGTGTCTCCCTACGGTTCGTGAATTATGCGGACATGATCGAGACACTTCTCCGAACAATAACCAATAGAGGAATCTGGAAATTCATATGGCTCCCACATATTTCTACGATTACTTTGCGATCGAATGAACCACTTACATACGATACCAATTTCCCTTTGTCTCACGATAGTTTACTTATCCGAAGTTTATGATCGTCGGTATCTCTGCATACCTAGTTCAACCTCGTTACTGATAAGTACTCTTTTCTCGTTCCCGTGATATGTGATCCCTTGTGACCAAGTCACATGCTTGCAAGCTAATTGGATGACATTTCACCGAGAGGGCCCAGAGAATATCTATCCGTCATGTGGATGGACAAATCCCACTCTTGATCCATGTGTTTCAACCAATACTTTCCGAACACTCAATGCCACTTTTATAGCCACCCTGTTACGGTGTGGTGTTTGATGTCATCAAAGCATCCATCCGGTAAAGGTGATATGCATGATCTCATGGTCGAAGGAATTAGGTTACTATGTATCAGAAAGCATATAGCAATTGAACTATTGAAATGACTTGATCTTTATGCTACGCTTATCTATAGGAGTATGTCCATCACATCATTCTCCTAACGATATGATCCTGTTGTTAATAACATCTCTATGTTCATGATCAGGAAACCATGATCATATATTAACCAACAAGCTAGTTTAACAAGAGGCTTTACTAGGGACTCATATTTTAGTTTACAAATCACACAAGTATTAATGTTTCCGGTTAATACAATTATAGCATGGTATGTAAACATTTATCATAAGTGTGAAGATATAATAATAACCACTTTATTATTGCCTCTTGGGCATATCTCCAACAGTTCATCCATGAGCTGATGGAAGCAGGCAACCTCGCTCACCGAGGTCCCCTCAGGATGCTCCACCTCCTATAGAGCACCTTGACGAAGTCCGCCAGACGCGCACTCAAGGTGTAGTCGGCGCCACGCGCCAGCCAGACGAAGTCTGCGAGGTATTGCTCAATCCTGGAGTGCGCAGCAGCCACGACAGCACGAAGAGACTCCGACCGCCTAGAGGAGGGATCCGCCGAGGAGGGCAGAGCAAGCTCGCTAAGCCTGCCCTGTGGGAGGCTCAAGGGATCCCCTCAGGAGGGTCACCGTGGCTGGCTCGAACTGGAGATGGTGACGCACCTTGCATGCCCACGGGGTCCTCAACCAGCGGAGCATCGTCGCCCACAACCATCAGGTCAAGGCCGCCCTGTCCGGCCTTTGGAGAGAGACTCCGCCGCTACAGCGGGGAACGAGCACCATCCCCGTCGCGTCCCAAGGCACCGTCAGAGCCCGGTATCGGCGCCTCCTTCCTCTTCTCTTCACCCCTGCGTCAAACAACTTGATCAGGGGGCTAGAAGGGAAGGATAAAAGGGAGCCCTGGGAGTGATCAGAGGCTTGCTCACCCCACAATCTCTATCCACACGAAGGACCAGTCAACCTTCCGTGCTCCTAGGGGCAGGAAAGCAGGAACCTTTTTGGACCTGGGTCTCTTCCCAGCCGCCCGCGATGCGAGAGCGGCAGGGTATAGCCTCACTCGATCCATGGCCTTGCGCTTCGCTTGCTCAAAGAGACCATGGACCTCCCCCTTGGGAGGCTCGGGAGCGTCTTCCTCATTAGAAGAAGAAGACATGCTGCCGATCATCCTCCCGTGACGGACAGCTCGTGAGGATCCAGGGTCGTTACCCAACTCCGCCCCCTCATCATCGAGCTCGACAAGAGAACACTCGCCCTGCGCATCAAAGGTGGGGAGTTCTGCGTGGATAGCACTCGCGTCGCCCTCCAAGTACAAGAGGAGCATGCCGGGGGGAGCTCCGCCACAGACTCTGTGCCTAGGAGACCACTGTCTATTCATATCGAAGGCCCTCCGAGATCCTAGACCTGTCCCAATCGGGTGCCAGGGTCCAGAGGGGCCTCCGATGTTCTTGGAGAGGAGCAATCTGCTGCAGCAGATACTCCCACACCACCATATCACCGGTCAGCCTCAAGCTCCTCAGGCGCGCCACGCGCCTCACGAGGGGACTGGAGCTCATGAAGGTAGAAGCCTCACGAGCCCATCCCGGGTTCTCCATGGCAGCCCCTGCTGGGACACGGAGTTGCGGCCACGCTCGCCCGGCCTCAACCAGCACCAGTCGCGGCAAAACTCCGACGAGCCTCCAAGAATGGAGATGGGAGCAAGATCTCCTTCCATTGCAATGAAGAACCCGACGCCTCCTAGGGTGTCCTCCGGTGAAAGGACGAGGAGGAGGTAGAAGTGTCGGAACAAGGCGACTGAGGGTGCAACACCGACTAAGGCCTCACACCAATACGCGAAGGCGGCGAGGAGCATGATGCTCTAAGGATGGAGGTGGAGCTGTTGGATGTAGTGGTGCTCTAGGATGGCAAGGAAGAAGGACAAGAAAGGGGGAACGAGCCCAGCAGCGATGGATCGCGTGAAGACATCGGCGATGGTAGGATGCCATCCAGTCTCCTCAACTCCAGAACACTAGGCCCGCGAAGCTCCCCACTCGTTTGAGCGGGCAGCCATGAACTTCTTGACCTTATCCAACCCCTCGATGTTGAGAATGGTGGGCCGTGGCAGAACTGTCGTGTTCGGTGCGGGGAAGTCCGATGAAGAGACAGCTGCACGGGCCTTCTTGGGAGTCATATCGAAAACTGACCGGGAAGATGACAGGAGGGTCGGCGGCAAGAGTGACAATGGCGGAGAAGCTCGAGCGTCCCGGCCATTCCAAGGTTCAGAGTTTTATGCGCGGTGTGAACCCCAAACACAGTTGAATAGGAGGGACGGTTCTCGCATCAGGGGGTGCCACGCGCCGTGTGGCCACGTGGAAGGTGCCGACGACCTCTATGGCAAGTTATGCTCGCACGTGACTGATCGTGGGCCTGGCTTCAGAAGGTCCCTTGACTTCCTTGCCCCTAACCCGACGCGTGTAAGCCAAGCAACCGAGGGATACTGTCGGACTATTGGCACTAGGGGTACCATGTTCCGTCGAGACGTCGGACCCGCAAGGCATGCCCTAGCAAAGTCCACGAGGAGTGAGACCCTCGCGAGGGTGCGCGAAGAGCACGGAGCACCCTTCGTCATCAAGGGAGGACGCCTCACGAGGGATGGCTTCGTAGTCCGAGGCATCATGAGCTAGACGACACGCCAACGGGCAGTCCACGGTGAGGCTGGACGGGAAATCAAGATGCTTCCCCTCCCCTATGGGGAAAAGGAGGGGGCAAATGACGCAACGAAGTGGTAGAGCCAAGTGTGCCTCTTTGGTGTAAAGAAGCCAGGGCCGAGTGGCGGTACAACGACCGTCCACTACTCCATCGGACAGCTGGCGGGTGGCCAGAAGAAGAGAAGAGGTGGCATATGTCTCCCACACGGGAATGTGGCAACACTTCCCACCAAATGTTTTTGGGAAGCCAGCGCTACCCTATATAAGGGCCCCTCCTTCTACCTTAGAAGGGATCGATCATTAGCGATAAACCCTAGAGATCTCATCTCTATTGTACCCTCGCGAAGCCAAGCGAGCAGTACCACAAAGCAGGAGTAGGGGTTTTACCTCCTCACGAATCTGCCCGGGCGTTCGGTTTGTTTGGTTTTCTCGGTCCGTCTTTATAAATTTCGGCCATCTAACCTTCGGTTTTTCGGTCTTTATGTATTTGGTCTTCTGTCTTTTGAGTTTGGTCTTCGGTCATGAACATATAGACCAAACAAAGAAAATGACACTGGTTTGATTTTGTTTCCAGAATACAAATTGCACAAACATATTAAAAATGGAGCACCACATGACGAACATTTCAAGCACTTCAATTTGCTAGACTGTATTAGTGTCGAGCAGCGAGAAACCAAACAATTTACTTAGCTAACTGGTAGCGCAAAAACAAGCAGAACTGCACACACTTTTCAATTTACAATTTGCCTTTTCAATTTACAATTTGCCTTGCTCTGTACAAACGAGCAGCAACTAGACAGTCCAGCAAATCGCAGATAATAGCACGAGAAAATAACTTGACAAATCACAACGTCCATTCTTCATTTGCATTTGCAAGGGCAAGTTCATGAGCATCCTCGTTCATCCCATCCTGATGTACATATTGGTTACCCCTATTTGCTCAGATTCAGATGCCATCTACAAAAAAGCAGCAAAAATTCCTTATATAGATATGCTGCGATACACACTCCATTCTTAACAGGAACTTATCTACAGAATTTATCACTCTCAGTTCTGAACAGAAATACGTATCAGATCTGACCAAATAAAAGCTAACTAGCATATACAAAATGCATCTGTATCTCAAGAAATCTAGCATATCAGAACAAGGAGGCAGGACCGCTGGGGAAGGTTCTTACCTTGCAAGTTTGAAAAACTGCGTCGTCGGTCTTGTGGCATTGTTGGCTTGCGTTGGCCATCGGCGGCGGCACTCATCTTGTGGCCTTGTGCGCTTGCGGCTGCCGGCGCCCGTGGTTAGAGATGATGTTGGGTCGTCCGGGTGGGTGGCGGCGGTGCTCGCAGCTGCCGGCGCCCAAGGACCGAGATACAGCGGCAGCGCAACGCTACAGCATGTCACTGCGTGAAAAAGATATAATTACTACCTATAACTGGCCCTGGCCAACCCGGCCTCCCAAGCTCCTCGTACGTGTAGAAATCTTAGTCGTCCGATTTATCTGGCATAGTATTTTTCCGCTATCATTTTTCATTTCAGCCGTTCGATACGGTTTTTTTTATTTTTTCACCTAGTGCTTCTCAAAACGAGTCCATGACGGCTGGACCCGAACACGTGCGGACCTAGCAGTTGGAGGCAACGAAGGACACTGGTCCATGTTACCTTTCTTTTCCGACGCGTGAGGGCAGAGGGTAAAAATATCTCAGGCCATTCCCTCATCTCCTTCTTCTCCCCAATCCCTGCCTCCTCTCATCCTCCCCGCTCCAGCCTCCCCCATCCGTCGGCGCCTCTTGCCCCCCCATCTCTCCTCTTCCCCGCTCTAGCACCACAAGAGGCGGCACAGAGAAGGCAGGTGGAGGCATCATGACAACGGGCCCAAAGCCGTGCAGCGGACCTGGTGGATGGAGGAGGAGCACACGACGCCGACGACTTAGAAGACACCATGTGGGAGGAGAAGAACAACACCATAGGGAGTAGCGGTGGCCCGAGAGGTACAATTATTCTTCTTGAGTTTGTTCTTTGTCAGATCCATTTGGTGTGCTGCTATTTTTCAGATTTTTTGGTGATTTTTTTCGACAAAATCTTCATCAAATCTAGGCCATAGAGGATGTTGGCGAAGACATAGGAGCTTGGCAGAGTCGGTCGTAGACCGGCCAGGTCGGAAGGAAGATTCGTGTTAAGAGCTAAGCTCCACCGACAGTGCCTAGAGCCAATATCTTAGCCAATACATCAACAAGTAAGGTAATCTCACCATGTAGCTTTGGTGTACCTACATACCAAATCGTCTGCATGTGCGTTAAATCTGGGTTAGTGATGACCCACAAGTATAGGGGGTGTATCGTAGTACTTTCGATAAATAGGAGTGTCGATCCCAACGAGAAGCAGAAGGTGCTAAATAGAGGTATGGAGCAGGAATTCTCTGTAAATACTTAGCAAACGGATTTTTAGTGATTTTCTAACAATGCAACAAAACAAAGAGCAAGTAACAGAAGTAACGAACACATGGAGCAAGCGGCCCAATCCTTTCTTAGCAAAGGACAAGCCGGTGGAAATACTTATAAGGACCAAACGTTCTCGAGAAAACATGGAAATTCTGTCAAGTGCTTTTGGTTCAAATAGCTAAGTACTCTTCGCTGGTGTTTGTAAGTGTTGTGTGGGTGAACCTGTGCTAACATACTGCCCTTCCTAGGACTAATACATACTTGTGATTAAACCTCCTGCAAACATCCGTAACTACAAGAAAGTAATTAAAATATAAATCTAACCACAGCCTTAAACTCTGAGATCCTACACTCCCTTGTGCAAAGGTGTCCTAACGGGGGTTCAGGTTTCTGTCACTCCTGCAATCTAATGATTAGTAGCCAAATACACAATGCATCCCCCTAGGCCCATAAATGTTGAAGTGTCATGTAGTCGACGTTCACATGACACCACTAGAAGAATAGCACCACAACTTAAATACTAAACCATTGAATAATAACTCATCACAGATTCACTACTAACAACATGACTTCTCCCATGTCCTCAAGAACTAAACGAACTACTTACAAGACATCATATGGATCAAGATCAAAGATGATATGGTAATGGATAACAATCTGAACATAAACAATAATCCAATGGTTCCACTCACAAGTATCAACTACAATAGTAATCAACACCGGGAAAGTTTCCCCTAAGAACTAAAGTAATATCCAACACAATTGTTACAGCGGGACGGAGTGGTGATTATGGTGCTGGTGGAGATGATGGTGTGGATGATGATGATGATCCCGATGAAGCCTAGCTTGATGACGGTGTTGATGGCGATGGTCTCCCCTCTCCGGGAAGGAATTCCCCGACAGAAATCTGTCTGCCGAAGAGATCTTTCTCTCTTGGTGTTTTCGCCCCCCAGAGGCGGTGGAAATGTATCTGTGGTCGCTCCCCGAGCCTTAGGGTTTCGAAGGGAAGATATAGGCGAAGGGGCGGAGTCGGAGGCCGGGCAGGTGGGCCACACCTGCCATAGGCGCGCGGTCAGGTGGGCCCGCGCCTAGGGGGTGTGCCCCCCCTGAGGCCCCACTTCGTCCCTCCTTCTGGCTTCCTTCATCTTCTCGTAAAATAATATGTTTCCATATTTTTCTGGTATTTTTCTGATCTTCGCGAAATTGCACTGAAACGCCTTCTTTTCCATCAGAATCCAGACTCCGGCAGTCCATCCTCCAGGAATCATCCAACATGCATAAACAGATGAAAAGCCTTAAGTAACACCTCATAATAAGACAAATATCAATGAATAGAGGTAAATTATGATATAGAAAGGTGATGCAAATTGGGCGTATCAACTCCCCCAAGCTTATACTTCGCTTGTCCCCAAGCGAAAACTGAGCTCAGTAAACATGTCCACAGGTTTATGGAGTGAAGTATCGATAAAATAATACGAACAAGAAGCATCACACTTACCATTGCACAACTCATAGAAGAAAGCAACACACCATTATATAACTAAGCTTGCAACCAAGTACAACAGTCACAATAGAGATACATAAAGATAAATCATAATTGGAATTGGCAAACTTGTTCTTGGTCTGAGAACCACCTCCTGTTGAGATAGATCCTTTTAAGATACCTACAAGTATTGTTAATCGTGTTATGGATAATTATTGTTTTGGGGATGGAACTGTCCATCCTGGTGATCACTTGGTTTTTATCCATGAATTATGCGGGTTGTTTAAGTGTGCAGGTATCACAACTGAACAGGTGAATAAGAAGTTACTCTCCATATCCTTGAAAGGGAGAGCTAAAGAATGGTATAAGCTGCTGAAGAATGGACAATCCATGGAATGGGAGGAGATCGCATCTCTCTTTTACTCTAAATTTTATCCTCCCAGTGAGATTCATAAGGATAGAAATCTTATATCTAACTTTTGGCCTCTTGATGGAGAGAGTACAGCTCAAGCTTGGAGGAGATTGAAGTTACTAATGCTTAAATGCCCTATTCATGAACTCACTAACAATATTATTCTCAATAACTTTTATGCTAGGCTTTCTCTTCATGATAAAGATTTACTAGATGCTTCTTGTGCTGGATCATTCACACGTATGAAGGAAGAAGCTAAATGGGATCTTCTAGACCGTATTCAAGAGAACACTGAAGCTTGGGAGAATGACAAAGGAAGAAAGTCAGGTATAAACTATGATTATGAATGCATTAAATCTTTTATGGGTACTAACAAATTTCGTGATATTAGTAATAAGTTTGGTCTTTATTCCCAAAGTATTGCCAACTATTTTAAAGCATTTGCCTCTTACATTGAAATTCCCAAGAAGAAGTGGAATAAGTACTATGCTCCTTATAAAGATGTTGTTAGTCATGTTCCAGTTAGAAGTACTCAAGTTTGTACTACTAATCATATTGTGCCTGAACCCCATGTTGAGAAAATGCCTTTCCCAGCTAAGGTAAAGGAGTATTCTATGATTATTAGTGCAAGTAGCAAAGGTACAATGAAAACTGTGGAGCCTGGTAAGCATTTGAATGATGAACCTGTGGTAGCTATTGTGAAAGACACTGTCACTAGAAATATAGAGGATGAGCACATTGTCTTCTGTGAAGACGCTTCTAATATTATTTCGCATCCTAGTAAGGCTAGAAAAGCTAGTGTTCCTGTGCTTTCTGTTAAAATTGGTGATCATTGCTACTATGGTTTATGTGATATTGGTGCTAGTTCTAGTGCTATTCCTTATGAGCTTTACAGGGAAATCATGCATGAGATTGGTCCTTGTGATCTTGAGGACATTGATGTGGTTATCTACCTTGCTAATAAGGAAACCATTTTCCCTATTGGCAGTGTAAGAGATGTGGAGGTTCTCTGTGGTAATATCAAATATCCTGATGATTTTCTAGTGCTTAATTCAGCGGCTAGCAAAACTTGTCCTATCATTTTTGGTAGACCTTTCTTGAACACTTGTGGATCTATTATTGATTGTAAGAAGGAAAAAGTTTTAACTAAGTTTGATGGAGATTCTTATGAGTTCAACTTTTCCAAATTTGCTAAAGATCCTTGTGAAAAGAGTTTGCCTAATAAAGATTTCAGGATAAAACAACTTGCTTCTATTGATCCAGTCTATGACCTTGGACCTCTTTTTGGTGACTGTAAGTATGCTTACTCAGATGATAAATTTGTTTCCAGTGACGGTTATATTTTCAACTTTATTCAAAGTGCTACTGAAAGTTATTATGAGAGAGGGAAACATAGTTTTATGCATCTCAATGATGTTAAGTTTCCTCGTTTTATGCTGAAAGCTTTAAAGTTGCATTTGTTTTGTCTTCCTATGCTAGTGGCTTTTTGTTTCAACAATTCGTTTTCTCATGATACCCCATGCATAGGAAGTTCAACTACTTTTGTGAAGTAGGGGAGTTGTGAAAAGTGGCTGTCCTAGGACAGATTTTTGTGTTGTATTGTAAAAAATCTTGAGGAAGCTCAGTACTTCGGATGGAGCTGAATTGTTCTGATCTTGTTCTCCAAGTTGTTACCCAACTTTCATCAGTTCTGCACTTTTTGAATTGAGCAACAGAAGGTCTTCAAAAAAATCAATCTTTACCTTCTAGTATGTTTTGACATATTTCTGTTATCATTTGCATTTGCCTCTTACAGAAGCTTTTGTTTTGATGGGTTTTCATTTGAAGTGTGTACCTAAAGGTTTATTGTTTTTGCTTACACTAATGTTTTTATTGAGTTTGTGAAAGGGTTTTGTATGAAGGAAATTCTCAGGAGAAAGAGAAAAGGAGTCTGCAAAGTTCGTCTTTGAATAGGTAAAAGTGGTGAAAACAGAAGGTTCGTGAAACCCCAATCTTTTTATATTTTTGATGTTTTTAATACATAAAGGAAGCTGCGAGACGAAATTGAAGAGGAAACGGAGCCCGGGGTGGACAAACCCACCCTAGGCGCGAGCCCAGCCTTGTCGCGCCTGGAGGGGGTGTGCCACCCTAGAACTCCGACTCTGCCTCGTTTCCGTGTCAAAACCTTCCTTATGATTTAAAACTTCGTAATATATAACCCCCCAGATTTCCCGAGGTTATTGGATTGAGTTCTCGTCATGTTTTTGTTTCAGTCTATTTCTGTCAGGGAAATTCTCAGTTTTGGAGCTACAATGTCTTCCTCTGGATCACCCATAGAGGATTCCTCTGCGGATGTCCTCAACCCATACATGTATGAGTTAAAGATCCATCCCAGAGAGTTGATTCTCAAAGATGGGAAGGTACAGATGAAAGAATTTCAAGGCCCCAAGGGAGAAGGAAGTCTGGAAGACAGGATGGAAGCATTGGAACAGGAAGTTTTCAGGTACAAGAAGATGGTAGAACGCAAAGTGGATGTTATTCACAAGATAAGTTCAGAACTCATCACCAAGCACGAGGGAGAAGTAGCTGAGCTCCAATAAGAGATCTTTTCACTCCGTCAGACCACCAACCAATTGCAAGCACAACTGTATGACATACAGAACCAAAACTGTGAGTATGAGGCTAGATTTGATTGCATAAGCTCTGTTGCTAGTTTCAGGATTGTGGAGACAAGGACATCCTTTTTGGATGGGGAACCATTGCCTTGGAAGTTTTATGATGACAAGACAACACCACCACCACCAAAGGAGTAATTCGTCATCAGGTTTGGTATCCCCTTGGCTTGTTCCAAGCTTGGGGGAGTGCCGCGGTATCACCACCATTATCTTTTATCTTTTACCTTTTTAGTGGATTCATATCTGTGGTAGAGAGGTTATCTAATAGTTTGGTTTTCATGTGGAAGTATCTCTCCTTTAGTTGATTATCTATGTATCCCTTGGTGTGAGTGCCTTTATTGAATATTAATGAGAAGTCTCATCTTTTACTTTTTTTGCACTTCTTATTTTAGTTTGCAATCTCTATTATATGATGGATCTTGTTGATCAGTATTGGCACCACTTTGGGATCATCAAGTGGATCTAAATTGGTTTTGGCAAACCAAGTTCTGGTCAGTGGCTTTATTTTGAAAGAAAAAGAAAGAAAGAAAAAGCTTACAGGTATTTGGTATCATTTGTTTTCTTTTTTGTTGGCTCATAACCTTAGTATTCTTTATTTAAGATTATTTTGTGTCTTCAAGGAAGATTGCATGTTTGGCTTTATTACTTGTATGTTTTCTTGTTTCTTTCAAATCTCTTGCTTGCTACCCAGCCTTGCTAGCCAAAAACCTGTTTTGAGAAGGCATACTTCTCATGTTTCCAAAATCCTTTGAACCCAAAACTTTTTCCACTTGTGTCCACAATACCTACCTAGTAGCTTTTGCTATTCCAAGCAAATTCTCAAGCTTCATCTACCTTTCGAATTAAAATGTATTTTGTTATGAGAAAACTAGTTTAAAACTCTCACGAACTTGATGGCACACTTTATTACTTGCCCCTAATAGATTTGAACCATTGTGAACATCGAAGTTTTATATGATTGCATCTATACATTGGAATTAGCAGAACCGTGCTGTCACGGGGAACGTTTTCAACATTGCACTTGTACTCTGTACATAGTTGATATCGTGTTTTTTTGTCTATGGATGTCAACGGTGTGAAATAAAGAGGGAACTTGCAAGTCCATGGAGTTTGTATCCTGTGTTAGAGAAACGCTTGGGCCGCTAGACTAAGCCATGCCTAATCATGGTGGAAACTTGCAGCATCACCATAATGATATATCTATGAAGCATCCTCAATAAAAAGCTATGCACATAGTAAATAAAAAGATTGCTGAGATGCTCATTGTCTGCTTGCCTTGTCACTTTGGTTATGGGAAATCTCATGTACCATGTGCAAGGGGTACCCCGTTGGCGGTTCTCAATGATATGCAAATACTTACAATGACAAGAACTTACCTAGACCCAAAGTTGAGTATGCATGAGGAGTGGCCCTCATATTCAAGGGACATGAGATTGCCATCTTATATTTCGTCAAGCATATACTTCATCTTTGTTCACTTTAACCTTAATCATCTCAAGATGCTTATGATATGGGCAATGAGGGCTCAAAGCTAGTAAGTACCATAATCTTTTAGAAGATCTTTTTGACTTGTAATTCCTGCTACCCTCTAAGAAGGGACCTTTTCTCCTAGTTACCAGTTGAGTCAGTAAACCTACTTCCTCTCTATATCCAGCAAGCTTTTGAGTTGTGTTATGCACATGCACCCTTTGATAGATGGTCTATTTTTATTGAATCTCGATAGTGGAAATACACATATTAATAACATTGAAGCTAAACGTTTGAAATTGAGCGATAACTCGACATATATGTGGCACTGTCGTCTTGGTCATATTGGAGTGAAGCGTATGAAGAAACTCCATTCCGATGGACTTCTTGAATCACTTGAAAGATGCGAAGCATGTATAATGGATAAAATGACTAAGACTCCATTTTTTGGTATGATGGAGCGAGCTACGGACTTGTTGGAAATCATACATACCGATGTGTGTGGTCCAATGAGTGTAGCATCGCGCGGTGGTTATCGTTATGTTCTTACCTTCACGGATGACTTGAGTAGATATGGGTATATCTATTTCATGAAACATAAGTCCGAAACTTTCGAGAAGTTTAAGGAATTTCAAAGTGAGGTAGAGAATCAACGTAACAAGAAGATTAAATTTCTACGTTCTGATCGTGGAGGTGAATATCTAAGTTACGAGTTTGGCGAGCATTTAAAGAAATGCGGAATACTTTCACAATTGACACCGCCGGGAACACCACAGCGTAATGGTGTGTCCGAACGTCGTAATCGAACTCTCTTAGATATGGTTCGTTCTATGATGTCACTTACAGATTTACCGCTATCGTTTTGGGGTTATGCATTAGAAACAGCCGCATTCACTTTAAATAGGGCACCATCTAAATCCGTTGAAACGACACGGTATGAATTATGGTTTGGGAAGAAACCTAGATTGTCGTTCCTTAAATTTTGGGGTTGCGAAGCCAATGTAAAAAAGTTGCAGCCGGACAAGCTTGAACCCAAAGCGGAAAAATGCGTCTTCATAGGATACCCGAAGGAAAATATTGGGTATACTTTATATCATAGATCCGAGGGCAAAATCTTCATTGCTAAGAATGGATCCTTTCTGGAGAAAGAATTTCTCTTGAAATAAGTGATTGGAAGGAAAGTAGAACTCGACGAGGTTGTCGAACATTCTCTCGAACTTGCGAGTAGCGCAGCACCGGAATTAGTTCTTGTGGCGCCTACACCAATAAGAGAGGAAGCTAATGATGATGATCATGAAACTTCGGTTCAAGTTGCTACAGAACCTCGCAGGTCAACGAGAACTCATACCACTCCTGATTGGTATGATCCCGTTATGAGTGTCATGTTGGTGGACAACACCGATGACCCTGCGACGTATGAGGAAGCGATGATGAGCCCAGATTCCAATAAATGGCAAGACGCAATGAAATCTGAAATTGGATCCATGTACGAAAACCAAGTATGGACTTTGGTGGACTTACCGGATGGCCGGAAGGCTGTCGAGAACAAATGGATTTTCAAGAAGAAAACAGATGCTGATGGTAATGTTACTGTCTATAAAGCTCGACTTGTCGCAAAAGGGTTTTGACAAATTGAAGGAGTTGACTACGATGAGACTTTCTCACCAGTAGCGAAGCTAAAGTCTGTGAGGATTATGTTAGCAATCGCTGCATATTATGATTATGAGATATGGCAGATGGATGTCAAAACAGCGTTGCTCAATGGATACATTGATGAAGAGTTGTATATGATGCAACCCACAGGTTTTGTCGATCCTAAAGATGCTAACAAGGTATGCAAACTTCAACGGTCCATATATGGATTGAAGCAAGCATCCCGAAGTTGGAATCAAAGTTTTGATAAGGTAATCAAAAGTTTTGGTTTTATACAAACTTATGGAGAAGCTTGTATTTACAAGAAAGTGAGTGGGAGCTCTGTAGCATTCTTAATACTATATGTAGATGACATATTGTTGATTGGGAATGATGTAGACCTTCTTAATAGTGTCAAGGAATATTTGAATAATAGTTTTTCAATGAAAGATCTTGGCGAAGCAGCTTACATATTAGGCATAAAGATTTATAGAGATAGATCGAGACGCCTAATATCATTGTCACAAAGTACATATTTGGACAAAGTTCTAAAGAGGTTTGGAATGGAAGATAGCAAGAAAGGGTTCTTGCCCATGTTGCCCAATACGACCTTGAGTAAAACTCAAAGTCCAGCAACGGCGGAAGATAGAGAAAGGATGAGTAAGACTCCCAATGCCTCAGCCATAGGATCTCTAATGTAGGTCATGCTATGTACCAGACCCGACATTGCATATGCTGTTAGTTTGACTAGCATATATCAAAGTGATCCATGAGTGGATCATTGGACAGCGGTCAAAAACATCCTTAAGTACTTGAGAAGAACTAAGGATATGGTTCTTTCTTATGGAGGTGATGAACAGCTCGTTGTTAATGGTTACACCGATGCTAGTTGGAACACCGATCCGGATGATTCTAAATCTCGATCTGGATACGTATTTACTTTGAATGGTGTAGCAGTTAGCTAGAGGAGTGCAAAGCAAAGCGTTGTTGCGAGATCTTCAACTGAATCGGAATACATAGCTGCTTCGGAGGCTTCACAAGAAGCAATATGGATGAAGGAGTTCATTACAGAGCTCGGTGTGGTTCCAAGTGCGCTGGACCCAATGTCTAGCTACTGTGATAACATGGGCGTCATAGCCAATGCGCAAGAACCAAGGTCACACAAGAAGCTGAAGCACATCAAGCTATGTTTTCACGCTATTCGAGAACATGTCCAAGATGGTGACATAAAGATTTGCAAAGTACACACAGATCTGAATGTGGCGGATCCATTGACTAAACCTCACCCGAGGGCAAAACATGACTAGCACCAAACCGCCATGGGTGTTCGGTATATTACCATGTAATATAGATTAGTTGACTCTAGTGCAAGTGGGAGACTGTTGGAGATATGCCCTAGAGGCAATAATAAATGTAGTTATTATTATATCTTTGTGTTTATGATAAATGTTTACATTCATGCTATAACGTATTAACCAGGAAACATTAATACTTGTGTGATTTGTAAACTAAATTAGAGTCCCTAGTAAAGCCTCTTCATAATACTAGCTTGTTGGTTAATAGATGATTTTGGTTTCCCTATCATGAACATTGAGATGTTATTAACAACAAGATCATATCATTAGGAGAATGGTATGATGGACATACTCCTATAGATAAGCATAGCATAAAGATCAAGTCATTTTAATAGTTCAATTGCTATAAGCTTTCTGATACATAGTAACCTAATTCCTTCGACCATGAGATCATGCTAATCACCATCACCGGAAGGATGCTTTGATGAAATCAAACACCACACCGTAACTGGGTGGCTATAAATGTGGCATTGAGTGTTGGGAAAGTATGGGTTGAGGCACATGGATCAAGAGTGGGATTTGTCCATCCATATGCGGATAGATATACTCTGGGCCCTCTCCATGGAATGTCATCCAATTAGCTTGCAAGCATGTGACTGGCTCACAAGGTATCACATATCACGGGAACGAGAAAAGAGTACTTATCAGTAACGAGGTTGAACTAGGTATGCAGAGATACCGACGATCAAAACCTCGGATAAGTAAACTATCGTGAGACAAAGGGAAATTGGTATCGTATGTAAGTGGTTCATTAGATCGCAAAGTAATCGTAGAAATATGTGGGAGCCATATGAATTTCCAGATTCCTCTATTGGTTATTGATCGGAGAAGTGTCTCAATCATGTCCGCATAATGCACGAACCGTAGGGAGACACACTTAAGGATTCAATGTTGTTGAGTAGTTATGGAATGATGAGTAAGAGACCGAATGTTGTTCGGAGTCTCGGATCGGATCTGGGATATCACGAGGAGATTCGTAATGGTCCGGAGAATAAGATTCATATAAGGAAAGTCCTGTTTCGGAGTTGGGGAATGATTCCGGTGTTTTCATCGGGAATGTTCTAGAAGGGTCCGGAAGGTCCGGCACTCCGGAGGGGAAGGGTACATGAATGTGTCATGACAATATGGAATGGTTGCATCATGTACTAGGTAACATGTCTGGGCAAAATAAAGGAAGAAATCAAATCCTAGTTTGAAAAGTCAAACACCAATTTGAAAAAGTCAAACGGCAAGTTTGCTTGGTGGAGGGAGAGTAGGAAACCTACTTAGGGAGGAAGTCCTCCTCCCTCCACCCGCCGACCAAGGAAGCCGAGTTGGGGGAGGACTCCCTCCTCCCAACCGGCGCCCTCCCACCTATATAAGGAGGGGCAGGGCTGCCCCTCTAGCACACACCCAAAACCACCCAAAAACCTAGCCCTAGCCGCCGGCCTCCTCCAAGTCACCGCCGCCCCTAGGTTTTCTCCTAGCCACCGAGTTGTGGCTTCCCCAAGTCCTAGCCGCCCGCCAAGCTCCACCCCTTGGTGCCTTCTAAACCCTAGATCGCCAAGGCTTCTCTCATAGTCCACGATACTCGCTCCGGCTTAAGGCAAAGCCTTGCGAGATCTCCCCTCTACTTCCGGTACCACGCCGTCGTGCTGCCGGAATCGCGAGGAGAGTGCTACAACCTCCGCTGCCTGCTGGAACAAGGGAGAGGAAGGTCTTCATCGAGTACCGACTGCGGAAGCGCTGCCGGAACGCAGCGCCGGAAGGATCATCTACGCGATCTTGAGATCGGCAAGAGTACGACTACATCACCCATGATAATCTGCTCTCGTTAACCGCTTTGGAATCTTCAAGAGTGAGTTCCTCTATCGACTCGTTGCTACAATCTAGTAGATAGATCTTGGCTTGTTTGTTTGCATGCGGTAGAAATTTTTTGTTTTCCATGCTACGAACCCCTACAAAGGGACCCTTATCTTCTTCCTCCAGCCGCTCGAGCTGCTCAAGAACACCAACTCCATTAGAGCCACCAAATCTACAAGATCTCTCCATCCAACCATCCAAAGTCATTGATCTTTGGAGAATCGAAGGAGGAGGCCTTGATCTAAATCTTCACCAAGAGAGATCTTCATTTCCCCCTCATTCACTTGAGGGCCCCCAAGCTCTAGTGTTTCATTGGAAATCCTAACTTTGATTTGGTTCTTACAAGCTTGTCTTTGATTTGTCTTCACAACTTGCTTGAATTTGGGAGCCTCCAATTAAGTTGTGGATGTGTGCCCTGAACTTGTTGTAAAGGTGCCGACTTCCACCTCGAAGGTTGCCGATATAGTGGAAGGTGGATCGAGCCCGTTGGGGTGAGATTCATCGAAGAACAAGGGAGGCCTCTCGTGGCGTTGGTGGTTTGAAACCACCCCCTCTCCAAACGTAGACGTACTTCCCCTCAAAAGGAAGGAACTACGGGAAACAAATCCTTGTCTCTCCGCGTCCACTCCTTTGGTTACTTCTATCCTTTACCACACTTTACTTACTTGTTCTTGCTTAGTGTTGTGTTAGTTTGTGCATGGTTGACATATAGGTAAATTCACCGTAGTTGCATAATCTAGAGAATTTACCTTTCTTGTCAAACCCTAATTTGAAAAAGAAGAAAATTTGAAGTAGCACCTATTCACCCCCCTCTAGGTGCCCATACGATCCTTTCAACGTGGATAGTAGCCAAATAATTAGTATCCAAATACACAATGCATCCCCCTAGGTCCATAATTAGTAGCCAAATACACAATGCATCCCCCACTAGAATAATAGCACCACAACTTAAATACTAAACCATTCAATAATAACTCATCACAGATTCACTACTAACAACATGACTTCTCCCATGTCCTCAAGAACTAAACGAACTACTCACAAGACATCATATGGATCAAGATCAAAGATGATATGGTAATGGATAACAATCTGAACATAAACAATAATCCAATGGTTCCACTCACAAGCATCAACTACAATAGTAATCAACACCAGAAAAGTTTCCCCTAAGAACTAAAGTAATATCCAACACAATTGTTACAGCAGGACGGAGTGGTGATGATGGTGCTGGTGGAGATGATGGTGTGGATAATGATGATGATGATGATCCCGATGAATCCTAGCTTGATGACGGTGTTGATGGTGACGGTCTCCCCTCTTCGGGAAAGAATTCCCCTGGCAGAAATCTGTCTGCCGGAGAGATCTTTCTCTCTTAGTGTTTTCCGCCCCCAGAGGCGGTGGAAATCTATCTATGGTCACTCCCCGAGCCTTAGGGTTTCGAAGGGAAGATATAGGCGAAGGGGCGGAGTCGGAGGCCGGGCAGGTGGGCCACACCTTCCCTAGGCATGGGGTCAGGTGGGCCCGCGCCTAGGGGGGTGGGCCCCCTGAGGCCCCACTTCGTCCCTTCTTCTGGCTTCCTTCATCTTCTGGTAAAATAATATGTTTCCATATATTTCTGGTATTTTTCCAATCTTCATGAAATTGCACCGAAACGCCTTCTTTTCCATCAGAATCCAGACTCCGGCAGTCCATCCTCCAGGAATCATCGAACATGCATAAACAGATGAAAAGCCATAAATAACACCTCATAATAAGACAAATATCAATGAATAGAGGTAAATTATGATATAGAAAGGTGATGCAAATTAGGCGTATCAGTTAGTGTTGTTCTTTGGTTTACTACTGTTGGCATTATGAAAATCCTGCTAAGCTTCAGAGCCTAGATGTCTAGATTCAGATTTTTTCCTATAATCAGAGACTGGGTTCATGCGTATCTGCCGCATCTGTATAATTAATATGGCTATTTGTTTTGGCCTTCAAAGTAAGCGAGCAAATACTATAACGAATGCCAAGCTTCATGCACTAGCCAACGCAACCAAAAGTACGAACTGATGGAAAGGGCTAGTGCAATCCACTTATACACTTCAACACCCCCTCTCACGTGTGACGGGGAGAAGTCAGCACGTGCAACCGTAAGAGAGCGACGGCGCGTGAAACTCACGTATGACTCAAGAGGCCTATACGTGGACACAGAGGGATCAACAGCAATTTTAGGATAAATTGCGAAAGCCAGGACTTGAACTCGAGACCTTAGGCTCTGATACCATGTCAAGCTTCATGCACTAGCCAGCGCAACCAAAAGTACGAACTGATGGAAAGGGCTAGTGCAATCCACTTATACACTTCAACATCGAAAACACCTGAAGTTCAAAAATTCCAAGCCTTATGTCCTCATGATAAAGTATTCTATCTTGTTCTGGACTAAAAAAATCGGACCGTCATAATTTCCTTCCAGCTTGCTAATGTGCATCTGAATATTATCTTCCTGAAATTTGACACATGGAAGTACAGTACAAAATCCGTGTGTTATTTTGTAGGGTCTCTCGGCGTTCTTTTCTTGTCAGTGGATCCTAGGTTTTGACCCTTCATTGGTCTGAGTTGTAATCAAGAAGTCAGGGGCAACTGAATTTAGAGAATGACATATGCAGGTGGGTTTTACTAAAACACAATTTTTGATTCAGACTGGTGATGAATTTACTACATCTGTATATGTTCGTTTAGGAAGGTAATTGGACTTTGAACGTAAGGTACTATGATGGGGTGTATGCATTATTTAATCTAGCCCTACCACTTAGTAAATGTTTGGAAATGTTATTAATTCAAGTACAGGGCCGTGGCTGTTTGATGGCATTTTAATTACTACATAAATTGATATTTTTTCAATAAATATGGTACACCTCTAGATCTTGAACGCATGACTGCGTAGTTCAGAAAAATAAATAGTAAGACATTTTTTACCATACAAACAATGGGACATTTTTACCACAATAGTTGATCAGATGGAACCTATGGAAGAAATACACTGCTTAGTGGTTGACTCATTGTAGGTCTACCGGTGGACCAATAAAAGAAATTAGGTTGATTGGTTTGTTCCTTAAAAGACATGAAGGTTCTTCCTTTGTTCAGTAATCATGGGCATGTATAAACCAAAGAGCCACGGATGAGGCATGCACTATTCAGAACCTCAAGAATCTGAAGATTTGTAATGCTAAATTCTTTTATCTATTTGAGTTACAGATTCTTCTATAATAAGACCTAGATAGCAAATGCGGTGTTTTGTTTATCTATATGTCACGCTTATTCATTTTATATGCTGTCTAGGAAATACTGATGCAAATATTTTTCAATTTGCAAAATTATCATCACCAATTGGGCTGTTGCGGTGATTTGGCCGCAATTTTCTTTTCTTATTCATATGAATTAATTCAAGAACCTACGGCTGGCTGCCAGTTGGTTAGACACAAGGTGCCAATGGATCCCCATATGCGTACATATACTAGATGGATCCCCATTTTCCAACAGTCCAGCAGGTAGAGCCGCTCCTAGGTAGAAAATACTAATTTTGCAATGGATTAGATGGGATGAGCTTGTTAATTTCGGTGTGCTTATGTGATGCTTGATCATCTCTCCAAAAATATGTGGGTTCTACTTATTGGATTAGCTCTCCAAAATCCTGCATCTCATTCTATAGGTTCTGTAATCGATTTGTGTTGTGCTTGTGTGACCTATCCCGGTTTGCCATTTTAGAAAATGGAACAAAACCTATGAGTTAATTTGAGTGAACACGTTGAATATAAAAGAACTCAGGTTGGTGCATATGGCTGACTTTTATGTCAGTATTCTCAAACCAGGCACGAGGGGCCTGTTTGAGGCCATAAAGAGAACGTCTAAGACGACAAACCATCCTCTCGGGAACAGAATACCCAGGAGGAGGGTGCATATAAACCTCCTCACGCAACTCACCATTAAGAAAGACGTTCTGAACATCAAGCTGGGACACAGACCAGTGAAGAACAGAAGCAACATCAAGAAGAGTACGCACAGTGGTCATATGAGCCACAGGAGCAAAGGTCTCATCATAGTCACGACCATGCTCCTGCTGAAAACCACAAGCCACAAGACGCGCTTTATAGCGCTCAAGAGATCCATCAGAGCGGGTCTTAATCTTATAGACCCACTTACACGTGATAGGACGAACACCGGGAGGGGGAGAAACAAGATCCCAGGTGCCAGTGCGCTCAAGCGCAGCAATCTCCTCAGCCATGGCCAGCTGCCATTCAGGATGATGCTCAGCATCCCGATAAGAAGTCGGCTCAGAGGCAACAGAAAGACCATACTGACTGGGAGAGTAACGATTGGGGGCACGACGCTGACGAACAGGACGAGAAGAGGGAAGCTCATTAGAAGAAGACGACTCAGGAGACAACAATGAAGAAGGTATAGCAGAGGAAGACTCCGGAGAACGATGAGAACTAGGAGAACTAGATGGAGCAGAGGAGGACGGTGTCAAAGAAGAGACATCAGGGGGAGGAGATCCTGAAGAAGACACAATAGGAGTATAAGGAGGTGTGTCGGGAAAGAGAAGAAAAGAGAGCACCTCACTACGAGAGCGCATAAAATACAACCAATTGTACCAAGAGAAATCATTGATGAATAAAATATAGTAGCGATGGCCCCCTTTCGAAGCGAAAGGAGCCGGACCCCAAACATCTGAATGAACTAAATCAAAAGGTCGCTGAGATACAGACGCGCTAGTAGAATAGGGAAGCTGAACTTGTTTACCCAACCTACAACCCTGACAATGTAAAGACCCATCTCCTGAGACAGAACCTAGAAGACCACGATGAACTAAAGAAGACAGATGAGAGTCACAAAGGTGACCAAGACGATGATGCCACTGCGGAAAAGAGCTGGTAGCAGAGGCGACGACCGGAGAAGAACTGGCAGATGAAGTGGCAGCGGAGGGAACACGAAGCCAGTCTAACTCCCAAAGTCCTAAAGAGTCACGGCTACGAGGGACAGCTCCAACCAGGGTCTGCGTGCGACGGTCCTGGACAACACAAGAATCAGCATCAAGAATGACGCGACAACCAGAGTCAGTAAGCTGGCTAGCAGAGAATAGGTTCATCTTAAGAAGGGGGACATGAGAGATATCAGGAACAGAAAAAGAAGATGTAGAAAGAGTGCCTCGACTAGAAACAGGAAGAGAGGTACCATCAGCTGTAAAAACACGGACAGGAGAAGGAAGAGAACGAAGAGCGGACAGAAAAGAAGACTCAGAGGTCATATGAAAAGAAGCTCCAGAATCCAGATACCATGGGGACGTACCTGACTGTGTAGAAGGTGGTGGTCGCGCAGTGCCTGAAGAATCAGTCACAGAACCAGCAGTGCCTGTCAAAGAAGAGCCTGTAGCAGCAAGAAGACCGCGAAGACTCCTGATAATGTCCTGATCGGAGAGACCAACTGCTGAAGATCCAGAAAGAGTCGACTGCCCACGATCCTGGTGCTGCTGACGTAAACTGGGATCCCGTGTATAACAAGTGGCCCAAGTGTGGCCATCCTTGTTACAGTAAGAGCAGTGACGAAGAGAACCACGACGACCCTGACCACGAGCCTGCTGGTGCTGACTCTGGCCCTGAAGCTGCTGATGCTGAAACTGCTGCTGCTGACTCTGACTCTGACCCTGAAACTGCTGCTGCTGACTCTGACCCTAACCTGGAGGAGTGGGTAGTATCGGCGGCGGCACAGAGGACCGTGGCTGATTCAAGGGAGCAGACGGCATAGGAGCACCACGAGTAGCAAGCACAAATGGAACCGCAAGAAGACCAGCACCACGGAGACGGGTCTCCTCAGCCCGAAGCTCAAACAACACCTCAGAGAGCGGAACACGACCACGAGCATTTAGCTGAGCACGCCGGGGCTCAAACTCCTGGCGGAGCCGAGATAGAAACTCATAGATGCGGTGAAACTCCAAATCCGAGCACACAATCTGGCAGCACGAGCATGTGCCACAAACAGCAGTACGAAGAGAATCAAGCTGACGCCAGATAGCAACACTCTGAGTAGAACTCATCAATAGTAGAATCACCCTGCTGGAGAGCATGCTCCTGGCGAACCACAGACAGGTAAAGAGCATCCCCAGATGGCTGATAGCGCTGACGAAGATGGGCCCACTGAGCGGCAACAGTAGGAAGACCATGAACTCAGCAGCATACTGGGGCAAAACACTAGAGGTGAGAACAGCAGCAGCACGAGCATCCTCATCAACCCACTGAGTGTAAGCAGTCAGAGCGTGTCGATAATCCTCGAGATCAGAAGAGTACTGCTTGAACTTCAGATCATAAGCAGCAACAGCACTATCATCAGCGCTCTGAGCAGCATCCTTAGCCTCCTGAGAAGCATCAGCACCAAGAACAATCAGTGTCGGCGGAAGAGGATCCACAGGAGCAGGAGGGCACGACGGACAAGAGACCTCGCCGGAGAGCACACCCCAAAGACGGAGACCGCGCATGTGAACGCGCATAAAGTCATCGAAATCAGGATAATTCGCGCCATCGAAGATCACCAGGCAGCGAGGAATCGCAACATAGCCCGATGAAGAAGACATCTCTCTCTCTCTCTCTCTCTCTCTCTCTCTCTCTCTCTTTTTTTTTGGAACAGATCAGATCAGATCTGGAGCACTGACGCAAGCAGACGTCAGTAGAACGGCAACCAGCTGAGGCTGAGGCTGAGGACGGCGGGCCAGCAGGCGAGGGCCCAGCCTGTCATTGACCTTGAGCGGCAGGGGTAGGTGCAGAGGCGGTCAATCAGATCGTGGATGGCGGAGTGTATGTGCAAGGACGGCGCGGGTGTAGGTGCAGAGGACGGAGGACGACCGGGACAGTCCACACGTTCGTTCAACCTCAGGCGAGGGCCCAGCCTGTCATTGACCCTGAGCGACAGGGGTAGGTGCAGAGGCGGTCAATCAGATCGTGGATGGCGGAGTGTATGTGCAAGGACGGCGCGGGTGTAGGTGCAGAGGACGGAGGAAGACCGGGACAGTCCACGCGTCCGTTCAACCTCACGTGGGAGCAGAGCGGGGCCCGATCGGCAGGGAGTAGGTGCAGATTCTGATCGGTAGCTGTAGAATTTAGGCGAGTAGCAGACGAGAAGCAGATCCGATCGGACAGATCCGATCTGGATGACGGCGACGCAAACGGCCAGAACGGGAACCGACGATGGCCGGGGCGAGCTGACGGCGGCGACGATTACAAGTAGAGGACAAGTTTCACGGGAACCCTAAAACTTGGTTCTGATACCATGTTAGGAATAGACAAGTTATATTCCTCTGGGGGCCAAAGGCCACAATATATAGTACAGGTACAGGGCAAATATGCAGGAAGCCCCCTAACATATGAGGGAAATACAATATACAGATATATACATCTAACAAGTATGTCAGTATTTCAGTATGTGATAAGGTTTCTAAAGTTCAGTTTTATCGTAGAGCACATAAGAATATAATAAATTATGTATATGAGATCAAGTTCTCTAGGGACCTAATTTATTTGTCCTTGTGGTTGTAATTAACTAGAAAACTATATTGCTAATAATAAGAATGTCTCATGATACTCAGGTCAAGGTTATGAAACGCATCAAGAGCAGTGATGTTCTCTTTTATTGTCGAGAGTGCCGAACAAATCAGAATATCATGTTTCAAAGGTTAGCATTTTCTTTCAATGTCCATCTCCACAGCTTTCCATAAATGTTTTGTTCGGATGCCATGCCACCTTAAGTTAAACATCATATGTGTGTATATCATGTCGCATGGTCCATTCAGTGCCACAAGCAGATATGAAGTTCCTCATGGTACAACAGTTCTTAAGAGAACATAACCAAAATGATTCAATAGTTTTTCCCACAGCTCAATTTCCATATCATTTTCAGATTGGTCTTCACCGCTTCCTGTTATTAAACTTCTGTGTACAGCTTGATACAAAAAAATATGCATTGTATGGATGTACGTTTTTTATATGGTGCTTTACGCAGTTTAGCTACAAATGTCACTTGGAGAGAGCATGTTTCATGTTTTTTAGGGAAGCAGTGAGTTTTATTGATTTAAACACATAGAGTTTGTATAATTTTTGACGAGTAGACATCTGCCACACAGGGAGGCCCAGCCTTGTCTAACTCACCACACTCACTCTTGTCTAATTGCGGTAAACTATGTGCTACTTTAGGTCTAATTGCGGTAAACACAGGGAGGCCCAGCCTTGTCTAACTCACCACACTCACTCTTGTCTAATTGCGGTAAACTATGTGCTACTTTATTACTCAACCGGCTAACCTTTCAAAGCTCGATATTAGGTCTTCATGTTCTGGTAGAGTTCATATCTTAATTAATTCTTGAAATATTTAACTGAAGCTAATGCCTATGAGAAACAGAAACGTGTCTGATTTTTATGTTTCCACAACTTCTCGACCTGTACCTATGTGATTTCTGTAGCTAATTATTAAGTTATATCTAAATATGTAAAGGCCATGAGATCAGGCTGGTTCTTTGGGATGACCGTGCAGCTGTGTTGGACCATTTCCTAAGATGGTAAAAGGAACATGTGTTAAAGGATTAAGTTGCACCTCTACTTACTATTGTTATGTGCATCTGATTTGTCTCATTCTCACTACTATTTCTAAGAACTGTCAAATGCAAGAATAACACTTTTGCTTCGCCCCCCCCCCCCCCCCCTCCCCCCCTCCTCCTTCCTCCTTCTTTTCAAACTTTGACAAACAAAAACTCATACCAATTGTTTTCGGGACCGTACGAACCCACCCGAAGTCCATATGGTCCTCTTAGACGTATACTCCCCGTACACAAATACTCATGTGCCTGCAGAAGCGAAAATCGTATGTTATATAACAGCAACAACAACAAAAATTAAATATGACATGCAAAGACGTAGATCGCAATAATAAGAGGTGGGATAAGCCGTCCGGGACATGGATTATACTCAGTTCGACCGAGTACACATATACGGAGATATACATGGTCTCGATATGGGTTTCGACGGGTCAAAAAAATAAAACGGCCCATAAAACTTAATTTTAGGGGGGAGGGGGGGGGGGGGGGACCGAAGCACACCTCAAAGAATAATTGGTTCTTATGGTCCATGTGCATTTCTTTTTGTTATAGGTAGTACCAATACATAAATAATTAAAAACTCAAATGGTAAACGTGAATCTGATTTTGTTCAGATTTGGATCTGGCCTAGAAAATATTGCTTGCGAAGGCGATACTTGAGAATACTCCATGTTGCCCTCTTGAAAAACTTGAAATATTCTCTGCTCTTTTGAAGTCTTTATGGAAATTGGAAAGGGTCTAGTCTGTTATTTTTGTTACTCCTGCATTTAATTGGTGAATGAATGATCTTGATACTCATTGCCCCACATTTTAACCGAAGAAGACATAGGAATCTGGATATCTCATGTAAGTGCATATATGGTTTGTGAACTGGAACGGCGCTCTCGGCCCGGTGATGTTGTCGGGCCTGAAATAGGGGAAGAGGACCTGAGCAATCAAAAATGGTCATACCAGCTACGCCACATTTGTTTAGACTGAACTTTTCAACTTGTCACGTGCACCTTCATAGGAGGAGAGCTCAGTACTGATATCAGTTTCTTCAGGAGTTATAGATCGGCCTGAAAGGCGAGTCGCTAGGACTGATCTTCACTGGAAGCTTCTCCGTCGAGTGCAGTAAATATGTCTCAAGGTCACCATCCACATTGACACCGCTACTATCCTATGGCCATTTCCACTGAACACCACATCTCTGAACTGTTTTGTGCTGCTGATCTATGCAGGCCTACTTCGCCGCGCCAGCGGTCCTGGACAGGGGCCAGATCTGGGTGAACGGTCGCAACACAGGGCAGTACTGGTCGTACAAGGTGTCTGGGAGCTGCGATGCCTGTAGCTACACATACACTTACAATGAGACCAAGTGCCAAACTGACTGCCTTCTTTTCATTTTCTTATAAAAGTTTCATCCTTTCATTTTTTTATCTTTTTCATTGTCTGATATCATTCTTTAAATTTTTGTTTGTAGTATACAAAGTAGTATCAGTTACTCTTGCCCCCTCCAAAATTTATATAATATCTCTACTGAAATTTGTTGGTTATCGTGTTCTTTATCTTTTATGGTGCCCCCTCCAAATAAAATATGCATCAGTATTTTGCTGCAACTTCCATGTGTGCAGGTATCAGCCATGGGATATGAAAAAGATGAGAGAATATACATCGGTGACTATGGCACACGATACTTTCTGCTGCCACCATGTTGTCATCGCTGGCTTTTAGTAAGATATGGTTAATTTTCCATCAACTTGTGCGGTCTTATTACAACCGATCTCCTTTCTCTCAGTGTGGTACTAAGTCAATAGTTTCTTCTTTCTTGTTTCAATCATATAAAATCCAGAGCTATTTTATAAACTGTTCATATTCCGATGGCGTAATTAACATCCTCTGTTTTAACAATCCAAATGCCCATAATGTTATAGTTATTGCCACTTGTTCCATGGAAGCCCATAATTTTAAAGTTTTTGCTACCTGTTTCATTCTCTTACTCTTTTACTGTATGAACAAGTATACCGAGGGGTGTTTTCTTTATTTTAGTTCTCATTCCTTTTTCCCCTAAAATGTGCAGAAGCTCATGTTTTCGAGGGCTCTACAACTGTTGTTCTGTTTATAAGCTGATGGGGGTCAGACAGCAAGGATGAACAAGTGCTTGTTGTCGCTTGTTCTTGGTCTCAGCGCTATTTTTGTGCAAGGTATGACTTGACGTCGTGCACACTTGGTACTATTTAGTTTTATGACCCCTCTTTAAGCTATGGTTTTTTACTATCAAGTTTTTGTGCTGGTTTTATTCGTCTCGGTACAGAACATCCCCAGGAAATGACCTTGGCCAAGATGGTAACCACAAGGAAGTAGCATATTACACGATGAAGGGGGGTCATTTCAGGTTTGGATGGCCAAAATGACCTGGCATTTTTCACAAGGATAAAATGGAGACTGTCTCAACATCTTATTATTTGTGGGTGTTGAGGGATTTTAGTTGTGTACCTCTTGGTTTGTTATCTATCTAGACTGTAGGAAAATAGTGGGTTACCCAAGTGAATAGTTACACTATGTGTGGCTATTATGTTGGAGATTTTATGTCACAACTTTATCAGCCATGTTAAGCACATTTGAGGGAAAGTAGGCACGTGTTGGAGGTTTCTCAATAAGCAAAGTAAAATATACCGCAACATAATCGATCTGGAATTATGATCGTAGCATGCGCTTGTCATGACACGGGTACTGTTTGGAAGGGCGATGATCAGAGAAGAAGCAATAAAAGGATTTCGAATGTACTTACCAGACGCTGTGGTGCGGTGCCGGATTGGCAGGGTCCTCCGTAGTCCTCTTTGAGAGTAATATATGCTTAGTGAAATATAATTTTGATCTGATAGCCAGGTAGTAACCTCATATTCAATAGTGAATAAAATCAATGCGATTTTCCATGTTTTACCCAAGTCTCAATTGAAAGAGCACGTAAAATATTTCTGCTTTTTTTAGCTAATACTAACATGTTATTAATCCGTTGAGTTATCTAAATTCATATAAGGAGTATTTGAAAGACTTGAATTAAGATTACCTCGAATTGTACTTTCTGCATTTAGATTTGTAAAACAAAGTTGAGTAATAGTCCTTGAAAGAAGCCATATGGAGGACTTTTGCTACAGGTCAGAATTTGTCCATTGAGTTGCTAATTATTTTTGTGGTTCATACTCAGTGTGGTTTCAAAGCTCGGACTTATTTTTGTGGTTCATACTCAGTGTGGTTCATACTTTTGCTACAGGTCAGAATTTGTCCAGTGAGTTGCTACATAGCAGTCCCCTGTGTTACCAGTCTACTTATGCTATAGGTTTTGTCCTATGCAATTTGTATATTTGGTGTGTGATAGTACATAACTTTCTGTTGCCATGACAATATTTTCAGTGTATTTTAGAAACACTTTATAATTCAAGTTGATGATGGGTCCTGATAATCTGGGTACTCTGAAATTGAATTGGACTCTGATGGGTCATGATAATCTAGGTACTCTGAAATTGAATTGGACTCTATTCATGGTCAATGCAGATCTGAAAGAGGAGATATATGTAGTTGCATTCAGGGTGGAGAAAGGCCACCTTTGTCTAACCGCGCATGTTCTTTAGGTGATCAGTTCAGGTGTTGCTCATTTTAGCATTGGATAATCTTCACATGGCCAACTATATATAACTAAGTAGTTAAGTCTAGGGAAATTTCATAGAGACATGCAACTTTGTCGTAATATGATGGTGTGACTGACTCACCTCGTGTTTTGATCAGTTGTGCTCTATGGAGAGCCTCTAATTGATATCAGACGCACGCCTTGATTAATGATGATATATGGGTCGATGTCGTGTTTTCTTCCCTTCTCCTTTCTATGTTAACTGAATGACAATGGATTTGCAGATCAACTGCAGCAAGAACTGTCCTAACATTTCGTTAGTCCCCGTGAACCCGATGGTACTCCACTATTGTTTAGAGCCTAATCTATGCTTTATCTCCATTAAGCCTTTAATAAAATGAGGTTTGTATGTAAAAAACACGCTGAAAAAAATGACATGGCATCTGATACCTCAAGTGATAAGGTTAAGCGGTGCATGTCCATGAAGGCCCCGTTCGAAACATGGGAATCCAAAATGTGGGAATAGAAAACTGCAAAGGAATAGGATGGAGTGTGGTGTTTGAACCTACAGGCTTCTAAAACTAAGGAATGAAAACATTTGTGGTGTTCGGAACGTATTAATTCTGTTGCAGACTGTAAGCGCTAATAGACCACTATTTAACAATACTCTGTTTCGAAGACAAGTTCGACTGTGCTATTATCACATAGTTCATCACAAGGTAGAAGCTTTTTTTTTAATTCGCTATCTTTCAACGAGCTGACCATCGCACCTCGGCCATCCGCGAAACCAGGTGATGTTAAAATTCCCATGAAATGTCATGAAAAACGTCGGAAAGGAAACCTTCCCTTTGGAATAGGTACTTCAGTTTCCTTCATTCCGAACAACACCAATGGAAAAAAATCCGCAGGAAAGAAAACATGTAAAATTCCTTTGTTCTGAAGAGGCCCGAAATGGATTCATAACCATTTGAGCTCCTTGCAATAAAGGTATGCTGGGCATTCAAAATCACTAACGACTTGCAGTTCTAAAGTTAGTGATTTAAATCAAGTCTTAATTACGCTATTTGTGTCAGTGACTAAGATATTGTCTCGCTTTTGGCCTCGACGCCAGTGACGCACCGGGTCATCTAGTAAGCTGAGACAACTAAAAGAATGTGGCCCTGTGCGTGGGGACTGATTCCATGCCTAGATCCAAAAGATCGGTCTATATGGCCAATTCAGTTTCCAACCAGCGACAACCCAACTGCTAGATAAAATTTCGATCATCTCACGTCCAAGACCACCGGTGACCGAAGACCGAAATTTCGTTTTTTATGGGTTCGGTTCCGGCTTTTTCGGGTTCAGTTTTCTGTTTTGGTTTTTATGTCTGGCCATACTCATGAGGGTCCCGAACCTGGGTAAAAAACACTGTGTCACCTCTTTGCCGTGATTCTAGCTTCGTCGTCGCCATCGTTGCCAAGGCTCCTTGGGAACACGTGTTTATCCCCTCTAGAACATAGGGATCATTGGACTCTAGTTCCTTCGCAGGACAAATCTCCGACATAAACGGCCCTACCATATCAAGCCTCTAGAATGAAAATGGCCATGTATTAGGGATTGTTCGCAGCTAATCAACCGGAATGTGTGCCTGACGGGTGTACTTTTGGCAGCCTTTGCATGCTTGACCAGTTTCTCGGCATATGCCTTAGCTGTGATCCAAAAGAATCCATGTCGAAAAGCTTATGCCACTAAGGATTTGGTTGCAGTGTGATGACCGCATTCACCTTCGTGGATTTCTCGTAAGATTTCCACTCTTTCTTCCGAAGAAATACAACGCTGGAAAACCCCAAAAACATTGCGCTTATAGAGCTCACCATTGATTATTGTATAGGCTTTTGCTCGTCGGACAATCTGACGGCCCCGTACTTTGTCTTCGGGTAATTTTTCGTCTATCAAGAAATACAGATAGGGTTATGTCCAGCTGGAGATTACAAACAGAACTGCTATGAAAGGTGGGTCGGATTTCGTTGGATAGTCCTCATCAACTCCTGTGATAGAGGGAACTTGTGCTCTAGAAAAGCACCATCCAGAACTTGTTTCCGTGCAGAGCCTATTCTTGATAGAGCATCTCCTTCCTTATTTTCTGCTCGAGGGATATGTTGAACCTCAAAGCTCTCAAACAATTTGGATATTTCATCTAGAACTGCTTTGTATGCTTGTAGGGGTTCGTAGCATGGAAAACAAAAATTTTCTATCGCATACAAACAAACAAGCCAAGATCTATCTACTAGATTGTAGCAACGAGTCGTTTGGAATAACTTACCCTCGAAGATTCCAAAGCGGTTAACGAGAGCAGATTCTCGTGGGTGATGTAGTCGTACTCTTTCCGATCTCAAGATCGCGTAGACGATCCTTCCGGCGCCACGTTCTGGCAGCGCTCCCGCAGTCGGTCACACGTTCGGTACTCGACGAAGACCTTCCTCTCCCTTGTTCCAGCAGGCAGCGGAGGTTGTAGCACTCTCCTCGCGATTCCGGCAGCACAACGGCGTGGTACCGGAAGTAGAGGGGAAATCCCGCAGGGCTTCGCCTTAAGCCGGTGCGAGTATGGTGGAGCTTATGAGAGAGGCTATTAGTGGTCTAGTAATTAGACACACCAATTAGAAGGCTCTAAACCAATTAGAAGGCTCTAAACCGCTGGCTAAAGCAATTAGAAGCTCTAAACCAAAACGGCTCTAAACCGGAGGTGGAAGATAGGAACTTGTGTGTCTAGGAGGGGAGCCCTGCCCCTCCTTATATAGATGGGAGGGTCTTGGCGCGCCAGGGGAGGGAGGGAGTCCCTCCCCAACTCGGCCTAGGGCTGGCCGCCGGCTTGGAGGAGTGGGACTCCTCCTCCAAGTTGGTTCCAACTCCTCTTGCTTGTTTCCCACAGTTTCTTGTTTTAGCCGTTTGACTTTCAAACTGGACATTTGACTTTTCTGTTTTAGGATTCAATTTAATCCTTTATTTGGGACAGCAAGAACACTTAGTACATGATGCAATCATTCCAATATGTAATGACACATTCATGTACCCCTCCCCCCCCCGGAGTGCCGGACAATCCGGAACCTTCTAGAACATTCCCGATGAAAACACCGGAATCATTCCCGAACTCCGAAACGGGACTTTCCTTATATGAATCTTATTCTCCGGACCATTCCGGATCACCTCGTGATATCCCGGATCCCATCCGAGACTCCGAACAACATTCGGTCTCTTTCTCATAATACCATAACTACTCAAACAACGTCGAATCCTTAAGTGTGTCTCCCTGCGGTTCGTGAATTATGCGGACATGATCGAGACACTTCTCCGAACAATAACCAATAGAGGAATCTGGAAATTCATATGGCTCCCACATATTTCTACGATTACTTTGCGATCGAATGAACCACTTACATACGATACCAATTTCCCTTTGTCTCACGATATGTTACTTATCCGAGGTTATGATCGTCGGTATCTCTGTATACCTAGTTCAACCTCGTTACTGATAAGTACTCTTTTCTCGTTCCCGTGATATGTGATCCCTTGTGACCAAGTCACATGCTTGCAAGCCAATTGGATGACATTTCACCGAGAGGGCCCAGAGTATATCTATCCGTCATGTGGATGGACAAATCCCACTCTTGATCCATGTGTTTCAACCAATACTTTCCGAACACTTAATGCCACCTTTATAGCCACCCAGTTACGGTGTGGTGTTTGATGTCATCAAAGCATCCATCCGGTAAAGGTGATATGCATGATCTCATGGTCGAAGGAATTAGGTTACTATGTATCAGAAAGCATATAGCAATTGAACTATTGAAATGACTTGATCTTTATGCTACGCTTATCTATAGGAGTATGTCCATCACATCATTCTCCTAATGATATGATCTTGTTGTTAATAACATCTCTATGTTCATGATCAGGAAACCATGATCATATATTAACCAACAAGCTAGTTTAACAAGAGGCTTTACTAGGGACTCTTATTTTAGTTTACAAATCACACAAGTATTTAACGTTTCCGGTTAATACAATTATAGCATGGTATGTAAACATTTATCATAAGTGTGAAGACATGATAATAACCACTTTATTATTGCCTCTTGGGCATATCTCCAACAATGCTGCCATGTGCTTATTTGTGTTGAAGATATCGGATACTTGATAGGAAACTAAATCTGAGTCTCCATAACACATTAGTCGGGTTATGCCAATGTTTTTGGCCATGCGTATTCCATGCAATAGTGCTTCATATTCGGCAATATTATTGGTTGTCATGAAATGTATCTGTAACACATAGAACAAGTTACCTCGTTGGGGTGAATTGAGCACCACACCAACCCCCGAGCCCCCCTCCCCGTGTTTTTGATCCTTCAAAATGAAGGGTCCAAAATTCCGGGTCTTCAGGACTTGTGTTTTCTGTCGTCTCTGTCCAATCAGCGACAAAGTCAGCAAGTATTTGGGACTTAACTGCTGTTCATATCTTGTTCTCGATGTCGAAAGCTGCAAGCTCTATTCCCCACTTTGCGACACGTCCTGAGGCATCATGATTGTAGATAATATTTCGTAGGGGAGCAATACTCACCACTGTGATCTTGTGCTCTTGAAAATAGTGTCATAGATTTCTGGCAGCAAAGAATACTTCATAGGTTAGCTGTTGGTAATATGGATACCTTTGCTTCGACTCGGTCAGGACCTCGCTAAGATAATAGGTTGGACGTTGCACCTTATGCTCATGATTTTCCTCCTCGCGCTCCACTGATGTTACCACACTCACGACCCTGTTTATTGCTGCAATGTAAAGTAACATAGGCTCTTATGGCTCTGGTGTAGCAAGGATTAGTGGATTTGAAAGTAGATCTTTCAAACTCTGTAGAGCAATGTCGACTTCCTTGGCCTAGAAAAATTTGTAGGTTTTCTTCAAGAATTTGTATAAAGGTGCGGCTCTTTATCCAAGGCGGCTAACAAACTGGCTCACTGCTGCGATGCAAACAGTGAATCGTTGAATGTCCTTCAGGAGAGTTGGCCTGGTAATGTTTAGTATAGACTTGATTTTGTCCCAGTTCACCTCTATGCCTCTTTTAGACATGATGAAACTTAATAATTTTCCGGTTGGGATTCCAGAGAAGCATTTCTTTGGGTTCAGCATTATGTAGAATTTGCGTAGATTAGCGAACGTTTCCTCCAAGTCAGAAATTAGTGTTTCCTTCTTTTTGGTCATAACTACTATATCATCTACGTATACATGGACATTGCATCCGATTTGGCCGTTAAGGCAACACTGCATAGTGCTTTGGTATGTTGCTCCTACGTTCTTTAAGACAAAAGGCATAGTTTTGTAGTAGAAGGTTCCGAAGGGAGTGAAGAAGGACGTCTTTAGTTGATCCCACTTTTTCATTGGTATTTGGTGATATCCGATATATGCATCGAGAAAACAGAGTAATTCTGACCCTGCCGTGGAGTCGATAATTTGATCGATCCTTGGCAAAGAGAACAGATCTTTTGGACAAGCCTTATTCAAGGCGGTATAATCAACACACATCCTTAAATTAGTAGTGTCCTTTTTAGGTATGAGTACAGGATTTGACACCCATTCAGTATGGATGACCTCTACGATAAATCCGGCTAATTCTAGTTGGGCTAATTCTTTAGCTATAGCTTTGCGCTTTTCATCACCAAACCGTCATAAGGACTGTTTGACGGGTCTAGTGTCAGGATAAACATTGAGAGAGTGCTCGGTGAGTTCCCTAGGTACTCCGGTCATGTCAGAAGGTTGCCATGCGAAGATATCTTTATTAGCTTTGAAGAACTCGACGAGCATGCTTTCCTATTTGGGATCTAAGCCTATCCCTACATTGGTCGCCTTGGAGGGATCATCTTCCTTCAACTACGTCTTATTCATCTCTTCTGATGCCTTGAACTTCAGACTCGGTTTCAGCACCTCGTTCTTTGTAGCGGGCATCTCGGACGGGTTGGTGTTTTTCTTTATCTCCTGGTATTCCTGGGCATGCAACACGGCTTTGGCAAAGGTGGTAGATCTGTCTTTGCAATCTCATGCTTTCTTCGGGTTTCCTCGGATGGTGATGACACTATTGGGACCCGAAAGTTTCATCATGTTGTAGATGTATTAGAGACGAGCCATGGACGCCTAGTAAGTCGGACGTCCGAATATGACGTGGTAGGCACTTTTGAATGGTACCACCTCGAAGGAGAGTGGCTCGGTCCGGTAGTTGTCTAGAGTTCCGGATGTCATGTCCAGTGTGATCTCACCCAATGAATTTGCCTATCTTCCTGGTACAATACCATGGAAAATCACATTACTATGATTTAGTGGGTTTTCGTGGATCTTCATGCGATGGAGCGTCTCGATGTAGATGATGTTGATGTTGCTGCCACCATCCATGAGAGTTTTAGAGAACTTATAGCCATCAATAAGAGGATTGACAACCAGAGGGTACTTTCCCCGATGATATGTTTTCTTCGGGTGATTGCTTCGGTCAAACGTGATGGTTATGTCCGACCAATTCACAAATTGGGGAACAGCCGATACCGTGGCACTGAGCTCATGGAGAACCGACTTTCTGACCTTAGCCGACTGAGTTCTAAGGAACCATACGTATGCGTATTTATTCATAGGATAATCCTTCTTCCCATCCGACTTGGGCTATGCGGCATCCGCTTCTTCCATGTAGGAATCTTTCTTGGCCTCCTTGCCTTTCTCGGATTTTTTTTCTTTCATTTTCTTTGCTTTGGACCTGTAGCTAGCGGATTCGTCTCTCTTGATGTCGTCATTGAAATGACTGTTGGAGATATGCCCTAGAGGCAATAATAAATATAGTTATTATTATATCTTTGTGTGTATAATAAATGTTTACATTCATGCTATAACAGTATTAACCAGAAACATTAATACTTGTGTGATTTGTAAAATAAAATAGAGTCCCTAGTAAAGCCACTTTATAATACTAGCTTGTTGGTTAATAGATGATCGTAGTTTCCCGATCATGAACATTGAGATGTTGTTAACAACAAGATCATATCATTAGGAGAATGGTATGATGGACATACTCCTATAGATAAGCGTAGCATAAAGATCAATTCATTTTAATAGTTCAATTGCTATAAGCTTTCTGATACATAGTAACCTAATTCCTTCGACCATGAGATCATGCTAATCACCATCACCGGAAGGATGCTTTGATGACATCAAACACCACACCGTAACAGGGTGGCTATAAAGGTGGCATTGAGTGTTCGGAAAGTATGGGTTGAGGCACATGGATCAAGAGTGGGATTTGTCCATCCATATGACGGATAGATATACTCTGGGTCCTCTCGGTGGAATGTCATCCAATTAGTTTGCAAGCATGTGACTGGCTCACAACGGATCACATACCACGGGAACGAGAAAAGAGTACTTATCGGTAACGAGGTTGAACTAGGTATGCAGAGATACCGACGATCAACCTCGGATAAGTAAACTATCGTGAGACAAAGGGAAATTGGTATCGTATGTAAGTGGTTCATTCGATCGCAAAGTAATCGTAGAAATATGTGGGAGCCATATGAATTTCCAGATTCCTCTATTGGTTATTGATCGGAGAAGTGTCTAGATCATGTCCGCATAATTCACGAACCGTAGGGAGACACACTTAAGGATTCGATGTTGTTGTGTAGTTATGGAATGATGAGTAAGAGACCGAATGTTGTTCGTAGTCTCGGATGGGATCCGGGATATCACGAGGAGATCCGAAATGGTCCGGAGAATAAGATTCATATAAGGAAAGTCCTGTTTTGGAGTTCGGGAATGATTCCGGTGTTTTCACCAGGAATGTTCTAGAAGGGTCCGGAAGGTCCAGCACTCCGGAGGGGAAGGGTACAAGGATGTGTCTTGACAATATGGAATAGCTGCATCATGTACTAGGTCACTTGGCTGGGAAAAATAAAGAGAGAAATCAAATCGAAGTTTGAAAGTCAAACGCCAATTTAAAAAGTCAAATCTCAAGTTTGCTTGATGGAGGGAGAGTAGGAAACCTACTTGGGGAGGAAGTCCCCTCCCTCCACCCACCGGCCAAGGAGGAGGAGTTGGAGTAGGAATCCCTCCTCCCAACCGGCCACCTCCCACCTATATAAGGAGGGGTAGGGCTGCCCCCTACCCTCACACCTCAAACCCTAGCTCTGGCGCCTCCACCTCCAAGTGCAGCCACCGTCGCCGCCTAGGGTTTCCCCTCCAACTCGGGAACTTGGGGCTTCCCAAAACCCTAGCCACCGGGCAAGCCCACCCCTTGGTGCCTCTAAACCCTAGATCGCCAAAGCCTCTCTCATACTCCACCATACTCGCTCCGGTTTAAGGCGAAGCCCTGCGAGATCTCCCCTCTACTTCCGACACCACGCCGTCGTGCTGCCGGAATCGCGAGGAGAGTGCTGCAACCTCCGCTGCCTGCTGGAACAAGGGAGAGGAAGGTCTTCATCGAGTACCGAACATGTGACCGACTGCGGAAGTGCTGCCGGAACGCAACGCCGGAAGGATTGTCTACGCGATCTTGAGATCAGCAAGTGTACGACTACATCACCCACAAGAATCTGCTCTCGTTAACCGCTTTGGAATCTTCGAGGGTGAGTTCCTCTATCGACTCATTTCTACAATCTAGTAGATAGATCTTGTCTTGTTTGTGTGCATGCGGTAGAAATTTTTTGTTCTCCATGCTACGAACCCCTACAGTGGTATCAGAGCCGTGTCTATATGTAGATCTGTTACACGAGTAGAACAGAATGGTCATTGTGGGCGGTGGTGCTTTTATTATCAATTGCTTTTTGTGTAGTTTGCATCTTGCGGTATTATGGGATGAAGCGGCCCGGGCTAACCTTACATGACATCGTTCATGAGACTTGCTCCATGCTCAACATGCAACTTGTATTGCATAAGTGGCTTTGCAGGTGTCTGTCTCTCCCATCATAGTATAGATTCAATTTACAACGGGCACTTGATAGTTCAAGCATCAACGTTGTGGTTCTTGTTCGCAAGTTAGAACGACACTTATTGAAAGCCCCAAACCACGTAAAATATGCAAAGAAAATTAGAGGCGTCTAACTTTGTTTTGCAGGGGTGTGTTGTGATGTGATATGGCCATGATTGTGATTATATTTGATGTATGCAATGTTCCTTATTGTAAGTTGGCAACCGGCAGGAGCCATATGGTTGTCTTTAAATTCCGTTAAGACCTGCGTGTCTATTCAAAGTAGTTGTAATAGTTGAAGCTGGTGGACGACAAGCATGAAACGACGCCACTGACCTTGACGCCATACCAGTGATGATGGAGATCATGATAGTGATTGAAGATGGAGATCAGAAGCACAAAAAGAAAGGCCATATCATATCACATATTATGAATTGCATGTGATGTTAATCCTTTTATGCATATTGTATTTCTTAGTTCACGACGGTAGCATTATAAGATGATCCCTCAAGCACACAAATTTCAAGTTTTAAAGTGTTCATCCTTAGTAAGCACCGTTGCTAAATCTCGTTGTTTCGAAGCTCCACGTGATGATCGGGTGTGTTAGATTCTGCGAGTGTATACAACGTGAGCAAGCCACATTTGCTCATGCGGAAGCTAAGGTTTGATCTTGACGAGCCTAGCATGTACAGACATGGTCTCGGAACACGGATCACCGAAAGGTAAAGCATGAGTCATATAGTAGATATGATGAACATGTTGATTGCTCGCCATTGAAGCTACATCAACTCTCGTGATGATCGGTTTTGATGTGGTGGATTTGTTTCATGTGATCACTAAAACAATGTGAGGGATATTGTTTTGAGTGGGAGTTCACCTAGATTAATTTAACTATTAATTAGAACTCAATTTGTCATAAACTTAGTCTAAACTATTGCAAATATGTTGTAGATCAATGGCGGCCCCTACCATCAATTTTAATGCGTTCCTAGAGAAAGAAACGTTGAAAAACAATAGAAGCAACTTGGCGGATTGGTTCCGCAATTTGAGGATTGTCCTCAATGTTGGTAATTTGACCTATGTGCTGGATGCACCGCTGGGTGACCCGCCTATAGCTACTGCTACCGATGAAGTAAAGAATGTTTACCTCACTCGGAAGAATCAGTACTCCACAGTTCAGTGTGCTATCTTGTATGGTTTGGAATCGAAGCTTCAGAAAAGGTTTGAGAACCATGACCCACATGATATTGTCCGTGAACTCAAAATGATATTTGAGGCGCACGCGGCAGTTGAGAGTTATGAGGCTTCTGAAAAGTTCATTAACTGCAAGATGGAAGAGGGCAGCTCCGTCAGTGAGCATGTGCTTAAGATGTCTGGGCACGCAAACAAACTCCAAAGTTTGGGTATAGTGATTCCTAATTCTTTGGGGATTCACCGTGTCCTCCAATCACTACCACCAAGTTACAAGAACTTTGTGATGAACTACAATATGCAAAACATGGACAAGACGTTGCCAGAACTCTTCTCCATGTTGAAATCTGCAGAAGTGGAGATGAAGAAATAGCACCCAGTGTTGTTGGTCAATAAGACCAATGCCATGATGTCATGTTGGGACGCAGCCGGAATAACTCCCGACCATTCCCGCGCGACCCTGCGATGATGACTGTTTGATCCGGTCCTTGAACTTTCTTCTCCCCGCGGGATATGGAGATGGCGTTGATCCGTATCCATGCGGGGAATTTCATCAGCATTTTGGCATGTATCAGTGTGGCAAAATTCCTACTTTGACGCCAGCCTTCCACTAAACGATGTGGCCGTCTTCTGTTGTTGTAGTCCTTTGTCGAGCAATGCTACACACTTTTGGACCTGTTCTGGAGATGGATTATGTGCGAGGATGGCTGAAGCAGCTTCAGTGTTCTCCATTGGTGTGCTGTATACTTGGATCTTCTCTCTGGTTTTATCGTCGAATAAATCTCTATGGATATCCATGTTCTTATTAGAAATAATCGGGCCACCTCTTGTCTTGTTTGACAGTCGCTTGAATTCTGACTAGTACTGGGTATGATTGCTGTCTATCTACTTTCTAAGCTAGACGATGCATGCAAGTTCCTCGAGCAAGAACATGCGATGATTTTCCAGGTCCTTGTCCCTTTTCTCCAGCTCCTCCAGAGTAAGATCCAAAGCAGTTGGGATTGGTATTGTGAGTGCATCTCCATAGATTCACGTGCACCCTTGGTGACAATGTGTCCATCAACAGGAGGATCGATCGGAGTTGGATTAACCAGATCTCCATCCTGGTTCTCCATCTCGATCTCTTTGTCAACTTCTTCGTCATTGGCTTCCTCTACCAGCTCTGTAGGGTGTCAGGTTTTTGTTCTTCTTCTTCTTCTTTTTTGACCGCCCAGTAGCCTTTACGTGCGTACCTATGGCAAAGACGGCTTTTGGTCCGGTACTAGGTGATAAGCTTCAATCAGTACTTTCCTTCATGGTTGGCTTCTGGACCTCGGAAGAATCTCCGGTGTCCATGTCATCTTGCGAGGTGTAGTCTTCGTCCATGATATCATACGGACTCGGAGGGTTATCCGGCTCACCTTGCGCTGGCTTGGAGGTTTACTCCACTTCGTATGCTTCCATCTCCTTCTCGGAGTTCCTATGACGTCAGTGATTCCTGAGGGGAAGCATGTAAGTTAGTATTTTCTCTGATTGCATCGACAACTGAGTCATTACCGGCTCTAGCATCGACAGAGTCAGATAAATAGCCAATGTAGCATACGAGGCAATGCTTCTTTTTCTTCATAGACTCAAGGTAACGGAACAGTTGGGTTTCCGCCTCTGCTTCTTCAAAGCTCTGCTTGATCTCAGCAGTTGCTTCGTAATCGATGTAGGGGCGCTTCATCATCTGATTTATCCTGTGCCTCAAGAGTTTTTTCCGCTCTAGTATCGGTAAAACCAGATTTGAAGCGAATCTAATCCTCATCAGTGTAACCGATCTTAATAGGGAGACCAGATACATATTTTTATTCCACCACTTCTTCCACTAAATGAGTGGGCTAGGTGGGTTCAGGGTTTTTCAGGATCATAAACTCTTCCGCCTCTGCGGACAGAGTAGATCCATATTGTTCTTCCGCCATGGTCATCACCTCAGGTGTGGGTTGGGCGGGTTCAGCAAAACCGATATAGATATCGATCTCGCCAGTTGGCATGATCGTGAAGGTTGTCACGGGATCCTTAGCTGAAATCTAGGTCTCATCGAGAAGAACGAGAGGGATGTCATTGGCGTAGACCATGTGACCGATGGTGATTGTTTCGCTGATTCCTGCATGCGTAGATTCCGCTCATAACGAAGGTACAAAGGTCACTGGCCCCATGGTGGGGGGGGGGGGGGGAAACTGTCGTCAGATTGATGAAAAGTACTCCATAGGGGGTCCTGAAGGTGTTGATAAGATGGGGTGTGAACCGTACGGTGTTCTAGGAGTGGTGAGCACAAGTTTACCCAGGTTCAGATTTGACTGTGGTCATTGGATACTACTCCTGCTAGCAACCCAGTAATATATCAGCGAGATCCGGATGTTACAGCGGATTACAAGAGAGGTTCGCCTGTGCGAGTTGGTTGTGGTGTTGTTGCCCTAAAGGCTCCCTCAGGTCTTATTTATATAGTCATCGGGACCTAGGGTTACAGGAGAGACCTATCCGTCTATGCTACATAGTTGGTAACTAAGTACATCTTGGACTACAAATAATCTACAGGCCCAAGTCGGTAAGTTTTATAGGCCTTGTCGTAGCCGGACTTGACTCCTCCTCTTTCTCTGATTGGGTTGACCGTGAAGCAAAGCTCTAACCCGTTGGTGCGCCACCCTAGTCAGGTAGTCCTGTGGGTATACTCGGAAAGTATATCCCAACACCACACACATTTCTGAGGTTGAGGGACTGGGGCCCAAAAACTGCCCGGCCCACGCAAAGCATATCGAACAATTAATATCCACCATTGAATCTAAACTGCAACAGGGGCATGCTCCGTCGGATCCAAGAATGTTTCCATGGAGAGGCTTCCGGGGTAACTGCGCAGGTGGTTGAAAAAGGAAGGTTCGCTCCACTGGGGCTTTCACTCCCCAAATTCTTTGTCGCCGTTGCCTCTACTTGATTTCTAATCTACTCACGTCTTCCTTGCTTTCGATATTCCCAGTTTTCCTTCTTGCATCCCCTTGCGCTTGTTCATGGCACAGAAAAAAGGCAAGACTGCCCCAAGAGGAGAGACCTCCTCTCCAAGCGCGCATACAAAGCATTTCTCGACCCTCTTAAAGTCCATCATTGGCAATGAAGAGGGCCTCATCAAGCTACAACTTTTGATGGAAAATCTCACAATGAGTGGAGAGCATAGAAATAAGCTGAGATCAGGTGTGTGCTTTGCATTCATGCATACAAAATCTGAACAATTTTCGCGCTTTTGATTAAAACTTGTCAAAGTGATTGAATCTTCTCTTAACTTGATGGAATTGAAGAATATCATCAAGTTGAGTGCGATAAGTTTCAATATGACCTTTGCTAAAACCCTATTTTTGGGAAAAGGTAATTTGATCTATGGGCAGATCAAATAGAATATAATAAAGCCACAACACATTACTTAAGGATGAATACTTAATCTTCTAAAGGTTATATCAAGGTATTGTTTACAACAACTCATGGATACCAAGTTAAGTATATAACTCAAGTAACAAGAACCCAATAAGTAAACCTTAATATACTTGCTTACCATAGTTATTTATACCATGAGCATCATGGTAGTTCCTAAGCACTAACCTCTTATCACAAATAGAGTACGAAGGAAGTTAAGCCAAGACCATTCACCACATATCCTTATTACCATATTAGTAGATGCCATTCCTGTTAAACCATGTTCTAGAGTTTATTAATCATCAATGTGAGTGATCAGTCTTTGACCTAGCACTTATTGACCTTTAGCCCTTGACCTATTATATTGACCTTCCAAAGTCCTAAAGTAAATTAATAAGGAGAAGGAACTAGTTGGGTTAGCATGTACCCTCATCATTATAATGATCTCTTTAGTAGAGACCAAACAATTGGTTATTGGAGGTGTTAACTCACTTATGGGTTAACTAGAAGAAGTACCTAGATTTAAGAGATAAGCTAATAATTAAGGAGTTATGAGAAAGTGTGATGATAGAGTATCAAGTAGTCTTGTTGAGCCAAGTAGGTACAACCATAGAATAAGATTCATTAACAAAATAGACAATATAAGAGACCAGGTGTAGTACAATCCTACTACTTAGTTGAGGATAGATTTTGACTAGACGATTAGAAGTCTAAGTTTAGTGATAGTGGTCATTATTCTCAATTCTTGAGGATAATTAACTAGGTGTGGAGGAGGTCATATTAGTATTCCAAGCCATGATAAACCTTAGTTAGTTAAGTACTCTAGCTTGATCATGAGAAATCAAGCTAGTCTGTGATGAAGTATAGAACCTGAGTTGAATGGAGTAGTTGGAGAAATGGTAATGTTAACCAAGCTAATACAATAATAATCTTGTATTATGGGAGTAGTACCATACCTCTACTAGAGGGTTGATATCACTTGATGTATTGTCGTGGTGGTGGCACAACATATGCCATGGGTAGGCTTAAGTTGGGGCCAATGTGCACTAGTGGGATCCAGGGAGGGATGATGTAATGGTTTCTACACACAGAATACACAAGACTTGACCTTTACTCTCATCAACAATAGCTACACTTGCTCCTCGAGCTGTATAAGTGAGAGGAAGAAGAAGCTCTCTAGTAAGCTCTAAGTGTAGAATGAATCGATCCCTCTAATAGGAGGCCCTGGATCACCTTATAAAGGGGTGGCCAGGTTACATTTAGGGATGCTGTGGACAACATATTCCTCCAATATGCTTGTCCCAAAGGGGTAATTAGGTGGGAGACTTTCTGTGTCTCCCTTCTATCGACGACAATGACCCAGAGTCCATGACATGTGAGCATCGGGCTCTGGGACTATCACCTCGTGACGCCTCTTCATCTCCTCTGTCCCTCTGACCATTGTCTGTAGCGCCTGGCGGTGTACAAATTCCTGAGAGAGAGACAGTGTGTAGTGTTGACTTCGGGTTTTTCTATCTCCTTCTTGAGCAAGATCCCTTTTGACTCGACCTTTGCCCTGTATGACTCGTCCAAGCCTCCACCTGCAAGTAGAAGATATAGTAGATATTGTGCCGACATACGAAATATGTCGGCCGAGTTAAGCCTTGTTAGTCTTACTCGGATTGACCCGGTCCTTATTCAGCCGGCATTCGTATTACTCGGCCGGGTCATCCCTTGACCCGGCAAATATCTCGGTGGGCCTTGGCCCTTTAGCTTAGCTTGACCCTACCTAGGGTCACCCCCAACATTAGTCCCAGAATCTAGTTTGGTCTTGATGACTTTAGTCGGCAAGGCCACAACAGGTTCATTTTTATTTGGAACTTGAATCCGTGTTTCCGACTTATCTCTCAGTCGGCTCATTTTTATGGGGTGTCTTGATTTCTGCATTGTTGGTTTCCGACTCATCCTGGTTCTTTCCGAGTCGAAACTACAACCGCCAAATCATTCCATTTCTTCTGAGTTACTTCCCTTAGCCTCTCTCATAAGCTTTGTCCTACATGTCAACAATCATTGCGTGTCGCCTCATTTTTTGACATCATAGTAATTGCTGACATGGGAACAGCTATCCCTGCGAACGGTCATATTGTCGCAGTGTACCTTAGATTACCGCAAAGGTTACCGCCGCCGGATTGTCTCATGTGCCGTGTAACCTTCGGTGTGGCTCCACTCGGCGGTTGCCATCGCACGATACACGCGTGTATGCAGCAACCGCCGCACCCGCACGATCCCACGACCGCTAGCGGTTCGGGGTTATAAATGGGGGTAGAGAGGTGAAACCCTTAGTCACTTTCCCTGCTCTCAACTTTCTCATCTTCCTCCTTGCATTAATGCCGCAGATATCTCTTCTCCGCGATAGCGCCGGTCGTCTTTGGCACCATTTTGCGGTGCAGCGCGCCCGCCTCCACGCTCATGCTCCGCTCCGGCCGTGCTCCGCCGCTGTGACCGCACTTTTCTCCACCACGACGGGTCCATTACAATCTAGGCCTCTTACCACCGTCATCATTTGTTCCTTGTTTTCTTCCTCCGATGACCCCATGTCAAGCTCTCACAGCATCGCCGTCGCCGGAGAAGAAGACATCGCCACAGTCTCGAAGCGCGGTTCCTGGCAAGGGTCTATGGTGACCTGGAGGGAGATCGAGTGGCTCGTCAAGACCCGCTGGATCCCGCCCGGGGTAAGTTATCGATTACCCGGCCCAGAACGCGCTCCCACTATTGAGCCGGGTGAGTTCATAGTTTTCCTGTTGCACTTTGCTAGAGGATTTGGTCTTCCCCTCAATGATTTCGCTAAGGAGTTTCTAGAGTTCTTCGGCCTCTAGCCCCACCATTTGCCGGCTAATTCCATTGCTTATCTTTCGGCTTTTATCTAGGCCACTGAAGGATACCTCGGTCTCTGGCCCTCTATAGTAGTTTGGTCCAAGTTCTTCGAAATCCGGGCCAATGTTGTGCCGGATAAAATTTTGTGCACCTCCAAGAAATCTTTGACACAGTGTGGTGCCGCCTCCATCACACCTCGGAAGAAATCTATCTTCCCTCGAGTCGCGGTCCTCGAGTCGTGCAAGAAGTGGCACATGTCATTCTTCTACATGAAGAACAGTGGCAAGGAGGACATGATCTGGCTTCCGTCCTTCTCAGTCGGCGTGCCCACCAGGAAGAATTGGGATTTTGACCTGAAGAAGACCAATGCTCTTGCGGAGTCAATAGTGCTCTGGCTTAAGGAGATAACCTGGGCCAGGCTATGCGGCAACGACCTTATGGCCTCCTTTATTAGCAGCCGAGTCTATCCATTCCAGAAGCACTCTCATAAGTTATGTTATATGAGCGATCCTTTGGATCTGAATCAAGTATCCACTATTGAACTCGACGACGATCAGATTCAGAAGCGTGTCCATGCTATTTTCATGAAAAATATGGCCGAGGATTAGAAGTGGGGCATGAATCCCTTCACTCGCGATAACCCTCCTCCCAAGGTAATTCGACTCCGAATCATTTCATCCGAATCATGTATCACTTCGGCTTTATTGAGTATTCAATTTCCCCTTACACTTGTCTTCTCGGAAATTTGATGAGCAAGCCATAAATGACGGCGAGATTCTTGCTCTTCCTTAAAGCAAAGATCGAGATACCCTGGACAACAGCGAGCCTGATTCAGAAGAATTCATTCCGAAACCTGACTCGACCTTCGTCCGAACTCGGGGTAAGGCTTCCAAATGAACCGAGGATGAGGACTGGGACGAGGTTGAAGCTCTCGAGGTAGTTTGATGTAGCCCGACCTACGGTCGTTACCACATCTTGGTCTCCAACTTACGCCAAGTCGTCATGGACTCCAAAGGTGAATCCGTTCCTCTATGCACGCCCACTTCCTACCCTATTGAATGGTATTCTACTTCATACTCCGTCACATATGCATGATAGGTTCACACCGACAAGTACGGAGGCAAGGGAGGAAGCCCGGGACATCAAGCCCGACAAGACGGAGGCTTGGAAGAGGAGACGGAAGAAGCCACGGCTGAACCACCGGAGTCTCCGGCCTACACCGGAGTCTCCGGTCCTGCTACACCGGAGTGTCCGGACCTACCTCCGGACCGACCCCAGCAACCGCCCGAGGACAGTCAGAACGCCACTCCGGAGACGACACCGGAGACAGACCGGAGTCTCCGGCCTAGACCGGAGTCTCCGGAACCCACACCGGAGTCTCCGGCCTGCACGATGGGCCTGCGCGCCGCCAGCTGGGCCTTCGGCCCATGTACCCCTCTAGCTCGTCCAAACCCTAGTTTTATCCCTAAACTACCCCTGTTTATGTGGCTGGCCTATAAATAGAGCCCCCACCCCTTCATGTATCCCTAAGGCATAGATGATAGACTAAAGACAACCCCCATTGTGGAATATCTAGTTTTGCCTCATCCCCTTTACCAAGGGGACCGACTATCGTCACCAACCTCGATTGGACTTTGCATCACGCATCCATCGTTGGACAAGGCCTTGGAGTTCGACGTCTCGTCTCCAAGTTGTCAAGACCCTCCCTAAGGTGTTCTTCCCTCTCCGATGTGGATTTGAGGGAGCACGTTGACCGATCTTTCCTTGCGAGGATTCTATCGGACCGGTGGCCGCCGTTCGGGAGCAATCGGCCTTGTGTCGTGTGAGTTTTGCGTGTGCTCATCGTGTTCTTCGCGAGGTGTGTGTTCGCTTCCGCTACCCTCTCCCTGTCCCCTTGCTTTCCCATCGATTTGACCACGAGATCCATGAAGATCGGGCACCCAAGAGGTTAACCCCTCCATCATCTGGTATCAGCAGCTTTTGGTTGCCACGGATTTCTCATCGATTTGGTCTTTTCCCCATAAATTCGAAAATTTCACCAAAAACAGCCCCAATTCGTGTTTTGGATCAATCTGTGATTTGAGTGCGTTTTGGTAGGTTTTGATCCGTGGATTACTTGCTAAACTAGTTGATCTACCTTCCCCTGCGTTCCCATGGCCTAATTCCTTGATTTCCCCCATCAATCTGAGGTTTTGGTTCGAGTTTTTCCGCCCAAAACGCGTCCCGTTCGAGTTCTGGACGCTCTGGAATCTCCCGGACCGGAGTCTCTGGCCTAGACCGGAGTCTCCGGACTTTTTGGGCTCCAGACCGGAGTCTCCGCCCCTCCCTGCAGACAGAAAAACTGCAGCACGGTTTTGAGCATAACTTTTGCATTTCAACTCAGATTTTGGTGTTCTTTAGCTCGTTTCGAAGAGGAGAAGGAGCACTACATCATCATATGCGTTGTTCATGCTATCTACTCCATCCAAATTCCGTGAGCAAAGCGGAAGCCAATAATAAAGGGTGAAGATCGTCGACGAAAGGTATAAACATTCCGCGACTTCTTCCCACTTGCATTCCTTTGTGAACCCCACTATCTTTGCGAGCAACAAACACCTATTGAGACTAGTTCCTCTTATGATTGCTTGGGCTATGCACATTTGATACCTTGTAGATTCCGAGCAAACATTGTGGGCGTTATCTCATATAGTTATCTTGTATAGTTGTTGGCACAAGGAAGAGGCAAGTGAAAAAGAAAAAGAGAAAAGAAAAGAAAAAAAAGAGAAAAAAATATAAAAAAAGGAAAAGGATAAGAGAAAGAAACAAACATGTGCCTCATAGAATAGGAAGCGCAAGCTCGATGAACATCATATAGGTGGTACTTATTGTGCATATCTTGTAGCCCACCAATTAATTGCAATCGAACTAGCGTCTCTCCTTGTACTTGTGTGACACGAGCTTATAGTATTCGCCAGGTAATCATTTGGTTCTTAGCTCACTTTCTCCGTCGCACAACTCCCATTTATCCCACCCTGTGTGTTTCCTTGTACATATTTCCTATCTTGTGGATTGACTTGTTTGCTTTGTGATCATTGTGGTTCTTTACTTGCCATTACAACATCTTGATTTCGGATTGGTTCTTGACATGCCACTTTCCATACCTATCCACCATAGGCCTTGTGTGTGTGTTTTTTTGGTTAGTAGTTGGTTTTGGTGTTCCGCGTGAACTTCACTTTGCTTGGTTTATTGCTCTCAAGTGTGGCCACTTGTACGATACGATCTTCCAAGGTAAAGTAAGGTTTGACGTTGTATCCCTAACTCCCACTACCACTTCCATATACACTGCTTGGTATTGTGCATCATGTCTAGGGACTCTGGAACCGAGGATGATATCTATGAAGAATCCATGATGAGCCACCATGACTACGACTCCACAAGTATAGAGGACATGACGGAGCACAACACCGACAATGGCTCCGCATGCTTTGAGGACCCGGAGCACTATATCGACAACGGCTCCACATGCATGGAATACATGGAGCATGACATCAACTATGGCTCCTCAAGCATGGAAGACTTGGAGCTCTACACCGACAATGGCTCCACATGCTTGGGTGATATGGAGTACTACACCAACAATTACTCCCCAAGCATGGACGACTTCGAGTACGACATCGACGATGCCTCGCCGAGCATGGAGGACACGGAGAGCTTCATCGAGTTTGATGGCTCCTCCATGAGCCATGAAGAATTCCTCCACCACGTGGAGATAAAAGCCTACTACGCCAAGCAAGCGGAGGCCCATAATCCAGATTCCATGACCTTCAAGGCCAAGCGTGCCACACCAAAGGGCACCACCTACTTCGATGATCCACCTCCAAGGCAACAAGAACCACCACCTAGATGGCGTCAAGCTCCACCATCTCCAAGGCGCCAAGCTACATCACCTCCAAGGCGCCAAGCTCCAACTCCTATCCAAACAAGAGTGGCGTCCAAACATCATATACATCAAGAGGCGCCAAGAAACAATAATCTTCATCGACAAACATCCTCTCATGAGCATCGCCACCATAAAGAGGATACAAGACATCGTCAAAGGCATCTTCGCCACCAAGACGAAGAATTCTTGATGAGCACCAACCATAATGCTCAAGCAAGCTCAAGAAGGCTCCACAAGCACAAGAAGAGTGCCAAGGCAAATGATCACCGTCGTGAGTGTCATGTGGACGACCAAGTGCGCCACCTACATCAACCATCGGCAAAGCACGCCAATGACCTCCGTCGACCCCATCATAGGGCACCTTCAACTACCCGTGCCACCACCACAATGGAACCAAGAGCAAGCCTTCCTCCACGCCATCAAGCTTCAATGCCTACGCTTGACTTCCACGACCTCACCAATGAGGAAAATGTAGACCTCTACTTCGCCAAGTTGGATAGCATGAGCCTACCTCCACCACTACTACGAGATGGCCACGAGACGGTTGAGCATGGGATTTTCCCTTCGACTAAGCAGGCGAGCGATGATGCCCATCTTATGGCATCCAACCTTGAAGGCGACAAGGTCAAGAATGGTGAGCATGGGATTTTCCCTTCACCAAAGGAGGCGCTTGGAGTTGAGGAAACCGAGCCTATCCCCATATGCTTGAGTGATGATGTGGTACCAATCCCATGTGAGTATGAGAGCCACTTAGCCCACTTGAGTGTTGAACAAGAGTGAGATGAGTGACTCCACCTTATGTGAGATTGAGTGCTTCCACTTTGAGGGCTTGAGTGATACACCGAGTGAGTTGAGAGTGGTAGTTGATAGGTCAAGTGAGACCATTTCTATTTCTAACAACTTACCCTCTACCTCTAGTGTGTTCTCTTATGTTGTGCTAGGTTCCATGGATGAAGACGCGCCAAGCCATGAAGCAATGATGCCTCAATTGGAGAAGATGTACATGGTGCACGAAGATGATGCTACGCCATGGCTACATCAAGAAAACGAAGTCGTCCACAAGGAGACCACTACTTCCACAACACCCACTTCATATGAGAGGTATGAACAAGGTAACAATAAGGGTGTTGATGATGCCATGATCCCACTAGTGGACATGATGAATTGTGAGGATATGCATGTTATGGATGATACTTGTGACATTACTTATGCTTCATTCATATTCCCATGTGATGCTTTGCCTTTGCATAATATTGCTCATGTGGAATTGTTTGATTGCGATACCATTTCCATAAACATGCCATGCTATGCATCTTGTGCGTATCCTCCAATTGCTTCGGACTTTCTTTGTCATGCTAGTCATTCAATTTCTCCCGTTGCTTGCAATAAGATGAATGCTTGCTATTTCACTTGTTTTGCTTGCAACAACATTGATCATATGCGTTATAATGAGATGGCCCCCATAGCTTTCTCAATTTTTGGAGATTTTGATGATTGCCATGATAAGAATGTTCCCCACTTGCATACTCACCATGCACCTATTTCATACTTGATTGACATTAATGGTGATGTGCACAAGAAGAGATACGTCATGATGGATGATGTGTATCTCTACCATGCACACACGTTCTTCCTTTTTTTGTATGATGTGTGTAGGTACCCGCACTATCATGTCAACCTCGGTTGAGCACGAGTTGACAAAAAGAGCTCTTGAGAGCATCCAACAAGTGAGTTCAAGATCGAACCCAGCTCTGATACCTTTGGCATGCTTTGCATCTTTCATGTTGACAAATTGTTCTTTCCTATGGTTTGCTTGCAAGCATGTTAATGGTATTATATTCCCTTGTGACATTCATGTTTCTTCGCTTTTAGATAATGATGCTTTGTGTGTTGCAACAAAAATGTTGAACATTGTGCAACCACAAATCCATTAAGAGCATGTATTGTCATGAGAGCTTCCAAGAATCTCGTCTTGTTGTTGCAACAAACATAAGGACCACTTTCTCTTTCATTTGGTTTGTTTGCAAACACGTTACTTTGGCTTCCGCTTGGGATACTCATATTCCCATGATATTTGCTATCGATGATTTGTGTGTGACATCCAACATGTCGAACAATTTCTCTTTCCAATGGTTGGTTGGCACACATAATGATGTTGTTTTGGATATTCTTCCTTTTGTGTTTTTGCCAAATTCTCCTAACTTTGCATCAAAGATGTTGATCAAATTTCTATTCGATTGCTTTGAGTGACACACTAAGACATTATATGGAGTTTTTGAGTTCCCACATTTGGATGATGTTCAAACGATTTCCATGCACTTTCACCTTGCATATGCATTCCATTTGCTATCCTTCTATTGTGCTAATAGTGTTGTGAACAAGAATGGACATGCCACATTTGACATGCTCCTCTATCACGCACGGAAATATTTTGCTTGGTCTTTGTTGTGTGTAGGTACAAATGCATACACGTCAACCTCTACCAACCACGTGGTGACAAGAAGAACCGAAGAGAGTTACCTATGTCTACCCTTCATCGAGCTATCGCTACAAGATAAGGTGACTTCCTTCTACTTGAGGACTCATGCAATAATCTTCATGAATTGGCTACGCTTTGAGTGTTGCTTCGCTTTTGTTGTGAGCTTTGTAGGCTTCAAGGAAGGTGAAGGAACATTGAAGTGTTGTCAAGTCAATCTTCCCGAGGACGACTATATGGTGAACCCCAGGATCAAGGATGTCCTTCGACCTCTTCTACTTCGTGATGAACATGGAGAGTCGAGGACGACTCTTTTTGAAGGGGGGGAGCTGATGTAGCCCGAACTACGGTCGTTACCACATCTTGGTCTCCAACTTACGCCAAGTCGTCATGGACTCCAAAGGTGAATCCGTTCCTCTATGCGCGCCCACTTCCTACCCTATTGAATGGTATGCTACTTCATACTCCGTCACATATGCATGATAGGTTCACACCGACAAGTACAGAGGCAAGGGAGGAAGCCCGGGACATCAAGCCCGACAAGACGGAGGCTTGGAAGAGGAGACGGAAGAAGCCACGGCTGAACCACCGGAGTCTCCGGCCTACACCGGAGTCTCCGGTCCTGCTACACCGGAGTCTCCGGTCCTGCTACACCAGAGTCTCCGGACCTACCTCCGGACCGACCCCAGCAACCGCCCGAGGACAGTCAGAACGCCACTTCGGAGACGACACCGGAGACAGACCGGAGTCTCCGACCTAGACCGGAGTCTCCGGACCCCACACCGGAGTCTCCGGCCTGCACGATGGGCCTGCGCGCCACCAGCTGGGCCTTCGGCCCATGTACCCCTCTAGCTCGTCCAAACCCTAGTTTTATCCCTAAACTACCCCTGTTTATGTGGCTGGCCTGTAAATAGAGCCCCCACCCCTTCATGTATCCCTAAGGCATAGATGATAGACTAAAGACAACCCCCATTGTGGAATCTCTAGTTTTGCCTCATCCCCTTTACCAAGGGGACCGACTATCGTCACCAACCTCGATTGGACTTTGCATCACGCATCCATCATTGGACAAGGCCTTGGAGTTTGACGTCTCGTCTCCAAGTTGTCAAGACCCTCCCCAAGGTGTTCTTCCCTCTCCGATGTGTATTTGAGGGAGCACGTTGACCGATATTTCCTTGCGAGGATTCTATCGGACCGGTGGCCGCCGTTAGGGAGCAATCGGCCTTGTGTCGTGTGAGTTTTGTGTGTGTTCATCGTGTTCTTCGCGAGGTGTGTGTTCGCTTCCGCTACCCTCTCCCTTTCCCCTCGCTTTCCCATCGATTTGACCACGAGATCCGTGAAGATCGGGCACCCAAGAGGTTAACCCCTCCATCATAGTTGATGCGGTTCCCCTTTCTTATGCATATCCGGCTCATTTTTCCCCAGCTAACCCGGATGGGCAGGTGCACGTGGTAGATCCCCTTGCCGTGGGAGGCCAATTTCCGGTGAAGAAACAGGCCGCGCCGAAAGATCCCTTGGGCGAGACTCCCAAGAAACGAATCAAGAGATCCGCTCAGAAGGCTCCTAGGCCCAAGGTTATGCCTGGAGTTTCTAGGTAAGTTTGTTCATTCGAACTGAACTTGTATTTCTTGTTTATCTCTTTCCTTTTCCTTACTAAATTTTCTCTTTTCATATCTCGGCAGTGCTCCTCTTGTTATCAACCAAAGCGGTTCAAGTATGGCCTCTCCCATTATTCGGCCGCCATCACCACCAACCCAGAGTGAGGTCCGGTTTCCTAACCCGGCTCAAGATGATCCTCCTCCTGCGCTGACTAATAGTCCACCTCGGCAGGAGGAGATAGAGGCTGGAACTAATGGCGACGCCGACACTGCCATGCCGAATCAACCAACTGATCCGGCTTCACCTATGGAGATTGCAAGGATCAACATGCCGAACCAACACCCGCCAAAGCACCAGCTATCTCAGCCTCTGTTCAATGTCTAGCTCTCTTAGCTCCAGCATCTGTGTCAACACCTTCTAATTCTTCCAAGATTAGACAAGAAGGCCAAGCTTAGAAGAAGCCCCTCTCACAGTCTGCCTCTCCTTCTATAGCTCCAACAGCCGCTCCAACCATAAATCGCCTCACTAAATCTCATCCAACTGCCGAGGCATCTGCTAAGGCCAATAAAGGTGGAGCTGCCAAGTACGTTCAGAAGGAGACTGGGCCAAGTTCTTCTCAGCCCAGCATTCCTGAGATATTCTAGAAGGGTGCCCCTACTTCTGCCTCTGCCTCCGCTGCCGGCACACAGATGGTGCTTCACAAGAGTCCAGCGACCGAGGCAGCTGCCCAATAGGCATGAGAGGCTAAGCGCAAGGTGTTGCTACGCACTTTGAGTGATGGGATCCTTGGCTCCTTGGAGGAGTATGCTATAAACTGGAATGCTGCCGATCATGTCAAAGTTAGTTCGGCAGCTAATCCAAGGACCAAGCCTTTTCGTTTCCCCGACATCAGCAACTGCTTGCACCTTGCCACCCGAGTTATCCTTGAAGCTGATAGCATGAGTGAGGTAAACACTTTGGCCTACACTTATACCTTTTCACATAATGTGGTGTATTCCCATTAATCCCCGAGCCTCCGACCGAATGATTTACTCTTTGGTCGGATGCTCTCTTCATTTTAGTGTAGAGGGGTGCAAAAAACGAATCATTTTAACTTAAACAAGATTTGTCTTAGCTTCAATTATCTAGACACCTAGATTCGGATGAAGTTTTACTTGGTTTGGATATTTCAGTTTAGCTTCAATTATCCATCCACCTAGATCTAGATCAAGTTTTACTTCGTTCGGATCTTTCAATTTAGCTTCAAATATCCAGCCACCTAGATCTAGATTAAGTTTTACTTGGTTCGGATCTTTCAGTTTAGCTTCAAATATCCAGCGACCTAGATCCGGATCAAGTTTTACTTGGTTCGGATATTTTAGTTTAGCTTCAAATATCTAGCCACCTAGATTCAGATCAAGTTTTACTTGGTTCGGATCTTCGGGTTTAGCCTCGAATATCCAGCCACCTAGATCCGGATCAAGTTTTACTTGGTTCGGATATTTCGGTTTAGCTTCGAATATCCAACCACCTAGATCCGGATCAAGTTTCACTTGGTTCGGATCTTTCGGTTTAGCTTCGAATATCTAGCCACCAAGATTCGGATCAAGTTTTAATTGGTTCGGATCTTTTGATTTAGCTTCGAATATCTAGCCACCTAGATCCAGATCAAGTTTTACTTGGTTCGGATCTTTCGGTTTAGCTTTGAATATCCAGCCACCAAGATCCGGATCAAATTTTACTTGGTTCAGATCTTCGGTTTAGCTTCGAATATCCTGCCACCTAGATCCAGATCAAGTTTTACTTGGTTCAGATATTTCAGTTTATCTTCGAATATCCAGCCACCTAAATCCGGATCAAGTTTTACTTGGTTCGGATCTTTTGGTTTAGCTTCGAATATCCTTTTGAACATGATGCTCTATATCTGTAGGTTTCCCATAATCGGCACACAACCGAGTTCCAGAGGTTGCTCTTCTCTCATAGGAAGTTGCAGACGAAGTATATGAAAATGGTGCCAATTTTGAAGAAACCAAGTGAGTTCGCTGACTTTTACTTCGGATTTTCCTCAAAAATTTGCTCTGTTCCGAATTTCTTCTTGATTGGTATATCCGAGATAACTTTTTACCTGCTTTGCTCAGCCAACCTCGATGCCCGGAACAAGGTGCTTAATGAAAAAGTCACCAAGCTTGAAGGTAATTCCGATACTTTTACTCTGGCAATTCTGTTACCGTACCCCTGTTTACTAAGTATCTCATGATTTTTGCCTTGGCTCAACCGAATTAAACATTCTTGCAGCATCGCATCGAGAGTGTGTTTCTATGCCTAATATGATGCTGCATTTTCTAGAATAAGCAGGGGATCACTTGGCCAGGCTGAAGGAGAAGGACGACGAAATATCTTGGCTTCGTGCCGAGGTTGAGTCCTTGAAGAAAACCCATAAGTCCGAGCTAGAAAAACTTGACCAAGAGTTCTCTTAGGAAAAGGACCAGTAGACTCTTCAGGTTCAAATGGGGAAAGAACTCCTTAGCACTGCCGAGGCTACCACTAGTTCTTGCAAGCACGAGCTTGCTCGGATGGAAAGGAAATAATTCGACTGGATGTACGATCTTGCTCATATTATTCAGTTCATCCATAGTAAGTTTACTCATGAATCTTGTTCGAGTTTTTCCCTACCACTTTTGCAGACTTCTGTCTTGCACCCTTTTCAGACAATTTTCCGGAGTGCAAGACTCGGAGCGCTGAATGCATGGTGAGCGCTCTGGCTCGCCGAGGTGAACCCCATGATCTAGAGCATGAGTACTCCATGGAGGAATACTTGGTCAGTATCGGCACTGCCACGAAATCCATGAAGGCATTTCGAATGGATCTTGTGGACGCTGCTATCCGGGTGCTCCATGTGCTCTGGCCGAATGAACCGAAGCTGACTCGGGTGCCTGCGCTTGCGGCAAAATTGATGGACTACAAGACGCAGCTCAAACTTTGGAGGGAAACCACAGCGCGAGCCGGTACTAACATGGCTCTTACTGTTGTACTGTCATGGTACAAAAACATCTGCCTCGACACTTTGATGAACTTGTGTTTCTCCTCTCCTTGGATCAGTGACTCGGAGTACATTACATGTCAACAAGCCCGTTCTTATTAGCCCATCCAATATGCCAATGTTCAAGGGTGGAATGAGGGACCGAGTTTCCTCCTGGATGACGCTGACGAGGATGCCGAGGTTGAAGACGATGATCAGTCTGGAGAAGAGAAAGCGCTAAAGAGGAGTCCGGTATCTCGAACGAGCAAGGAGAAGGTTCAGATCAAGAAGCCGAGGTCCGATCTTCCTCAAAGGGGACCGAAACTTCTCAGGCTCAAGTCGAGGTTTCTCGCAAGGAAACCGAAATCAAAGATGCCGAGGTTGTCGTTGTCAAAGCCGAGGTATCCCCAGTGGAAGCCGAGGTGAATAACTCGAAGGTCCTTGCTTTGGAGGTTGCTTCTCTAGAGGCTACTGCTCCTCCACACATTGACGATTCGACCCAAGCTGCCGCCTGAGCTTTAAGAAAAACTTGAATTTTATTAAGTCTCCGGTATGCCGGGTGTATGATGTAAGAAACGGTTCTAGTATTTTTGCTACTATGTTGTTTGTATATATTGCATCCTTTTGGGCATCATCTTTTAATTTCATGTTTCTTGTTATTCCGAGTCAATCTTTCGGCCCGCGTCTACCATCTTTTGGCGTTCGACTTACAGGTCCGAGATAAATAGACCAAATTAATCATACTTATAAATTATGAAGATAAGCTCAAAATAAATTCACAAAATAATTAAGTACAATAAATACAGGGGTTAGTAAGAACTAAAACATAAGTCGGCTCGCGTATTGTTCTTTCCTTAGTCGTTTTTCATGTGTTTGACATCTGCCGGCTTTTCTCTTGCTTACCATGAAGCCTATTTTTTGGGCAGTAGTAAGTCGAAGAGTTGGCCTTTGTTGCTGACACATTACTAACTCGGTCTAAGAATAATAAAATGCAAGCTAGACGACATATAAAAATGCAATATGAAAAGAACAAGTTCATTAAGGCAGTCCCCGAGTTACAGCTCGAGGTGCCAAGATTTCATTTATTAACTCATTACCGACATATAATCCGACATATGAGAGTTCGAGATACATTTCACTTCTCCTAAGTGTAAAAAGGATGAAGTAAATCTACATTCCATGGCCTTTTTGATTCGTCTCCTGACTTGTCCACCTTATTTTTTCTTGTGCTTGAGCATCTATAAGATAGTATGTATCATTGTGTAGTGCTTTTCTCACAATAAATAGACCCTCCCATGGAGGTGATAGTTTATGCATGCCGGTCATGCGCTGGACGAGCCGAAGCACCAGATCTCCCTCTCAAAAGACTGGGGGATTCACTTTCTTGCTGTGGTATTGTCTTATGTTTTGTTGATACACGACAGATCTGGACAAAGTCAACTCTCTAGCTTCTTCTAGTAAATCAACATCGTTTTTCCTAGATATCTCATTTACTTCGGCTTCCGTGTATTGGGTGACTCTAGGCGAATCATGCACTATGTCGGCTAGTAATACATCCTCTTCCCCATATACCAGGAAGAACGACGTATAGCCTGTTGATGGATTCAGAGTTGTCCTTAGGATCCATAACATGGCCGGGAGCTCCTCGATCCAACACCCAGGTGATCTTTGCAACGGCTCAATGAGCCGGGGTTTTATCCCGGACAATACTAGTCTATTCGATCTTTCTACTAGCCCATTCGTTGCGGGATGTGCGACTGATGCAACATCGAGTCTTATCATATTCTCTCGGCAGAATCGAATAAATGCTCCTTCGGCAAAATTTGTGCCATTATCTGTTATAATACTATGTAGGTACCCATATCTCAGGATAACATCCTTGAGGAATCTTACTACTATGGGATCATCACATTTCCTTATTGGGTTTACCTCGATCAACTTTGTGAATTTATCAACCATGACCAAGATATGGGTCATGCCACCACGAGCCGGCTTAAATGGTCCGACCATATGCAAACACCATACGGCAAATGGCCAAGTGACTGGTATGATTTTTAACTCAGATGAAGGCATGTGACATTTGCTTGCATATCTTTGGCAACCATTACATTTTTTCACTAGGTATTCTGCCTCTCACAGGGAACTAGGCCAACAAAATCCATGCATGAATGCTTTGTCTACTAAGGCCCAAGATGAAGCATGGCTCCCACATTCTCCTTGATGAATATCAAGCAGGATCTCTTGTCCTTCTTCCGGATCAACACATCTCTGTAGAACATTGGTTGTGCTTCTTTTGTATAGCTCATAGTTTATTATGGTGTATGCCTTATCCCTTCTTACGATTTGTCTGGCGATGATTTCATCACTCGGTAGAATCTCATCTTTCTAGAATAGAAATATTTTCCATGCACATTTTGGTACTTCATGGGCCGGGTTAACTGTCTCATCAATTTCCATTACATCTGCCGACATAACCTCTACCGGGTTGATCTGATCTGTCCTCGAGTCCTGCAAGTCATTCTTGGGTGTATCGAGTTAGTCCCCGACTTATTCGGATTAGTCCACCCATCTATGCCCATTGGGTCAAATTCGGATACCGAACTGGCAAGGATACGAATTGATTCGGATTCGGGCGATGGTATAATTGACGGTTTTCTGAGGTGTTCAAGGGCTATGCCAGGCGGTACGGCTTGCTTATGAAAGGGCATGTATGCCCCCATGTGTGGTTTTGGTAATTAATGACAATCTCTATGGACTAATGTGTAAATTGAGTTTCACTTGTAGGTTTGTCCTTTGGCATCGCTTGGGCCATGTGTTGGTCTCAAGGTTGAAAGATGAAGAAAGAAGGAGCTTGAAGGTTGATCAAGACAAGTGCAAAGAGTTGCATCAAGATGGATCAACCTGAAGAAGGGCGAGCTCAAGATGCGCCATCTCTAGAAGATCTCATGCTTGAAGTTTGCCATCCTCGTGATCATGGAGTGATGAAGGCAAGCTCAAATAAGAGGTTTCCCCATGGATTATGTGATATGGGGTGGCCCGATCTTATCATCAAGCACTTGTCGATGATGATGGTGGATGATAGATAACTATCCTGTAGCTATGAACTCTCCCGCTCGAACCCTGATGCCAAAGCAACAGCTCTCGAACCCTATGGGATATTCACAACACCACGCTCTTGCGCACATAGCTGTCGACCATGAAAGGTAGTTTGAAATCCACTAATTCCCAATGGAACTATAGATCACACTCAGTTGTAGTAGATAATTCGATCACAGGGTAATTCCAGAGGTTCTTAATAAGAAACAACTCCAAAATAGTTTTAACGTGGTCTCACCCTAACTATGGGGACGTCCCATGCCATATAAGGGCGGCTGGGGCGGCCAAAAACCGAAACTAAGACACGTACGACTCAAAGTGATACATGCCGACTCGGACCAGAATTCGTCGGCGGCCGGACATTCCGGTGCAAACCGGCCAGATAGTCCAGCAGGGCCGGACACTCCGGGTGGAGTGAGACGGATAGTCCAGTCAGCCTGGAAACTCAAAGTTTCCGGGTGGTGTTCGAGTAGTGTCCAATGTGTCCTACTGGTTGTCCACACCTTGGGGCCTCTTGAGGGGGCCAGACAGTCCAATGTGATTGGGCCGGACAGTCCGGTCTTGGCAGGTGTTTTTGCCTTCTTCTTGGTGATCTTCCCTTGCGCCTTCCTCCCACTTCTCCCTCGCGTATCCTTGGGTGATCATCATGTTGTGCTCCATGTGCTTCATATCCTCGCTCCGTTCTATGCCTTCTTCTCTAATATACCTGATCATACAATAGCACAATGACTTAGTGTGACACCCTCAGAATCGACCCGATGCAAGTTTCAGCGATTCCCGCCAAACCCGCATAGAAACGATTCAAAGGTGCCCACCAGGCACTTTCGTGCGGGTGGAAAACGAAGTAATACCATTACACAATAGTCCACGATGGAACCCACAGAACATATATATACAACGGTGACTCAATCAGTCAAGAATACAGATATACAGTACAAAGATCCAAATCACCTTGAAAACGATACAATGTCCGACTACGGACAAGATGCAAATTGATCTAAGAGCCCTGAAGAATAACCAAAGGCGTCCATAACCCTGCCCAGGCCAAGCCGGAAGGGTAACCCTGCTAACGACGTCGATCTCGAAACCTGCTTACACAAAAGGGGTGCCGACAAAGGGCAAAGGAAAAGGAGAGTGGTCAGTACTAAGGCCAGTACACGGCGAGACTAGAATTCGGCGGTCCTCGCCTACATAGGTATGGTGGACTGAGCGGCAGCGCGGCATGCACTAAACAACCTATAGAGACTCGAGATAACTGTCGGCTATCAGAGAGGGATAAGAAAGACCTATTCGGAACCATCCTGATACTACCACCAAACATACCCATCCTGGTATTTCCCCCTCGAGACCAAACGAGGAAGCCAACCGAGGAACTCACACAGTTGGCAGTTTTATTCATTCCGTTATAGTGGCGGCAATTACTAGTCAAATATAGATAGCATGAGTCATCCTGATATAATAAGCAGTGGCCAGTTTTAGTTAACCATTCCGTTGTAGTTGCAACACTTACTAGTCAAATACAATTAGCATGAGATATCCCAAACCCAGCAGTTGTTGGTACTTTTATTTAGCCATTCCGTTGTAGTGAAGCTGATTACAAGTCATATCGGATACAAGTCAAATTATAACAGTAAACTTTAGTTATAGTTGTCTATGATCAAGAACTGTGCTCCAAGTCGTCCATAACCGCGGACACGGCTTTTCGAAAAGATTTAACCCTGCAGGGGTGCACCAAAGTATCCACACGCACTTCGACCCTTTTTGCCAGATCAGTTAACATAATCCCATCGGTATGTCGGCGGGGACTAAGTCATGACGTTTCCCAGACCCAAAGCAAGTACATGGGGGCCACCCCACTAAGCTACCCGCAACGAAGTCGGCCGGTCTCCGAGACGGACTCAGGGTTTGTGTAGATGGCTGTAAACGACTGGGAACCCGAAAGTGTGACTGGGCTTGTCGATACAGCGAAAACATGTCACGGTCCTAAACAGTACAGGTGCTCCTCGCACAATCTTAAATAAGCAGTAAAGCATGGCATAAGTACAGGATAGTAATAAAGCCCCAAACTACTTGTGGCCCCCGGTACAATACTTTGAAATCAGGTACTAATCAATGGGGGTGCCCACACACCCCACCTGTGGTTAGCGCGCTCGATCTCGGAACAGGTGTCAAGAACTCGGGGTCCTACGGGACACAAGTGGACGGTTAACAACCAAATAACATCTATTGCCCACCTGTGCCTCTGCATTAACCTACTTCAATTTTAGTTATTAAACGATAATTAAAGTCTTGATCATCTCCAACATAAACATGCGGCAATACTCCAACAACTGTGGTACTTGACGACACGCAACAACACTTGAGCCAGCAACTACGACACGCAAGTCCAACTATCTACCAAACAACAGGTAATAGGATGTGTCCAAGGCAATACAAGGCTGCAAGGGATATCACGGGTACGAAAGCTAGAGCATCGCAACACAGATAGCAATAGATCAACAGGGGGGAATAAAGACTATAAAAGTAAGATAGGTAGAAAGGGGGAGAATGCTCGCCTGAAAACATTGCCGAAGGTTCATCCGAAGATCGGGTCGACACTCGCATCAACTCATCGGCCTAATCCGTGAAGAAGCAAAGCACTAGAAGAAACACCAGATGGACTATTTAATACTACGGTAGAAAATCGGGCATGATGAATGTATGATGTATGTCATGGCAAAGATGCGATGCAATTAGGCAAAATTAAGCGGAACTGGGTCCCGACAATTAAATAGGTGGTCCATGTTGTTTAGATACCCCGCAAATTAAATGTTGGATTAGCAAGAACAAACATGGCTTCGGTTCGCTATGCCAATTTAAATGAAGTCCGGAATAAGACAAAGATATCCCGCATATAGACTCCATATTTAATTATGAGATGAATTGGCATAATGCCCCCAAACCACAGACAAGTATGCATGCATGAACAATTTAATATGCATCAGTTGATAATGTCATATTATAAAAATAATGGGGTCTCGGATAGGGAATCACTTTAGGGTTCGGCGAACTTGGGCTCCGAGGGGTTCGGGGTCGGGTCTCAGGGTTCGACGGGAGAATGGCTCGACGAGATCGGTCTCGGAAAACGGAAGTCGATCTTGTCGCATCCGAGAAGAAGGACTTGGTTGGCGTCGGGGGCACATCGGATCCGCCCTGGTCGGTGCCGATCTTGTCGTCACGAAGGTCTTGTCGGGTCGTCGGTCTTGTCGTTTCACGGCGGAGATCTTGGTGTCCCGGGTCTCGGCGTCTTCGGATCCGAGAGGAAGAACTTGACGTGCCGGGATGAAGAACTTGACGTCCTTCGGTTCCATGTCGACGGTCTTGGTGTCCTAGATGGAGAACTCGGTGTATCCGTGTTGGCGGCCTTGGCGGTTATCGGGTTCGGTATTCGAATCCGTGTAGATGGTCATGGCGTTCGGGAGTCGATCTTGGTTCAGGGTTTCGGATCTTCGGGAGGGTCGGTCTTCAAACTCCTGGATCGGTCTTCGGATCTCAACATGGGCCGGTCTTGGTGACGATCTTGTCCGATGGGGATCTTGGTTCAACATCATCGCGGTCTTCGGGTCCGAGAGGTAGATCTTGGCGTCTGAGGGGAAGTTCATGTCGTTCCGTGACGGTCTTGTTGACGGTACTGAGATGGCAATGAACGCCTTGTCATAGACACGGTCCTAGGCAGTATCCTTCGGTGGCACCACACTACATCCACCGCGACTTCACCACATATCGCAACACCACGAGCACCGGAGAGGATCAAAGGCAGGAGCAAGGTCTATGCCATCATACAGATACGTGCAAGTGGACTTGGACAGGGGAGCGACCGACTCTGCAGGAGGTCGTGGACGACCTCGGAGGCGCGAGACAGAGGCGAGCAGAGGCGACGTGCGCTGGGGAGGCGACGCGGCAGGGACGCGGGCCCGGGGCGGCCGGAGATGCAGAGAGGCGAAGGGCGAGGACGCGCGGTCGGCGAGCTCTTCCGCGGGGAGGTCAAGCACGGCGGCGTTCGCCTGGGACGCGAGGAAGAGAGGTTGCCGGCGGCGGGGTGGTGGTGACGGAGAGGGCCGGGCTCGGCCGGAGCGGAGCGGGCCCGAGGCGGCCGTCGGGGTGGAGGCGGAGCTCGGTGAGAGGGCGGGGGAGGACGCGGCCGAGCGGGAGGGAGAGAGAGGAGCGGCCGCGGGCATACGCGGGGGGGGGGGGGGGGGGGGGGAGAAGAGAGCCAGGGGAGAGAGCGGGGTCGGGGAGGGAATCCCGGGGTGGGGCCTAGCGGCAGAAGCCTGTCGGGAGGAGGGGCTCCCTCCCGGGCGGTTGGTGTGGAGGCGTGGGGTGTGGGTGGGGCCAGCGGGTGGCTGGCGGCAGGTGGAGTGGGTGGCGGGCAGGGGCCAGGGGTGAGGTGGCGCGTGGTGGTTGGCTGGAGGAGGAAGGAGAGATGAGGTGGCGTGCACCGATTGGTGCAGGTGAGGTGGAGGGGATGAGGTGGAAAACCGTGAGTGGTGGGAGTGAGGTGGAGGGGCTAGGTAGCTAGGCTGGGTAGGTTATCTGGTAGCATAGGTTTCGGGTGTTCTGGGGTAGGTAGGGTTTTTGTCTGGAGGTGGCCGGCTAGGCTTTCGGGCCTGGCTGGCTGCCTCCCAAAATAATTTAACTATTTTATTTATTAAAAACAAGGCGTTTGAAAACTGTTGGCAGACAAAACAAAATATTCCGGAGACCCGGGTTTTGTGTTTGAATAAAGACGGGGCGTTCAGAAGACAAAAATAGATTTTTCAAAGATCGTTTTATGAAAACAAATGCAAGATGACATGACGATGCTCAAATGCAATGTAGCATGATGACATGAGCATGCGGTCATGATGATGCAATGCACAAAAACAACGCGATTTTCTAGTAGTGGTTTTTGCGGGGCGCCACAATTCGACACCACTAACAATGGATCTCGCCCTCGAGATCCACCTCATGGTACCGGGAAGAAGGGCGGCGATCTGAATCTTCTCGCATCGTGTAGATCCTCGCGACACCACTAGCAAGAGGTCGTTGTCCGTGATCGTCGAGAGAACACTCCGGGAAACAAAGGCGAAGGTAGAGGTATCGACCAATCAATCCACCTCTAACTTCGATAGAAAGAGAGAACCGATGCATTCTCATCCACTTCAATGTACACAAGCAAATAGAGTGAGTAGTCGGCATGGGGGCCAATCCATCACGCACCCAAAATATTACTCTGCACAATCAGTAGAAAAGCGTGCAACCATTCTCGGAATCAGACTGAAGATCTCGACAATCGAGGTTCAGAAACAAAGGAGTGATGCAGACTCTGCATCGGATCTGGCGTAGATGATGTCGTCGCGTTGGAAAACACCGGAAGGCACGAGAAGGAACAAAGAGAAGTCCACCAGACGAAGGGTTCCTCGGATAGCATGAAGACCAGATGTAGCAACACCGTTACCAAAGGAGGAAGCGAAACCCTGAAGGTACGATGGAACCCAACCACGAGAAATCCTGGACTCGAAGAGAGAGAAGAGAGCGGATTCAAAACACGCAGAGGTGAGAGGAGAGCAGCAGAGGGGTAAGGAGTAAAATCAGACCTAATCAGAACTATCCAACCAATTTTTCAAAAACAGTTTTGACACTCTACTTCGGCCGTTAGCTAGGTTATCCTACAGGCTGGACTTGTGGGGTATCGCAACTGCTGAGCTCTGATACCACTCTGTAACACCCTCAGAATCGGCCCTATGCAAGTTTCAGCGCTTCCCGCCAAAACCCGCATAGAAACGATTCAAAGGTGCCCACCAGGCACTTTCGTGCGGGTGGAAAACGAAGTAATATCATTACACAATAGTCCACGATGGAACCCACAGAACAGATATATACAACGGCGACTCAATGAGTCAAGAATACAGATATACAGTACAAAGATCCAAATCACCTTGAAAACGATACAGCGTCCGAGTACGGACAAGATGCAAATTGAGCTAAGAGCCCTGAAGAATAACCAAAGGCGTCCATAACCCTGCCCAGGCCAAGCCGGAAGGGTAACCCTGCTAACGACGTCGATCTCGAAACCTGCTTACACAAAAGGGGTGCCGACAAAGGGCAAAGGAAAAGGAGAGCGGTCAGTACTGAGGCCAGTACACGGCGAGACTAGAATTCGGCGGTCCTCACCTACATAGGTATGGTGGACTGAGCGGCAGCGCGGCATGCACTAAACAACCTATAGAGACTCGAGATAACTGTCGGCTATCAGAGAGGGATAAGAAAGACCTATTCGGAACCATATCCTGATACTACCACCAAACATACCCATCCTGGTATTTCCCCCTCGAGACCAAACGAGGAAGTCAACCGAGGAACTCACACAGTTGGCAGTTTTATTCATTCCGTTATAGTGGCGGCAATTACTATTCAAATATAGATAGCATGAGTCATCCTGATATAATAAGCAGTGGCCAGTTTTAGTTAACCATTCCGTTGTAGTTGCGACACTTACTAGTCAAATACAATTAGCATGAGATATCCCAAACCCAGCAGTTGTTGGTACTTTTATTTAGCCATTCCGTTGTAGTGAAGCCGATTACTAGTCATATCGGATACAAGTCAAATTATAACAGCAAACTTTAGTTATAGTTGTCTATGATCAAGAACTGTGCTCCAAGTCGTCCATAACCGCGGACACGGCTTTTCAAAAAGATTTAACCCTGCAGGGGTGCACCAAAGTATCCACACGCACTTCGACCCTTTTTGCCAGATCAGTTAACATACACCCATCGGTATGTCGGCGGGGCCTAAGTCATGACGTTTCCCAGACCCAAAGCAAGTACATGGGGGCCACCCCACTAAGCTACCCGCAACGAAGTCGGCTGGTCTCCGAGACGGACTCAGGGTTTGTGTAGACGGCTGTAAACGACTGGGAACCCGAAAGTGTGACTGGGCTTGTCGATACAGCGAAAACGTGTCACGGTCCTAAACAGTACAGGTGCTCCTCGCACAATCTTAAATAAGCAGTAAAGCATGGCATAAGTACAGGATAGTAATAAAGCCCCAAACTACTTGTGGCCCCCGGTACAATACTTTGAAATCAGGTACTAATCAATGGGGGTGCCCACACACCCCACCTGTGGTTAGCGCGCTCGATCTCGGAACATGTGTCAAGAACTCGGGGTCCTACGGGACACAAGTGGACGGTTAACAACCAAATAACATCTATTGCCCACCTGTGCCTCTGCATTAACCTACTTCAATTTTAGTTATTAAACGATAATTAAAGTCTTGATCATCTCCAACATAAACATGCGGCAATACTCCAACAACTGTGGTACTTGACGACACACAACAGCACTTGAGCCAGCAACTACGACACGCAAGTCCAACTATCTACCAAACAACAGGTAATAGGATGTGTCCAAGGCAATACAAGGATGCAAGGGATATCACGGGTACGAAAGCTAGAGCATCGCAACACAGATAGCAATAGATCAACAGGGGGGAATAAACACTATACAAGTAAGATAGGTAGAAAGGGGGAGAATGCTCGCCTGAAAACATTGCCGAAGGTTCATCCGAAGATCGGGTCGACACTCGCATCAACTCATCGGCCTAATCCATGAAGAAGCAAAGCACTAGAAGAAACACCGGATGGACTATTTAATACTACGGTAGAAAATCGGGCATGATGAATGTATGATGTATGTCATGGCAAAGATGCGATGCAATTAGGCAAAATTAAGCGGAACCGGGTCCCGACAATTAAATAGGTGGTTCATGTTGTTTAGATACCCCGCAAATTAAATGTTGGATTAGCAAGACCAAACATGGCTTCGGTTCGCTATGCCAATTTAAATGAAGTCCGGAATAAGACAAAGATATCCCGCATATAGACTCCATATTTAATTATGAGATGAATTGGCATAATGCCCCCAAACCACAGACAAGTATGCATGCATGAACAATTTAATATGCATCAGTTGATAATGTCATATTATAAAAATAATGTGGTCTTGGATAGGGAATCACTTTAGGGTTCGGCGAACTTGGGCTCCGAGGGGTTCGGGGTCGGGTCTCAGGGTTCGACGGGAGAATGGCTCGACGAGATCGGTCTCGGACAACGGAAGTCAATCTTGTCGCATCCGAGAAGAAGGACTTGGTTGGCGTCGGGGGCACATCGGATCCGCCCTGGTCGGTGCCGTTCTTGTCGTCACGAAGGTCTTGTCGGGTCGTCGGTCTTGTCGTTTCACGGCGGAGATCTTGGTGTCCTGGGTCTCGGCGTCTTCGGATCCGAGAGGAAGAACTTGACGTGCCGGGATGAAGAACTTGACGTCCTTCGGTTCCATGTCGACGGTCTTGGTGTCCTAGATGGAGAACTCGGTGTATCCGTGTTGGCGGCCTTGGCGGTTATCGGGTTCGGTCTTCGAATCCGTGTAGATGGTCATGGCGTTCGGGAGTCGATCTTGGTTCAGGGTTTCGGATCTTCGGGAGGGTCGGTCTTCGAACTCCAGGATCGGTCTTCGGATCTCAACATGGGCCGGTCTTGGTGACGATCTTGTCCGATGGGGATCTTGGTTCAACATCATCGCGGTCTTCGGGTCCGAGAGGTAGATCTTGGCGTCCGAGGGGAAGTTCATGTTGTTCCGTGACGGTCTTGTTGACGGTACTGAGATGGCAATGAACGCCTTGTCATAGACACGGTCCTGGGCAGTATCCTTCGGTGGCACCACACTACATCCACCGCAACTTCACCACATATCACAACACCACGAGCACCGGAGAGGATCAAAGGCAGGAGCAAGGTTTATGCCATAATACAGATACGTGCAAGTGGACTTGGACAGGGGAGCGACCGACTCTGCAGGAGGTCGTGGACGACCTCGGAGGCGCGAGACAGAGGCGAGCAGAGGCGACGCGCGCTGGGGAGGCGACGCGGCAGGGACGCGGGCCCGGGGCGGCCGGAGATGCAGAGAGGCGAAGGGCGAGGACGCGCGGTCGGCGAGCTCTTCCGCAGGGAGGTCAAGCGCGGCGGCGCTCGCCTGGGACGCAAGGAAGAGAGGTTGCCGGCGGCGGGGTGGTGGTGACGGAGAGGGCCAGGCTCGGCCGGAGCGGAGCGGGCCCGAGGCGGCCGTCGGGGTGGAGGCGGAGCTCGGTGAGAGGGCGGGGGAGGACGCGGCCGAGCGGGAGGGAGAGAGAGGAGCGGCCGCGGGCGTACGCGGGGGAGAAGAGAGCCAGGGGAGAGAGCGGGGTCGGGGAGGGAATCCTGGGGTGGGGCCCACCGGCAGAAGCCTGTCGGGAGGAGGGGGCTCCCTCCCGGGCGGTTGGTGTGGAGGCGTGGGGTGTGGGTGGGGCCAGCGGGTGGCTGGCGGCAGGTGGAGTGGGTGGCGGGCAGGGGCCAGGGGTGAGGTGGTGCGTGGTGGTTGGCTGGAGGAGGAAGGAGAGATGAGGTGGCGTGCACCGATTGGTGCAGGTGAGGTGGAGGGGATGAGGTGGCAAACCGTGAGTGGTGGGAGTGAGGTGGAGGGGATAGGTAGCTAGGCTGGGTAGGTTATCTGGTAGCATAGGTTTCGGGTGTTCTGGGGTAGGTAGGGTTTTTGTCTGGAGGTGGCCGGCTAGGCTTTCGGGCCTGGCTGGCTGCCTCCCAAAATAATTTAACTATTTTATTTATTAAAAACAAGGCGTTTGAAAACTGTTGGCAGACAAAACAAAATATTCCGGAGACCCGGGTTTTGTGTTTGAATAAAGACGGGGCGTTCAGAAGACAAAAATAGATTTTTCAAAGATAGTTTTATGCAAACAAATGCAAGATGACATGACGATGCTCAAATGCAATGTAGCATGATGACATGAGCATGCGGTCATGATGATGCAATGCACAAAAACAACGCGATTTTCTAGTAGTGGTTTTTGCGGGGCGCCACAAGGGATTAGTTCAATGATAAACTCGATATCCCGATCTAGGGGCATACCGGGCAATACATCTGGGAATACGTCGGGGTATTCATAGACTACTCTGACTTGGTCAATGGTTGGTTGGGCTAGACTCTTGTTGCACTTGAATTAATGGGGCAAAAGTTTTAGATACATTCTCTATTGATAATCTAGTGGTACTAGTCATGGTTATGGCTTTCTTGGCACAATCGATTAATCCTTTATGTTTTGACATCCAATCCATTCCTAGTACTACTTCCAAACCTTTGGTTCCAAGTACTATTAGATTAGGATAAAAAATCTATTCCATGGATTCTGCTTGGTACGGCCTTGCAAATTTGTCTAGCTTTGGTGGTTGAACTAGGTATTTGAACTATCATAACTTGCTTCAATTTTGTTGGTTGAATCTTACTAGTGCATGCAAATTCTTCTGTAACAAACGAGTGCGATGCTCCAGAATCAAACAAAACTCTTGCAAGTACTGAGTTAACAGAAAACATACCCATCACGACATCTGGCGCTTCCTGAGCTTCTTCAGCATTCATGTGAAACAGACGGCCGTTGCGGTTGAGCGAGTTCCCTGGGGCGAATCTCCTTCCAGGCTGAACATGGCGCTGCTGCTCAGCTGGTGCATTCACATTGGTGGCTGCTGCAAGCTTCTTGGGACACTCGTTGGAGTAGTGACCCTTGAATCCGCATTCAAAACAAGTAACCTGAGACTTGTCTTTTCCTACAATAGGCACGACATTGCTTCTAGTCCTTGGGGCAGTATTGGTGTTGCTGGGGTTGTTGTTGTTGGACTTGGGCGGTGCACGGTTGAAATTATTGGAGTTGCCGAGGTTGTTTGTAGAGGTCCCAACCTTTAATAAGGTATAGATCCCTGTGTTTACAATGCTAGTCCCTGGATCAATAGCTAGCATCCACAGTTAAGATGTAATATCAAGAAACAAAGGTCATAATACAACTTTATAACCAGGAATAAAATAATTCATTACATCTTACATAGCTCATTTGGCTATCTCATTACAATGCAGTAGAATATCTATAAACATGGGGTCCTTCATCTTCAAAGTGCCACAGGCAGACATGTTGGTTGTAGGCTTTGTAATCCTAATCAACACACTTCACTAAATCAAACAATCCTGCAACATAACAAGTTACAGCCACAAGGGTCAATACATTTGAAATTGTATTGGCAAGTGATACTATGGTAGAATAGTAGTATCTGTCATCTATATGCATTTGGCTAAGTGGAGCTTAGGCTGGCATTGCTCAAAAATAGATTTTCTTATCAGTTGAAAACACTAAGTTTTGTTTGGCAAAAATCACCCAAGGCATCTACCAATCAAAGATTGAAGGTCCTTTAACCCTTGTTCAATCCACAAGTTTTAAACTTAGAAATTTGGATGATGAGATTCTTGATAGCTTCCATGTCTTGATGCTCAAATTGTCCTTTGCCAGGGACATGGCTAAGTACTTAGATTTTACACTCTACAGAGGTGGTGCACTTTCCCCACAAGACTTGGTTTCACCAAGACAAGATCTTTCAGAAGCCTTTCCTTAGAACAAATGGACGCGTTCCAACCTATCATCCCACTACCACCAACTGTACAAATGGCTAAGTTCTAGCAACCTATATGATCCAGGCAGAGCCCATAATGCCAAGTGGTTGCACTTGAAGCTTCTCAACATTTGACATCTCAAATCTCTTTGTTCCTGGGTGGCCATCCACAAGTGAGATACACAAGGTTCACCAGTCCCCTGGCCTTGTGTAACCACTCAACACAAACCATTCCTTCCATTCCACCCAGGTGATTCTTTCACTTAGTTGTTTTATTAAACAAAACACAAGTCCTCAGACTTAGAAATTTTTCCATAGTGTGAATATACATTCCACCCTTGTTTTGTACTAGCTAAGCTAAGCATGATAGTAGTAGGAATCTTAACTTAGGAAAATTCTACTAAGGTTTCATCTACTAGGATTTCCCATAGCATGGTTTATACTTAGCAAAATTCCATGCAAGTCCTACTTAGAAAATATTACTAATGCATAGTAAAAATAATGAGACAAAAAGTATGAAGCATCACTTGCCTTTTTGGTAGAGTATAAGTTCAATCCTTGTCCTTGCTACAATCACACTCTTCAAGTCACTACAATTCAATCAAGCAAGGCACAAGTTCAATCTACCATTCTAGCAATTCATCACATAAAATAATAAAACAAAAAATAATGCATGCAAGCATGCAAGAGATTGTTTTATTTGGAGAAGTGGTTTCTAATGGTTCATAAACATTTGGAAACACCTATTGGTCATTTTATAAAGTGGCAAAGTCATTTGCAAAAGGTTTCACTTTATAAACCATTTTCTAAAACAAGGTGTTATTTTATGTGGTGTAGAAATGTTTTTAATAGGGCATTAATATATAGGGTTCACAAAATATGTTTTCAAACCATAAAACCTTGTGTTTAGGGTCAGAGAGTTTATTTCCAAACATTTCTCAAAGGTTTTCTTCCAAAACCATTTTTTAATAATTAAACCATATTTTTACTTGACTAGAAATGGTTTAAATCCAAGATTCATTCTTTTGCTTCTCCAAATACATTTTTGAAACTACAAAGTGATTCCTATGGTCAGTAGGTTCAAAACACACCATTTTCCAAAGATTTTATCCCCAAAATCATTTTGGAATAATTTTTATAACCTAAACAAGCATACATAAGTTTCTGTAAAAACAAACATTTTACCAGAAGCTTTTTACTAAACAAAGTGCATGGTTAGAAATTAATATTTTTGCTGATTCCATTGATATAAAGTTTGTAAAATTTGGACGTGTAGATTTAAAGTTATGAATTTTACAAAATCACATATCTAATAGAAATGTTTCTGTTTTTAAATCAAAGTCTGAGCCACGTGGATCAATCCTATAGGCTGGTACCGGTTCGGGCGGATCGGCTAACGTGGACTGTTGGATTTTAAGAGGATCGTGCAACATAGATCAATCAAAAATGGTTCGATAAGTCATCTATCCTAACCGCTGGATCGGGATCCCACGGTCCTCATCGCACTGACCATGAACTGGTGGCGCTGCGGTGGTGGCTGGCGGCGGCGCGCTCAGACGATGACGGTGCCGACGATATAGGAAGCTATAGGAGGAGTGGGGTGGCTTACCAGAATCTTCGAAGCTTTCTGATGCTCAACGTGTACTTGGTTGCCGAAGGGGCGCACGGAGTCGACGGGTATTGCTCGCCGGAGAAGCTCCTGGCGACGGTGTGCTCGGGCTGGCGACATTGGCGACGCTACACGGCTCGGGAAGGAAAGACAAGTAGTTCGTTAGATGCGGAAGATGATGCTGGTTACGCGGGTGTCAACGAGGAGGAGAGGGGAGGTCGGGATTTACCACGGGAGGTCGTCGGAGTTAATGCCGAAGCTGGTGGCGCTCTGTCGTGTTTGTTGCCGGTGTTCTAGGGCACGCGCGGACGAGTGGTTGGTGCTGGGAGATGCGTAGGGAGATGGGGATCACGCTCATGTGGTCGAGGGGGCAAGGCGGTGGCTGGGCTCGCCGGAATTGGCTGGGGAAGGTTGTCGGAGCAGTGGTCGTGTAAACCAAAACAGGGGCAGCCTGGGGGCAGAGGGAGGATGGCAAGCGAGGGGAAATGGAGAGGGAACGTGGGCGATTAAGAGGGCGCAGTTGCAGAGCGGAATCATTGCGGTGTTACGGCGAATTTACGCGAGCTTTCAACGGCAGAAACGGCGGGGCGTCGTCAGCGGCGGGTGAGGAAGAAGGTGAGCTGGCGGTGGGGCCTAGCGTCAGCGAGATAGAGAGGGGTTTGGTGGGGCCTACTCATCAGTGGTTGCGCGGGTTTAGACACGGGTGAGGAAAACGTTTCGGGAGGGGAAAGAGGAGGTGGGCTATTGGGCTTAGTGGGCCAGGTTGGGTTGGACTGCTTCCAAATCATTTTTTTATTCTGTTTCTTTTTCTTTTTCTATTTCTTCAAGTCTGTTTTGATTTTGTTTAATTGATTCAAACACCCATTTGAATTCAAACTTTTGCCAACTTTTGGGTAGGTTTAAACACTGATTAGTATTGTATTCTGATGTCAATTTTTGAATAAAACCTTATTCATTTTGGGGTCTTTTATTTATTCAAAATAGGCTCTAGTTTTTAATTAGATAGGATTTAATAATAATTTTAAACCTCCATTTAAATTCTTTAAACTTTCCAATTCCTTTCAGTAGGTTTTTATTTGTTTAGTTGTTTCAAATAATTCATCTTGAATTATTTGGAAAGTATTTTAATATGATTTATTAATCATTTAAGATTGGGTATTTGTTTTAATTCCAATGGAATTTAATATAGTTTTATTTCCCAAATTTTTATTTGGAGGTTTTATTTTATTTAAGTTGGTTAAACAACTTTTATTCACTTGGGTAAATTCCAATATCATTTTCTCATGTATTCTTATTTAGAGATTTGTCTTTATTAAGATAGGGATAGAGTGGTTATTGCCATTTTATTTTATTTGGAATATTCTTTATCCTTTTATTTTATTTGGATTGGGATTATATTCATTCCATTTGCTTAATGGATTAGGCCAAGATTTGATTTGGTCTTTAAATATTCTTTATTTAATTATTCTTTCTTTTCTTATAAAATCCATATCTTTTTGTTTAGAGATCCAAACTTGGTGATTCCAATTTGTGAAATCTTGTTTGATATTTACTTATCCTTTTAAATCCCTTTAGGATCAATTGCTCAACATTTGGTATGGGTTTCTAGATAGTTTCTTTATTAGCTTTGGGAATTCAATTTCTTATCTTGTTAAATTCATAATATTTTATTTATGGTTCCAAATTGAGTGAAACCAATTTATATGGCTTTATTTTTTTCTATTTGTCTTTCTTGATCATTTGTGAATGTTTGTTGACAAATTTTTATATGGATCAAATCCATAGGCTTGGAGATAATTTGGAAATGATTTTATTTCCATTAGGGTTTTAGGGTTTGGATTTATTTTTCCAAGTGTTTAAATTTCCAGATACATTCGTTGAGGAATGCAATTCCCTTGATTTGGATTTTGTTGAGTTCAAACTTTTACCAAAGTTTGTTCAAGATGGGATTTTAAGTTTCCTTTTTGAAACAAAAAGTTTCTTTTCACCCTGATTTTCAACAATTTATTTTATTTTTCACATTACAAGATTTGGAAAATCTTGGGATGTGACATTGTTGTTGTGGCTTCCTCCGGGCCTTGGGTTTCCTCCTCCATGGTTGGGATAGTTCAGACGGGTCATAGGGGGTTTATTGTTTCTCGGGGCATATCCAGGAGACGGGTTTGGGCGATACTTCGGTGTATGGTGGGATCCTGGTTGATGCATCATTCAACGCTTGCGATTCTCGTTGGCTTGGTTGATCTTGCCTTCCATCTGGATTGCATTATCCACTAAGGCTTGAAGGTCAGCAAAGGGAATGTTGACTAGCACTGTCTGCATCTCATCATGCAGACCATTCAAGAATCTCTCCTTCTTCTTGGCTTCAGCACTAATCTCATCAGGGGCATACCTAGACAGAGACAGAAATCTGTCATGCTACTCTACCACAGTCATCCTTCCTTGCTTCAGCTCCTTGAATTCATCCCTCATCCGTAGAATCAAACTCGGTGGCACATGGGTTCGGCTGAACTTGAGTTTGAATTCATCCCAAGCCATCATCTGTCCTCCATTCATCGTGCGAATGCTATTCCACCAAGCTCTTGCATCACTTGCCAGATAATGGGTGGCAAATAGTACTTTCTCATTGCCTCCACTCCTGCGACTTCTAAGTTGTTCTCCATGGTCTGCAGCCAGTCATCAACATCTAATGGATCTTCAGACTTACTAAATATGGGGGGATTGGTGTTTTGAAAGTTCTTGAGCTTGGATCCATGGTTATCCTGGTTTCCATGGACTTGATTATTATTGGCCATCTGAGCTATCTATTGAAGGGTGGCTAAATTAGCTTGACGTTCAGCTCTTCCAGCTTCACGGTCAGCAACCAACATTTGCAAGATTTGCAGCATTGGGTCTTGAGATGAGTTGCTCCCTCCAAGAGGCATCTGAAGATTGAGATAGATCATGAGATAAGAGGGAAAATTTCTATGTTTCCTGGATTTGTTTTTGAAAAGCTTTTAAACTTTGAGTCTGACTCTGGTTTTGCCAACTAGCAACATGCTTTTCATTCATTCATTCATAGCACCCAATACAAACACACACCACACTAGGGTAACATATGGTTTTAGGAACCATTCTATGAAGCTACGATACAGTGGGACTGGATTCAACTCACACCTACGATAGTGCTCAAGTTCTACTACTCATCAGAACCGGTGGCTTTGTCATCATCAATGAATTCGGAATCATCATCATCATTTTTGGAATTCCTGGTCCATATCCTCCAGGTATTCATCATCATCACTGAGGTAGGAGTAGGGATCTCCACGAATATCTTCACCTTCGTTCTCCCTCTCCTCAAGCTGCATGTCCTGCTCATGGATGGTCTCCTCCAAGTCTGACACTTTGTGATAAAGGCGGGCAATGATGTGATCCTTCTTGTCACGCAGACGGCGAAGTGACTTGCGCTCCTTCACAAGGATGGCGAGGGTCCGGTCCTTCTTGACTGCAATGGCATAGTTGTGGTTGGCATAGGCGCGGGCATTGTCCAACTCCTTCTGCCTATCATACATCATGAAGTCGAGATGATCCACTTGATGCTTCAGCTCCATATGGCCTGGTACCTCCAATGGTTGTCCCATAGCATCACACCTTGCATAGTACTCAAAGCGAGTGCCCTTGATCTGGTTGATTCTTTGCCCACACATACAGGCAAGAGCCTCCTGCATAGCCCTGACGAGTCTGTCTAGCCAGTTGTTCTCCCTCAAGCTGAATTGGATCCCCTCTGAGGTGGGTGCCTCCATGTTTCCTCTGAGATTTTGAACTATCAGCCATTGTAATTCTCCGCCTTCCTGATCATTGAGCTATGCTCCGAAGAACTCGGGGTGCAGGTGCTCAAGAAGTTCCGAGAGTTGGTCTAAATAGCGCTAGAAGATGAGCTATCCTCCGTTTCCCAACTGGTAGAACTTGCTATACTTGACTTCCATCTATAAGAATGTAAGATGAGTAAGTTAGTGAGGTGATCAAGTGTGTCAAATTTTATGTAGGATTTCAAGAATTTTTTAGGAACCTGAATTTTCTTGAAAGAATCTCAGTGATAAGAATGAGAATAGGTTTTCATAAATACTCACTTCTTTTGTTTTGAAGCTAGGTTTTTTGATTCAAGCGTCCATTCTAACTAGGGTCTCCTATGGTCAGGATGGCTCTGATACCAACTTGTCAATACCCGGATTTTTAATCCCAGGTGCCTGTTATGCCATACATCGCAATTCCATGATTACCATTTTTGCGAGACATAGCAGATTGGTACCATAGTTCATCATCCATTACAAACCATAACAAAGGTCTTACAAATATAGGATCTCATGATCCAGTCTTAATACAATCAACACAAGGGAGTAATAATAGGGAGCATGGTCAGAGCTCCATCTTTAGGGTCACATGCAATGCTGACGATGGGAGATGATCCTAGTTTTCATAGACTTCATGTTGTCCATAATCCCGATAGTCCTCTTCATAGTCTGGCCATAGGAATAGCCAGGGACAAAGCCATGAGTACTCTTTAAGTACTCGCAAACTATCACTAACAAGTAAAGTAGTTCGAGTAAGAATCCTAAGCTCTAGGTTTATTTGCAAAAAGCTAGGTTTATCTCTAACTAAGTTTAGAAGTAAATAAAACTAACTTAATGTTTTACAACACCTAAGTGGTAACTTAGTTTTCATGTTCACAGCCATGTTGTGGTCAAGTCAAAGTCATAATTCATTTCACAAGTCATTTGAAAACACCTAACGATGGAACAATATGGCCACTCCAACTGTCCATGACCGCGGACATGGCTATTAGAATAGTTTGACACTCTACAGAGATTGTACACTTCCACCAAAACATTCGATACATCCGTCAGGAACAATCCTGAATCATCATACTTAGTATGCAGATAATCAATCCTAACCTTTCAATTACACACCCTAGTATAGGCACCTCCCCTATGAGTTTGGCCTCCCAAACATGACCATATGTCATCTTGGGAACTGCACAGGTGGACATTCATCATGAGGTAGCCTCAACTCAAACCTCTTCCGTAAGGGAACCCATACTAAGACACATAAACTTCCAGTTAATCCCTACCCAAATTTGGGTATTGTGGTTGTACAGTAAAATTGGAATGGTATCGCATCCAAACCCAACCATCAACTTTTATAAAGGGATAAGGCTCATGCCACAACATTTTCATCATCAAATCTCTCTTGTGTTCACTAACACATGTCAAAACATTTCAATAGAATGAATCTTCATTCCAAGGTTTTCATAATCATTTTCACCAAGTATTCTCATCTAAAGTGATCAACTTTTATGCTTAGCACTAGCCACTAAAGTTGAGGGTATTCACTAATGAGGGGTGCTAATCAAGTGTGACTATCAAAATCTAGTCTCATGCCTCAGTATGACATATAGTTCTAACTACTTAGGGCCTAGTTTTATGCTCTTTATGCAATCTATACTATCTTTCCAAAACTCACAAATCACTAACTCAAAGTAATAAAGAACTTTGGTAAAGAAATAAAAAAAATAAAGCTTGCAGGTAAAACTTGGGATTGGTATAATCAAGGTGGTATAACCAAAGCATGCCTAATGCATCTTGCATAAGTTAACTTGGAGTGTTAGGCCTACAAGTATTTGCTTGTATAATTAACATGCAAGTGTTAGCTTGCTAGGATGGCTTGCCTTGAGTGGTGTAGTGGTTGAAGTTTTCTTCTTCTTCGTAGTACTCCTCCTCCTCATAGCCTTGGTCGGTACTAGTGTCTATAAATAAATACGAGGTACACAATCACCGAACAATACTTAACTACCTCTATTTAGCACACAAAGATTCACACTAGATGATTTAGCATCATCATAATGATCGCATGAAATAAAGACCTAGTCTTATTTATTTTATTTTGGAAAAGAAATTTCTACTCGTTGACAACTACTTAAGATTTAATATTCTCCAATTAAAATAGGGGATCATGTTGACACATGTCATCACCCCATATTCTAATACATGGGAATGTGATTTAAAGTGGTGGTCATATTTTATGAAGTTTGAAATCACTATTTTATATAATTAAGTGACTAGAAATGCCTACGTAGCATTCTTTTATTTCTAGTCCAAGATCACTGCATGTAAAACTAAATATTTTTACATATTCAGAAAGATCTAGTTAAATGTGAATTTTGAGAGTTGGAATCAACTCAAAAGCATTTATGGTTGATTTTTGAAAAATGTTTGAATGTGGAAAAGTCTCTGTCTTGTTATTTTTACTATAGGTAATCTATAATTTCAAATGGTTTGAATCCAACGGGCTTGGATTGATAATTTCAATACTTTTCTAAAAAAATGGAATCATGAAATTTGGTTTAGTGAATCTCTATAAATTGATTTTTGAATTTACTGACTGAACTAGGTTTGAATTAAAATGAAAAAAGATTATTTGAATCTCTGGGCTACGCGCGGGAAATGAAATGGGCCGGCCCAGCTGCACAGCGCGTGCGCAGCGGGCTACTGATTGGGGGGTCCAAGCATCAGCGGCTCAGTCTAAACGAAGCGGTATCTTTCAATATGAGCCCTATGATTAGAACAAGATCTATGGCTCACGCTCGTTGTCTCCGTCGAACAGCTCCGACGAGACCGAACCCTAACGGCGACGGTGGGGGTACGCGGTGGCTCACCTGGGCTCCAGCTAGGGTTGGTGATGGGGGAGAATGACGTTGTCGACGATGGCGGTTCGAACAGTGGTCTCGGCGGCTCCTGGGGTGGCTCCAATCAATGGCTCCTCTCCTCCTCTACAACGGAGGACTCCGGTGAAATTCTGGCAGCCTGGTGCTCGCCTTGCTCCGGGGAAGGGTCAGGGGTGGTTCTAAGAGAGAGGGGAGTGAGATGGTGTGGAGAATGAGGGCTGGTGTGGACTCTATTTATACACCAGCGAGAGGGACAGTGCAGCATGGTCAGGCTCCTCCGGTGACGTCAGTACAGCGAGCTAACGGCATGGCGAAGGGCGTAGGACGGTGCGATGTCTCCTGGCGATCATCACTGGATTAATTGCACGGAACCGGGTGGTCGAGAATGGTCGGGCGTGTTCGATGCTCTGAGCGGAATTGACGGTGTTCAAGATGGCGTACAGGTGCTGCTGGTCGCGTGGTGGCGAACGATCATGTCTAGGAGGTATCTAGGGTCATGGCGCGTGCAGTTATGCGCAGCGACGGCAAGGCGCGGCATGTGCGAGCATGTCGGCTGCGGCACTCTGGCGCGCTCTCGGCATGGCAGAGAGAAAATGGTTGCGGTTGTTTTCCTGTGGTCCAGGGCTTGGCTGCGCTCGAGGGTTAGACATGGGGGTGGTGGTGGACGGTGGCCTGCCTCCTGGACATCGTGGACGGGCGTGGCGCTTCCTCCTGCGTTCTATCCATGGTTGGCTGGGAATGGCGGCTCGGTGGCGCGGCACTGGTGCAAGCAGTGAAGGGGGTGGGCTGGTTCAATGCGCTGGTGGTCACTGGGGGAAACAAGGGCTAGTAGTGGCGACAAGTATAGGTCAAGGTAGTGATCAAGAACAGTATACGTTAGGCAGTTTGTTCTGCGCTCACCAAGTGTTTGATAAAATGGCGGCATGAAATTTATATTTGAATTTTTGGCCGAATTTTGGTGAGTGCTCTGGTCACATGCTTGGTAGTCTCTGGTTGCTTGGGTTTGGCAAGGTGTAGTGGTTTGGTTGGTTTTTGAGAAATGGTGATCTTAGTACCTATACTTGATTCAATTTTGAATTGTCCTTTAAATAGATTTGGAATTTGTTTCTATTGGTTTGTAAAGTGGGCTTGGATTCATTGTTACTTGGTCTAGCAAGGGTGAAAATAATTGGATTTGTTTCCGTTAGTAATCTTTGACTAGGAACACCCAAAGTAGTCTAGTGAACAAGTTTGGCCGAAATGACCATTTGCTCATATTTCTTATATTTGATTTTCTCTTCATTTGATTCTTCTTGGAAATGATCTAAATGATATTGTTTTCATATTTAAACCAATCCTTAGCATTCATAGCAATCAAACATGGAAATTTCAATCATTCATGCATTCATCACACACACATGCATTAATATTAATTTTAATAACAAAAGTTTTTGTTAGCCCCAAACTTGGGTGATTATGTAACATCCCAATTTCAGCAACCCTGAGTTGTTGTCCAAAAGGCAAAAATCAGGGGGAACAAAGACTTTTTCTTGTTACATGTGCAATGTTTGTTTACTTGTTTGCTTGTGTTCTTGCAACTGGTTGTGTATTAGATACTATACTTCTTATCTCAACACCAGTTGACAAAAGCTATTTTACAAAAGAGATGTCTTGGGTCATCTTTCATTTTCTCAAATGTTTTGGCTTTTCAGAACCCGAGCCAAGATGACTTTGACAAAAAAAAAATATTTTTACTAGTTCTATTAACAAAACTATGGAGAACTAAAATATAATCTCCTTATGTTTTAGAGACAGAACTCTCAACTACTCTTACCCCTAGGTTTTCCAAAACCTCTATTCAAAACCTCTACATTCCAATCTTGGTAGAAATACCAAGGGATAGTTATCTTACTTCAAAACATAACCAACTCAAAATACCCATCCCTACCACAAGCTAGGTTTGATGGTAACCCTAGTAGTAGATGGATAAGCTTGACAGGATGAATTATCTTGATCTGCTGTCTGATGAATTGCCTTGATCTTCTGATTGCATTGTTTTCCTAGGATCAAGAGAGAGCTAATCTAGTAGCTCCTCCTTTAGGACCCAATCCTTGCTTGTGATCATCAAGCCCATATCAAGCATCCAAGTTTGGGTCCCCTCTTTTCAATCTATACCTCAACATCAACCACTTGATGGGAAGGATAAATCCTTGCCACCCTCTCAAATGTTTCCCTCTTACATACTAGTCAAAATCACCAAATCTACCAAAATGACTAGGTCTGGAATTCTCATCTAGATTCAATCTTTGGAGCTCTACCTCTCCCAACCTATGTGAATTCCTGGGAATGTACTTGAACCATCTTATAGTACATATTTAGTACTACGAAGGCCCACTCTTGCCCTTGGCTAAGCCCTTCTTTTCCTACTCATGCATGATGGTTTTGTAGTCAAGGTAATAATCTTTTCTGCAAACCTTATCATCTTGCCTACTTTGCTAGAATCTCACATCTATACGCCACCTCCCCTTGACCAAGTCTTTGCATGGTTATGATCTACCAACCATGGCCTATCAACCTCCACTTCCCTTGTTCCCATTGAAGCTTTGTGATTCTTAAACCCACATGGTTTAGGAGGCTACCTTATGTATCTGCTATGACAGCCTTATTTTCAACCAAGTTTGCCATCTCTTCCAGACCACCACAATTGCAACCCAGCCCAAATCTTGCTTCCTTGATCATCTATATAAGGTCATGCTTCAGAAGACTATGAATAGGTCAAGAAAGGATTGGGCTTTTAAGCTTAATGATGCACTATGGTCATACCGTACAGCTTTCAAGAATCCTATGGGAATGACTCCATACAAGATGGTCTATGGTAAAACATTTCATCGTCCATTAGAACTTGAGCATAAGGCTAGGTGGGCTATTAAAACTATGAATTTCGATTTTAAAACTGCTAGAGAAAAAAGACTCTTGGATATGCATGCTTTGGATGAACTCATGAATGAGGCCTATGAAAATCTTAAGATATTTAAAGACAAAGTGAAGAAATGGCATGATAAAAAATAGAGGATAAGGAATTTAAATCGGGGGATAAGGTTTTTCTCTATAATTCTCGGCTTAAGATTTTTGCAGGAAAGTTGAAGTCTAGATGGGAAGGACCTTACGAGGTCGAGGAGGCATACCCTCCGGAAGCGATGAGATTAAAAAACACTACACCTTCTTCTTCATCATGGGTCGTCAATGGGCAAAGGTTGAAACATTATAGAGTTGGGGAGATTAATGCTACCAGGGTAGCTTCTTTAATTTCTCTGGAAGAGCTTAACGGAACAGGATAACAAAATCACAGGTCACAAATTTTGCTAGTTTGACACCTATTTAACTTGTTTTTTCCTTTTTCTTTGGTTTCCATTCATTCTTTTGATCTTACTGGGATGTTTTACGACCTGGTACATGCGGGAAGTATGGTCAGCCTCGCTTGTACCGCTGGTCGTTATCAGCACGATAACCTCCGAGCATTTTTCTTTGTATCGGTACGATCGGGCCATATGGGCGTGTGCGACTGTACTGCCGATCGTTACGACACTGTTTTAGTTCTCTGTTTGTTCATTCTTTGGCATTCTAGAAAAACAGAGTAGGCGGTAAGTTACTGGTACATGCGCGTGGTATGGACGGGGCCCCGCCTGTACCAACCCCGTTACTGACTATGCACCCTTGTTTATCATCCCAGATAATCTCCTTCTTTATTTTTCTTTATCGTTTTGACTTTCAATGATTAAATCTTAGATCTTCAGCCGCCTCTCTCCATCCTTGCAATGAAATCTCAGATCTCACTTGATTTTTCGATGGCTATGCATCCTTTTCATATCAAGCAGATGTAGACCAAGAAGGAGGACGCCTCCAAAGTCCAAGCAAAAAAGAAGGGATCCAAGGGAGACACATCGTCCTCCTCGTTCCACGAGCTGCCACAAGTCGTCCCACTCCCCAACTGGGAAGACATGTTCCCGCAGAAAAAATGGAGATGCTTAGGCATGTGGAGCAAAGGAAGACCAAGGAAGAATCTCCACCAAACCCTTAAAAGTACAATTTGCGTAGATCTTCTTCAAATCTCCTCCCGGATCTTCTTTTCATAAAGTAGGAAAACATGATGAGATTCGAGAAAAGATCAAAAGCCTTGAGAAAATTTAGAAATCTTGTGTTGAAACTATTGGGGAAGGAGTTGACTCTTACTGGATGATCGGCAAAGACCTAGAAAGGAAGGTCGATGACATTGACAGTAGAGTACAACTCCTAACCAAAATTATCATGGAGATGGCTGCTTACAGGAAGACTCTATGCAATATAATTACTGAGCTGCATGCCAGAATTATGGAGATGTCCACCCTATTTGCATGTATTGCTCATGCTTGTAGTCTGAAGGCGGATGAAGACGAAGGGGAAGACGATTTCTTCACTCCCAAGAAGGAGTAAGCACACGCAAGGAATTATTTGATCCACCCAGTTTGATTCCAAGCTTCGGGAGATCTGTGAGAGCCTTGTAATCTATATTATAGTTTTTAGCATGTTTACTTTTCTGCATGCATCTAGATTTTAATTCCAAGGTTTGCATTACCTGCATTAACTTCAAGTTCCCCTTGATCGAGACATGATATCCGTTGAATTTCAAGACTTTATGATATTTTAAGTATGTTATGATTCATGATTATTATATTAGATGATTGAATTAGGTTGAGTGTTATGATACTTGTACAACTGTCATGATTTTTAGGGACTTCCACACCAATAAAAGTATTGATTAGGTTATGAGAAGGAAAAATTCTGGTAGCATATTATAATTAAGAGTTTTCTCTTGTAGCCATCAAAGTAGTGAGCATGATAAAATATCTACATAAAAATAAAAATAAAAGAGAGGGGAAAAGAAAAGAAAAATATATTTACTCATGATTTGACAAAGTGCAAAAGAAGCAAAAAGAGAAAGTAGCTATATAAAAAAATAAAGAGGAAAAGAGAGTGATCATGACTCTTCATTACTAAACTATGCGCTCAATATTTCTAAACTCAATGATTCTATGATATGTTAAATCACTAGAAGCTTTTTATGATCTCATTAATACTAGAAAAAGTGTGGAAGCCTCTAAGTCATGTAATGTGTAAGGGTATGGTAATACCTCTGACGTTTCTTTACATCTGATGTTGTATTCCTATTTCAAAAAAATTCCTCATTTATTGTAACGACTCGTGCCTCAGGAACATCATGATCTCGTCCATAAGCCACAATCTTGCTCGGGGACTGATAGGGCAAAGGTGTCCGATCTTTCGATGAGATGGTGATAATCGATTTGGTGGAGTTCGGGCTGGACGATCCGACTACACGTGCGAGCACGAGCGCCAATGCAATCTCTAGGCCAATCTCCTGGAGGTTACCGATCCTGCGTGAACACGATCAGCCTGACCAACGAGGGTCTTAATTCCTACCTGAAATCGAGAACAAGTAAGAACTAATATTGCAATCAAGATATTGCGGATTAAGAGGAAAGCTTTATTGAAAAGGTGGGATCCTGAATAGGTGCGAAGTACAAGAGGCCTCTGCGACGCTCGAGCCTTGGCGAAGTTGCTATGATGGCTAACTTAATGTCTAAACAAAATCCGAGTCTAGGGTGACGGCTATGGGGAGTATTTAAGGGCGAAAAGGTGGGGTTTCGGCCAGCCATGGAAGTGGTGGCCGAATCCAACCCTAGAAGTCCTTTTCCCCTCAAATACGGACTCTAAAAAGTGGCTAATTAAAATCCTGCGAAAATTACATGGGCCTGGCCCAAAATAAAAGGTGTCGCAGCACCATATTAAGCTATGGACGAATTCGTGAAGTATTGATCTTGAATATTTCGTCCAAGCCTTCTTTCTTCATTATGGTGGCCTCAATGTTCTGAAATCTTCATCCGTGGCCTTTTCTTGGATCATCACACGCTTGTTGCCAACTCCATGCATGGCCATGCTCCAATGCTTGTCCCTCTCATCCATGCTTGGTCCATCATTCCTAAGAGTAAGAAATACATCTGATTTAGGCAGCATCATATTCTCATGTATGTGAGGAATAGTTCCAAGAAACGAAAGTACCTGATAGTTAAGTTGTTTGGCACGAGATCTTGTGATGGGTCCTTGTACGTGTGTAGATGTAGGTACAACGGTTGTATCAATAGAAGGGATGTCCTCATCAGGGACAAGCAAGAGGCTAGCTTGGGGGATTTGATGAGTCCAAAATGTAAGCATGTTTACCTTTTGTGTTTGTATAAATAGAGTATGGATCTTTGTATTTCACTGTGTTTGCGTGCACCTTTTGTCTTTATTTTAACATGATCCCAAATCACTCAGGCTATTATGAACATATCAATTAAAACTGCCATATTATACTATAATATGATAATTTTAAGTGATAAAAGTCATTTTGAGGAATTACCTTCGCACCTGGGAAAATACCAAGCGAGGAGAGACAACCAGTGCCCGTAACGAACAGCGGTACGAGCGGGGCCGCCCGTACCGCCCGACTGCAACATGTGTTGCCAGGTCCACCTCGTCAAATACTTTATCCTGGCCAAGACAATAGAGAGATCCGACATACACAACCCCCAGAAACCACGAAAAACAACATCTGAAAGGGATCTGAAGGAGGAACTTGGCTGGGGAGAAATTCCTGCTGATCCATGGATCATTGCAGGACACGCATCATCCCCTTAATCATCAATCACTGCATCTACATCACCTCCACTACTCTCTTCCTTCATCCATTAGATCTTGTTGTAATTCCAGATTCATTTGTGGTTTGCACTAGATCTATTTGATTTCATTCATCCATCCATTTGATAATGATGATGTTGTTGATTGCCTCCATGTGTGAGTAATTCCTTTGTTCTTGGGGAGATAGAGAAACCCTAACACTATTATGAATTTGCAATAAAGATGATATATTCTTGTGTCCGTATGACTTGCCAATCTATGCTAGATTTATGATTTGTGTTTGATCTCTCTCTTTAGATGGTATGTGAAAATCGACCACATACCATTTGCCTTCGGGACTAAAGGTAGGGAGAAATCCTTTGGACGTGCTTTGGGATCGTACCCGGAATAGCCCCGTGACAGATTGGCGTTGGCTCGTGAACTACGCGGTTAAAGGAGGAATAAAGAGGGACTCCCTAAGCTAATTACGATATCGACGGTGAAACCCTTAATTGCGGTGGTCTGTATGGGTGACTCCTCTCTGGCATCTCAGTGGTTATTTATAGGTGACCTCACTCTTGGCTCAACAAAGTGGCTTCCTACGAGCCTTGTAGTGAACATGTTATTTTGGAGCTCTTTCCACATGTCTCATGGCACAAGAAGTATGTTATCTTAAATTATTAATAATGACAACATCATGCTAGACGAGTAACCTACATCCCCGTGAACGTTATAGACCTATTGCATTTCACCATGCTCTCATACGTACTTGTTACTTGCTTCCTTTTAATTGTTTTAATTACATTTTTGCACACAACCAAAATCCTTTCAAACACTCTTTACTTGAGATCAAAGGAAACTTATAAGTACCCTTTGGTAGATAGTGACGAGGGGAATTAAGACTTTTACCAATAGCTCTCTGTGGGTTCGATATATTTACTTCGAAAATAGCTACAATTGATCTGTGCACTTGCGGTCATCATGTCCCCAGAGTAGTTGCGATACTAACAAGGGCAACACCCAACTCTGGAAAACCCGGTACCTCATATTCGACATTGCAATGCGGAGGAGGTGCCATCCTGTTATAGATGAAAGATCTTACATTAGTACCGTAATGGAGCATGATTAATAATCCAGAATAGCACTAAATGGAATTAACCATGATTAAAGGATATAATTTACTAAGATGATATTAAAATATCAAGCAAATCTCATAGCACCTAAAATATTGTTAACATATCGCACATGACTAAAAAGGAGTGTGAAACACGATTCAACCAAAGAAAAAATTTACGCAATTTTTGGCATTATAAACTTCCATGGAACAGAGTAAAATCGCATTAATCCACCAATTCAATGTACAAGAGCGAATGCTAAGAATAGTGGTATGGTCATGACTCCATCCCGCACTCAAAGCATTACCCCATACATGAATAGATAAATTTGTGCAACCCAACTCACTTAACAGATGGAGAATAGCAACTCCACATCGCGTGAAAGCATACTTGAAAGATCGAACACCCCTAACTAGATCACGTCAGTAAACAAAGAGTAAGACAGATCTCATCGGTTTACAATGAGTCGGATAGATCGCGTCGTTTTACAAAAGCCTATCAGTATGGAATGTACCAACCGTTGATAACCAAAAGAAAGATTAGGAAAACAATTTGGATGTAACAGATAGCCAAAATGACCCTACGCTCAAAATCACAAGCCAGTATAACTTAAAAGTGCATAAGGTGTCCTACCAAGGAGGCCCAAGGGACGCCCATGCATAGGTCCCGTCTGAGCGGAACATGGCACAGTACCGGCCAACCGTCCTATCCAATTCTCGTGGTTATAGCTTCATATGCAAGAGATGTAGCTGGCTGGAATGTGAGTCAAGCATACACAAATGAGTATGTATGCCAACGACATACAAGAGTACATCAAAGCCAAACCATCTAAAAAAATAGAAATATTCAACACCATACGGCAAGATCTAAATATCCTAGATAGAGATAATATTTTAGGCGGAAGCGGAAAACAAGATCCGAGTATGGATAAGAAGCAAATTGGCATAACATGCCCTAACAATAAGCACATCCCGCCCACATGATCTCAAGGATCTCCATGCCCCGAAATCTCTACACTTGATGATCCTCTCCACCATTGTCGGTCTCCTCGACCCAGTACCCTTCCTGTGAGTATACCTGTCCATCTAAACAATATTTATCATGTGATACCCTAGGGGGCTTAGCAAGTCTTTGTGCATCTAAAGGGACAACCTGAGGGTGACACAATTGCAGCAAAAATAAAGCCTAGCAGTTCTATAGAGACACGCTACAACATCCGCCTAACCAATACAAACTGTCGCTCGTTAAATAAACAATAGTTAATTATCCAACAAATATATATCAACATGAATAAACATCACTTGCCCACCTCCCTGTTTCCCAAACAAGAAGGCAGAAGAACATCCCATCCATTGGCAGTTTTATTACCATTCCATGAGTGTTGCACTATTACTAGTCCATTTTTAGTTAGATTAAAAGCGGTACTTTAGTTATGCTTGTCTATGATCGAGAAACTATGCTCCAAGTACTCCATAACTGCGTACACAGCTTTCAGAAAGATTTACCTTGCAGGGGTGCACAAATAGCAACACATGCACGATCAACATCAGAAAAACCAAATAAAACACAACGAGGTTCATAGATGATTTTAGGGGGACCCCCCCACTAAGCACCCCACAACGAAGTTGGCCGGCTCCGAGACGGACCCAGGGTTTGTGTCGACGGCTGTAAACAACTAGGAACCCCGAAAGTGTGATTGGGCTTGTCAATACCGCGTAAACATAACACAAGTACTAAACAATTTAGTAGTAAATGCTCCTCAAGCAATAGTAGTAAATAAAACAGTAGCATGGCATAAGTATAGGATAGTAATAACACCCCAAACTAGTTTGTGGCCCCAATAAATTAAATGTGACTCAAGCTCAGACTAAGGGGATTCATGGTCCCACAAGCGGAAAGTGTGATAGGCAAGGAACATATATCAAGAACTCGGGGTCTTACGAGACACAAGTGATCATAAAGAACCAAATAGGAGATATTGCCCACTGGTGCCTCTTTCTTTAGTTATCCTATTACTACTCAATTAGTTATTTAGGTACCTATTATTCAAAGACACTCACAAATCCTACACATGCAATTCTACGACTCGCATGGCTCAAACAATTCCTGTAGTAATGGCTCATAGGATTGAGAAAACAAGCTTCGGTGGGGTTTAAAAATAAAAGCTAGCAATACTTGGGATTCAATTTAATTCATGATGATGCAAGAATAATACAGATGCAATAGGTACTATATGTAGTGCAAGCATGGGGAATTCCTTGCCTGGAAGCTCAGTTGCAGAATAGGAAGGATCCGGGTAAAACTCCTGAGGCTTCTGATATTCTCCTTGCTCAGCGTCTAGCTGGACAAAAACCAAGGACACAATCGGCTGGAATAAGTACATTTCACAATCATATAAATCCTATGCAACAAGCAAACAAGGTATGCCATGATGGAATGATGCACATTTTACATGGTATAACATATCATGGCATGGGTGAGGTGTGGGGTACAAGAATAAAACATTTCATTAAGTTTTTAGTCATGTTTTGCTTGCATAAACCTTGCTGCCCCATTAATATTTATATGATGCATTATTAAAATCATATCATGTAACACATTTTTAGAACAGGCTCATCACGCTGATCGATTTAGACTTATAATTTGTCGAATTCGGAGTTACAGAATAGAAGTTATTCAATTTTCAAGAAATGGCATTTAATAGCAATTAAATTATTTGGAAATTTTAACTTGCCCAAGTAATATTATAAATAGTATAAACAGATTCCTCATATTTGGAAATATTATACTTAATATTTGGAATTATGAATTTAAAACAATATTTAAATCATTTTATCTTAAATGTGGTCAAATGTATTAGTTTGAAACAGTTTTGAAAAGTTCTGTAGTTAAAATAGAATTCATATTTAAAAACTAAACACATTTCATATTCTAAGTTTTCTCAAATTTAAATTATTTCAAAATATATGAATTTTTTGATTTCAAAGAATTTCTAGAATATTATTTGAGTTAGAAAAATTCTAGAACATTTCTTACTCGGGATGGAGCTACCCTCAGTCACGGACGAGTGAAGACAGTGGCAGCGGATCCACACACGAGCGCTGTAGTGAAACACTTACGCGTGGCCCAGCTTTGGAGGTCCGCGGGTTGAAGTTTCCAAACAACAGGGGCCTTTTTATAAAAAAACGTCGGACGGCCTAGGCTGCGGGTCGAAATGGGAAAACTAGAGGAGGCTATTTAGAAGACCGGCAAGAGTGTTGGATCTGACAAAACTGAATTCTAAAAATTGTTTGACAGGTAAAGCCGCAAACTTGAGAGGAAGCTCAATCCGAATCTAAGCCGAGATTACGAAAGGTGTAAAAATAAGAAAGGCTAGATGGATTGTAGCCCTATGATTTTCGTGTTCTAAGTTTCTCCAGAGGAGCCTTTTACACGCCGGAAAACAACAGGAGACAGAGCCCGAACCAGCGCAGGAAACTGAACCCGGTTGATAGTGAACAGAGGGTGTTCGCACATCTTCTGACGATGATGGCGAAGGATACGAAGCGAGTTGGAGCAAGGCGTCTAACCAAAGATTGGTGAGGAAGCGAGGCGTCTAATCAAAGACTACGAGTCCTGTGTTTGGATTTTGCCGGTGGAGGGATGCAACGATCGGGGCTAGACAAGGAACAAAGGGAGAAACTGCAGCGGATGCTGCTATTGAGAGGCCGGTGTGCGCGCTGGCGCGAACGCGCGCGTCATGTCACAGCAAGCAGAGCGGAGCGAGGCGAGCGCATGTGGCCACATGAGCGGGCTGGTGCTCGCGCTGGCGCCGGGATGGCGACCGTAGGGCTACAGGGTACAGCGATAGCTAAGGTGCAGATGCAAGGGAAGGGGAGGCTCACCGGCAAGTTGTGGCGAGGCGAAGCAGCATGGGGACGGCGACAGCGGCAGGAACACGAAGCAGAAGCAGGGATCACGTCCATCTCCTCCTCCTTGGTAGTTTCTGGTCGGCGACAAGACGGCTGCACGGTGGCTATGGATAGACAATCAGGAACTGTTCTCTCAACCGGACAGCAGCAATCGTGCATGAATCAGACGGTGCGACAGTGGCATTGGTGACGAAAAATAGGGGAATAGAGCCAGGGACTCACCGGTTCGGCGGTGCAGAAGTGGTTCAGCCGGGGAAAGGCTAGCGCGACAACGCCATGTCAAAATCGCATGGGAAGCTTCGGTGGAGAAAGTAGAGGAGGGGATATGGCGGCAGGGTAGGGAAAAGGGGAATCATATAGGGTTCGAGGAGGCCTCCACGGCTTGGGGATAAGAAGAGGAGGGAGCTTGGCACGACACGGAGGTGACGCGGCAGACGGCCACCTGCCTCTCGCCGTTAGAACAACAAAGAGAGGGAGGTGACGAAGGAAGATAAACAGGGATGGCTCCTCTTTCCATTGTAGCGGTATGGGTGAGGGAGTTGGGCCCGGAAGGGTTGCTGGCTGGGCTGCACTTGTACGGTAGGATGGTCCAGAAGGAGCGATGCAGTTCAGGTATGAACCTTTCTTTTTCTTTTTATTTAGAATTCTGTTTGGATTTGTATTCAATTGTTTGAATTGTTTATTGAAATTGAAAACGGTGCTTCTTGAAAATAGAAGGAAAGCACAAAAAAAATATGGGGTGAAGGATTTAAGAATAGAGAGAGATGTTGTAGGGGTAGGTAAATAGATAGATGGCTTTAGTTAGTTGCTTCCTTCTCTTACCTTATTATTTTTATTTTAAATAACTAGGCAAACTTATTTATGTAAGCTACCAAAAGAACCAACCATGATCTAGAGGAAAACAAGGAAACAAAGAGGTATAGAGGAAGTGAGTTAAGTATTATGGTTTGACTTGATCCATATATTGGAATTCTACCAAGCAAGCTTTACTCAACATTCAAATATAACTCAATGGAAAGAAGATGGTCATTCCTTGCATGGGCCATGCATGTGGTTTAAATGCTACTTCTATATATCTGTGAAAACAACTATATTGCATAGGCCATATATACATCCATGCATGCAATCAAAATTGAACAACCCATGCTCAAGAATTGAAGCTTGCTATTATATGAGAATATTTATCATATGCACATAGATGAATACAAATGACCTCTAGTATGTAATTTTCCACTATATCAATTTATAGCCAAAGTATCATCATGCATGAGAATATAATGAATAGATCCGTATGTAAGCTTGAAGAAGCATTCTACTCACATGGCATGCAAAGGTGGTCATGAGGCTCCACATAATTAATATTGTGAAAACAATAGAGATCATATACGGGAGCATGTAGATTTAGAAGTGGATCCATCTTTATACATATGAGCTAGACAAATGCCAAAAGAAATGCAAGTGCCCATATAATGTTTGGATGTTGGTATTATAAGGTGGTGACAAAGAAAGTTGGTGGAGTTGCCAAAGAGATATGCCCACAACTCAACTTAGGCATGAAGCAATTTATCATGAAGCGAAAACAATATATAAAGAGAAAAATACAAGTGATACAATATATAATGCATATGGGATACGAATCAAATAGAGAGGGTTTTATATGATGCTCAACTGCAAGGTGGCATGGTGACATGAGCATGTTGTAATGATGATGCAATGCATGTTATGAGGGAAGTAGCATTTTATTATTATTCATATAGCATTACAGATGTTAGACATGTGAGATGCTACAAGGGAGATACTCGACCTCCCAATGCCCTCCAACCTCTCCCTTGCTTCCTAGTTTGCTCCGCCGATTACCACCTGTAATTGCCGCCGGCCGAGCTCCGACGACCAAATAGCAGCGGCGCCTCTACAGTTTTGCTCGCCGTGCTTCCCTCTACCCAACGTGCGCGCTCCTTCCTCCCAGTGAGATCCCGATCGACGGATTGATCAACGATCTGAGGAGGATGCCCTGTGCTGACGTCAAGATGACTTCAGCATTGCGTCTTAATACCTTTTTTATTTTTTTATTTTTTTGTAGTTCTTTTCTGGAAATAATAAATACCGTATTGGCCCGGTCTGTCAGCATTTTATTAATTACCAAAATTATTTTCTGAAATGTATTAAATTTGACATGTGGGACTAAGTGCATAAATATTTTCAAGATATTCCAAAATTGTTCAATGTTTTAAAAATGATTGAAAATGAATTAGAATTGGAAAAATTCATAACTAATTCATTTTAAATTAGAAAAATACAAATAATATATCAAAATGATCAGAAAAAATAAGATTTACCCTTTAACATCATAATCATGAATTGTCCAGCAACTTCAATTAACAAGTTTACTAGAATAACAAAATGAAACCCCATAGGTGATTCCGAGGTTCTCCCTAAATTAGGGTTTGCACCCTCGAAACCCTGTTTAAATTGTCAAGCATTCCATAGGGTTTCATTTCAATACTATTTCACTTGTCATGCCATCATCCTTTCTTGATCATTGCATCGATGTCATGTGTTGATTATTTTCCTCTCTTTCCGGTGTTTCTTCTTCTTCCCGGTAGAATATGATAAGAAGATCAAGATCGAAAACCGATATTAAAACCATCGAAGATTGAAGATCAATACTTGACCAACTATAATCAAGTCAAGTACAAGGATTCCGAAGATCTATAGTTGGGTATCAACAAACAAGGCAATCATAGCCCCACACGTGATATAATCCTATGTTTTCAAAGTATTACAATTCTTGCCATGTGCATACGATTCCAAAGTCTTTTATCAATAGATAGAATAATCCTATATGATGCATGTTCCCTTTGAATCCTACATTCCCTGCTCCTAGCATAACTAGGGTTTGGCTTGTGAGCGTTCCTAGAGCTGTTATATCTGTTGTGCTTAGCCATGCTTAGTCGTTACTACTGGTCCATCCGGTTGATGAATCAGAGCTACAAATAAACCCAGTATGATAGGATGACATGGTATGATCGGATGAAAGTTAAACATGCTAAGGCTTGTATAGGAGGCCATGGTGGGTTGTGGTTTTTGCAGTTCCATACTTGCCACTACTAGGACCTGAGTTCTTGCCTCTTGAACTAAGATGAGGGTACAGCCACATGGGGGCCTAAGAACCCACTCGACCAACTAACTTGACTAGTAGATTCCACGAGTCACATAGTTTGGGTGTTCCATTCAACATATGCATCTTGGTTGTTCTCGAAGGAGGTGCATTCATAATAGGTAGGTAAGCATCGCAGGGAACATGAGGGGCACGGCTTCCGCAATCTCGAACCCTATTCACATCACTAGGGAACGGCTTCGGGACTCGACCCGTACGGTGGCAACTCCTTAGTGCGTGACTCATGCTCTCAGTGAAAGCAAGGTAAAGGTCATAGTCAATATCACTCTGCCGGCCTTGCAAGGAAGAGGGCAAATTGTGTGGCCTTAAGAGCAGGTTGGTACGTGTGCGTAAAGTTGTACACCCCTGCAGAGTATTAATCTTTTCGAAAAGCCATGTCTGTGGTTATGGACGACTTGGGAATGAATTTTAAGATCATAGAGAACTTGAACCTAATCATAAAAGTTGGCAAATAAAGTGTTCTTAATGATGCTTCCTTAGGGATCGAGGGGGTTATCGTAGTTGGTAGGTTCAGCTGATAAAGAATCAGTGGATATCAAAAGATGATCAAAGCTAGAGATACCACTCTCTTATCCCCTTTTAAATGTTCTTCTTAGACGAGAATCTACTCCTCTATGTTTACAAAGAAAGTTGGATTTATGCAAAGTAATTCCACCAGCCATAAGTCTTGTGGAGTACACCCTGTACTTAGCCTTTCTTTGTTGATACTTTTTCTATAGAGTAAGTGTTACCATTGAAGAAGAGTTCTTTATGACATCTACATCGACAAGTAGGTTGGGGTTCCAGGCGGCAGCCTGGATCTATGGAATGGGATATAATCATTATGCTTCAGGCCTTTAGGCCATTTGTTAAGTTTGTTATACTTAATATCATAATTTGCCTTCCATTGTTTGATGTTGGTGGTCAGTGACCTATGCTTGAAATATTTGGTTCTTCGCTTAGCTATGAGCTTGTTGTAATAATTTTTGTGTCATACGGTCACTGTTGTGTTACCGATTCTCTCTCTATACGCTTCTGAGATCTAGGTTAGGCTTATATCAGACAGAGGTCTGGGATTTGTCTAGCCCTGATCCCGGGGGTGTCACAGGTTTTGGTATCAGATAAGCACCGTTTGTAGGAACATGTTGAGTCTAGTGTTTGCAAAAACTATTTGAAAGCTAAAATGTATTTGCGAAAACTCTAGTATGCTTATTTTTACTCCTTATCCAGTTTCACTCCAACTTTGGTTCATCTTATCTAGTGTTGATTTGGATAAGTTTTGCTATCTCGTCTCATCTTTCAAAGCTTAGGTGCCTTTCCAGGCACGATATTTCTCAACCAGTTGACCTAGTCTTGTATTTTCTAGAGTCTGGTGTGTGTTCCTTGTTCCCTTTGTTCTTATTCAGCTAAGAGATTTCTTTCCATCATTATCTCTCTATCTTATGGGCCCACAACATCATGTTCATTGTCCCATATTGTTTTGTTCTAGATCTCGAGGTTTCCTTTCGCCTTGTGCGCCTCCTTTTCATTTGTTTGAGTACTTCAGAAGATCTATCTTCTTTTGGAAGCTACCTCGTGATTACTATCTTGTAGTATACTTCCTGTCACTCAAATAGTAGTTACTCCTCTCTCTGGGTTTTAACCCTCAGACTTGAATAGAAGACCCCTGATTGTGCTGGATTCTGGTGTTGTTAATCTTGTACATGAAAATGACCTTTAACCCAAGATCCATTTTGTTGATCCCGGTTTCTAATGTCCAAGCATCACCTCAGGATGTCTAGTACCTTTACTCGAGCCTTCAAGTTTGTGGTTATTGTCATGACTTCCTCTACCACTAGCAATGGCAGATGTTCTTTAATGGAACCAAATAGATCACGATAAGAGTTCTCTTAGTGAGTTCACTTATATATCCGATACTCTACCACACCTTCCCCCTCTGCATTGGTTTTCGGAAGATTTTTGACTTATGCATCCACATCTTAGGATTCTGTCCTGAGCATGTTCCTTCTCTCTCTTGTTATTTCTGACCTTTGTCTATTAGTTGGTAGCCAAGTAGTAAATGTGCATTGGTTTCTTCCAATCCAAGATACTCTTGTGGTCCATCAAAACAAACCATTTCAGGATTTTAGGAGAAACAAACTCTAGTACCTCGTCGTTTCTAGGACCAGGTCAAAGTGTTGTAATTTACAGATCAAGAGCTATTGATTAGCTTTTATCTATTCTACCTTACAGTACCAAACCCTTCCATACTAAGAGATTGTGTTGAGTTTCATGATACTCTTAATGAATTGATGATATTACACATTTTACCACCCTTCTTTTGGAGTTGTCTATGCTCTGAAATGTTGCGTGTGCGTTTTGATGTGGCCATCCGTGATTCTTAGAAGTTATTATTGCTTTGACCTCTAAGGACATGTGGCTAAAAACTTTATTATATACTTTATAGTTAACTTTGGTCTGTTATAATTAAGTTATAAAGCATCTCAAATCCAAACTGTTCTAGCAAGCACAGACAACATCAACCACCTCTGATTAGCCACAAGGATTGTTTAAACCTTAATAAAGGAATCTTTTCTTCAGAAGTTATTCGTTTTTCCACTTCAGTTAACATATGACAATTAATAGTCAACACCTTACTTTATACTTTACTTATATATTTAGGATTAATAACACTTAAAGTTCTTTATAAGTGATACTACTTGTAAAGTAAATTTGAAGATAAACAATTATTATATAAGTAGTCTTTAAGTAGCATTCCATATGTGTGTACCTTATTGTTATATAGGTATGTGTTGTTCACACACACTCACAAGCCTTAATAAGAAGCACAAATATGAAACTTAATCTAAAAGAGTAACATATTCCGAAGAAACCATTTTCAGTATCCAAACCCTAGAGAAACGTTATCCTCGGGATTCAAGTTTACGAAATTGCATTACATCACTTATGCATAATATCATCTTGCTTCTTTAAACATGTGGCATCCCGCAAAACCACTACTAGAAAATCGCGTTGTTTTTGTGCATTGCATCGTCATCATCATGCATTGTTTGTCTGAAACTATTTCGAAACGCTTAGTTTTGTTTTCTAAATAACCACCGTCTCTATTTCAAATTAAAACATCGGTCTGTTCAGATCTTGTATTTGTCTAACAAGTATTTAAAAAAATGTTTTACAAATAAAATTAAAACAATAAAATATTTTTTGTTTGTCGGGCAGTCCAGTCCGGCCGGTCAGGCCAGAGGCCAACCGGTCCAGACCATCTGCGAACCAGCCCAACTAAACCCTGCAGACCCTAGACCAACCTTTTTCCACCTAAAACTATTCTACCCACCAACCGCAGCTCGCCACCTCACCCCTGGACCCAATCCCCACCCACCTTGCCACCTCATCAATCCACCCTGCAGCACCCCACTCCTTCTCTCACCCCAATCCCACCTACCCCCTCTCTCTCTCCCTCACCGACAGCCTGGCCCCACCCCAGGCCCCACTCCCGCCTGACCCCGCCAGCCCCACTTCCTTCCCACCTGCCTCCCCTGGTGAAAACCTCCCCAACCGCACCCTGGACCCGCTCCCCCTGGCCCCACCCTGGACCCGACAGCCCCTGGCCCCACCCCGGTCCCACCACCCACCAACCCCCGTCTCCTTCCTCTCTCTCCCACCTCCCGCCTCGCTCCTCTCTGCCCCCGCCGGCTCCTCCTCCCCCGTCGTCTCGCCCCTCTCTCTCCCCCCGTCTGCCTCTCCCCGCTCGCCCCCCCGAGCTCGCCTCCGGCCGCGGCCGCGTGCCCGCCGCCGGCGCGCCCTCCCTGGCTCTCCACCTCGCCGTCTCCGAGCGCAGCCCCGCAGCCTCTCCCTCACCGGCCCGCCTCCTCCACCACCCCGCCGCCGACGCGCCCGCCCCGGCGACCCTCCTCTGCGCTTCCCCGAACCGCGGCTCCGAGCACCACCGCCGCCACGGGGTCCCCTCCCGGCGCCTCGCCCGCCGCCGGCGCCCCTCGGGTCCCCGCGCGTGCCGCTCCCCCAAGCCGTCCTCTCCTCCGCCTCGAGCTCCGGCCTCCCCGCCGCCGGGGCCGTTCATCCTCCGCTCGCCGCAAGCCCCACCGCCCTCTGCCGTCGAGGCCGGCCCGCATGGCGCCGCCGTCGGCCTCCGCGCTCCCCGCCTCCGCCTCCTGCCCTCGCTCCTTCCTCCGACCGGCAAGCTCTGTAGCCGCCGACCCCGCGCCCTCCCGAGCGCCGCCGAACCTCGCCGGCCGCGCCTCGCGGTTGATCTCCGAGCCGCCGCAGGCTCGCGTCGCCCGCTGTGGCCTCTCTCCTGCGCCACAGAGGCCGCGCCCGCCCTCGCCACCATGCCACCTGCGAGCTCCACGCCGCCACTGTCGGGCCACCTTCCACCCCGTCCTTCCTCGCCTTGCTTCAACCCGAGCCACCCAGTCGTACTCGTCTGCAGCAGTCGACCGTCGCCCAGGGCCCTCCCCTGTTGTTTTCCCCAACGAACGCAAGCAGGGCACAACGAGAACGGTGCAAACAACAAGAGGCTCTAGGTAAGATCGCCCCGAAGCCGACCTGTCGACAAGATCTTCCCCTTCGAGAGCCTGCGGTACCCGAAGATCGGCACCGGACCCCGAAGACTGATCCCGACGAGACCCGACGACGAACCAAGTCCGTCAACGACGAACAAGTTAGAACCCCAAGATCTTCCCCGACACCGATGATGCCTACACGGAACGACAAGATCGCCACACGGACGCGAACCCAAGACCCTGAGGCCCCGAACCGAAGACCGATCCGAAGCGCCAAGGCCTTCGACAGGGAATCGACAAGATCATCGCGGAACTCCAAGGTCTACTTCGAAGTTTGCCTAACGCCGAGATCTTCAATCGGATCCGAGGACACCGAGACCCCGATGCGACAAGTACTTCATCCCGAACGCCATGACCGTCGACATGACCCGAAGACCACGGATGCGACAAGACCTACCTCCGTTATCCGAGAACGATCCCGCCGAGACCGAACCCCAGATCCGGACCCTGAGACCGAACCCCGAACCCCGGAACCTCAAGTTCGTCGAGGCCCTCTAATGTGTGAACCCCTTCCCGAAACCCTCTTTTATAATATAATACAACTTGTCGCATATTAATTGTTCATCTTGCATGCATTTTGTGTGGTTGGGGGCCTTATGCCGATTCACCTAAATTAAATATGGGGCCCATATGCGGGCAAATCTAGTCTTATATTGGCCTCATTTAAATTTGTGTAGCGAACCGGTGCTATCTTTTGCCATGTTAAGACAACATTTAAATTGCGGGGTATCTAAACAACTAGAACCATATATTTAATTGTTGGGACCCCGGTTCCGCTTAATATTGCCTAATTGCATCGCAGCTGTGCCATGTCATACATCATACATGCATCATGCCCGATCTTCTGCCGTCGTATTAAATAGTGCATCCGGTGTTTGTGCTAGTGTTTTGCTTCTTCGCGGATAAGGCCGTTGAGTTGATGTGAGCTTCGCCCCGATCTTCGGCTGAACCTTCGGCAATGTTTTTCAGGCGAGCATCTCCCCCTTTCTACCTATCTTACTTTTATAGTATTTATTCCCTCCTGTTGATCTATTGCTATCTGTGTTGCGATGCTCTAGTCTCCGTACCCGAGATATCCCTTGCAGCCATATATTGCCTTGGACACCTCCTATTCCCTGTTGTTTGGTAGATAGTTGGACCTGCGCGTCGTAGTCGCTTGCTCAAGTGCTATTGCGCGTCGTCCAGTACCACGGTTGTTGGAGTATTGCCGCATGTTTAATGTTGGAGATGAGCATGGCTTTAATTATCGTTCACTTTAATTATTGTTTAACAACTAAAATTGAAGTAGGTAAGCAGAGGCACAGGTGGGCAATAGATGTTATTTGGTTGTTAACCGTCCACTTGTGTCCCGTAGGACCCCGAGTACTTGATACCTGTTCCTTGAATATTCGCGCTATCCACATACGGGGAATTATGGGACCCCCCTGAGCCAGAGCTTGATTCATTCTTATTTCTTGGGGCCACAAACTAGTTTGAGGTTTTATTTACTATCCTGTACTTGTGCCATGCTACTGCTTTATTTACGTTTGTGCGAGGAGCACCTGTACTGTTTAGGATCGGGACACGTTTTCGCGGTGTCGACAAGCCCAGTTTTGGGTTCCCAGTCGTTCACAGCCGTCCACCCAAACCTCGGGTCCGTCTCGGAGTCAGCTAACTTCGTTGCGGGTGTACTGCAAGGGGTGGCCCCCTGAAATATTTCTGAATCCTGTGATCGCTTTGTCGTGAAGGTCTCGTTGGGTTTTGATTTGGTTTTTCCGAGGTTGATCGAGTGTGTGTTGCTATTTGTGCACCCCTGCAGGGTAAAACTTTCTGAAAGCCGTGTCCGCGGTTATGGACGACTTGGAGCACAGTATCTCGATCATAGACAACTATAACTAAAGTAGTGCTATAAACTTGACTTTATAATGACTAGTAATCAGCTTCACTATAATGGAATGGCTAAATAAAACTGCCAACAAGTGTTTGTTTGGGTTGTCGCTTGCGACCATTGTATCTGACTAGTAAGTATTGCAACTACAATGGAATGGCTAAATAAAAGTACCAACAACTGCTGGGTTTTGGGTTATCTCATGCTAATTGTATTTGACTAGTAAGTGTCGCAACTACAACGGAATGGTTAACTAAAATTGCCTACTGCTTATTATAACAGGATGACTATCTATACCTGACTAGTAATTGGTGTAACGATAACCGAATAATTAAAACTGCCAACTGTGTGAGTTCCTCGGTTGACTTCCTCGTGTGGTCTCGAGGGGGAAACACCAGGATGGGTTTGTTTGATGGTAGGATCAGGTTGGTTCCGAATAGGTCCTTCTTATCCCTCTCTGATAGCCGCCAGTTGTATCGAGTCTCTATAGGTTGTTTAGTGCATGCTGCGCTGCCGCTGCAGTCCACCATACCTATGTAGGTGAGGACCGCCGAATTCTAGTCTCGCCGTGTACTGGCCTCAGTACTGACCGCTCTCTCTTTTTCCTTTGCCCTTTGTCGGCACCCCTTTTGTTTAAGCAGGTTTTGAGATCGACGTCGTTAGCAGGGTACCCTTCCGGCTTGGCCTGGGCAGGGTTATGGACGCCATTGGTTATTCTTCAGGGCTCTTAGCCCCATTTGCATCTTGTCCGTAGTCGGACGCTCTATCATTTTCAAGGTGATTTGGATCTTTGTTCTGTATATCTGTATTCTTGACTCATGGAGTCGTGTTGTATATATATCTGTTCTGTGGGTCCCATCGAGGACTGTTGTGTAATGTTATTACTTCGTTTTCCACCCGCACGGAAGTGCCTGGTGGGCACCTTTGAATCGTTTCTATGCGAGTTTGGCGGGAATCGCTGAAACTTGCATAGGGTCGATTCTGAGGGTGTTACAGAGTGGTATCAGAGCTCAGCAGTTGCGATACCCCACAAGTCCAGCCTGTAGGATAACCTAGCTAACGGCCGAAGTAGAGTGTCAAAACTATTTTTGCAAAATCGGTTGGATAGTTCTGATTAGGTCTGATTTTACTCCTTACCCCTCTGCTATTCTCCTCTTACCTCTACGTGTTTTGAATCCGCTCTCTTCTCTTTCTTCGAGTCCAGGAATTCTCGTGGTTGGGTTTCCGTCGTACCTTCAGGGTTTCGCTTCCTCCTTTGATCACGGTGTTCTACCATCCGGTGTTCATGCTGTCCGAGGAACCCGTCTACTGTGGTACCATTCTTTGTTCCTTGTTTGTGCCTCCCAGTGTTTTCCGACGCGACGACATCATCTACATCAGATCCGATGAATAGTCCGCATAAATCCTTTGTTTCCAAACGCTGTCTGTCAATATCTTCAGTCTAAATTCTGAGAGTTGGTTGCATAATTCTCTTATTCATGTACAGAGTAATGCTTGGAGTGCGGGATGGAGTCGCGACCATACCACTACTCTTATCATTCGCTTTTGTATATTGAATGGTGGATCGATGCAATTCTTACTCCGTCCATGGGCGTTAGAGGTGGCCTCACCTTTAACTTCGTCTGTTGTTTATCCGGAGTGTTTCCTTGACGAACAGGATCAACGACCTCTTGTTAGTGGTGTCGCGAGGATCTACACGAAGCGAGAAGATGCAGATCACCGACCTTCTTTCCGGTACCATGAGGCGGATCTCGAGGGCGAGATCCATTGTTAGTGGTGTCGAATTGTGGCATCCCGCAAAACCACTACTAGAAAATCGCGTTGTTTTTGTGCATTGCATCGTCATCATCATGCATTGTTTGTCTGAAACTATTTCGAAACGCTTAGTTTTGTTTTCTAAATAACCCCCGTCTCTATTTCAAATTAAAACATCGGTCTGTTCAGATCTTGTATTTGTCTAACAAGTATTTACAAAAATGTTTTACAAATAAAATTAAAACAATAAAATATTTTTTGTTTGTCGGGCAGTCCAGTCCGGCCAGTCAGGCCAGAGGCCAACCGGTCCAGACCATCTGCGAACCAGCCCAACTAAACCCTGCAGACCCTAGACCAACCTTTTTCCACCTAAAACTATTCTACCCACCAACCACAGCTCGCCACCTCACCCCTGGACCCAATCCCCACCCACCTTGCCACCTCATCAATCCACCCTGCAGCACCCCACTCCTTCTCTCACCCCAGTCCCACCTACCCCCTCTCTCTCTCCCTCACCGACAGCCTGGCCCCACCCCAGGCCCCACTCCCGCCTGACCCCGCCAGCCCCACTCCCTCCCCACCTGCCTCCCCTGGTGAAAACCTCCCCAACCGCACCCTGGACCCGCTCCCCCTGGCCCCACCTTGGACCCGACAGCCCCTGGCCCCACCCCGGTCCCACCACCCACCAACCCCCGTCTCCTTCCTCTCTCTCCCACCTCCCGCCTCGCTCCTCTCTGCCCCCGCCGGCTCCTCCTCCCCCGTCGTCTCGCCCCTCTCTCTCCCCCCGTCTGCCTCTCCCCGCTCGCCCCCTCCCCCCCCGAGCTCGCCTCCGGCCGCGGCCGCGTGCCCGCCGCCGCCGCGCCCTCCCTGGCTCTCCACCTCGCCGTCTCCGAGCGCAGCCCCGCAGCCTCTCCCTCACCGGCCCGCCTCCTCCACCACCCCGCCGCCGACGCGCCCGCCCCGGCGAACCTCCTCTATGCTTCCCCGAACCGCGGCCCCGAGCACCACCGCCGCCACGGGGTCCCCTCCTGGCGCCTCGCCCGCCGCCGGCGCCCCTCGGGTCCCCGCGCGTGCCGCTCCCCCAAGCCGTCCTCTCCTCCGCCTCGAGCTCCGGCCTCCCCGCTGCCGGGGCCGTTCCTCCTCCGCTCGCCGCAAGCCCCACCGCCCTCTGCCATCGAGGCCGGCCCGCATGGAGCCGCCGCCGGCCTCCGCGCTCCCCGCCTCCGCCTCCTGCCCTCGCTCCTTCCTCCGCCCGGCAAGCTCTGTAGCCGCCGACCCCGCGCCCTCCCGAGCGCCGCCGAACCTCGCCGGCCGCGCCTCGCGGTTGATCTCCGAGCCGCCGCAGGCTCGCGTCGCCCGTTGTGGCCTCTCTCCTGCGCCACAGAGGCCGCGCCCGCCCTCGTCACCATGCCACCTGCGAGCTCCGCGCCGCCACTGTCGGGCCACCTTCCACCCCGTCCTTCCTCGCCTTGCTTCAACCCGAGCCACCCAGTCGTACTCGTCTGCAGCCGTCGAACGTCGCCTAGGGCCCTCCCCTGTTGTTTTCCCCAACGAACGCAAGCAGGGCACAACGAGAACGGTGCAAACAACAAGAGGCTCTTGGTAAGATCGCCCCGAAGCCGACCTGTCGATAATATCTTCCCCTTCGAGAGCCTGCGGTACCCGAAGATCGGCACCGGACCCCGAAGACTGATCCCGACGAGACCCGACGACGAACGAAGTCTGTCAACGACGAACAAGTTAGAACCCCAAGATCTTCCCCGACACCGAGGACGCCTACACGGAACGACAAGATCGCCACACGGACGCGAACCCAAGACCCTGAGGCCCCGAACCGAAGACCGATCCAAAGCGCCAAGGCCTTCGACAGGGAATCGACAAGATCATCGCGGAACTCCAAGGTCTACTTTGAAGTTTGCCTAACATCGAGATCTTCAATCGGATCCGAGGACACCGAGACCCCGATGCGACAAGTACTTCATCCCGAACGCCATGACCGTCGACATGACCCGAAGACCACGGATGCGACAAGACCTACCTCCGTTATCCGAGAACGATCCCACCGAGACCGAACCCCAGATCCGGACCCTGAGACCGAACCCCGAACCCCGGAACCTCAAGTTCGTCGAGGCCCTCTAATGTGTGAACTCCTTCCCGAAACCCTATTTTATAATATAATACAACTTGTCGCATATTAATTGTTCATCTCGCATGCATTTTGTGTGGTTGGGGGCCTTATGCCGATTCACCTAAATTAAATATGGGGCCCATATGCGGGCAAATCTAGTCTTATATTGGCCTCATTTAAATTTGTGTAGCGAACCGGTGCTATCTTTTGCCATGTTAAGACAACATTTAAATTGCGGGGTATCTAAACAACTAGAACCATATATTTCATTGTTGGGACCCCGGTTCCGCTTAATATTGCCTAATTGCATCGCAGCTGTGCCATGTCATACATCATACATGCATCATGCCCGATCTTCTGCCGTCGTATTAAATAGTGCATCCGGTGTTTGTGCTAGTGTTTTGCTTCTTCGCGGATAAGGCCGTTGAGTTGATGTGAGCTTCGCCCCGATCTTCGGCTGAACCTTCGGCAATGTTTTTCAGGCGAGCATCCCCCCTTTCTACCTATCTTACTTTTATAGTATTTATTCCCTCCTGTTGATCTATTGCTATCTGTGTTGTGATGCTCTAGTCTCCGTACCCGAGATATCCCTTGCAGCCATATATTGCCTTGGACACCTCCTATTTCCTGTTGTTTGGTAGATAGTTGGACCTGCGCGTCGTAGTCGCTTGCTCAAGTGCTATTGCGCGTCGTCCAGTACCACAGTTGTTGGAGTATTGCCGCATGTTTAATGTTGGAGATGAGCATGGCTTTAATTATCGTTCACTTTAATTATTGTTTAACAACTAGAATTGAAGTAGGTAAGCAGAGGCACAGGTGGGCAATAAATGTTATTTGGTTGTTAACCGTCCACCTGTGTCCCGTAGGACCCCGAGTACTTGATACCTGTTCCTTGAATATTCGCGCTATCCACATACGGGGAATTATGGGACCCCCCTGAGCCAGAGCTTGATTCATTCTTATTTCTTGGGGCCACAAACTAGTTTGAGGTTTTATTTACTATCCTGTACTTGTGCCATGCTACTGCTTTATTTACGTTTGTGCGAGGAGCACCTGTACTGTTTAGGATCGGGACACGTTTTCGCGGTGTTGACAAGCCCAGTTTTGGGTTCCCAGTCGTTCACAGCCGTCCACCCAAACCTCGGGTCCGTCTCGGAGTCAGCTAACTTCGTTGCGGGTGTACTCCAAGGGGTGCCCCCCTGAAATATTTCTGAATCCTGTGATCGCTTTGTCGTGAAGGCCTCGTCGGGTTTTGATTTGGTTTTTCCGAGGTTGATCGAGTGTGTGTTGCTATGTGTGCACCCCTGCAGGGTAAAACTTTCTGAAAGCCGTGTCCGCGGTTATGGACGACTTGGAGCACAGTATCTCGATCATAGACAACTATAACTAAAGTAGTGCTATAAACTTGACTTTATAATGACTAGTAATCAGCTTCACTATAATGGAATGGCTAAATAAAACTGCCAACAAGTGTTTGTTTGGGTTGTCGCTTGCGACCATTGTATCTGACTAGTAAGTATTGCAACTACAACGGAATGGCTAAATAAAAGTACCAACAACTGCTGGGTTTTGGGTTATCTCATGCTAATTGTATTTGACTAGTAAGTGTCGCAACTACAACGGAATGGTTAACTAAAATTTCCTACTGCTTATTATAACAGGATGACTATCTATACCTGACTAGTAATTGGTGTAACGATAACCGAATAATTAAAACTGCCAACTGTGTGAGTTCCTCGGTTGACTTCCTCGTGTGGTCTCGAGGGGGAAACACCAGGATGGGTTTGTTTGATGGTAGGATCAGGTTGGTTCCGAATAGGTCCTTCTTATCCCTCTCTAATAGCCGCTAGTTGTATCGAGTCTCTATAGGTTGTTTAGTTTATGCTGCGCTGCCTCTGCAGTCCACCATACCTATGTAGGCGAGGACCGCCGAATTCTAGTCTCGCCGTGTACTGGCCTCAGTACTGACCGCTCTCTCTTTTTCCTTTGCCCTTTGTCGGCACCCCTTTTGTTTAAGCAGGTTTTGAGATCGACGTCGTTAGCAGGGTACCCTTCCGGCTTGGCCTGGGCAGGGTTATGGACGCCATTGGTTATTCTTCAGGGCTCTTAGCCCCATTTGCATCTTGTCCATAGTCGTACGCTCTATCATTTTCAAGGTGATTTGGATCTTTGTTCTGTATATCTGTATTCTTGACTCATGGAGTCGTGTTGTATATATATCTGTTCTGTGGGTCCCATCGAGGACTGTTGTGTAATGTTATTACTTCGTTTTCCACCCGCACGGAAGTGCCTGGTGGGCACCTTTGAATCGTTTCTATGCGAGTTTAGCGGGAATCGCTGAAACTTGCACAGGGTCGATTCTGAGGGTGTTACAAAACATTAGTCCTTACCAGACCAATGATACTGTTTTCAGATATTGGATCTTATATTGTCTTGAAGACCGTGAGTGCATAATCTTGCAATCACAAAAGGCAAGTTCACACTTGCTCATGTCCTTTGATTATTTTCTGTAAAGTATTTTGCAAATCCAGTGTTGTCATCACCTGCATTTGAAAAAGATCAGAAAACACTATTTTCATAATGATATGATTATAGGTTATTTACCATGAGGTAATAACCTACTATAAGAGTTCTGCTGGTAAAGGAACATATTATCTAGGACATAACAACCAATGTCGCCAGTGATTCTTGCGCCGCATATTACGCGTTGACCATGAGATTTGGAATGGGACGAAGAAGTCAGCTGTATCTTTTCCCTCTCGCATAGAGCCGGATGTGCGGGTCATGGCTGTTATCACTCGTAGCGTGCATATTATATGGTAATTCATAGAGGATATGCAGCATATGGGTGGGAGCCCTCAACGTCCCATGATAGTTCCGGCGTCTGAACGGTCTGTACTGCCAATTTCCGTAATTCAATAGGTGGGCTGGCGTACACCAAGGAGACATGCGGGATCGTGGAGAAGGCAGTGATTGGCTTGGGTCTTAGTCTGGGCCTCACACCAAGGAAGTGTGAACGGGTTCGCGGCCCAGATGTGCCACAAAGCTAAGATCTCTCATGGGTAAAGTAACACACCTCTGTAGAGTGTAAGAACTGTAACTTGTTACTCCCTGTTCCGGGAAGGAGCTGCGAACGCGGCGGGAAAGGAACTCCATGAAAGTTCTGGTAAACCTGTGAAGGCTGACGGACATAGTTTTCAGAATAAAAGCAACCTTTGAAGAAATGTTTACGAAAACCTGCATTGCCTACCACCTACGGTCTGTGGAAGTAGATATAGTGCATCAAACACTCCTTTTCTAGTGAACTTGCTGAGTACGCCCGTACTCAACGTGTCTTCTTAACTCTTGCTAAATTTTGAAGCCATTAAGATGACGTCTACATCAAGTTATGCTCCAGGGATCATCATCAAAGGCTAAAGCTCTTCAATGAAGTCAAGAAAGTCAACATATACACCAACTCAAGTGAAGACGAAGTTACTAATTAGATAGGAATATAATCTCTAGCCATAGAACCTATTTCTGTAACGTATTGCAATAGCAGCAATGCCAGATCATTAGTTAAAATACTAGTCTTATTAGTATGATAGCTTGTGAGTTGTTTATTTCTGATTCTTCTTGTTAAGAAGTTTCTTTCTCTCTCTTTAACCTAGAGTGTTCTCTGGATCTTGTGTAAAGATTTGAGTTGTAACCTATAGTCATGTCTTGGACCTGCTGTGTTTCTGTTATACCACTCTGAGGGATGTAATACTAGTGAACAGTGTTTCATTGGTGTTATGTCAACGACTATAGTGTACTGCATCATGCAGTGGTATGCTGGGTCACCGCACTCATGATCTTTTACTTGAGTACATCTTCAAGTATTTGGTATGACTAATGTCTATGCCCTATTCATATAACATATGAGTCCATCTTCTTGGAGTACCTTGTGAAGTTTGTTGTTGAGCCCATCGATGACATCCTTATCTCCTTCATTCTAGAAAAGATTCATATGGAATAGTTGGTATTAATGTTGGAAACTTTTAAGAACCGTCTTTGGGTCATCTCGAAGCATGTGTTCTGGTGTTTGAAGTGACCTTCTCTAGTTCACGTACAATGGTTAAAAGATGTCGCTGTGGATCCGAGTAGAGTTATTTTGTTTCCTCGAGAATCATTTCAAGTTAGTCAAACATGTGTGAATTATTCTTGATATGGTAGGTTGATACCTTAACATCTCGAGAATATCCTCTAAGCACACCAAGCCACTGATTAATTTGTCATGGAAGAGAAAAAGTTCTGAACACTTCAAAATCCTCCTAAATGTCTTCCAATAAGGATTCAGTTGTGTTTTGTTGCCTACAAATTCATGTAGGTGGAATTTTTTTGATAACTTGCTAACCCATGGGTTTTGCAATCTAGCTCATCTTTTGTTGCTTGACACTATGTTCCATGTCTTGAAAATCTAGTGACTTTACCTCTGTGTAAATCTTGCACAATCTCTATTCGGACATGCTGAGTCTGAAGTATCTTCCCACATAACCAAATCTAAATCTCAAGAAGATATGATGGCTGGTGTTCCTCAAGGTTTTGACGTAGGTCTCTCTGCAAATCTGGCAAAGTTGATGTGGTGGTTGACACAACTAGCCAGAAGTCCTACTATCATATTCCCTTGAATCAGCATTAACAACCACTCTTCATGAGGCCTCTTCTATAATTAGATATAGGAGTTATGCTTATGGTTTCCTTTGTCTCCGAAGTCCGACCTATACTTGATGACTAATTGAAGGCTTGTTAGAAGTCTAATATTAGTATCTCAAACATCAAGGATAAAATTTAAAGTAGTGTTGCTAAATGTCTCTCGGTTGATCCTCCAGACCCTTCTATATTGGCAAGCGTCTTCTTATCCAACTACTTGGAGTCTGAGAATAAAGTTTCTTTTTCTCGTGTTATCAGGAATATTTTATCTATTCTTCATGGTGGTGTAAAGTGATATCATGATCTTTGGCAAAGATCTTGATAGTCCTGGATGAATAGAAAGTTCCTTCAACCATCTTTAGTTATGTGAATATGATTTTGCTAATCAAAAGTTCCTTTTGTTACAAGTTTCTTGTGTGACTCTTACAAGTCCTATCGATAAAACACCTTTGTGTCTTGGCCCTCTATTGAATAAAAGAGTGACCCTTCTTTTTAAAAAGTAGTTCAATAGCTTGGTTATATCGATCTACATTTTTTTTACGGATGAAGCTCTACTTAAGTCGTTAGTAGAGGTTCGTCTCCCATAGTCTATGCTCATATCCATTATGTTGGAAGTCTCCTTCCATCAGAAGTAAAAACTCTTCTGCAAGATCCATGGTCTCAATCCTTATGAAGACTAGTTAACTATCACCTTGAAACCTTTTCCTTTTGCTTCCTCCTTTACCTTGACGTGTTTCATGTTTGTTAGCTCAAGACATGTTCGTTAAACATCTATCCATAAGTTAACCATGAGATACTCATTTTGTGGTTTTGTGTCATTCCTTTTCTTCCTTAGTGTGAAAAAAACCTCGAAGAAATGAAGTGCTTCATTCATTCGTCATGGTGGGAAGGATCAACCTCTTCAAGAAGATCGTTGAAGAATAGTGCAACCTTGTTCCTTCTATCTTCCTATATAGGAATATCGGGACGAGATTCTTTTAAGGGGGATATATTTGTAACACCCCTAGTTCTACTAATGGTAATTAGGATTTGTTTGTGCATTCATGAGCATCATTTAATCTGCTAAATAGAAATTCAATAAAAATAAAATATACAATACCCTACCTTAGTATTTTCCCTCTCTTTGAAATGTACTCAAAATAGTCTGAATTTCAAAAAAAACTTTAAAATACGTGGAGCCAAAATTGATATAATGGCCCCTTAGTGTTTTCAGATATTTTACAAAACCTCTTTTATTATTGAAACTATTCAAAATAGATTTGAACTGAATTTGCAAAAGAGAGAAAAGGTTTTAGAAAAATAAAACTGATTTTGCAAAGGAAAAACATGTTCCACCTGAACCAGGACGCAGCCCAGCCCGCTCTCCCTTCTCTCAACCTTTTCCTAAGCCCACCATCATCCAATATTTGGCCCAACCGGGACTAGAACCAGCATGATACACCTTTGCATGTGTCGCCTTTCTTCTTCCTCACGAGCGAGCGAAGCAGCTGCGTGCCCGTGCGCGTGCCGTCGCTATCCCTCACACTACAATGTCCATCGCCGCCCCTGATCACACAGATAAGAATGGACGAGTCCCCCTCTCTCCCCATACCCATCTCACCCTTTCTCGTGACCTCTTTTGATTTCCCCCCTAGCTGAAACCCTAGTTCATAGCTATCGCTTCATGCAGTCGATTAAAGCTACCCCTCACCCCACCGTGATGGCCTTGAGACTCACCGTGGTGTACTCGTCCACCTCCCTAAGTGAATCGATCCCGCTTTGCACTCCATCGACCTCACTATCATCGTCTTCCCCGACGGCCTCCATGGTTAATGGCTACCATTACCGACCGCACGTTGCCTCGCCGACCCTCTCGTCGTGATCATGGTGAGATACTCGACCTCCTTCCCTCCAACCTCTCCCTTGCTTCCTAGTTTTCTTCGCGGATGACCACCTTCGACTGTCGCCTCTTGGCCTTTCTGTGGCCGAGCTCCAGTGACGAAATAGCAGCGGCATCCATAGTTTTGCTTGTCATGCTTCCCTCGACCCAACGCGCATGCTCCCGCCTCCCCGCGAGATCCTGATCGGCGGATTGATCAACGATCTGAGGAGGATGTCCTTTGATGATTTCAGGATGACGTCAGCATTGTGTCATGATACCTTTTTATTTTTATTAATTTTTTTAATTCTTTTCTGTAAATAATAAATACCCTATGGGCCCGGACTATCAGCATTTTATTAATTACCTAAATTATTTTTTGAAATGTTAAAAACTAACATGTGGGACTAAGTGCATAATATTTTCAAGATATTCCAAAATTGTCTAAATGTTTTAAAATGATTAAAAATGAATTAGAATTGGTAAAATTCATAACTAATTCATTTTAAATCAGAAAAATACAAATAATATATTAAAATGATCAGAAAAATAAGATCTACCCTTTAACATCATAATTATGCATTGTCTAGCAACTTCAATTAAAAAGTTTACTAGAATAATAAAATGAAACCCCGCAGGTGATTTCGAGGTTCTCCCTGAATTAGGGTTTGCACCCTCAGAACCTCGTTTAAATTGTCAAGCATTCCTTAGGGTTTCATTTCAATACTATTTAACTTGTCATAACATCATTATTCCTTGTGCAGTACATAGATTCCACGTGCTCATTATTTTCCTCTCTTTTTGGTGTTTCTTCTTCTTCTTCCCAGTAGAATACGATAATGAGATCGAGATCGAAGACCGAGATCAACACCATCGAAGATTGAAGATCAATACTTGACCTACTGTAATCAAGTCAAGTACAAGGATTCCAAAGAACTATAGTTGGGTATCAACAAACAAGGCAAGCATAGCCCCACACATGATATAATCCTATGTTTTCAAAGTATTACAATTCTTGCCATGTGCATACAATTCCAAGGTCTTTTATCAATAAATAGAATTATCGTTTATGATGCATGTTCCTTTTGAAGCCTATATTCCCTAATCAACTGCTCCTAGCATAACTAGGGTTTGGCTTGTGAGCATTGCTAGAGCTGTTATATTTGTTGTGCTTAGCCAAGCTTAGTCATTACTACTGGTCAATCTGGCTGATGAATCAGAGTTGCAAATGAACCTAGTATGACAGGATGATGTGGTATGATAGGAGATGAAAGTTAACCATGCTAAGTCTTGTATGGGAGGCCACGGTGGGTTGTGGTTTTTGCAGTCCCAAATTGCAAATACTAGGACCAGAGTTCTTACTCTTGAACCAAGAGGAGCGTACAGCGACACGGGGGCCTGGAAACCTCCTCGACCAACTAACTTGCCTAGTAGATTTCATGAGTCACATGGTTCAGGCGTTCCATTCTACAGGTAGGTAAGCGTGGCAGGGAACGGGAGAGGCACGGCTTCCATAATCTTGAACCCTATTCACATCTCTAGGCACCAGCTTAGGGAATCGACCCATTACGGCGGCAACTTTTTAGTGCGTGACTCATGGTCTCGGCGAAAGTAAGGTAAAGGTCGTGGTCAATCTCACATTGTCAGCCTTCCAAGGAAGATGGCTAATCATGTGGCATTAAGAGAAGGTTGGTACGTGTGGGTAAAGTTGTACAACCCTACATGGTATTGATCTTTTCGAAAATCCGTGTCCGTGGTTATGTTCGACCTAGGAATGGATTCTAAGATCATAGAGAACTTGAACCTAATCATAAAAGTTCTCAAATAAAGTGTGCTTAAGGATGCTTCCTCAGGGATCAAGGGGGTTATCCTAGTTGGTAGGTTCTGCTAATAAAGATTCGGTGGATATCAAAAGATGATCAAAGCTAGAGATACCGCTCTCTTATCCCCTTTTAAATGTTCTACTTAGACGAGATTCTACTCCTCTTTTTTACAAACAAAGTTGGCTTTATCCAAAGTAACTCCACCAGCCATAAGTCTTGCAGAGTACACCCTATACTCAGCCTTGGTTTGTTGATACTTTTGCTGTAGAGTAAGTGTTACCATTGAAGAAGAGTTCTTTATGGCATCGACATCGATGAGTAGCTTGGGGTTCCCAGGCGGCTTCCTGGAATCAATGGAATGGGACGTCATCATTATGATTCACGCCACTTAGGCCATTTGTTAAGTTTGCTATACTTAATAGCATAATTTTCCTTATGTTTTTTGATGTTTGTGATCAGTGACCCTCTGCTTTTAATATTTGGTTCTTTGCTAAGCTATGAGCTTGCTATAATAATTTTCGTGTCGTAGGGTCACTGTTGTATTACCAATTCTCTCTCTATACGCTTCTAAGATCTAGGTTAGGCTTATATCGGATAGAGGTCTGGGATTTTTCTAGCCCTGATCTTGGAGGTGTCACACCACCTAACCCTGGTCACCCTCCTAGCTAACCCGAGAGAGAGAGAGATGAGAGAGGAGGAAAGCAACCCGAGTTGCCAGTTTGGGTAAAACCCTACCTCGATATCCCATCTCTCCTCTTTGCCTATCTACCAACCCCTCCCAACTTTATATGTAGGAAGCACCACCAGATCAGGACCATGTCGCACCTATCCTTCTCCTCTCTTCTTCCCTATGGCCATGGCCATCTCCATGTACACCTCTAACCCTAACCTCGGGCTCCTGTGCTAGCCGGTGTTGGGAGTATCTCCTTGAGGCGCTGGCAGGAGGGAAAAGCTTCGCATGGACCTCCGCACTCCCATTTACCCGCCACCAATGTCACAGACACCGCAGCGGCCGAAGCCCGATGTGACTAGGAGGACCAAAACGCGAGAACGCGTTCTTCGCTAGTAGGTCGCAACTGAGATTCTCTACCTCCCTGATGAGGTGCCTCCTTCTCTCTAGCCGTAGATCATTGTAGCCTTTTGTCGAACGCCTTACATGCGTCGCGCGCTCACCAGCATGCGCAAGTGTATGCAGAAGTACCAGCCCAGCCCGTCGTGCTCGCCAGCCCAGATCGCCAGCCGCGTGCCGCGCGCTGCGCCCAGCAGCCACATGCGCGTTTTGACTGTCGGAAATAGCAACAACAGCAACACGTAAGACTCCATGAAAAAAAGTTGAAGGCCTTGTTACCTTCTTCAATTTTCATTTTTTTGAATCGTGTAATTTGGTGTCATTATGTCTCCATTGTCACCAGGAGTCTGGCCGATCTCATGGTGAAACTATTCGTCACAACAGTTCGATAGAGCAACAGGCGTTGCTGCTTTTGCAGACACCCCCCCCCTCGCAGCTTTTCCTGCAGCCCAACCCACTATGCCTGATCCTCCCATGTGTGAGTATCCTGTAGGCCGCGCGCAGTGGACCCGCAAGCCGCGCGAGCCCACTAGTCATCGTATGTGTGTAGATTCCACTCGGTGCAAAAAGTCCCCAGCTTTCTAATTCAATAAAAAATTGCAGAAAAGATTAAATAAAAATTCATTCATAACTTTTGAAATATTTTGAATTTGGAAAAACTTACAAAATGAAAAGTGAATCATTTTCAAATTTGAATTCAAATATATATTCTATAATTTCCAAATTTAACCCTAATTGGTCAACCCTTTGACTTTCTACCCTTTTGGAATAAATTTGCAATTATTAATAGTTTTAAATTCACATTTCCAAATAATACAAATGATATATCTTTTGTGATCAGAAAAATACCAGGAATATGCTATTGAAAACAATTTTTGAGTAATTTAAAATTTTGAAATAATTTAAATACTAGTAAATGACTATTTCTTGATAAATTCGTAACTTTAATTCCGTAATTCCAAACGTTGGGCATATACTTTCCCGGTATACCCACATGACTCACTAACCAGGGTGGCCCACCAACGGGTTAGAGCTTTGCTTCATGGGCGTCCCAGTCAGAGAAAGAGGAGTCAATTCCGGCTACGATAAGGCCTAGAAGACTTACCGACTTAGGCATGCAGATTACTTGTAGTCCAATATGTATTTAGTTACCGACTCTATAACGTAAGCGAATAGGTCTCTCCTATAACCCTAGGTCTCAGTGCCTATATAAACCGGACCTGAGGGAGCCTTTAGGGCAACATAAACATAACCACAACCAACTCGCACATGCGAGCCTCCCTTGTAATCTGCTATAACATTTGGATCTCGCTGATATATTACTGGGTTGCTAGCAGTAGTAGGATCCGATCATCGCGGTCGGATCTGAACCTGGGTAAACTTGTGCTCACCACTCCCGGAACACCGTACGGCTCACACTCCATCTTCTCAATGCCTTTAGGACCCCCATGGCATACTTGTCATCAATTTGACGATAGTTGGCGCCCACCATGGGGCAAGTTACCTTTAGAGCTTTGTTCCGGGCGGAACAATTTCCATTGTTCGCGTGGTCTATGCCATTGACATCCCTCTAGTTTTTCTAGACAAGACATGGATTCTGGCTAAGGAGCCCGTGAAGCCCTTCACAATCATGCTAGTTGGCGAGATCGATATCTATCTCAGTTTTGCTGATGCCACCCAACCCACCCCTAAGGTGATGACCATGGCGGAAGAACAGTCCGGATCTACTCTGTCCGCAAAGGCGGAAGAGTTTATGATCCCGGAAAAACCTGAATCCACCCAGCCCACTCATGTAGTGGAAGAAGTGGTGGAAGAAAAAATCTATATCTCATCTCCCTGTTGAGATCGGGTACACGGATGAGGAGTATATTCACTTCGGATACGGTTCTACTAATGCTGGAGTAGAAAAAACACTCTCGAGGCACATGATAAATCAGACAATGAAGCGCCCCTACATCGACTACGAAGAAATCGTTGAGATCAAGCAGAGCTTTGAGGAGGCAGAGGCGGAAACCCAACTATTCTGTTACCTCGAGTCCATGAAGAAAAATAAGCATTGCTTCGTACGCTACATTGGCTCTGGATCTGAATCTGTCGATGCTAGATCCAGTAACGAATCAGTTCCTAATGCGGTCGGATAAAATACTGACTTACCTGCTTCCCCTCAGGAATGACTAATGTCACAGGAACTCCGAGACTTCGAGAAGGAGATTGCAGCGTACAAAGAGGAGTACACCTCCAAGACAGTGTAAGGTGAGCCAGACAACCCTCTTAGTACATATGACATCATGGACAAAGACTACACCCCGCAAGATGGCATGGACATCGAAGATTTTTCCGAGGTCTAGAAGATAACCATGATGAAAAGTACCGATGGAAGCTTATCTCCTGGTACCTTACCAAAAGCCGTATTTGCCATCGGCATGCATGTAAAGGCTACTAGACGGTCAAAGAAGAAGAAGAACAGCAAAAACCCGACACCAGCAGAGCCGGTAGAGGAAAGCCAACGATGAAGAAGTTGACAAAGAGATCATGATGGAGAAACATGATGGAGATATGATTAATCCCACACCGATCGATACTCATGTTGACGGACATGTTTTCCCCAAGGGTGCACGTGAAATCTACGGACACACACTCACGATACCAATCCCAAATGCTTTGGATCTTACTCCGGAGGAGCTGGAGAAAAGAGCTAAGGACCTAGAAAAGCATCGCTTGTTCTTGCTCGAGGAAGATGCACACATCGTCGAGCTTAGACAACAGATAGACAGAAATCATGCCAAGTACCAGTACAAATTCAAGTGACTGACAAACAAGACAAGAGGTGGTGCGATTCTTGCTAATAGGAACCCGGATGTCCATAGAGATCTATTTGACGGTAAAACCAGAGAGAAGATCCGAGTCTATAGCACACTAGTGGAGAATGCTGTAGCTGCTCGAGCTATCCTCGCTAGTAATCCGTCTACAGAACAGGTCGAGGAGTGCATTATATTGATCGACAAAGGGCTGTAGCAATATAAGACACCCGCATTATTTAGTGGAAAGATGGCATCAAGGCCAGAATTTTTCCACACTGATGCAGGCCAAAATGCTGACGAAAGACCCCACAGGGATACGGATCAGCATCATCGCCCTATCCCTCGAGAAGAAGAAAATTCAAGGACCGAATCAAACGGTCACCATCGTAGGGCTGCGCGAGACTGGTCGGGAGTTCTTCCGGCTGCGTCCCTAGATGCCATCAGGGCATTGGTACCTGACCAAACCCATCTTTGATAGAATAATCGCCACAGGGAAGATCTAGAGGTGCGCCTCTAGTGAGAACATGACCGGTTAAGGATGCCCTGTCCCAAGCACACCAGGCGTCCGGCTGAGCCTCGTTGCAATGATGATAATGTCGAACGAAGGAATGACCCAGATCACCCTGAAACAAGCAGGGATGGAGCCCGATGAAACCAACCTTAGAGCCAGCATAATGAAACTCTGGGATCATGCTGCTCAGCCGGAAATAACCCACCAGATCCACCATCACCGCCCAGCAGTGACCATGAAGGATCTCATCATAGCCATGGGAGCCACAGGGGCGGAGGAGGCAATGGCAGAAGAAGAAGCAGAAATCCGACTCTGTCGCCACACAGAAGCTGGGATAAACCAAGGCGTAGGTTTCTATCGCCCAACGATGCTCGCCACTGCATCGAGTATAACATTGAAGAGCGACGGTACAAGGAGGAAGACGTGTATGTGGGACCGAAATGCTTTGGCCCACATATCCGTCAAACAAAGTTTCTGGTTGAATTCGGCATCGCCAAACACATTCAACCCTAGGATGATGCGGCTCGGCCAGTCACTTGGGTTCAATATTTTTTCCATGCTTGCTGTATCGCCAAAGGAGGAAACAACTTGGTCGCAGTCCGGTACCTCCCACTTATGTTGCGGAAGACGTCTCAATCACTACTCATTGAACTACCAGAGAACTTGATTCACAACTGGTATGATATGAATGTGTGTTCTTTTCAAACTTCTAGGGAACATACAGAAGGCCCTGCACAGTTGGATACTTGCAGCGTTGCACTCAAAGACCCGAAGAAACTTGCCGAGATTACCACATACACTAGATCGACATGAAGAACTCCTGTGAGGGAGTAAACGAGCAAACCATGATTGAAGCTTTCATCACAGGACTCCCAATCGGATTATTGCGTCACAAACTGAAGCGTGACCATGTCACAGACTTGGGAGAGATGATAGAAACGGTCAGAAGTATGCAGACGCTGATGACGATTCAGATGGACTGCTGAATATTCTGGCCAATCCACATGCGTCCAAGCAGTAAAAACAACAAACTCAAAAGCATAAGAATACCTCAAAAGATAACCTAGCTCCGGACAATGCAGCTGTCAACGCGACATTCAGATCCGAAGGACGAGGAGGGAGTGGAGGCGGCCGGGGACAAGGCTGTAGAACTTCCCGAGTCCAGGGTAGAGGATACCAGCATCCCGAAAAATCATATTCTTGGGCCGACATTGCCAACAACCCTTGTGTACATCACGCGGATGTGAATGGAGGTTCTACTCACACCAATGCTAAGTGTCATTTCAATGACGACATCAAGAGAGACGAATTTGCTGGCTACAGGGCCAAGCTAAGAAAAGGAAAGAAAAATTCTGAGAAAGGCAAGGAGGCCAAGGAACATTCTGACATGGAAGAAGCGGATGCCGCACAGCCCAAGTTGGATGGAAAGAAGGATCATCCCATAAATAAATACACATATGTATGCTTCCTTGGAACTCAGCCGGCTATGCTTAGAAAGGTGGTTCTCCATGAGCCCAATGCCTCGGTTTCGGCTGTTCCCTAATTTCTGAATTGGTTGGATGTAACCATCACCTTCGACCAAAGCAATCACCCGAAGAAAACACAGCGTCAGGGAAAGTACCCGTGGTTGTAAAATTGATGGCTGTGATTTCTCTAAGACTCTCATGGATGGTCACAGTAGCATCAACATCCTCTACGTCGAGACGCTTCATCGCATGAGGATCCATGAAAACCCGCTAAATCATAGTAATGTAATTTTTCATGGTGTACCAGGAAGACAGGAAAATTCCTTGGGTGAGATCACACTGGACGTGACATTCGGAACTCTGGCCAACTACCAAACCGAGCCACTCTCCTTAGAGGTGGTATCATTCAAAAGTGCCTACCACGCCATATTCGGATGCCCGGCTTACTGGGCGTTCATGGACAGTCCCTGCTACATCTACAACTTGATGAAACTTCCAGGTCCCAATGGCATCATCGCTGTCCGGGGAAACCCGACGAAAGCACGAGATTGCAAAGACGGATCTGCCTCGTTTTCCGAAGTCGTGCTGCACGCCCAAGAGTACAAGGAGATCAAGAAAAACATCGACCCGTCCGAGATGCCCTCTACAAAGAACGAGGTGCTGAAGCTGAGTCTGTAGTTCAAGGCATCAGAATAGACAAAGAACACACATTTGAAGGAATATGATCCCTCCAAGGAGACCAATATAGGGATAGGATTAGATCCCAAATAGGAAAGCACGCTCGTCGATTTACTCAAAGCTAATAAAGATATCTTTGCATGAAACCTTCTAACATGACCATAGTACCTAGGGAACTCGCCTACAAATATCTCAATGTCCTAACGGTAGACCCGTCAAATAGTCCTTACAGCGGTTTTGTGATGAAAAGCATAAAGCTATAGCTAAGGAATTAGCCCGACTAGAATTAGATGGATTTATTGCAAAGGTCATCCATGCTGAATGGGTGGCAAATCCTGTACTCGTCCCTAAAAAGGACACTATTTATTTAAGGATGTGTGTTGATTATACTGCCTTTAACAAGGCTTGTCCCAAAGATTTGTTCCCTTTGTCAAGAATCGATCAAGTCATCTACTCCACAACAGGGTCTGAATTACTCTGTTTTCTCGATGCATATTCCGGATATCATCAAATACCGATGAAAAAGTCGGATCAACTCAAGGCGTCTTTCATCACTCCCTTCGAAACCTTCTGCTACAAAACTATGCCTTTTGGCTTAAAGAACGCAGGAGCGACATATCAACGCACTATGCAACATTGCCTGAATGAGAAAATCAGACGCAACGTCCATATATATGTAGATGATATAGCAGTTATGTCCAAAAATAAGGAAACACTTATTTCCGACTTAGAGGAAACTTTTGCTAGCCTATGAAAATTCAACATAATGCTAAATCCGAAGAAGTGCTTCTTTGGAATCCATCGGTAAAATTGTTAGGTTTCACCGTGTCTGAAAGAGGCATAGAGGTGAACCGGAGCAAAATCAAGGCTATACTAAACATTATCAGGCCAACTCGCCTGAAGGATGTGCAACGACTCTGATGAGGATATCCCTACACTTATACCTACCCCAACTACTACTAAAGATATTCCAGTTGCTGCTAACAAGACTCAGTCCAATCAGATTAGAATTGGACCTATTATAAGAGCTCGTGCTAAGCTACTAGAACAACATGTGAATTTGTTTCTTAATGAACCTGATGTTTTAATTAATGAGAACTTTATACTGCCTAAGTCATTGTACTATTGTATCATCAGTTACATGGGAGAAGAAGGCATAGCACGAAGCAAGGATCTGAAGCATATGGAGCATGGCGTGTTGATCAATGGAGAATGCATAAGGGAGGAGAGGGAGGAAGTGCAAAGAGCTGATAAAGAGGAGAACAACACTTCGAGGTTTCTACCGCGACATACAAAACTCCTTGTTTCCTGCCACGACAAGAAATCCCCTCTACCGGGGAACATAAAATAGTATGTTTTCTTCCACGACAGGATAGGCCTATGCGCCTTGGGCTGCACCCACCTTGGGTCGGTTTGTATCTAGCTTAAGTTGTATGCATTAAGGATTCTATAGTCTGGCCACTGCCCTAGTCCTTAAATAGAAGGGGCGCTGCATGAAATTAGGGTTAGACCATGTTAAAACTATTTTGGAGTTGATTCTTTTAAGAACCTCTGTAATTACCTATGATCGAATTATCTACTACAATTGAGTGTCATCTGTTGTTCTATTGGGAATTAGTAGATTCCAAACTACCGTTCGTGTACGACGGCTGTGTGCGCAAGAGCGTGGCGTTTTGAATATCCCATAGGGTTCGAGAGTTGTTGCATCAACATCAGGGTTTGAGCGGGAGAGTGCATAGCTATAGGATAGTTATCTACCAACCATCATCATCATCGCCATCCGCTTGCTGAGAAGAATGGGACACCCCATATCATCTTAGTATCAGATTCCTCGTTTACTCGATGAGCATCCACAGTCCATCCATAGATTATGTCACATCCCAAAATTTTGGAATTTGGGACTAGAAAAAAAATTGTTTTTACTTGTCATTCATGTGCATTGCATGGCATCCATGCAAAAATTTCAAGAATTGAATTCAAAAACCCTAACCCTAATAGGTTTTGCAAATCCTATGAGGAATAAACAAGGGTTTTATAAATCCAATATATTTGAACTCAATAAAAAGATAAAAAAAATGGTCCTAAAATGATCTACTAAATATTAGAAAATTTTAGAAACAAATTTCAACTCATTTGCAATTAGTATGAAAAAGTTATAAAACAAATAATAAAAAAGAAAGGAAAAGAAAAAAACTAAAGCTAACCTACCCCGGCAACCCAGCCCACGCGGCCAGCCCACCTGCGCCTATCTACCGCCCACCCTCGTTTGGGCGCAGCGCACATCAGAAGGCCAGCCCAGCAAGCACATCATAGGAACCAGCAACCCACCCGGATACAACCCACAGAGCCCCTCTCATCCCCTCATGTTTTTTCCCTCTCCCTCTGACCAGCAGGACCCACATCGTCATATTCTTCCTCTGGATGGAAGACCAGCCCGAGCACGATCTCTTGCACCGAACCAAAATCTGAGTCCAATCCGTTGATCTTCCATCGCCCCTCTTCCAAGAAAGACCACATATAAATATAACCAGACCCCCTTGTCGTTTTTCCTCAAAAACCGATCGATTTGGCCCCCAGGATGCCGAATTGCCCTCTCGATTCCGATCTCGTCGGAGAAGCGTTAGTACGACCTAGAGAAGAAGGCCTCCGTTGATCTCTCTCTGTTTTGTCCTCGTATTTGTGATCCCCATACTCCACCGCCTCACCCCATGTGGATTTTCTATCTGCAGGAGCACCAGAGAGCTTGCATGAAGCCGCCGGAGTGCACCGCCATCCGAACTCCTCCATCCGCGCCCTATCGCTGCTAAAGGAAGAAGAACCCAACGCCTTGGACACCATAGGGATTCCCGTTCCACTCCGCACACCATAGACTACGCCTTGAACCCATCACTGGCGAGTACCAGACACCGCTCCACCGTCGACGTCCGACCGCTGCCTCCGTGGTTGACCATCGTCGCCACCATGGACCCCTCCCCTGGAACCCTTTTGTTCCTGCGCCACCGGATCTCGAACCAACGACCCAGATTAGAAGAAGAGGATGAAGCGGTACCGTCCAACCACCTGCTGCCACATGTTCACCCTCGTCAGCCTGCCCAGTCAAGTCCACGTAAGCACCAGATCACCAGTCAACGTGCCCAGTCAATGCGCACAGTCAACATATTCTTTTATATAAATAAAATAGGCAGAATATTATACAATATTGTAAAATGCATATAAAATTGAATATTTGTCCAAAATTGCAGATAATATACCATTGGATTCATAAAATCGTGTAGAACGTTAATACGAGATTAGATCTAACTTTTACAGCACATATTTACTGTAATAAATTAAATAGTTTAATGGGAAATTTAGACTAAATAAATCATAGTAAATTATCTGTAGATCATAAAAATACAAATAAGGTATCTATGGATTCGTAATTTCATATGAAACGTTAATATGCTGTTATATCCAAATTTTTCAGTGTAGTATTAGTGTAGAGATTTAAATAGTTATAATGACCTTTTCAGGTTATTAAATTCACAGCAAATCATTTGTAGATCATAAAAATATAAATAATATGCCCCTGGAATCTTATTATCGTGTAGATTACAGATCTCTCTTTAGTTTGAAATTTAGAAAACAGAAATTGATTAAATGATTTAAACTCCATTGAACACTATTTAAATCATAAGAAAAGATTTATAACTCCGATTAAGGTGAATCCAATTGCTACTGGTTAGCAATAATGTCCTCTATCCAGTACACCCCACACTACTAGAAAAATGGCTATAGGTAATCAGCACATCCGTGGATCACATGGTTGAAGTCCCCCACGGCTAAAACAGGCGTGGCTCACCTATGGGCAGTGCCCTACTAGTAACTAGAACAACCGTGGCGCACATGACTATAGTGCGCCACAGATATGTGTGGGCCAGGGCCCTGTTGGCCGCACGCCAAACATCTGTAGCGCACTGTAGTCATGTGCGCCATGGTTGTTAGTGTCAACCGTGGCGCACATGGGGGGGTGCGCTACGCCTAAGCGCATGCCCCCCTCTGCTATGAAACGTCCAGAAACATTTGTGGCGCACTCTGCCTAGTGCGCCACAGGGAGTAGGAACATCCGTGGAGCACATGGCATAGTGCGCCATGGATGTTCCTACTCCCTGCGGCGCACTAGGGCAGAGTGCGCCACAGATGTGTCAATTTTTTTGACAGCACTTTATGTGCACATGTGTGACCACATCCACCACCGCACACTTCACTTTCCCCTTCTTCTTCCTCCTTAGATCTAGTCGGGATCTTCTCCTTCCCACCTCAATTTATCCACCCATTCACCATTTTTAGCATGTAGAACTTGCTTTGGATGTTACATAAGTAATAGAGGAAGGTCTCCGGTCTCTCATCTCCTTCTCCGGTCGACGCGCGCACCTCTCCTTTCCATCTTTCTCGATCGGTCTCTCATCTCGGTAAGTTGTCCATGTAAGGATGTGTTCATGTGTATATGGATGATATGCTCATATGTATGTAGATGATCGATGCTCATGATGTGTGTATGGAGAGGATCGATCGATGGTCATATGTGTGTGTGTATATGGAGAGTATCGATGATGCTCATGCATGTGTGTATGGAGAGGATAATGATATGTTCATGTGTGTATGGATCGGTCTCTCTCTCTCTCTCTTGTGTTTGTATGTGAAAAAGTTGCCATTTGTTTTGCCAAAATGTTGATTCATTTCTATTTTGGCAAGACTTTGGCATTTCGCAAAGGTCCTAATTTTAGGATAGGTCATGCCGAAATTTTCTATCGACCATTGCATGCATGCATTCATTATGTGGTTCTAATAGACTTCTAATTGTACCGTGGATCACCATGCAGGCAAAAATGGTCCGCATAATGAGCGAAGGCATTATGGCTAGATTTTTGAAATGTGCGACGGCCGACATGATACGAAATAACAAGACGGATATAAGATGTCCGTGCAGAAGATGCAAACTCAACTGGGTGATCGACCCAGATTCCGGGAATCTGCAGGCGCACCTGCTCCGCCATGGTTTCATGGATGGATACACTCGTTGGATAAGCGATGACGTAGACGATGGAGACGGTGAAGGTGGCCAACATGACGATGATCATCATCAACGAGAACGGGCGAGATGATGAAGAGTCTCCTGGAGATGGTGAAGGTGCGGAAGCAGACCGGGATGATGATGATCTAGATGCCGGAGGAGAAGACGACGATGGAACAACGTTAGGCTGGGTGCGGGACCCTTATGTGCAAGAGCTTCTTCTCAAGCAGACGAGTAACGCCAGGGCTGCCGCTAGAGAGAAAGACAAGCTTGCGCAACTTGAGAAAGACACGGTTACTCCATTATATGAAGGATGCATGCCCGATGATACCCGGTAGAGTGTAACGCTCAAGGCTATGGAGATGAAGGCAAAACACAAATTGAGCGACGCAAGCTTCGACGATATGATGGCATTCTGGCACGATCGTCTCCCGGAGGGGAACACATGTCCAACTAGTATCGAGGACGCCAAGAAAATCGTCTGTCCTCTCGATCTACCGCGTGTTAGATATCACGCATGCATCAACGATTGCATAATTTATCAGGGCGAGGACACGGAGAAAACATCATGTCCGGTGTGCGGCGTGAGTCGATACAAGAAAGGGAAGAAAGCACCTGGAAAGTGGTATGGTACTTTCCTATCACTCCTCGTCTGCAGCGCTATTTCGCGGACCCTAAGGAATCGAAGCTCATGCGATGGCATGCGGAAAGGAAGAAGCCAGGAGATGATGATGATGACCCCGAAAAGGATGAGCTGCTGACACACCCTTCAGATGCTAGCCAGTGGAAAGCACTGGACCTCGAATTCCCAGAATTCGGTGGAGATTCAAGGAACATCAGGCTTGGTGCGAGCACCGATGGACTCAATCCGTTCGGTAGCCAGAGCAGCACGCACAGCACTTGGCCCGTGTTTGTATGGATGTACAACCTCCTTCCATGGTTGTGCATGAAGAAGAAGTACATACAAATGGGTATGCTAATTCAAGGGCCGAAACAACCTGGTACCGACATCAATCTGTATCTCGGGCTGTTGAAAGAGGAGCTAGCCACGTTATGGGAATCTAGAGCCAATACTTACGACGCCGTCGCACAAGATTATTTCACTATGAGAGCCGCGTTGGTCACTACGGTGCAAGACTATCCAGGTTGCGGGTATATCTCGGGGCAGGTTATCCAAGGATTCTGCGCATGCGTTAGGTGCATGGATAACACAAGCTATCTCCAACTAGAGAAAGATCCAGGGTCATCGAAAACCGTGTTCATGGCGCACCGGAGGTGGCTCGGCAAGAATGATCCATGGAGAAAACGTGGAGACCTGTTCGATGGAAAATCAGAGACCCGAGGAATCCCAGAGAGTAGGAGCAGCGAAGAAGTGGAAGAGTTGCTGAAAAACTGGAAAGATTGTCCTAAGCCTGGAAAGAAGCGAAAGAGGCAGCAACAAGACAAGCCACTGATGAAGGTATGGAAAACAAGGTCTGTTTTCTGGGAGTTGCCATACTGGAAGTTTCTCCGCACGCCTCATAGCCTCGACATCATGCATATCACGAAAAACGTGTGCGAGAGTCTGGTCGCCACCATAATCAACATGCCAGATAGGACGAAAGATGGTCCGAAAGCAAGGCACGACCTGATATGCTTGGGTATCCGGAAGGAGCTTCACGGAGGACGCACTACTCATGATGATCAGGAAGATGATGATGATCATGAGTCGGAGACGACACAAGGTCGTCGGAAGGGTAAAAAGTTCAAGAAGAACGAATATTACTGCCCTCCTTCTTGCTTCACTCTAAGCCAGGATGATATCAAACAGTTTTTCAAGTGCCTTCTAGGAGTCAAATTTCCTTACGGCTACGCGGGCAAGATAAGCAGATACCTAGACGAGGCGAAGCAGAGGTTCAGTGGCATGAAGTCTCACGACTGTGTCGTGCTAATGACGCAGGTACTTCCGGTCGCACTAAGAGGGATAATGGACGAGCACGTCCGTGAAACGTTATTTGGCCTATGCAAGTTTTTCGACGTCATCTCTAGAAAGTCGATTGGCGTGAATCAGCTCGGGAGGCTACAGGAGGAGATCGTGGTGATACTATGTGAGCTTGAGGTCTACTTCCCACCCGCATTCTTCGACATTATGGTGCATCTGCTGGTCCATGTCGTGGAGGACATCGTACAAATCGGGCCGATGTTCCTCCGCAGCATGATGGCATTCGAAAGGATGAACAGACACATCAAAGTATACGTTCGCAACAGGTCCCGTCCAGATGGAAGCATAGCCAAGGGCTTTCTGGCCGAAGAGTGCATCTCTTTCTGCACGAATTATCTAGACATCGAGAACCCTGTCGGTCTTCCCGTCAACAGGCACCTTGGCAAGCTCGACGGATCTGGTCACCGAGAGGGTCGTCGCATACTGCATGCAGACTTCGATTTGCGACGCGCAGACTTTGATCGAGAAAACCTCGTCGCGCTACAGCATTTAGAACTGGTCGATCCTTGGGTACAAAAGCACAAAAGGTTAATCGAGAAGAAGTACAGTGACCAGGGCATACCGAGGACGCAGGGAGAAATAATCAAGGAGCACAACTCAGATTTCACGCGTTGGTTTAGGAAGACGCGCCTTGATAATCCCCCGCGATCGCATTCTTCTGACACAGAAAAGATCATATTCACCTTGTCACAGGGACCGATGCAAAACCTGGTGACCTATCAGGCGTATGATATCAACGGCTACACATTCTACACGGAGGAAAAGGACAACAAGTGTGATTATCAGAACTCAGGCATAACGTCAGAATTCTACACCGATGACAACGTGAAGGAAAGATTCTACGGAAGAATCGAGGAGATCTGGGAGCTCGACTACTGTGGAGAAAAGGTGCCGATGTTCCATGTCAGATGGGCAAAGAGCGTCGAAAGAGAAGACCGGTATTTCACAACCATGGTTATACCCGAAGCAGCCAAATCCAAGGCCGCCGGTGCAAACGTGGCCGCGAAAAATGAACCGTGGGTACTGGCTACCAAAGTAGGACCAATGTTTTTTCATTACCGACCCGACAAAGCCTAGCCATATTGTCGTGAGGAGAGGAAAAAGAAACATCATCGGAATGGATGGAGTCGCCAACGAGCAAGACTTCGACTAGTACGACGATCCAAAGATTGAAGATGACGACGACTACGATGCAGCAACATACATCACAAGAAGAAAAAGGACAACCCTACCCAAAAAAGGTAGCCCGTTCGAAAGAAGAAACATTAAAGTGCCGGGGCTAAATTATTCAAAGAAGGGAAAAAAGATTGTAAAACGCTAGCTCAAAAAATATTGTAAAACGCGTGGTTGAAAAAGATTGTAATATTCATGGACAAATTATTATGAAATTTAGTTATACTTTGAATCATATTTGTAACACTTTTATGACATATATTATCACTTTTGGGCATTTTTGGAATATTTAAAAGTATTTTAAAAACAAAACAAAACTTGTATGGCATAAATCACCACTTTTGGCCATTTTTTGGAACATTTAAAAGTATTTTTAAAATAAAAATAAAAAAGTGGGGCACCAGGATTCGAACCTGGGTGCTCATAGTTTAGAATAGAGTAGTGGGCAAAACCAGTGGGATAAGAAAGTACTAGTGTTAACTAGTAGGGTGGCCGCCCTCTTATCTGATAGTCCAACCCACATAGGCGTAGCGCACCCTAGCCAAGTGCGCTACGGTTATCCGTAGCGCACTTGGCCAGGGTGCGCTACGCCTATGTGGGTTGGACTAGTCAACCGCGCGTGCCAGTCCGCGTCTCTCATCCCCATTCACAGACACCATACCGCCACCGCTGCTTTCTCTCGATCCGCCACCGCCGCTGCTTTCTCGATCCGCCACTGCCGCGCTGCACTCTCGAGGAGGAGGAGGCCCGCGTCGCTTGTGGAGGAGGAGGATCTCGCACCGCTCGAGGAGGTGGAGGCCGCCGTCGTCCGCCCGTCGTCCGCCCGTCAGAGGTGAGCGTCGCCCTCCCCTGTCTCTCCCTCTCTCCCTCTCTCCCTCTCTCCCTCTCTCTCCCTCTGTCTCTCTCCCTCTCTCTCCATCTGTCCCTGCACTCGTGTTCAGCATGGTACGGTCGCTGGCCGAGTAGTAGCAATTGGATAGAAGATGATGATGCGTGACCACTGATTCCGATTGATTGATCACAGTAGTAGGTCACAGTGATGGTGATATGCTGCTTGAGTGGTCAAATAGCAAAAGCTCTCTGCTAGGACAGGATTCTGGAACCTCGAGCAAGACAGGAAATCTAACCAACTGAAATCTAATCACAACCTTTCGCTTAGAGCCTACAAGAACTTTTTATGCCATGAGTTGTGATATGTTTATAGTCAAGGCTGCGTAGATATGTATCATGCTTGAGTGATGTCAGTGAATATTAACTACTATAGTAGCTAGTTTTGGCTTGTCTTGTGTTTTCTATTTCTGCATTGTGTCTAGTCTATTTACTCTTGTATTTTGTTTTGACCATGTGACCGAGATGTAATGGCACACTCAGTCGATCCACCTAGTTTTTCTTAGTCAACCGTGTTTACTAAAGTCTTAGTTCAGCTCTCCTAGGTCCCCTTTGATTAAATAAACTCACAGTAGTAGGTCACAGTGATGGTGATATGTTGCTTGATACACTGTTTTAGTGGCTTCTCTTGCTTTGATTTCTTTTGTGGTGCCTCCATAAAGGAGTGTGCACAATATAACCTCAAGTGGGATAATCTGCTGCTTATAAAGCTAAAAAAATTGCTTAAACCTGAATGCTTGTGAAGCTGGTCTGAAGCATAGGTTAATACAAACATTTCCCTTCATTACTTAGCTCTGCCTAGGATGCAAAGGCTGAGGCTTTGATGATGTTTGTATACAAAATCTATTGCTTTATTATGAAACTATCCAATGATGATCTAGTACTCCATGTGAGTACAGAGCTGAGGATTTTCTATTGCCCCCTCTATTTTCTTTAAGATGCAATAGTAAGAGCAGATGCAAGGACATGATCTTGGATGGATAACCTATTGTGTTGGAGTTGTGGTTGATTTTGTGCCTATTATTGATCACTACTGTGCCAACCCCATCCTCTCACCTCCTAACTTGATCCCTTGGATTTGCTACTGCTCCATTTCTGGTAAGCCTGCTCCTCCTAGCTCTTGGCCTTCTTCTGGTGCTCCTGGATGGCTTTCCCAAGCAACCAGAGTGCTGGTGAGAGTTTTAGTGCTGAACCATGTGCTCTGGATTAGCTAGTAGTAATATTATTACCATATTTCTAAATCCTTTTTGCAAGGAAATTTTAGTGCTGAACCATGTGCTGAACCATGTGCTGAACCAGAGTGTTGATGAGAGTTTTAGTGCTGAAATTAAGTTTTTGCAAGGGAGATCTATTACTGTACCTAAGGTTCTGTTGGGCAGTGGTACTCAAGCACCTCCATCTATCCTTTTTTTGTCAGTGCCACTTCTCTTTTGTTATATATGAATGCCAGCACAGTTTATGAAACTTAATTTCCTTGGTATATGAACTTAAGGTTCTGTTCTGAATGCCAGCACAGTTTTATTTGTTATATATGAATGCCAGCACAATTTATGCCAGCACATAATTAAGGTTCTGTTCTGAACTTAATTTCCTTGGTTTATGAAACTGCTGAAGATGTTATATATGAATGCCAGCACAGTTTAGGCAGTAGGTGTTGCTTCTATGGTTTGGTCCTTATGGAAAACCAGGAATGGAACTTGTTCTTTTTGAATAGTCTATATGTGTTGATTTGCTTGCTGTCATCACTTGGTCATTCGCTTGTCGTCACTTGCTGTAATGATCTTCTAGTATAGAACTTGGTCATTTGTTGTATTCTCATTTGCTTGCTGTCACTTGGTCATTTGTTGTCATTTGTTCACAGAACTGAAATAATACAAATGACAGCAATATGGCTATGCTTAAATTGATAACAAAAGTATATATGGTTGTGGCACTGTGCTGGGACTGGATGGATGTGGTTGTGAAATGGTTTGGAAGGAAAAATAGAGTAGTGTTGGTTTTGCTACTATCTGTCTTGGGACAACAACACCTTGAAATTGTGCTTGTGCTTGTATATGAAGCACTTTATTATGTGTGTATGCAGGTTCTTGTATGAAATGAGTCCCGATTTTTGCCGGAATGTTGATTAACTTCCGTTTCGGCAGAAATCAAGCACTCCTAGTTTAAGAAAATTAGTAAAGGTCATGCCGGATTTTTCTGTGCATTTAACCAATTATTTGTTTTTTATTAGTGCGAAGATGTGTGACAACGACGAGGCTGGATGTTCTAAGCGCATCAGCGCTGAAGGAGAACTCAGACCTCCGAATAAACAATTGACATTCTGGGAGGCGACCCAGCGGCTAGAAGACGATGAAGAATACCATCCTTCGGAGAGCGAGGATGATGAGATGGAAGACGCGGAGGAAGAAGCCGAAGGAACGGCGGACGATGAAACCACTGATGGCGGCGAGGGCACAGGGAGTGGTAGCAATCCTCCTAAGAAGAAGAAGAAGCCGAAGGACCGGCGCCCGAACACGATCGGCACAGTCAGGGAGGAAATTACCGAAGTAAGCCCATCAGGGGTTCCTTTGGAGCCCGCCCTTGTCGTCAAAGGGTACGGTGGGCAAGTGGCGGCGATCACCCGGACAACCATCTCGATCAACACCGAGAATCTCCAGCATAAAGATAATGGCCACTTGCGCACACTCCTCTCCGAGAAGCTGCACGCAAGATACAAGTTCCCTGCTAAGTATCAGAACACAAATTATCATGGGAACGAAGTAAACAAATCCGCCCTCACAAAGATGAGCACCGCCCTGGCCAGCTGGAGAACCCGGATAAAGAAGAAGATCTATAAAGAAGGCAAAAGTCTCGAGGAGATCCAGAAGATTGACCCGCAGATCACCGAAGATCAGTTCCGGGAGTTCAAGGAGAGGTGTGAATCCGAAAGATCCTTGGCCAATATTAATCGGGGAAAGGTGCTGCAGGCGATGAATATAGGTCATCACCATCTCGGATCTGGTGGATACAGAACCGCGGAGGCCAAATGGAATAAGGAGGACGAAGAGTATAGATCCAAGGGGATAGAAAACCCCTTTGCTAAATTCGAACCCGGGCAGGTTCGAAACTTCATCAGGGCCCGTTACCATGTGGACCCAAAAACCAAACAACTCACCGCGGATCCTGCGGTGAAGGAATTGAAGGAAATTGTGGTAAGTATAATCTAATTACCGCGGATCAACTCGATTGCAATCTAATCGATGATCTAAACGATTCACTGTTACTTCTTCTGCAGGCGGAGGAAATTGTTGCTAGTCATGGATCCCAGGGTTCCTCATCCCAGAGGTCGACGGCGGCCACCCGGTGGGATAACCCTTTTAACAGGGCGATGAACCGGGCCAAGAAAATAGAGCCGGTTACGAAGAAGCCGTCGTCGGGGAGTCTAGAAAAGAAGAAAAACTACGACAAGATCAAGGAAGTTCTGGATGATGCTCTCACTAGCTTTGCCTCGACGGAAGGCACCACCTTCGTGCTTACGAAGGTCAAGTTCGGCAGGCACGTCTTCAACCACGTAACGGAGTTCCCCTGCGTGAAGCAGCCGGAAAACAGTAAGAAGGAAGCCTACTACGCACTCCATCACATGAGGGCGTTCCTACTTGACCAACAGAATTCTACGCTGCCAGATCATCTCAAACAGTGGGCCGAAGCAAAGGCCAAGATCAATGATTCGGATATTAGACAAGAGATGTATCGCATCCAGCAGCAGTTTGGGGCAATCATCTTTCGTGATGTCATGACTTCGAGGGGGATCTTCTACGGAGGAAATATCCCGAATAACCGTGACATAGAAGATCGCCTAGAGATGCAGGGTGACTATAGGAAGTTCATGACGAGACAAGGCGTCCTCCCGTTCCCTAAGCCGAGCCAGAAGGATTGATGTTGGCCTAGTTGTAGTTACAAACTATAGATGACCTTTGTGTGTGTGTGTGGACAAGTGTACATGCTACTATACTTATCTTATTAGGTTTATGAATCATCGCTTACTTATTTTGCTTATTATTATTATATATCAATCAATGCTTGGTTTTTTTGCTTACTCTTTGTTCCTTTGCTCACTTTGGTCCTTCTTTTTTTCCTTACTCTTTTTTCGAGAATAATGCCGATGATTGAAATGTCGTGGCACACTATATATGTGAATGTGCTACGATGGGATTGTGAGCCTTGTGATATGCACAAGTCCAGGTCTTGTGCATCCTACTTGGCTTACCGTTTCATCGTAGCATATTCCTGTGTCCAACGACCTATGTATATATATGAGGCATTCTTTTCGAGTTATTTTTGTCTTTTTCGAGAATAATGCCGATGATTGAAATGTCGTGGCACAATATATATGTGAATGTGCTACGACGGGATAGTTAGCCTTGTGATATGCACAAGTCCAGGAATTGTGCATCCTACTTGGCTGACTGTTCCATCGTAGCATATTCCTGTGTCCAACGACCTATGTATATATATGAGGCATTCTTTTCGAGTTATTTTTGTCTTTTTCGAGAATATGCCGATGATTGAAATGTCGTGCCACAATATATATGTGAATGTGCTATGACGGGATAGTTAGCCTTGTGATATGCACAAGTCCAGGAATTGTGCATCCTACTTGGCTAACTGTTCCGTCATAGCATATTCCTGTGTCCAACGACCTAGCTAGTTATATATGAGGCATTCTTTTCGAGCTACTTTGGTATTTTTCGAGAATAATGCCGATGATTGAAATGTCGTGGCACACTATATATGTGAATGTGCTACGATGGGATTGTACGCCTTGTGCTATGCACAAGTCCAGGTGTTGTGCATCCTACTTGGCGTATGGTTCCATCGTAGCATATTCCTGTGTCCAACGACCTATGAGGCATGCTTTTTGAGTTACTTTGGTCTTTTTCGAGAATAATTCCGATGATTGAAATGTCGTGGCACACTATATGTGAATGTGCTGCGATGGGATTGTTCGCCTTGTGCTATGCACAGGTCCAGGTGTTGTGCATCCTACTTGGCAAACAATTCCATCGTAGCATATTCCTGTGTCGAACAACCTAGTTATATATGAGGCATGCTTTTTGAGTTTGGTCTTTTTGATTTAGGAGTACTTTCTATAAGTGTATCTTCATATGCGACTTTAATTATATATGTTTTTTTTCAATCACCGGTTAATTATTATTGTCAACTTATAGATGACGTGGTACGTCGTGTACAAGGGACGGGTTCCCGGAGTCTACGATGATTGGGAAGACTGCCGGAGACAGGTGCACCGTTTCAGCGGCAATAGCTACAAAGGGTATAACACTATGGCAGCGGCGGAAGCTAGATACACGCGCTATCTAGCGGGAGTTAGGACAAGAAACCGGATGAAGACCTACACCTTCGTCGCGGCGGTGATCATGCTTATCTTCTTTGGTTGTTTATCCCGCGTTTGTGTCTAGCTAGTTTAGATGTCTAGGCGAGCTTCCGAGCTCTAACTTGTTCGATCGACACATGTATTCGCATGTCACCAACTACTACTTTATAACTTGATCGAAACAATGTAACTTATACTATGTATTCATGTATGAGACTTATCTATATGTATTTGTTTCAATCTTGTTTTTCATATTGTGTATTTATATATATAATTGTATACCTTGTATCTGTGTGTATATCTGCTGTAATATTGTATATAATCTGTATTGTATATAATCTGGCTCGGAAATTAAAAAAAAAAACACATCTGTGGCGCACATGATCTACCTTCTGTGGCGCACTACACCTAAAGCGCACTATAGCAGCTTAGTGGCGCACTAGGTAGTGCGCCACAGAAGATCCTAGGGGTAGCGCACCTGCCCAAACATCTGTGGCGCACTAGCAGGTGCGCTACGCCTGTCTCTACACAACCGTGGCGCACTAGGCAGTGCGCCACGGCTGAGAGATAGCCGTAGCGCAAGACACGTGGCGCACTACTAGTGCGCCACAGATGATGTTTGCAGGTGCGCCACTAAAGGCCGTTTTCCTAGTAGTGCCATACCCAAATTTAATACGGCAATTAGTATAGAAGTTTCAACAGAACTATTAAAACCCCTAGATTGGCAATCAAGTATTAATAATAAATACCCTATTGCATTAAATGATATCTTGGATGCATCATGTATTCTAATACTGTTTAGAAAACTAAATACAATCATTGTGACAAATTAAATCATCATGCATGCATTTGTTTCTCCTTTGTTTTTGTATTGTTGCATGTTTGAAATGTATTGAATGGTGTGTTTGTTGTGCACTTGTTTTAATCGTTAGATTGCGAGGAGTGCAACATTTGTGATTGTGACGAGTGCAACCATTGCAATTGTGAGGATTGTTTGAACGATTACATCAACTAAAGGCAAGTGACACTATCATAAATGTCCTACTTATTTTCCTATGCATTGTAGTTTTTTTAGTAGAAGTGCATGTGTAGGAATATTTTGCACTATGTACTATGCTATTCTATGTCCTATTTAGGATATCCTTTTGTATCTTTCTTAGTGGAAACATCGCAGCTGTAGTATGCTTAGCCCTGCTATAGATTCGGGGTGGAATATCATGTCATGAGTATTATGAGGTATTGGAAAATCTATGTTTTTATATAATAAAACAAGTACTTAATGAATCACCTGGGTGGAATATTGATGTTGTTGAGTTTTGAAGAAGTGCCAACGAAGAGGATCATATATTTTTCTACCTCTCCCGTTTGTGCACTAGAAGACCACCTAGGCATCATAGAGATTGGCATTTTTCTCGTACAGTAGCTTCCATGTACAACCACATGCTAATATGGGGTCTGGCTTAGTTAATTACATAGAGGAAGAACCTTTGCATTGATATATCTTCAGGTTAACTAGAATTGTGTATTGGAGGTTATATCCTTGCATTGGTGCCTGTTAGATGTGCTAGTATTGTGTATTGGGAGGACTTCTATGGAAAGACTTCATCACATTCTCGATATACCGGTATACCAATTGGTGTGTACTAAACCAGTGGCCACTGGTGGCGTCAAGGCAAGATTGTGTCGTGTGGGTAAAGTGTACAACTTCTGCAGAAGATATAAATCTAATCGATTAGCCTTGTCCCCAGTTATGGACAATATTGAGCAACTAAGGCATGAAGCTTATGGATGATCTCGACATTCCAATTTCTTAATAAATTTTCTGGTTTGAACAAGGTAGTATGAGAACTTGGTGTTGGCCAACGTGTTCAGACAAATTTCAGAAAGGATTAAAACTATTTGGAAATGTTAGGATAAAACAATTGCTTTATGCAAATCAGCCTGCAACTCCACTTAGACAAATATGCTTGTAATTGATAGGTTCCATTTGATATCCACATACTAGTGACACTTGCCAACACATTCAAAGTATTGACCATTCGTGGCTGCAACCTTTCATGTTGCAGGTTATATCATTTCTAAGTGATTGTTATAGGTCGCGAGACTCCACTCAACGATTGTTCACCTGTGGCACATTTGAAGAATGGAGATCTATCTTTTTATTGTTTCTGTTGTGTACTTGAATAAATAATGTAAATTCTGGATCATATTCGTTGTATTTATGTTGCACTGTTATATTTGTTATCATTTTGTACTGTGTGTGCCAGTGAACCGATCCAGGGATTGGCACTATACACATGAACTCAGCCTTATCAGGTGAGGGTGTTACAAGATGGTATCAGAGCTGTGCGTTGACTATAGCATCGTGACCTAGAAATGGAATAGGAAAGCCATAGGAATTTTAAACAATATTTCATTCTATCTTCTTACCTTCACATACTTCACTCTAGTATCTTCTTATCGCTACAATTCTAATATAGAGAACCATATCATGCAATTGATGAGAGTAGTTAGAATTATGTCCACCATCTAGTTCTTTGTTTGCATGTCGATATTGCTTCGCTATTGATCATATCAAAACTGATGATATATCAATATTATTGATTGGAATTGTTTGATTGTTTTTTTGTGATGTTTGTTGTTTGACTTTGTTGTGTATGGGTAAGAAAATACTTCTCTTAGTCCTCTTCTATCAATACTCATCTATGTTGTCCCAAACATATGCAACTTTAGTTCTCTTAAGGGGGTTAGCCTCGAGAATATATCCATAGTGATATAATCCAATTAGAAGCTATAAGAGGTTCTTGAGTAAACCACCCAAACCTTGCTAGCCATTGCGAATCTCGGGACAAGATTCATCTTAGGGAGGTTAGTTAGTCACATCCCAAGATTTTGGAATTTGGGACTAGAAAAAAAATTGGTTTTACATGTCATTCATGTGCATTGCATTGCATCCATGCACAAATTTCAAGAATTAAATTCAAAAACCCTAACCCTAATAGGTTTTGCAAATATTCCTATGAGGAATAAACAAGGGTTTTATAAATCCAATATATTTGAACTCAATAAAAAGATACAAAAATGGTCCTAAAATGATCTACTAAATATTAGAAAATTTTAGAAACAAATTTAATGTCATTTGGAATTATTATGAAAAAGTTATAATAGAAAGGAAAAGAAAAAAAAACTAAAGCTAACCTACCCCGGCGACCCAGCCCACGTGGCCAGCCCACCTGCGCCTATCTACCGCCCACCCCCGTTTGTGCACAGCGCACATCAGAAGGCCATCCCAGCAAGCACAGCAGAGGAACCAGCAGCCCACCCAGATACAACCCACAGAGCCATTCTCCTCCCCTCATGTTTTCCCCCTCTCCCTTTGACCAGCAGGACCCACATCGTCATCTTCTTCCTCTCGATGGAAGACCAGCCTGAGCACGATCTCTCGCACCGAACCAAAATCCGAGTCCAATCCGTTGAACTTCCGTCGCCCCTCTTCCAAGAAAGACCGCATATAAATATAGCCAGACCCCCTCGTCGTTTTCCTCAAAAATTGATCGATTTGGCCCCCAGGCTGCCGAATTGCCTTCTCGATTTTGATCTCGTCGGAGAAGCGTCAGTACGAACTCGAGCAGAAGGCCTCCGTTGATCTCTCTCTGTTTTGTTCTCATATTTGTGATCCCCATACTCCACCGCCTCACCCCATGTCGATTTCCTATCTGCAGGAGCACCAGAGAGCCTGCATGAAGCCGCCGGAGTGCACCGCCATCCGAACTCCTCCATCCGCACCCTATCGCCGCTGAAGGAAGAAGAACCCGACGCCTTGGACACCATAGGGATTCCCGTTCCGCTCCGGACACCATAGACTACGTCTCCGTCGCCGGCGAGTACCAGACACCGCTCCACCATCGACGTCCGACCGCTGCCTCCGTGGTTGACCATCGTCGCCACCATGGACCTCTCCCCTGGAACCCTTTTGTTCCCGCGCCACCTAATCTCGAACCAACGACCCAGATTAGAAGAAGAGGATGAAGCGGTACCGTCCAACCACCTGCTGCCACATGTTCGCCCTTGTCAGCCTTCCCAGTCAAGTCGATGTAAGCGCCAGATCACCAGTCAACGTGCCCAGTCAATGCGCACAGTCAGCATATTCTTTTATATAAATAAAATAGGCAGAATATTGTCCAATCTTGTAAAATTCATATAAAATTGAATAGTTGTCCAAAAATTGAAAATAATATACCATTGGATTCATAAAATTGTGTAGGATGTTAATACGAGATTAGATCTAACTTTTACGGCACATATTTACTGTAATAAATTAAATAGTTTAATGGGAAATTTAAACTAAATAAATCAGAGTAAATTATCTGTAGATCATAAAAATACAAATAAGGTATCCGTGGATTCATAATTTCATATGAAACGTTAATATGCTATTATATCCAAATTTTGTAGTGTAGAGATTTAAATAGTTTTAATGGCCTTTTTAGGTTATTAAATTCACAAAAAATCATTTGTAGATCAGAAAAATATAAATAATATGCCCCTGGAATCACATTATTGTGTAGATTACAGACCTCTCTTTATTTTGAATTTTAGACAACAAAAATTGTTTAAATGATTTACACTCCTTTAAACACTATTTAAATCACAAGAAAAGATTTATAAGTCCGATTAAGGTGAATCCAATTGCTACTGGTTAGTAATATTGTCCTCTATCCAGTACACCCCATACCCAAATTTAATACGACAATTAGTACAAAAGTTTCAATAGAACTATTAAAACCCCTAGATTGGCAATCAAGTATTAATAATAAATACCCTATTGCATTAAATGATATCTTGGATGCATCATGTATTCTAATACTGTTTAGAAAACTAAATACAATCATTGTGACATATTAAATCGTCATGCATGCATTTGTTTATCATTGTTTTATTGTACTGTTGCATGTTTGCAATGTATTGAATGGTGTGTTTGTTGTGCACTTGTTTTAATCGATAGATTGCGAGGAGTGCAACGTTTGTGATTGTGACGAGTGCAGCGATTGCAATTGTGAGGATTATTTGAATGACTACATCAACTAAAGGCAAGTGGCACTATCATAAATGTCCTACTTATTTTCCTATGCATTGTAGTTGTTTTTAGTAGAAGTGCATGTGTAGGAATATTTTGCATTATGTGCTATGCTATGCTATGTCCTATTTAGGATATCCTTTTGTATCTTGCTTAGTGGAAACATCATAGATGTAGTATGCTTAGCCCTGCTATAGATTCAGGGTGGAATATCATGTCATGAGTATTATGAGGTATTGGAAAAGCTATGATTTTATATAATAAAACAAGTACTTAATGAATCACCTAGGTGGAATATTGATGTTGGTGAGTTTTTAAGAAGTGGCAACGAAGAGGACCGTATCTTTGGCTACCTCTCTCGTTTGTGCACTAGAAGACCACCTAGGCATCATAGAGATTGACATGTTTCTCGTACAGTAGCTTCCGTGTACAGCCACATGTTAATATGGGCTCTGGCTTACTTAATTAGATAGCGGAAGACCCTTTACATTGGTATATCTTTAGGTTACCTAGAATTGTGTATTGGAGGTTATATCCTTTTATTGGTTCCTATTAGATGTGCTAGTATTGTGTAGTGGGTGGACTTCTACAGAAAGACTTCGTCACATTCTCGATCTGCCGGTATACCAATAGGTGTGTACTAAACCAGCGACACATTTGAAGAATGGAGATCTACCTTGTTATTGTGCAGTGTGGGTAAAGTGTACAACTTCTACAGAAGATATAAATCTAATCGATTAGCCGTGTCCCCGGTTATGGACAATATTGAGCAACTAAGGCATGAAGCTTATGGATGATCTCGACATTCCAATTTCTTAATAAAATTGATGGTTTGAACAAGGGAGTATGAGCACTTGGTGTTGGCCAACGTGTTCAGACAAATTTCAGAAAGGATTAAACCTATTTGGAAATGCTAGGATAAAACTATTGCTTTATGCAAATCAGCCTGAAACTACACTTAGCCAAATATTCATGTAATTGATAGGTTACATTTGATATCCACATACTAGTGACACTTGCCAATACATTCAAAGTATTGGCCATTCGTGGCTGCAACCTTTTATGTTGCAGGTTATATTGTTTCTAAGTGATCGTTATAGGTCGCAGGACTCCACTCAACGATTGTTTGCCTGTGGCACATTTGAAGAATGGAGATCTACCTTGTTATTGTTTCCGCTATGTACTTGAATAAATAATGTAAATTTTGGATCATATTCGTTGTATTTATGTTGTATAGTTATATTTGTTATCATTTTGTACTGTGTGTGCCAGTGAACCGATCCAGGGATTGGCACTATACACATGAATTCGGCCTTATCAGGGACGGGTATTACAGATTAGTTTACTTTTTGTCCTATACAAAAAATACTTCCCATAGACTAGATAGCATCGTTTTACAAGTTTTAGCTGCTGGTTGTTCTTCCCGTAGATCCAATCTGCAGGTATCCGTAGTCGTCTAGGTTTTCGTTTGTGTTTAAGTTTAGGGTTTTGTTCTTGTTGATTTTCGCCGATTCTACCACAAGTTGTTTCAGCCACCATCAAGTCAGATCCGAGTCGAGCACAACCAAGGAATCCTTGCTGCCTACGCTTGGCCCTCGATATTCTCTTCATCACATCAGTGCATTAGTTTTTGTTTTCGAATTAGTTAAGAATCACTATTCTCTTTGGAACGGTAAGATCTTCTTTCTTGTCAGTTTAAAGTGAGTTGTGATTGTTCCACCAAACCGATTTTGATTTTTGCACTAACCTTACTTATCATGTCTACTAGTGATTAGGTTTTTATGCAGAAAAAGAATGACACTGATCCTGTTACTTCGCAAGAATATGAAGCATTGCATCTCATTTGACACGTGTTTTCACTACCACAACAGATGAGATTGAAAAATCAATATAGGATGTGCTTGGGAGAAAATGAAAACGTAGTCACCAACATTCATACACAAGTGATGGCTCTCAACACCAATGTCGCCACCTTGCAAGGCTCTATTGATGCTTTGACACTAGAACTAGAGCAACAACAGCACTAACCATACGATGATTCCGTTGAAGATGAGGAAGGAAGTGTTGCTGGTGATGCTCAGAATCAACACAATGTTGGCAGGGGACGTGCTCATCCCCTAGTCATGCACGAGGATGGGATCCTATTGGGCGTGCTCAGCATGTTCCATACAAAGTCACTGAGGATGGCTTGGGAAAACGAAAGTTTTCAATTCCCAAGTTTGATGGTTCACTTGATCCTGAGGATTACCTCATATGGGAGCTAAAAATTGAGAAGCTATGGTGTTTGCATGAGTATACAGAAGATAATAAAGTAAAGCTTGTTGCGTCAGAGTTTGATGGATATGCATTACATTGGTGGGATGCTATTGTGCAGAATAGACGACATGACAATGAACTTCCTATGATCACATGGAGAGAGATGAAGTGTATCATGAAGGAACGTTTTGTGCCCACTAACTATTTGCGTTTAGTATTTGACAAGTTGACACAATTGAGGCAAGGAACCATGTCGGTTGATGAGTACTACATGCAGATGGAGATGCTTATGCAGTGTGTTAGAGTTCATGAATCACTTAAGATGCCTATGCAGTGTTTTCTTAACAATTTTAAGTTGCCCATAAAGAGCATTGTTCGTCATCACGAGTATGAGACTATGAATGAGTTGTTGCATCATGCAAGAGAGGATGAATCCCAATTAGCTAAAGAAGCCAAGGTGCATACAAGGTACTCTTCCACCAACCATTTTTCAGCAAGGTCAACGTTTCCCCCTCCTGCACCTGCACCTGACGCTGCTCCTATCTTCCCCTCCACATCATCTTCAAAGCCTACTCCTTCGGCCTCCTATGGTTCCCAAGCAAAGATACATGCTGCTCCTACTGCTAGCACCGGTTCCAACATGTCAACATCACGTACGAGAGATGTGGAATGCCATAATTGTGGAGGAAAAGGACACTTCAAGAAAGATTGTCCCAACCGCAAGGTAATGTTTGTCAATGAGCATGGTGAGTACAAAAGTGGAGACGAAGTTGATCCAAATAGTACCGACGATAATGGTTATTAAAGGGAAGAAGGCATGGATGCTTTCCCTGAACATGAACCAACCATTGTGGTTTCTCCATGTATTCTTAGTGTGCAGCCTCATGTTGATTCTCAACACTGCAATTTATTCCAAACATAAGAACTATTTGGCCCAAACAAAGCTTCAAAGTGATCATTGATGGAGGTTGCTGCAAGAATCTTGCAAGCAAGGAGTTATGTGCCAAGTTAAATCTGATTTATTTTTCTCTGATGAGTGCATATTTGCATCATGTTTTATATTATTATTAATGCATTGTAGTGGTAGGATCTTGGTATTTTACGGCGTTCGCGCGCACCTTTTATGTTTATTTTCACCAGGATTAGGTCAGATGATGGATACGATGGACACAATTATTGGACCAGTTATATTGGAGTGAAAAGGATTCAAATACAACGTAAATTGCTTATTTGGGAAATATTAATAATAGTAGAAGAAAACCTGAAGCAATTGGAGGATACAGAAGGTTTAACGACCAACTACACTGCGGGAATAATTTTTCCGACCATATAGTTGGCACCGACATCGCCTCCTCAAATAGTTTCACCTGGTGCAACCGGATCAAAGAGATGACATACAGAACACCCAAAAATTACCAAAACCTCACCTCCGTAAGGCATATGGAGGGGGAACTCATCCACTAGGGATCCATATTTGCCCTAAGCAGATCCAGGAGGCTAAGGCATCAATCTTCATCATCAACCGCTGCATCACCACCATCTCCATCTATCCCATCTACATCTTGTCTAGATCTTGTTATAATTTCCGTACTCGTTGTAGATTTATACAAGTACTATTCATCTATAATATATTCCATTTTCTTTGCCATGATGTTAATTTCCTCATGTTTGAGTAGATCATCAGTTCTTGGGTAGATGGAGAAACCCTAGCATGATACTGAAATAAGATAAATTTTATTATGATATTCATCGCTGTGACCATGTGTTAGATTGTCTTCATCTTGATGTTGGGAGAAGTCGACATCTCAATATTTTCCTCTTGTGGGGACTTGATGGAGGGAACTACTTGTCGGTAGACGGAGGTGTGTTAGCACTTACAGTGACTACAAAGCTGTTGGCACTCCTTACGTATCAACTGGGGAATGGAGGAAACTCACAAAACACTATCCATGCCATGGGATACGTCCTACGGGATCAAGTCCCTTAATAACGCGGTAATTCAATTGATGTTGCTTGCTATTTGCTGTGGTTATGAGGATGATGTGAGCAGTGGTTACTGTCTATTTGTACAAATACAGAGTTCCTCCCACACATACATAGTTGAGAATGTTCATGATAATAATCTTTACCTTAGCCCTTTATAAATGATAGAGGTGTATCCGCTACTGCCTGAGAACGGTTTTCCCCACTGAAGTTTCAAATCTCTTTTACATACGTGATACTTAGTTTCTGTATTCAATTTTGTTTACTTTACTCATTGTTCTCTTATACCAAAAACCCCAAAACACCTTTTTACACAACACTCGCATTTTATCTTGTTACTTAGAACTTTATTTAGCATTTCTATTTTAGTATTTATTTCAAGAGTTATTAGACTTCATACTCCTGGTCCCTGTGGGATTGATATCTTTATTTCGAAACTAGCTACAAACGACCTGTGCACTTGAAGTCATCAAGCTATTTTCAGGCGCCATTGCCGGGGAGCTAAGCGCTGTAGGTCTTTTAGGTTTTGCTTATTTACTTTAGTTTTGTTAAGTTTTGTTTTGAGTTACAGGTTTCCACCAACATGATGGAGTTTGAGCATATGACTAGTGCTAACCCACTCAGACACTTTGGGAAGCCCTATGATATTAATAAAGAGACAACTCCAACAAGAAGAAATAAATCCTCTACTACTTGGTATTATACACAAGAAGCAATTTACTGGAGATGAAGAAGATCCTTACCCATATGAGCATATTGCATGTTTTAAAGACATGTGTGGCACTTTCCAATTACCGGGGTATACTGCTAATGAGGTAAGGCTGAAACTCTTTAGTCAAACTTTGACAAGTACAACTCTCTCATGGTATAGATCTTTACCCCTAGAAGCCACCACTACCTAGGATAATTTAGCTTCTGAATTTCTATCCAAATATTATCCATTATCAAAATCTTTTGGAATCAGGCATCTTATAATGACTTGGAGGAACTGTCCTAATGAAGGGCTAGTAAGATCTTATATAAGATTTAAAGATTTACTTAATCAATATCCTCATCATGATTTGCCTGGATGGTATTTATTGCATATCTTTTATGGTGGTTTAACTGAACCTAATAAAATTGAACTAGACTCTTGCACGAGAGGAGATTTTATGGATTTACCCATAACTAAAGCTTGGGCTTTACTTAATAGAATTCGCGATCATAGAGTTTCATGGAATTTTGGTCTAGGAAGTGAAGGAGGCACAAAAATAGATTATGATTGTATTCATGACTATAATAAGAAGGGCCATATTAATTAATTATCTAAAGAACTTTATTTAGATTCAGATCTTGTGTTGCAAGTTGTTAAAGATTTTACAGACAACATCAAAACTCTAAAATAGGGTTCGAAGGGCCATATTAATTAATTATCTAAAGAACTTTATTTATATTCAGATCTTGTGTTGCAAGTTGTTAAAGCTTTTACAGACAACATAAAAACTCTAAAATAGGGTTCGGCCAAGTATGATCACCACCCTAACCTGAGAAGAAAAGAGAATTTAAAGAAACATTGGCATCCCTAGAACCAATGTATGAGATACCTTTCCCTGACACTGCACAGAAGCATATTTTGGAATATGAACAGGTTAAAGCAGTACATGAGAAGAAAGAAGAGAAAAGTGTGCCAAAAGTTGAAGAACATCTGGATGAAACCAAAGATGAAGAGGTAACCAAGGAAGAAATTGTGGCTCACATTATAACATAGTTGAACTTGACGAAGTGACTTCCATATTGGTTGAAGGTAAAACTAAGGTAAAAGATGTAGGTAAGCCTATTCTTCCTTGCATATTTAAAGAAACCTCGCATTATGGTCTATGTGATCTTGGAACCATAGTTAATGTTATATCTTATGATTTTTATTAATAAAAAAAGAAGAGATAGTACCAGCTACAATAGAAAATACTGATATGACAATCATGTTAGCCAATAAAAATCTTAGAATTCCAATGGGAGTAGTTGAAGATGCAACTATCATAATTGGCAATAAAAAATTTCCTATCGATTTTATAGTTGTTGATATGCCAGCTGAAACTCTTTTCCCAATTATATTTGGAAGAAACATTTTGTCATGGTGGTGTCACGACAGATGCCATGGGTAGGCTTAAGTTGGGGGCCGAATGGGTGCTTGTGGTCACCGGGGAGGGAGTGCATGGTTTAGCCATGCACGAAAAACCAGATGAACTCTCCAACACTTAGCAATTTGATTGATGATCAGGAATTACATGTGATCCTCGAGCTGTATGGACTAGTGTTCTAGGCTCTTGTTCCTTACTTGGTCCAACCTCCTTCTACTACTGCCATGCCCTTCCTTATATAGGAAGCACTAGCTAGCTTATACCCCTTTGGGTTCTAGGGTTTACTGTTTGGATCCTGGTCCCTACTATGTGGGACGGGTCACGGGCTTGCCCTAAGCCCAATGGCCCAGTCCATAAAGCTTGATAGCTAACGGTCTTCTGGTACGTTGCCTCCTGTTCCTTTTGGCGTCATGCAGTAACTTTGTACGTCAGCCCTTGCTTTGGGCGTCACTCGGCTCCTTTTATGTCACCCGACGTCGCCCTTATCTTTTGACCATGCTTTTCCATGGTACCTCCTGAACCTTACTCGGAAAGGTGCCACGCATCCTATCTGACTTGGCCCTTCCTCGGAAGACTCGGCTCGTTGGTTCCTGCAAGATTAACAACTTTGTATTATGCGGGCCAACATAGTTCATATGTTGGATGCACACGATTCTCTCTCTCTCGGCCATACTTACTTGGCCGGGCTCTTTCTTTACTCGGAGCTAGCCAAGCTGCACTACATTTTACCCCTCGTGACCCTACCGGGGGTTATCCCCCCGACATTAGTCCCCTAAGCTGGTGAGGTCTAGCAGTTCAAGATGTTAGGCGTCTCCAGGTTCCTTTAATGTGACCGAAACTTAATTTTTGTCTTTATTTGTCGCAATCTTGCTCCTTACCGAGTCTGTCTGACAGTTTTTGGATCCACTCTTTGACTTCTTGGCTCATTTTTGCCTCATGCCGAGTCACTTTGGCCAATTCCGAGTCACTTTCGGCATGCTTCAGTCACTGACAGCTGGTAATCATGGTTACTTGCCTCAAATTTTGTTCCAAGCTCTAGCGGCACAGTGATGGCTGCACAGTTATTCCCCGTCACTGTGGCAGTCCCATCATCCTGCGCCCCTTGTCCTTCCTTTCATGACGTGGCATGGGATTTTCCGTGTATTGTTTCCACGTGGCGCCCGCTGATTGGCTTACTCGGCCGGGTACACGGCCACACGCTGGACGCACGGTGCAGAGGGATCCCACGATTGGGGTTTTTACTGCCCTTAAGTAGGGGTGAGGGGGTTACCACTTCCCCCACGCCCGTTCAGTTTCCCCCTGCCTCTTCTTCTTCCTTGCGCCTGCGAAATCAAACCTCCCCCTTTGCGGTTTTTCCTTCCTTCGCTCTTGCCCTGCGATTTCTCCACTTCTCTTTCCATTCCACCACGGGTCCTTGTTCTTCCAAACCTCTTCCAACAGCGGAGGAGATTGAGTCTAGAAGGATCATGGACGCACGCGACGATGCAGATGGTGATGAGGAGCAGGAGGTTCCCACCGGCGAGCGTGGCGGGTGGGAGGGCTCAGAGGTCTCCACCGAGGAGGTCGAGTGGCTCCGCTCCACCAGGCGCATCCCGCTGTAGGTGGATTGTCGTCTTCCCGCCGGTGAGATCTCTCCTAAACCCGATGCCAATGAGCGGGTGGTCTTCCATTCTCACTTTGAGCGGGGTTTTGCTCTTCCGGTGAGCACCTTCTTTTCCTCGTTTCTCTCCACTTTCCATCTGTAGACCCATCATCTTCCTGCCAACACGATTGGCTCCCTCTGTTTCTTTATCTCCGCATGTGAGGCTTACCTTGGGATTTGGCCTACAGCTTTAGGGTTCAAGTTGTTCCCCAGCCTAGAGCTCCTCGAGCCGAGAAGAGGCCGACTCGATGCGGTGCCGCTAGCATCACGCCCACGAGAGACTCCATCTTTCCTCAGGTTACCGGTCTTGATTCTTGCAAGAAATGGCATAGGACATTCTTCTATGTCAAAAACAGTGGGTCCACCGATAACATCCGACTCCCCCCTTTCTCGGACGAGGTCCACAACAATAAACTCTAGCATCTTGACCCGCGCGACAAAGACAGTGCGATGAACGAGGCCAATGCGATCCTCGAAAGGTTGTTGTCGCCGGATGAGAACATTCATCTCGCTGACACAGACCTCATGTGCACCTTCATCTCACGCCGGGTAAGCCCTATCCAAGCTAGGAGCCACAAGATGTGCTTCATGAGTGGTTCCCATGATCCCACTCGGCACTCTACTATGGAGCTTTCCCATGATTCCATTGCTCGCCGAGTAAGCTCGATCTTCAAATTGAACTTGGCGGATGATTGGGCTTGGAGTTTCCCTCCGTTTAGCCAGGTCAAGCATGTCCCCTGGGTAAGTTTTTCGAGTCATTTTCCTTGCCGAGTAAGCTTTAGCTTGTTTGCCACTCTCAGTTTGGTTTTCGTTATTCATTATGTTTGTCTCTCGCAGAACCTTGTTCACTAGGTTGATGACAGTATTGTCCCTCCTCGCGGTTATAACGAGGATCGCTCCGACTCTGATGAAGTCGAGTTCTACCTGGAGTGCTTCATTCCCATCCCGCATGCAGCTGCTGCTTTAGCTTTGGGTAAGAGTCAATCTCGCAACCCATTACAAGATTGGTCTGACTATGATGAGGATGATGATTGTACGATTTTGTAGGTACATGCCTTGTGACCTTAGCCTCCTAACTTATTCGAGTAAGCCTGTCATTTACTTATGCAGCTGGCCAGGTACATGACACTCCTCCTCTTGCCGTGGGCGCTGTCGGCAAGATCCCCATTGCCAAGCCGAAGCGACGTGGGGCCTCTTCCAGCACTGAGCCGGCAAAGAAGAGCAAGCCCAATCCGGCTGCTCCTGCTGCTCCCACGCTGGCTAACACTCGCAAATCCGCGGGGCGCCGAGTCACACGTCGCGTAAAGAGTGATCCGGTTGTCACCGGGTAAGCTTTCGTGTTTTACTTACATTACATTTTTCCTTCTTGTGCATCTCTATTGCTTTCTCACGCGTGTCTTGTTATTTTTCAGTTCCGCGCCTCTGTCAGCTAGCCAGGCTGCTCCCAGCATTGCCTCGCTGCAAAGGCCCGCACCCACTCCGACCGACTGTACCGTGCAGAACCCCATACGAGTCGAGGCTCCCACTGTTGAGGCTCACGCTTCTCAGTGTCAGTCAGACCCGGTGGCGCACCCGGCGAAGGAGACTCGACCCAGCACCCCTGGCGTTGATCAGGAATAACTTCCTGATCTTGGTGCCAGTGACTCTGGCGCCGAGAAACCCTCCGCCACCAGTTCCTCTGGCATCAGCCCTCAAGCTGATGTGAATGAACAACTTCCTGATCTTGGTGCCAGCAAAACTGCTGAGCCCAGTCAGTCGGCTCCACTTTCTTCTCTGAATCATCCTGCTCGCTCTCTTTTTCTGTCAAAGATCCATACCCATCCTAAGGCTTCTGGTTCGGCTCGCTCTTCATCCGGCAAGACTACCTCCACCAAGCAAACAAAGTTGGTTTGCGCTCCGGGTACTGCTCCTCAGATCCGGCCCCCGACGTTGGCAACAATGCTTGCTTCAACGGGCAAAGCGGGCGAGTCCGCGGCTGCCGGGTCAGGTGATGGCTCTAAGGCTGTTGCCCTTCATACTAGTGCTGTTGCCACCCGCGCCAACGTAGGAACTACCCTGAAAATGGGTCAAGTTCTTACTCGGACGCTCAGCGGGAAAGGCCTTGTTTCGGCTGAGCCTTATGCTTTGGCATGGAATGCAGCGGGCAAGTAGGAGGTCAGCACCCGCGCTGGCAGAAAACATAAGCTGGGCCCCAAGGCCGTCTCTGACACGACCCAGCAAGCCATCACCTTAATGGCTCGTGCGGATGAAGTGAACGAGGTAAATGATCTTTTTACTCTTTCGCATCAATGAGTATATCTGTTATACATATCACCTAGTCCCCGAGGTTACTGCCGAGTGAGGAACTTACTCGGCTGTAAGCTCTATGCAAGAACTTAGCCTTTTATTTCCTTATGCCAAGCTCGCATGTTAGACTTTCGATCCCTAGTCCCCGAGGTTACTGCCGAATGAGAAACTTATTCGGCTGTAAGCTCCCAATAATGACTTAGCTTTTAATTTCCTTGTGCCAAGCTCACATGTTAGACTTTCGACCCCTAGTCCCCGAGGTTACTGCCGAATGAGAAACTTATTCGGTTGTAAGATCCCAGCAATAACTTAGCTTTTAATTTCCTTGTCCCAAGCTCACATGTTAGACTTTCTATCCCTAGTCCCCGAGGTTACTGCCGAATGAGAAACTTATTCGGTTGTAAGCTCTTAGATATGAGTCATTCTTTATCTGTTTGGGATCTTGATTTTTCCATTTATTCACTGTCTTTTTCCTTTTGCAGATGACGCATAATGAGTGCACCAAGGTGCATCAAGCTCTCCTCCTGGAGCATCGCAAGCTCGAACTTGCATATGAAAAGCTGCAAATTGACACTCAAGGCCAAGGTAACTTTCTTACCCGCCCTATCTTTATTCGGCGTATTTTCTTTTGGTTCATTTTCTTAGTCCTTCGCACTCTTTTCCCATAGCCTCTGCTCGGTACACCATCGAGACACTCCACTCGCAGATGAGCGAGACGGAGAGTAAGTTTCTTGCCTTCCTTCACGCCATTTTCTTGCCTTATTAATCTGGTAGTTCAAGATATTTCTATCGGTGCTAACGTGTGACTTGTTCTGAATTAGCAGAGAAGCACCAAGCCGAACTCCAAAAGGAGCGAGACGAGGTGACTCGGCTGAAGAAGCTGATAGCCGACATGGAGTAGAAACACTTGGCCGAGGTGAAGGGGCTGAAGGAAGAGTTTGCCGACAAAGATGATTAGCACGCCGCCAGCACCGAGAAAACCAAGGAGCCGCTCAAGGAGTCCGAGTCGGCAGTTGAGTCTACGAACTTGGATCTGGACGCACTCCAAGCCAAGGCCAAGGCTTGGCAAACCAGACTCGGCACCATCAACTCTTTTCTCGGTAGTGAGTTCTTACTCTATTTCCGCACTGTGCTTTCTTGTTTTTGACTTTGTCATCTTTGTTTGCTGATATTCTCTTTTGTTTGTAGAGAATTTCCCCGAAGCAAATTTGTTCGCTATTCGGGCCATGAAGAGGGTGAGAGCTGAGTCTGGTGCTCCAGCTGACGGCGAGGTGACCAACGATGAACATCTCAAAGCACTGTGGGAGCGCGTAAAGACCTTCAAATCTTGCGGCGTGGACTTGCTCAAATCGGCTATTCATGCGTTTCGCATGCTCTGGCCGAATCAAGATGCCCCTGCACTCATCGAGCCACTTGCTAAAAGATTGCTTCATACTAAGGACAGGCTGGATAAGTGGCGTGAGTCTGCCGGCCGAGCTACAGCTGATAAGGCCCTCTACTTCATGCTTTCATGGTACGAGGACATCAATCTTGATGTTCTTGCTCGCACAAGGGGAGACGGCAAGTGGCTGAATGATCCGGAGCTGATCAAGAGACGCCAAGAGCGAGCCTGCGCCATGATCGAGTACACCATGGTACACGCTTGGTGCGACGGGCCCAGCTTCCTCGACCTCGGCGACCCACTTGTCAAAGTTGCTGATGAAGAGGGTGCCGACAGCGAGGCCACCAAGTCAGATGGTCCCGATGACTCGGCTACTGACGCCCCTGACTCGGCTGATGCTCCAAGCGACGCTCCTAGCTCCAAGGCTGCTCCTCCAAGTCCTGCTGCTTCTTAGACTGAATAGACAAGTACTTTGAACTTTTGATGAGATTCCCGGTATGCCGGGTACAGATGTAATATACATTGCACTTAAGTTTGATTATGTGCCTTTTGATAAGGCTTTATATTTTTTTGTTATGTTCTGAGTGTGAATCATTCAAGGGCAAGTCCCCGAGTCTCATTTTGTCGTTTCACCTTTCCTCGACTTTGGCTCATGTCTACCTTTTTTGGCGTTCGACATTAGAGTCTCAAAGTACTAAGGATATGGTTAGCGAGTATGGAACTTGGATCACTTGGCCGAGGATCATTCAACACACAATACAATATGACCTGCAGTGGGTTAGGCAAAGACATAGGGTTGGCTCACGTTTCTCCTTGTACTTATCTGGCGTTCGTGTTTACTCGTCATGTATCCTTTCCTCTTGCTTGCCATGAAGCCGTGTTTTCGGATAACAACATAGTCGAAGAGTTGATTCTTTCCGAGTAAACACTGTTCCGAGGGAAAGAAAACACTACTTGTTCCGAGATAAGTTTCGGGTGTCACGCCAGCCGACATAAAATAATTTAAAGGGAAAACATAAGGGGCAGTCCGCGAGTCTGTTTTTTGAGTCATGCCATTTTATTATCAGCACATAGCCGGTACAAGTGTCCGACATATGAGAGTTCGAGTGATACATGCATTGCTTCTCCTAAGTATAGAAGGGACGGAGCAGTGCCACATTCCATGGCCTTTTGGTCTCATCTCCTAACCTGTCTGCCTTGTTCTTTTGTGTTTCACGAGCATCTATGAGATAATATGAATCATTGTGCAATGCTTTGCTTACAATGAAAGGACCTTCCCATGGGGGTGATAATTTATGCATTCCTGTTGTGCGCTGCACTAGCCTTCGCACCATATCCCCTTCTCGAAAAACACGAGGTTGAACTTTCCGGCTATGGTAGCGTCGGAGATTTTGCGATATATAGCGGATCTAGATAATGCCAGTTCCCTTGCTTCTTCGAGTAATTCGACTCCATCTTCTCGGGCCTCTTTTACCTCGGCTTTCGTGTATTGCCTTATCCTTGGCGAGTCATACTCTATCTCGACAGACAAAACTGCTTCTGCCCCATACACAAGGAAAAAAGGTGTATAGCCTGTTGACCGATTCAGAGTTGTTCTTAAACTCCATAGCACGAAGGGCAGTTCTTCTATCCAGCAACCAGGTGATCTTTGGAGTGGTTCCATTAAGCGGGGTTTTATCCCTGATATAACTAAGCCATTAGCTCGTTCAACTTGTCCATTTGATTCTAGATGAGCGACTGATGCTACATCGAGTCTTATTCGGTTCTTTTTGCAAAAACGAGCAAAAGCTCCTTCAGCAAAGTTTGTGCCATTATCTGTGATTACACTGTGTGGGTAACCATATCTTAAGATTTTATCCCTTAAGAATGTGACAGCTATTTTACCCTCCAATTTCTTGATGGGTTTCACCTCTATCCATTTGGTGAACTTATCAATCATCACCAAAATATGAGTCATTCCTCCCCTTGATGGTTTGAATGGTCCTACCATATCTAGGCACCATACTGCAAATGGCCAAGTGATTGGTATAGTCTTTAATTCGGACGCTGGTACATGTGACTTGGATGCGTAGTGTTGGCAACCATTGCATTTTACGACTACTCTTGTGCCTATGCCAATGCGCTTGGCCAATAAAATCCATGTCGGAATGCCTTGGCCACCAATGCTCTTGATGATGCATGGTGCCCACATTCCCCTTGATGAATATCCAATAAAATTGCCTGGCCTTTCTCTGAGCTGATGCAATGCTGCAGTACACTGGTCACACTTCTCTTGTACAGTTCCTTGTTGATTATGGTGTATGATTTTGCTCTCCTTTCTGTTTGCCTTGCCAATATCTCATCATTCAGCAAAGTTCCATCTTTCAAATAGTTGAATATTGGTTGTTCCCATGTTGGTATTAGCGGCTCCGAGTCTGCTTCACCATCAATTTCCATTGGCTCCGCCGACATATGTTCTGCCGACATGACCTGAGGAGTCCCCGAGTGTGATTCGGCAACCCCTGAATTGAGGGGGTCAGTCCCCGAGTGAGTCAAAACTGCCCCTGAGTCAATGTCCATTGGCACAACATCTGAATCTTGTGTTGCCGGGATGAATATTGATTCGGACTCTAGTGACGTCTTGATTGATGGTTTTATGAGATGTTCCAATGCTATTCCTGGTCGTATTGCTTGCCGAGATGAACCTAGCTTGGATAATATATCTACTGCTTCATTTTCTGCTCTTGGGACATTATGGAATTCACACCCGTCAAAGTATCCCGAAATTTGTTGGACATGGAAACGATATAATGCCATGTTTGTGTCGTGGTATTGCTGATGAGTACGCCATGGAGGGGTCCTCACAGTGCGTTTTTAGAGACGTGGGGGAAGGCGGACGATTGACGGGTATGAGGTAACACAACTTACCCAGGTTCAGATCCCATGATGATGGCGAAATCCTACTCCTTCTATAAATCACTATAAGGGCAATACGTCGAGTTACAGGGATTGGTTTGCTACGCGAGGTTGTCTGAAGTTGTAAGTTATCGTGCCCTAAAGGCTCCCATAGGCTTGACTTATATAGTCGCCAGGTCCTAGGGTTACAGGGAAAAGTCCTAGCCGGACAGGTTATAGAGTCCTACACCGTCTATCACTAGTCTTGTGTGTCTTGTACTCCAAGGCTCCGGGTACATCGGTGACTCCAACCATAGACTTCCTTTATCTGGCATGGGCCTCCCTTCTGGATACATCTAACTGAGCCGCCCAGCAGGCCATGGGCCATGCTACCAACTGTGGGCCACCCGGGTTATTCGGATAGGAGACATGCTATGAGGATACCCATATAGCATATCCCCAACAATAGCCCCCGGAGAACTCTGAGATCTTGCGTCGTCTTGCCTCTTCACGTTGAATGCTCCGTCTAGATGGATGTCGGCAAATCGTCAAGCAATATCTTATAGTCCTCCCAAAGAACCCTGCAAGGTTTTCTCCGTCTTCAAGTTGTAAGTCGGAGAAATGCTGAATCTTCCATCGTACTCTTCCATAGCCGGACTGGATCCGTCCATGCCGGAATCTTCTGATGTGACGGCTCATCTGCCTATGTCAGCTAGGGCGACGTAGACGTAGGTCAGCGACGCCTCGTAACTCACACATGCAGATAACACAAATATGTCCACTTTTCCCGCGCGAGCGATACGAACTGTTGGCGGCGATGGTTGGGACGTGGAAAAATTTCCGTGCACGTCCGCACATACGTCGTCTACGCGGAAACCGTCCGATCAAGCTGCACGAATCTTGATGCTGGAGATCATAAATAGTAACTGTGGTGGAAAATTTACTTTTCACCTCATTCTCTCCTCGCATCGTCTTCTTCTAGCGAGTGCCTCCTCGAGCTCTCCGCATAATCTTGCAAAAAACCCTAGCTCCAATTCTCGCTAGTCACCTCCAAACTCGCGCAATGGCTAGCAGCAGCTCCCCTCCCTCGATGGCAGCGTCGGGCGAAGCCGCGGCAAAGTCGGCGAGCTCTATCGTCGTGCCCCCAGTGGGCCTGGTCATCCCCATCTCTGCGGTGGTCGACACCACCGGCGGCGACCACAATCCAGCGGCGCTGGAGCCACTGGAATAGGAGCTTGACTCTCACAAAGGCGATTGGTGCGGTTCGGACATCACGAACCGTGACATCAAGGAGCTGATCGCCGAGGGCTACCTCCCTGTGACGGAGGGGCTCGCCTAGCGGGCGGCGCCGGCCGACGAGGTCACACCTTCTCCCCAAGCCGGATAAAAGGTGTACCTCAAAGCACAATTGGTACGCGGCGTCTCCCTTCCCATCTCTAACTTCTTCCTTTCCGTCTTGAACCACTACCGAGTCCAGCCCCAAAACCTCTCTCCCAATATCATCCTAGCGCTCATCAATTACGCGGCGCTCTGTGAGGGTTACTTAGGGATTAAGCCTAGGCTAGATCTCTTCATGTATTTCTTCACCGTCAAGCGTGAAGCCAAAGCTAGTAAGGACGAACTTAGAAATTGCGGCACCATAAGCTTCAAGATCCGTCCTGGCCGGTTGTTCCCCGACATCATCGGCCACGAGTCCTGCAAGAACTGGAAGCATAGTTACTTCTACGACCCAGATATCCCTCTAGCCGGCCGAGAAGTAACGTACCTGGACTTCGTCGATGGAGCCGCCGCCGAAACCTCGACATGGAGATCCCAGGCCTCCCTTCCCTCCGACATCCATGCTTCCCGCGCCATAAGGCAGATAGAGTGGTTCATAGAGACAGGTTTGACCGGCTTGGACCTAGCCATGTGCTGGTTCATCAGGCGAATCCAACCTCTGCAGCACCGCGCGAAGCTGATGCACGAGTATACCAGTGATAGAAGGGATAGCCTTCGCATCTCCGTGGACAATTTCTCGAGCGACTCCGTCAAGCTCCATCTTAAGGACATCGTCAAGGTGAAGGGCAAGAAGCGTGGCTTCACCATCACCTACGACATGTTCGTAGACAGCAAGTGCCCAAAGGTAACTGTCTATTTTTCGTCTATGACATATACTCCAGTTCTTCTGTCTAGCCATTTCCATCCCATCTAACATGGTGACTTCTCACTTAAGAGCTTAGCGATATAGAGGAGGGTAGCATGGCTGTCCAAATCTATGATCCAAATATGAAGGAAGTCATGGTCGTGTCCGACAACGATGCTCCATTGGCGCGAAAGCGGAAGAGCTCCACCTCTGACGCTGCTGACGGAGGCAAGAAGAAGAAGACGGAGGGTGGAGCCTCCAAAATATTACCGCCGCCCTGGAGGCGGAGAAAATAAAGACTACTGGTATCCCTTTTGCTAAAGCACCCCCACTTGTGTAAGCTTCTTTCTCTCCGACATTGTCTATTTATCTGTCTTGCTCCTGTACTTATGCATGTTGCACGTTTCAGGAAGAAAGCCACGACCATCCCGAAGAAGACCTCCAAAACATTGGGGGCTTCTAGAACCATTAAGGACATGATGTATCACGACGCCTCTCCCGCCATTGCCCCTGCTACTCCCAGCGTCAAGCCCTCCTCTGCTCCGATAAGCTCACAAGCCAAGGAAGCATCTGGCCCTTCCGCCATGGAAGTGGATTCAGGTGCCTCTACAGAGATTGTTGTCATCGGCAAGCAGGCGACGCTGGAGAGTGCCGCACACCCAATGGATGAAGCTCCGGCTAAGGATGCCATTGGTTCCGGTAAGGCGGTGGTGGAAGCTGGTACTTCTGCCGTAGGCGGCGCCCCCGCACCCAAGAAAGCCATAGAGTATTCAAAGATAGTCTATCCAGTACTTACGCCGGATAGAACTCCTCTGGTTCCTGGTGCGGCGCCGACATCTTCGACGTGCGGTCTAGAGGAGCTCCTCCGACAAGTAGAGCTCTTGCAAGGAAACAGCGTATCCTTTGGCAAGCTGTTGGCCGAGAGTTCTACTAACCTCATGATCATTGCACTTGTAAGTTTTATTTGCCTTTTGCATTTCATATGAGTATCCCACTGTAGCACCTGAGGATGTAGATAGAAAACCATAGGTATTTGCGTCTAGATGCTCTAAGAGTGACTAAGCTAGAAAACCTCTCACTGTAGCCCCAAGCATATAGATGGAATGAATTATTCTGACTAGATGCTTTAAGAGTAGCATACACAGTGTTTATAAATTTTAGTACTGTAGCCCCCACGCCTCTAGTTGTAACTGAATTAGTTCCGACTGGATGCTTAAAGAAAAGCTAAGCATATATCCGAGTTAAAAACTTTATAATGTAGCCCCCAAGCTTCTAATCGAGAACTGAATTAGTTTCGACTAGATGCTTAAAGAAAGACTAAGCATATTGCTAAGTTAAAAACTCTCGCTGTAGCCCCCCGAGTGTCTAGGTGGAAAACTTCCGGCTAGATGCTCCAAGCAGACCAAACAATGTTTTAATTTCTTCTTTGTTCCACAGAACGAGAATGCTCGGAGGGGCATGGACAACGACAAGTACCAGAAGATGCGCGCGGACTTGGAAGCCGAAATGGGTAAAACTGCCTTCTTGAAGGAGCATATCATCAAGAGAAAACTTCTGTTTTTCCTTTCTTTTTTGTATTCCGACTTGAACTTGTGTATTCTCTGAGTACTCACTGTGTACTTTGCGTTCTCCGACTTGCAGAAACCATTGCCAAGGCTAAGGACATTGTCGAGCAATCCAAGCACATTCAGGAGCTAGATAGCGAGATCAAGATCCTTAAGCAGGAGAGGAAGGACATGCTGAAGATGCATGAAGAATCCATGAAAGCCCTGCAGGACTTTGGCACCGGGGAGATGAACCGCTTGAAGGATGAGATTTCGATCTTAAGATATCATAAGAAAGTTGCCGATGAGCAGAGTCAACGCCACCATGAGGCGTACAAGCTCCTCCAACAAGAACGGGACTCCTTGGTGGATACCCTCTAGAAAGATAAGGCTAGCATCTTCAGTAAGTGATTCCCCGTCTTGGATTTCTGTAGTCTAGATATTCTGAATTTTTGAACTCATGTGCTCCTTGTCAGAATTTGCAGCTCCTATGGGTTTAACCCGGTCGCTCCTCCAGCAAAGGAATGCATGGTTCTTGCCGGCAACTTCATCAACACCGCCATCGCCCAAGCCAAAGAGATTGCCAAGCCCCTCCAGATCAACATCAAGGCATTAGACTCTGTGGTGAATTACTCGGAGATCCTGCGCCGAGCCCCCGAGCGTATCACAAGATGGAAAGCTTCATGTGCACGGGCTGGTGCAAGGATGGCGCTGTCAATGGTGAAGGCACACTACGAAGATGCCGACATCAACACGGTGATCTCTGGCATTCCCGACGTAGATGACGATGGCGAAGATATTAATCACGAATCCATCTTGTCATCACTCGCGGTCTATGACACCAGAGTTGCCGAGTTAGTCGACATCAACGTCTTCGTGTCGATGAATACCATTGATAGCGGCAACCAAAGCTCCTCTGAGTCCCTTCACACTGCCGACTTCGAGGGTGGTTCTCCTGCTGCCGATGACGCTGCTTCCAAGTCGCCTGCGCCAAAGGAATGAAAAAACTTGTAATATTTGTTTCACCTTTGATGCGTATGCGGAAAAAACTATGTATTTAACTTAAGGCGGAGAACAGTGTTGTATGTTCTGCTACTTAAGAACCAGTTTCTAGCATGTATATATTTTTTAAGCAAGTGTTGGTTTATCCATTACTTTGGTTCTTATGCTTGACTTTTCGTGAGTCGGAAGACTCGTTGTCGGAACCATGCGCTCAGGTGATGCTGCCCAATGGCACCGTCAATAACCTAAGCACAAAATCGCCGACAATAAGTGCCGAAAGTCACTACTCCAGAATTCACATAAAAATGACAAAGAACGTGTAGACCAGAAAACTAAAGCTAATGCCCGTAGGCGGAATTTTCACAAGTGCAATCGCAAAACATGTGCATAAAGGTTTTATATGATCCAAAAATTAACACTAAAGGAGGTAAAAGTCTAAAAAATATGAGTGAACCAGAGAGCTTTATTTCATTGATCATATAAGAGATACACAATTAGATAAAAAATGCTAAGTGTAAAAAGGACGTAGCTGTGCTATGTTCCATGGCCGATCAAGATCTGGGTAGTCATCATCCGGGTCACGTCTCTTACGCTTATGATCCTCGTTGGGTCTATCCTTCAGTTCACGATTGTCAACGAGGTAGTAAGACCCATTGAGTAGTGCCTTGCTTATGATGAACGGTCCTTCCCATGGCGGGGATAATTTGTGTGACTTCTTCTGCTTAAGTCGGAGCACCAAATCCCCCTCTTTAAACGAGCGATGCCGAACGCGGCGACTATGATAGCTGCGTAGCTTCTGCTGGTAGATGGAGGATCTTTGGCATGCCAAAACGCGCTCCTCCTCGAGAAGGTCCACATCTAGGTGTCCGGATTCTTCAGCGTCATCTTCGTCGTAGGCGGCGACTCTTGGTGCATCGTGAAGTATGTCGGAAGGTAGGATGGCTTCTGCTCCATATACCATGAAGTAAGGGGTGTAGCCGGTGGATCTGTTGGGTGTAGTTCGTAAAATCCACAGCACAGATGGCAATTCTTCCGCCCAGGCTCCAGCTTCTCTATGTAGTGGAGCCTCAAGACGTGGCTTGATTCCCTGCAAAATTAATCCATTAGCTCGCTCGACCTGACCATTGGATTGTGGATGTGCCACGGATGCAAGGTCAAGTCGGATGCCCTTCTCCCAACAATAAGACTCCACTTCTCCGAGTGACAAGTTGCTGCCGTTGTCGGTAATAATGCTATGTGGGAGACCGAATCTCACCACTAGATCCCGGACAAACCTGAGGGCAGTTGCCCCATCAAGCTTTCTAATGGGTTTAGCTTCTATCCATTTAGTGGATTTATCAACTGCTACAAGCAGATGTGTAAACCCACATGGTGCCGTCTGTAACGGTCCCACCATGTCTAGCCCCCATACTGCAAACGGACAAGTTATTGGTATTGTTCGCAATTCTTCAGCAGGACCATGTGGTTGTCGGGCATAATACTGGCATCCCATGCATGTCTCAACCAGCTTGTCGGCGTACGCCTTTGCGGTCAACCAGTAGAATCCTTGCCGGAAGGCTTTCGCGACCAACGATCGAGGAGCGGCGTGATGCCCGCAATCTCCGAGATGGATTTCGCGTAGGATTTCCATACTTTCTAGCTGATAAACACACTTAACGTATACACTAGTAGTGCTCCTTTTGTAGAGTTGTCCATTGATTATGGTATAACCCTTTGCTCGTCGTACTATTTGCCGTCTTTCGACCTCGTCTTCGGGCAAAGTTCCGTGTTCAAGATATTCCATGAACGGTTTTTTCCAAGCCAGAGGGAACTTTGTCACCATGTGGATGAAAGAGTCAGCTCTATCCGGGTTGTCGATGTTGGCTCCCTTCACGGATGGTTTGCGCAGATGCTCTAGGAAAAATCCTGGCGGAATTCGCTTGCGCCCTGATCCAAGCTTAGATAGTAGATTAGCCGCCTTGGTTTGCTCCCTAGGTACATACTTGACTTCGTAGCCCAAGAAGCTCTTGGCTATCTCGTCCACTTCGTCTCGATATGCTGCCATCATAGGGTTCCGCGCATTCCAGGTGCCAGCCACCTCCTGGGCAACCAAGTTGGAATCTCCACAGAAAACTATGCGCCTGATGCCAATATCCTTGGCTACACGTAGTCCGTGAATGAGTGCTTCATACTCCTCCATGTTGTTTGTAGCCTCGAAGTGAATCTGCAGAACATAGTGTAGCTTGTCTCCTGTTGGTGACTGTAGCAATACACAAGCCCCCAAGCCGTTGAGCAGCTTTGATCCGTCAAAGTGCATCACCCAGTACTCTGGTTCTGGCAACAGAGTAGCATCTGGAATCTCCGTCCAATCTGCGACAAAATCCACCAAGGCTTGTGACTTGATAGCGTCGCGTCTCTTGTAGGTGATCTCGAAGGCGGCAAGTTCAATTACCCACTTCACGACCATTGATAATTTCGGACAATGGTGTTTTGCTCACCACTGTGATTGGGTGCTCCTTAAAGTAATGCCTCAGCTTCCGAGAAGCAAGGAATACTCCATAAGCTATCTTCTGGTGGTGCAGGTAACGCTGCTTGGACTCCGTCAAGACCTCGCTTACATAGTAAACTAGTCATTGAACTCCGTACTCATAGCCTGGTTCCTTCCGCTCTACCACGGCGACGATGCTGATTACCCGGTTGGTTGCCGCCATGTAGATTAACAGGGGTTCTCCAGGCTCGGGTGCTGCAAGGATGGGCGCTGAGGAAAGAATCTCCTTCAGCTGCTTCAATGCTGCATCTGCTTCGTCCGTCCACGTGAATTTGTCCGACTTCTTCAGCAACTTGTACATCGGCAGAGCCTTCTCTCCAAGTCGGCTGACGAACCGACTAACTGCTGAAACACAACCTGTTAGTCGTTGAATGTCCTTTAGACATGTCGGATGGTTTATGTTTAAGATGCATTGATTTTCTTCGGGTTGACCTCGATTCCGCGCTGGGAAAAGATGAATCCCAACAATTTGCCGGCTGGAACCCCGAAGACGCACTTCTTAGGGTTAAGCATCATGTTGTATCTCCGGAGATTATCAAAGGATTCTTTTAAGTCGGAGATTAAGTCATTTGACTTTTTAGACATCACCGCGATATCGTCCACATATGCGTGAACGTTCCGACCAATTTTGGGGACAAGTACAGGATTGGCCACCCATCGGGTGTGAAGGACTTCTCGGATAAATCTAGCCTTAAGTAACCTAGCTATCTCTTTGCCAATGGCGCGTCTCTTCTCGTCTCTGAAGCGTCGTAGAGGTTGTTTCACTGGTTTGCATTTTGGATCAATGTTTAAGGTGTGCTCGGCAAGTTCCCTAGGTACACCTTTCATGTCGGCAGGTTGCCAGGCAAAGATGTCCCTATTCTCACGGAGGAACTCGATGAGCGCTCTTTCCTATTTGGGATCTAGGTTCGTCCCAATGGTGGTGACCTTGGAGGCATCGCCTACCACAAGTTCCACCGGCTTGGTCTCGATGGTGGCCTTGAATGCAGGAGCAGAGTCGGAGATCTATTTCTTTGACGCGGGCATCTCTGTCATCGATGTTGCTGTGGATATCTTTGAATTCTTCGCTATAGAGGACAGCTTCCGCGAAGGCTGCTTCATTAATCTCGCAGTCTCTTGCCTTGGTAAAGCTTCCGGATACGGTGATGACACCGTTTGGTCCGGGTATCTTGAGTTTGTTGTAGATGAAGCATGGCTTGGCCATGAACGTGTGGAATATGTCGCGGCCGAATATGACGTGGTACACGCTCTTGAAAGGGACCACCTCAAAGGTCATGCGCTCTTGGCGGTAATTGTTAACATCGCCAAAGGCAACCTGAAGTGTAATGCACCCAAGGGACCGAGCCTCCCGACCAGGAACTACGCCGTGGAAGATGGTGTTGGTCCGCCTTAGGTTTGCCTCCATCAAGTTCATCTTCTGCAGTGTATCCAAGTACATGATGTTGATGCTGCTTCCACCATCCACCTTACACTTGGTGAACTCCACGCCGTCAATCAAAGGGTTGATGACCATGGCGTATTGGTTCTCCGTAGGAATAAGGTCTGGGTGTTTCGTCCTATCCCAAGTAATTGGAACCTCCGACCAACGCAGGTACTGGGGAACTGGGGGAAAAGTAGCCATCAGGATCCTCATAGAGGTCTTCTGTTGTCGGACGGTGGGGGTTCCAAGGAAAGTGTGGTAGACTGGTGCCTTCTTCACGAAGGGGTTCTTGCCCTTGTCATCGCTCTTGGCGGCGTGCTTGGGGTCAACATCCTCGTCCATGTCACTTGAATCCTTGGACTCCTCCTCCTTCTTCTTCCCCTTGCCCTTGCCTCGCGGTCTATTCTTTTGACTTCGCTTGTAGCCGGACTCCGGGTCTTCCTTGAGGTCATTGACGAACTTGCAGTGTCGATTGGTATGGGTGGCCTTGCCGTTGACATCGAGGTGTACGAGGAACGGCATATCGCGGCACTCTTTGTAGGTTTTGGGAACGCGGAGTGGCACCGAGGTGGTTTCACTTCCTCGTTGCTGCCCACGACCAGCTCCCTGTCCTCGGCCACATTGTCCGCCATCACCTCGTCCTGCAAAAGTCATGGCGACCATGTCGGGAGATTGCTTTTCTTCTGGAGCGTTTTTCCCCTTTGTACTGCTGTTCCTCCGAGCCTGAGTTGGAACGGCCATTGCCAGCAAGGAGCCACGAGCATCGTCGTCAGCAGCTGCGAACTCACTAGCCAACTGAATCATCTGATTCAAGTCAAGCTGGTGATTGTCCTGCAAGCACTTCAGCTTATGTCAGAGCAACGTGCCCCTTTCCAACCCATCGATGAAGGCGGCCATGGCGGTCTGAGCGTGCACTCCTGCGCATGAATTCTTCATGTCCAGCCAGTGGGAGAGGTAGGCGCGAGATGTCTCGTCTTTCTCTTGCACGCACCGCTGTAGATCGCCAACAGTGCAGGGACACTTGTATGTACCCTCAAAGTTCTTGGTGAACGCTTCTTGCATGTCCAACCACTTGCAGATGGATTTCTCAGGCAAGTCGTCAATCCATTGGGGTTACCTCCGCCAACATCAAAGGGAGGTACTTGACGGCAAGGTTGGGGTTACATCCGGAAATCCCCACCGCGTTGCCGTAGTTCTGCAACCATGTGGCTGGCTTGGCGGTGCCGTCATAGGGCTTGATGGTCTCGTCAATCCGGAAACCTTTGGGGTAAGTTGCGGACCGTATTGCAGGTCCAAAGCAACGTGGTCCCAGGTATGGTCCTTCCCGGGCCTCATGGATCTTATCAATCCGCGAATGTGGATCGTATGGCTCCGGGTTCTTCTTCTTCTTGTCAACAGGGGATGGGCTGCGTGAACGACGTGGGCCTCCTCCGCCATGGTGACTGCTAGGAGGCGACGGGGGCGGATGTGGCGGTGTGTTAGCCTTCTTGCTGTTACCCTCCTGCGACACCTCACTTTTGTCTCGGTTGCTTGTCGGACGCGGAGGGTCATGGCGTGACCTGCTCTTGTGTCCTTGGTTGCGCTCTCCGTCATGACGGGTCTGCTTCGCGTTGTCGCGGATGACGATTCCGCACTGCCTTGGCGGGGGCATGTCCGTACGATGGTGAGCCTTGGGATCTTCGCGATGTCGGGGGGATCGGGGCAGTGGCGATGGGCGACGAGGTCGGGCCTTTTCTCCGTGGTCGAAGGATATGGGGATAGCATCCTTCCTGTTGCGCGCATCCATCCGTCTTTGTTCTGATGAACCCGTCTAGGACCCGACATCAAGAGGAGATCTGTCCCTTGGCGGCTTACACTAGCTATACTAGCAAAGCGCAGGGTCAGACTCAAGCCTCTGAGAGGTGGCCTTTTCCTGTTGCTTCAGCGCCTTGGCCACTAGGTCATAAACCTGTTCCACTGCCTCGGGCGATCTATCCTGCTCTAGGAGGGTCTTGGCAACGACGAGGTTAAGGAGTGGGGTGGACATCACCTATTTTCCTTCACTGTCAATATATGGCTTGGCCTGATCCGGCTTCGAAGGGGCCCATCCTAGGTTTTGCCATACACCAGGATCATTGATGACGCGAGCCGGAGCTTTCTTGGCCTTCTGCTGCTGCAGCATAGTCTTGTACTCGGCCTCCATTGCTCTAGCTTTCTCTATGGACTTCTGCATGTTGACCAGATCTCGATCTAGCTTAGCTCCTTGCTCCGCGATGGCATGTTCTTCCTCCAGCAGCTGCTGATGCTTCTCGTCAAGCTGAGTCACGTTCCGGATATGATCTACGGTTAGTGGCTCAACAAGGAGATTGCCGTATATCACTCTATTAGCTGGAGTAACTTGGGCAGCAGCAGACGTAGATGCCAGAGGCGGCAAGTTTGCGGTGTTGTTGTTGCTCGGGCCGGTGCCGAGTCCCTGCGGCTGCTGCACTGGGTTAGGCGGAGGAGGCATGACCTTTGCGCGATCATCGTCAGCAGCAATAAGTGGCCCCTTCCCCTTTTCCAGCGCTGTAGGTGGAGCATGTCCAGGTTGATCTTCATCCATCGCCGTCCCAATGGTTACGAACACCTCTCGACACGTGACGACATTGTTGGTTTGCTCGTCGCGCGTGTACTCCTCCTCCATCTCCTGCATGGTGGAGTCTAGCTCTTCTAGACTGAAATCTATCTCCTCTGAATCTGCACTGAAGTCGGCGTAGAGCGCGTCAATCACAGAGTCAGAGGGTGCCAGGACTTCCTCGATGATGGGCGGTGGAGGTGCAGCAGCAGCGACAATGACTGGAGGTGGCGGCGCAGCTGCGACAATGGTGGCCAGAGGTGGTGGTAGAGGTGGCTGAATCGGAGGGGCTCCGTCAATGAGTGCAAGCGCTGTCTGAGCTGCTGCTTCAGCCTCCGCGTAGTTGTTGACGGTGTCCACCATGCCTTCAAAGGTAAGGCATCCCGACGCCTGCTGCCGCCTTAGTGAATGCCGGAGAAGCGTTCCATGGTCTAGTCCTTCCACAAAGTGATACATGGCATCATCATTGGGGTAGTGGGCCAGATCGGCTCATATACGGAGCCACCTGGCTAGGTAATCGCGGGGGTTTTCACCCTCTAAAAGCAATGCGCCAGATCGAAGATGGTAACCACGCCGACGAACTTGGATCTCTGCTGTCTAGACGCATGGGCGAAGCCGGCGGACTTGCAGTGATCTTCCACCATTATATCCTGCACGGGGGCGGTTTGGGTGGGCCTTGAATTTTTCCAATCTTTGCCGACAAACTCCGAAGAGAGATCCGACATCGACCCTTCCGCGAACGTATCCTGCCCGTAGGCGGTCCGTGCGGGCCTTGATGCTCCTCCGACTCCCAGGGAACTAGTGCCAAAGTAGTTTTCGACAATGAAGAGGTGGATGTCTCCGATAGGAATGATCGAACACCGTGTAGGGTTCGTCTTCGTCGGGATCCAGAACTCGCCAGGAGGGATGATCGGAACGCTTCCGGAGAAGAGAACACGACCGATGGCCACGGTTTCGCCAATTCCCGCGAAGATCTTGGTCCTCGCCCGCTGAAGAGCCTGAAGCGCCTCTTGCCCCACGATGGGCGCCAATTGTCGCGGTATTGCTGACGAGTACGCCATGGAGGGGTCCTCACAGTGCGTGTTTAGAGACGTGGGGGAAGGCGGACGGTTGACGGGTACGAGGTAACACAGCTTACCCAGGTTCAGATCCCACGACAGTGGCGGAATCCTACTCCTGCTATAAATCACTATAAGGGCAATACGCCGAGTTACAGGGATTGGTTCGCTGTGCAAGGTTGTCTGAAGTTGTAAGTTATCGTGCCATAAAGGCTCCCATAGGCCCGACTTATATAGTCGCCAGGTCCTAGGGTTACAGGGAAAAGTCCTAGCTGGACAGGTTACAGAGTCCTACACCGTCTATCACTAGTCTTGTGTGTCTTGTACTCCAAGGCTCTGGGTACGTCGGTGACTCCAACCGTAGCCTTCCTTTATCCGGCATGGGCCTCCCTTCTGGATCCATCTAACTGGGCCGCCCAGCAGGCCATGGGCCATGCTACCAAATGTGGGCCACCCGGGTTATCCGGATAGGAGACATGCTATGAGGACACCCATATAGCATATCCCCAACAGTTTGCGTCTAGCGCGTCCCAATTTCTAGACACTTGCTGAATAACCAAATCCGAATCGCCAAAACACATAATCCTTTTGATGCCAATCTCTTTGGCCACTTTGATGTCGTGGACAAGTGCTTCATACTCGGCAACGTTAGTGGAAGCACAAAAATGAATTTGTAGCACATACTTGAGCTGATCCCTCTTTGGTGATGCGAGCACTATCCCGGCGCCCAGACCCATTTTTGTCTTGGACCCGTCAAAATGCATTTTCCAGTAGTTTGGGTCTAGCAGTGGTGGTTCGTACTGCATTTCCATCCAGTCCACGAATAAATCTGCAATGGCTTGAGATTTAATTGCATCTATGGCCCATTTTGTGGAGTATATGGTGCTATCAGACTGTGGAGTATATGGTGCTAGCTCTATGGCCCATTTTGTGACTCGACCACTGGCATCTTTGCTGCCTAGTATATCCGAGATGGGTGCCTCGCATATTACCCGGATTAGGTGTTCTTGAAAGTAATGTTTCAGCTTCTTTCCTGCCATATATACCCCATATGTCATTTTCTGATAACGCGGGTAATTCTCTTTTGATACAGAGAGCACTTCGCTCAAGTAGTAAACTGGCCTTTGGACTGATTTTCCCTCCTCTTTGCGTTCAACCTCTATTACTGCACTTACAACTCTGTTGGTTGCGGCGACATAAAGCAACATTGGCTCTTTGGACAGTGGTGATGTTAATATTGGTGCTGTTGCCAACATTTTCTTTAATTTATGGAAAGCGCTATCAGTTAGCTATGTCCATGTGAATTTTTCTGATTTCTTCATCAGTTGATATAGTGGTAGGGATTTTTCACCTAGACGACTAATGAACCTGCTGAACGAGGCTAGGCACCCAGTGAACTTCTGGACATCGTTGAGGATATTTGGTAATTCCATTCTTTCGATGGCCCTGATCTTTGTCGGGTTAGCCTCAATTCCTCGGCTGGATACAAGAAATCCGAGTAACTTGCCAGCCGGGACACCAAATGTGCATTTTTCCGGGTTAAGTTTCATCCAGAATCTTCTTAAGTTTGAGAATGTTTGACGCATGTCCTCAATTAGAGTATGACTTTGCTTGGTTTTTATTACCACATCATCAACGTATACTTGAACATTTTTGTCCAATTTATCTTGCAAGCATTTTTGCATGCATCTTTGATATGTTGCACCTGCATTTCTCAGTCCGAACGGCATGGTACGATAGCAATAAGCCCTGTATGGGGTGATAAAATCTGTGTTTATTTGATCATACAGATTCAGTGGTATCTGATGGAATCCAGAATACGCGTCCACAAATGACAACTCACACCCAGCATTAGAATCTATGACTCGGTCGATCCGTGGCAGGGTAATGGATCTTTTGGACACGCCTTATTGAGGTTCGTGTAATCAATACACATGCGCCATACCACTGTCACATTTGGGTCATCTTTTTCCTTTTCGACCAAGACTGGATTTGATAACCAATCCGGGTGCAGTACTTCCATGATGAACCCAGCAGCCAAAAGCATGGCAATCTCGGCAGCTATTACTTTCCTCCTGTCTTTGGCGAAGCGGCGGAGGGGTTGCTTCACCGGCTTGGCATCTGGACTTACATGAAGAGAGTGCTTAGCCAGCTCCCTCGGAACTCCTTGCAAATCCTGTGTTGACCATGCAAAGATACCCCGATTCTCACGGAGGAAGCTGGTGAGCTCGCTTTCCTATTTGTCAGTGAGGCCAGCCCCAATGGTGACTGTACGCTCTAGGAAAGTCTCATCCACCTGTACCTTCTTAGTTTCTTTGGTATCTTGAAATGACACATTGCCATACGGGTTAGTGAGTGCCAGCATGGACATTTGTGCTGCTTTGGCCAATGCTGCCACTTCAACATTTGATGCTTTTCCTGTGCTATTACCAGTGACTCTGCCAGTGAAGATCCAGCTGAGGCACAAGCAATGGACCTTTTGTAATCTCCTTCCACTATAATCACTCCACACGGGCCTGGCAGCTTCATCTTCAAGTAAGCGATGTGAGGAGTAGCCATAAACTTTGCCATAGCCGGCCTGCCGAGTAAGGCATGATACGAGCTGACCAAATCAACCACCTCGAACTCTATGGCTTTAGTGTGACAGTTCTCTATGTTGCCGAATAAGACGTTGACCCAGATCTTTCCAATTGGCTCACAGGACAATCCCGACACAATACCATGGAAAGTTTTCTTAGTCGGCTCCAGCATGTTCATGGTAATGCCTAACTTGAGCATGGTATCCTTGTACATGATGTTGATGCTACTGCCATCATCAATCAGTACCTTGGAGAACTTCACATTGATATCCGGGCCCATGAACATTGGATCTAAGACTAGAGCATATCCTCCTGGGGTTGGGATGATCTTGGGGTGATCTTTTATGCTCCAAGTTATCTCTTGCTTAGACCAATGCATGTACTTGCGAATTGCTGGCATTGTGGCATTCACCTCCATCATCCGTCGCTGCTGACTCTTTTTGTCATTCGGCTCTATGACGAAGACGACATAGCTCTGGTGATGTTCTTTGTACTCATTCCTAGTTCTGTGGCCGACATGAGCGTCGTCACCTCTTGGATTGTGCACCTGGTGCACAGTTTCTCTTCTCTCTTGATTATGATACCTTGGCTGCCTGTTTTCGTACATGTTATCTGTTCCCACAGCCTAAGCATTTCCTCATGTAAGCGGTGGAGGGGGAGGTGGTGGTAGCTGCGTACTCGGCGAGTCCACTCTATCTCCTTTCTGAAACCAAGTGCATTGCCTTGTTGTGTGATTTGCGGGCTTACTCGGACTAGGCGTGTGAAATTTACACGGCTGGTCTAGCATCATCTCATAGGTATACTTCTGTCGGTCCTGATATTGCTTCCTTTGTTCATATGGATTTTTGCCATCATTCTTTGGCACCCACTGTTGTTGTCCATTTGTCCTTTGACGTTGGCTACTTTCTAGCATCTGGATGATCCAGACTTACGGCCGCAACCTGAGTCGAACCATATCTGTAGTCTGGCCTTTCATCTCTTATTTTGCTACTGTATTCGGATAATTCCTGGCGCCTTTGCGACCCGACAGCATCATAGATCCGAGTCTCAGTCATCCCGTCTGCCGACATGAGCAGCGGCTGAGTCGGAACTCCTAACGCATACAAATCATCAATTCTTATTGTTTCTGCCAAACTTGCCGACATATCCCTCTGTAACCTTTGCCACAGCACACTTCCGTGTCTGACACCTTGGGCAAACCAAGCGATTACCTGTGACTCGATTACCCCTTCGCAAGAGTTGTGCATCATGCACCATCTTGTGAGGAATTCTCTATCTGTCTCATTCGGCCTTTGCTTGCACATTGCTAGTTGTTGTGGGCGATTCGGCCTCTTGTAGGTGCTTGTGAAATTGCTCACAAAAGCGTCTTGAAAATCGATCCAGCCGTTAATGTTTCCGGGTGGAAAATTATTCATCCATACCCGAGCTGGTCGTTCTAGCATTTGCGGTACATATCGTACTACCCATCTCAAATTCCCCTGCGCGATTTTCACACCAGTTCCATAATCTATGAGCCAATCCTCCGGCTTCGGGCTTCCATCATATGTTTTTGTTCCTCTGGCCAACTGGAAATTTGGTACAGGTGGACCCTGCGGACCTTGCGACTCGATCATTTCTGACATCTTTATTCGGTTAAGCTTCAGCCTTGCATCATCCGGTTGAAGGTTCATGCACCCGAGTCTAGCTCCCATCGCTTGATATGCGTGATCCGGCAGTTCATATCCGTCATTTACCATCGCTAAGTAACCATCATTGTACCTGTTTGTGTTCGGGTCAGCAGGCTGTTGTGCTGCTTTTCCCGCGCTTTGCTATCTTCTTTCAGGTTGAGCTGGTGCATTATTCGGCGCTAGATTTCCTCCTCTTGCCGAGTGAGATCCACACCTAGGTTGAGGCGCAAAATTTTGCCCTCCATTGTCGTTTCTTTGCCATGCCTGCCTTTCTCGGCCTGCATTTTCCTGGATCTCATTTCCTTGGGCATTATTCCTTCTTGTTCCCTGTGCATGCGCTGGGTTTCCCTGAGCCATTATCGGGTCATAAGCGATCATCTGCTTGTTTCTCCCTAAATCCACACTTTTTTCTTTTCTCGGTCTTGGCGCCGCTCCGGGTGAGGATGCCGTGTGACCTGCTGATCTTGCCGGGACAGGAGTCGCCGAGTGAACCAGCTATGACCTCCCTGCTATACCCGGATTCGCTATATAGTATGCTTGATTCAACATGCTAGCTGCCCTTACCAGTTCGTTGACTCGCTCTTGTTGTCTTTTCTTTGCTTCTTCCGTCAGATGGGGTAATTCTGCCATTGCTGCTTCTGCGGCTCGCAGGTTAGCTGCTGCTGTGTTGTATGTTGGCCGCATAGCTGTTTCATTGCTGTTCTTTGGCATTATCTTTGACGTTGCATCTGCTAGCTCCTCATTGAGGTTCCTTCCTCTTAACCTTGTTGCATCAAGCTGGGTCTTTGCGCCCTTGCCTCGGTTCGCCGAGTTGAGCTCTCGGATCGTGATATCCACATCTTGTTGTAACTGCGCTAACTCCTTGGCTTTCTCCAGAACCGTTATTCTGGCCTCCTCTAACTCGGCTTGCACACGTGTCGAGTCAGTTTCATGCACTACTGTCTCTTCCAATTTATCTATCGCATCTTGCAGCTCTTTTGCCCTTTTACTCCTAGATATGTTTTCTGGCTTTTCCAGGGGTTCCTTTGCTGTTCTCGCGACCTTTGGTTTCTCCTCATGATTTCCTTCCTCAGCATTATCATTCACTACTGGAGCTATCGGTGGAGCTGCTGGGTTAGGAGCTGTCATCATTACCTCCATGGAGACGAGTTGGTGAAGCTTTCCAGCGACAGGAACCACTGGCGGATCCGGCGCCAGAACGACGCGCTCTGGGTATGCGCGCTTCACGCGCACGACGACGTAGACCTGGTGCTCGCCGAACTTGATGAAGCGACCGCCCCTAGGAAACGGCTTGGTCCCGAAGCACCCCGCGTTGTCGCTGATGAAGTTGAGCGCTCCAAACCTCTGGATGAGGCCGGAGTAGACGCGCTCGCCAGTCTTGGCGATGATGTTGCCCGTCCGGATGAAGACTCCATCAAGCACCTGCTTCTGCCCCACGGTGGGCGCCAACTGTCGTGGTGGTGTCACGACAGATGTCATGGGTAGGCTTAAGTTGGGGCCGAATGGGTGCTTGTGGTCACCGGGGAGGGAGTGCATGGTCTAGCCATGCATGAAGAACCAGATGAACTCTCCACACTTAGCAATTTGATTGATGCTCAAGAATTACAAGTGCTCCTTGAGCTATATGGACTAGTGTTCTAGGATCTTGTTCCTTACTTGGTCCAACCTCCTTCTACTACTGCCATGCCCTTCCTTATATAGGCAGCACTAGCTAGCTTATAACCCTTTGGGTTCTAGGGTTTACTGTTTGGATCCTGGTCCCTACTATGTGGGCCGGGTCATGGGCTTGCCCTAAGACCAATGGCCCAGTCCATAAAGCTTGACAGCTAAAGGTCTTCTGGTACGTCGCCTCCTGTTCCTTTTGGCGTCACGTAGTAACTTTGTACGTCAGCCCTTGCTTTGAGCGTCACCCGACTCCTTTTATGTCACCCGGCATCGCCCTTCTCTTTTGACCACGCTTTTCCATGGTCCCTCCGGAACCTTACTCGGAAAGGTGCCGCGCGTCCTATCTGACTTGGCCCTTCCTTGGAAGATTCGTCTCGTTGGTTCCTGCAAGATTAACAACTTTGTCTTATGCGGGCCGACATAGTTCATATGTCGGCCGCACACGATTCTCTCTCTCTCGGCCGTACTTACTCTGTCGGGCTCTTTCTTTACTAGGAGCTAGCCAAGATACACTATGTTTTACCCCTCGTGACCCTAACGGGGGTTATCCCCCCGACACATTTTGAGTGATGTCGGTGCCACAGTCGACATCAAAAAGGAGAATGTATCTCTTAAGCTTGGGAAAGAGGAAAAAGAGTTCCACTTTTCCAAATTTAAAGACAAACCTCTACTTATATAATAAGAAGAGAAAGATAAAACTATTAAGGAGATGGCGGCTCTCGTCTTTTGTAATCAAGAAGAAGAAATAAATGAAGACTCAAATTATGAAGAAATAATTATGGAGGACAGGTCTCTAGAAGAATTAGAAAGTGAGGTTCACTTCCCATTTTAGGACCTCCAACTGATGAAGCTTTTGAAGAGACATAAGAGAGAGGGGATGAAGAATTACCACCCCCAGAATTAAAAACTTTACCAGATAATCTTAAATATAGATTTTTGGATAATACTAATAAATTCCCTGTTATTATTAGTGCTAAACTTTCAAGGGATGAAGAAGAAGAACTCATGAAGGTACTAAAGGAGAATCGCAAAGCCTTTGGGTACTCAATGGACGATTTGAAGGCTATTAGTCCCAGATAACCGCCCATCGAATATTCATGGAGGAAGGTGCTAAACCAGTTGCAGAATTTAATAGAAGGCTAAAGCCTGAAATGAAGGAAGTGGTAAGAAAAGAAATAGTACGCCTACTAGATACAAGTATAATCTATCCTGTAAAACAAAGTGAATGGGTAAGTCTTGTTCATTGTGTTCCTAAGAAAGGAGGCTTTACTGTTATTCCTAATGAAAACAATGAATTGATACCTACTAGAACTATTATTGGACATATGATGTGCATAGATTTTAGGAAATTGAATAAGGAAACTAGGAAAGATCACTATCCTTTGTCGTTCATAGATCAAACTTTATAGAGGTTAGCAAACCACACTCATTTTTTGCTACTTGGACAAATACTCTGTTTTTTCCCAAATAGTTTTCCATCCCGATGACCAACTTAAAACAACTTTCATTAGTCCTTATGGTTTACATGCCTACCGATGCATGACTTTTGGTTTATGTAATGCTCCAACATACATTTCAAAGATGCATGACTGCTATTTTCGCAGATTTTATAGAACTGATAATGGAAGTATTTATGGATGATTTTTATATCTATGGAAATTCATTTACTAGTTGCTTGGATAATCTCAAAAGAATTTTGCATCATTGTGAATAAACCAATCTTGTTCTAAACTGGGAGAAGTGCCATTTTATGGTTAAAGAAGGCATAGTCCTTAGACATAAGGTATCAGGTAAGGGTATTGAAGTAGATAGGGATAAAGTTGAAGCAATAGAGAGAATGCCACAACCAAGGGACATAAAAGGTATAAGAAGTTTTCTTGGTAATGTGGGTTTTTATAGAAGGTTCATTAGGAATTTCTGTGGAATTTCTAAACCTTTAACTAATTTGTTGCAAAAGGGAGTAAGATTTAATTTTGATGATAAATGCCTTATTGCCTTTGATAAAATTAAATATGCTTTATCTCATGTCCCTATCATTAAACCACCTATTTGGGATATGACTTTTGATTTAATATATGAAGATAGTGATGATGCCGTAGGAGTAACTCTGGGACAACACATAGGTCGCAGATTTAATATTATACATCATGGTAGTAGAACTCTTAATAGTGCTCAAAAGAATTATCCTAAGGAAGAAAGAGTACTCTTTGTTGTATTTATCTCTTGCGATAAATTTTGTTCATATATAGTTATGCAAAAAGTAAGAGTTCATGTGGATCATGATGGTTTAAAAGAACTCCTCGAGTGGAAGATTCATCAGCCAAGAATGATCCGTTGGATCCTTTTACTTCAAGAATTTGAGTTGCAGTTTATGCAGAGACAAAAAGCAAAGGTAGTGGATGCACCATCTATATTTGCCCATCAAGACACCAATATTATTGAGAGGAGCTTTAGTCCTGGTGATTTTCATTTTCAAGAATTATTAGATGAACTAAGGTAAATTCCTCCCAAGAAGAAGAAGTCCCTGTTGGAAGAGCTTGTCACTCCCGACTAAATAGATGGTGAGTGAAAGGTATGTTTTCTTCCTCTAATAAGTGCTTTGTCTTCATCGTTTTACTTCTAATTTTTTTCCTTTGAATTCCTCTTTTTTTCTAAAGTTTTTGAGGGTTTTTTGTAACTATACGGGGGCAACTATACGGCCGGAGAAAAATCTCCCACCGTATAGTTGGTTGTTAAAGGTACTGTACCCCCTTGCGAAATATTTTTTGATGTATCTATACAGGCGCAACTATACGGCCGGAGAAAAATCTCCCGCCGTATAGTTGGTCGTTAAACCTTCTATATCATCGACCTTTTTTTGTTCTTATTTATTCATAAAAAACATTTTTTCGGTTCCTAGTCAGTAATCTAACCAACCTGGACTCGAGATTTGTTTGGAAGTATCTTCCCAGAAACAACTATACAGACGGAGCTATACGGGCCGTGACCATATAGTTGGTCGTTACGCGGCAGGACTTCTCCAAAATCATGATTTCTTTTCCTATTCTGTTAGGATTCTTTTCTTGTGCGTGAATATGGTGTTTCTCGCGAGTTTTACCGACCTCTGACCCCTGTTACATACTACCATTGTGCCCCTCTCTAATCATAATTACCAGGAAGCCAAGGAGAGAAGTCCCTATGGAGGTAAATTTGAAGATATCAAGCAGACCACTGAAGTGGGATTTTCTATGAGTCTTATGGTGATACAAATCCTCCAAAGAACAATGAGCTCATTAAAGAACAAGTAAAAGTGTCGGTGATGTGGACATCCCTTCTATTGATACAACCGTTGTACCTACAGATACACACATACAAGGACCCATCACAAGATCTCGTGCCAAACAGCTTAACTATCAGGTACTTTCGTTTCTTGGAACTATTCCTCACATACATGAGAATATGATGCTGCCTAAATCAGATGTATTTCTTACTCTTACGAATGATGGACCAAGCATGGATGAGAGGGACAAGCATTGGAGCATGGCCATGCATGGAGATGGCAACAAGCATGTGATGATCCAAGAGAAGGCCACGGATGGAGATTTCAGAACTTTGAGGCCACCATAATGAAGAAAGAAGGCTTGGACGAAATATTCAAGATTAATACTTCACGAATTCGTCCATATCTTAATATGGTGCTGTGACACCTTTATTTTGGGCCAGGCCCATGTAATTTTCGCAGGATTTTAAATAGCCACTTTTTAGAGTCCGTATTTGAGGGGAAAAGGACTTCTAGGGTTGGATTCGGTCACCACTTCCATGGCTGGCCGAAACCCCACCTTTTCCTCCTTAAATTCTCCCCATAGCCGTCACCCTAGACTCGGATTTTGTTTAGACATTAAGTTAGCCATCGTAGCAACTTCGCCAAGGCTCCAGCATCGCAGAGGCCTCTTGTAGTTCGCACCTATTCAGGATCCCACCTTTTTCAATAAAGCTTTCCTCTTAATCCGCAATATCTTGATTGCAATATTAGTTCTTACTTGTTCTCGATTTCAGGTAGGAATTAATACCCTCGCTGGTCAGGCTAATCATGTTCCCGCAGGATCAGTAACCTCCAGGAGATTGGCCTAGCGATTGCATTGGCGCTCGTGCTCGCACGTGTAGTCGGATCGTCAAGCCCGAACTCCACCAAATCGACTATCACCATCTCATCGAAAGATCGGACACCTTTGCCCTATCAAGTGGTATCAAATTTCAGGTTGCTCGGTGAGATTTTACTGCTTTCGTAGATTAGATCTGTTTTTACCTATAACCCACGAAAAATCCAAAAACACAGTTAGAGTTTAGATCCATCCCATAACCAATCTACGCCTCGCATTATCTTTTCAGTTTTTGCATAGTTGAATTTGTGTCTACATCGTCGCGTCGAGTTGCTGGTCTTAGTGTTTCGTCCCTTAGAGTTTCGAGTTCTGATCACAGTAGTCACCGCCACACTCGCCGATCACCGCCACCATATTCTGCCGCCATACACCCCGCCACCATAAACCCTAAAACTCCGCCACCGCCTTCCTACCGCGACACGGATCCGATCACCTTTCCTGCCGCGGCACGAGTCCGAGTTGAGTTATTGTTTCCTAGTTATTTCTTTTTACTTTCCTTCTTTGTTGTTTCCGTGTTAAGCTAAAGTCCGTGTCGAGCGCAGAGTCTGGAACCGCCTCCGAAAAAAATTTCTGGCTATACTAGTTTTCGGCTCTGGGGATCACTTTTCTCCATCGGCCGTTATAGCGATATTTTTTTGGCGCCTGCGCGCTTTCCGGAGCAAAATAAAAAATTTCAAAATTTTTTTTGGGGCTAACCTATTTTTAGACCTCGTAGATCAGTTCTAGACACTCGCCATCACAGTGATTTTCCACCTCTCGGTTCGCTTTTCAGGGTGCCATATCATCATACATTGCTTGTTGTGTCGCATCGTGACATCGTTGGTGATCTAGGCTCGCGTCTCTAGCACGGTCTAGCCTAGGACCAGCACAGTACCGTCGTTGACATTCTTTGAACTTTTGCATTGCTGTTTTGATAATTGCTAACCCCTTTGTTAAGACTTCCCAGAGCTCCACAGATATTCTCCACGTGCGGTGTCTCGACCCCCGTTAATCGCTCGGTTCAATCTCTGGACCCACTGATCCTCGCGGTTACACATCACCTTTTTCCTGCTGTTTGGTAAGAACTTGTAAGAGCTTCATATATTGCTTGACGGATTACACGTGACTTCCACCATATTTCCGTAGTATATACCAGTGCTTTTTAAAGGACTAACCATGACAGATACTTCGCGGAACCCTGCCACAATGACGAACGAAGAACTACATGCCCACTTCTCCAAGCTATTGGTTAGTCGCGCTGAAGACGTGGATGCACGCCTAGGGGAGTTTGACACCAAGCTCACAAACGCCGTGGACAAGATCGATGGACTCGAGAAATCCTTCAACGCCAAGCTTGACGCTCGGTTCAAGGAGATTTTGAACAGATTGCCCGCACCCGCACCCGCACCTGGCGCACGGCGCATTCCGATCACGGGTCGGACTACTGGTTCGGCTGCCACCGCACCCCAGGCGGCTACTGCTACAGCTGACACACCTCAGACTTCCGCCGCGGCTGCTGCGGCGAAATTGGGGACAGACGACGGGTACTACTACGACCCCGACGACGACGATCTGTTTGACGAGGAGGTTGAGAAACCTCCACAGGTACCTGCTTGCCGTCCCCGACATTACTTCCACAACGCTCGACCACCGGTACGCGATGATGATCATGTTGCAAAGCTTAAATTAAATATTCCTTCTTTTGAGGGTAAATATAATACTGATGCATATCTTACATGGGAGATGGAAGTAGAACAACGTTTTGCATGCTTAAAATATCCTGAGAATATGCGTGTTAGTGCTGCTACATGTGAATTTACTAAATTTGCTTCCCTTTGGTGGTCTGAGTATTGTCGTTTAAATCCTACTACTATTCCTAGTACTTGGGCTGCTTTAAAAACTGCTATGCGTGTTTGTTTTGTACCTCCCACTTATCAACGTGATTTACTAAAGAATCTGACACGTTTAGAGCAAGGGAAAAATTCTGTAGAAGAGTATTATCAGGAATTGCAAACGGGGATGGTTCGGTGTGGTCTTGTTGAATCTACTGAACAAATGCTTGCACGTTTCTTTGGTGGATTAAACAAGGACATTCAGCACATCTTAGATTATAAGGAATATAATTCTATCACTCGTTTGTTTCATCTTGCTTGCAAAGCTGAACGTGAAGTGTAGGATCGCCAAACACCATGGAGGAGGACTAATAATTCTGCAGGTCGCACATCAACTTGGACATCCCGACAATCAGCACCTCCTTCTCGTGATTCGCCACCAGCTACTACCACATCCAAGGCCACCACAAGATTTCCAGCTGCTCCTCCATCATCATCCAATGCTCCTGCTCGTAGTGCATCTTCTATGGCTTCCACGGGTAAGACAAAGGATATACAATGCCGCAAGTGCTGGGGTTTTGGTCATATTGAGAGACAATGCACAACACAACGTGTGATGATGGTGCGGGATGATGGTCAATACGATTCAACGAGTGACTTTGATGAAGATACATTATCCCTTATTTCTGCTCGAGATGGAGACAATTCTGATGCTGATGAAGAGGTAATGGGAGCTGAAGATGCTGATCAATACAAGAGCTTGATTACACAACGTGTGTTGAGTGTGCAATTGAGCAAATCTGAGCAAGATCAACGCCACAACCTGTTCCAAACACGTGGTGTTGTCAAGGAAAGAGCTATACAGATCATCATTGATGGAGGGAGTTGTAACAATCTGGCTAGTGTTGACATGGTAGAGAAGCTTGCACTTCCAACAAGACAATGCACACATTCATATTACATCCAATGGTTTGAGAGTTCTCGCAAGATAAAGGTCACAAGAACGGTACGCGTGCATTTTACTATTGGTACATATTCTAATTTTGTTGATTGTGATGTTGTTCCTATGCAAGCTTGTTCTTTGTTACTTGGTAGACCATGGCAATTTGATAGACAATCTGTTCATAATGGCAAAACTAATCACTATTCTCTTATGCATGATGGAAAGAAAATTGGTCTAAAACCTATGACTCCCGAACAAATTTTAAAAGATGATCTTGCTAGAGCTAGTAGAGCTAAAACTGAGGAGAAAAATAAAAGTGAGAATCAGATTGTTGCTGCAGATTTTGTACCACCAAAGAACACTAAATCTGATTCTACCCATGCTACTGAAATTCGTTTGAAGAGTCCATGTATGCTTGCAAATAAAATTGATATTGCTGAACTAGATGTAAACAATACTCAATGTTATGCAATTGTCTGCAAAGAGGTTTTGTTTTCATTTGAGGATATGCCTCCTTCTTTGCCACCCGCTATTGCTAACCTTTTGCAGGAATATGAGGACGTCTTTCCCGCTGAGCTGCCACCAGGACTACCTCCTATTAGAGGAATTGAGAACCAAATTAATCTAATTCCTGGTGCTACGTTGCCCAACCGCGTGCCATATAGAACCAATCCAGAGGAGACAAAGGAGATACAACGCAGAATTCAGGAACTACTCGACAGAGATCATATTCGTGAGTCCCTTAGCCTCCGTGCTATTCCTATTATTTTGGTACCTAAGAAAGATGGTTCTTCGCGCATGTGTACTTATTGTAGAGCTATCAATAATATTACTATTCGATATCGTCATCCTATTCCATGTTTAGATGACATGCTTGATGAATTGAGTGGCTCTACCATGTTTTCTAAAGTTGATTTGCGTAGTGGTTACCACCAGATTCGTATGAAATTAGGAGATGAATGGAAAACAGCATTTAAAACTAAGTTCGGTTTATATGAGTGGTTAGTAATGCTGTTTGGTTTAACTAATGCACCTAGCACTTTCATGAGATTAATGAACGAAGTCTTACGTTCTTTCATTGGACGTTTTGTGGTAGTCTACTTTGATGATATTCTGATTTATAGAAAATCTTTAGAGGATCATTTGGACCATTTACGTGTTGTTTTCAATGCTTTACGTGATGCACGTTTGTTTGGTAACCTTGAGAAGTGCACCTTTTGCACCAATCGAGTTGCGTTTCTTGGCTATGTTGTTACATCACAGGGTATTGAAGTGGATCCAGCCAAGATTGAAGCTATTGAGAATTGGCCGCAGCCCAAGACGGTCACACAGGTGAGGAGTTTTCTTGGCCTCGCTGGTTTTTATAGGCGCTTTGTCAAAGACTTTGGATCAATTGCCGCGCCGCTGAATGAGCTTACCAAGAAGGATGTGCCCTTTGTTTGGGGCGATGCACAACAACAGGCCTTCGTCAGATTGAAAGATAAGGTAACACATGCTCCCTTACTCCAACTTCCTGATTTTACTAAGACTTTTGAGCTTGAATGTGATGCTAGTGGAATTGGTTTGGGAGGGGTGTTATTACAAGAGGGAAAACTTGTTGCATATTTTAGTGAGAAATTGAGTGGGGCTAGTCTGAACTATTCTACTTATGATAAAGAATTATATGAATTGGTTCGGACATTAGAAACTTGGCAACATTATCTATGGACTAAAGAATTTGTTATACATTCTGATCATGAATATTTGAAGCATATTCGTAGTCAAGCTAAGTTGAATCGTCGTCATGCAAAGTGGGTTGAATTTATTGAGTCTTTTCCTTATGTTATCAAACACAAAAAGGGTAAAGATAATATTATTGTTGATGCTTTGTCGCGCCGTTATGCTTTGTTATCTCAACATGACTTCAAAATATTTGGATTGGAAACTATTAAGGAACAATATGTGCATGATGCTGAATTTAAAGATGTGTTGCAGAATTGTAGAGATGGTAGAACATGGAACAAGTTCGTCTTCAATGATGGATTTGTGTTCCGTGCTAACAAACTATGCATTCCAGATAGTTCTGTTCGTCTTTTGTTGTTACAGGAGGCGCATGGAGGAGGATTGATGGGACACTTTGGTGTCAAGAAGACGGAGGATGTTCTTGCTGCACACTTCTTTTGGCCACGTATGCGTCGAGATGTTGAGAGATTTGTGGCACGCTGCACTACTTGTCAAAAAGCTAAGTCTCGCCTTAATCCACATGGTTTATATATGCCTCTTCTTGTTCCTAGTGTTCCTTGGGAGGATATTTCTATGGACTTTGTTTTGGGATTGCCACGAACACAGAAGGGGAGGGATAGTATTTTTGTTGTTGTGGATCGGTTTTCTAAGATGGCACACTTTATTCCTTGTCATAAAACGGATGATGCTGCGCATATTGCTGATTTGTTCTTTCGTGAAATTGTTCGTTTGCATGGTGTGCCAAATACTATTCTCTCTGATCGTGATACTAAATTTCTTAGCCACTTTTGGAGATGTCTATGGGCTAAGTTGGGGACTAAATTGCTGTTTAGTACTACATGTCATCCCCAAACTGTTGGACAAACTAAAGTAGTAAATAGAACTTTGTCTACTATGTTGCGGGTTGTTTTAAAGAAGAACTTAAAATTGTGGGAAGAGTGTTTACCTCATATAGAATTTTCTTATAATCGTTCGCTGCATTCTACCACAAAGATGTGCCCGTTTGAGATCGTGTATGGTTTTTTTCCTCGTGCACCTATTGATTTATTGCCTTTACCTACTTCGGTGCAAAATAATTTGGATGCTACACAACACGCTGAAATGATATTAAACTTACATAAGACTACTAAAGATAACATTGAACACATGAATGCTAACTATAAACTTGCTGGGGATAAAGGGAGAAAGCATGTTGTGTTTGATGTTGGAGATCTTGTTTGGTTAGATTTGCGTAAGGATCGCTTTCCTGATTTACGCAAGTCTAAGTTAATGCCGCGTGCTGCTGGTCCCTTTAAGGTGTTAGAGAAAATAAATGATAATGCATATAAACTTGAGTTGCCTGCAGACTTTGGTACGGTTAGTCCTACGTTTCACATTGCAGATTTGAAGCCTTACTTTGGTGAGGAAGATGAGATTGCGTCGAGGATGACTTAAATTCAAGAAGGGGAGCATGATGTGGACATCCCTTCTATTGATACAACCGTTGTACCTACAGCTACACACATACAAGGACCCATCACAAGATCTCATGCCAAACAGCTTAACTATCAGGTACTTTCGTTTCTTGGAACTATTCCTCACATACATGAGAATATGATGCTGCCTAAATCAGATGTATTTCTTACTCTTAGGAATGATGGACCAAGCATGGATGAGAGGGACAAGCATTGGAGCATGGCCATGCATGGAGATGGCAGCAAGCATGTGATGATCCAAGAGAAGGCCACGAATGGAGATTTCAGAACTTTGAGGCCACCATAATGAAGAAAGAAGGCGTGGACGAAATATTCAAGATTAATACTTCACGAATTCGTCCATAGCTTAATATGGTGCTGCGACACCTTTATTTTGGGCCAGGCCCATGTAATTTTCGCAGGATTTTAAATAGCCACTTTTTAGAGTCCGTATTTGAGGGGAAATGGACTTCTAGGGTTGGATTCGGCCACCACTTCCATGGCTGGTCGAAACCCCACCTTTTTCTCCTTAAATTCTCCCCATAGCCATCACCCTAGACTCGGATTTTGTTTATACATTAAGTTAGCCATCGTAGCAACTTCGCCAAGGCTCCAGCGTCGCAGAGGCCTCTTGTACTTCGCACCTATTCAGGATCCCACCTTTTCAATAAAGCTTTCCTCTTAATCCGCAATATCTTGATTGCAATATTAGTTCTTACTTGTTCTCGATTTCAGGTAGGAATTAAGACCCTCGCTGGTCAGGCTGATCGTGTTCCCGCAGGATCAGTAACCTCCAGGAGATTGGCCTAGCGATTGCATTGGCGCTCGTGATCGCACGTGTAGTCGGATCGTCAAGCCCGAACTCCACCAAATCGACTATCACCATCTCATCGAAAGATCGGACACCTTTGCCCTATCAGTCGGAGTGGAATAATTTTTTCTACAAGTTGCATATTAAAGAACTGGAAGCTTTCAATCAATCGCTCCGTCTCAAGCTGGCCCATGAAGAGAAGATACCAAGTGCCATGGCGCCACAGTGATTTACAATAATCGTGAGGGATTCTTTGATCTCGCCTGGCTGGATTCCAAGCATGGGGAGATCTTTAAGACGTTGTAACCTATCTTATAAGTTTTCATTACTATTCTAGTTTTGCATTAGTTCGAGCTTATAAATAAAGTTTGCATCATTAGAATTCCCTTCAGGAATAGTCGATCCCTTTCATGAAATTCCGAGTTTATTATAATATATGGAGCATTATTGAGTTTGAGTTTGTCTTATTGGATATATGAATGGCTTGAGTATAATTTTACTTGCACTTGATGATAGCAATAGGAGTCTTCCATATCATTGGTATTAACGGAACATATGAAGATAATTTCATAAATATGTTGTAGGTCAATGGTTTGATTTACAAAAAGGAGAAATTATCTAATTAGTTAAGTTGAAAAAGAAAAACCTTGAACAAAGGAGGAATCAAAAGTGCTATCAAATAGAGTGAGAACAAGTTGAGGTAGAATATTCAAGTTATAAAGATGCTTCATATATATTTGGAATTTGGTAATTGAGACCGTTAAACTTTGAATTCCTACATGAAGTGGAATGTATGGCTAGCTCCTTTGCACAACACTTAAACAAAAGTGTGAGCACATATATATATATATATATATATATATATAAACAAATAAGAAAAGAAAGAAAAAGAAAAAGAGCGAATGTGCAAAGAGCAAATAGGCATATACCACTATATTGTAGTAAGACAAAGAGACGTTTGAGATTTTGAATCCCAAGTGAATATGTTAATCCTAAAACACTTGGAATTACCTCGCTACTCATTCGGTTTGAACCGAATACTTTTACACCATGTCGAGAGTAATCTTTTGTGAATTGTTAATTGCTAAGGTGTGGAAGCCTGCTAATATTATTCGGATGGTTCGAGTAAGGTATTATTCATGAACTTATTAGTTGTATCCTATATGATAAACACATGTTGCAACTGCCTCATTTATTTTATCGACTCAGCTTCATGAATATGAGGATCACATCCATTAAGCTAAACTTGCTCGGGACGAGCAATAGTCTAAGCTTGGGGAAGTTGATGAGTGCATATTGGCATCATGTTTTATATTATTATTAATGCATTATAGTGGTAGGATCTTGGTATTTTACGGTGTTCCCGTGCACCTTTTATGTTTATTTTCACCAAGATCAAGTCAGATGATGGATACGATGGACACAATTTTTGGACCAGTTATATAGGAGTGAAAAGGAGCCAAAAACAATGTAAATTTATTATTTGGGAAATATTAATAACACCAGAAGAAAACCCGAAGCAATTGGAGGATACGGAAGGTTTAACGACCAACTATAACGGTGGGAATACTTTTTTCAGCCATATAGTTCCCAGCGTATAGTTGGCGCCGACATCGCCTCCTCAAATAGTTTCACCCCGTGAAACTAGATCGGAGAGACGACATACAGAAAACCCATAAATCGCCAAAACCTCACCTCCGGAAGGCATCTGGAGGGGGAACTCATCCACTAGGGATCCATCTTCGCCCTACGTAGATCCAGGAGGCTAAGGCATCAATCTTCATCTCAACCATTGCATCACCACCATCTCCATCCATCCCATCTACATCTTGTCTAGATCTTATTGTAATTTCTGTACTCATTGTGGATTTATACAAGTACTATTCATCTATGATAGATTCCATTGTCTTTGCCATGATGTTGATTGCCTCCATGTCTAAGTAGATCATTAGTTCTTGTGGAGATGTAGAAACCTGTAAGGTTCCCAACCTTTAATAAGGTAGAGACCCCTGTGTTTACAATGCTAGTCCCTGGATCAATAGCTAGCATCCACAGTTAAGATGTAATATCAAGAAATAAAGGTCATAATACAACTTTATAACCAGGAATAAAGTAATTTATTACATCTTACATAGCTCATTTGGCTATCTCATTACAATGCAGCAGAATATAACAATAGCATGGGGTCCTTCATCTTCAAAGTGTCACAGGAAGACATGTTGGTTGTAGACTTGTAATCCTAATCATTAAACTTCACTAATATCAATCAAACCTACAACATAACAAGTTACAGCCACAAAGGTTCAATACATTTGAATTTTATTGGCAAGTGATACTATGGTAGTATAGTGGAGTCTATCATATATATGCATTTGGCTAAGTGGAGCTTAGGCTTGCTTTGCTCAAAATAGATTTTCCTTATCATTTGAAAAATACTAAGTTTTTGCTTGTCAAAAATCTCCCAAGGAACCACCAATAGAAATTGGTGAACCTTAAACCCTTGTTCAACCACAAGTTTTTAACTTAGAAATTTGGATGATGAGATTCTTGATAGCTTCCATGTCTTGATGCTCAAATTGTCCTTTGCCAGGGACATGGCTAAGTACTTAGATTTTTCACTCTGCAGAGGTGGTGCACTTTCCCCACAAGACTTGGTTTCACCAAGACAAGATCTTTCAGAAGCCTTCCCTTAGACCAGAATGGACGCGTTCCAACCTATCATTCCCCTACCACCAACTATCCATTTGGCTAAGTTCTTGCAACCTATATGATCTAGGCAGAGCCCATAATGCCATGTGGTTGCACTTGAAGCTTCTCAACATTTGACATCTCAAATCTCTTTGTTCCTGGGTGGCCATCCACAAGTGATATACACAACGTAAACCATAGAAATGGGCCTTGTGAACCACTCAACACAAACAATTCCTTCCATTCCACCCAGGTGATTCATTCACTTAGTTGTTTTATTAAACAAAACACAAGTCCTCAGACTTAGAAATTTTTCCATAGTATGAATATATATTCCACCCTTGTTTTCTATTAGCTAAGCAAAGCATGATAGTACTAGGAATCTTAAATTAGGAGAATTTTACTAGGGTTTCATCTACTAGGATTTCCCATAGCATGGTTTATACTTAGCAAAATTGTATGCAAGTCCTACTTAGAAATATCACTAATGCATAGTGAAAATAATGGGACAAAAGTATGAAGCATCACTTGCCTTTTTGGTAGGGAGTATAAGTTCACTCCTTGATCTTTGCAATGTTCACTCACTTCAAATCACTACAATTCAATCAAGCCAACAATATTTCAATCTACCATTCAAGCAATTCATCATATAAAATGATAAAATCAAAGTAATGCATGCAAGCATGCAATAGGTTGTTTTATTTGTAAAAGTGGTTTCTAGTAGGTTGTAAACATTTGGAAACACCTATTGGTCATTTTATAAAGTGGCAAAGTCATTTGCAATAGGTTTTACTTTATAAACCCTTTTTAAAACAAGGTATCATTTTATGTGGTGTAAAAATGTTTTCAATAAGGCATTAATCTATAGGGTTCACAAATTATGTTTTCAAACCATGAAATCTTGTGTTTAGGGTCAGAGAGTTTATTTCCAAAACATTTCTCAAAGGTTTTCTTCCAAAACCATTTTTAATAATTAAACCATATTTTTATTTGACTAGAATTGGTTTAAATCCAAGATTCATTCTTTTGTTTCACCAAATACATTTTGAAACCACAATTTGTTTCCTAGGGTCAGTAGGTTCAAAACAAACCATTTGCCAAATATTTTATCCCAAAAATCATTTTAGAATATTTTTTATAACCTAAACAAGCATACATAAGTTTCTGCAAAAACAAACATTTTACCAGAAGCTTTTTACTAAAAAAAGTGCGTGGTTGGCTAGGGCTTGTTTTTCTGAATAAATTGATATAAAGTTTGCAAAATTTGGACGTGTAGATTTAAAGTTATGGAATATACAATATCACATATCTAATAGATTCAAATCTGTTTTTAAAACCAGAGTCTGGCCACGTGTCTTGTTATTACTCGTCCATACCGTTTCGTCTGGATCACGCTCTCTGGTGTGTTGTATTTAAGTTAGATCGAGCGGTGCAGATCAAGCATAACGGTTCAGGTTTAAGTGATCTATCGCGTCCCTACGATCTTCATCTAACGGCTATCAACACAGCGACCAAGAACTGGCGGTGCCGAGCGACGGTGAGCGGCGGCGATGCTCGGCTAGCGGCGGAGCTGGCGCTAGAGGAAGCAAGGAAGAGTAGGGAGATGATGACCAGGCTCAGGAGAACACGGCGAAGCTCAAGGTACTCGCGGTTGGTCAAGGGGCTGGGGTTTCAGGAATTCCTCGTCGGAGTTGCGCCTGACGATGGCCACGCTCTGTCGTCGTCGAGGGCGGCGCTACTGGTCACGAAGAAACAAACGGAGGACACGGTTAGCTTCGTACGCAAGTCGCGGACACGCGTATATCAAAAGGAGGGCAAGGGGGGTCTGGTCTCACGGGTAGGGTCCGTCGGAACGGAGGCAGACGGTGGCGCTGCACTGGCGGTGATGTTGTCGAGCTTGCAGAGCACGCGCGGGTGAGCTGACGATTCGGAGAGGTGCGCCTGGGTCTGGGGAACGTGCTTGTGTGCTCGGGGAGGCAAGGGGCGGCGAGGGGCTGCCGGAATCGATGCCGGAGCTCGTCGGGGCAGTGGAGCTTCGTAGAGGAATTAGGGTGGCCTGGGGGCGCGCTAAGGTGAGGAACTGAGGGGGAAACATAGGGGAAATGCTGGCGATTAAGAGAGAAAGGTCTGGGGGCTTTTAATGGTGCGGTTAATGCGAATTAAATCGAGTTTTACTCGCCTGCAACGGCCGGCGAGGTGAGGGGCGGGGTCTTCATGCGGGTGAAGACGATGACTGGGAGGGGTGGGGTCGTTTGGCAGCGAGAGAGAAAGTGAGGGAACGGGGTCCACCTGTCAGCGTCCTTGCGGGTTTATAAGTGAGTGCGAACCGTTTTTCCGCGGTTGAGGGAAGATGGGCTGGACTGGGCTTAGTGGGCTAGGCTAGTTGGGCTGGGTCCTTTTCTTATTTTTTTTCTGTTTTGTTTGTTTTTATTTTTCTCTTTTGATTTTGAATAAGAAATTCAAACCCTCATTTGATTTCAAACCTTTGTCAAAGTTTGTGTAGGTTTATGTACTGATTAATAAAACATTCTGATGTTAATTTTTGGAATTTATTTTATTCTTTTTGGGGTCTTTTTAAATAATAAAAAGGGCCCTTGTTTTAAATAAAAATAGGATTTAATAATGTTTTTAATTTCCATTTGACTTCTAAATTCTTCCAAAACCTTTCAGTAAGTTTTGTTTACTTAAAAGGGTGTCAAATAATTCATCTTGAATTATTTGGTAAAGTTTTTAATAAGATTTATTAATCATTTAAAATTTGGGTTTGTCTTTAATCCAAAAGGATTTGGTCTAAGCCATTTTATTTTAGTTTGGAAATTCTTTATCCTTTTATTTTATTTGGATTTGGATTATAATCATTCCATTTGCTTAATGGATTAGGGCAAGATTTAGTTTGGATCTTTGAATATTCTTTATTTAATAATTCTTTCTTTTCTTATAAAATCCATATCTTTTTATTTAGAGAACCAAACTTGGTGATTCCAATTTGTGAAATCTCATTTTATCTTTGTTTATCCTTTTAAATTCCTTTAGGATCAATTGCTCACCATTTGGTATGATTTTTTTTGGTAAGGGCTTTATTAGCTTTGGAAATTCAATTTTCCTTAACTTATTAGATTCATAAGATTTTATTTATGGTTCCAAGTTAAGTGAAACCAATTTATATGGCTTTATAATATTTCTATTTGTCTTTCTTGATCATTTGTGAATATTTGTTGATCAATTTTTATATGGATCAAATCCATAGACTTGGAGATAACTTTGGAAATGATTTTTATTCCATTAGGGTAATAGGATTTGGATTTATTTTCCAAGTGTTTCAATTTTCCAGATACATTCATTGAGGAATGCATTTCCCTTGATTTGGATTTTTGTTGGATTCAAACTTTTACCAAAGTTTGTTCAAGATGGGATTTTAAGTTTCCCTTTAAAAACAAAAGTTTCTTTTTACCCTGTTTTTCAATAAAAAATTTATTTTGTTTATTTATTTTTCACATTACAAGATTTGGAAAATCTTGGGATGTGACAGGCTACCACCCTTAAAATAAATCTCGTCCCGAGATTTGGGGAGGATAGGGGTTACAAGTTGGCTCAAAAGCATCTAGGTTACTACCACCCTTGAAAATTTTCCAAACTAGATTACATCTTGGCTTGCTTGGGGTCTTGTTGAAATCTCTCTTGGCAAACATCTGCATAATGTCCTTTGTTTCCACATTTGAAACATGTGACAAGGCTGATATCCTTCATAGGCTTGTTTATCTTGTGCTTCATCTTTTCTGGACAATTGCTTGCATAATGTCCTTGAATACCACAATTGTAACATGTGATGAGGTTGAGTTCTTCACGTATCTTCTGTGGGCAAGTTGCTACATAATGGCCTATCTCTTTGCAGTTGTTGCACCACACTTGGCTAATCTCCTTATACTTTTGCTTCTCTGGACATTCACTGGCATAGTGTCCCATTTCTTTGCAATGACCACATTGCACATGGCTTTTGTCCTTCTTTTTCTTGGGTTTCTCCAAAGCTAGGAGTGCTTCTAGTTCATGTTCTTCATATGTTATCTCATAGGTAGGAATGTCTACTGGATTCCTTGACCTTATATTACTCCTTGGATAATTCATATGTCTCCTCTTGGGTCCTTTAAATTGAGTCATGTTGTTGGGAGGTACAAGCTGAGATTTTCCTTTGTCTTCATCCTTCTTGGTAGACTTGGCTCTCTCATGGTAGTCTGCAATTAGTTGTTACACTCCACCTTGTTTCCTTTGTTCAACTATGGAATAAATGGGGCATTGGATAGGGACATGATTGTTTCCTTCACATAGGTAACAAGTAGCTTGGGATGTGGGGCATTGGTCAATTGGATGTTTCTCTTCACAGTTGGGGCATTGATCTTTATGCTCCTTGGAAGTGTGATCCTTGTCTCCACAAATATTGCAAGCTTGGGTTCCTTCTAGAATAACATCTTTGTCATCCTTGTTGTCATTAGCTCCTTGGGAAGAGCTTTCTCCCATGTTGGTCATTTGAGTAGCCATCCCTTGCAACAATTGGGATTGAAGTTTCAAAATCCTTTGTATGGCTGGGTCTAATCTATGGTTGTTGGCTAAAAGCTGAGTTGTCACTTGGCTCAACTGGGTTTGGTTTGCTAGTAGTTGTTCTCTCATGTTGTTCTCTTGGTTGTTGTTGTCATCCTTGATGTTGGAGTCTCTTGGGAAAGTCATCTGTTTGGGTTGGATTGGGATTAGAATAGGCAAAATATTTCTAAGGGAATAATTCTAATCACACACATCACAATTCACACAAGCAATGTGCAAGCAATCACAAACAGACATTCCACTCAACAACAAGTTTCAAGCATATTTTTAGGCAACCAAAAATATTTTTGTTACACCACATAAGTTGGTGGGTTTGACTTAAACTAAATATGGAGGTCCATCTATATGGCTCACTTGAAATCTTTCCATCCTTCTTAGTTGATTCTTCATGAACAAGATCATGGTTTCCTTGGAAAAATCCTTGGTCACAAAAACTTCAAAGGTTATGATGATCCCCTAGTTGTGTCTCCTTAGTCTTCATGTCTTGAGCAACATTTCTTGTCTCATTTGTAGTTCTTAGTATTATCTAAGGTTGAAGTCCTTGATCATAATGTTGAAGATGTTGGAGTCATTAGAGTTAAAGATGTTGAAGTCATTAGAGTTGATGAAGTCCTTTTCACATGGTGAAGTCTTTGGCCATGGGGTAGGTTTTTTCCATCAAGTTTAAGATAGAAGAGATGTAGAATCAAAACCAAAATGGTTGAGGAAAGAGTTTACAAGATTGTTTGTAAATAAGTTTTGGAACAAATACAACTCCTATTTTTCTAAGGGGTTTTGTCCAATCCTAGGTTTACAAATCCTACAGGCAACACAATGCTCTGATACCATTTGTAAGGTTCCCAACCTTTAATAAGGTAGAGACCCCTGTGTTTACAATGCTAGTCCCTTGTCACATCCCAAAATTCTCCTAATTTTGGAATGTGAAATAAATAAATAAGATTGATTGATTGTTTGACTATGTTGAAAATTCTCAAAGAGAAGAAACTTTTTGAATAGAAAATCCTCTCAACCTTGAATTCAAAATTTTATATTCTTTTGTTATGACCTAAGTAGCCATATAGGCAAAAGGGCATGGATTGATTATGGATTGTAGAATTGGTGTGCAAGATTTCAAAATGAAAATCATGAAGCATTCATAAGCATTTCATTACATCCATGCAAAGTTCTCACAAACTGAATCCAAATCCTGGTATCTAAATCCTATAGTTGATTTGCCCAAATGTTCCTAAAGGAATTAAATTAACTTTATAAAACCCACTGTTGCTAAGACAACGATTATTGCTAAATTATAGCCTAAAAAGATCCAATTAATATTACAAAATTTTAGAAACAAAATTGAGCTCATTTGGAGCTAGTATGAAAAAGTTATGAAACAAATACAAACACATAAAGATATAAATAAAATGAAATATACAAGGATTTATAAACCCACTACTTCCAAACTAGTAAAAATATTACAAATTTGATCCTATAATAATCTATTCGATTTTAGAAAAATTTAGAAGTTTTTCCATATAAACTCATGGAGCCACAGCTGTACAAGTTTTTCCTCTCGAAATCCCGAATCTACATCTGGCCGAATCTTGTTTCGCTTTTTAACCCATCTAGACTTTGTCGTTTGCTTTCGGTCAAAACACGAAAGTTGTAGGGATCGTCGAAATCTTTCAATCCCGATAAACCTCGCCTCTTTTCATCCACCACAGCCGGAGAATTTCGTATCGCAATATTTCAGATCTTACGGTGTAAATTCAAGATGTACTCGCGCTCGTTTCTTCAAATCCAAATTCCTTTGGTGAGAAGGTAGGAATAATGATTCCCCGCAACTTTAATGTTCTGAGTTTTCCGATTTGACCTACGGATTTGTCTCTCTAACACAGATCTATTTCTTGTCTATTCTGAGCCAAAATCGGGTCAATCTCTTCTTCTAGCCACCGGATCCTATCCAGACGGTCGAGATCCAATCAAACCGGTGCGTGCCATGTCGTCATCCCGGTCATCTTCCTCATCAACGTCACGTCAACGTAAGGTCAACATCTAGTCCCAGTCAGCATGCAAAGTCAACCTGTCCAGTCAGCGGAATATTTCCTGGAATATTCCGTTCGGATTTAAAATTGCATATTATAGATCTAACTTGTAAAATTCATTAGAAATTCATACCACGTCCAAAAATTGCGTATAATATATCAAATTGAAGATAATTTCACGTAGAACCATCTTATCAGAATAGATCCAACTTTTACTGTACGTGGTTACTGCAGTAATTTAATTAGTTTTAATGGTCTTTTAGGTTAATAAATTCATAAGAAATTATTTGTAACTCCGAAAAATATGAATAATATATCAAATTGAAGCTACTGTAATGTACTTTAACAATATCTGGTTGGATATAGCCTTTGGAGATTATTTAACCCGTAGCAATTTAATTAGTTTTAATGGCTTTATAAATCATTAAATTCATAGTAAATTAATTGCTTGTCACAAAAATATAAATGATATACCGTTGGAAAGCTAGTTCCATGTAGATCATCAATATGAAATTAGTTCAGCATTTTACTATAAGGTTTTGCCGTGAAGATTTAAATAGTTTAATGGCCTATCTAGAGTAATAAATTCATAAGAAAATAAATACTATTCAGAAAATTACAAATAATATGTCCCTGAAATCACAATTCCGTGGAGATTACAGATATAATTTTAGTTTGATTTTTAGACAACAGAAACTATATGAATCATTTAAAACCATTAAACATTATTTAAATCATACAAAAAGATCTATAACTCCGATTAGGGTGAATCCAAGTGCTAAGGTTTTGTATTGACAATATCTATACAGAGAAATTGCATGACAAATTATTTGGTACTGTTAAAACAGAAATTCATACAGAAATATTTAAACCCATTGAAATAGTGTTTTAATCATAGGAAAATATCTATAACTCCTTTTTAGGTGATTCAAATTGCCACTGTCTCTAAATTGCATTATCTATCCAGTAGCATCTAGTTCACAATTTAATACGACATAAACATATTTAGTTCAATTAAAGTGGTATACACCATATTAAATCGATACAACTTTAGTAATAAAATCTTTAGTGCAATAAATGACTTTCCACATGCATCATGTAATCTAACTATGTTCAGAACACTAAATGCAACCATTGTGACTCATTAAATCGTCATGCATGCATCTGTTCATCATTGTTTTCTTGTAATGTTGCACTGTTGTATGTTTGCAATGTTTTGAATGGTGTTTGTTGTGTTTTCTCCAAACGTTAGATTGCGAGGAGTGCAACTACTGTGATTGCAACTACTATGATTGCAAGTATTGTGGTTATTACGAAAGAGGCCATTATAATTGTGAGGATTATCTAATCGACTACATCTACAACAAAGGAAAGTGGTGCTATCTTGGTCATAAATGTCCTACTGTTTTCTTATGCATTGTAGATGTTTTTGTAGAATTGCATATGTAGGAATTGATGTTTATATGCTATGCTATGTCCCATATTATTCCCTAGTATCCCTTGTTTATGAGCCATCGTATTGGTAGATTGCTTAGCTATGCTATTTAGACGAGGAAGGGAATCACATCATGAAAAGTTATATGTTTTGAAAGGATTATGTTTTGCTAAATGACAAACCAACATGTTTTAATGAACCACCTGGGCGGAATGGCATTGATTGGGTCATCGAGTGTGGATTTTGGTGGGGAATGCCGCCCAGGACACTGAGAAAGGATTGGTTTCTTTGTTTGGAAGCTTTCGTGTGCAACCATGTGCCAATAATGAAATGGGCGGTTGGTTGAACTCAGTAGGTTGTGGTAACTCAAACCCGCGTATCCAGAGATGTAGATAGTGTAGGTTGGACCGGTGCGCGTATGGATTGGGGAGCTACTTCCCGAACGGTTCCTTCTTGGACTTCTCCCTATCATCACCCAATATGAGAGTGCTGATACGAGCTGGGCTGGCCAAGTCACATGGGTAAAGTGTACTAACCCCTGCAGGGTGTATAAACTAATCGATTAGCCGTGTCCCCGGTTATGGACAATTTGAGCGACCTGATACTGATGCTATGATATTTCTCACTCATCCCAATTTCTTAATTACTAAAACTTGATGGATGAACATGGGTTTAGGAGCATACGAAAGCTGAACTGTCTTGTATCTACATGGGTTTATGCTGGTATTTCCTTAGAAGATTGTTTTTGAAGAAAGAAAAGTATTTTGAAAGTAGGGAAAAGTTATATTGCTTTATGCAAATAAGCCTGAACTCCACTTGGCCAAATAAGCATGTAGTTGATAGATCTGTTGTTAACCACTTTAGCCTACTTGCCATACATTCAATGTATTGACCATTCGTGGCTGCAACGTTTCATGTTGCAGGTTATATCGTATCTGAGTGATCGTTCATAGGTCGCGAGACTCCACTCAACAATTGTTCGCCTGTGGCACATTTGAAGGCTGGAGATCTACCTTGTATTCGTTTTCCGCTGTGTACTTGAATAAATAATGTAAATTCTGGATCATATTCGTTGTATTTATGATGCACAGTTATATTTGGTATCATTTTGTACTGTGTGTGCCAGTGAACCGATCCAGGGATTGTCACTATACACATGAACTCAGCCTTATCAGGCGAGGGTGTTACAAGATGGTATCAGAGCTGTGTGTTGACTATAGGATCGTGACCTTAGAAATGGATTAGCAATAGAAGACCTCTATTAGGAGAACTATCACATTTTATACTTACTAGAGTTCTTATATTCCTTATCTATCTTTTCTATAACCTCTTCTTGTTCAAAATTTGTAGTTGGCCATTCTTATGATACCTATATGAGAGTTAGCTAAGTAAAAGAACAAATAGTATGACCTAAATAAACATCTCATCAAGTTTGGTTAGGTCTGGACCACCACATTTTATCTCTTTAGGAGATCATCGCTATCGTGTTAGCATATTGTTCTTACCAACTTATGTGGTATGACAATATAGGTTGTTTGCTTGGTTGTATTGAGCTATTTTGTGTGATGCTTTGTTTAGGATCAGTTAGTTTTGAACTCTAATGTTTCTTAAATTGTGATGAGGTTTTTAAATTAGTTTAATGGTGTGAATTGATTGAAATTCGTGACTTTAGTGCTGCAGTTTTCTGCCGGACCTGCAGTACCGCACGATTTTTCATATTTTATTGGTAACACAGAAAAATCTAAAACAATAGGATCTGGAGCGTAATTACCTGTAGTACGTGCAAAAAAATTGGCTAAAATTCCTGACGAGTTTAAGGTGCCCAGAAAAATTCGTGAAACCTGCTGTACCGTTTTGACAGATTTTGTTTGTTGCTTATATGTTGCTCTATTTTGCTCTAGTATTGTTCCCAATGCTTTCAAACTATTTTGTGGTTATATACTACTTAGTTTAGACCTCTTTATTATTGTTATTCAAGTGCTTGCTTGTGTGTCGATTCCTTATGATTCTTTGCTTGTTTGTGACATTGATTGCTTCATATAGTTATGGGTAGGATTATTTTCTTAGTCGTTCTTTCCTATAGAATCTATTCTTCCCTATCTTGAACCCATGGAGATATAATGATGTGTTAAGCGGAAGATTTGACAACACAATACGTTTAGGAAAGATAATGCTTCACCTAATGAAAAAAAGGATGTAGAAGTATGAAGTGTTGAAATGATGTTATGTAGTAGATTACGCAACCTGAAAGTTGAAGTATCGATAGTTTAGTTTTAGTAGTAGCTTGTTGATTGAATACATGGGAGTATACATAGAGCATTAGTTCGTGCCCATGGAAACATTCTTCAAGGCAAGTGAGAATGCCCGAGTGATAGAAAAACGTGATTCACCTATCCTCATACAAGGTAATGATTTGGGTGCAGGATGGATTGATCACCATTCCTACTACTCTTATTATTCGCTCTTGTACTGCTGGCTTTGCGAATCTTGAGTGCCTTTCAGCCTTAGCAGAGAGCCGACGTTGAGCCTAAACCTTAGAATGGTAGATTGTTCCACCTCTATAAAAGCATTCATTGCTAAGCGTAGGAATATACGGTAAGGATGAATTTCAACCATTATTAATGGGCACCGTGAAGTAAACATCCCCTAATTGACCACCATGAGAGTTTTGCTAGTTTAAAAAGTACTTTTTCGGAAACTATCAATCATGATATTTAGAATGTGCTAGAGACATTGTGCCAATAAAAATCTAAAGGAGAACCAATCTGAGCTAAGCGAATCCTCGAGAAATGACCTAGTCAATTTTCTTTTAAGGGCGGTAGCATCCTAATGGATCCCGAACCTTTCTTTCTTTCTAGCCTTCCCAAATCTCGGGACAAGATTTCTTTTAAGGGTGGTAGTCTGTCACATCCCAAAATTCTCCTAATTTTGGAATGTGAAATAAATAAATAAGATTGATTGATTGTTTGACTATGTTGAAAATTCTCAAAGAGAAGAAACTTTTTGAATAGAAAATCCTCTCAACCTTGAATTCAAAATTTTATATTCTTTTGTTATGACCTAAGTAGCCATATAGGCAAAAGGGCATGGATTAATTATGGATTGTAGAATTGGTGTGCAAGATTTCAAAATGAAAATCATGAAGCATTCATAAGCATTTCATTACATCCATGCAAAGTTCTCACAAACTGAATCCAAATCCTGGTATCTAAATCCTATAGTTGATTTGCCCAAATGTTCCTAAAGGAATTAAATTAACTTTATAAAACCCACTGTTGCTAAGACAATGATTATTGCTAAATTATAGCCTAAAAAGATCCAATTAATATTACAAAATTTTAGAAACAAAATTGAGCTCATTTGGAGCTAGTATGAAAAAGTTATGAAACAAATACAAACACATAAAGATATAAATAAAATGAAATATACAAGGATTTATAAACCCACTACTTCCAAACTAGTAAAAATATTACAAATTTGATCCTATAATAATCTATTCGATTTTAGAAAAATTTAGAAACAAGAATCATGTCATTTGAAGTTCGTATGCAAAAGATATGAAAGAAACAAGTAAATAGAAAAAAAAAACGGGCGGGCCGCCGGCCCACCAGACCAGCCAGCGACCGGGAGCACCACGCGCGCACGTACAAGTCGGTTGCTCCAAAAAGCGTGCAAAAATCTGTTTTTCTATACCTATCTCTACTCAAACTCTTATAACTTTTTATCTACAACTCCGAATTGACTTCCGTTTGTTTCTACTTGTTCCTTACTCCAAGGCCTATCTCTACAACGTCTCAAACCTCCATATAAACTCATGGAGCCACAGCTGTACAAGTTTTTCCTCTCGAAATCCCGAATCTACATCTGGCTGAATCTTGTTTCGCTTTTTAACCCATCTAAACTTCGTCGTTTGCTTTCGGCCAAAACACGAAAGTTGTAGGGATCGTCGAAATCTTTCAATCCCGATAAACCTCACCTCTTTTCATCCACCACAGCCGAAGAATTTCGTATCGCAATATTTCAGATCTTACGGTGTAAATCCAAGATGTACTCGCGCTCGTTTCTTCAAACCCAAATTCCTTTGGTGAGAAGGTAGGAATAATGATTCCCCACAACTTTCATGTTCTGAGTTTTTCGATTTGACCTACGGATTTGTCTCTCTAACACAGATCTATTTCTTGTCTATTCTGAGCCAAAATCGGGTCAATCTCTTCTTCTAGCCACCGGATCCTATCCAGACGGTCGAGATCCAATCAAACCGGTGCGTGCCATGTCGTCATCCCGGTCATCTTCCTCATCAACGCCACGTCAACGTAAGATCAACATCTAGTCCCAGTCAGCATGCAAAGTCAACCTGTCCAGTCAGCGGAATATTCCCTGGAATATTCCGTTCGGATTTAAAATTGCATATTATAGATCTAACTTGTAAAATTCATTAGAAATTCATACCACGTCCAAAAATTGCGTATAATATATCAAATTGAAGATAATTTCACGTAGAATCATCTTATCAGAATAGATCCAACTTTTACTGTACGTGGTTACTGCAGTAATTTAATTAGTTTTAATGGTCTTTTAGGTTAATAAATTCATAAGAAATTATTTGTAACTCCAAAAAATATGAATAATATATCAAATTGAAGCTACTGTAATGTACTTTAACAATATCTGGTTGGATCTAGCCTTTGGAGATTATTTAACCCGTAGAAAGTTAATTAGTTTTAATGGCTTTATAAAACATTAAATTTATAGTAAATTAATTGCTTTTCACAAAAATATAAATCATATACCGTTGGAAAGCTGGTTCCATGTAGATCATCAATATGAAATTAGTTCAGCATTTTGCAGTAAGGTTTTGCCGTGAAGATTTAAATAGTTTAATGGCCTATCTAGAGTAATAAATTCATAAGAAAATAAATACTAGTCAGAAAATTACAAATAATATGTCCCTGAAATCACAATTCCGTGGAGATTACAGATATAATTTTAGTTTGATTTTTAGACAACAGAAACTATATGAATCATTTAAAACCATTAAACACTATTTAAATCATAAAAAAAGATCTATAACTCCGATTAGGGTGAATCCAAGTGCTAAGGTTTTGTATTGACAATATCTATACAGAGAAATTGCATGAAAAATTATTTGGTACTGTTAAAACAGAAATTCATAGAGAAATATTTAAACCCATTGAAATAGTGTTTTAATCATAGGAAAATATCTATAACTCCTTTTTAGGTGATTCAAATTGCCACTGTCTCTAAATTGCATTATCTATCCAGTAGCATCTAGTTCACAATTTAATACGACATAAACATATTTAGTTCAATTAAAGTGGTATACACCATATTAAATCGATACAACTTTAGTAATAAAATCTTTAGTGCAATAAATGACTTTCCACATGCATCATGTAATCTAACTATGTTCAGAACACTAAATGCAACCATTGTGACTCATTAAATCGTCATGCATGCATCTGTTCATCATTCTTTTCTTGTAATGTTGCACTGTTGTATGTTTGCAATGTTTTGAATGGTGTTTGTTGTGTTTTCTCCAAACGTTAGATTGCGAGGAGTGCAACTACTGTGATTGCAACTACTATGATTGCAAGTATTATGGTTATTACGAAAGAGGCCATTATAATTGTGAGGATTATCTAATCGACTACATCTACAACAAAGGCAAGTGGTGCTATCTTGGTCATAAATGTCCTACTGTTTTCCTATGCATTGTAGATGTTTTTATAGAATTGCATATGTAGGAATTGATGTTTATATGCTATGATATGTCCCATATTATTCCCTAGTATCCCTTGTTTATGAGCCATCGTATTGGTAGATTGCTTAGCTATGCTATTTAGACGAGGAAGGGAATCACATCATGAAAAGTTATATGTTTTGAAAGGATTATGTTTTGCTAAATGACAAACCAACATGTTTTAATGAACCACCTGGGCGGAATGGCATTGATTGGGTCATCGAGTGTGGATTTTGGTGGGGAATGCCGCCCAGGACACTGAGAAAGGATTGGTTTCTTTGTTTGGAAGCTTTCGTGTGCAACCATGTGCCAATAATGAAATGGGCGGTTGGTTGAACTCAGTAGGTTGTGGTAACTCAAACCCGCGTATCCAGAGATGTAGATAGTGTAGGTTGGACCGGTGCGCGTCGGGATTGGGGAGCTACTTCCCGAACGGTTCCTTCTTGGACTTCTCCCTATCATCACCCAATATGAGAGTGCTGATACGAGCTGGGCTGGCCAAGTCACATGGGTAAAGTGTACTAACCCCTGCAGGGTGTATAAACTAATCGATTAGCCGTGTCCCCGGTTATGGACAATTTGAGCGACCTGATACTGATGCTATGATATTTCTCACTCATCCCAATTTCTTAATTACTAAAACTTGATGGATGAACATGGGTTTAGGAGCATACGAAAGCTGAACTGTCTTGTATCTACATGGGTTTATGCTGGTATGTCCTTAGAAGATTGTTTTTGAAGAAAGAAAAGTATTTTGAAAGTAGGGAAAAGTTATATTGCTTTATGCAAATAAGCCTGAACTCCACTTGGCCAAATAAGCATGTAGTTGATAGATCTGTTGTTAACCACTTTAGCCTACTTGCCATACATTCAATGTATTGACCATTCGTGGCTGCAACGTTTCATGTTGCAGGTTATATCGTATCTGAGTGATCGTTCATAGGTCGCGAGACTCCACTCAACAATTGTTCGCCTGTGGCACATTTGAAGGCTGGAGATCTACCTTGTATTCGTTTTCCGCTGTGTACTTGAATAAATAATGTAAATTCTGGATCATATTCGTTGTATTTATGATGCACAGTTATATTTGGTATCATTTTGTACTGTGTGTGCCAGTGAACCGATCCAGGGATTGGCACTATACACATGAACTCAGCCTTATCAGGCGAGGGTGTTACATCCCTGGATCAATAGCTAGCATCCACAGTTAAGATGTAATATCAAGAAACAAAGGTGATAATACAACTTTATAACAAGGAATAAAGTAATTTATTACATCTTACATAGCTCATTTGGCTATCTCATTACAATGCAGCAGAATATAACAATAGCATGGGGTCCTTCATCTTCAAAGTGTCACAGGCAGACATGTTGGTTGTAGACTTGTAATCCTAATCATTAAACTTCACTAATATCAATCAAACCTGCAACATAACAAGTTACAGCCACAAAGGGTCAATACATTTGAATTGTATTGGCAAGTGATACTATGGTAGTATAGTGGAGTCTATCATCTATATGCATTTGGCTAAGTGGAGCTTAGGCTTGCTTTGCTCAAAATAGATTTTCCTTATCATTTGAAAAATACTAAGTTTTTGCTTGTCAAAAATCTCCCAAGGAACCACCAATAGAAATTGGTGAACCTTAAACCCTTGTTCAACCACAAGTTTTTAACTTAGAAATTTGGATGATGAGATTCTTGATAGCTTCCATGTCTTGATGCTCAAATTGTCCTTTGCCAGGGACATGGCTAAGTACTTAGATTTTTCACTCTGCAGAGGTGGTGCACTTTCCCCACAAGACTTGGTTTCACCAAGACAAGATCTTTCAGAAGCCTTCCCTTAGACCAGAATGGACGTGTTCCAACCTATCATTCCCCTACCACCAACTATCCATTTGGCTAAGTTCTTGCAACCTATATGATCTAGGCAGAGCCCATAATGCCATGTGGTTGCACTTGAAGCTTCTCAACATTTGACATCTCAAATCTCTTTGTTCCTGGGTGGCCATCCACAAGTGAGATATACAAGATAAACCATAGAAATGGGCCTTGTGAACCACTCAACACAAACCATTCCTTCCATTCCACCCAGGTGATTCATTCATGTCACATCCCAAAATTTTGCAAATTTTGAAATGTGAAAAAAAAAAACTTAAACAAAATGAAAAAAAATAAGTCTTGGAAATTTGAGGAAACAAAAACCTTTTGACTATTTAATATAACTCCTTCAAAACAAAAGTTAAATAAAACAATTTTGTTTGTGAAGTTGTATGCATGTTTTCAAAACCTCAAAATCATGAAGCATGCATGGTTGCATTTTCGAACTAAGAGGAATAACTTTCTTCTCAAAGTTGAAATGATCACTTAATAACATGAGACTTGGGATATATTCCATATTTAAAATATACAAAAGAATTCCTAAGTGAGCTAAAAAGATAAAGGGCAAAATTATAAAGTCATAGAAATTGGTTTGACAATAGCTCCGGATAAAAAGATTTGAAATTTATAAGGAAAAGAAAATAATTGAGAAAATCCAATAAAAAAAATCTAAATAGACGTATGTGCCATGCTCAGATTTTAATCGAACTATTCTATGTATAAAAAATATTTCCAATTTGGTTCTTATTATTTGGTTGCACAAAAATCCCTTTAGATTTTCATGGTACTCGAAACGATCCCGTTGCTAGATGCCCATTATATCATTTATTCTATAGCTTTTTCTTTTCCTTTTACTATATCTATGCACGTACGACCAACCTATTTGAGTCAACCCATGATATAGCTCATACACGCACCGGACAGAGTTTGATTGCTCCCAACAAGCAAAGTCATTGAAACGCTGCGCTGTTTTTTTTTCTGCTCGTACGCATATGAGGTAGACCAAAACGACAGCCTTTAGAAACTGCCCCGTCAGTTACCTGACATTTATTTTTTTACTTAATTCTGTCAATTAGAGTGCACTGATTTCCTTCAATATAGTCATGAACGACACATGCGTTTCTTTTTTTCATTTGGCACCACCATGCTAGCCATACTCTCACATATCTCTCCAATTTCCAAGAGCTCAGTCCGCATCTTATCCCCCACTCCACGCTCAATTTCTGGACCTCTAGAAGGCGGATCTCTTTGTCAAGGTTCCGGCGTCCGCCGCAACGCCATCGTCGATTCCGTCCGGTACAGAGGGACTAAGGCTATGTTTCTTCTTTCTTTCATCTTCTCTAGACTAATCGCATCAATTCTGATCATAAAATCATCTTATTGTTTAGCCTGCGACCCTACACGACGAACCCCGGAGTTCTTCTCTAGCTATACTTCATTGCCACGAGGAGCACCTGGAAGGATCCATCGTCTTGGATGCTACTCCAGTTACAACATCCACAACTTGACTGACTCTCGTTACGCATTATCGTTGCTACAACACTGTCCCTAACATCACCATCGACCAGCCGTGCCACTACAGGTACGATCGCGCTGTTGTTGAACCAAGTAATTGTACCATTATACTCTATGTAAACTACCGATCCTAGTAACCTAGTCAATTCCTTGCATGCGTTCGGTTCCTGCATGTTCTCTCACGATCTAAATGATTGATCGTTATCTAGTGTAGATGTATTATGACAGTGTTATTTAGTCAGTGTAGCATGTACTACTGTCTTCATGAGCTTCAGTCTCTCGTACATAGATGGAAATAGAGCTAAACCATGCTAGCAAGTTACACTAGGATCTAGATGCCTATTAATTCAATTATGGAATCGATATCTGCAAGTAGAAATCCATCACGTGTTCCTGACAGTTTATGTCTATATCAGTCAAACTTCTGAGCTTTATAACTTAAGTTTTCGTAATGTAAATTTAGCAAATTCAGTATCCTCGAATTGAAAATAATGAGTGGAATATAGTGCAATTTTTTTTTTGAAAATTTATATCCCTAGTAAAACAATGATTTGCACAGAAACTTTAATTGAATTTTTCTTTTACTATAAAAATGGTTATGTAATTTTTGAGTGATTCCTGGTGTATTTAATTGAAAATTGAACACTTTGACCAATGAGAGCAGAACCATAATTTATTTCATGTCGTACAATTTTCTTGTGAGTTGTGCCGTTTCTAGTGCTGCAAAATGATTTTTGAATGATCTTTTAATATGTTGCACATTTCTTCATGCGTATATCAAATAATAAGAAAGTAATTTTGGTGACCATGAAACAATTAGAGTATATTTGCACAATACTTTTGCATTCATACATGCATTTGTATTATTTTATGTATTGCTAGTGTGATCATTTTGAGTGCTTGTATTCTAGATTGTACGGAGTGTAGCGTTTCCTATTGCAAAGAGTGTGACTCTACCGCTGACTACTAAGGCAAGTGACACTATCATCTAAAGTCCTACTATTTTCATTATATTTAGTGGATTTTGAAAACATGCATGAAAATAATTTTATACTTATGCTATGCTAAATCCTAATAGGATTACCTATACATTACTTAGTGAAAACAATGTAGTTGTTACATGCTTAGCCATGCTATATTTTGAAAAGAGATACATGTTGAGATTTTTGTGAAATTGAGAAAAGGACTTGTGATTTTATATAATAAAACAAGGACTCAATGAACCACCTGGGTGGCCAAGGATAATTTGAGTATTGGAGAAGGTGGCAACAAAAGGAACCATGGCTATGGCAATCTCTTTGTGTTGTGCTCCAAAGGAAAACCACCCAGGAAACTTAGAGATTGAACATGTTTCTCGTACAGTGGCTTCCGTGTACAGCCACATGCTAAATGGGCTCTGGCTTAGTCAATTACATAGTGGAAGTCCCATGCATTGGCATCTTCAGGTTAACTAGATTTGTGTAAGGGAGTAACCCTACATTTGTGCCTGGTAGACAAGCTAGCATTTTGTATTGGGAGGACTCCTATGGAAAGACTTTGTCACATTCTCGATCTGCCGGTACTCCATTTTGGTGAGTACTTATCCAGCGGCCACTGGTGGCGTCAAGACGAGATTGTGTCATGTGGGTAAAGTGTACAACTTCTGCAGAAGATAATAAAATCTAAGTACTTAGCCGTGTCCCCGGTTATGGACAATACTGAGCAACTAAGGCCTGAAGCTATGGAAGATCTCGACACTCTAATTTCTAAAAGAAAACTTTTAAAACTTGATGCACTTGGGGTTACCAAGGTGCTCAAGAGATTTTGACAAGGACACTTGAGTTTTTACCAAGGAGTTCAAGAGATTTTTGAAAGGAGATTTGACAAAGGACCAAAAGCATTTTGAAAAGATAGGATAAAATATTGCTTTATTCAAATGAGCCTAAAACTCTACTTAGCCAAATTTGCATGTAATGATAGGATCCACTTATATTATACTTAGTAGTGAAACTTGCCAATACAATTCAAATGTATTGACCCTTGTGGCTGTAACTTGTAATGTTGCAGGTTTGATTGTTTTTAGTGAAGATTGTTTGATTAGGATTACAAAGTCTACAACCAACATCTGCCTGTGGCACTTTGAAGATGAAGGACCCCATGACTATAGTTATTCCGCTGCAATGTAATGTAATAGCCAAATGAGCTATGTAAGATGTAATAAAATTATGTTATTCCTGGTTATAAAGTTATATTATGACCTTTGTTTCTTGATATTACATCTTAACTGTGGATGCTAGCTATTGATCCAGGGACTAGCAATGTAAACACAGGGGGCTCTATCTTATTAAAGATTGGAACCTCTACAATTCACTTAGTTGTTTTATTAAACAAAACACAAGTCCTCAGACTTAGAAATTTTTCCATAGTATGAATATATATTCCACCCTTGTTTTCTATTAGCTAAGCTAAGCATGATAGTAGTAGGAATCTTAACTTAGGAGAATTTTACTAGGGTTTCATCTAATAGGATTTCCCATAGCATGGTTTATACTTAGCAAAATTCTATGCAAGTCCTACTTAGAAATATCACTAATGCATAGTGAAAATAATGGGACAAAAGTATGAAGCATCACTTGCCTTTTCGGTAGGGAGTATAAGTTCACTCCTTGATCTTTGCAATGTTCACTCACTTCAAATCACTACAATTCAATCAAGCAAACAATATTTCAATCTACCATTCAAGCAATTCATCACATAAAATGATAAAATCAAAGTAATGCATGCAAGCATGCAATAGGTTGTTTTATTTGTAAAAGTGGTTTCTAGTAGGTTGTAAACATTTGGAAACACCTATTGGTCATTTTATAAAGTGGCAAAGTCATTTGCAATAGGTTTCACTTTATAAACCCTTTTTAAAACAAGGTATGATTTTATGTGGTGTAAAAATGTTTTCAATAAGGCATTAATCTATAGGGTTCACAAATTATGTATTCAAACCATAAAATCTTGTGTTTAGGGTCAGAGAGTTTATTTCCAAAAAATTTCCCAAAGGTTTTCTTCCAAAACCATTTTTAATAATTAAACCATATTTTTATTTGACTAGAATTGGTTTAAATCCAAGATTCATTCTTTTGTTTCACAAAATACATTTTTGAAACCACAATTTCTTTCCTAGGGTCAGTAGGTTAAAAACAAAACATTTGCCAAAGATTTTATCCCAAAAATCATTGTAGAATAATTTTTATAACCTAAACAAGCATACATAAGTTTCTGCAAAAACAAACATTTTACCAGAATATTTTTACTAAACAAAGTGCATGGTTGGCTAGGGCTTGTTTTGCTGAATCCATTGATATAAAGTTTGTAAAATTTGGACGTGTAGATTTAAAGTTATGGAATTTACAAAATCACATATCTAATAGATTTAAATCTGTTTTTAAAACCAGAGTCTGGCCACGTGTCTTGTTATTACTCGTCCATACCGTTTCGTCTGGATCACGCTCTCTGGTGTGTTGGATTTAAGTTAGATCGAGTGGTGCAGATCAAGCGTAACGGTTCAGGTTTAAGTGATCTATCGCGTCCCTACGTTCTTCATCTAACGGCTATCAACACAGCGGCCAAGAACTGGCGGTGCCGAGCAACGGTGAGCGGCGGCGATGCTCGGCTAGTGGCGGAGCTGGCGCTAGAGGAAGCAAGGAAGAGTAGGGACATGCTCACCAGTCTCAGGAGAACACGACGAAGCTCAAGGTACTCGCAGTTGGTCAAGGGGCACACTGGGCTTTCAGGAATTCCTCGTCGGAGTTGCGCCTGACGACGGCCACGCTCTATCGTCGTCGAGGGCGGCGCTACTGGTCACGAAGAAACAAACGGAGGACACGGTTCGCTTCGTACGCAAGTCGCGGACACGAGTGTATCAAAAGGAGGGCAAGGGGGGGGGTCTGGTCTCACCGGTAGGGTTTGTCGAAACGGAGGCAGACGGTGGTGCTGCACTGGCGGTGACGTTGTCGAGCTTGCAGAGCACGCGCGGGTGAGCTGACGATACGGAGAGGTGCGCCTGGGTCTGGGGAACGTGCATGTGTGCTCTAGGAGGCAAGGGGCGGTGAGGGGCTGCCGGAATCGATGCCGGAGCTCGTCGGGGCAGTGGAGCTTCATAGAGGAATTAGGGAGGCCTGGGGGCGCGCTAAGGTGAGGAACTGAGGGGGAAACGTAGGGGAAATGCTGGCGATTAAGAGAGCAAGGTCTGGGGCGTTTAATGGCGTGGTTAACGCGAATTAAATCGAGTTTTACTCGCCTGCAACGGCCGGCGAGGTGAGGGGCGGGGTCTTCGCGCGGGTGAAGACGATGACTGGGAGGGGTGGGGCCGTCTGGCAGCGAGAGAGAAAGTGAGGGAACGGGGTCCACCTGTCAGCGTCCTTGCGGGTTTATAAGTGAGTGCGAACCGTTTTTCCACGGGAGAGGGAAGATGGGATGGACTAGGCTTAGTGGGCTAGGCTAGTTGGGCTGGGTCCTTTTCTTATTTTTTTTCTGTTCTGTTTGTTTTTCTTTTTCTCTTTTGATTTTTCTGTTTTGATTTTGAATAAGCAATTCAAACCCTCATTTGATTTCAAACCTTTGTCAAAGTTTGTGTAGGTTTATGTACTGATTAATAAAACATTCTGATGTTAATTTTTGGAATTTATTTTATTCTTTTTGGGGTATTTTTAAATAATAAAAGGGCCCTTGTTTTAAATCAAAATAGGATTTAATAATGTTTTTAATTTCCATTTGACTTCTAAATTCTTCCAAAACCTTTCAGTAAGTTTTGTTTACTTAAAAGGGTGTCAAATAATTCATCTTGAATTATTTGGTAAAGTTTTTAATAAGATTTATTAATCATTTAAAATTTGGGTTTGTCTTTAATCCAAAAGGATTTGGTCTAAGACATTTTATTTTAGTTTGGAAATTCTTTATCCTTTTATTTTATTTGGATTTGGATTATAATCATTCCATTTGCTTAATGGATTAGGCCAAGATTTAGTTTGGATCATTGAATATTCTTTATTTAATAATTCTTTCTTTTCTTATAAAATCCATATCTTTTTATTTAGAGAACCAAACTTGGTGATTCCAATTTGTGAAATCTCATTTTATCTTTGTTTATCGTTTTAAATTCCTTTAGGATCAATTTCTCACCATTTGGTATGGTTTTTTTGGTAAGGGCTTTATTAGCTTTGGAAATTCAATTTTCCTTAACTTATTAGATTCATAAGATTTTATTTATGGTTCCAAGTTAAGTGAAACCAATTTATATGGCTTTATAATATTTCTATTTGTCTTTATTGATCATTTGTGAATATTTGTTGATCAATTTTTATATGGTTCAAATCCATAGACTTGGAGATAACTTTGGAAATGATTTTTATTCCATTAGGGTAATAGGATTTGGATTTATTTTCCAAGTGTTTAAATTTTCCAGATACATTCATTGAGGAATGCATTTCCCTTGATTTGGATTTTTGTTGGATTCAAACTTTTACCAAAGTTTGTTCAAGATGGGATTTTAGGTTCCCTTTAAAAACAAAAGTTTCTTTTTACCCTGTTTTTCAACAAAAATTTTATTTTGTTTATTTATTTTTCACATTACAAGATTTGGAAAATCTTGGGATGTGACAAAACCCTATCATGAGATTGAAATAAGATAAAGTTTATTATGATATTCACCGCTGTGACCATGTGTTAGATTGTATTCATCTTGATGTTGGGAGAAACCAACCTCTCAATATTTGGCTCTTATGGGGACTTGATGGAGGGAATTACTTGTTGGTAGACAGAGGTGTGTTAGCACTTACAGTCACTACAAAGCCGTTCACTCCTTACGTATCAACTTTGGAATCAAGGAAACTCACAAAACACTATCCATGCCATGGGATACGTCCTACGGGATCAAGTCCCTTAATAGCACGATAATTCAATAGATGTTGATTGCTATCTGATGTGGTTATGAGGATGATGTGAGCAGTGGTTGCTACCGATTTTTCCAAATTCGGAGTTCCTCCCACACATACATAGTTGAGAATGTTCATGCTAATAATATTTACCTTAGCCCTTTATAAATGCTATAGGTGTATCCGCAACTCCGTGAGAACTTTTTCACCACTGAAGTTTCAAATCTCTTTTACATATGCGATACTTACTTCCTATATTCAGTTTTGTTTACTTTACTCATTGTTCTCTTATACCAAAAACCCAAAAACACCTTTTACACAACACTCACATTTTATCTTGTTACTTAGAACTTTATTTAGCATTTCTATTTTAGTATTTATTTCAAGAGTTATTATACATCAGACTCCTGCTCCCTATGGGATCGATATCTTTATTTCGAAACTAGCTACAAAGGATCCGTGCACTTGTAGTCATCAGCCTCATCCTAAGACATATTACATACAGTGGTTGAGTGACAATGGTGAAATGAAGTTAAACTATATGGTGCGTGTGAACTTTAAGATAGGACCATACAAGGATTCTATTGATTTTGATGTGGTTTCTATGACTGTTTGCCACTTATTGTTGGGTCGGCCTTGGATCTATGATATCCATGTGAAACACAATGGCAGAGCCAATATATATCATTTGGAGTTCAAGGGGCAAGAAAATTAATTTATAGCCTATGACACCACAGAAGATTGTGAATGAATCTTGTCAAAAGATTGAAGTGAACTTGCAGGATTCACCTATAGCTAGGTGAGAGAGTGTTATAGCTGTGAGTAATGTAAATGAGCCCAAAAACAATGATATAATGAAAAGTGAGAGAGTGCCTAATCTTCTGATTTTAGCCACCAAATAAGACATGAGATAATTTTGTGAGCATCCTACAACCATGCCTCTTGTGCTCATTTACAAGGGTGAGGTCTTAGTTTCTAACGACATGACCCCTATTTCTCTTGGTGTGTCTAATGTTTTGCAGGATTTTGGAGATGTGTTTCGAGAAGATGAGCTAGCTGGATTGCCTCCATTGCGTGGCATTGAGAATCAAATAGATTTGATCCCTGGCGCCACACTACCAAACCAGGCACCATACAGAACCAACCCCGAAGAAACAAAGGAGATATAGAAACAAGTACAGGAGTTGCTGGACAAAGGGTACATTCATGTTTCTCTTAGCACTTGTGTTTTTCTTGTTATTTTAGTACCTAAGAAAGATGGTATATGGCGCATGTTTGTAGATTGTAGATCTATAAATAACATCACTATTCGACATCGTCATCCTATTCCACCTTTAGAGGATATGTTAGATGAATTGAGTGGAGCTACTATTTTCTCTAATATTGATTTCCATAGTGGATACCATCAAATTAGAATGAAAGAAGGTGATGAATGGAAAACTTCTTTCAAAACAAAATTTGGTTTGTATGAGTGGTTAGTTACGCCTTTTGGAATTTCTAATGCACCTAGTACATTCATGAGATTAATGAATCATGTTTTGAGAGAATATATTACTAGTTTTGTGGTTGTTTATTTTGATGATATACTTATATACATCTGCAATGATACTGAACATTGTGATCATATTAGACAAGTTTTGCAAGTGTTGCATGATAAAAAAATGTTTGCTAATCTTGATAAGTGCACATTTGCAAAAGATAAAGTTATATTCCTTAGATTGTTTTATATAAGCATGGGGTAGAAGAAGATCAATCTAAAATTGAAGAAATTCAGAATTGGCCTATTCCCATGAATGTGAGTCAAGTGCGTAGTTTCCATGGTTTAGCTGGTTTCTATAGGCGCTTTGTGAAAGATTTTAGCACTATTGTTGCACCATTGAATGAATTGACTAATAAAGGTGTGCCATTTGTATGGGGCGCATCCCAAGATATTGCATTTGATACTTTGAAATGTTTGCATACTTCTTCACCTTTACTTGCATTACCGGATTTTTCAAAGAAATTTGAAGTTGAATGTGATGCTAGTGGTATATGAATTGGTGTCGTTGTGATGCAAGAGGGTCGTCCTATAGCGTATTTTTCTGAGAAAATTGCTGGTGCTAGATTGAATTATCATGTTTATGATAAAGAATTGTATGCACTTGTTCGAGTTCTTGAGGTTTGCCAACACTATTTGTGGGTAAAACAATTTAATATACATTCTGATCACGAAGCCTTGAATTATTTGAAAGCTCAATCAAACTTGCATAGACGTTAAGCTAAATGGGTTCAGTTTATTGAATCGTTTCCTTACATCATTAAGAACAAAAAAGGAAATGAGAATGTCGTTCCTGATGATTTTTCTAGGAAAAACATGCTATTGACACATCTTGATGTTAAAATTCCTGGATTAGAAAGCATTTGTGTGCTTTATGCTACTGATCATGATTTTGCTGAACCATATCGATTGTGTGCTTTGAAAAATGCATGGGATAAGTATCATGTACATGATGGCTATTTGTTTCGTGCTAACAAAGTATGTATTCCAGAATCGTCTTTGCGTTTGTTCTTAGTACATGAATCACATGTTGGGGATTTGATGGGTCACTTTGGGCATGAGAAGACGTTGCTGATGCTTGTTAATCACTTTTATTGGCCCAAGATGAGGTGTGATGTCTACATATTTGTGAGCTGCTACATTATATGCAAGAAATCCAAATCAAAGCTGAAACCTCATGGTTTGTATACACCTCTCTCTGCACCTCACCTTGGGAAGGCATTACCATGGAATTTGTGCTAAGTTTATCTAAAACTCAGAGAGGTCATGATTCTATATTTTTGGTAGTGGATAGATTCCCTAAAATGGATCATTTCATTGCCTGCCACAAAAGCGATGATGCGTCGCATGTTGCTAACCTGTTTTTTAGGGACATCGTGAGACTACATGGAGTACCAAAGACGATTGTTTCTGACTGTGATATGAATTTCATGAGATACTTTTGGAAGACCTTATGGGGGAATTTTGGAACGAAGTTGCTGTTCAGTACTACATGATATGGGGTGGCCCGATCTTCTCAGCAAGCACTTGTCGATGATGACGGTGGATGTAAGATAACTAGGCTATAGCTATGAACTCTCCCGCTCGAACCCTGATGCCAATGCAACAGATCTCGAACCGTGTGGGATATTCACAACACCATGCTCTTGCTCACGCATCCGTCGACCACGAATGGTAGGTTGCAATCTTCTAATTCCCAATGGAACAACAGATCACACTCAATTGCAGTAGTATAACTCGATCACAGGGTAATTTCAGAGGTTCTAAAAAGAATCAACTTCAAAATATTTTAACGTGGTCTAACCCTAACTATGGGTACGTCCTAGGGCTTATATGGGAGGCTCGGGCTGCCAGAAACTGAAACTAGACGCAAATGACTCAAACTGATACAACCTGATTCGAATCAGGAATCTATCGAGCGGACAGTGGTCCGTATGAGCCGGACAGTCCGGTGAGGGCGGACACTCCGGTCCGTATGGGCCGGACAGTATGGTCCGGCCAGAAACTTCAAAGTTTCTGGGCGGTGTCCGGGTGGTGTCCGATGTAGCCTAGGGAATGTCCACGCCCGGGAGCATCTTGGGAGGGCCGGACACTCCGGTTGGTATGACCCGGACAGTCCGGTCCTGACAGATGTTTTTGCCCTCGTCTTGATGATCTTCCCTCGTGCCTTCCTCCCGCTCCTCCCTCGCGCATCCTTGGGCGATCATCATGTTGTGATCCATGTGCTTCAGCTCCTCGCTCCGTGCTACGCCTTCTTCTCCAATGTACCTGATCATACAATAGCACAATGACTTAGGCAGTATAAAGTTCTCATTAAGTAAAACATCAGGCTCATTAAGAAACAAATTCACCTGTTGTTCTAGTAGCTTAGCACAAGCTCTTGTAATAGGTCCAATTCTAATCTCATTGGACTTAACCTTGTTTGCAGCAACTGGAACATCTTTAGTAGTAGTTGGGGAGGGTGTAAGTATAGGGATGTCCTCATCATATCCCCCCTTTCAAAAGGCGTCGACCTCGACGCTCCAAGGTCTTCTCCCTCATATGGTGAAAAATCAGCAACGTTGAAGTTGTTGCTAACACCAGCAAACTTAGCAATAGGAATATCAATCGAGTAGGCATTATCATTAATCTTTGCTAACACCTTGTTAGGACCATCACCACGGGGCTTCAATTTGGATTGTCGAAGCTTAGGGAACCTATCCTTGCGCAGATGCACCCAAACCATGTCCCCAGGCTTGAACAAAATCTCCTTTCTTGCTTGATTCCTTGCAGCAACAATGTTCTTGCCTTTCTTCTCAATAGCCTCTCGAGTATTCTCATGTAATTTCTTCACATATTCAGCATGTTTTGATGCCTCCATATCAACTCTCTAATGTAATGGCAGAGGCAACAAATCATGTGGCGTCAATGTCTTGAACCCAGACACCACCTCAAAAGGACAAAGCTGAGTAGTAGAATGCACAACCCGGTTGTATGCAAACTCAACATGTGGAAAACACTTTTCCCACTCTCGTAGATTCTTCTTGATCATAGTCCTCAACAATTGTGACAATGTTCTATTCACCACCTCCGTCTGACCATCTGTTTGGGGATGACAAGTAGTGCTGAAAAGCAACTTCGTTCCAAGCTTCCCCCATAAGGTCTTCCAAAAGTAGCTCATGAACTTCACATCACGGTCAGAAACAATCGTCTTTGGTACTCCATGTAGTCTCACGATGTCCCTGAAAAACAGGTTAGCAATATGCGACGCATCGTCGCTTTTGTAGCAGGCAATAAAATGAGCCATCTTAGAGAATCTATCCACTACCACAAATATAGAATCATGACCTCTCTGAGTTTTGGGTAAACCAAGCGCAAAGTCCATGCTAATATCTTCCCAAGGTGTAGTAGGTGCAGAGAGAGGTGTATACAAACCATGAGGCTTCAGCTTTGATTTGGACTTGTTGCAAGTAATGCAGCGACTCACAAATCGATAGACGTCATGCCTCATCTTGGGCCAATAAAAGTGATCAACTAGCATGAGAAATGTCTTTCTCACGCCCAAAGTGACCCATTAAACCTCCAGCATGTGATTCCTGCACTAAAAACAAACGCAAACACAATTCTGGAATGCATAGTTTGTTAGCTCTAAACAAATGGCCATCATGTATATGATACTTATCCCATGCGTTTCTTAGAGCACACAAACGATATGGTTCAACAAAATCATTGTTAGTTGCATAAAGTGCACAAATACTCTCTAATCCAGGAATTTTAACATCAAGATTGGTTAATAGCATGTTTTTCCTAGACAAAGCATCAGCAACTACATTCTATTTTCCTATCTTATATTTAACGATGTATGGAAAAGATTCAATAAACTCAACCCATTTAGCTAATCTCCTATGCAAGTTTGATTGAGATTTTAGATACTTTAAAGCTTCATGATCAGAATGTATGATAAACTCTTTTGGCCACAAATAGTGTTGCCAAACTTCTAGTACTCTAACAAGTGCATACAATTCTTTATCATATATAGGATAGTTCAATCTAGCACCAGTAAGTTTCTCAGAAAAATATGCTATAGGGCGACCCTCTTGCATCAAACCGCCACCAATACCTATACCACTAGCATCACATTCAACTTCAAATTGCTTTGAAAAATCAGGCAATGCAAGTAATGGTGCAGAAGTAAGCAAACATTTCAATGTATCAAATGCAATGTCTTGGGCTGTGCCCCACACAAATGGCACACCTTTCTTAGTCAAATCATTCAATGGTGCAACAATAGTGCTAAAATCCGTCACAAAGCGTCTATAGACTCCAGCTAATCCATGGAAACTACGCACTTGACTTACATTCATGGGAATAGGCCAAGTCTGAATTGATTCAGTTTTAGATTGATCTACTTCTACCCCATGCTTAGATACAACCTACCCCAAAAATATGACCTTATCTTTTGCAAATGTGCACTTCTCAAGATTAACATACAATTTATTATAATGCAACACTTGCAAAACTTGTCGGATATGATTACAATGTTCAGTTTTGTTGTGGCTATAGATAAGAATATCATCAAAATAAACAACCACAAAATGACCAATGAATTCTCTCAAAACATGATTCATTAATCTCATGAATGTACTAGGTGCATTAGTAAGCCCAAAAGTCATGACTAGCCATTCATATAAGACAAATTTAGTTTTGATAGCAGTTTTCCACTCATCCCCTTCTTTCATCCTAATTTGATGATAACCACTACGCAAATCAACCTTAGAGAAAATAGCAGCACCACTCAATTCATCAAGCATATCTTCTAAGCGTAGAATAGGATGACGATATCGAATAGTGATGTTATTAATAGCTCTACAATCTACACACATGCTCCATGTACCATCTTTGTTAGGAACTAAAATAACAGGAACAGCACAAGGGCTAAGAGAAACACGAATGTACCCTTTGTCGAGTAGTGCTTGTAATTGTTTCTGTATCTCCTTAGTTTCTTCGGGATTGGTCCTATAGGGTGCATGGTTAGGTAATGTGGCGCCTGGAATAAGATCAATCTGATGCTCTATGCCGCGCATGGGATGTAGTCCATCGGGCACATCCTCCGGAAACACATCACCAAAGTCCTGCAAAAAAGTAGAGACACCAAGAGAAATAGGGGCCATGTCATTAGAAACTAAAACCTCGCCCTTATACATGAGCAGAAGCGGCATGGCACTAGGATCCTCTCTAAACTCTCTCATATCTTCATTGGTGGCTAGCATTAATAGGTTAGGCACTCTCTCTCTCTTTTCGTTATATCACTCTTCGTAGGCTCTATTACATCATGTACAACTGCAACACTCTCACGGCCTCCAACAGATGCATCTTTCAAATTCACCTCTATTTGCTGTCTAGACTCATTGACAATCTGTTGTGGTGTCATTGGTTGCAGGTTAATCTTCTTTCCCTTAAAATCCAAGTGATAAGTATTGGCACGGCCATTGTGGTGCACATGGCGATCATATAACCAAGGCCGACCCAATAACAAATGACAAACAGTCATAGGAACCACATCAAAATCAATAGAATATTTGTATGGCCCTATTTCAAAATTCACTCTCACCATATGGTTTACCTTCATATCACCACTGTCACTTAACCACTGTATGTAGTCTAGCTTGGGATGAGGCAAATAAGATAAATTCAGCTTGGCACATAGCTCCTTGCTTGCAAGATTCCTGCAGCTACCTCCATCAATAATTACTTTGCAACCTTTGTTAGGGCCAACGAGAGCTTTTGTTTGGAACAAATTGCAGCACTGAGAGTCAACAACGGGCTGCACACTAAGAATGCGTGGATATACCACTATAGTAGGCGCATGCTCAGGAAATGCATCCATACCTTCCTCTTTAGAATTAGCACCCTTATCATCAGGATCAACATCATCTCCACTCTCATTCTCTTCTTGATCATTGACAAACATCACCTTGCGGTTTGGACAATCTATCTTGTAGTGACCTCTACCTCCGCAAGTGTGACACCCCACATCGCGAGTACGTGCAGTTGACATATTCGAACCAGAACTAGCAACAGGAGCAGCTGGTTTCTTAGAATTAGAACCAAAAGAGGGCAAGGGAACATGCTTGGCCGCTAATGTAGTAGGGTAGCTGGTCGCTGCAGGAGGCGCCATAGGAGATGGCGTGGCCCTGGGAACCGTCTAGTAGCTGGAAAACAACGTGCCTTAGCTTCCTCCACGAGCTGTGACTCGGCCTCTCTAGCATGATGCAACAGCTCGTTCATGTTCTCATACTTGTGATGATGCACTATGCTCTTTATTGGTAACCTCAAATTGTTGAGAAATCGCTGCATGGTCATCTCAAGTGATTCTTGGATTCTAGCACGTTGCATAAGCATCTCCATCTCCATGTAGTACTCATCAACTGTCAAGTTCCCTTGCTTCAATTGTGTCAACTTGTTAAAAACTGAGCGCAAGTAATTGGTGGGTACAAAACGTTCCTTCATGATACGCTTTATCTCTTTCCAAGTCATCACCGGAAGGTCATTGTCATCCCTTCTATGATGAACAAGAGCATCCCACCAACGCAAAGCATAACAATCAAATTCTGACGCTGCAAGCTTGACCTTCTTTTCTTCAGTATACTCATACAAGCGCCAGAGCTTCTCTATCTTCAACTCCCATGTCAAATAATCTTCAGGATCAATGGAACCATCAAACTTGGGGATTGAGAATTTAGGCTTTCCCAACCGGCTGTAGAGGTACACGCTGCGCACGACCAATAGGGGCAAAACCATGACCATGTAATGGTGCAGGTGTAGGAGCATTAGGACGTCCCCTGCCTAGTGGCGCAGCACCAGTAACACTTCCATCAGCTTCATCCTCGAGCTCCTCATGCATTGGTTGTTGCTGCCGTTGCTCAATAGCAAGTGTCAAAACCTCTATGGAACGCTGCAAAGCTGTCACATTGGTGTTGAGGTCTGTCAGTTGTGTCTTGATAGTAGCCATGTCCTAAACGTTTGCTTCCAAATTCACTTGCACGTCCTGAAGACTCTTGTCAATGTCATCTGTTGTGTTGTGAAACACTAGTGTCGAATGGGACCTCAAAGCTTCATATTCCCGCCAATTAACAATCTCATCATCCTTCTTTTTTTGTGCTACAACATCAGAAGCACTAGTAGACATGATTAGTAGATTAGTGCAATAAAAAAAATTTGTATGGTGGAACACTCAACTCACTCACAACTGACAAGAAATTAGATCTAACCGTTCCAAAGTGAATAGAGATGGGTAACCAAAACGAGATCAAGGCTGATGCACTGATGTGATGAAGTGAATATCAAGGGTATAGAGAACGATCACAAGGCACACAGGTTATGTATGGTGGAGCTGTAGGTATGGAATCCTAACTACACCGCAAACAAGTCCTAGTGCTAATCGTATGATAAACCAAGAAACACACACGGTGGAGATAAGCGTGGCAAAACAACTTATGAACAAGAATATTTCAATGCACAAGAGAGACGCTAGTAATAGCTCAAAATAAACAGGCACAAGATTGCTCAATCTACAAGTGCTATGATCAACTAGGCCTCAATAATGCACATTAGGATATCTCTTTTGTCACGCTTGTAGCTCTTTTCTCTTTTTTTATACTGAATCTCTTTTCCTTTTTCTGTTTTTTTATTTTTCAACTATATGACTCAATGCAAAACGAATGCAGCAACTTCTTAACAAACTTGGCCGGATAATTCGGTGTGTTGGCCGGATACTCCGCTTACGCCGGATAGTCCAGGTGATACGGGCCAGAGAGTCCGATTTTGCCTGTCAAAAATTTCTGCACTTCCAAACCCTAATGAGCAGCCTGTCGGAGCAAAGCAACTAGTCTCGTGGGTACGTTCCTAGGCACAGATGCTGTAGATAGGCTGTGTCTATGGTATGAAAACAAAGGTACGCTATGTGTACTCGGAAAGTAGATGGAAAACTTGCGGAAAACAGTGATGGTGGAGTCGGCGGAGAAACAAGATCAAAACCTAAAACAAGACACAAACGAAAAACACAAGACAAAAAACAGCATATCGTATCTACGAGAAGACACGACCAGCAACTAGAATGTGAAAACGATGCAAACTAGGCTATGGAAAATCTTTTGTATGGCTTTTTCTGTATATGACTGAAAATAAACTAATCTATGGATGGATTTGTGGATGCTCACTGAGTAAACGAGGAAATCTGATACCAAGATGATATGGGGTGGCCCAATCTTCTCAACAAGCACTTGTCAATGATGATGGTGGATGTAAGATAACAGGCCTGTAGCTATAAAATCTCCCGCTCGAACCCTGATGCCAATGCAATAGATCTCGAACCCTCTGGGATATTCACAACACCACGCTCCTGCGCACGTAGCCGTCGACCACGAACGGTAGTTTGCAATCTACTAATTCCTAATGGAACAACATATCACACTCAATTACAGTGGTATAACTCGATCATAGGGTAATTTCAGAGGTTCTAAAAAGAATCAACTACAAAATATTTCAACGTGTTCTAACCCTAACTATGGGTACATCCCAGGGTGGGCGGCTAGGGCGGCCAGAAACCGAAACTAGACGGAAATGACTCAAACTGATACAACCTGATTCGGATCACGAATCTGTTGGGCGGAAAGTCCGGTCCGTATGGGCCGGACAGTCCGGTGGGGGCGGACACTATGGTCCGTATGGGCCGGACAGTACGATCCGGACAGAAACTTCAAAGTTTGTGGGCGGTGTCCGGGTGGTGTCCGATGTAGCCTACAAAATGTCCACGCCCGGGAGCATCTTGGGAGGGCCGGGCACTCCGGTTGGTATGACCCGGACAGTTCGGTCCTGGCAGATGTTTTTGCCCTTGTCTTGATGATCTTCCCTCGCGCCTTCCTCCCGCTCCTCCCTCGCACATCCTTGGGCGATCATCATGTTGTGCTCCATGTGCTTCAGCTCCTCGCTCCGTGCTACGCCTTCTTCTCCAATGTACCTGATCATACAATAGCACAATGACTTAGGCAGTATAAAGTTCTCATTAAGTAAAACATCAGGCTCATTAAGAAACAAATTCACCTGCTATTCTTGTAGCTTAGCACGAGCTCTTGTAATAGGTCCAATTCTAATCTCATTGGACTTAACCTTGTTTGCATCAACTGGAACATCTTTATTATTAGTTGGGAGGGTGTAATTATAGGGATGTCCTCATCACTACATGTCATCCCCAAACAGTTGGTCAAACGGAGGTGGTGAATAGAACATTGTCACAATTGTTGAGGACTATGATCAAGAAGAATCTGCAGGAGTGGGAAGAGTGTTTTCCACATGATAATTTGCATACAACAGGGATGTGCATTCGACTACTCAGCTTTGTCCTTATGAGGTGGTGTATGGGTTCAAGCCATTGACGCCACTTGATTTGTTGCCTCTATTATTACATGAGAGAGTTGATATGGAGGCATCAAGACATGCTGATTATGTGAATAAAATTCATGAGCAAACTCGAGAGGCTATTGAGAAGAAAGGCAAGAACATTGCTGCCGGAAGGAATCAAGCAAGAAAGGAGGTTTTGTTTGAGCCCGGAGATATGGTTTGGGTGCATCTGTGCAAAGACAGGTTTCCCAAGTTGTGGCAATCTAAATTGAAGCCCCGTGTTGCTGTTGCTTGAAAAGTGTTGGCCAATATTAATGACAATGCCTACTCGATTGATTTTCCTATTGCTGAATTTGGTGGAGTTAGCAACAACTTCAACGTTGCTGATTTGTCTCCATATAATGAGGACATCCCTACACTTATACCTACCCCAACTACTAAAAATTATGTTCCGGTTGCTGCTAACAAGGCTCAGTCCAATGAGATTAGAATTGGACCTATTACAAGAGTTCATGCTAAGCTACTAGAATAACAGGTGAATTTGTTTCTTAATGAACCTGATGTTTTAATTAATCAGAACTTTATACTGCCTAAGTCATTGTACTATTGTATGATCATGTACATGGGAGAAGAAGGCGTAACACGGAGCAAGGAGTTGAATCATATGGAGCATGGCGTGTTGATCAATGGAGAATGCGCGAGGGAGGAGAGAGAGGAAGTGCAAGGAGCTGATAAAGAGGAGATTAACATAGAGGTTTATACTGCGGCACAGAAAACGCCTTGTTTTCTGCCACGACAGGAAATCCCCTCTACCGCGGCACAGAAAACAGTCAATTTTCTGCCACGACAGGATAGGCTTGTGCTTGTTGGGACACACCCACCTTGGGTTAGACCACGTTAAAACTATTTTGGAGTTGATTCTTTTAAGAACCTCTGAAATTACCTGCCATCGAATTAACTACTATAGTTGAGTGTGATCTATTGTTCCATTGGGAATTAGTAGATTGCAAACTACCATTCGTGGTCTATGGCTACGTGCGCAAGAGCGTGTTGTTGTGAATATCCCACAAAGTTTGAGAGCTGTTGCATCGGCATCAGGGTTCGAGCGGGAGAGTTCATAGCTACAGGCTATTTATCTACCAACCATCATCATCATCGCCATCCGCTTGCTGAGAAGATCGGGCCACCCCATATAAGACTCACTGGTTTCATTGCGGTAGTGAGCCGGTTCGTCAGCCGGCTCAGAGAAAGAGCCGCACCTTTATACAAGCTCTTGATGAAAGACGACAAATTTGTCTGGACCAAGGAAGCCGACATTGATCTATAAAGTTCAAAAGATCTACTTTCAAATATACCAATTCTCGCAGCACCAGAGCCATAGGAGGCTATGTCACTTTACATTGCAACGACAAACATAGTCATGAGTGTAGTAACAACAATGGAGCGCGAGAAAGAAAATCAAGAATATAAGGTGCAGTGGCCAACCTATTATCTTAATGAGGTCCTGACAGAGTCGAAGCAAAGGTATCCACATTAACAAAAGCTAGCCTATGGAGTATTCTTTGCTGCCAGAAAGCTAAGACACTATTTTCAAGAGCACAAGATCATAGTGGTGAGTACTGCTCCCCTACGAGATATTATCAACAATCGAGATGCCACATGAAGTGTCGCAATGTGGGTAATAGAGCTTGTAGATTTCAACATCGAGTACAAGCCACAAACAGTAATAAAATCCCAAATAGTTGTCGAATTTGTTGCTGATTGGACAGAGACAGCAGAAAATAGATATCCTGAAGACCTGGAATTTTGTACCCTTCATTTTGACGGATCAAAAGCACGGGAGGTCTCAAGGGCTGGCATGGTGATCAAGTCACCCCAAGAAGATAAGCTATTCTATGTGTTATAGATACACTTGACGGCAACCAATAATATTTCTGAGTATGAAGAACTGTTGCATGGAATACGCATGGCCAAGAACATTGGCATAACTAGACTAATGTGTTATGGAGACTCGGATTTAGTTGCTTAGCAAGTATCCAATATCTGCAACAACAATAAGCACATGACATCATACAAAGCTGTTGTGGATGAATTATCCAAATCGTTCGAGGGTTTTGAGGTTCAACATATCCCTCGAGTAGAAAATGAGGAAGCAAATGCTCTATCAAGAATAGGCTCTGCACGGAAACAACCCCCCGGGTTTTCTTGAGCACCTAAAAGTTCCCTCTATCACAGGAGTTGATGAGGACTATCCGACAAAATCCGACTCACCTATCTAGATTTCCTAGCTGGACAGAACCTGTAAGATCCCTCCTTTGTAAAGGAAAGGATCCCTGTGATTGCAATGCTAGTCCCTGGATCAATGCTAGCATCCACAGTTTAAGATGAAGCACACAGAAACAAAGGTCATTATTACATGTCATTCCAGAGACAAACATAGTCTTTTACAACTCCATGGCCACATGCCTAGTACAAGAGTTTAAATATGTAATAAGATAAATAAGTCTTCATCTTCATGTTCCACAGGCAAGCATGTTGAATGTAGACTCATAACCCCTAATCACCATCAGAATAACCTGCAACATCACAAGTTACAGCCACAGTGGGTCAATACATTGGAATAGTATTGGCAAGTGATACCTTAGTAGAATATTGGTAGACTAAATACTATATGCATTTTGGCTAAGTGTAGCTTAGGCTTGCTTTGCTCAAAATAGGTTTTACCTATTAGTTGAAAACACTAAGTTTTTCTTTGTCAAAATCTTTCCCAAGGAAACACCAATAGAAATTGGTGAACCTTCACCCTTGTTCAACCACAAGTTTTTACTTAGAAATTGGGATGATGAGATTCTTGATAGCTTCCATGTCTTGATGCTCAAGTTGTCAAATACCAGGGACATGGCTAAGTACTTAGATTCTTCCATCTGCAGAGGTTGTGCACATTCTCCACAAGACTTGATTTTCACCAAGACAGGACCTTTCAGAAGCCTTCCCTTAGACCAAATGGACGCGCTCCAACCTATCATCCCACTACCACCAACTGTCCAAATGGCTAAGTTGTTGCAACCTATATGATCCAGGCAGAGCCCATATTGCCAAGTGGCTACACTAGAAGCTTCTTAACATATGGCATCTCAAATCCCTTTGTTTGGCTTTCCACAAGTGAGATACACAAGGTAAACCATAGAAATGGGCCTTGTGTAACCACTCAAGATAAACCATTCCTTCCATTCCACCCAGGTGTTTCATTCACTTAGTTGTTTTATTAAGCAAAACACAAGTCCAAAGACTTAAAAATATTTTATCATAGCATGAATATATAACCACCCTTGTTTGCTACTAGCTAGGCTAAGCATGGCATAGATAAGCATCTTAACTTAGAAATTTCTAGCAATTCTACAACTACTAGGATTTCCCAAGCATAGCATATAGACCAAAATATTCATGCAAGTCTAGCAAAATATTTCTAGTGCATAGTTGAAAAACTTAGGAATAAAATCATGAAGCACCACTTGCCTTGGTAGTTTGGAGAGTAGCTACAATCCTCACAATCACAATCCTCACAATCACTATTTGGAGAGTAGCTACAATCCTCACAATCCTCACAATCACTATTTGCACCAAAATCTACACATAAAATAATGGCACAAAATCACATACACAATTAATACAAGCAAAAATACATGAATGTATGCAATATGCCATGTGATGGTTTTATACACTAAACAAGACAAGTGCACTGTACTGAATAATAGACAAGTACAAAACAAGCCAAAATAAACTTTATTTGATTAGCAAAAACTTTTCCAAATAATTAATATACACAACATAGGCCTACACATGTTTCTGTAAAAACAACCATTTTAACAGAGGCAAAACTTTAAACACATTGCATAAATGGAAAGGATTTTCTCTCCTGATTCCATTGATATAAAATTTGTCAAATTTGGACGTGGGAGTCAAAAGTTATGATTTAAACAAGTTTAACCATCTAATTGATCTAATTCAAATTTTTAAAACGAAACTCGTGCCACGCGGCAACGTCGTGTTGGTTGGTACCGCTTCGCGCTGGATCGCTCTTGCGAACCCTTAGATCTAACTAAAACGCGCGGCCAGATCTGCTCCTTATCTCTTCGTCATAGATCTAATCTTATACGTTGGATCTAGATCCTACGGCCACAGATCTATCGACCACAGACGGGCGGTGCTAGCGGCGGCGGCTCTGTCAGAGTCATTACCGATGTTCTAGGTCGCGCGGGAGAGGGAGAAGGGGCTTACTGTGCTTGCTGTGTGCTGCTGATGCTCGAGGTAGGCTTCGTTAGCGAAGGGGCGTGAAGAGGTGGTCGCTGGAGCTCGTCGGAGTCGTGCACGGCGTCGGGTGGTTGCAGACGTCAATTTTGTCGAGGCTCTACGCCGTCCTTGCACAAATAAAACGCATCAGGGGGTGCGCAAAGTCACAGTGAGCAAGATGGTTTCAAGGAGGGATCAAGGGGCGCTCGATTCGTACCGTGATTTCTCACCGGAGTTGAGGAAAGCGTCGGGCACTTGCGGTGGTTGTCGAATCCGTCGATCTAGGCCACGAGCAGACAAGGAAAACATATGATGTGAGTCGCGTGGTCGAAGGAAGCATGCTAGCATGAACGAGACCGAGTGGGGTGGACGGAGCTTATCGGAATCGTCCGCCAGAGTGGCTCGGTACCGCGGCGGTGCGAGCAAAATTGCGGGCAGCCTGGCGGCGCTTCTGGCTAGCTCTGTTGGGGGAAATGGTCGCGAGGGGGAGGGGTTTATGTAGCCAGAGCGGGGGCGGAAATCACTCGCCGAATCAATGCAATTAAGCGCGGCATCAGTGGGGGAAACGGCAGTGGCGAGGTGGTCGTCGACGTTGATTGAGGACGAAGGGGTGACATGGCAGTGAGGGCCCAGTCGTCAGCGAGTGGGTACGCATGTGCGGGGTAGGAAACGAGGGGAGAGGGGGAAACGGCCCGGGTGGGCTTGTGGGCTGTTAGTGGTGCTGGGCCAAAAGGCTGGCGCCAGGTTTTATTTTTTTTCCTTTTTCTTTTCTTTTTCTGTTTGATTTTCTAGAAATGATTTTAAAACCCTAATTCAAACAAGTTTGATTTCAAATCTTCTCTAGATTTTTATATAGTGAACTTTGTACTCAAATGTGTGTCAAACACTTCTGTTTACTCAAAAACACTTTGATCAATTGAAAAATAAAATAAAACCATGCCTTTATGGGATATAAATAATAGGCATAAAAATTGGTTTTATATTCATACTTTGTGTTGAAATCTATGCCCAAGCTTTGGAAAACTCTTAAGTTTGAACTCAAAACATTACTGAATAAAATAAGTATCTTTCTCATTAGAAAGTAGCACTAAGGCTAGAGCATACTTACATAAAATAATGAGCAACATATGCTCCTGTTTTGAAATGGAACCCTAAATGATCATGGATGCATGGATGATATGCATGAGTTTTGAAACATGATTTTAGGGATGTTACAAATATAACCCCCTTAAGGTGAATCTCGCCCTTGATATTCGGGTTGGCTAGCAAATAGGTGAGGGCGGTCTTTCCAAAGATCATCTTCTCTTTCCCATGTTGCTTCTTCTTCGGAATGATGGTTCCATTGAACTTTGCAGAATTTGATAGTCTTAGTCCGAGTAACTCTCTCTGCAGTCTCAAGAATCTTGATAGGTTTCTCCTCATAAGTGAGACCACTTTCCAATTGGACCTCTTCCAAAGGTATAGTATCCTTCAAAGAAGTCTCTTCCATTTCTGGATGGCATTTCTTAAGCTGACTCACATGAAACACATTATGAACAACTGACAAAGACTCTGGCAATTCAATCTCATAAGCTACTTCTCCTTTATGACTCAGAATCTTGAATGGTCCAACATATCTTGGGGCCAATTTACCTTTGACACCAAACCTCTTCACTCCACGAAGTGGTGACACTCTAAGATAAGCTCTATCACCTACTTCATAGGTGACTTCTCTACGCTTAGGATCTGCGTAGCTCTTTTGTCGGGATTGTGCTATCTTTAGTTTGTCCTTAACTAGCTTGACTTTCTCTTTAGCCTCTTTTATTAGTTCTGGTCCGAAAAAACTTCTTTCTCCCACACCATTCCATAGCAATGGGGTGGTACACTTTCTCCCATAGAGAAACTCAAATGGTGCCATCTCAATACCTGCTTGATAGCTGTTATTGTAAGAGAATTCTGCGTAAGGTAGACTTTCATCCCAACTGGCTCCATAGTCTAGATCACATGCCCTCAACATATCTTCAAGAATCTGATTGGTCCTTCCTGTCTGTCCATCAGTCTGAGGATGAAATGCAGTGCTGAATTCCAACCTCGTTCCCAATGACTCATGCAGTTGCCTCCAAAAATGAGAAGTGAACTGAGTTCCCCTATCAGACACAATACTCTTGGGTACTCCATGTAGACATACAATTCTACTCATATAGATCTTGGCTAACTTATCACTTGTGTAAGTTGTCTTCACGGGTATGAAATGAGCCACTTTAGTTAGGAAATCCACTACTACCCAAATAGAATCATATCCTGACATGGTCCTTGGCAATCCGGTGATGAAATCCATACCAATCTTGTCCCACTTCCAATCAGGAATAGGTAGTGGTTGTAACAATCCTGTTGGTTTCTGATGTTCCGCTTTCACTCTACTACATACATCACACAAAGTAATATGTTCGGTGATGTCCTTCTTGAGATTATTCCACCAAAATCTTTCGTTCATATCCATGTACATTTTGGTGTTACCCGGATGAATGGAATATGGTGAGTTATGTGCTTCTTGTAATATCAGTTTCCAAAGCTCCGGATCTTGTGGAACACAGATACGTTTTCCATGCCATAAAGTACCCTGTTTGTCTTCATGGATTCCTTTGGCTTTCCTTTTGCCAATCTTTTCCTTAATCTCTTCAATTTCCTTATCTGTCTTCTGGGCTTCTTTGATCTTGTACAACAAAGTGGGTTGAACATCCAAAGACATGAGATGTCCCTCAGGCATAATCTCCAATCTGAGATCTCTGAATTGGGCACACAGATCATCTGGCAATTCTCCCTTAGTAAGGCCATTCACAAAAACTTTACGGCTTAGAGCATCTGCTACAACATTTGCTTTACCGGGGTGGTATTGCAAACTCAAGTCATAGTCCTTGATGAGTTCTAGCCATCTTCTTTGTCTCATGTTAATTTCTTTCTGGGTGAAGATATACTTCAAACTTTTGTGATCTATGAACACTTCACAACGTTTTCCCAAAAGATAATGTCTCCAGGTTTTTAGTGCATGGACAACAGAGGCTAACTCTAAATCATGAGTAGGGTAGTTTACTTCATGAGTTTTGAGTTGTCTCGAGGCATAAGCCACAACTTTCCCTTCTTGCATAAGTACTGCACCTAATCCATGATGAGATGCATCACAATATACTTGGAAATATTTCTCCAAATCTGGCAAACATAAGACTGGTGCTGTCACTAGTCTCTTCTTCAATTCTTGAAAACTGAGTTCACATCCTTCAGACCAAGCAAATTTCTTGTCTTTCTTTACCAATTCTGTCATAGGCTTAGCTACCTTGGAGAAATTCTCGATAAATCTTCTGTAGTATCCTGCCAAGCCAAGGAAACTACGAACCTCTTTTACTGACTTAGGTGATTTCCATTCAGTTACAGCTGATACTTTAGCAGGATCAACTGCTACACCATCTCCTGACACAACGTGTCCAAGAAATCCAACTTCATTTAACCAAAATTCACACTTGCTGAATTTGGCATACAGCTTATGATCTCTAAGCTTCTCAAGTATCAAACGTAGATGTCCTTCATGCTCTTCTTTGCTCTTGGTGTAGATTAGAATGTCATCGATGAATACGACAACAAACTTGTCAAGGAACTCCATGAACACTTTGTTCATCATGTTCATGAAATAAGCTGGTGCATTAGTCAAACCAAATGGCATCACGGTATACTCATACAAACCATACCTTGTGGTGAAAGCTGTCTTAGGTATGTCTTGTTCCCTTATCTTGAGCTGGAAATAACCTGACCGGAGATCAATCTTTGAGAACACACAGGCTCCTTCCAACTGATCAAACAAGTCATTGATTCTAGGGAAAGGGTATTTGTTCTTGATAGTCACCTCATTGAGTGAACGGTAATCTATGCATAACCTTTGACTTCTATCTTTCTTCTCCACAAACAAAACTGGTGCTCCTCAAGATGAAGAACTTGGTTGGATAAAACCTTTCTGCAACTGTTCTCCAAGTTGTTTCTTGAGTTCTTTTAGTTCATCAACTGACATCTTGTATGGTCTCTTTGCTATTGGTCCAGATCCTGGTAGCAAATCGATCAAAAATTCCACATGTCTATCTGGTGGCATTCCCGGCAATTCTTCCAGAAACACATCTGGATATTCACTCACAATTGGCACACTGTCTATGCTAACCCCCTTAAGAGAATTTAGCTTACTTCCTTTTGATTCAAAGTTAGACTTGAATCTAATCCGTTTCTTTTCCGGGGTTGTGAGTGCAATAGTACGATTGGCACAATCTAGTACTCCTTCATACTTGGTCATCCAATCCATTCCCAAAATTACATCCAGTCCTTCGGAATCTAGGATTATCAGACTCACTGGAAACTTATGCTTTCCAAACTCTATCACTAGATCCCGGCATCCAAGACTTACAATCATGTCTCCACCAGGAGAACTTACTTTTATTGGACACCCAATGTTTTCCGTTGAAAACCCATTTATATCAACAAATGCTTTTGATATGAATGAATGTGATGCATTAGTATCAAAAAGAACAAGTGATGGAATAGAATTGAGTTTGAACTTACCAGCAACAGCATCAGGTTCCTCATAGATTTCCTCCACATTGATGTGGTTCACTTGTCCCTTTTGAAAAGGGTTGGGCTTGTTGGGTCCTTCAACTTTCTTTTCTAGGCATTCATTTGCATAATGCCCCATCTTCTTGCACTTGAAACATTCAACCTGACTAAGATCCTTCTTGACAGGCTGGTGTCCACTGCCACTTCCACTTCCGTTGTGGTGGCTTTTATATCCACCCTTGTGATTCTTGTACTTATCGTTGTCATGACTACGGTGGTGCTTGTTGTCATGATAACGGTTGTGGTTGTGGTGCTTATTGAACTTCCAATGCTTGTGGGATCCAGAATTCCCACTATCATCATAATGGGAACGCTTGTGAGACGATCTCGAGTTGTGCTTGTCAGAGTGCTTTCTCTTCCTGCTTTCAACTTGTTTCATCTTGCTCTCCAAGATGGCAGCCTTGTCACAAAGAGACTGATATGTGGGGACATAGGCCACAGCTAACTGCAGGTTCAATTCATCGTTCAATCCCTCAAGGAACTTTTCTTTCCTCTTAGCATCGGTGTCAACTTCATCTGGTGCATAACGCGCCAAATTGTTGAACTCCTCCATATACTCTGCCACACTGCGGTGGCGCTGCTTCAAGTTATGGAACTCTTTCTTCTTCAAACTCATCACTCCGGATGATATGTGAGTAGTACGGAAACCATCTTCAAAGATAGCCCATGTCACATCCGCAATGGGAGTGGTGATCTGGAAGTTATCCCACCAAGTGGCTGCTGGTCCTTCCAACAAGTGTGCTGCAAATCTGACCTTCTCTTCATCAGTACAGCCAACGGTTACCAAGTCCTTGTTCACAGAGCGTAGCCAATCATTGGCCACCATAGGATCAGTAGTTCCTGAGAACTTTGCTGGCCTCAGTCTTAAGAACCTGGTAAGCATGTCAAAACCCGGTGGGTTGTTCTGATTGTTGTTGTTGTTGTTGTTATTGTTGTTGTTGTTGTTGTTGTTGTTGTTGTTGTTGTTGTTGTTGTTGTTGTTGTTGTTATTATTATTATTGTTGTTGTTATTGTTGTTGTTGTTGTTGTTGTTGTTGTTGTTGTTCTGATTCTGGATGAAAGTAGTCATCATTTGCATCAGCTGAGTCTAAGTTGTCATCATTTGCTGCTTCTCAGGGGTGATGTTGTTGTTGTTGGGGTTGGGATTGGCACGTCGGGGAGGCATCTGTGGTTGTTCAATAGAGATAAGAATGAGATACCCATAGATGCTAACATGCACAATACATACCATGCATCATAATAGTAAAAGGTTCAACAACACAGACAACAAGTTTTTGAAAAAGTAAACACACCAATATCAAGCCATCCACATGTTGGATGGTCATTGCGAATCAATAATCAAAAGCATGGTAAATAAATGGTAAATGAGTAGCCATCACTACTCCTCTGCATCAACCTCATCATCAACAAGTGTAAGACCTGAATTCTCCATAGCGGTCTTGTATTCCTCAACATTGGTGGTCAAGGTCTCTACTTTGGCTTTGAGAGCCCTCTTCTGTGCACGAAGCCTCTCAATCACACCTTGTTGATGCTCGAGCTCGAAGTCCTTGGCCTCTAGTTCTGCAGTCATGTCTAGGATCCTCTTGTTCCTATCTTGGACTCGCTTCTCTTGACTCTTGAACTTTCTATCCTGACTCTCAAACTTGGCCTCCATCTCCTTGACTATCTCATCTTGCTCCGCGAAGAGATTGTCCTTCTCACGAAGCTGCACCTGGAGTTCGTCATTGCTAAGCATGACGTTGGTCCTATCAGTGTTTAGGTGCCTAAGAAGAACCTATAAGTCCTGGAGGTATAGACGAATCGGCTTTGCCGTCTCTCTCGAAGTATCCTCAAAGTCAATGGCCTCACCATCCTCATCACGTCTACCGAAGGCATGGAAGTGAGTACCTCTAACCTCTCGAGAGTGTCTCCCTAGCAAACGCCCAAGCAAATCTTGCATGACTACCTCTAGGCCTCTCTCCTTGTCATCATGCATGAGCTTGAAGATGACTGCCTCCATGGTAGGCTCAGTCTGGCGTCCTGGCTGATTGACCTTGAAGCCCCAAAGGTATTTCCTCTCAAACTTGGTGAGGGGAAGCATCATGATGGTAGGAAGTGGGAGATTGAGAAAACTAGTGAGCTCAATAATACGAGTGCCAAAGCGAGTTCCCTTGAACTCTTCAGCCGTGCTGATAGTAACATTAGGCATCTATTTAATAAGATAGAAAAAGTTAGAATCAACATAATTTAAGATAATTCACAAGACAAGACATCACATGGATATCTTTGGAAATCAAAACACACCAAGTAATGGCATACATGGATCCATTACAAACAACCAAGGTTCAACTTATTATAAACAACATTTGGAAAATAAAATGATAAGTGTGGTGGTCCAACTAACGGAGTACGTTTACAATCCCATCTCACTTGCCAAGTTGGCTAACAGGGCATCCCTAGAGGCAATCTGTCTATCTAGATCACATCACTCCATTGCTAAGTCTATGATGTCCTCCCTTAAACTTTGGTTGGTAGCCTCTATCTCTTGGGTATGTTTCTTTTCTTCCTTAAGGTCATTCTAGGTGTTAAGCTTTCTGCACTTGATTCTATCACCAAGTTCTTTGATGGCCTTCCAAGCTGCATCCCTTGCTGAATCAAAGAATGTGGTGTGCATCACTAAGTTGGTGACCATGTAGAATCCTGAGTCCTTGTGGTTGTCTTCCTTGTTTTTATACAAGTGAAGTTGAACCCAACAGTACTCAACTCCTTCATCCATCACAGGAAAACCTTTGTACACAGCTGCACCATGTATTCCCATGGCAACCATGAGGTCCTTGAGAGCCTTGTGGAATTTTGTCTCACATTCCAAAGTCATAGTCATGAGTGGTCCCTTCTTCACAGCTTCGTTGATGGAGTTCATCTACAAATAGAGATGAGAAAGAAGATTAGAAAAGTTTACGAGAAGAAAAGACAAGTGTGGAAGTTGTTGAATTTTTTTTCCTTAGTGGTTTCCAATCCTAGGGTCATAATCCTACAGGCAACACAGTGATCTGATACCATCTCTAAGATCCCTCCTTTCTAAAGGAAAGGATCCCTGTGATTGCAATGCTAGTCCCTGGATGAATGCTAGCATCCACAGCTTAAGATGAAGTACATAGAAACAAAGGTCATTATTACAAGTCATTCCAGAGACAAACATAGTATATTACAACTCCATGGCCACAGGCCTAGTACAAGAGTTTAAATATGTAATAAGATAAATAAGTCTTCATCTTCATGTGCCATAGGCAAGCATGTTGAGTGTAGACTCATAACCCCTAATCACCATCAGAATAACCTGCAACATCACAAGTTACGGCCATAGTGGGTCAATACATTGGAATAGTATTGGCAAGTGATACCTTAGTAGAATATTGGTAGACTAAATACTATATGCATTTTAGCTAAGTGTAGCTTAGGCTTGCTTTGCTCAAAATAGGTTTTACCTATTAGTTGAAAACACTAAGTTTTTCTTTGTCAAAATCTTTCCCAAGGAAACACCAATAGAAATTGGTGAACCTTCACCCTTTTTCAACCACAAGTTTTTACTTAGAAATTGGGATGAGGAGATTCTTGATAGCTTCCATGTCTTGATGCTCAAGTTGTCTAATACCAGGGACATGGCTAAGTACTTAGATTCTTCCATCTGCAGAGGTTATGCACTTTCCCCACAAGACTTGATTTTCACCAAGACAGGACCTTTCATAAGCCTTCCCTTAGACCAAATGGATGTGCTCCAACCTATCATCCCACTACCACCAACTGTCCAAATGGCTAAGTTATTGCAACCTATATGATCCAGGCAGAGCCCATATTGCCAAGTGGCTGCACTAGAAGCTTCTTAACATATGGCATCTCAAATCCCTTTGTTCCTGGGTGGCTTTCCACAAGTGAGATAAACAAGGTAAACCATAGAAATGGGCCTTGTGTAACCACTCAACATAAACCATTCCTTCCATTCCACCCAGGTGTTTCATTCACTTAGTTTTTTTATTAAGCAAAACATAAGTCCAAAGACTTAAAAATATTTTATCATAGCATGAATATATAACCACCCTTGTTTTCTACTAGCTAGGCTAAGCATGGCATAGATAAGCATCTTAACTTAGAAATTTCTAGCAATTCTACAACTACTAGGATTTCCCAAACATAGCATATAGACCAAAATATTCATGCAAGTCTAGCAAAATATTTCTACTGCATAGTTGAAAAACTTAGGAATAAAATCATGAAGCACCACTTGCCTTGGTAGTTTGGAGAGTAGCTACAATCCTCACAATCACAATCACTATTTGCACCAAAATCTACACATAATATAATGGCACAAAATCACATACACAATTAATACAAGCAAAAATACATGAATGTATGCAATATTCCATGTGATAATTTTCTACACTAAACAAGACAAGTGCACTGTACTGAATCATAGACAAGTACAAAACAAGCCAAAATAAAATTTATTTGATTAGCAAAAACTTTTCCAAATAATTAATATACACAAAATAGGCCTACACATGTTTCTGTAAAAACAACCATTTTAACAGATGCAAAACTTTAAACACATTGCATAAATGGAAAGGATTTTCTCTCCTGATTCCATTGATATAAAATTTGTCAAATTTGGATGTGGGAATCAAAAGTTATGATTTAAACAAGTTTAACCATCTAATTGATCTAATTCAAATTTTTAAAACGAAACTCGTGCCACGCGGCAGCGTCGTGTTGGTTGGTACCGCTTCGCGCTGGATCGCGCTTGCAAACCGTTAGATCTAACTAAAACGCGCGGCCAGATCTGCTCCTTACCTCTTCGTCACAGATCTAATCTTATACCTTGGATCTAGATCCTACGGCCACAGATCTATCGACCACAGACGGGCGGCGCTAGCGGCGGCGACTGGCGGCGGCGGCTCTGTCAGAGTCGTTGCCGACGTTCTAGGTCGCGCGGGAGAGGGAGAAGGGGCTTACTGTGCTCGCCGTGTGCCGCTGATGCTCGAGGTAGGCTTCGTTGGCGAAGGGGCGCGCAGAGGTGGTCGCTGGAGCTCGTCGGAGTCGTGCGCGGCGTCGGGTGGTTGCAGACGTCAACGTTGCCGAGGCTCTGCGCCGTCCTTGCACGAATAAAACGCATCAGGGAGTGCGCAAAAGCATAGTGAGCAAGATGGTTTCAAGGAGGGATCAAGGGGCGCTCGATTCGTACCGTGATTTCTCACCGGAGTTGAGGAAAGCGTCGGACACTGGCGGTGGTTGTCGAATCCGTCGATCTAGGCCACGAGCAGACAAGAAAAACGCATGGCGTGAGTTGCGTGGTCGAAGAAAGCATGCTAGCGTGAACGAGACCGAGTGGGGTGGACGGAGCTTACCGGAATCGTCCGCCGGAGTGGCTCGGTACCGCGGCGGTGCGAGCAAAATTGCGGGCAGCCTGGTGGCGCTTCTGGCTACATCTGTTGGGGAAATGGTCGCGAGGGGGAGGTGTTTATGTAGCCAGAGCGGGGGCAGAAATCACTCGCCGAATCAATGCAATTAAGCGCGGCATCAGTGGGGGAAACGGTAGTGGCGAGGTGGTCGTCGACGTTGATTGAGGACGAAGGGGTGACATGGCAGCGAGGGCCCAGTCGTCAGCGAGTGGGTGCGCGTGTGCGGGTTAGGAAACGAGGGGAGAGGGGGAAACGGCCCGGGTGGGCTTGTGGGCTGTTAGTGGTGCTGGGCCAAAAGGCTGGCGCCAGGTTTTATTTTTTTTCCTTTTGCTTTTCTTTTTCTGTTTGATTTTCTAGAAATGATTTTCAAACCCTAATTCAAACAAGTTTGATTTCAAATCTTCTCTAGATTTTTATACAGTGAACTTTGTACTCAAATGTGTGTCAAACACTTCTATTTACTCAAAAACACTTTGATCAATTGAAAAATAAAATAAAACCATGCCTTTATGGGATATAAATAATAGGCATAAAAATTGGTTTTATATTCATACTTTGTTTTGAAATCTTTGCCCAAGCTTTGGAAAACTCTTAAGTTTGAACTCAAAACATTACTGAATAAAATAAGTATCTTTCTCATTAGAAAGTAGCACTAAGGCTAGAGCATACTTACATAAAATAATGAGCAACATATGCTCATGTTTTTTAAATGGTTTTGAAATGGAACCCTAAATGATCATGGATGCATGGATGATATGCATGAGTTTTGAAACATGATTTTAGGGATGTTACAGAACCCTATCTAGATTTCCTAATAGAAAGAAAATTACCCGAAGACGAAGTTCTATGCCGGCAGACTGTCTGACGAGAAAAATCCTATACAATAATCAATGGTGAGCTCTATAAGAGGAGTGTTTCTAGGGTTTTCCAGCGCTGTATTTCTCCAGAAGAAGGAGGGGAAATCTTACAAGAAATCCAGGAAGGCGTATGCGGCCATCACGCTGCAGCCAAATCTTTAGTGGCAAAAGCTTTTCGACACGGATTCTTTTGGCTCATAGCTAAGGCCGATGCTGAGAAACTGGTCAAAACATGCAAATGTGGCCAAAAGTACGCCGGTCAAGCACACATTCTGGCTAATCAGCTGCGAACAATCCCTATTACATGGCCATTTGTGGTCTGGGGGCTTGTTATGGTGGGGACGTTTCGAACTGCAAAGTGTGGATTTACTCACCTACTAGTGATGGTGGATAAATTTACTAAGTGGATTGAGGATAAACCCATAACAAATTGCGATGGAGCCACATCTAGAAAGTTCGTCAAGCACATGATTATCAGATTCGGATATATGGATAGTATCATTACTGACAATGGGAGCAACTTTTCCATGGTAGAATTAGCCGAATTTTGCGAAATCAAGGGATCAGCCTTGATATTGCATCAGTCGCACATCCACAAGCCAATGGACAGGTCGAAAGGGCAAACAATCTCATTTTACAAGGACTCCGACCTCGTCTTGAGGCACCACTTTGTCATGCTACGGGAGCTTGGGCGGAAGAATTACCGTCTATGATATGGAGCTTGCGAACAACTCCTAACAGGTCAACTGGATATATTCCTTTCTTCTTGGTCTATGGTGCAGAGGCAGTTCTTCTGAGTGATTTAATTCATCAATCTCCTCGAGTCAAAGCGTATATTGAAGAAGATGCAGAAATTGCTCGACAAGATGATCTCGATATAATCGAAGAAGTTCGTGTTGTTGCTGAACAGAGATTTACAACCTATCATCAGAAGTTGTGCAAGTACCATAGTCAAAGAGTACAAAATTGGTCTTTTAGAAAGGATGATTTGGTTCTCCGACTTGTGCAAAAGAGAAAGAACAAACTTTCAACGATTTGGGAAGGACCTTTTATGATCAGTCGTGTTCTGCATCAGCGGGTCATATTATTTAACCAATATGAGACCAATCAAGGAAAGACCAGACACTCGGAAGAGAAAGAGAGATGGTGGTAGCACATAACCGGATGAATTAGACCATCCTTGGAATATTGCATAGCTACGTCCCTTTTATTCTTAGTTATATTTCTTTATAATCATATGTACATGTTCAAAAAGAAATAAAGTATTGGTTTTCTCATATATTTTTTGAGAAGTTTTTCACCATCTTATTTCCAAGAGAGCATGTCAATTTCAAAAATACCAAGATGCTTGAAAGTACTTTATGCTCATGTTAGTTCTAGTTATGATTTTTGAATATCTATAAAAATGTTACCTTAGGTGTAAATCTCATTTTATGTTTATGCTTTGGTTTTTTATTTGATTGCTTGGAGCATCTCCACTCGTTGGGCGTTCCTAGGCCGAAATCCGGATGTAACTAGCGCCGATCGGAGCAAGTTTTTGGCCTGGGAACGCCCTCTTTCCCACTCATGTTCCCATGCCAAGTTCCCAGGTCAGCTTTTTTCTGTCCAAATTTTGCTCAAATTTGACCCATTTTCGGCATAGTTCAGCATAATATGAATACAGAGAAATGTTTGAAATAGTTCAGCATGAATTTAAACATAGTTCGGCATAAAATTAAACATAGTTCGACATACAATGACAATACAACATATTTCAGCCTAACTTAGCCAGTTCATGCTCGGCACCTACGTGTTGCCCTTGCGTATCCATAGGTACTGTACCAGATCATACTGTAGTTGTTGATGCACTACCGGATCTCGGATCTCCTGACGCATGGCGATGAAGGCAGCCCAGGTTGGAGGCACCTGGTGATCAGGCTTTGCAAGAGGTCCCTATCTGTAGTATGGCTTGTTATGCTCGACCAAACTCACTGGGTCCTTCCTCTCATACTTCATGATCATCTTGTGCAAGGTCACACAATGGTTCATCACTTCCCACATCTAATCTGTTGACCAGGTCAGAGCAGGGAAGCAGACAACTACAAACCTCTATTGGAGCACACCAAATGCCCGCTCCACGTCCTTCCTGCAAGCTTCCTATTCCTTGGCAAACTGAGCATGTTTGGGGAGCATTGGGTTTGAGATAGTCTTCACAAATGTTTGCCATCTTGGATAGATGCCATCTGCAAGATAGTATCCCTTGTTGTAGTGGTGCCCGTTGATCTCAAAGTCCACAGGGGGAGCATGACCCTCAAAAATCTTGGCAAATACATTTGAAGAGTTAAGGACGTTGATGTCGTTGTTCGATCCTGCCATGCCAAAGAAGGAGTGCTAGTTCCAAAGATCATGTGTAGCAACTGCCTCGAGTATCACAGTGCAACCTCCTTTGTGCCCTTTGTACATTCCTTGCCATGCAAATGGACAGTTCTTCCAATGCCAATGCATGCATTCTATGCTTCCAGGCATCCTAGGAAATCCTCTACTGTCATTGACTACGAGGATCCAAGCACTGTCTTCAGCAGTGGGTGTTCTCAAGTACTATTTCCCAAACACTACAATCACTGCCCTGCAGAACCTGTACAAGCAATTGATGGCGGTGGACTCGACCATGCAGAGATAGTCATCGGCACTGTCACCCGGTACTCCATATGCAAGCAATCTCATTGCCACTGTGCACTTCTGAAGCGAGATAAACCCAACCATGCCAGTGCAGTCCTTCTTGCACACGAAATAGAGGTCAAACTCTCGGATGGCACACACGATATTAAGGAAGAGATTCCAGCTCATCCTAAAACGGCGTCGAAACACGGCCTCGTGCAGAGGCTCATCAGTGAAGTAGTCTGCGTACAGCATGCAGTATCCCTCCATCCTCTGCCTTGATTTGCACTTCCGGCGACCCTTCGCCGAGCCTCCCTGCTTCGGTGTTGCCGTTTCCACGTATAGCCGGGAAAGGGAGGCGAGTATCTGCTTGTGCTCTGCATATTTGGAGGAAGTGGTGTTCTCCTCCTCCAGCAACGCGGCGAACATCTCCTCGTCATCGGAGTCCATGGACAAACTGACAAAACACCAAACACTTGGCAGGCGAGATAGTGGAAGCTCGGAGCGAAGCCGAGCTAAAATAAAGCTTGGGCGATGAAAGATGGCCTAGGCCGAGGGGAAAGGGCATGAAGGCAACAGGCCTATATGGAGGTGTGGATACGGCTCGGCGTGGTGGAGCTTCGCCGGCGAAGTCATGGAAACAGGGCAGCTGGTGGAGCTCTTCGCTATAGGGGAGGCGAGTGGAAGTGAGGAATGGGATTGTCTAGCCGAAAGGGTTGGACCACACCCGTTTTCGCTTCGTCCGGCGTTCCAAGGGCGTTCCCGGTGGCCCGAGATCGTCTTAGGAACGCTGGACGAAAGTTTTCCCAAGTCCAGACAAAACCGTGGTCCTGGGAATGTGACTGGGCCAATTTTTGGCATCCGGATGAAAAATTCTCCCTGGGAACGGTGTCCTGGGAATCCGAGTGGAGATGCTCTTAGACGTGGGTATTTTCGAGTAATGAATTGTTGATACTAGAAGTCTGCATTGTTTTCGAGTTTAAACTGGTTTAGCAATTGCACTCCGTTGACTCAGCAAAGTTTTCGTGCTAAAGGTTGGCCGGCTCATGAAAGGGATGAGGCTGAGAGCCAGATAAACCGAGAAGTGAAACACGAAGTGCTTAAGAAATTTTCGAGCACATACATCAAATATATACAAAAGAGCTAAGTAGTAAAGCATAAGTTCTTACATACCAGCACACGTAGAAACTCAAAATATAGTGCCCATCATTACAAGCCATATGAAAGTTTTAGGATAATGCATCAAATGTATTTATGTTGTAGATTCAGGTGGTGGTGGTGGAGACTTGGGAGCGCTGGAGTCGATATTGTCGCCATCTTGCTCGGGAGACTAGGAAGTTTCTTCATCTTCAATGAGGCTATCTTACGATTCTTTCAGTGAGGGAGGCACAGCGACTGATTGGAAGAATGGCGTTGAATAGTTAGTCATCTCCGCCACGCGACAAGCGTATCCCGCGCAAGATTCTTGGATGGCCTAATGTCTTGCGGGTTACCCTCATCATCCTTGTTGGCGATCCCCTTGGTGACATGCCATATTTGCATCTCATTGTGGTGGATCATCACCATAGTGAGGGTAGTATGTGCAGCAGTCCGGGCATACGAGATCTTTTAGTCCTCAATAAGCTTCGAATTTTTCGTTTCTCTGTCTCTCATTTTGAGCACTAGCAAATTATGCAGGTCGGAAAGTTTCACTGACTCGCCATCATCTTCAAGAGTCTGGCAGAAGTCGAAGGGAACATCTCCGACTAACTTGATGCGCTCGGAGCGAGAGTCAGAGGTAGGAGAATCAGAAATATGCAGAGGATCTAGGATAGAACAATAATCATAAATTTGACCAAAGAAACATCGGAAAATAAAAGAGGAAATAAAGAAGTCCAGAAAATTACCTAGCACGAAGTGGTTCCACTGGGATTGCTCCTCTTGGAGATTCCTCAGCTCTGCTTCAGAGGCTTGGGCAAGGTCCTTATAACTATCAAAATCCTTCCTCAAATCCTCAAGTTGTTTATCTTGGAGGGCTATAAGTTTTCCGAGTCTCTCGGTCTCCATATTTCTCGAATCGAGGAGGTTGTTCATGGATTTATCGTGTTCATCCTTAAGGTTTTTTCAGCTCCTTGTGCAGTTCGGCATTCTCCATCTGGAAGACCTTGAAATTCTCGGCCTCCTCCGCCATCTTGCTAGATTCCTTCAACAAAGCTGCAAAGGAAAAATATCAGTCAGAATAAATATTCTACTAAGAAAATAACTATGGCTAAATGTTGGAAATGTTTACCTTCTTCTTCATCCTGTTAAATCTGCAACTTGGAATTTTCAAGTCACAAAGATTTGATTTCTTTGCACTTGTTGCATATATTCTTGAGCAATTCCTAGTTGTAAGATGTAACTTTCTGTAAGTTAAAGATGGAATACCGTCAGACGGCTACTAAGACTCAGGATGTAACTTTAACTAAGTTAAATTCTAGCACGAGCCTTGGGGGCTACACTATATCGTTCGTTTGCATGCTATAAGAATCAACTCGGATATTATGCTACGATCTTTATCCGATTTTATGCTTGGGGGCTAGAGGATATGATAATTAAATAGTGCAAACGATAGTCGGAAAACTTACAATGTGCTCCAAGTGCAGCTTCTCAAATCCGATCTTCATGTTGTGGAAGACCTTCTCGGCAAGGGAGAGAGGAGAAGAGATTATCTCTGGAATCTCTCCGGCTTAAATCTTTTGATCTCGAACCTGGATTTGGTCAAGGAGGCTTTCCAGCTTGACATCCTCCATCTCCTAGGTTATTGCTTTTGGAGTAAGGACTTTCTTCTCAAGAAAGTTTTGCGCTAGCTTGAGAATCTCCTTATGTTTCCGCTTTAGGCTGATAATAGGAGAGCCAGCAATTTTATCCAATTTTCCTGGCGACATAACCATGGGATCATTACCATTAGCGGGTTCACCCTTGTCTCATGCCTGGCTACCAGTAGTAACCAGGGCTTTTGAGGTCATGGTGTCGTCAGGAATGGCGGAACCCGCGCCTAGAGAGGAAGGAGCCTCTGGTACTGAATTCTAGGTGCTGGTCGGAGTTGGAGGGGCACGGTTGGGGATAATGTAAGGTTCTACTGACGCACTTGCTTGGCTGGCTTGCTCTCCATCTTGGACTTGCTCTTCAAAACGGATTTAGCTCTGAATCACATAAAGAAAATATGTCATATGTGACTCAGAAAGAATGAAAAATGAGTACTAGGGGATACAAAGTACTTACTTTTTAACCACTGCAACACTCGTGCGCCAGCAGTAACAACAACTTCCTTGGCCTTGCGCTTCTTGGAAGCAAGGCCAGAAACTTCCTTCAACTCATCATCCTCCATCTCCTCCGAGTCTTCTAGAGGATAGCCCTCAAGAGGGGAAAGCTTAGACTCGGGAATTTTCTCAAGATGAAAAGACATAAAACGTCAGTACAACCAAAGCCGGATGATGGGATGAAGAGCAAAGATATAAGAAAAAGTCAAAAAGTTTACTTGAGTTAGAGGTCGGTCCGCTATAAACATCTTCGTGGAGATTTCAGGATCTTCTTATTCACCCTCTCCTTGATCAAATACTGCATTCAGGTCTTGTAGTCCCCCGCAGCAATGCGTGTCGGACAAACCTTCATGCTGTCCTTACGATCTCTGGTGACGGTATGCATCAGGAGGCCGTCGTGATACCGCAATGGCTAAATCCGGCAATCCATCTAGCAGTGGATCAAGTCGGATCCGCGGAGACCTCGATGCTTCATCAAAAACTCAATCCGCGACTTGGCAAGGATCAAATCTTCGGATAGCTCCGGTGCCTCTGCGTCCCATGATTCTTTCTGGGGAGCAGCGCCATCAACAAAAGCCAGAAGACCTTCCATCTTCTAAGGAGCCGGCATATCTTTAAGATAAAAGAATGTTCCGGCCCATCTTTTTACCGACTCACTAGCGTTAATCCTAGGATAGACTTGATATCTCTGAAGAACTAAGCTAAGAGTGTCGGTGATATAAGGAACTCTAGCACTGATGGAATTCTTCCGGGTACCATAGTAGTACCAGTAGAGAGTAAGGTTTGGCCTAATGCCTAAGAATCCCTCACTAAGAGTTGCATTAGTGCTAAGCTCAAGTAAAGAATTAGGGGGCGATATAGAAGTTGCACACTGTAGTATTGGAGCTCCTCAGTGAGGAACTCTGACAGTGGGAAGCTGAGACCACAATCGACGTGTGTCCCAAATAAGACTCGCTTGCTGTCGCGGGGAGCTGAAATGGCGTTTCAGAAGCCGCTCTGCCACACATCGGTGGCGAGGTAGCCCTCGTACTCCATGGGCTAGAGCTTGGAGTCGTCCGTGGCGCTGGGACCCAAAGGCCTCGCGATTTCCTGTCATTCGCCACAGTCGTCGTTGCTACACTAGAGCTTGACATCGCTTTTGCCATCTCGCCGGAGCAAGGGCCAGAAAGTGGTGGCGCTAGGGTGTTTTTGGGTGCGGTGAAGAGAGATATGCGAAGAACTCGGGGAGTACGAGGATACAATGATAGCGGAAAGGAATGAATATGGGGAGAGAAGAAATCTCTAACTTAATAAACTCCATGCCAAGATTCATGCTGGATTTGCGTGATTTACGCCATGTGTATATGAGAGAGAGGAGGCTTCCTCACGATGCCTCTTCCCCCCTCGAATCTCTTGCGTTCATTGAAACATTACACTAGTTCCGTGTAGCATGGACCCACCAACAATCGGGCTAACAGGATAATTGTTAGTGACAGGATGTGACCTGAAAGGTTGTCAGACAAACATCACTGTATAAATTCCGGCTCATGTTTGAATCAAGCTAGGAAATGGCTAAAATCAATGAGACATATCCGACTCAGATGAGACACGAAATCCTACACTACTGAATGAAGTTTTTGGGAACCCTTCCAGATTCTCAAGACGAAGAAACCATCAAGCTAGACGATTTATCCGACTTTGGATCTTGGAGACTTCTGAGGGCTATTATTGGGGATATACATTCTGAGTATACCCACATGAACCACTGAGCAGGGCGGCCCACCAAGATGTTAGAGCTTTGCTTCATGGGTGGCCTAGTCAGATAAAGAGGAGGAGTCAATTCCGTCTATGACAAGGCGCAGAAGACTTACTGACTTAGGCATGTAGATTACTTGTAGTCCAAGATGTATTTAGTTACCGACTCTATAACGTAGCCGGATAGGTCTCTCCTGTAACCCTAGGTCTTGGTGCCTATACAAACCGGACCTAAGGGAGCCTATAGGGAAACATAAACATAACCACAACCAACTCGCACATACGAGCCTCTCTTGTAATCCGCTATAACATCCGACTCTCGCTGATATATTACTGGGTTTCTAGTAGGAGTAGGATCCGATCACCACAGTCGGATCTGAACTTGGGTAAACTTGTGCTCACCTCTCCCGGAGTACCGTACGGCTCACACCCCATCTTTTCAACGCCTTTAGGACCCCCTATGGCGTACTTGTCATCAATCCGACGACACCAAATTCGATAAATGATATGTATAAATCAATCAGCACGATGAGCCCTTTCAACCTATGCATTCCATGATATCAATTGTAGAATTCATCATATAAATATTGAATGACCAGCAAGGTCTATGCAGGAAAAACATGACTAAATAAGTTATAAAAATGCTTTATTCTTTTTCCTACACCTCATCCATGGCATGCTATGTTATACCATGCAACTGTGCACCGTTCCATTATGGCATATGATGTTTTACTTATTGCATATGTTTCATATGATTGTGCACTTTATTTATTATAGCCCTTATATGTTTTGTTTTTATTCCGGATAGACACCGAGCAAGGGAGTTATCAGGAGACCCAAGATTACTACCCGGATCCCGGCTATCCTACTATTGAGCTTATAGGCAAGCATTTCCCCATGCTTTCATTTACATATAGTACCTATTGCTTCTATCTTATTTTTGCATCATGAGTCGTGTTCCATATTAAATTGCAATCCCAAGTACTGCATAGCCTTCACTTTTAAAACCCACCGAAGCTTTTACCCTCAATCCTATCAGCCATTACTATAGGAGTTGTTTGATCCATGCGACTCGTAGAACTGCATGTGTAGGGGTTGTGCGGGTCTTTTGGATAATGAGGTAATTAAACAACTGAATTGAGGAGTAATGGGATAACTAAAGAAATAGGCACCCGTGGGAAATAACTAAGATCTAGTTTTTATCCTCTCACTTGTGTCCCATAGGACCCGATTACTTGATTATTGTTCATTGAATATCACACTATTCGCATGTGGGACTATAAATCCCCTTCTCTTGAGCTTGATTCACATCTTATTTCTTTGGGCGACAATTTGTTTAGGGCTTTATTACTATCATGTACTTATGCCATGCTTTACCACTTTATTTCATACGGTTGCTCTAGGAGCATTTACTACTGTACTGTTTAGGACTCGTGCCATGTTTACGCTATATCGACAAGCCCAGTCACACTTTCGGGTTCCCAGTCGTTTACAACCGTCGCCACACACCACGGGTCCGTCTTGGTGCCGGCCATCTTTGTTGCGGGTAGATAAGTGGGGTGCCCCCTGAAATCATTTTTGCATCTTGTGAATGCTTTGTCGTGATGCCTCATTGCTTTTTATTTGGTTCTCCTCGGGGTTGATCGTGCGTGTGTTGCTATTTGTGCACCCCTGTAGGGTAAATCTTTCTGAAAGTCGTGCCCGCAATTATGGACTACTTGGAGCACAGTTTCTCGATCATATATAACTATAGCTAAAGTACCGTGTTTAACTACCCGGATTTTTAATCCCAGATGCCTGTTATGCCATACATCGCAATCCCAGGATTACCATTTTTGTGAGACATAACAGATTGGTACCATAGTTCATCATCCATTACAAACCATAATAAAGGTCTTATAAATAAAGGACTCATGATCCAGTCTTAATACAATCAGCTCAGCGGAATAATATAATAACTATAGCATGGTCGAAGCTCCATCTTCAGGGTCATAGGCAATGCTGACGATGGGAGATGATCCTAGTTATCATAGACTTCCTGTTGTCCATCATCCTGGTAGTCCTCTTCATACTCTGGCCATAGGAATAGTCAGGGACAAAGCCATGAGTACTCTTTAAGTACTCGCAAACTATCACTAACAAGTAAGTAATCCGAGTAGGAATCCTAAGCTCTAGGTTTATTTGCAAAAGGCCAGGTTTATCTCTAACTGAGTTTAGAACTAAAGAAAACTAGTTTAATGTTTTACAACACCTAAGTGGGAACTTAGTTTTCATGTTCACAACCCTGTTGTGGTCAAGTCAAAGTCATAGTTCATTTCACAAGTCATTTTAAAAACATCTGACGACGGAACAGTATGGCCACTTCAACTGTCCATAACCGCAGACATGGCTATTCGAATAGTTTGACACTCTGCAGAGATTTTACACTTTCACCACAACATTTGATACATCCGTCAAGAACAATCTTGAATCAACATACTTAGTATGCGGATAATCAATCCTAACCCTTCAATTACACACCCTAGTATAGGCACCTCCCCTATGAGTTTGGCCTCCCAACCATGACCATTTGTCATCTTGGGAACTGCACAGATGGAAAATCATCACGAGGTAGTCTCAGCTCAAACCTCTTTCGCAAGGTAACCCATACTAAGATATATAAAATTCTAGTTAAGCCCTACCCAAATTCGGGTATTATGGTTGTATGGTAAAATTGGAATGGTATCACATCTGAACCCAATCATCAGCTTTTATAAAGGGCTAAGGCTCATGCCTCAACATTGTCATCATCAAATCATCTGGTGTTCATAACACATGTCAAAACATTTCATTAGAATGACTCATCATTCTAAGGTTTTCATAATCCTTTTCACCAAGTATTCCCATCTAAAATGATCAACTTTTATGCTTAGCACTAGCCACTAAATTGGGGGTAATCACTAATGAGGGGTGCTAATCTAGTGTGACTATCTGAATCTAGATCTTGTGCCTCAGTATGAAATCTAGTTCTAACTAACTTAGGCCAAGTTTTATGCTCTTTATGCTAGCTATAATATCTCTCCAAAACTCACACAACACTAACTAGAAGTAATAAAGAACTTTGATAAAGAAATAAAAGAATAAAGCTTGCAAGTAAAACTGGGATTTGGTATAATCAAGGTTGCATAACCAAAGCATGCCTAATGCATTGTATAGGTTGTCTAGCTTGCAAAGTTGCAAGTGTTAGCTTGCATAGTGTAGCTTGCCTTGAGTAGTGTAGTGGTTGAAGTTCTCTTCTTCTTCTTCTTCGTACTCCACCTCCTCGTAGCCTTGGTCGATACTAGCGTCTATTAATAAATATGAGGTACACAATCACCAGAAAATACTACCTCTATTTAGCACACAAAGGTTCACACTAGATGATCTAGCATCATCACAATCATCACCTAAAATAAAGACCTAGTCTTATTTATTTTATTTTGGAAAAGTAATTTCTACTAATTAAAAATTACTTAAGATTTAATATTCTCCAATTAAAATATAGGATCATGTTGACACCTGTCATCACCACATGTTTTAATACTTGGGAATGTGATTTAAAGTGGTGTCACAATTTAATAAGGTTTAACATTATTATTTTAATTAATTAAAGTGACAAGAAATGCCTATGGGGCATTCTTTTAATACTTGTCCAAGCTTACTATATGTAAACCTATATATTTTTACATATTTAGAAAGATCTTGTCAAATATGATTTTTGAAAGTTGGAATCAACTCAAAATCATTTATGGTTGATTTTTGAAAAATGTTTGAATCTGTAAAAGGCTATGTCTTGTTATTTTTGGTATAGGTTATCTATATTTTCAAATGGTTTGAATCCAACGGGCTTGGATTAATAATTTCAATACCTTTCTAACAAAATTTGTTTCATGCTATTTGGTTTAGTAAAACTCTCTGAATTGATATTTTAATCTATTGATAGAACTAGGTTTTGAATTAAATTGAATATATTATATTTGAATCTACTGGGTTGCGCAAGAGTGTTACTGGGCCGGACCAATCTGCACAGCACACGCGCAGCGGGCTGCTACCAGAGCGGTTCCACTAGTCAGCGACTCTGTCCTACCAAAACAGTATCCTTCAATCTAGGCCCTACAATTAGAATCTGATCTAAGGGCTGAGGTTCATCATCAACGACGAACAGCTTGGGCGAGGTCTAAACCCTAACGCGGCGGCGGGGGTCGTGTGAGGCTCACCAGGGCTCCATCCAGGGTCGGTGTTGGGGCGAATGATATTGTCAAAGACGGCGGTTCGAATGATGGTCACGGCGGCTCTTGGGGCGGCTCCAATCGATGACTCCTTTCTCCTTCTGCAACGGCGGGCTTCGGTGAAATTCCTATGGTGCGGAGCTCGCCTTTATCTGGGGAGAGGTGTGGGAGGTTCTGTGAGGAGTGGAGAGTAGGATGGTGTGAATAATTGAGGCGGGGGTGGCCTCCTTTTATAGCCGAGCGAGAGGGGCAGTGCGGGATGGGCAGAGCTCGTCGGTGACGATGGTGCAGTGAGCTAACAGCATGGCGAAGGGCGTAGGCTGGTGCGGTGTCTCCTGGCAATCCTCAAGGGCTTAATGGCGCGGAAGGGGCGGTCGAGAATGGTCGGAACGGGTCGACGCTCTGCGCGGCACCGATGGCGTTTTCGACAACGCATAGGTGCTACTGGTCACGCGGCGGAGAACGGGCGTGTCTGGGGGTGGCTGTTGTCGCGGTGAGTGCAGGCACGTGCAGTGAGGGCGAGGCGCGGCGTGTGCGCGCGTTTCGGCTGCGGCTCTCTGGTGCGCTCTCGGTATGGCAGAGAAGAAATGGGTGCGGTGTTTTCTCTGTAGTCCAAGGTCTGGTTGCGCTCGAGGGTTGGACATTGGGTGGCGATGGACGGTTGCCTGCCCCCTAGACATCGTGGACGGGCGCGGCGTGTGCTCCTGCGAGCTGGCCATGGTCGGCCGGAATGGTGGCTTCGGGTGGCGCGACACTGGTGCAATGGTAGGGTTTGTAGCTCTTTCAAAGCACTGATAGTCACTGGGGGAGACAAGGGAAAACAATTGGGGACAAGAATTGGACAATGCATTAATCAAAAACAGTGATAGTTAGGTAGGGATTACTATGCTCACCAAGTGTTTGATGAAATGGCCGCATGAAATTTAGTTTTGAATTTTTGGATGAATTTTGGTGAGTGCTCTGGTCACATCCTTAGTAGTATATGGTTGTTTGGGTTTGTCAAGGTGAACTGGTTTGAGTGGTTTTTGAGAAATGGTGATCTTAGTACCTATTAAGGATTCAATTTTGAATTGTCATTTGAATATATTTGAAATTTGTTTCTGTTGGTTTGCAAAGTGGCTTGGGTGTACTTTTACTTGGTCTAGCAAGGGGTGAAAATAATTGGATTTATTTCTGTTAGAAAACTTGGACTAGAAACACTCAAAGTAGTCTAGTCGTTAACTTTGGTCAAAATGACCATTTGCTTATAATGTTTATATTTGAATTTCTCTTCATTTGGTTCTTCTTGGAAATGATCTAGATGATGTTGTTTTCATCTTTAAACCAATCCTTGCCATTCATATCAATAAAACATGGCATTGCAAGCATTCATGCATTCATATTCATTTTAATACTAAAAGTTTTTGTTAACCCTAAACTTGGGTGATTGGAACTTCATAATCTTGATTAACATTTTTGGGGTGTTACAACTTGACTATACATGACTAGTAAATAGTGAAATAATCATGGAATGGTTAATACAACTGCCAATAGATGGGATGTTCTTCCGCCTTCTCGATCGATATGAAAGAAGGAGGATGGGCGAGGTTTATGTTTGTTGTTTATATAATTATTGGATACATCGTTATTATTTCAATTAATGAATTTTCGTCTATATCTGGTTAGGCAGATGTTGTAATGTGTCTCTATAGAACTGTTTAGCTATTTAACTTTTGCTGCAATTTCTTCACCCCCAGGTTATTCCCTTTAGATGCATAAAGTCTTGTTGAGTGACCCTAGGGTATCACACCATAAATATTGTTCAGATGGTCAGGTATATTCACATGGAGGTTACTACATCGATGAGGCTGATGATGGAGGCAACGACCCTCTTGCATAGAGATTCCAAGGATGGAGATGAGATCATTGGGCGGGAATGTGCTTTGTTCATGGGCATATTATGCCAATTTGTCTCTTAATACATACACAGATTTGTGTTTTCTGCTTCCTCTTGATGCTTTGATGAGTATGTATGAGGATATAATCCTAAAATATTATTCTATCTAGGTATTTCGAACTTGCCGTATGGCGTTGCAATATATTTCTATTTCTTTTTAGATGGTTTGGCTCTGATGTACTTATGTCCCTGGACTACATATTCATTTGTGTATGTTACACTCACAGACCAGACAACTACGTTTCTCGCACATGAAGCTATAACCATGGAAGTGGATGGGATGGTTGCTAGAATGCCTTGCCTATACCCTAGCCTTGTTGTGGGCGGCCTCACGGCCTCCACAGTAGTACGTCCTTCATCCTATTTTGTATTATACCATCTTGTGTTTAGAGCATAGGGTTTGGGGGATTACATCTGGTATCAGAGCCATTCCTCCCTTAAGGGTCTCAACTAAGGTGGTCGTTGTCAGTCTAGAAATATTTTGGTAGCTATATTCTAGGGAAAAACTAAACATGAGAGTAGGATTGCTTCCATTTTTCTTCTTACCCACCCACACACCCTATTCTAGTAAGGAAGTGTAATGTTTGTCTATTATCTTCTAATAATTGAAACTAAGATTCACGTGTTTGGGGTATCTGTAGTACCATACGATGTGTTAATCATTTGTCGATCTGTTTGATATTTGCATTTTTCATCATTATTTTTAGGACCTTTATGCACTGTTTAGAATCATATTTACCTTTATCCATCATTATTTATGCATATTTATAGGATTTATGGGACTTTCCTACAAAGTCCCTTTCATTGGTATTTAATTTATGGGAGGCAGAAAGCTCCTTTTTCAAGTTTTTGTTGTTTTAGGACTATCTGGACGTCAATAAATCGAAAGAAAAAATACCTGATTAGTTTTTCACCAGGAGAATCAACTTGGGCTAAAGAATGAAGCGAAGGGAGCCACAAGGCCCGAAAGAGCATAGGTGGCGCACCCAACCCCTAGGCGCGCCACCCAGGATCTTTCGGCCCTCGAGTGTCGTCTTGACATCTCCTTCGGCGTGTCCCCATATATACCTAGAAAACCTGGTTTCCTAGAATGACGAAGCGCCTGTCAAAACAGAGCACCGCCAAAGCCACGATCTTCGTTTCGGGGGTCAGATTGGTCCTGCTCTCCACCCCGAGAAGTCGGATTTCGAGGTCTTCTTCACCACCATCATCATCAACATCATCACCAATGACCATGAGTTCATCCCCCATCATCATATGTGAGTAATTCCCTATGGTCATGTGAGGTGTATGGGGATTGGATGAGATCCATCATGTAATCATCCATATGTATCGAGATTTGAGGTGTTTATCTTGCAGACATTCTTGTATGAGTATTGGTACACTTTTTCTATGTTTAATGCTTGTTGCTACGGCTCGAGTGACATGATTTCAGTACTAAACTTTTATTTCCCAATCATATATTTGAGTTTGGTATGTATTTGCAAAGTGTATTACCTATTATTATGTTGAACATGCGAACCCTAAGGTGACAGTTAGGGAAAACAATGGGAATATATGATAGTTTGAGGATATTGTGTGTTCATGAAGAGTTAATGCTTTGTTCTGTTCTATTTGAAAGCTAGATCGTAATTTCTTGTAGTACCAAGTTAGCCCTGGTGAAATGGGTAGACAGGACAAAAGATATTATGCAAACTTACATGCATGATTATGTTTGGAGCACACACCTACAAATAATTGAATTAGAGATAAATGCCATGGTAATAGGATATATTATATGATGGATATCATTCATACGACACCCCGCTATCACCTCATGCATGCATTTTAGCCACTAAAAGTTTCACAACATTACTTCCGGTGAAAACTGGAAATCTACTACTTTATTTACTTCTTTGTTTTACTGCTTTGAATCAACTGCCATAAATCACCACTTTATTTGAAAGTTTATTGATATAAAGGTGTGATTGAGAGTGAAGTCTCGATTGCTAAAGTCTTATTGGTATTCTTGTGTTCCCCTTGAGTCTAACTATATATTTGGCTAATACTTCCCATCGAAGATTTCAGCGATCCCCTACACTTGTGGGAATCAAGAAATTTCTGGCCCTATTGCCGGGGAACCTAGATTTATTGATAAGACCACTTGTTATGATTTACTTGCTATACTTACTTGTCTCTCATCATGGGAAAGAGTAAGGATGCTACTAAGAAGGATATAATTCCTTCTACTACAAGAAGAGGTACAGATTTTCCCTCTAGGCCAAACTTTTCACCTAATGTTGTCACTACTCCTGCTATTAAAAAGAGAACTACTATCCTAGAAATTTCACCATTGTCTAGGATGTCTAATGGTATTGAAAAAGATTTGTTGGAGGAGGGCCAAGATAAAGTGGGTATGCCTGATTTAACTAAGGACTTATCCAATGATGATACTAAAAATAAATATGATAAAGATGAACATGTTAATGAAAAAGACAGTGCCACTAGTTCTACAAACACACCTAGTGAAGAGGATATTTATTTCACCAATGTAGCACCCCGGATTTACAGTCCGAGAATACCCGTTATGCATACAATTCACGTTCCCATGACCACTGAGCCGTGAGCATAACCGACCAGTGTCATTACAACATCCAGAAAGTAACAATTACAAAGCATACAATAAGACCAGTACGGCGATTATATCACAAATAGCGGAAGTCTTCAATCGCAGAGCCCATGTCATGCCTTAACCTACGGTGAAGGAAATATGCCCTAGACGCAATCATAGAGATGATTATATTTCATATGTATCCATGAGTTATTGTAATGTTCCTTGAATATCCATATCAGGCAACTTGTATTGATTGCTAATTATGTGAATTTTTTGTCAAACTCTTTACTTGTATGGTTATTTAATAGTTGTCCCTAGTCGGAGTTCATGTGAGGACACACATGAATATTAGACTAGCACATCGATTGGTTGATGACTATGTTTCGCAAGTCATAGACATGGAGATGTCAAACCAATGATGTGGACACATGTTATAAACATGGGGTTGGAATGACCCAACATGAGACTGGCAATTAGACTTGCAGCTCTCTCTACACATCGTGTATGTTTTGTCCTTAGACCTGAGATTTTCTCATGTACTTGAGATGTGGATCGACCTACTTTGGGGCTATCAGACGCTACTCCGTAACTGGGTAGTTATAAAGGTAGCTTTCGGGTTTGTCCCGAAACATGCTGCAAGGCATGGTCAATCAAGATGGGATTTGCCACTCTCTACTTGAGACAGACATATCTGGGCCCCTCGAGTGATCGGATCCAGAAATGCATGGCCGTGCTACATAAGGTTAAGAGTTAACCTAGTAAAGGGATTCCAAGTTACGGTATCGAGAAAGAGAGGTCATCTTGGAGCTAGACCAAATATCGTGAGGCAAAGGGAAAGACATGTACTAAACCTTATGATGGTTCGTCCGATATGATCTTTGTATGCGTTTAGGAGTTAGCACGTCTTGCTAGAGGCCACTACCAACTATTGACAGAATAAGTGTATTCGTGTCATGTCTATACGTATATGAACCTATAGGATCACAAACTTAAGGGGCCAGAAGCCTAATGAGGATTGGTTCCGAATTAGACCAGGCTTAGGCTACTAATGGGATGCTAATGTAGAATCCCACTAGGGATGCCTATATAAGAGAGGGTGGGACGAGCTGACCAGGGTTAGACCATTCCAACCAGCCGCCACACCTCACGCCTGTGTTGCACGCGCGGACCTAGCAGTCCGGCGTCTGACGCTTCCACCCCGCATGTGTGGATACCTCGGAGGTGCTGCATCTATGGAACTTGGACGAGCCGCGCAAGGGGAGCTTCTCGTGGGACGAGGACAAGGAGGAGAAGTGGAACGTCTGCACTGCCTCGACGCGCTTCATCAATTCCTCAACTGAGCGTCTAGTGGTAATCCCGTGATCTATGACAATAGTATTCCTGGTTTACGCGGTAGAAAATTTTGATTTGCGCTAGTGTAGCCTACCCGTATCCCTTCAGTGGTATCAGAGCCGATGTTGTTTAGTTATAGGTTCGGGATGTTTGCATATGGTGATATGCATATTGATATGAATGATGTGATCGTTTATATGGCGGTGGTTCAGGATTGATCTATGATCTTGTTTTCTGTGATCGTGATTCTGAGGTTGTCGAACGACTTACCCCTACCGGTCGGTTTCTGCCATCGGGGTAGATAGTGACACATAAATCCTGTTGAATCACGCGAAGATCAATATGATTGATCGAATCGAAACCTAGATCTAAAATCGATGTACCGTGATCAAAGGAGTTTGATTGAATCGGGACAGGAGTCGTTTTATGGTAAATTTGATTTGCCGATCAAAATCCTTAAAGAAAATTGTGAAGATACCGTGAGGGGCGCTGCCCCTTCGAACCCCGCAGGGGGAGACCCCCCTTAATAGTAGCCCCTTTTGTATCTTGTTAAGGTAACTAGGTGTTGCGATGTCACATGATCCGGTAGAATGCGATTCTATGCATAACTTGTTTTTGCAGGATGTATGTGATCAGTATGGCCCATATATGTATGTGATGCATGTATGAAATTTAGCATGACCTGCGTGTCGTGAGTAGGGCAACACGGCTGGAGCCATATGTGTTTTCATTTATTGTAATGGCCTGCGTACCAACTTGTGATGATCCCAATACTATGTAATTTTGATTAGCTGTTAGGAGTAATAGCTTGTATTAGTTCTTGGAGGACTCATCACTTGGAAGATGGCTCACATGGAACATGAAGATGGAGATCATCATGGTGGATAGGTTCTATGGCGATGGAGATCACCATGAGAAAATGGGCCATACTGTGTCACATCATATGTGAATGCTATTCTTATGCGTTTTACTACTATGCATGCTTAGATGATAGAACTATAACGATCCCTCACAAAATTTAAGTTAAACCATGCCCTCCCAACCAAACCTTGCACAATCCTATGTCCTGTACAATCGTTGGTGGGCCTATGAAATTAGGGTGCCGCGGTTTTCCTTGGTTGGATGGGTTTGTATCGGATACCTACACGCATAAGGGTTAGTGAGCTTGAGAAGGTCCTCTTAACAGTTAAGGACCTTGGGGCATAAAGGTTGGGCACCTAGTTTTGACATAGAGATGTCACCCAACAACAAGAGTCATATGTGATATGATTAGCAAGTGTTGCTTACCGATTTACGTTGTCTTCTAGCAGTGATGCTAAAGTTCACTAGTCGACTTGTTAATTGTGGATCTTGAATCACTTAGTATCAATAGAGGTATATTGATTTAAGTGGGAGTATATGCTATTAAATTGTTTAATATGTTTTACTCTTTCATGGTTACATGGCTTAGTATTTAGCATGTTTTCTGTTGTAGATCAATGGCGCCGAACACTACATCACCTTTCTCTTTGCGTTCTATTCTTGACAAATATAAACTAAATGGAACAAACTATTCGGACTAGGTCCTTCACCTGAGAATTGTTCTCAGGTCTGATAAAAAGGAAACGGTTCTGGATACCCCAATCCCCGATGAACCTGCTGATAATGCATCTTCTTCCCTCAAGAATGCCTACAAAAGACCATGTGATGATTCTCTTGAGGTTAGATGTCTTATGCTTGCATGCATGGAACCTAAACTCCAAAAGAAGTATGAGGATCAGGAAGCGTACAATATGATCGTCGCTCTGAAGGACATGTTCCAAGATCAGGCAAGGACTGAGAGGTACAATGTTGCCAAGTCCTTTGTCGAATGCAAGCTGGCAGAGGGAGCAGCTGTAGTCCCCCATGTGATCAAAATGGTTGGTTACAGTTAGACTTTGGAAAAGCTTGGTTTTCCACTAGGCCAAAAGTTGGCCACTGACATCATTTTGGTGTCTCTTCCATCCAGCTATGGGCAGTTCATTTCGAACTACCATATGCATGGGGTGGAGAAGGGCCTCAATGAATTATGTGGGATGCTTAAAATAGCAGAAAGTGACATGAAGAAGTGTGCAGGGCATAGCCATGTGATGGCTGTGCAGAACAAGCCTAGCTTCAAGAAAAAGGGAACTTCTTCGAAGAAGAAGGGCAAGGCTAAGGATACGATCCCTAAGTCTGCACCCAAGCAAAAGGCTGGACCTGCAGATGACACTGAGTGCTTATTTTGTCATGAACATGGCCACTGGAAGAGAAACTGTAGCAAGTACCAGGCTTCTTTGAAGAAGAGTGGAAGTAAGAGTACTTCCCACTCAGGTACGCTTGTTGTCAATGTTGTGGACATTTTTCTCGCTGATTCATATGTTAACTCTTGGGTATTTGATACCGGATCGGTTGCTCATATTTGCAATTTGATGCAGGGGCTAATAAGGACTAGAGAAGTGCAGAAAGGCGAAGTGGATTTTCGCGTCGGAAATAAAGCAAGGGTTGCTGCATTGTTCGTCGGCGTCATGCAACTTCACCTTCCGTCAGGATTTATTATGGAGTTGAATAATTGTTATTACATTCCTAGTATGGGTCGAAACATTTTATCACCTTCATGTTTGATGTGGGATGGTTATTCATTCGCGAGTGCAAACAATGGTTGTGTAATCTCTAAGAATGATATGTTTATGGCTAATGCTCCCATTGTGAATGGGTTATTTATTTTAAATCTTGATGATGCATCTGTTTACAATGTTAGTGCTAAAAGGCTTCACCCTAATGATTTGAGTCCTACCTATTTATGGCATTGTCATTTGGGGCATATAAGTGAAATGCGCATGAAGAAGCTCCATGGTGATGGTCTTCTAACTTCATTTGATTTTGAATCATACGAGACATTTCAAGCTTGTTTACTTGGAAAGATGACCAAGTCGCGTGTTTCGGGTTTACCCGAGAGAGAGATAGACTTGTTGGAACTCATACATACTGATGTATGTGGACGAATGAGCACGAAAGCCAGAGGAGGATATCACTACTTCATTACTTTTACTGATGATTTCAGTAGATATGGTTATGTCTACTTGATGAGGCATAAGTCTAAAACTTTTGAAAAGTTCAAGGAGTTTCAGAGTGAAGTAGAGAATCAACGTGGCAAGAAAATAAAGGCCTTGCGATCTGATCGTGGAGGTGAATATTTGAGTCACGAGTTTAGCGATCATCTTAAGAGTTGCAGAATTGTTCCACATCTTACGTCGCCCGGAAGGCCTCAAAGGAACGGGGTCTCCGAACGGCGTAATCGAACTTTGTTGGACATGGTTCGGTCGATGATGAGCCAGTCGGATTTGCCATTGTCATTTTGGGGTTACACTCTAGAAACGGCAGCTTTCACACTTAATAGGGTACCATCAAAATCCTTAGTGAAGACACCATATGAGATGTGGACTAGAAAGAATCCCAGTTTGTCTTTTCTAAAGATTTGGGGTTGTGATGCTTTTGTCAAGCGACTTCAGTCAGACAAGTTAACACCCAAATCGGATAAGTGCATTTTCATGGGATATCCGAGGGAAACCTTAGGGTATTACTTCTACAACCAAGAAGAGGGCAAAGTGTTTGTCGCTCGTAGCGGTGTTTTCCTAGAGAAAGAGTTTCTCACAATAGGAACAAGTGGATGGTCGATGCGACTTGAAGAATTTCAAGATGAGCCAGTTGGGGATGCTTGTACGAGTGATGTTATTGTAGCAGAACAAGTTGAGGAACCCGTGGCAACAGAAGCACCACAACCACGAAGGTCAGCGAGGCTCCGCGAAGCGCGGGAATTATTATTGTTAGATAATGATGAGCCTGCGACCTATGCAGAAGCGATGGTGGACCCAGACTCTGAGAAATGGCTGGCCGCCATGAGATCCGAGATAGAGTCCATGGGAGACAATCAAGTTTGGAACTTGGTTGACCTGCCTGATGGTTTTAAAGCCATCGAGTGCAAATGGATCTATAAGAAGAAGATTGATATGGATGGAAATGTTCACATCCATAAAGCTCGACTTGTTGCAAAAGGTTTTCGACAAGTTCAAGGAGTTAACTACGACGAGACTTTCTCGCCCGTAGCGATGCTTAAATCTATACGGATAATTCTAGCCATTGCTACACATTTTGACTATGAAATATGGCAGATGGATGTCAAGACGGCTTTCCTAAATGGAATCCTAGCTGAGGACGTGTATATGATGCAGCCTGAAGGTTTTGTCGATCCAAACAATGCTGGAAAGGTATGCAAACTTCTGAAGTCCATTTATAGGCTGAAGCAAGCATCTCGGAGTTGGAACTTTCGATTTGATGAAGTTGTAAAGGAGTTTGGCTTCATAAAAAAAAACAAGAACCTTGTGTTTACAAGAAGGAAAGTGGGAGAGCCCTGGTATTTCTAATCTTATATGTAGATGACATATTGCTGATTGAAAATGACATTCCTATGCTCGAGTTTGTTAAGACCTCATTGAAAAATAGTTTTTCGATGAAGGACTTGGGAGAAGCAGCATATATTCTGGGCATCAAGATCTACTAGTGAACGTGGCGCGGCGTCACGTCGCGTCCCAGAGGAGCAATGTTGTGAAATAATCGGTTAAAATTGTTGGTGAAGAGTATGTCCAATGTAGTGTATTATTATTGTCCAAAGTTACGCCATAAAAAAAGTAGTAGTACTTAAAAAGACGACGAATGGTATAATTAGTGTGAAAGAATGAAAAAGTATAACAAAATTAAATTAGTGCTTGTTAAATATAGCTAGAAAATTAGTCACCCTTGGAAAAATACCGAAGGATTATTACCGTATGAAAATTACAGATAGGAAAGAGCGAGAAAAATCACTGCCAAAGAATATGAAATAACCTAAAAGAACACCTCCGCTAAAGAATATGAAATAACTCTAAAATAAATATTGGTGGCAAACTAATGTTGTACAATTATACATCGGCGAGAAATTACAAGGGGTTAACTATCGAAGTTATTTCGCGAATGTACCTTCCAATAATAAAAATGGAACAAAAAAATGGTAGACATAGAATAACTACATCTACAAAAATAAAGCCTAGAAGTTGTGACTGAAAATTAAGTAGAAAAATTACTGCATTTAAGACTAATAGTTAGAAAAGATCAATATAAAAAATCGGTTATGGTAAGAAAATTTTAAATAAAAAGTTGTGTTGGGTCTACGTGAAGTGGAACCTGATTAGAAAAATTAGGCGATGAATAGTACACAAGGATGCGGAACAGATGATCAAACGGCCGAGGTGGGCCAAAAAATTTAAGCCGAATAGTTAGAAAAAATGAACGTAAAAAATATCGGTTAGAGCAAGAAATTTTGGCGAAAAGTTGTGGTGCGTTTACGTGATGTGACACACAATTGGACAGATACGTGTGACGTGGCACGTGATTGGACAGAATTAGACATGAATAGTATACGGGTGTACGTGGACCTGTTAATCGAACTGCCGGAAAAGATGGAGCCAAAAAATTTAAGTCTAATAGTTAGAAGAAAAGATGAATGTAAAAAAATATCGGTTAGGGCAAAAAAAATTTAGCCGAAATTACGTGAAATTGCACGAATGTACAAAAATATCGGTTAGAGCAAGAAATTTTTAGCCAAAATTATGTGATATGGCACGCGTTTGGATAAAATTAGATGATGAATAGTACATACACGGAAGCGAACAGTCGGATCAAACGGCTAAAAAATGTAGAAAAAATTTTTTTAGTCGAAATCACGGTCAAACAGACGATTGAAAATTAATCAAGAAAAGCTCACAAAAAGAAGAAAAAAAAGCACTATAGTGCACTGTTCATGTTGTACTGTTCATGGCACACTACTGTTCATATGAACAGTAGCCGGGGCAAGGAGGGGCCAGGAATCCCACCAACTTTAATATATAGGTATATAGAGATGGATTAAGGAGGCTAATTGGATTAAGCCAGAGTATATACATTGACAAAGTGTTGAAACGGTTCAGCATGGAAGAGGCTAAGAAGGGGTTCTTGCCCATGTCTCACAGCATAAAACTCAGCAAGACTCAGTGTCCTTCGACTATTGATGAGCGTGAGCGCATGAGTAGGGTTCCATATGCTTCGGCTATTGGATCCATCATGTATGCAATGATATGTACTCGCCCAGATGTTTCCTATGCTCTAAGTGTTATGAGCAGATACCAGGCTGATCCAGGTGAAGGTCACTGGACAGCGGTAAAGAACATCCTTAAGTACCTGAAAAAGACTAAGGATGTGTTCCTAGTTTATGGAGGTGAGGATGAACTCAGTGTAAAGGGTTACACAGATGCGAGTAACCTTAACGACTCAGATGATTCGAAATCGTAATCAGGTTATGTGTTTGTCTTGAATGGTGGTGCTGTGAGCTGGAAAAGTTTCAAGCAAGATACAGTGACCTCCTCTTCAACAGAAGCTGAATATATTGCTTCCTCGGAGGCCGTAAAGGAAGCTGTTTGGATTAGGAATTTCCTGATCGCTCTCGGTGTGGTTCAAGGCGCGTCCAATCCCTTGGACGTTTATTGTGACAACAATGGTGCTATTGCAAAAGCCAAGGAAACTAGACAACACTAGAAGAACAAACATATTCGCATGCGTTACCATCAGATTCGTGAGTTCTTTGAGGATGGTAGTGTCATGATATGCAAAATACATACGGACTCAAATGTTGTTGATCCCTTTACTAAGCCTCTCCCGCAGCCCGCATATGAAGCGCACACAAGAGCAATTGGTATTAGATACATTTTAGATTGACTCTAGTGCAAGTGGGAGACTAAAGGAAATATGCCCTAGAGGCAATCATAGAGATGATTATATTTCATATGTATCCATGAGTTATTGTAATGTTCCTTGAATATCCATATCAGGCAACTTGTATTGATTGGCAATTATGTGAATTGTTTGTGAAACTCTTTACTTGTATGGTTATTTAATAGTTGTCCCTAGTCGGATTTCATGTGAGGACACATGTGAATATTAGACTAGCACATCGATTGGTTGATGACTATGTTTCGCAAGTCATAGACATGGAGATGTCAAACCAATGATGTGGACACATGTTATGAACATGGGGTTGGACTGACCCAACATGAGACTGGCAATTAGACTTGCAGCTCTCTCTACACATCGTGTACGTTTTGTCCTTAGACCTGAGATTGTCGCATGTACTTGAGATGTGGATTGACCTACTTTGGGGATATCAGACGCTACTCCGTAAATGGGTAGTTATAAAGGTAGCTTTTGGGTTTGTCCTGAAACATGCTGAAAGGCATGGTCAATTAAGATGGGATTTTCCCCTCTCTACTTGAGAGAGATATCTCTGGGCCCCTCGAGTGATCGGATCCAGAAATGCATGGTCGTGCTACATAAGGTTAAGAGTTAACCTAGTAAAGGGATTCTGAGTTACGGTATCGAGAAAGAGAGGTCAGCTTGGAGCTAGACCAAATATCGTGAGGCAAAGGGAAAGACATGTACTAAACCTTGTGATGGTTCGTCTGATATGATCTTTGTATGCGTTTAGGAGTTGGCACGTCTTGCTAGAGGCTACTACCAACTATTGGCAGAATAAGTGTATTCGTGTCATGTCTATACGTATATGAACCTATAGGGTCACACACTTAAGGGGCTGGAAGCCTAATGAGGATTGGATCCGAATTAGACCAGGCTTAGGCTACTAATGGGCTACTAATGTAGAAGCCCACTAGGGACGCCTATATAAGAGAGGGTGGGGCGAACTGACCAGGGTTAGATCATTCCACCCAGCCGCCACACCTCACGCCTGTGTTGCACGTGCGGACCGAGCAGTCCGGCGTCTGACGCTTCCACCCCGCACGTGTGGATACCTCGGAGGTGCTGCATCTGTGGCACTTGGACGAGCTGCGCAAGGGGAGCTTCTCGTGGGACGAGGACAAGGAGGAGACGTGGAACTTCTGCACTGCCTCGACGCACTTCATCAATTCCGCAACTACACGTCTAGTGGTAATCCCGTGATCTAGGACAATAGTATTCCTGGTTTACGCGGTAGAAAATTTTGATTTGCGCTAGTGTAGCCTACCCTTATCCCTTCATACGGGCGACTGACTGGGGAGACGGCCTAGCTCGCATAGACGTCAGAAAACTCCACTGATCCTCTTGCTTTTGAAAGCCTGGCCAAGTAAATAGCCAGGGACAATGCCGGTGAGTACTTTGAATGTACTCTCTTTTATAAATTAGTATCTCTTATAGATATAGCATGTCTCTATATCTTTGTTGAATAGCTTTGTAAAAAAAATTTGGAAACCTTTTTCAAAAGTTTTTAGAAAACACTAGGATTGGGTCACTCATTTGTTTTCTCTTCCGGTCATCCCATGACCAAACTCCTTTCTCCTTTTTCCTACCATCCCATGGTCAAAGCACTTTTAAACCATTGCTTTTCCGAAGTCCTTTTTGAAATCAAAACGATCACCGCCGTAGAGCAGCCATCACAACCGTCCATGACCTAGGACACGGTTTTTCGAATAGATTTACACTCTGCAGAGGTTGTGCACTGTACCCACACCATCTGATTAACCGTCCCTGATCTACATCGATCGTGGGTCGAATAACCGGTCAAGACCTTCCGGATGCCTACCCTATGAGTGTTAATCACCTTAAAACCGTGATGCCCTATATAGTTACTAGCCAACCGGAGCGCGTTTTGCACCTCGACGGGTGTGCGCTTTCAATGAGGGGCTCATAGTATCGCGTGGAGGTCCGTAGACCCTTCGTTCCTTCTCCCGGTCGATGATACACATGGACCATTTGTCCGGAGAAAGCCCACCTCCAGGGATTGTTTTCCCCTTTAGTAGTGTGAGGCACCTGTACCAGATTAGAAGAACTTCCAGCCCATCCCCGTCCCGTTCCAGAGTAATGTGGTTGCACAGGTTAATTGTTCAAGCATTAAAACTGCATAGCCCAACGTGTTTTCGTAAACATTTTTTCTCCATCATTCGTCCAACCTTTTTGTAAAACCAGAGCCTTTCTCATTTTTCAAACCTCTCTTGGTAGGTCCAACCTCACCAAGGTTTTCTCATAAAGAATTTTATAGACAATTTTCCAGGGGTCTTCCCATCCTACACTTTTGCTTAGGCTAAAACAAGGTCTCCAAGGAGTTATGGTGTTAAAACACCATCTACCATACTAAGGGCAAATAGGTGTCATCAAAGGGGTTGTACTTAGTCATACAATGGTATTAGCTGGAGGAGCCAAGCCACTACCAGATATAAAATCATCATAAGTAAAACAATGCAGTTTCATAAACAATAGGTAAAATATGCATAAGTAAAACAATAGGACAATGGCTTATGAGCAAGAAGGGACTTGCCTGTGACCAGCGAGATGTCCCTTGATTTCCTTAGAAATCCAGAATACCGAATAAAATAGTAAGAATAACCCGAGGCTTCCTTCTTCTTGGCGTTTCACAATTCGCGACTATCGTCGTTATTGAGCATACATGCAATCAAACAATACACCAATCAATTCAAAGCATACAAGTATTAAAACATATAACAAGCAATGGAAAAAACAAGTTTATTGATCAGTAAGGGTTGAGGACTTTGTTTTTGATACAAAGGTAATGCTTTGATTGCATTGGTGGATTTCCTAATTATAATTAATAGTCCAAAACTACCTAGCTAAGGGGTTTTAGATCAAGGTCAAGTTCTATATGGTAACATTGTGTGGAAATGATATCATTAGCTAGGTATTGATAAAATGAATCTAACAAAACTGGTTTCACTATTTTATCAGTTTCCTTTGATTTATAATGATGTTTATAGTGAATAAAACTCTAGTTTAGGGAAATAATTCACCAGATAAGTTCTAGAGCTCCACAAATTATTTCCTTCGATGATTAGATAGGATTTGATGTACTGATCCAAGAGGAGTTGGAATCAACTTCAAATAATTACATAATTACCTCAGGAAATTCCCAAAGGCAATATTGGAAGCATTTTGTATTTTTTTTCCATATTTAATATACAGAAGCTTTTGATGTGTTTCCAAGGACTCATGGTAGGTACATGAAATACCTTTATATAGAAATTGGAATCACTCTTTTTGGATTTGCATAGCTACCGTGGTGAATTTATTGGTTAATAAACCATGCACAGAACAGTTTAATTCACCATAATTCAACAGGGGCTTATAAAATTATGAAATACTGGGTTTTGGAATATGTTGATATTCATGTGTGAAGGGAGTTGGAATTATCTTAAAACCATCTTTGGTTTTACCTAGGGAATTTTCTAAAGGCAGAAATGCCCTGTTTTTGTTATTTTGGCTATTGGAAAAATTGGAAGCAAGTTGGTATGCGGCCAAGGTCATGAGATGGTTACATGCAATACCTACCAGAGGCACTTGGGTTTAGCAAGCTCCCAGAAATCAATATTTAGTGAAATGGACACATATAGGAAATGGATTTAGTATATTTATTACAAACACTTATTTGGTCAGACAAGGCTACTGTATGTTTGACAAAACATGGTTATGTCGAGTAAAAATTGGATCTAAGCATATTAAGTCATTTTCCATTTTCATACTAATTAAAAACCAAATAGCTAGATCTGGAGAAAAAGGGAATTGTTTAAAAGAAAAGGAGGGAAGGAGTGGCACTAGGCCGGTTTGAGGCAAACTAGGCCGTATCACAGGGATTCAGCCCAGCCAGGCGGGGTCAGCATGTGGGCTTCAGGGTTTCAAATACCTGGGATGGGTCCCGCTTGTCATCCGCTGGAGAGGGTCGAACAGGTATCTCTCACTGTGGTCCGTTGAATCAAACATCGATCCACAACTCTAGATCATCTTCATCCTCTCGACGGGGGGAAGAGAGCCGAAACCCTAGGATGCACGGGACGGTGTCGGGGAGCTCATCGGAGGGGGTATGAGGCGATGGGGGCAACACGAGGCGACGCAGAGCACGAAGATGACCTCGGCGAGGGGTGGCTTCGCCGGATTTGGTGAGGAAAAAGGCCTCACATAGATCCGATGGTGGACCTTGCTCTGTGGCTTCCTGCGCGGCGGAGAAGATACGGTGCACGACGACGGTCTCGACGAGGGGAGGCAGAGGGTTTCTTGGCGTCGTTCGCAGATGCGTGCGACGGGAGCTGAACCTAGCTCAACGGAACTGCTGCTGAGCTCGTTCCTGAGCAAGGAGAACAACAGGGGGAGGGTCAGAGAAGTTGATATAGTACAGGAGGGTGACATGCGGTGAGAGAAGGGCGAGGGGGAAGGAGATTGTCACATCCCAAAATTCTCCTAATTTTGGAATGTGAAATAAATAAATAAATTTGATTGATTGTTTGACTATGTTGAAAATTCTCAAAGAGAAGAAATTTTTTGAATAGAAAATCTGCTCAACCTTGAATTCAAAATCTTATATTCTTTTGTTATGACCTAAGTAGCCATATAGGAAAAAGGGCATGGATTGATTATGAATTGTAGAATTGGTGTGCAATAATTCAAAATGAAAATCATGAAGCATTCATAAGCATTTCATTACATCCATGAAAAGTTCTCACAAACTAAATCCAAATCCTGGTATCTAAATACTATAGTTGATTCGCCCAAATGTTCATAAGGGTAATTAAATTGACTTATTAAAACCCACTGTTGCTAAGGAATAAATTATTGATAATTATAGCCTAAAGAGATCCAATTAATACTACAAAATTTTAGAAACAAAATTGAGCTCATTTGGAGCTAGTATGAAAAAGTTATGGAATAAATACAAACAAATAAAGATATAAATAAAATGGAATATACAAGGATTTATAAATCCACTACTTCCAAACTAGTAAAAAGATTACAAATTTGATCCTATAATGATCTATTCGATTTTAGAAAAATTTAGAAACAAGAATCATGTCATTTGGAGTTCGTATGCAAAAGATATGAGGGAAACAAGTAAATAGAAAAAGAAAAAAAAATTAACGGGCCGGCCCACCCGGACCGACCAGACCGAGCCAACCGGCTGGACGCGTACGTTGACTCCCAGATTTGCTTTAAAAAGCGTGCAAAACGGTTTTTGTCAAACCTATCTCTATTCAAACTGCTATAACTTTTTATCTACAACTTCGAATCGACATCCGTTTGTTTCTACTTCTTCCCTAGTCCAAGGCCTATCTCTACAGCATCCTAAATCTCCATATAAACTCGTGGATCCACAGTTGTACGAGTTTCTCTTCTCGAAATCCCAAATCTACATATGCCCGAATCTTATTTCGCTTTTTAACCCATCTAGACTTCGTCGTTTTCCTTCGGTCAAAAAACGAAAGTTGTAGAACTCGTTGAAATATTTCAATCCCGACAAACCTCACCTCTTTTCATCCACCACAGCCGGAGAATTTCGCATCTCAATATTTCAGATCTGACGGTGTAAATCCAAGATGTACCCGTGCTCGTTTCTTCAAATCCAAATTCCTTTGGTGAGAAGGTAGGAATAATGATTACCCACAACTTTCATGTTCTAAGTTTTTCAATTTGACCTACGGATTTGTCTCTCTAATACAGATATGTTTCTTGTCTATTCTGAGCCAAAATCGGGTCAATCTCTTCTTCTAGCCACCGGATCCTATCCAGACGGTCGAGATCCAATCAAACCGGTGCGTGCCATGTCGTCATCCTGGTCAGCTTCCTCATCAACGCCACGTCAAGTCAGGTCCACATCTAGTCCCAGTCAGCATGCAAAGTCAACCTGTCCAGTCAGCGGAATATTCTCTGGAATATTCCGTTCGAATTTAAAATTGTATATTATAAGTCTAACTTGTAAAATTCATTAGAAATTCATACCACGTCCAAAAATTATGTATAAAATATCAAATTGAAGATAATTTTACGTAGAATCATCTTATCAGAATAGATCCAACTTTTAATATACGTGTTTACTGCAGTAATTTAATTAGTTTTAATGGTCTTTTAGGTTAATAAATTCATAGAAAATTATCTGTAACTCCGAAAAATATGAACAATATATCAAATTGAAGCTAATATAATGAACATTAATAATATCTGGTTGGATCTAGCCTTCACCTATTATTTATCCCGTAGGAATTTAATTAGTTTTAATGGCTTTATAAATCATTAAATTCATAGTAAATTAATTGCTTGTCACAAAGATATAAATGATATATCGGTGGAAAGCTGGTTCCATGTAGATCATCAATATGCAAATGGTTCAGGCAAATACTGTAAGGTTTTGCCGTAATTAAATAAATGGTTTAATGGATTATTTAGAGTAATAACTTCATAAGAAAATAAATACTATTCAGAAAATTACAAATAATATGTCTCTGAAATCACAATTCCGTGGAGATTACAGATATAATTTTATTTTGATTTTTAGACAACAGAAACTATATGAATAATTTAAAACCCATTAAACATTATTTAAATCATACAAAAAGATCTATAACTCTGATTAGGGTGAATCCAAGTGCTAAGGTTTTGTATTGACAATATCTATACAGAGAAATTGCATGACAAATTATTTGGTACTATTAAAACAGAAATTCATACAGAAATATTTAAACCCATTGAAATAGTGTTTTAATCATAGGAAAATATCTATAACTCCTTTTTAGGTGATTCAAATTGCTATTGTCTCTAAATTGCATTACCTCTATCCAGTAGCATCTAGTTCACAATTTAATACGACATAAACATATTTAGGTCAATTAAAGTGGTATACACCATATTAAATCGATACAACTTTAGTAATAAAAGCTTTAGTGCATTAAATGACTTTCCACGTGCATCATGTAATCTAATTATGTTCAGAACACTAAATGCAACCATTGTGACTCACTAAATCGTCATGCATGCATCTGTTCATCATTTTTTTCTTGTTATGTTGCACTGTTGTATGTTTGCAATGTTTTGAATGGTGTTTGTTGTGTTTGCTTCAAACGTTAGATTGCGAGTAGTGCAACTACTGTGATTGCAACTACTAAGATTGCAAGTATTGTGGTTATGACAAGTGCAACCATTATATCTATGAGGATTGTGAGGATTATCTAATCGACTACATCCACAACAAAGGCAAGTGGTGCTATCTTGGTCATAAATGTCCTATTGTTTTCCTATGCATTGTAGATGATTTTGTAGAATTGCATCTGTAGGAATTTATGTGTATATGCTATGCTATATCCCATATTATTCCCTAGTATTCCTTGTTTATGAGCCATCGTATTGGTAGATTGCTTAGTTATATGTTTTGAAAGGCTTATGTTTTGCTAAATGACAAACCAATATGTTTTAATGAACCACCTAGGCGGAATGGCATTGATTGGGTCATCGAGTGTGGATTTATGGTGGGGAATGCCGCCTAGGACACTGAGAAAGGATTGGTTTCTTTGTTTGGTAGATTTCGTGTGCAACCATGTGCCAATAATGAAATGGGCAGTTGGTTGGACTCAGTAGGTTGTAGTAACTCGAACCCACGTATCTAGAGATGTAGAATAGTGTAGGTTGGACCGGTGCGTGTTGGGTTTGGGGAGCTACTTCCCGAACGGTTCCTTCTTGGACTTCTCCCTATCATCACCAAATATGAGAGTGGTGGTACGAGATGGGCTGGCCAAGTCACATGGGTAAAGTGTACTAACCCCTGCAGGGTGTATAAACTAAGTGCTTAGACGTGTCCCCGGTTATGGACAATTTGAGCGACCTGATACTGATGCTATGATATTTCTCACTCATCCTTATTTCTTAATTACTTAAAACTTGTTGGGTGAACATAATTGGGTAGGATCACCTGGGAGTGAACCACAGTGTCCTATTTATCATATTGGAAAACTACTTTGTTTCAAATGTTAGGATAAAGTTGTTACTTTATGCAAATGAGCCTGAACTCCACTTGGCCAAATAAGCATGTAGTTGATAGATCTGTTGTTAACCACTTTAGCCTACTTGCCATACATTCAATGTATTGACCATTCGTGGCTGCAACGTTTCATGTTGCAGGTTATATTGTATATGAGTGATCGTTCATAGGTCGCGAGACTCCACTCAACAATTGTTCGCCTGTGGCACATTTGAAGGATGGAGATCTACCTTGTATTCGTTTTCCGCTGTGTACTTGAATAAATAATGTAAATTCTGGATCATATTCGTTGTATTTATGATGCACAGTTATATTTGGTATCATTTTGTACTGTGTGTGCCAGTGAACCGATCCAGGGATTGGCACTATACTCATGAACTCAGCTTTATCAGGCGAGGGTGTTACAGAGATACACTTGGATTTTTAGCTATGGCCGATAGGCCATTGCCTTCTTCCCTTGGGAAGTGTTGAGTAGGGGAGGAGAGGGGAGGCCGGGGGGAGATAGTGGGGGAGTGGAGGCAGTAAATGGGAGGTAGAGGCGTGCTGGTGGTGGCCTCTAGCCTTTAAGAGCCCAAGGGAGAAGGTCCATGGTGGACATAGTGTAGGAGAGGTGTGGGGAGAGGAAGCTGGCCATCAATTGGGCAAGGAGGGCGGTGGAGAGGTGGGGTGGGGTACTGGGTCGAGCAGGGAGTGGTGGAAGGGGTGTTGTGGCTACTACCTCTAAATAAGAAAGATTTTTGAGATATTTGGTATCCCTCTCTCTGTTTTCTTCCAAGGAGTATAGGACAAGGGAGAGGGTTTGCTACAATGAATTTCGACCAGAGAAGGGGTGGCTGCTGTGGAACATTGCTTGGCAAGATTGGATGTGGTTTGACGGGGGGTTTACTAGTGGTTTTTGTAATAGGGTCAAATCTGCCATAATGGTTGGTTATGAAGAAAGTCCAAAATCTTGCATTGGGCAAGGTAGATAAATTCATACTGGTAGATGAATATGGTCTTTGCGCATCTCCAAAATTTATTTGGGATTTTTCAGAATCTTTTAGATGCATTTATGGTCATTTAATCAAAAGGTGCAAAAGTAGTTTCTAGAAGGTCATTTGATATTTTTACATTGAATATGTGTGGTTTTTGATGTGATATGGTCCTAAATGCCATATTACACATTGGATAATTTTATTGACATTTATTGAGAAGGGAAATCATTTTTAAGGCATTATTTCTTGTTTCTGCCATCTAAGAAAAAGGGCAAAAAGAAATAATAAATAATCTCAAAAATATTTATTTTTTAGTTTAGAAGATAGGGTATGATATATAGAACTCAATTGTGCATTTATTTGGCAAAGTGGTTTGGAGAAAAACAAACTTTACTTTATAGACAATTATTTTGAGTATTTTGCAAGATAATGAATTTAAATAGTTTGAGGATCCAAGTAATTATGGGAATTATTTGGGGATGGTTATATTCAAGTTAGATGTTGTAGACTTGATTTATACCTCAATACCTTCTTGATTTTTGAAGAATTGTGGTGAAAAAGGATGGAAACTAGATTTGGGAGAATCATGGGTTTTGATGGTTTTATACCATCTAAACAAGGTTGGATCAGGGAGCTCAGAGCTCACTTTGGTACAAGGGATATATGTATAGATAGAACAAGTTACATAGATGACCATGGAGGCAATAGTGTGGATTGGTTGTGTTTGAGGTGATTTAGAAGTGATGGCAAACTTTGTTGAAAATAAGGCTGCCATAACAAATACACCATGATGCCTCATAAACCATGTCGGGTTAAGAAGCACAAAGCTCCAATGGAAACAAGGGAGGTGGGGATTGATAGGCCATGGTTAGTAGATCATAAGCATGTAAATATTTGGTCAAGGGGAGGTAGCATATAGATGTGGGCTTCTGCCAAAGTAGGCAAGATGATAAGATTTGTAGAAAAGATTATTATCTTGACTACAAAACCATCATGATGAGTGGGAACCAGAAAGGATTATCCAATGAAAAAAGTGGTCTTTGGTAGTAATAATGATGTACTACAATACGGTTCAAGTACATTCGCAATAATGCACATAGGTTGGAATAGGTAGAGCTCCAAAGATTGAATCTAGATAAGAATTCCAAACTTAAGCCATTTTGGCAGATTGTTGGAGTTTAACTAGTATGCAAGAGGGAAACATTTGGTGAGGGGCAAGGGTTTATACTTACCATCAAGTGGATGATATCGAAGTATAGATTGGGTAAAGGGAATCCATGCTTGTAGTTGGTCTTTGATGAGTTGGATGCTAATACAAAGGATTAGCTCAGGAGTGATCTGGCTGAGTACATTAGGGATTCACTTGAGTGACTAAAGATAGATTTATTTTTGGGATGCTTAGTTTTATATTGATGATCACAAACATATATTGGGTCCTAAGGGATGAGCTACTAGATTAGCTCACTCTAGTTCCTAAGCAAACAAGGCAATCAATAGATCAAGGCAATTCATCTATTCAAACTTATCAACTACTTCTAAGGTTACCATCAAGTCTAGCTTGGGGTAATCATGGGTATTTTGAAGGGGTTGTGCTTTGAAGTATGGTAAGTACCTCTTGGTAATTATACCTTGATTGGAGTTGGAATTAGGTTTTAGGAAAGGTTTTGGAAAAATCTAGGGGCCAGAGTAGTTAAAGTTCTGCCTTGAAAACATAAGGAGATAATATATAGATCTCCATAGTTTTGTTAATGGAACTAGTGAAATATTTGGTGATTTTTTGTAAAGTCACCTTGGCTCAAGTTTGAATTGTCAGAACATTTGAGAATATGAGAGATGAGCCAAGACTTCTCTTTTGTAAAATAGATTTTGTAAGCTAATGTTGAGATGAGGGGTATATCATCTAATACAAAGTCAGGTGCATGAACAGAAGCAAACAAATAAATGAGCATTGTAGCAAGTAACAAGAAAAAGTTTTTATTCCACCTAATTTTTGCCTTTTGGTCAACAATTCAGGGTTGCTGAAATTGGGATGTTACAGACCTTTCCCCCTTAAAATAATCTTGTCCCGAGATTAGGGAGGAGTAGGGTTGGGTGATAACATGCACATAACAATCTTAGAGGTGGAAAGATTAGAAGCCAGCAGGTTTTTATAACAAACAGGCATGGTCAGCTACGGGTCAGAGTTGGGTGGCTTTGGATTGGGCGGTTTAGATTAAACGACGGAAAAGACACAATCTTTTCCCATTAGTATTATTCTAGGTATGTTTAGCGTCGACAGGGTCCTTCCTTCTTGAGGCGAAACGGTGATTTGAGCCTTCTTCAAACCTTCATCGTGAAAGCCATCTTCTCTACCTTCTGGGTTCTAAAACACTGGGAGTGTGGACTGGACGGTCGACTCTGCGATGGGGATCTTTCCCGAAGTAGCATCTTAGTCTGGAGAAGTGTCGATTGTTGTCCTTCTATGGGGTCGATGCATCTTATTTATGGGAGGGTCATCTCTGGACGACGACTAGAGGTCGACTCTCTCGAGGTCATATTCAGTTTTGTTGGAGAGATGCGGTCTTTCCCCCTTAGAGAGGGGCTAGGAGTTTTTGATGAAGTCACAGATCTTCCTGGTTGGATATATCTAGAGACTGTTGCACCTTCTTTATTGGGGTCGTATGCTGATGTTGGGGAATGGTGTTGCACCTTTCGTCCGGAGGTGGTTATCCTCTGTCGACCTTGCATAATCCACTTCATGAGGGATGCCAACACCACTTCTTGGGATAGTAATGGCATCGTGAAAGGCATTTTACTAGCTCCTAGTAGTTAGTTCTAGGCTAGTTAGGGGTCCGATAGGTTGGGAGAATGTCGTTTGCGGTGATGGTCTAGAGAGGCGGTCTTATGGGATGAGACCATTCCGGGCAAAGTCTGATGCAACGTCGTAGGTAAAACATGAAAGAAGGGACCTTAGACTAGCATACTAGCAAGCTGAGTTCTTGCATTTTGTCGCCATCCTTGGGTCGGGTGTCGACTTTGGTTACTGTAGTTCCTCAAGGGTGTGGAGGATATTTATCTCTTCAGCATAAGAAGTGAGGGTTATGGCTTCTCCGATGGATGCTTCGACGGGTGGATCTTCCAGGTTTGGTGACCGAAAGATGGGTTTATACGCGTAGAAGGACAGATCTTAATTTTCGGTCTTGGGTTTAGCAGAGTCGGAGCTCTTTTAGGAGGGTAGTTAGCAGATATATGAGAGAAAGGGCTTCATGACATCTTCAGAGATACTCGATGCTTTGGGTTTGCTTTCTACTCCTTGGGGAGTAGTACTGGCAGCATCAGATAGTGTTGTCATCTTAATTCTGAACGCCTTGGCTGTTGGGAGGATCGAGCAGTCTTCTGCAGATTGTTGATGATGTTAGTTTTCTATTCCTTTGACGACTCTCGAGATCGTGCTAGGGACAGGTTCTTGGATTGGAGATCTTGCTGGATTATATCCTCGTATGTGGTCTTTTGGATTTGAGTGGAAAGACACAGTCATTCCACCTTAGAACTTTACTTGGGGTCGTCGAGGTTGGGGTAGATCCTTCGCCTTGGAGCATTAGAGGGACATTTGAATTGAGGTCTTCGAGTGATGCCTCATTGCGACTACCTTGCTATGGTGGTAACCTAACGAATCCATAAGGGTTAGCTCGGGGTAGTTTTTGCGATTGGCAACGCTTATTCTTGGTCCTTAGTCGAGGGAAGGCATTTCAACTTCAGATGGGTTGTCTTCACCTGAAATCTTCTTGTGTTGCTTTGGTTTGACGACGGAGTAGACTTGTTGTTTTCGAGCATTCTTATCTTCCGAGTTCTTGGGGCATTTGTGTTATGGTGAGGACTTCCCTTTGATTTGAAAAAGGGTCGAATAGGATCGTTTCTCCTTTGGGGCGATTAGAACTAAGGCACGTGTAGGAGTTGTCGGGGATTTCATAATGCGACCATCCTGCTGAGGAGAGGTTTCCAGCTATGGGGTTGCGAGGGTTAGCGCCAGGATACGCCAACAAGGTGGTCAAAACTTTAGGATCGGATGATCCAAGGCAGACAATCAACACATTCCAAGCATCATATAAGCACATGAAAAGCAAACAAGGCGTACCATAGGTGCTAAGGGGTGACTACACACCATAAGGGGAATCCTATATTAGGGATGCTAATCCTAAGTACGGACGTTACAGGGGTCTTGACTTCTGTCTTGCCATCTGTTGTTGTCGGTGCCATACTTGGTCGATTTGGGGGCGATGAAAGACTTTGTTGGTAGGGCAATCTTGTTGTGTCTTTCGTCATTGGTAGTTCCTTTGGTTTCCTTGTCTCGGTGTCTCTTCATTCCGCGATCTTCGTCTTCGTAGTCTCTGAGTCGGACTTTGTTTTGAAAGAGGAACATTTGAAGTAGACAAGATATAGAGTAATCCATTTTTAAATCGTTTAAGTCGGAGAATGTGAGATATGAAATCTTTCGTAAGGATTTTGACAATATAGTTTTCAAAAGCCGGTGTTTTCAGAAATAGGGGTTGTCCTGTCTAACGGCCATGGTAACTAAGGTCTCCTATAGTCAGGATGGCTCTGATACCAAGTCTGTGGCACCCCAGATTTATGGTCTGAGAATACCCGTTATGCATACAATTCACGTTCCCATGATTAGTTAGCCGTGAGCACAACCGGCCAGTATCATTATATCATCCAGAAAGTAATGATTACAAAACTTACAATAAGACTAGTATGCCGATTACATCACAAATAGCGGAAGTCTTCAATCGCAGAGCCCATGTCATGCCTTAACCTAAAGGCGACTGACTTGGGAGACGGCCTAGCTCGCATAGACGTCAGCAAACTCCATTGATCCTCTTGCTTCTGAAAACCTGGCCAAGAAAATAACCAGGGACAATGCCAGTGAGTACTTTGAATGTACTCGCAAACCACCTTAAGAGAACAATAATAAAGGATATGCAATATGGATGTGGTAGGATGCCTCCATAAGAGGGTCTTTTATAAATTAGTATCTCTTGTAGATATAGCATGTCTCTATATCTTTGTTGAAAAGCTTTGTAAAACATTTTTGGAAACCTTTTTGAAAAGTTTTTAGAAAACACTAGGATTGGGTCACCCATTTTTTTTCCTTACGTTCATCCCATGACCAAACTCCTTTCTCCTTTTTCCGACCATCCCATGGTCAAAGAACTTTCAAACCATTGATTTTCCGAAGTCCTTTTTTGAAATAAAAACCATCACCGCCATGCAACAACCATCACAACCATCCATGACCGAGGAAACGACTATTCGAATAGATTTACACTCTATAGAGGTTGTACACTGTACCCACACCATCTGATTACCCTTCCCTGATCTACACCGATCATGGGTCGAATAACCGGTCAAGGTTTTTGAAAAATCTAGGGGTAAGAGTAGTTAAAGTCCTGCCTTGAAAACATAAGGACATAATATATATGTCTCCATAGTTTTGTTAATAGAACTAGTGAAATATTTGTTTTTTTTGTAAAGTCACCTTGGCTCAAGTTTGAATTGTCAGAACATTTGAGAATATGATAGATGAGCCAAGAGTTCTCTTTTGTAAAATAGCTTTTGTAAGCTAGTGTTGAGATGAGGAGTATATCATCTAATACATAGTCAGGTGAATGAACACAAGCCAACAAATAAACGAGCATTATAGCAAGTAACAAGAAAAAGTTTTTGTTCCACCTGATTTTTGCCTTTTGGTAAACAATTCAGGGTTCTGAAATTGGGATGTTACAACTAAAGCTTTTATGAGTCTTGATCTAGATGACTTGGACAAATTTGAAGAAACTCTGAGTACTTTTACTCTAGGAAAACTATTTCCTGTTGCTAGTAAATGCAAAGAACCTGCAATATTCATTAAAGATGAGGATTATGATTTTGAAATTGAACTTGAAATAATACAATGAGTGGAAGCAACTAAGTTCTATGGTAAAGAAGAAGAATTTCCCTATGAGCATTTAATGAATTTAGTTATTTTGATTCTATAAACAATCAAAGGATTTCCATGGAATGACGGAATTCCCCTGAAGATACTACTTGCCTATTTGGAAAAATTGAGATACAACAACGCTATTATTTCGTACTGTTCCCCTTCTCTTTAGGAGGAGATGCAAAAACTTGGTACCAATAATTAGCTCCTAAATCCATTACTAGTAAGGAAGCATGCTTGTATCTGTTTTTCCATAAGTATATTTCTGATAGTAAAATACATGTTATGAGAGTTGAAATTAGTAACTTCACACAAAACAAAGAAGAAAGTATTCCCCAATATTGGGGGAGATTTTGTTCTATTGGAAGGAGATGTCCTGCACATGGTTTTAAGGATAATGAATTTTATGATACATTTTCTAGTTGACTAACTGAAAGTTCTGGAACCTGTCTAGACAATGTTGTAGGAAATATTTTCAGGGATAGGACTATTAAGGAAGCTAAGGAATTATTGAATACTATTACTCAGAATTATCACTATTGGCATATTCAAGAAGAAGAGAAAAGTGAGAAGACTCATAACAAGAGAGGTATTCTCATATTATCTAATGAAGATATGGAAGAAGCTCATAAATCTATGGAGGAATGGGGTATTAAATATTCTCATTTAAAGGAACTTTCTGATAGGGGTTTTAAATTCCCTATTGATAAACCATGCTTACCTATACAAGTGCATGCTATATGTTCTTCTAAAAGCAATGGAAAGGTATCACCTCCTACCAAAATATCTTATGTTGATCATTCTAGCAATTTTGTTCCTTATCAAGAAACATATGATCACAATATTGAAAGGGAAATAATAGAGAACTCTCATAAGATAAATGTTCTCCATGAGCGATTAGGCTCCTATGTTAACTCTCTTAAGATGACTATTAAGCATTTCAAAATGATGAATAATCAAGTTGAACAAATGATTTCTCTACAAAATAAGTTATATGAAAAGCTTCTTAATAAAAGAAAATTTGTGGAGTTAATACAAGGGGAGGCTCTAGCACTCAGGATCCTGATTATCCTGAAGGCCATCCAAAAAGGAAATATCAAGAGGCTCTTAAGAAGAAGTCAATTGTAGGAAAATCTCCTCATGAAAATGAAGATAATGGAAATTTTGAAGATCAAGAAAATGATGTATCTCTCTCTAATGCTGAAACTGAGGATAATAATAATGAAGAAGATGATGTGGAAGTGTCCCAACCAAATGAAGAATCACAAGAATAGGAGAATAATGGAGAATCTGAGCCTATGGTAAGTAAGGACCCTCAATCATCAAAGGATAAAAATAAGAAGAAGAAGCCTCCACCACAACCAAAAGATAAAGAAAGGGATCCATGGGTACAAAGACCCATACCATATCCCCAAGAGGTAATGAAAACTTTGGATGATGCAAGGTTTGTGAAGTTTATTGAATTGATAAAAAGTTTATACTTGTAAATTCCCTTAGTTGATACTATTAAAGTACCTCCATATTCCAAATATAAGAAAGATTATGTTAGTAATAAAAGAAAGATAACAAATGAAGCTATTACTGTCATGCTTGTTGACTATTCTTTTAAGGGAAAACTACCTGAAAAGAGAGGGGATCCAGGTATTCCAACTATTCCCTACACCATTAAAAATACTCATGTACAATATGCCTTATGTGATCTTGTAGCTAGAGTACGAGTCATGCCTTTCTCTCTTTATAAGAAACTTAACCAAAATAAATTAGTACCTAGTGAAGTTTCACTTCAAATGGCTGGCAAATCTACTTCTATTTTTATTGGGATATGTGAGGATGTTCCTATTATGATTGCTAATGTGCAGATTCCCATAGACTTTGTCATACTAGATATGCCCGAAGATGATAATTTATCTATTTTGCTGGGTAGGCCTTTTCTAAATACAGCAGGGGCTGTGATTAATTGTACTGAAAGGAAGGTAACATTTAATGTGAAAGTAAAGGAGCACAATATATATTTTCCAAAGAAGAATTATATTGAGTTACCTAAGAGAAGTGTTAATCCCATTAAACCAAGAGTTCTTATAATTGGAAGTTTTGAGATTCCTATTCCTCCTTCCAAGCCTAAGTATGAAATAATAATGGTTGAACTATTCCAATCAATTATGAGGTATGATGGGGATACTACAACCCAGCGAGTTACCCCTATATAAAACTCCCTAGGGTACTCTCTGGACTCACGTTCCATCATACACCCCATCGACTTGCTGCCTAGCCGCCAAGCTCGCCACCATTATACTCAAGAAATACTACAATGTAGCAGGAGTAGGTCTTTACCCTATGGGGGCCGAACCTGGGTAAATCCCTATGTCTTATCCCTCATCTCGCTCCGCAGATGGCTGATCGCTCTTGCCCCAAATCCTACTACTCGTTACCTCTGGTAGCGTCTGTCGTGGCCATTCCCATGACAGTGGCACCCACTGTGGGGCATGGCCAATCCGTCCTGAGTTCTGCGGCGAGACCGTATTCGCCAATCAACCGTTCGATCGCCACCGGCCGCATGATCGCATATACGGCGAGATCCTCTAGATCTTGCCCAGCAACTATATCCCAGGGTCGCACCCGGTCACACATAGAGCCATAATGCCAGTCAGCACCATCAATCTATTCGTTGGCTTCACGGATGCCATCGCCTCTAAGGAGACGGCGATCGTCGGTGGATCGCCGCCACGTGATCTGCTCTCGGAAGGCCAGATTCACACTATTCACCGCATCGTCTCCGAGTACAACTCGGCCGCCAGCAACGCGGCCGGAACTGACACGGTCGCGGAAAACACAGGCCTCCAAGACAATGCCCACTCGGCGACCCCTGCCTCGGTCGACGGATCCATCACCTCCGCATCGCCTGAAGGCTCCATCGCGCGAATCTCCAACGCTGGGGATTTCAAGGATTCGTCCATCCTTGAGATCTTCGACTCCGACTTCGAGTCGGAACTCTCTGGCGACCTCCACGCCATATCTAGTCGCTTCATCATGATCTACATGGCGGGCACCACGAATGCCCTGCCAGATCCCTTCTCCACGCCGATCCCGCCGACCGCAATGACGATGGAGGTCGAGGATGTCTGCCTGTGACTGGAGGAGGCGGCATGCAAGGAGGAAGCCGAGCGCGAGAAATTTTGCCTCGAGCAGGAAACGACGTAGGACCTATCGCTCTACCACTAGCGCCGCATCAGGAGCCTCCTGAACTCCAACGTTCAGGGCCGCACCCTGAAATTCAGCGATGGAAATGACCCCTCCCGCGCGGCCGATCATGAGTTCTGCGAGAACGCGCCACCGGGAGGCAGCAGTCACCCCCCACCCAGGTCTCCAGCGACTGGGGCTCCTCCTCCACCCTCGGGTCACGCACCCTCTCCTGACCAACCAACGGTCATCATCTCTCCACAAGCCCGCGGCGCAAACGGGCTCCCGCTGTACTCCACCCCGATGGACAATGTCATACCGGGGTAGGAAGCAGTCGCCCACCTCAACATCACGCGAGAGGGCACACTATAGGTCAAGTACGCCCAGGCCCTACTCGCCAGGGCAGTCGAGAAGCAAGCTGCAGGAGTCGAGACGCATGGGCGGATGTACTCCCACTTGTGCGGAAGCAGGGCAGCCTCGAGCGGCCGCCCAACAATCGCCAACACCCTCAATAGCCCACCACCCGAGCCCCCGCAGCACCAACCGTGGGACTTGCACCCCATGCTCTCCAGCAACGAGCCACGACCGACAAACAACACAGTCTATGCTAATCGTTAGCTGATCAACGCGCGAACACACATCGTAAACAACCAAGCCTAGCTGGCACGCCAACCCAATGACTTGAGGCACACCCTCACTAACCACGGCGACCCCGAGCCAAGAGGCTCCCTCAACCGAGTCGGCCCCCAGTGCTTTGGACCAATGATCCGAGGCGAGAAGTACCCCGCCAACTTCAAGGCACCGAAGGAGATCGAAAAGTATGACCCAACGTACGATCTAGCGGTGTGGCTCGACACATAACTCATGGCGATGGGGATCGCAGGACACACCGACATGCTCGCCGCTCGCTACCTCCCCTGACGATGGAGGAAGCGACCCAGCAATGGATCAACACCCTCCCCGCGGATAGCATCGACTCATGGGAGGACATGCGCGAGGCCTTCGCCAGGCACTTCGATGGCTCCTACACCTGCGCCACCACCATCGAAGACCTGGAGCGCTGCATCTAGGGACCGAGCGAGTCAACCTGCCGCTAGGTACAGCGGTGGCAGGACCTGTGGATCAACGCCTCTAGCATCCACCCAGACAGACCGATCCACTTCTTCAAGAACGCGTGCCGGTATGAACCCTTGGTCGCCAAGATCAAGAGGGTCTATCGAACGCTCGACAACATCCCGGACCTCCTCGAAATCGCCAAGTGCTACGCAGAGGAGGACCCCAACCAAGACTTCGACAACGAGTCGGCTTGAAGACACCGCGCAAGCGACCATGATAATGGTAGGCAGCGCGAGATGCGATACATCAACACTCGCCTCACCGAAAAGCACCATGGTGACGGGAGAGTCGACTTTTTCACCAACACCGGCTACGCGCCACATGACCAGAAGAACCTCCGCCGTGACGGAGGAAACTACCATGACAGTGGAAATTACCATCCTAGGCTGAAATTCGACCCCGCAGCTCTACTCAACCAACCATGTGTCTAACACAGTAGGGAGGGGAACCTGCCACTCACACCACCACCTATTGCCACTCCTTCAAGGAGATTAAGAAGGCAAGGTGAGCAAGGGAAGGCCCCAACAACAACCCGCCAAACGTCAATGTCGGCAGGTTCGGCAACGATGTCGGCTCGCTGCACACATTCATCGGGCTCGGCACCAAGCGCGAGAAGAAGGTGCTCGCCTACACAGTCGCCGTGAACGCGGTGACTCTGGCTGACATCCCCCGCTTCCTCAATTGGTCCAAGGAGCGCATCACATAGAACCGCGAGGATCATGCACCACGGATCGAGTATCCTGGGTGAGTCGCCCTAGTGATCAATCCCAAAGTGGATGACTACTGGCTCCCCAAGACACTGATGGACGGCGGGAGCTCCATCAACATCCTCTACCTGGACACGTTTAAACAGTTGTTGCTCCCGCAGTCGATGGTCGAATCGACCCTCACCATGTTCCAAGGCATTGTCCCTAGTCGGAATACCTACCCGATTGACAAGGTGACGCTACCCATCACCTTCAGCATGCCCTCCAACTTCCACACCAAGCGGATCGTCTTCGAGCTGGTGAAATTTTGCAGCCCCTACCACTGCGTCCTAGGGAGACAAGCATTCGCCAAATTCATGGCGGCACCGCACTACACATACAACATGATGAAGCTCCTAGGGCCATGCAGCATAATCACCGTCCACGGCGACCCGATATGGCCGTGGAGTGCGAGGAAAATGGCGCTGAACTCACGGACGCCGTCATCGCCACGGAAACCAAGCACACCGAAAAACTCGCCAAATACGCGAGTGGCATCGACAAGGATGACCCCACGATCCTGGAGCATCCCAACATAGAAAATGTTGGGTCGATAGCGTTCAAAGCTTCCACGCACACCCGCACCGTCGAGCTAGTCCTAGGCGACTCCACCTAGACGGTCACCATCGGGACATGCATGAGCCCCGCATAGGAAAGAGCGCTCATCGAGTTTCTCCGTGAGAATCACGGCATCTTTGCATGGAAGCCATCTGACATGCCAGGTGTGCCAAGGGAACTCGCTGAGCACAAGCTTAATGCCGACCCAAAGTGTGACTTATAAAGCAGTCGCTGCGGCCCTTCAATCAAGAGCGCCACCGAGCAATCGCTGAAGAAGTGCAGCATCTACTCGCCATGGGCTTCATCCGGCCCATCACGTACTCCAAGTGGCTAGCAAACCTAATCCTGGTCATGAAGAAAAACAAGACCTGGAGAATGTGCATCGACTAAACCAACCTCAACATTGCCTGCCCGAAGGAGGAATTCATCCTCCCGCACATCAACCAGATCGTTGACTTGGTCGTGGGATTGGAGTCGCTGTGCTTCCTCGATGCTTACTCTGGTTACAACCAGATCAAGATGGCGGTCGTGGACGAGGAGCAGACGATGTTCATCATGCCATTCGATGCCTACTGCTACACCGCCATGACGTTCGGCCTCAAAAACGTAGGTGCGACTTACCAGCGGTGCATGTAGGAGTGCCTTACGACGACATGGTGGTAAAATCCACTCGCCAGAGCGAACTTCTAGCCGACCTGGCTAAAACCCTCGCAAATAAGCGGAGGTACAAGATCAAGCTCAACCCAGGGAAGTGCACCTTTGGCATGCCCACCGGACAGCTCCTCGGGTACGTGGTCTCGGGGCATCAAAGCGAACCCCACCAAGATCGACACCATCGCACGACTCGAAAAACCCGAGTGCCTTTGTGACGTCAAAAAACTAGCCGATCGAGTCGGGGTCCTCAGCCTCTTCATCCCCCGGCTCGGCGAGAAGGCAATGCCTCTCTACCGCCTAATGCGAAAGAACCCCATGTTCTAATGGGACAAAGAAGCGGACGATGTTCTCAAAGCACTCATAGAAGTGCTACTCGCGGCACCGCTACTCGCCGCCCCCGTCGACAGGGAGCCAATGCTCATCTACGTCGCGGCCACCACACAAGTCATCAGCGCCATGATGGTCATCGAGCTGCCAGAGGAGGGCAAGGAACGCCCTGTGCAGCGCCTGGTCTACTACATCAATGAAGTCTTAACGGACTCACGATAGCGCTATCCTCAATACCATAAACTGGTATACGCGGTATTTAGAGCCCAATGATGGTTCCTGCACTACTTCCAGGAGCACCCCATCATGGTCGTCTCCTCCGCTCCACTGCAGGACATCATCCGCAACCACGATGCGACTAGGAGAGACACCAAGTGGGCCGTTGAAATCGGTGTCCACAACATCAGGTACGAGCCGCACAAAGCGATCAAGCCGCAAGCCTTGGAAGATTTTCTGGCTGACTGGGAAGAAGCACAGCAGCTGGAGAAGATGCCCTAACTCCATTACTGGTCTCTCTACTTCGACTAGTCCAAGAACGCGGATGGCGCAGGATCTAGGATCGTACTCATCTCCCCCAAGGGCGACAAGCTCCGCTACGTGCTACACCTAGACGTCATGCCCTGCACCAACAGGGGCGGAGAGAGGATTTAGACATAGGGGGGGCGAAGAAGACAACAAGTACGGTTGAAATTTATATATCAACTCTTGCATAAAATCATATTGCAGCTTATCATACATGACAATGTTACATTATATTTTTTGTGCAAGAACACTTGCATAGATAGAAAAATGACACGTGTTTTACAACAGGTGGATTAGTTTTGGCTATGTAATTACCTACCAGATTGTACAATCAATAGGTTGGATCTGAAATTTTTGGCGCACAATGGTTCAGAGTTTGAAGCAAGTGACTTGTCGAATTATATTTATATAATTCAGAGATTGGGGACGATCTATTGATCTGGGGACTGGGGTGAATTTCCTGAAAGATGGCACACCGGTAACAGCGATCAGTTGTGCATGTCGCAGACTTCGCGACTTCGGAAGTGGCGGAGGGGATGAAACGATCGCAAGCAGCTGGCAGGCAATGGCCGATGGCAGTTCCAAGGCATAGCTACACGCGGGCGGCGGCGACGCTAGTGGAATGCCTTGAGCCCTTGACGTTTGACGGTTTGAGGCAATGTGTACGCGAATTCCATCGTGATCGTGCGGCAGTTAGGCCATCTAATTATTGTCCTAGTTGGGATTGGGCCATACTTATTAAGGCTTACAGTATAATTGCCGTAAACTTAGTACACAGTAGCCTTAAGAGAAGGCTAAATCCTAGAACAATTAGCACCAGCCCCTGCTGCCGATCGTTGGGGGTGGACAAATGTTGGGGGGCTCTGGCCCCTGCTCGCCCCCCTGGATCCGCCCTTGTGCACCAATAACATGGCTGAATATGAGGTCCTCCTTCACAGCATGTGGGCCGTCAAGGAGATGAACATCAACCTCCTACGATGCTACGGCGACTCCGATCTTATCGCCGCACAAGTCGCTGGTACCTGCGATGCCATCTCCCCCACCATGGCAGCATACCGCCAAGCGATGGACCAGCTGGGGGACACTTCATCGGCTACTCCGTCGAGTGGATCGACAGGTGCAAGAACGAGGAGGCCGACGCCCTCTCCCACATCAGATTGGCTAGGCAAACCCCAACCGTGGGCATCTTCCTCGACACCATCCACAAGCCTTCGGTTTCCCCGCTGAAGGAGATCGTCATCGGGATACCTCTACAACCAGATCCTGCCCTGGTCGCCATGGTTTCAGAACCCAGCGACTGGACTGCTCCATACCTTGCCTACCTCGAGAGCGGGAAAACTCTACCTTCGGACAAAACGGAGGCACACATGATTGTGCGATGCTGCAAATCCTTTGTGATCATCAACGGTGAGCTCTACAAGAGCAGCATGACAAGCGTGTTCCAATGCTGCGTGCAATCAGGGGAAGGACGCAAGATCCTCCCGAACATCCACGCCGGTGACCGCGGGCACCACGCCGACGCCCGGTTTCTAGTCGCCAAAGCCATGCGACATGGCTTCTACTGGCTCCCCGCGCATGCCGACGCCGTCGACATTGTCCAGCGCTGTGTCGGGTGCCAAAAGTATGCCAACCAAACGCACATCCCTGGTTCGGCACTCAAGGAAATCCCCATCACCTGGCCATTCACCGTATGGGGAATGGACATGGTGGGCCTCTTCAAAAAGGCTCCGTCTGGATACACCCACTCCTGGTCGTAGTCCACAAATTCACCAAGTGGGTCGAGGCCAAGCCGATCAGGAAGTGCGATGGGAAGACCGCCACCAAGTTCCTCTACGAGCTCATCTATCGGTACGTATACCCGCATAGCATCATCACGGACAACGACACCAACTTCGCAAAAGGCGCCATGGCCGAATTCTGCGAGGATCACATCATACGGCTCGACCTCGCCTCAGTCGCCCACCCGGAGTCGAATCGCCAAGCATAGCTTTTAAACCAAAGAATACTCCATGGCCTCAAGCCACGACTACAGGTTCCCCTCGAGAAAACTCCGGGATGTTGGGTCAAAGAGCTCCCCTCTATCGTATGGGGCATTCGCACCTTCGTCAATCGGTCAACAGGGTTCACACCCTTCTTCATGGCAAAAGGCGCCAAAACCGTCATGCCAACCGACATAGAACACGACTCACCTCGGGTCGTCAACTATGCGGAGGCTGGAAACAAGCTCGCATGCCAAGATAGGGTCGACCATATCGATGAAGCACGTGACCTAGCTTGCTCCCGCACTGCCATCTACCAGAAGGGACTCCGCCGCTACCATAGCCGCCGAGTCCAGACTCGCACCTTCCAGGAAGGCGACCTGGTCCTGCGACTCATCCAGGACAAGAAGGGCATGCACAAGCTCTCTCCCCCATGGGAGGGACCATTCGCTATAGGGAGAGTCCTTAGCAACGATGCCTACTACCTCATCGACGTGCGAGGTGACAGCCAACTCGACGTCAAGCGGCCATGGAATGTAAACCTCCTCCAAAAGTTCTACACATAGAACTTAAACTTGTATGTAACATACCATCCTTTTGTGTAATATAAATAAGATATGTTTGAGCATTGCATGCATGCATAACCCTTGCACTTTGGTTTAATCAAGAAAGAACAGATAAAACCCTAAACCCTAATAGTTTCCCCTCTCTCTTTGAATCAATTCAAATGGTTTTTATATATTTAAAATTCTGAAAATGGATGGAGCTCAAATAGTTATAAGTGCCCCTCAGTGTTCTCAGATATTATACAAAAGTTTCTACAAATTTAAAATCATTCAAAACAGAATTGAATTCAAAATAAAAAGGGGGAAATCAGAAAATAGAAAAGAAAAAGGATTTCCTGGAAAAAAATCTAACCTAACCCTCTCTAGGCCGAGCCCATCTTCCCTCTCCTCTCAACCTGCCGCCAGCAGCGCCAACAGCCAGCCCACCCGCTTCGATCGATCTTTCTGTCGTCGTCTTCGTCCCCGACGAGGAACCAGCTCGGTGTCGCGCTGCCCTCCGTCTGTCGCCAGATATGCGCCAAGATACGCGCCGCCGCCCGCCAGCGCCTACAAATATCTCGCCGACACCGCCGGAGAACCCTAGCATGCAAACTTCCCCTCTCTAACCTATCTTTCCCGCATGGGGACCAAACCCTAGTCATCGAGAACCGCCAGTCGCCGCCATCTTCGAGCACCCCTCGCCCAGCCGAGGTGACCAGGAGCATCGCCTCGCCGCTCTCGTCCTCCTCCTCGAAGCACGCGAGCCGGGACGACCTCCTCTGTCCGGAATCGAGCAAGCAGCGCTGTCGGCCGCCGCCTTTGTCACCATCGATTCATCACCGTCCGACCTCGCCTTGCCTCCCCGGCACCACCGTCGCGTTCGTGGTGAGCTTACGGTCCCCCTAAACCTCCCCATCGCCTTCCTCCCTCTCTGGTTCGAGATGTCGCCATGTGTCTACAGCCGCCGCCGTTGCTTGTCGTCGCCGGCCATGCTCTGGTGGTCAATCCACAGCGGCGCCGCCACTTTTTGGCTCCCCGCACTCGTCCGCTTCCAGCGCGCTACTCCCCTTCGCCCCGCGAGCCCTGGATCAGTGGATCGAGCCTTTATCTGAGGATCAAGCTCTGGATGACGTCAGCCTGTCATCATCATGATACAATAATTCATTTTCATTTATTAATTGTTTTCTAAATAATTTCTGTAAATAGAAATCTATGACAGGTGGGCCCTGCCTGTCAGGGTTTTAATATTTTCTGTCAATATTTTCTGAAATGATTAAAAATCTGACATGTGGGCCCAAGTTTGGAAATTATTTCAAATATTCCAAAAATATTTATGATGAATTAAAATTTGGGAAATTCATAACTAATTCATTTTAAATCAGAAAAATACAAATAATATACCAAATTGTTCAGAAAAATGAAACCTATCTAACTAAGCTATAATAATACATTGTTAATCAACTTTGATAGCAAGTTTAATTAGAAGAACCAATTGAACCTCATAGGTGATTTCGATGATTCCCCTGTTTTAGGGTTTGGATCTTCGGAACCCCCTTTAAAGTGATCAAGCATGCTTTAGGGTTCAATTCAACACTATTTAACTTGTCATCTCATCCATATTGTATGAGCATTGCACATGCCATGTGTTGAGCGTTGCTTTCTCTTTTCCGGTGATTGGTTCTCGCGAATAGGAACCTAACCCGAAGCTGAAGTCAACGCCACCCGAAGAGCAGTACCAGTCCAACAAGGGACAAGGCAAGCGAAGTCCCACTCATACATATGAATCCTATGATTACAAAGTATTTCATTCTAGACATATGCATTCGGTTCAAACAGTCTTTTATTAGTAGACATAGTAATCCTATCTGATGCATGTTATCCTTTGTGAACTATATTACCTGATCCACCGCTCCTAGCATAACTAGGGTTTCGCTTATGAGCGTCGCTAGTGCCACAGTTTAGTCAAGCTTAGCCAAGCATAGTGGTCTGATGCTAATCACTCATGTGATGCACCGGAGATGCGAATGAATCTAGTATGATAAGATGTGGTGATGTGATCATAAGTGGATGATAAATATGCTAAGGTTTGTATGCGAGGCCACATGGGTTGTGGTTTTTGTAGTCCCATACTTGCCACCCTTAGGACCTGATGTTCTCGCCTCTAGAACCAAGACAAGCGTACAACCACACGGGAGCCTGGAAACCCTCGACCAACTAACTTGCCTAGTAGATTCCATGAGTCACATAGTTTGGGCTTTCTATTCAACATACGCATCTTGGTTGCTCTTGAATGGAGGTGAAGGAGGTGCATTCATAACAGGTAGGTAAGCGTGGCCGGGAACAAGAGATGCCCGGCATCCGTAATCTTGAACCCCGCACACATCATTAGGGACCGGCTTCGGGACTTGACCCGTTATGGAGGCATCTCCCTAGTGCGTGACTCATGGTCTCGGCAAAAGCAAGGTAAAGGTCGTGGTCAACCACTCTCTACCGACCCTCCAAGGAAGAGGTCTAATATATTGTCATTAAGAATCGGTTGGTACGTGTGGGTAAAGTTGTGCACCCCTGCAGGGTTATTAATCTTTTCGAAAAGCCGTGTCCACGATTATGGACTACTTGGGAACGGATTTTGTGATCATATGGAACTATAACCGAATGATAAATCTTGCCAACTAAAGTGAGATCCGGAATACTTCCTCAGGGTTGTTGAGGGGGTAGTCCGGGAAGAGTGGTTCAGTTGATGATGATGCTTGGTGAATATCAAAGATGAATTTAATAGCTATAGTTCAAGTCTTCTTATCCCCTTTTGAAAATGATCTGACTAGACGAGTTTCTTCTCCCTCTTGTTTTGAAAACAAAAGATGGCTTTATGCAAAATAACTTCACTAGTCATAAGTCTTGCAGAGTACACGTTGTACTCAGCTTTGCTTCGTTGATGTTTTCTACAGATGAAGCTACTCCAACCGAAGGTGGTTTCTACGTCGAAGTCGACGAGTAGTCGGGGTTCCCAGGCAGCAGCCTAGGATCTATGGAAGGGTCGCGACTTCTGTTAAGGCCTCTTAGGCCCTTCGCTAAGTTTGTTGTTTAGAACAACTTATTTGCTTCCGTTGTTTGATGTAATGATGGGTCCGTGACCCCTGGTTTCTAACTATCTTAATTGTTTACCTTATTAATGTATGGTTTGTATGTTCTGTAATGTTACCGATCTTTCCCTGCGCGTTTCGTAATTTAGGTTAGGCTTATATCAGATGAGGATCTGGTATTTGTCTAGCCCTGATCCCGGGTCGTGACAGATTTTGGTATCAGAGCAGGACTGCATGTAGGAAACCCTTCTAGCTGGTCGATGATGAGTCTAGAGTTTGAGAAAAACTATTTGAAAGCTAAAAACTATTTGCAAAACTCTGAATAGGACTCTTTTTACTCATTATCCAAGATTGTTCTATTGCTGAGTTATCTTACCTTGTTTGCTTTGCAAAGTTTTCACTTCTCGTCTATCATTTCAAACTCTTAGGATATACGGGTTTGGGTTGTTTTTCCCTAAGTACTCCGTACTTGGTTGCAAGGCTCAGAGTTTCCAAGATATATCTGTGCAACTGAAGCATTGTTCTTCAACTTTGCTAAGGATGACTACAATTCCGCTCTCCACTCTTTTGTGACTTGTTGGTATCATATCATGCTTGCATTCCATTGTTATGGTTTGTATCTAAGTTGGTAGCGTATACATTTCGTATGCTTGTTCTACCACCATACTTAATGCATTGATATAGTTTTCATCCACATGTTCACCTCTACCATGATCCTTTGATATGGTTTTGCCATCCTTTGTTGTACCCTTCTCGTGAATCCATTCTCATGGTTTCTGTTTTCTCCTCAGGATACCGGCTGGTACTCGTGGTTCTGTTGGCCGTCGAGGAAACAACGATGCTGATCAGGAACTTCCGCCACCTCCCACAATGGCTGAGGTTCTCAACAACATTGAGACCAACCATCTGAGGAATGAACGTCTTCTGGAGCGTGTGGCGCAGAACACTGAACGTCGTCCTGACGACTGTGTCACACTTGGAGATTTCATCCGCTCTTTTCCTCCAATTTTCACCCACTCCAAGGATCCCCATGAAGCTGATGATTGGCTCCGCACCATAGAGTGCAAGTTCAGTGCTCTTCGTGTCCGTCCCGCTGATCGTGTCAACTTCGCCACCTATCAACTGGAAGGTGAGGCTGGTGTTTGGTGGGAAGGTTTACAGAATCTGCAAGCTTAGGGACATGTTGTTACCTGGGAGGAGTTTGTTGCAGCATTTCTTGCCTCTTATATCCCTAAGCCCATCATGGATCTCAAAAGGAGGGAGTTTTTGGATATGACTTAAGGGCGCAAGGATATTGAAACCTATGGGCATGAGTTTACTCGCGTGGCTCGCTATGCAACCAGGGATGTGACCAATGATGAAGATAAGCAAGAGATGTTCCGTAAGGGACTTAACCCTGCACTTCGCTATGAGTTGCTGCCCTTCAAATTCCAATCTTTCTAGGACCTGCACAATCAGGCTCTTACTCTGCAGCATGGAAGGAAGGATATGGAAGTCTATTCCTCTGGTAACAAGAAGCACCGTGTCTTTGTTCCATACAGTGATGTGCCTCGTGCTCCTTATGCACCCAAGTCTTCTGGCCATAATTATCGTCAGCCACAGTCAAATACTGGTGGATCAAACTATCATCCTCCTACTGGTTCTCACACTGGGGTTACCTGTTACTCCTGTGGTCAGCCTGGTCACTACTCAAGGGAGTGTTCTCAAAGGGCCGACGGACCCAATGATCAGGAGGCAAAGAAGAATGATAAATCTCAAGGTGCTAGACGTGGTCGTCTGACCCATGTCACTATTGAGGAAGCTCAGGAAGAACCACACATCATTCTGGGTACGCTCCGTGTCAATTCAATTCTCGCAACAGTCTTGTTTGATTCTGGAGCATCGCATACATTCATATCACAAGATTTTGCGCAAATGCATGATATCAACTTTCAAGCTATGGACTCTCCTCTAGAGATTAGAACTCCTGGGTCTCGTTGGCAGACCATCTGGGTTACTCATGGGGTGGAGATAGATATAGCATATCAGAAGTTTCCCACTTCTCTCATTGCACTCAAGTCAACTGACATAGATGTCATTATGGGCATGGACTGGTTAACCAAGTATCAAGCCGTCATTGACTATGCACTTAGAACAGTTTCTGTGACCTCTCCTGCTGGCATAACTGTCAAGTGTTGGACTGATGGTTCAAAGTCTCCGTCAGCAGTTCTTAAACCTTTCTCGGAATTGTATGCCATCGATGTCCTACCTACTCTCGAGGTCCAAGATGTCCTAGTGGTCTATGATTTCCCGGATGTTTTTCCTGAAGAGTTGCCTGGCATGCCACATGATCGAAGTGTGGAGTTTTTCATAGAGCTAGTTCCTGGAACTGCTCCTATCCCTAAAAGACCTTACCGCATGCCTCCTCATGAGTTGGTTGAGTTGAAGAAGCAACTTGAAGAGTTAGAGGGTCTAGGATACATCCAACCTAGCACATCCTCTTGGGGTTGCCCTACTATGTTTGTCAAGAAGCGGGATACAAATATTCCAAGAATGGTGGTTGATTACCGTCCACTCAACGCGGTGACAATCAAGAATAAGCACCCACTTCCCCGGATAAACGACCTCTTTGATCAATTAAGTGGTGCAACTGTCTTCTCCAAAATGGACTTAAGATCAGGGTATCATCAAATCAAGATCAGAAAGGAAGATATCCCAAAGACAGCATTCACAACTCGTTATGGTCTTTACGAGTATACAATGATGTCCTTCGGGTTAACCAATGACCCTTCCACATTTATGAAGCTCATGAACTCCGTCTTCATGGAGTATCTCGACAATTTCATCATGGTATACATTGATGACATTCTAATCTACTCCAAGACTGAAGAAGAGCATGCCGAACATCTACGTTTGGTATTGACTAAACTTCGTGAACATCGTATCTACGCCAAGTTTTCCAAATGTGAGTTCTGGTTACAAGAGCTCGTCTTCCTTTGTCATGTTGTGTCTGCAAGTGGTGTTGCTGTCATACCGGATAAGGTCCAGACCATTCTGGAATGGAAGTTGCCTACTTCAGTCAAGGAAGTCCGAAGTTTTCTCGGAATGGCTGGATATTACCGCCTCTTTATTGAGAACTTCTCCAAGATAGCCAAGCCTATGACTGATCTTCTTAAGAAAGATAAGAAGTTTGAATGGTCAGAAAAGGCAGAAGAAAGTTTCCAAGCTTTGAAAACTATGCTAACCACCGCTCCTGTGCTTGTTCTTCCGGACACAAGCAAGGACTTCGTCATCTATTGTGATGCTTCTCTCCAAGGGCTCGGTTGTGTGTTGATGCAAGATGGTTATGTAGTGGCCTATGCTTCTCGGCAGTTGAAGCCACATGAGAATAATTATCCAACCCATGATCTCGAGCTCGCTGCTGTTGTTCATGCTATTAAGCAATGGCGACATTACCTCATCGATAACCGTTGTGAACTTTACTCGGATCATCAAAACCTAAAGTACCTCTTCACCCAGCAAGATCTAAATCTCAGGCAAAGACGATGGTTGGAACTAATCAAAGATTATGATTTGGGTCTCAACTATCAACCCGGCAAAGCCAATGTCGTAGCAGATGCGCTAAGTCGGAAGTCTTATTGCAACAATCTGATGATTTCACAAGCCCAACCTGTTCTCTACGAGGAAATCAAGCGTCTTAATCTTGAAGTAGTTCCTTGTGGATTCCTTGCTAACTTTGAAATAAAATATTCTCTAGAGGACCAAATCAAGGAAGATCAAAAGCAATATGATGAAGTTACCAAGATCAAGGAACGTGTTGCAAGCGGTGAAGCTAAATGCTTCTCTGTCAATGATCAAGGTATTCTATACTTCAGTAGCCGGCTAGTGGTTCCAAATAGTCAGAAAATCAAAGATCTAATCCTTTTGGAAGCTCACGAAGCCCCTCTGTCTATCCATCCTGGTGGTACCAAGATGTACCGAGATCTCCGTCAAAGATTCTGGTGGAGTGGAATGAAACCAGAAATCGCTCGCTTTGTTGCAGAGTGCGACGTTTGCTGTCGTGTGAAGGCTGAACACCAAAGGCCTACTGGACTTCTGCAGCCGTTGAAAATTCCTGAGTGGAAATGGGATGAAATTGGTATGGATTTTATCACTGGACTCCCAAAGACAAAATCTGGACATGATGCCATATGGGTAGTTATTGATCGACTATCCAAAGTTGCTCACTTCCTTGCTGTTCGGGAAAGCATTACTGCAAGCCAGTTGGCAGAGCTATACATATCCCGGATAGTCGTCCTCCATGGTGTACCCAAGAAGATCATATCTGATCGTGCAAGTTTGTTCACTTCCAAATTCTGGGCTAATATCCAACAAGCAATGGGAACTCAAGTTTCCTTCAGTACAGCCTATCATCCTAAAACCGGTGGTCAGACTCAAAGAGTGAATCAAATTCTTGAAGACATGCTCAGAGCATGTGTCATATCCTTTGGAAAGAACTGGGAGAAATGTCTTCCTTTTGCGGAGTTCTCTTATAACAACAGTTTTCAATCCAGTTTGGGCATGGCACCTTTCCAATTCCTGTATGGGAGAACATGTCGAACACTGCTGAACTGGACAGAAACCGGCGAAAGACAATTCTTTGGTCCGGACATGATCCAAGAAGCAGAAGATCGAGTTCGCATAATTAGAGAGCGTTTGAAGGCCGCTCAATCTCGTTAGAAGAATAACTATGATCGTCATCATCTTGATGTTCATTATGAAGTTCGTGATCAAGTTTACCTCCAGGTCACTCCTCCGAAGGGTGTCCATCGATGTGGTATCAAAGGCAAATTGGCACCTCCCTACGTTGGTCCCTTTCACATTCTCTCCAAGCGGGGTGAGCTTGCCTACCAATTGGATCTACCTTCAACCTTTCCAGAGGTTCATGATGTCTTTCATGTGTCTCAACTCAAGCGTTGCTTCAAAGATCCCATTCATGGTGTGGACCATGAAACTTTGGATCTCCAAGATGATCTAACCTACCGAGAATACCCTGTTCGTATTCTTGATGAAACCGAGCGCAAGACTCGCTGCCAAACCATCAAGTTCCTGAAAGTTCAATGGTCTCATCACTCCGAGTCAGAAGCAACCTGGGAACGCGAAGATCGTCTTCGATCTGAGTACCCTTCCTTCTTCTCTAAAACCTAGGAAATTCGGGTCGAGATTCTTGTAAGTGGGGTAGAGCTGTAACATACCATCCTTTTGTGTAATATAAAAAAGATATGTTTGAGCATTGCATGCATGCATAACGCTTGCACATTGGTTTAATCAAGAAAGAAAAAATAAACCCCTAAACCCTAATAGTTTCCCCTCTCTCTTTGAATCAATTCAAATGGTTTTTATATATTGAAAATTCTCAAAATGCATGGAGCTCAAATAGTTATAAGTGCCCCTCAGTGTTTTCAGATATTATACAAAAGTTCCTATAAATTTAAAATCATTCAAAACAGAATTGAATTCAAAATAAAAAGGGGGAAATCAAAAATTAGAAAAGAAAAAGGATTTCCTGGAAAAAAAACTAACCTAACCCTCTCTGGGCCGAGCCCATCTTCCCTCTCCTCTCTCCCTGTCGCCAGCAGCGCCAGCAGCCAGCCCACCTGGGGCCCAATCCTGGCCCAGCAGCAGCCCGTTCCCGGCCCCGTACTGCTTCGATCGATCTTTCCGTCATCGTCTTCGTCCCCGATAAGGAACCAGCTCAGTGTCGCGCCGCCTGCCATCTGTCGCCGGAGATGCGCCAAGATATGCGCCGCCGCCCGCCAGCGCCTACAAATATCTCGCCGACGCCGCCGGAGAACCCTAGAACGCACTCTCCCCCTCTCTAACCCCTCTTTCCCGCGCGGGGACCAAACCCTAGCCACCGGGAACCGCCAGTCGCCACCATCTTCGAGCACCCCTCTCCCAGCCGAGGTGACCAGGAGCATCGCCTCGCCGCTCTCGTCCTCCTCCTCGAAGCATGCGAGCCGGGACGACCTCCTCTGGCAGGAATCGAGCAAGCAGCGTCGTCGGCCGTCGCCGTTTTCACCATCGATTCATCATCATCCGACCTCGCCTTGCCTCCCCGTCACCACCGACGCGTTCGTGGTGAGCTTGCGGTCCCCCTAGACCTCCCCATCGCCTCCCTCCCTCTTTGGTTCAAGTTGTCGCCATGCGTCTGCAGCCGCCGCCGTTGTTTGTCATCGCCGGCCACGCTTTGGTGGTAAATCCACAGAAGCGCCGCCACTTTTTGGCTCCCTGCACTCGTCCGCTTCCAGCGCGCTACTCCCCGTCGCCCCGCGAGCCCTGGATAAGTGGATCGAGCCTTGATCTGAGGATCAAGCTCTGGATGAAGTTAGCCTGTCATCATCATGATGCAATAATTCATTTTCATTTATTAATTGTTTTGTAAATAGAAATCTATGACAGGTGGGCCCTGCCTGTCAGGGTTTTAATATTTTCTTTAAATATTTTCTGAAATGATTAAAAATCTGACATGTGGGCCCAAGTTTGGAAATTATTTCAAATATTCCAAAAATGTTTAAAATGAATTAAAATTTGGGAAATTCATAACTAATTCATTTTAAATCAGAAAAATACAAATAATATACCAAAATGTTCAGAAAAATGAAACATATCTAACAAAGGTATAATCATACATTGTTAATCAACTTTTATAGCAATTTTAATTAGAAGAACCAATTGAACCCCATAGGTGATTCCGATGATTCCCCTGTTTTAGGGTTTGGATCTTCGGAACCCCCTTTAAAGTGATCAAGCATGATTTAGGGTTCAATTCAACAATATTTAACTTGTCATATCATCCATATTGTATGAGAATTGACATTCCATGTGTCGAGTGTTTCTTTCTCTTTTCCGGTGATTGGTTCTCGTGAATAGGAACCGAACCCGAAGCTGAAGTCAACGCCACCGAAGAGCAGTACCAGTCCAACAACGGACAAGGCAAGCGAAGCCCCACTCATACATATGAATCCTATGATTACAAAGTAGATCATTCTCGACATATGCATTCGGTTCAAACAGTCTTTTATCAGTAGACAAGTAATCCTATCTGATGCATGTTATCCTTTGTGAACTATATTACCTGATCCACCGCTCCTAGCATAACAAGGGTTTGGCTTATGAGCGTCGCTAGTGCCACAGTTAAGTCAAGCTTAGACAAGCGTAGTGGTCTGATGCTAATCACTCATGTGATGCACCAGAGATGCGAATGAATCTAGTATGATAAGATGTGGTGATGTGATGAGAAGTGGATGATAAACGTGCTAAGGTTTGTATGGGAGACCACGTGGGTTGTGGTTTTTGTAGTCCTATACTTGCCACCCTTAGGACCTGATGTTCTCGCCTCTTGAACCAAGACGAGCGTACAACCACACGGGGGCCTGGAAACCCCCTCGGCCAACTAACTTGCCTAGTAGATTCCATGAGTCACATAGTTTGGGCTATCCATTCGACATACGCATCTTGGTTGTTCTTGAATGGAGGTGAAGGAGGTTCATTCATAACAGGTAGGTAAGCGTGGCCGGGAACAAGAGATGCCCGGCATCCGTAATCTTGAACCCCACACACATCATTAGGGATCGGCTTCGGGACATGACCCGTTATGGAGGCATCTCCCTAGTGCGTGACTCATGGTCTCGGCAAAAGTAAGGTAAAGGTCATGGTCAACCACTCTCAGCCGGCCCTCCAAGGAAGAGGGATAATATATAGGCATTAAGAATCGGTTGGTACGTGTGGGTAAAGTTGTGCAACCCTGCAGGGTTATTAATCTTTTCGAAAAGCCGTGTCCACGGTTATGGACGACTTGGGAACGGATTCTATGATCATAGAGAACTATAACCAAATGATAAAACTTGCCAACTAAAGTAAGATCCGGAATACTTCCTCGGGGTTGTTGAGGGGGTAGTCCAGGAAGAGTGGTTCAGTTGATGATGATGCTTGGTGGATATCAAAGATGAATTTAATAGCTATAGTTGAAGTCTTCTTATCCCGTTTTGAAAATGATCTGACTAGACGAGTTTCTTTTCCCTCTTGTTTTGAAAACAAAAGATGGCTTTATGCAAAATAACTCCACTAGTCATAAGTCTTGCAGAGTACACCCTGTACTCAGCTTTGCTTCGTTGATGTTTTCTACAGATGAATCTACTCCAATCGAAGGTGGTTTCTACGTCGAAGTCAATGAGTAGTCGGGGTTCCCGGGCAGCAGCCTAGGATCTATGGAAGGGTCGCTACTTCTGTTAAGGCCTCTTAGGCCCTTTGCTAAGTTTGTTTTTTAGAACAACTTGTTTGCTTCCGTTGTTTGATGTAATGATGGGTCCGTGACCCCTGGTTTGTAACTATCTTAAGAGTTTACCTTATTAATGTATGGTTTGTATGTTCTATAATGTTACCGATCTTTCCCTGCGCGTTTTGGAATTTATGTTAGGCTTATATCAGATGAGGATCTGGTATTTGTCTAGCCCTGATCCCGGGTCATGACATTATACTCCCCTGCTATACAATGCAATAAATCCGACTCACACAAATTGTGCCTACTCTCCAAAATTCTTGTGCCAATCACACTCGTAAATTTAGCAATACGCAACCCACGTAAGTCAATCTTGGTCAAACGACCGGCACGATTAAGTAGTGCGGCACAAGGGCACCGAAAGTATTCGGGCCTTGTGCCGTCCACGAAAACGCCACCCCGGAGTCACCATCGGAGTCGCCTAGATCGACTGGCCCACCGGTCCAAGCAACCGCACATGCTTCGTACAGTGACCGGTCATCCACATCCTTGTGCATAGTGACTTGAACAGTTAAGTACCACGCACGGGGACTTTCCCAAGTCTAAACCCACGCGGATCGGGAACACACCAAATATGAGAGTGTTCCCTAGACTCTCCATGCAACTGGCTCTCCGAGCCAGCTGGAGAGACGCGTTACAAACAACACACCATGTCCTCACCTACCTTGGGCATGCGACTAGAACGGATAATTACCACGCTCGGAGACTCGCCTAACCGACCCCGCTCCCGTCCGAAAAAACAGCCAAGTATCGAGCACCCCTTGGAGTCGCCAAGCGACTGGCTCTACGAGCCACAGAGAGTCAACTCTGACTAAACTAACAGTCTAAAACAAACAAACTTACACACATGTGAGGTAAACCCCATTAAAGGGCGGACATGCTCGGGGACTCGCACAACAACTAGAAACCACAAAGCAATGCAAAACGATTCATGTCTTTACATTTCCTTAGCAACAAAATACATTGTTCATTATCGAGGATTCATACAAAAGCATCTAGTCGCTACCACTAACATAACGCCCTAGAGAAATTGTCTACTCCGCGGGCTTCGAAGAGGATGCGTCACCACCACCCCTAACCCGGATAAATGGTTCCCAAGGGTTCGCCAGATACATCGTCAAGCTCTTCACCATCGCTGATCAGAAAGATTGCTCCGATTTTAGATTGCAATGCTACGGCTCGGGGTCATTCGGCACCACCACCGTCTCCTAGTACGGCAATAAATCACCCATTGCAAACACCCGCTTTGCGAAGGTAGTGGCCTTGGCGGTCAGCTTCAGCACCTCTGCAATCTCCACCGAGCCAGTCGCAGAGGGATACCCGCTGGTGACATCGTCGAGGTCGAATTCGTCGGGGAAGTGCGCGAGTCCAAGATTTAGCATGGTCGCGGCTCCACGGCAGAAGGCCAACCATGTCATCCACTCAACCACGGTAGGCTCTTCCTCGAGGTAGAGCCACACCTCCCTCAACCCACTAGGGATCACCTCGGTGGGCAAGGTCCCATGGAGGACGGCCTAGACGCACGTCACCGAGAGGGTGGCCGCATCCACCACTGCGGTCACGCACTGCTTGGCAAATCGCGCCTGGAAACACCAAAAATTAAAATCGTCAAGGAAGCGCACCTATGGGACTCACCCGAGGACTCGCCATCTCGGCGACTCGCCCACTCGGGGACTCGACCGCCACTACCAAGAGAAAAAATGTGGAAAAAGAAATCACCAAGAAGCGAACGGCAGCGCTCTGTGACGAAATTCTCCAGGGCCGACAGCTGATTTTGCAAACCAGCAATGAGCGCATTGGAGATTTTCCACTCACCTCCGCCGTGATGATCGTGGACTTGGCCCTCTCTTCCGACTAGGTCATCTCCTTCTTCGCTGCCTCTAGCTCCTTCGCCAATGAGAAGATCCGCCCCTCCGCTGTGGTCAGCGCCGACTTCAAGACTCCAGTTCGGCGACCGGAACATAACCCTCATGGGCCTTGGCGATCGTGGCGGTGCGGTCCTCTAGCGGAATGAAGAATGCAGTCAAATACTAGCACAACAACAAGAATACAAGTTAATAGAGGTGTCTTCAACTCACCTGCAGTTGCCTGAAACTGCTGATTAGCATCTTGCACGGCATGCAGGTCGCGCTCCAGGTGTTCTTTCGCGTCCTGCCGATCGGATGATTCCCGCTGAAGACCCTGCAAACAGAAGACCACATATGGGAAAACAACTGAATTTCTAAGTATCTAGCCGCTGAAATTCAGCGACTAGACACTCGGGGACTGGAGAACAAAAGATCTAAGAATCTAGCCGCTGAAATTCAGCGACTAGATCCTCGGGGACTGGACATACCTGGATGGCAGCGCCTAGCATGCTGTGGATCTCAATGGCGCCGGCCGACAGCAACACGAATGATGTATGCCCGCGTCTCTTCCTGGCATCACCGTCAACGACTTCAGGAACTTTAGGCGACTGTGTTCCAACAGCCACGATGGATTCTCTTGCCATGAAGTGAGGGAACATGATGGTTGTCGCCGCTGGAGCGATAGCCGCGGTCACCGACGCCCCTGCCCATTCGACTTGCCCAGCTGCGAGCTTGTGACCGCCTCACCCTTCAAGGCAACGGCGGCTACGACTGGTGCCTCGGCTGGCGCTTCGATTGCGTCACCCTTCCTCTTCTAGGAAGGATCAGCCTCCTCTCTGGGGCGACTGGCAGAACCTTGGCCACCAATGGGTAACCAATGTTCTTAGCACCGGTCCTGCAAAATGACGTGGTCAGCGATCCACTAAGCAACCCCAAAAAACTACTATGGGCCACCCAACAGAAACTTACTTGGCGACGAGAATGAAGCGCATGCCAGTGCTGATGTGAGCCGGCTTCTCCAACTCCGGGCCCATCTTGCGAGTGATCCCCCTCTCAAACACGCTCGAGGGCCATGACACTACGGGCTTCTTCGATAATGAGGCCACAACTATGGGCACTTCTTGCCCAGGCGAGGTAGGCGCCCCCTCGGTGGCGAGGACTTCTACTCCGTGGCCACGACAGCCCCTAGCCTCAGGACCACCGAGAATGGTGGTGGGATCTCCGCGAGTGGGATATCGCCCTCCACCACGTCCTCGACTCCCGATACCTTCACCGGAGTAGGATCCTATGGAACTTTCGTTGATGCCCAAGTCTCTGGTTCGTCGGGCTCCTCATTTGACTCGAAAACCGCTGCCGACCTAGGCAGCGACGCCACCTTCGGCGTTGTCTTCTTCGCGGGCGACTTCGGCTTCCACGCGGCCTTCACCGGCGTAGCCACGCGCTGCGAGCTGCGCTCCTGCATGTCTCCATCACTTTCATGCTCCTTGTGGCTCCTACTCGCCTCGATTTCGTGCTGGTTCTTCCCGCGGGTCTTCCGAGCCATGGGCGCAGGCGCGAAAACCTCCACCACCTCGTCCTCACTATCGGAGGACTCGTCTGAATCCTCTCCAAGTTCATTGGGAATATCCTCATCGACAGGAGGGAGCCAATTCTCCAAGACCTGAAACAACTGACAAAGACAATAACATCAAGAAACTGTGACTGTGAAGTCAAGGAAGAAACTCACTATTGGTGCCTGGCGCTTCCCCGTGGCGGTATACGGAGTGAGTCCGTCCTTCGGGTCGATGTACTCCGCCTCCGTAATCTTCTTTAGCACGGCAGAGTAGTCGTTGGCATCCTAGTTCACCGAGCACGCCTTCGTTTTGATGTCCCTGCCGGTGTACTGCTACATCCAGTGGGTCTGACTAGCCAATGGCACCAGTCGCCACCCAAGCCAACAATTGTATAGATTGATGGTTTTCATACCCTCGTTCTTGAGCGTCTAGATCTGTGTCAACATTTCGTCCATGAACATCCTCTGGTCGGTGGGAAGCTTGGTCATCAGCAGCCGGCATAGCTCGCTTCTCTTGGCGGTATACATTGGGAGAGACACCTCGTTGTCCGGCATCGACTCGCTCATGTAGAACTAGCTCTTTTTCCACTCGCTGGCAGCTTTCTTTGGGAGCATGAGGTCCAAGAAGGTGGCCTTGGTCTTAAATTTTAAGGTAAGGCCGCCCGCCTCTAGGATTGGGCCGCCTGCCCCTTCACGTCTGACGCAGGCGTGGAACAGGTCCAGCTATAGGGGAAAATAGGGGTGACACTCCAGATAACACTCATAGAATGCCACTAAAATGGCGAGCTACTCGATGCTATGCGGCCCTAGATATGACGGCTTGATCATGTAATACGCGCAGAACTGTCAGAAGAAGATCGAAGTGGGGAAGCCAAGCCCCCTCTCCATGTGACTCAAGAAACATATGAACTCTCGGGGGTAGGCCTTGGGCTACGTCTCCCCGGCCGCATGGATTCGCCAATTCCCCTTGTAAAGAATCCTCGCTTCCTGGAAGGATTTCAGCGAGGCCGCGGTGCATTTGGATTTTCCCCACAGATCCTTCAGAGGCGCCATCGATAAGATCAAGACTCACTCACCTTGTCACTGAGGAAATTCTAGATCAGGAGAAGGTGGAAGACTAAGGATGCATGGTGTCCAAGAAATGCAAAACAGATTCGCAGCTCCCCTTGTCACTCTCCTTATAAAGGGACGCTTCCCGCCAGTCACGGAGGAGACGTTACCTCGCGGTAATTACGCAAATATTATCATTGGATTACCCATTCGCCAGTGTTGCGATTCAACTAGATGCCAATGCTGCGACTGAAGACACACAGAGGAGATTCCTTCCTTCATTGAGGGAGTCCACCGCCAATTCGACTGGATGTCCAAATTGGACCCGCATACTCCGACTTCCAAAGAACACCTGTGCCGAACCAAAGATGTCCTCAAGGACTACTAACAGGGATATGCCAAATGGGGTATGCCCAGCAGGATGTTTCCTACTGGACCAAGCTCCTAGCGAGTGGGCCTGCAGGACGGCGACTGGATCACGACTAAAGAAGGGACCTAACGATTGGAAGCTGGAGGCCCAGAAGTGTAGCTACACCCATTCGGATTAGGTCAATCATCAGATTCCTTAACTGACTCAGTTGTACATCTGCAAACCCTAGTGAGGTACCCCTATATGAACCTCCCTAGGGTACTCTCTGGACTCACGTTCCATTATACACCCCATCGAATTGCTGCCTAGCCGTCGAGCTCGCCACCATTGTACTCAAGCAATAATACAATCTAGCAGTAGTAGGTCTTTACCCTACGGGCGGGTGAACCTAGGTAAATCCCTGTGTCTTAGCCCTCATCTCACTCCGTAGATGGCTGATCGCTCTTGCCCCAAATCCTACTACTCGCTACCCCTGTAGTGTCTGCCTTTTCCATTCCCACGACAAGGTACCTTAAATTTATTATTCTAAAAAACAATAAAGTGAACCATTGTTTCTATCCTTATCATAGTATTAATGAGACTTGATCAACCTCATCTTTAACATGATAATGATGAGATGATGATTACCATTTAATTACTTCTATATTAGTTTTATGGTTTACTTGAATTCCTTCATTTAAAATTAGTTACTTTAATTATTTTATGTCTATTTTGACCATTTTTGAGTTCAGGAAAGTTTACATAGAAAATATTTTCCAAACATTATGAAAATAGTCTCAGGCCATTGTTCTGCATAGAGGATCCACCCTGCCAAAGGACACTGCCAGAATGTGAATAGGGGCCAAGAAAGGCCAGGTGGCGCGCCTAGTAAGGGTGGGCGCGCCCCCTTCCCTTGTGGTCCCCCAAGGGGAGTTAGGTGGCCTCCAACCTCCTAGGATGTTAATTTCCTCTCGGAAGCCGACCAGGTACCACTCGAATTATTTTCCTCTGCTCCCTTTCTGCCCATTTCTCGATCTCCAAGTTTTGGCGGCCATATTCAAATTCCTTTGGAGGGATTTCTCATTGGTATGTGACTCTTCCACTCATCGAAGTTATTTTTCATATGATGCTTTATATTGTGATTAAAATGCTGCTCTTGGTGCTACATCTCATGCATGAAAATCCATGTATTTGAAGCTTTCTAGTGGAAATGGTTTATAGTAATGCTTGGTAGAAACTTATGGAGCATCTCTAAATGATTATACCTTGATACATCTAATTGTTTAGTGATTTTTATTCTTAGTGCTCAAGGTATCATCCACCGTGAACAAGGGAAAAAACCTCATGAGGAGTTTAAGACCAAGGAGAGGTTGAAGAGCCTTGTCCAAATATGATAAAGAGCAAGAATGGGAAGATGATATGATCTTTAAGGAGGAGACCTTGAAGATGAAAGCCACCAAATGGCCTGACCCCAATGCACTGAAGGAACTATACATAGAATATGATTTTACTTATTTCTTGCAGAAAATCAAGATAGAAGAATTTGCAAGACATCCTCAACAGACCTACTAAGATCTGAGGAGTGAGTCTAGCCACCTTAAGGTTTGTACAAACCAAATGGAAGGTAAGCATGCGAGGTACCTTCAGCGGAACCATAGCCCTAAGGAGCAAGAGAAGGAGAAGAAGTAGAGACATACCACAACAACTCAAGATTGGTGGAGTTCCACCACACTTTATGCTTTTTAGTTATCATATTTGCATCTAGTTCATAAATATTGGGAGGTTTTTACTTCCATCCAGTAGGTATCGATTTTCCTAGAGTTTGAATATCTCTTAGAGCATTATCATGTATCCTTGTTTGAGTGATTTGAATGAAATATAAAGTATGGTATTATCCATGATTCTCTTGTTTGGGATTTATGGGTAACACTCATGCAGATGTGGGCACCTTATCTAGAAATTTCACTTGCATCTTTCCTTTAACTATATTACCTTGAGCATGTTGGACAAGCATAGAACTATTCAATAAGCTGAACTTGCAAATAAGGAAAGATCCATGTAAGGGAAGCAACACTTATTAAAAATGAACATTGTGAATTTGTGGTGAGATAGGGAGTCTTATAAAATAAATAGTTGGAAAGAGGAGGATGACAAGGGGACATGAGATACTCTTGTTCTACTTAGTAATCAACCAGTAAACTGAATGGCTGTCATGGGTATTTCAATCCATATGCTCTTTGGGAAATTGTTTGAAAGGTAGGCTCCCGAGATTTTGGCTAGGCATGAAAAGTGAAAGGCAAAGGTTGTTTAGAGTATACGACATGATTGAAAGACCAATGAATAAGGTTTATACTGGTTACTAAGAGAGCAAGACCGTTAACTGATGCATGCAAAAAGTGGTAAAAGTTTTTGACAAAAGTCAAAATAGTCATGTCTATGTGGTTGTTTAAATAATTGTATTTTCCACTATTATTTTATGAGAAACTTATCTTTATTGCAAAGGCATATTCAAAGGTTAAATTAAAAGCTGGTAAAAATCCATGCAAAGCTATTGCAAATAGCGAAGTGTATGATAAATTTGAGACTTTTTCAATTGTCCAACATGTAAAGGTTAGTTTTTGTTCATAAGTAAGGGGTAAATGATAATGCCTATCTATGTGGCCCAAATCTACATGGTAGTTAGTTTATATTTCTTTTGGACAAGTGAATATGCCTAAGTTGATGATGCCATGCTCGGTTTTTCTTGTCAACCATAAGCTCATTGATGCATGATCATGATCTATTCGCTTATTTGCTCAAGGATGAGCAAAAGTTTAAGATTGGGGGAGTTGATACTTGCATTTTGCATCATCATTTTTAGGACCTTTATGCACTTTTTAGAATCATATTTATGTTGATCTAGCATTATTTATGCATATTTAGAGGATTTAAGGGACTTTCCTACAAAGTCCCTTTCATTGGTATTTAATTTCTAGCAGGCAGAAAACCTCCTTTTTCATGTTTTTGATGTTTCAGGACCTTCTGGTCATCAATAAATCAAAGGAAGAAATACCTGATTAGTTTTTCACCAGGAGAATCAACTTGGGCCAAATAAAGAAGCGATGGGAGCCTCGAGGCCCAAAAGAGCATAGGTGGCGCACCTAGCCCCCTTGGCATGCCACCCATGCTCTTTTGGCCCTCTTGCGTCGTCTCGGCCTCTCCTTTGACATACCCCATGTATACCAAGAAAACCTAGTTTCCTAGAAGGACCAAGCATTTGGCAAAACAGAGCTCCGCTAGAGCCACGGTCTTCATTTCGGGAGTTAGATTGGTCTTGCTCTCCATCCCGGGGAGTGGGATTTCGAGGTCTTCTTCACAACCATCATCATCAATATCATCACCAATGACCATGAGTTCATCCCCCATCATCATATATGTGTGAGTTATTCCCTGTGGGCATGTGAGGTGGATGGGGATGGAATGAGAGCGAGATTTGATGTGTTTATCCTGTAGACATTCCTGTACAAGTGTTGGTACACTTTTGTTATGTTTATGTCAACACCCGGATTTTTCAATCCTAGATGCCTGTTATGCCATACATCGCAATCCCAGGATTACCATTTTTGCGAGACATAACAGAATTGGATACCATAGTACATCATCCATTACAAACGATACATAAGTTCTTACACCAATAGGGATCTCATGATCCAGTTATTAATACAACATCAAGCAGCGGAATACGTAATAATAACGGTAGCGTAGGCGAAGCTCCATCTTCGGGGTCACAGGCAATGCTGACGATGGGAGATGATCCTAGTTGTCATAACCTTCCTGGGTTCCATCTTCCAGGTACTCCTCTTCATAGTCTGGCCATGGGAATAGCCAGGGACAAAGCCATGAGTACTCTTTAAGTACTCGCAAACTAATACTAACAGGTAAAGGGGGTTTTTGGATAATAGGACACTAGGCTCTAGGTTTGTTTTGCAAAAGCCAGATTTATCTCTACTAAGTTATAAAGCTAGTCATAATTTTATAACTCCTAACTAGGAACTTGTATTTCATATCATAACTCAGTTGTGGTCAAGTCAAAGTCTTAGTTCATTTCACAGGTCATTTTGAAAACTCTGACGGGGGAACAGTATGGCCACTCCAACTGTCCATAACCGCGGACGCGGCTATTCGAATAGTTTGGCACTCTGTAGAGATTGTACACTTTCACCACAACATTCGATACATCCGTCAGGAACAAATCTTGAATTCACCATACTCAGTATGCGGATAATCAATCCTAACCTTTCAATTACACGCCCTAGTATAAGCACCTCTCCTGTGATTTTGGCCTCCCAACCATGACCAACTGTCATCTTGGGTACTGCATAGGTGGACAATCTTCACAAGGTAGCCTCATCTCAGACCTTGGCCGTGAGGGAACTAATACTAAGGAATATAAGTTTCCAGTCAAGCCCTACCCAATATTCAGGTATTGTGGTTGTATGATAAAATTGGAATGGTATCGCATCCAGACAACCATCAGTTTTATAAAGGGCTAAGGCTCATGCCTCAACATTTTTATCACCAAAATTCTCAAGTGTTTGGAAACACATGTCCAAAACATTTCAATAGAATGATCCATCATTCCAAGGTTTTCATAACCATTTTTCCACCAAGTAATCCCATCTAAAAGTTGATCAAGTTTTATGCTTAGCACTAGCATCTACATGTGGGGGTAGTACTAATGAGGGGTGGTAACTAGTAGAGTTTCAACTAATTACAACTTCATGTCTCAGGCTGATGTCAAGTTTTCTAACTTAGGCCAAATTTTATGCACTTTATGCAACCTTCAACATCTTTCCAAAATCTACCAGTCACTTAAGTAAACTCTAAGTAAGCTTTGATAAAGAAATAAAGTAAGAATCTTGCACATAAAACTAGGATTGGTTTATCAAGTGGGTATGATCACATATGCTTAAGGCATATAGTAGTCATAGAACAAGTATGGGTTTGTTGCATCAGTAGGGTATCTTGCAAGGTTTAGCTTGCATAGGTCAACTTGATTAGTAAGGCTTGCATAGGTATTGAATCGGCTTGCATCAATATAAGTATAAGCTTGCCTTGTGCAGAGCAGTGGTTGAAGTTCTCCTCGGCTTCTTCTTCGTAGTATCCTCCTTCCTCCTCGTAGCCTTGGTCGGTACTAGCGTCTATGAATAAATACGAGGTACACAATCACCAAACAATACTTAACTACTTGAAATCATCACACACAAGGGTCCTATGGATGATCTAGCATCATCTCTAACATTACAAGGTTTAGGGCTTGATTTAATTCCTTTTATTTTTGGAAAAGTAATTTCCACTCATTGAAAAACTACTTAAGATTTAATATTCTCCAAACCAAACATGGGATCATGTTGACACATGTCATCACCACATATTGTAGTCCAAGGGAATGTGATTTAAAGTGGTGTCACAATTTAATAAGGTTTTACCCTTTTATTTTAATTAATTAAAGTGGCTAGAAATGCTTATGTAGCATTCTTTTATTACTTGAACAATATTTCTGCAAGTAAACCTATATATTTTTATATATTATGAAAGGTATGGTTAAATGTGATTTTTGAGAGTTGGAATCAACTCAAAAGCTATTATGGTTTAAATTTGAAAAATGTTTGAATGCAGAAAAGCTTATGCCTTGTTATTTTTACCATGGGTGATCTATAGATCCAAATGACTTGAATCCAACGGGTTTCTATTCAGCATTGACAGACCTTTCCAACAAAATTGGTTTCATTCAATTTGGTGAACTGAATCGATCTGGGTTGATTTTTGAAGTTAGGTACAGAAGTGTGTTTGAATTGAAATAGAAAAAGGTTTAATTTGAATAACTGGGCTGCGCGGGAAAAGTTACTGGGCCGGCCTGCTAAGTGCAGTGCTCCAGCGGGCTGCTTAAGTCGGTGTCCCCACTCGTCAGTGATACGGGGCTGGGCGAAGCGGTATGGGGCGATGTGGATCGTTCGATCTAGTTCTAATCTAATGGCTGGGAGTCATCGTCCACGCGAGACAACTCCGGCGAGAAAGAAACCTAGCGCGGCCAGTGAGGGTTGCTGGGGGCTCACCGGGGTACTGGCGAGGGTCAGCGAGGCGGGCGAACGACGAAGTCGACGACGGCGAATCTCCTGGTACCGGTGGCTTCTCCTGGGGCGGCTCCAATCGCTGGCTCCCTTCTTCTCTAGAGGCGGCGGGCTCCGGTGAAATTCCGGCGGGGTGGTGCTTGCCTTGCTCTGAGAACGGTGTGGCACGATCAGTGAGGAGAGGGGAGTGAGATGGTGTGAAGAAATCGTGCGGGGGTGGCCTCTATTTATAGTCGAGCGAGGGGACCGTCGGGGCGCACGGTGAGCTCGTCGGGGGCGATGTTATAGGCGGCTAATGGCATGGGCAAGGGTAGGGGACGGTGCGGTGTCTCCTGGCGATGCTCAACGACATGGTCTCGAGGCATGGGGCGGTGTGGTTAGGTCTGGAACGGGCGGTGCTCTGCGCGGCAGAGGCGGCGTCTTTTACGGCGGGCGGTGGCTGTGCGGCACGGGGCGGCAAACGGGGATGTCTGGCGGTCTCCTGGGTCAGTGGGGATTGTGTATGCACGCGGCAAAGGCGGCGCGCGGTCTGTGGGCGCTGGTCGAGGGTCGTGCTCTGGCGCATGCTCGGCATGGTCTCTGGCGGTCTGGGCGCGGCTTGTGCGCGTGGTCCAGGGCTTGACAACGCTCGCGGCTGGGACAGGTAGTGGCGGTGGACGGTGGGCTGCCTCCCAGACAAGGTTGGCACGGCTAGTTCTTCCTCTAGCCTGCTGTCCACAATGGGGTGACAAGGGGGTGCTCGGCTGTTCACCATTGATGGCAATGGCAAGCTCACAGGGGTGCTAGTCCTTAGTTGAACTTCCTAGATGATCTACTGAGCTGTGTGCGAGCTATCTAGGGAACAAGTTAGGCCAGAATCACTGCTCACAATAGTGTTTGATGTTTGTTTGATTTGTGTCTGCAACCTGTTTGATGAAATGGCCGCATGAAATCAAGTTTTGAATTTTGAAAAGATTTTTGGTGGGTTTGCTAGATTGGTGCTGGTGAGTCTGCAGATGCTTGGGTTTTGAAAGTTGAGCTTGTTTGAGTGGTTTTTGAAAAAGTGGGATCTTCCCATATGATAAAGATTCAATTTTGAATTGTCATTTAAACTATGCATTTGAAAGTTTCTGGATGGTCACAAAGTGGGCCTTGATACCTTGTTATGAGTACATTCAAGGGGTGCAAAGATCCAGAAAAGTTTCTGTTAGGTTCTGAAAGTTTGAGATAGCCCAAGTAGGCATGGGAGTTAAATTGGCCAAAATGACCATTCATTTCATATATGTGTTTTGATTTACTTGTCTTTAGGAAAAGTGTGGGAAATGTTTTAGATGATGTTTATTTCACCTAAGAAACATTTTACAAGCAATGAAACAAACAAACAAGGTGGTTTTAAAGGATTTCAAAATCCATGCATACACATATGCATGCATTCATGATTTCATTTAGAAAAGTTTTTGTTAACCCTAATTTTGATGATTAGAATTTGATGATCCAAGCTTAGTATTTTTGGGATGTTACAGTTTAATTCTTGTTGCTAGGGCCCGTGTGACATGATTTCAGTACTTAACTATTATCGCCCAATCATATATTTGAGATTGTTTTGTATTTGCAAAGTGTATTACCTATTATTATGTTGAACCTTTCCTAAGGTCACAGTTAGGAAAACCAAATTGAATATATGATAGTTTGAGGATATTGTGTGTTCATGAAGTGTTCATACTTTGTTGCGGTCTATTTGAAAGGTGGATCTTAATTGCTTGTTGTACCAAGTTGTCCCTAGTGAAATGGGCAGGAAGGACAAAAGATATTATGCAAACTTACATGCATGATTATGTTCGGAGCACACACCTACACAATTGAATGAGCGATAAATGCCATGGTAATAGGATACATTATATGATGGATATCATTCATACAACACCCCTCTATAACCTCATTGTAAGACCCCGATCGATCTTACTTGAAACAGCAGTATGAACTGAATGATAAACTCAAGGGGAATTTGAGGTAGTAGCAGATTTCACTCTCAGATACGCATATTGACGAGTACAGGAATTGTCTATTGCTACTACTACCTAGAGCTAGCCAGAATGGCATGAGATAATATTGGCGTGCCTTACAAGTTGGTCATCTCCACAGTTTATAGTCTGGTTACAACTAGGAGAAGAAACCCGAGCAGCTAACGGCGTATAACGGCATGGAAAAGGTAGCCATTGGAGTTCAGGGTCGTCGTTAGTTGGACGGTCCTACTCGTCAGTCGCGTCTTCAGTTGCCCAGTAGAGGTTCAGATGTGCATCAACGTCAGGGTCCTGAAAATTGCTCCCTCCTGAAGAAGATCCTTGTCCCCGAGGATCGGTAGTAGAAAACCAGCGACGAATTATTGCCGAGTAGAATTCAGGGAAAGTAGATTTGATGCAGTCTGCATCTTCCCAAGTAGCATCATCCGGAGACATATTCTCCCATTGAACTAGCCATTGCGTGACCAACACAGGGTGGCGTGGGACTGCTCGTGTGTCCAGAACAAAGAAAGGTGCAGCCTAAATATTACCTTTAGTGTCAATTAGTGGCAGGTCTGGAGCTGGAACAGCTTTAGGTCCTAGATGCTTCTTAAGTTGACTAACATGGAAGACATTATGAATCTTTGTGCTGTCAGGTAGTAGTAACTTGTAAGCAACTGGACCAATTCTAGCCAAGACTCGGAATGGACCATAGAAGTTTGTTGCCATTTTCAGTCCATGTTGAACATTGAATGCTGCCATCCGATAAGGTTGTAGTTTTACATACACCATGTCTCCAACAGTAAACTGTCGCTCAGAACTATCAGCATCAGCATATTTCTTCATGCGATTCTGAGCTTTTAAGAGGTTAGCTTTCAGTTGTTGCAGCATGTTTTCTTTAGCTTGGAGAAATGCTACAGCATCAAGGTCAGATGGGCCAGTGACAGAAATTTCACTGATAATGGGAGCAGGGAATCCATAGAGTGCTTGGAAGGGGGTGAATTGAGTAGCAATGTGAAAAGTGGAATTGTCACATCCCAAATTTTAGATTTGGTCTTGCATATCATTCATATCATTGCATCATTATTTTCCATGCAAAACCGTCGAGTGAAAAGGTTCGGCGAAACGCTATTTCCAAAACCCTATTCTATTTTGCTATGAGACTCCTATGGGAGGCTTTAGAGGATCTAGTGTTTCCACCCTTGTAGCCTAGTGTTTTTGCTCAAACCTTGGGCCTAGATTGTTCCCCTCGACCATACGAACCCGTAGGCGCAAGAATCGCTTGAATCGGAGCTCGTACGGAGAAGTTGTCGCCGTTTTAGTGAATCGCCGGAAAATGGTCCGAAATTCCGGGCCGATTTCCGAATCCGCGTCTAATTCTGCGCCGAATTGGAGTAGGACCCGCGCAAGGAGCCCACTTAAAGGGCCGAGCCGGCTGCCTCGGGACCCGTGCCCTCGATCCAGCCCCGCGTCTCGGGAACCGTGCGCCGCCTCCTCTCCTCGATCGCGCCGCCGCCCGCCTGCTTCGGCCGCCGCCGCCGCACTCCGCCTCGGCCGCCGCCGCCGGCCGTCGTCCTCCGCGAGTCGCCGCCGCCTCCTCCTCCACGCGCCGCCGCCGTCACCCGGTAAGGCCGCCGCCGCGCTCCTCTTCTCTCCTCTCTCTCTCTCTCTCGCCGCCGGCACCACGCCTCGCCTGCCGCGCCACCCCGCCCCCACACCGCCGCCTGCACCTGCCGCCCCGCAGGCGCTGCACCGCCGCCAAGCCGCGCGCCTCCGCGCCTCGACGCCGCCCCCGCGCAGCCCCGCCGCTGCGTGCTGCTGCTTGTGCGCGCCGCGCCGCTGCGCCGCTTGCTGCAGCCGCCGCTGCCGCTGCATGCCGCTGCGCTGCGCCTCGCGTGCACACACGCACACGCATGCATGCATGCACGTACACCCTCGCGCGCCGTTTTGCGTCGCGCCGTTTCGTCCGTAGAGCGTCGCACGCGCGCCGTCTTGCGCGCCTCGTTGACGATCTTGAACCGCTCGTTGACCGTCTCCCTCCGTGCAGGAAGAAACCCGACGCCGGAACCGATCGCCGCCGCCGTCCGGAACTCGCCGCCGTCCGTTTCGCCGTTTGTTTCCGGTAAGACTGCAGCCACCGTCAGATTTAAGATCAGCGGCTTAGATCGTTCGTTGACCGGTCAGACTCGGGCGTTGACTAGTCAGACGCCCAGTCAGCGCCCAGTCAGCAGACGCTTTGACCAGTCAACAGACACAGTTGACTGGTTAATTTTGTTAATCCTTTTAGTTGACAGATTTCGGTAAAAACTTGTAAATTGCGTAGAAATTAAACCGCTTGGCCAAAAATTGCAAATAAAATATGTGCAGGTTCAGTGAGTCGTGTAGAATCTCGCTGTACCTTTGGTTCAGGCTTTTGCAGCAAGGTTTAGTACAGTTTAATCAAACTAGTTAGTGGCCTTTTTGGAGTAATAAATTCGTAGAAAAAGATCCGTAGCTCCAAAAATCGCGTATGATATGTCCCTGGATTCAGTGGAACGAGGGGAATCTCATCGTGAATTAAAAAGATAGGCTTACTATAAAAACTTCTGCAGAAACTGTCTAGTGGCTTTCTGTAGTGTTTTAATTACTCGGGGAGTTTTATAATTCCTTTTTGAGTAATTCCAGTTGGTACTGTTTCTAATCAGTGATGCCTATGCGGTAGAATTTTCCCAAGTTTTACAAACAGTATACTACCGGTAGTGAATTATTTGAGTTCTAGCTCTAGTTTGGAGCATTACTTTTGCTTAATAGTTTTCCTTGCGCTAAAACTATTTTCCATGCATGCAATCAGTACCTCTACTGATTTATATTATGTGGTGCAGCTGTAGCACCAATTCACTTGCCTTGCATACCTTCATGCATCATATTTGTCGCATATGCTTGTGGATTGTTTGTTTATGAATGCAATTGTATCGTGTAGATTGTGACGAGTGCAACGCTTGCTCGTGTGTGAATTGTTCTTCCGACCGCTGCAACAAAGGCAAGTAGATGCTACTTTGTTCATGATATCGTCCTACTATTTTTATTGCATTGTCATGTATTTTGTAGATGCATGTGTAGGATGATACTATCGCTATGCTATGTCCTATTATGTGGTAGGACCTTCCTTGTAGATGAACCACCGTTGGTAGATGTGCTTAGCCATGCTATGTTGAACGAGGGCTGGGTTACATCATTGAGACTTGTTTCTAAAAGTATTGGTTTGTGAAAACTAAAACAACTTAATCAATGAATCTCCTGGGTGTGATGGGATTGATAATTTTTGGTGGTTTATTGCAGAAAGGCACCCAGGTATCAAGAGAGAATGATTGGCTTCTTTATTGTGTAGCTTACGAGTATAGCCATGTGCTAATAATGGAATGGGCGGTTGGTTGGACTTAGTAGGTTGTGGTAACTCGAACCCGCGTATCCAGAGATGTAGAATTTTGGTAGGTTGGACCGGTGCGCGTCGGGATTGAGAAGCTACTTCCTGAACAGTCTCTTCTTGGTCTTCTCCTTATCATCACCCAAAATGAGAGTGATGGTACGAGCTGGGCTGGCCAAGTCACATGGGAAAAGTGTACAAACCTCTGCAGGGTGTATAATCTAATCGATTAGCCGTGTCCCCGGTTATGGACAACTGAGTTGCTTGATATTGATTCCATGACATGTTTCTCGCTCATTCTAATTTCATAACTGTTTTAATATTGTTGGGTTAACTTAATTGGGATCTTTTCAAAGAAAATCAAAAAAACTGTTTATAAAAGTAGGACAAATGTATTTGCAAATGCATGCCAGACACAGCTCCAATTGCCAAATATGCATGTAGATGTTAGTGTTATTGTCTACATTACTAGCTCTACTTGCCATACATTCCATGTATTGACCCTTCGGGGCTGCTACGTTTCATGTTGCAGGTTATTCCGATTCTGAGTAATCGATATAGGCCACGGTACTCCACTCGACACTTGTTCACTTGTGGGCAATTTGAATAATGGAGGATTTACTTTACTTATGTTGCTACCTGAATGATTTGAGCTAGCTTTATGCTAAGCTTTTATTGTAATAATGGTACTCTGGATCATCGTTATTTATGATACACGGATATTTTGCTATGTTATTCATCTTATTCTATTGTGCACCAATAAACCGATCCAGGGATTGGCATGTCACATAGAAGCCACGGTATTTTCAGAACCAGGGTGTTACAGGATGGTATCAGAGCCCGTGTGTCGAATGTAGGATCGTGACCGAGGATTGGATTAGAAAGCCATAGAATTACTAAAGCCTATATTAACTCTGTCTTTCCTCTTATGCTTTTCACCCTCGTAAATTCTTACCATATGCTATTCTCACACTTTCCTCTTTTACTTGATAGATGGGAGACGTCTGGACTGAGTATGTCACCATGGAGTCACCAAGGCCCTTTGCAAGGCAGTTAGCTCAGCTCTCGCAGTCATTGGGATTGCCACTGCCCATGTTCAAGGGAAGAAGACTGTACACCTATGGATATGGAGAGGATGCATGGGAGATCACTACCTTCATATTCAGAGACGCCGCCTTGCCAAACCCCGTGCACTTGATCTACACCAAAACATACTGCAACTGGGGACTTGGAATCAACTTGGCCATACATGAAGCTCTGTCTCGCCAGTGCCATTATGTACGACACCTACTGCCTGCAGATTCACCCTACCGTGACTATGGGAGGCGTGATGAAGATGGGCAGATTGTGGTTACCCCGGGCGACAGGAACAACATGCCGCCCCGTCGGAGGCACATAGAGGACATGGAGAGGGAGAATGGAGCTCTAGCAGAGAAGGTGAGGATGATAAAGGAGATTGCAGATTTTACTAGCAATGGTATGGTGGTCCAAGGACAGGATATTGACACCCTGCATGAAGCTGTGGGAGTTCTGGAGAATGCCCTGATAGCCAGAGATGCAACCATAGCTCATCTTCATGGTACTGTGCAGGAGAACACCCAGAACATACAACAGTTGCAAGGGACCGTCCAGGAAAGGGATCAAACTATTGAAGCTATGACAGCCCAGATTGCCGCTCTCCAAGCATAGATGAATCCACCATCTGATGATGACAATGGAGATGATCGCAACAATGGGGATGATGATGACAGTGAAGATGATGATGATGATGAGGACGAGGATGATGATGATGGAGACGATGATGGTGGAGGAGATGAAGCTGTTGCAGTTGCAGCTGAGAGTGAAGAAGAAGAGGAGGATCCAGAAGAGGTGGAGTTTGAAATCTCAAGTGATGATTCAGGAGAAGTGTACACTCCGCCGCCAAGGTTGTACCGCGAACCGAAGCGCCAACGCATGACAGCAAGGACCTACTGCAACCTCTTCAAGAAGTAGATAGAAGTCCACCAATTAGTCCACGTTAGGCAAATTCGTTAGGATTAGTCTCGATCGTTGTGAAGCTTAGTTTGTGTTAGTTTAATAGTGGTTAGTTGCTTATTTGTGTACCCCAATATCCCAGGAATCATTTGTGCGAATTTTATGAAAGAGTTATGGCAATTTGGTTATCATCTGTGTTATTTTCGCTGCAGTTTTTCTGCTGATACAGAAGTACTGCAAGATTTTTCATATTTTTCTGGTAACTCGGAAAAATCTGAAACAAATTGGGCTGATGCGAAACTCTCTGTATTATATGTGCAAAAATCAGCTAAATTTTCTGACGAGTCTAAGTCAGGCGGAAAAATTCGTGAACGCTGCTGGACTGTTCTGGCAGATTGCTGTTTTGGTTGCTTAGTTGATCAACTGTTTAGTTAACCATTGCCAACTCTTGTAAAACTATTTCAGTAGGTATATACTGCTAGGATAACACCTGGGATGTTGCTAGATCACTTGTATGTTGATGTGTTGCTTGCTTGTGATTGTCTGCTATTGTTTGTTGTTGATTGATCATATGCATGGGTAGAATCCAATTATCGTAGTTGATTCTTTCTAAACTTACCTGTGCTGAACCGCAGATGCCTCCCCGCCGCCAACCCACTGAGTTGGAGCAACTCATGGCAGCTCAGGCACAGCTGACCAAAGTGATGACTCAGTTCATGGCAAATCAGAACAACAACAATGGAAACAATCAGCCTCAGGGAGATGCTCTCACCAGATTTCTGAGGTTAAGACCAGCTAAGTTCACTACTGCAACAGAACCAATGGTTGCTCTCGACTGGTTGCGTTCAGTCAACAAGGATCTAGTAACTGTCGGATGCACTGAAGCTGAGAAGGTGAGGTTTGCCGCTCACCTACTGGAGGGACCAACCGCTTCTTGGTGGGAACATTTCAGATCACCCACCCGCTGGATACCGTGACTTGGGCAATGTTCGAGGAAGGTTTTAGAACCAACCACATGTCTTCAGGAGTTCTGAGCCTAAAGAGGAAGGAGTTCCGCAACTTGCGCCAAACTAATCGCACCGTGGCCGAGTACATTAAGGAGTTCAACAACCTGTCCCGTTATGCACCTGAGGATGTTGACACTGATGCAAAAAGGAGGGAGAGGTTCCTGGATGGCCTCAGTGATGAGATTTCAGTACAACTACTTGTGGTTTATTGCCCCACTTTCCAGGAGCTTATGGACAAGGCCAGGATCTTGCAAGGGAAGCACAAACAGGTGGAGAACCGCAAGAGAAAGAGCAACAATCACCACTCTGGTTCACATCACAAGTCTCGCACTCCATATGATGGGTACTCCAAGCATGGAGGAAGTGACCATGGGAGCCATGACTGCCACCACCATGGAGGCAATGGGCATCGTCATGACAACCATAGGAGCAGCCACCACAACAACAAGGGAGGACACTCTCACCACTCTGGAGGACACGGTGGACATGACCGCAACCGTGATCGCAGCTTTGTGAAGAAGGATCTGAGTGAGGTGACGTGCTTCAAGTGTAAGCAGAAGGGACACTATGCTGACAACTGTCCGGAGTGGAAAGGACTGAAGCCAACCAACGGCGAGAAGGCCACAGTGAACCACATGAATGTGGAGGAGATTCCAGATGAGCCTAACCTTGTGATTGGTAAGTTCCCAATCAACACTTACCCTGCACTTATACTTTTCGATACTGGTGCATCGCATTCATTCATATCAAGGGCATTTGTGGATAAGTATAAGTTACCCACTGAGTCTATGAAAAGGTCTATTAGAGTGAGTTCACCTGGAGGAGATATGATAGCTAGCGCGGGATGCCGCGACTTGACTGTGAAGATTGGAACACACAACTTCATTCCACATTTGGTAGTGTTGGATTCACAGGGATTAGACGTTATTCTGGGTATGGATTGGATGTCTCTGCATGGGGGACACATAGATTGTGCACAGCGAGCCGTTTCACTCAAAACCCCGGATGGTAAGAGGATTATATTCAAGTCGGCTGTACGACCAGGAAGGAGTAAGTTGAATTCTCTTAAGGGGGTTAGCATGGATACTATTCCAGTGATTAGGGATTACCCCGACGTGTTTCCGGAAGAACTGCCAGGGATGCCACCTGACAGGCATGTAGAGTTTCTTATCGACCTGATGCCGGGAATAGGACCTATAGCAAAGAAACCATGTAAGATGGATGTGGATGAGCTGAAGGAATTGAAGAAGCAGTTGGAAAAGGGATTCATTCAGCCTAGTTCGTCGTCATGGGGAGCACCTGTTCTGTTTGTGGAGAAGAAAGATAGTAGCAAGAGATTAGTGGTGGACTATCGCTCGCTGAATGAAGTAACCATCAAGAACAAGTACCCTCTGCCGAACATAAATGATTTGTTTGATCAACTGGAAGGAGCAAAGGTGTTCAGCAAGATTGATCTGCGATCAGGCTACTTTCAATTGAAGATCCGGGAGGAGGACGTACCAAAAACCGCCTTCACCACTAGGTATGGTTTATATGAGTATACGGTTATGTCTTTTGGACTAACGAATGCCCCGGCATACTTCATGACCATGATGAACAAGGTATTCATGGAGTACTTGGACAAGTTCATGGTGGTGTTTATTGATGACATACTGATATATTCTAAGGATGATGCTGAGCATGAGAAGCATATGAGACTGATTATGGAGAAGCTGAGGGAACACAAGCTGTATGCCAAATTCAGCAAGTGTAAATTCTGGATAAAAACTGTTGGATTTATTGGACACGTAGTTTCCGGAGAAGGAATTGCTGTTGATCCAAGCAAAGTGACCGCAGTAACTGAATGGGAAGCACCCAAGAATGCGGGAGAGATTCGAAGCTTTTTGGGACTTGCTGGATATTACAGGAGGTTCATTGAAAACTTTTCCAAGATTGCTAAGTCGATGACTGAACTTCTGAAGAAGGAGAGGAAGTTTGAATGGTCAGACGTATGTGAATCTAGCTTTCAGGAACTGAAGCGTCGACTAGTGACTGCGCCTGTTCTGTGTTTACCAGATCTTCAGAAGGATTTCCAAGTGTACTGTGATGCTTCTCGACAGGGACTTGGGAGTGTGCTGATGCAAGATGGGAGAGTGGTATCGTATGCCTCGCGACAACTCAAACACCATGATCGGAATTACCCCACACACGACTTGGAGTTAGCGTCAGTGGTTCATGCGCTCAAGGTATGGAGGCATTACTTGATGGCAAAACTCTGTGACGTGTACACCGACCACAAGAGCCTGAAGTACATATTCACACAGAAGGAACTGAACATGAGACAAAGGAGATGGTTGTAACTTATCAAGGATTATGATATGAGTCTACAATACCACCCAGGAAAGGCCAATGTAGTAGCAGATGCTCTGAGCCGGAAGGTTTATGCCAATGGATTGACAATTGGTGAATTGCCTGAGGATTTGTGCAAGCAATTCAAGGACCTTAGACTAGAGGTAGTATCGGAAGGATATTTGGCTACAATGGAAGTCCAACCGACGCTATAGGACAGAATCATGAAGGCTCAAGTAGGAGATAAGGAAATAGAGGAGATAAAGGAAAAGATGAAGGAGAATCGGGAAAAGGATATTCGCGAGGATGAGCATGGTACCTTGTGGTACGGAGATCGTTTGTGTGTGCCCAGCGACCCGGAGATAAGGGAGTTGATTCTGCAGGAGGCTCATAACTCGCCATACTCCATACATCCGGGCAACACAAAGATGTATATGGATTTGAAGAGCAGATTTTGGTGGAACAACATGAAGGGAGATATCGCCAAGCATATTGCCCTATGTGATGTATGTAGCCGAGTGAAGGCAGAACACCAGAAGCCAGCAGGACTGCTACAGCCATTGCCTGTGCCGGATTGGAAGTGGGATAAAGTGGGAATGGATTTTATCACAGGACTGCCCAGGACCAGGTCGGTATATGACTCTATTTGGGTAGTGGTCGACCATTTTACCAAGGTATCCCACTTTATACCGGTGAAGACGACCTATACAAGTGCAAAGTTGGCCAAGATCTACATGGACAGAATTGTGTGCCTACATGGAGTTCCCAAGAGTATCGTATCTGATAGAGGCACCCAATTTACCTCACACTTCTGGCGCCAGCTGCACGAGTCACTTGGTACTAGATTGGAGTTTAGCACAGTGTTTCACCCACAGACTGATGGACAGACCGAGAGGGTGAATCAGATTTTGGAAGACATGCTGAGAGCTTGCGCTTTGGCTCATGGTTCTAGTTGGGATGAGAATTTTCCATATGCGGAGTTTCCCTACAACAACAGCTATCAAACCAGCATCAAGACGTCACCGTTCGATGTGCTGTATGGGAAACGGTGTCGGACACCATTGCTATGGGATTGAGTAGGAGAACGTCAGTTGTTTGGGCCTGATTTGATCAAGGACGCTGAGGAGAAGGTCGCCTTGATTAGGGACAGACTGAAGGTAGCGCAATCAAGGCAGAAGAGCTATGCTGACGCCAAGCGCAAGGAAGTGGTGTATGAAATAGGTGATAGAGCATACCTCAGAGTGTCGCCACTTCGTGGAATCAAGAGATTTGGAATTAAGGGTAAGCAGGCACCTCGATTTATTGGACCGTATCGGGTCTTAGCACGCAAAGGAGAAGTTGCTTACCAGTTGGAGTTGCCAGAGGCTCTGTCCGCTGTTCACAATGTGTTCCACGTATCCCAGCTGAAGAAGTGCCATCCGGAGATGGTGGATACACCATTGAGACACTGTACCGCTAGAGGAGGTTCAGCTGGAGAATGATTTGACCTATGAGGAGAAACCGGTCAAGATTCTGGAGACAGCGGAGAGGATTACCCGCACCAAGACGATCAGGTTTTGCAAGGTACAGTGGAGCCACCACACAGAAGAGGAAGCCACGTGGGAGCGTGAGGATGACATCCGAGAGGACTACCCACACCTATTTGCTAGCCGCGCCGAATCTCGAGGACGAGATTCATCTTAAGGGGGTTAGTCTTGTCACATCCCAAATTTTAGATTTGGCCTTCATATCATTCATATCATTGCATCATGATTTTCCATGCAAAACCGTCGAGTGAAAAGGTTCGGCGAAACGCTATTTCCAAAACCCTATTCTATTTTGCTACGAGGCTCCTACGGGAGGCTTTAGAGGATCTAGTGTTGCCACCCTTGTAGCCTAGTGTTTTCGCTCAAACCTTGGGCCTAGATTTTTCCTCTCGACCATACGAACCCGTAGGCGCAAGAATCGCTTGAATCGGAGCTCGTACGGAGAAGTTGTCGCCGTTTTAGTGAATCGCCGGAAAACGGTCCGAAATTCCGGGCCGATTTCCGAATCCGCGTCTAATTCTGCGCCGAATTGGAGTAGGACCCGCGCAAGGGGCCCACTTAAAGGGATGAGCCGGCTGCCTCGGGACCCGTGCCCTCGATCCAGCCCCGCGTCTCGGGAACCGCGCGCCGCCTCCTCTCCTCGATCGCGCCGCCGCCCGCCTGCTTCGGCCGCCGCCGCCGCACTCCGCCTCGGCCGCCGCCGTCGGCCGTCGCCCTCCGCGAGTCGTCGCTGCCTCCTCCTCCACGCGCCGCCGCCGCCACCCGGTAAGGCCGCCGCCGCGCGCCTCCTCTCTCCTCTCTCTCTCTCTCTCTCTCTCTCTCTCTCTCTCTCTCTCTCTCTCTCTCTCTCTCGCCGCCGGCACCACGCCTCGCCTGCCGCGCCACCCCGCCCCCACACCGCCGCCTGCACCTGCCGCCCCGCAGCCGCTGCACCGCCGCCAAGCCACGCGCCTCCGCGCCTCGCCGCCGCCTGCTTGCTGCGCGCGCGCGCGCTTCGCCGCCCCGCGCAGCCCCGCCGCTGCGTGCTGCTGCTTGCGCGCGCCGCGCCGCTGCGCCGCTTGCTGCAGCCGCCGCTGCCGCTGCATGCCGCTGCGCTGCGCCTCGCGTGCACACACGCACACGCATGCATGCATGCACGTACACCCTCGCGCGCCGTTTTGCGTCGTGCCGTTTCGTCCGTACCGCGTCGCACGCGCACCGTCTTGCGCGCCTTGTTGATGATCTTGAACCGCTCGTTGACCGTCTCCCTCCATGCAGGAAGAAACCCGACGCCGGAACCGATCGCCGCCGCCGTCCGGAACTCGCCGCCGTCCGTTTCGCCGTTTGTTTCCGGTAAGACTGCAGCCACCGTCAGATTTAAGATCAGCGGCTTAGATCGTTCGTTGACCGGTTAGACTCGGGCGTTGACTAGTCAGACGCCCAGTCAGCGCCCAGTCAGCAGACGCTTTGACCAGTCAACAGACACAGTTGACTGGTTAATTTCGTTAATCCTTTTAGTTGACAGATTTCGGTAGAAACTTGTAAATTGCGTAGAAATTAAACCGCTTGGCCAAAAATTGCAAATAAAATATGTGCAGGTTCAGTGAGTCGTGTAGAATCTCGCTGTACCTTTGGTTCAGGCTTTTGCAGCAAGGTTTAGTACAGTTTAATCAAACTAGTTAGTGGCCTTTTCGGAGTAATAAATTCATAGAAAAAGATCCGTAGCTCCAAAAATCGTGTATGATATGTCCCTTGATTCAGTGGAACGAGGGGAATCTCATCGTGAATTAAAAATATAGGTTTACTGTAAAAACTTCTGCAGAAACTGTCTAGTGGCTTTATGCAGTGTTTTAATTACTCGGGGAGTTTTATAATTCCTTTTTGAGTAATTCCAGTTGGTACTGTTTCTAATCAGCGATGCCTATGCGGTAGAATTTTCCTAAGGTTTTACAAACAGTATATTACCGGTAGTGAATTATTTGATTTCTAGCTCTAGTTTGGAGCATTACTTTTGCTTAATAGTTTTCCTTGCGCTAAAACTATTTTCCATGCATGCAATCAGTACCTCTACTGATTTCTATTATGTGGTGCAGCTGTAGCACCAATTCACTTGCCTTGCATACCTTCATGCATCATATTTGTCGCATATGCTTGTGGATTGTTTGTTGATGAATGCAATTGTATCGTGTAGATTGTGACGAGTGCAACGCTTGCTCGTGTGTGGATTGTTTTTCCGAACGCTACAACCAAGGCAATTAGATGCTACTTTGTTCATGATATCGTCCTACTATTTTCATTGCATTGTCGTGTATTTTGTAGATGCATGTGTAGGATGATACTATCGCTATGCTATGTCCTATTATGTGGTAGGACCTTCCTTGTAGATGAACCACCGTTGGTAGATGTGCTTAGCCATGCTATGTTGAACGAGGGCTGGGTTACATCATTGAGACTTGTTTCTAAAAGTATTGATTTGTGAAAACTAAAACAACTTAATCAATGAATCTTCTGGGTGTGATGGGATTGATAATTTTTGGTGGTTTATTGCGGAAAGGCACCCAGGTATCAAGAGAGAATGATTGACTTCTTTATTGTGTAGCTTACGAGTACAGCCATGTGCCAATAATGGAATGGGCAGTTGGTTGGACTTAGTAGGTTGTGGTAACTCGAACCCGCGTATCCAGAGATGTAGAATTTTGGTAGGTTGGACCGGTGCGCGTCGGGATTGAGAAGCTACTTCCCGAACAGTCTCTTCTTGGTCTTCTCCCTATCATCACCCAAAATGAGAGTGATGGTACGAGCTGGGCTGGCCAAGTCACATGGGTAAAGTGTACAAACCTCTGCAGGGTGTATAATCTAATCGATTAGCCGTGTCCCCGGTTATGGACAACTGAGTTGCTTGATATTGATTCCATGACATGTTTCTCGCTCATTCTAATTTCATAACTGTTTTAATATTGTTGGGTTAACTTAATTGGGATCTTTTCAAAGAAAATCAAAAAAACTGTTTATGAAAGTAGGACAAATGTATTTGCAAATGCAAGCCAGACACAGCTCCAATTGCCAAATATGCATGTAGATGTTAGTGTTATTGTCTCCATTACTAGCTCTACTTGCCATACATTCCATGTATTGACCCTTCGGGGCTGCTACGTTTCATGTTGCAGGTTATTCCGATTCTGAGTAATCGATATAGGCCACGGTACTCCACTCGGCACTTGTTCACTTGTGGGCAATTTGAATAATGGAGGATTTACTTTACTTATGTTGCTACCTGAATGATTTGAGCTAGCTTTGTGCTAAGCTTTTATTGTAATAATGGTACTCTGGATCATCGTTATTTATGATACACGAATATTTTGCTATGTTATTCATCTTATTCTATTGTGCGCCAATGAACCGATCCAGGGATTGGCATGTCACATAGAAGCCACGGTCTTTTCAGAACCGGGGTGTTACAGGAATTATACCACCATTCAGCCAGAGACAGCCAGGAACTCCACTTCTTGGGTTTAGCAAAAGTCATGCTCCTCAGATAAGTTTCCAAACATTGGTTCACACGCTCAGTCTGACCATCTGATTGTGGGTGGTAAGCAGTGCTCATGCGCAAATCAACTTTCAGGGCTTTGAATATTTGTTGCCAAAACTTGCTAGTAAAAATGCGATCACGATCAGTGACAATGGAAATGGGCAAACCTTGCAGTTTGAACACTGTATCAACAAATGCTTGCACAACTGTGTTGACTGTGTATGGGTGAGCTAAGGGAACAAAATGGGCATATTTAGTCAGACGATCAACAATCACCAGAATAATTTCTTTGCCATTTGACTTGGGCAGCCCTTCCACAAAATCCATAGAAATATGTTGCCAAGCCATATCAGGAATGGGAAGAGGAACCAGCATGCCAGGATACTTGCAATGTTCATTCTTGGAACGCTGACAAATTGGACAAATTTTGATAAACTCTTCTACTTCTTTCTTAAGGTTGGGCCAGTAAAAGATTCTTTTGATTCTCTGATAGGTAGCTCTTATGCCTGAATGTCCTCCCACAGGAGAAGAGTGGAAGACCTCCAGTAGCTTGGCTTTCATAGAAGCACAGTTGCCTACCATAATTCTGCCTTTGTATCTCAACAGTCCTGAAGAGAAAGTGTAATTATCCAAGGTTATTGTCCCAGCCACTGATTTGGCAATGAGTCCTTTGCAGAAATCATTAGAGTTATAAGTATCCTCAATATCTTCAGTCCAAGAAGGGGTGATTGTGCTAATAGCCATTAAGTGATCCTTTCTAGATAAGGCATATGCAACTTTGTTCTCCTGACCTTTCTTGTACTCAATGGTGTAGTCATATTCCAGCAATTTCAACATCAGTTTATGTTGAATTCTAGTGTTGACTCTCTGCTCATTCATGAATTTGAGGCTTTGGTGATCAGTCTTGATAATCAATGGTGTGCCCAAGAGGTAGTGGCGCCATTTCTTTAGACTTTCTAGGATAGCAATGGCCTCCTTCTCATAAGTGGAGAGAGAAGATGCCCTGAGTCCCAATGTTTTGCTGTAATAAGCAATTGGTCGTTTGTTTTTTCATCAGAACTGAGCCAATAGCAGTACCAGAAGCATCACATTCCAGCACAAATGGTAAGGAAAAGTCTGGCAAGGCTAGGACTGGAGCAGAAATCATACAGTTCTTGAGGGTGGAAAAGGCATTTGTTTGTTCTTTAGTCAACACAAAAGCATCGTTTTTCAACAGATCATACAATGGCTTGCAGATCAGGCCATAACCCTTAATGAACCTCCTGTAGTAACCAGTCAGGCCCAGGAAGCTCCTCAGCTGGGTTACTGTGGTGGGTGTGGTCCACTCAGCAATTGCTGATATTTTACTAGGATCTGTGGAAACTCCATGAGCAGATATAAGATGGCCCAAATATTCAACTCTGTCAGTCCCAAATGTGCATTTGCTTTCTTTGAGTAATAAATTGTTTTCCTTTAGTAACTCCATCACAATAATCAAATGATGCTTGTTTTCTTCTATTGTTTTACTATATACCAGGATGTCATCAAAAAAAAACTAAGACAAATTTCCTCAAGTGTTCCTCAAAAATGGAATTCATCAATGCTTGGAATGTAGCTGGAGCATTGGTGAGTCCAAATGGCATGACAAGGTACTCAAAATGACCATGATAGGTGGTAAAAGCAGTTTTATGCACATCATCAGGATGCATTCTCACCTGGTGGTACCCAGATCTCAAGTCAAGTTTGGAAAAAATGACTGCTCCATGTAACTCATCCAAAAGATCTTCTATTACTGGAATAGGAAATTTATTCTTGACTGTGATAGCATTTAGTTTCCTGTAGTCAATGCACAATCTCCAAGAACCATCTTTCTTTCTGACCAAGATAGCAGGTGAAGCATAGGGACTGTTACTCAGCTGTATTACTCCATTGTCTAAGAGTTCTTTAATTTGCTTCTCCATTTCATCCTTCTGCAAATGAGGAACTCTATATGGTCTGGCAGAGGGAGGTTTGGCATCATCCTTGAGGGAAATAGAATGATCACAATGCTGGGATGGTGGAAGCTCAGTAGGTGGCTGAAACATGTCTTGATATTGAGATAGTACTGGAGTTAACTCTTGAGGTACTATGTGAATCTTAGAAGGTTGCTCAGGAACTTGCATATGCAGTAAATATCCTTTACCACCCTTGTTCAGCAATTTGTCCACTTCCTCTGAACTGATGAACTGAGAAAGCTTCTTTTGACTAGCATCAGGGAGAGTAACCAGATTTTTGTTCATGGTATATACCTGGATGCATTTACCTTGCCAGTCAAAAGTAACAGGACTATGTTTCTGCATCCAATCACAACCTAACACCACATCATAACTCTTGAGATTCAACAGGGTAAAAGTGTGTGAAAAGGAAAAGTTGGCTATACTGAATGTTGTTTCAGGAATGTGACCACCAGATTGCAAGATGCCTCCACCAGCTACCTGGATTGTTTTTGCTTCAGTGTTCAAAATTTCACATGATGTTTTAAGAGCAAAATGAACATCAATGAAGGTATTTGTGCTACCAGTATCCACTAATGCCAGTCCCAGCTTTCCCCCAATACAAATCTGGACTGTAATGGTGTTGACAGAAGCTGTCCCAGACAATGCTCTCAAAGAAATGTGCATAAATTCAGCTGGGTTTTCTCCTGACTGGTGTTCCTCACTTACAGTTTCCTCCAATTCAGGTATAGGAGTTAACTCAGGTTGCTCAGCAGTACGAGCATGGATAGTGGGATCCTGCTGACATTTATGCCCAGATTTCCAGGGGCCTTTGCAGCGCCAGCATTCCCCTGGGTTTCTCACTGGTTGTCTAGCAGGTGCAGGAGCAGCCACTTGTGCATCTCCTTGTTTATCTCCTGGGATTGGGCCTAGCAGTTTCAGAGGTTGGCCATTTTTCCAAGCAACGTAACTAGAATGGCCAGTTGCTCTTGCTGTAGCTGCCAATCCACTCTCATAATCCCTAGCCATCCAATAAGCATCAGATAATGTTTTAGGTCGTTGAGGGCGTAAGTTACATTTAATTGCAGGTCAAAACAATTCACAAAACTGACAATATAGTAATGTTCCTGCAAATAGGGGTGTTCTTCTCGAATAACAGCCATGATCTCCTCAAACTTGTCAGTGTAATCAGAGACAGACAAATTGTATTGTCTAAGAGAGTGGAAACGTTCCAAGAGCTCATAGATGCTTGCTTGAGAAAATCGGTCACAGATTAACCTGCAGAATTGTGTCCAACTGACTTCATATTCTGCCAAGATGTTAGTACTGCGAAGCCAATTGTCTGCTCTGCCAGTGATGTAAGTCTGGGCCAAATCCACTTTGCATTCCTCAGGAACCTGGGACACCTCAAAATATTTGGTAACCTGACGAATCCAACCAAGTGGGTTGTCACCATGGAAACAGGGAAAATCAATCTTAAGCCCTTTTGCAATATTTTTCATGAATTGAGCTGCTCGCTCAGACTTGTACTGTGCATTTTTTCCTTGTTGAACCGTAACCATAGCAGTAACATTACCAAGTTTTGGTGCGCTGTCCTCGATCACAATGGGATGAACAGAGTTAACATGGACATTGTTGCAGATACGATTGCGCTGAATCTCTTGAACTATTTCATGTTGTTTCAACATCAACTCTTGTTCTCGCAACATATAGGCACTAGGGGTAACTGGATTAGGAGAGGGTGGGCGGGTGATTTTACCTTCCAAATTTTTTAGATAATCCAGAATGTCGCCCTGCATCTTGTCGTTTTTGACTAACAGAGTCTCCACTTTGTCCATCTTAGCTTCCATAGTATCCACACATTCCAAACGAACATGGACTGCTTCCAATTGCTCTTGAATTGTATGTTGTTGATGACTCAAGCCTCGAACCTCTGCTCGCAGGACGCCCAGTTCATCCTCGAGTTCCTGATGTTTGGTGCGAGTCGCCATCTGACTAGATCAAGCACGGATCCGGAATTTTACCAGAGGATGAAACTCGAACCCTTTCCAGTGATCAATAGTCCTGCCGCCGCCAGTAAACCGCCTCCACACGAGAAAATCCGCTTGCCGCACGAGATCAACCGCCACCAAATCGCCCCCAGAGCTGAAGAATCTACCGCCGCCGAGTAGTCCACCGCCATGAGAGAAATCCGCTGGCCGAATCGAAGTCAACCGCCTCTAATCGCCCCCGTAGCCAATGATTCTACCGCCGCCGAGTTGCGCCTCCGCTGATGATACGCCCGCCGCCGCAGAAATCGATCGACAGTGGGATTTGACGGGAGAACCCAACCACTGCAAATCAAATCTGACTCGCCACCCGCTCAGATCGAACGTCTCTGATACCAATTGTAAGACCCCGATCGATCTTACTTGAAACAGCAGTATGAACTGAATGATAAACTCAAGGGGAATTTGAGGTAGTAGCAGATTTCACTCTCAGATACGCATATTGACGAGTACAGGAATTGTCTATTGCTACTACTACCTAGAGCTAGCCAGAATGGCATGAGATAATATTGGCGTGCCTTACAAGTTGGTCATCTCCACAGTTTATAGTCTGGTTACAACTAGGAGAAGAAACCCGAGCAGCTAACGGCGTATAACGGCATGGAACAGGTAGCCGTTGGAGTTCACGGGTCGTCGTTAGTTGGACGGTCCCACTCGTCAGTCGCGTCTTCAGTTTCCCAGTAGAGGTTCAGATGTGCATCAACGTCAGGGTCCTGACACTCATGCCTGCGTTTTAGCCACTAAAAGTTTCACAACATTACTTCCGATGAAAACCAGAAATCTGCTACTTTATTTAGTGCTTTGTTTTACTGCATTGAATCAACTGCCATAAATCACCACTTTCTTTGCAAGTTTGTTGATATACAGGTGTGATTGAGAGTTACGTCTGAATTGCTAAAATCTTATTGCTATTCTTGTGTTCCCCTTGAGTCGAACTATAAATTTGGGTAATACTTCCCATCAAAGATTTCGACGATCCCCTATATTTGTAGGCATCACTGTTGCATCCAACTTTCCTTCGCAATCGGCCTTTGGTTATCAACTGTTGGTACATTCCATACCCACGGGCTTATGTGTAAACCGACACGATATATCTGACTCTTTGTTACCGAGGCGATCTTGTTAGGGGTGTTCATTCTTTCGTATGATTTCACATAATGCGGGGTTGCTAATCTCTATCTGATAAGTGTTTTGCACATATAGTTGGTATTTTAATGCCGGAAAATGCTGAAATTTTTATTTGATACATTTATGTTTCCACACACCTTTTCAGTCATGTGCGATATGCTATTTATCTTCTTTTTGCTGGCATGTTCAACCTAACTCATTCTTTGTCACTAACGCATAATGCTGAAGTTTTTACTTCATATTCAAATTATTTTGGGCGAAATGCATAACTTGCGTTGATCCGATGCTTGTGATTGTCATTTGGTTTTCTATATAGCTATATGAAACTTACCATGAGTGGAATATGTTCAATGCTATAAATCTAATTCTCCAAATGATTGTGGTTATCCCTTGTGTATTTGAGTTGTACCACAATCATATCTATGTCATATTCAAGTATCTTTGGCAATCCAGAGAGTTTCTTAAGGCACTATGATGGATTATCATATGATTGTCATGCTTCATATCTTGTTTGAACTCCACATACACAAAGGTTCTGTCTGATACAATGAGAATCTCATTTGTTCATCTTTGATAGTGTAACACCCTCTCCTGATAAGGATGAATTCCTGTGTATAGTGCTAATCCCTAGATCTTTTTACTAGCACACACAATACAAAATGATACCAAATATAACTGTGCATCATAAATATAACAAATATGATCTAGAATTTACATTATAATCCAAGTACATAGAGGAAAACGAAAACAAGATAGATCTCCATCCTTCAAATGTGTCATAGGAGAACAATTATTGAGTGGAGTCTCGCGACCTATGAACGATCACTCAGAAACGAAACAACCTGCAACATGAAACGTTGTAGCCACGAATGGTCAATACTTTGAATGTATTGGCAAGTAGAAATAATGATACAAATGATCTAGCAACTACATGCATATTTGTCTAGGTGGAGTTCAGGCTCATTTGCTGGCAATATAACTTTTCCCTACTTTAAAAATGCCTTTCTTTGTTCAAAATAATTTCTCTAAGAACATACCAGCATAAACCCATGTAGAAACAAGACAGTTCAGCTTCGTATGCTCGAAAACTCATGTTCACCCATCAAGTTTTAATAATTAAGAAATTGGGATGAGTGAGATCTTCCAAACAGTTCCAGGACTAGTTGCTCATAGATGTCCATAAACGGGGACACGGCTAAGTACTTAGTTTAGACACCCTGCAGGGGTTATACACTTTACCCGCACGACCCAATCAACCTGCTCTTACAATTACACTCATTTTGTGCCATGGTAGGGAGAAAACCAAGACGAAACCTTTCAGAAGTAGAACACTGAGCACTCAGGACAGACCCATACCAACCTACATACCCTACATCTGCTAGTCATGTCGGGTCAGGTTCCCACAACCTACTTAGTCAAGACAAATAATGGCATGAGACTATACTCAAGCTACTATACAAGAAACCTGTCCAATCTCTGAAGCCTAGGTGTGCTTTCCACAATAAACCATCCAAAAACATCAATCCATCACACCCAGGAGATTCATTCAATTTCAGTTGTTTTCAATTATAACAAAATATAACTTTCCGTAACATAATCAATCATGAATTCCCTTTGCGTATCAGATAAGCATGTCTAAGCAACTATAATATGATCGCTCAAAGGAAATCAAGTCATGGAAGTATGGCAATCATGCATGGGTGTCATAGCATAGTAGTAGTAAAACACCTACACATGAATCACTACTGAAAATCATACTACATGCATAATAAAAATAGTAGGGAATTTATGATAGCTCTACTTGTCTTTGTTGTAGAAGATGTGGTTGTTCAGATAATCGTCAATATAAAAGATTGCTCCCGTCACAATCACAAACGTTGAACTCCTCGCAATCTATCGATTAAAACAAGTGCACAACAAACACACCATTCAAAACAATGCAATTATGCACAATACAACAAAACAATGATAAACAAAAGCATACATGATGATTAATGTATCACAATGGTTTTAATTAGTTCTCTAAACATTATTAGAATACATGATGCATGCAAGAGATCATTTAATGCAATATGGTAATTATTATTAAATCTTAGTTGCCAATATAGAGGTTTTAATAGTTCTATTACAACTTTAGTACTAATTGTCGAATTAAATTTAGTTCTAGAGTGTACTGGATAGGGGTGTTAATACAAACCAGTAGCAATTGGATTCACCTTAATCAGAGTTGTAGATCTTTTTCTATGTTTTAATTACTATTTAGTAGAGATTAATTCACTTAAATAGTTTACAGTGTCTAAAATTATATTGAAGACCATATCTGATATCTAAACGAAATTGTGAATCCAGGAACATATTATCCATATTTTTCAGATCTATAAATTATTTACTATGAATTTTATACTATAAAAGGCCATTAATACTAATTAAATTATTACCTATTAACTGAACTATGAAAATTAGATACAATCAGATATTAATAATCCAAATTAAATTATCTTCAGTTTGATGTATTATCCGTATTTTTATCAATTATAAATAATTTATTATTAATTTTGTACTCTAAAAGGACATTAAAACTATTTAAATCACTACAATAATTCTAAACTGCAAAAGTTGGATCTAAAAACATATTAATATGGTATACGAAATTAGGAATCCATAGACACTTTATTTGTATTTTTGTGATATACAGATAATTTATGATATATTTAGTCTAAAATGTCCATTGAACTATTTAAATTATTATAATAAACATATACCATACAAATCAGATCTAATAGCATATTAATATTCTACACATTGTTGTGAATCCAACGATATATTATTTACTAATTTTGCACATGCATTCGATTTAATATGACATTTACAAGATCTTTCTATTTTCTCTAGTTTTAAATTTAAAGAATCAATTTTGCTAACTGGGCACGCTGACTAGCCGTTGAGTTGCTGACCTGGCGTAACGTAGTGTTAGAGGTCTCAACCTAATAAGGTAGATTCCTCCTGTGTTTTACAATGCTAGTCCCTGGATCAATAGCTAGCATCCACAGTTAAGATGTAATATCAAGAAACAAAGGTCATAATATAACTTTATAACCAAGAATAACATAATTTTATTACATCATACATAGCTCATTTGGCTATTACATTACATTACAGCGGAATAACTATAGTCATGGGGTCCTTCATCTTCAAAGTGCCACAGGCAGATGTTGGTTGCAGACTTTGTAATCCTAATCAATCAATCTTCACTAAAATCAATCAAACCTGCAACATACAAGTTACAGCCACAAAGGGTCAATACATTTGAATTGTATTGGCAAGTGATACTATGGTGGTATAGTGAAGTCTATCATCTATATGCATTTGGCTAAGTGGAGTTGAGGCTTGCATTGCTCAAAATAGATTTTCCTTATCATTTTGAAAATACTAAGTTTTACTTGGCAAAGTCAATTTTCTCAATCAAAGATTTGAAGATCCTTTCAAGGCATCTCTCCATCAAAGATTGAAGATTTCAAACAACCCTTGTTCAGAACACAAGATTTTAACTTAGAAATTTGAATGATGAGATTCTTGATTGCTTGCATGTCTTGATGCTCAAATTGTCCTTTACCAGGGACATGGCTAAGTACTTAGATTTTACACTCTGCAGAGGTGGTGCACTTTCCCCACAAGACTTGGTTTCCCAAGACAAGATCTTTCAGAAGCCTTCCCTTAGACCAAAATGGACGCGCTCCAACCTATCAAACACTACCACCAACTGTCCATATGGCTAAGTTCTTGCAACCTATATGATCATGGCAGAGCCCATATTGCCAAGTGGTTGCACTTGAAGCTTCTCAACATATGACATCTCAAATCTCTTTGTTCCTGGGTGGCAATCCACAAGTGAGATACACAAGGTCAACCATAAACATGGGCCTTGTGAACCACTCAACCAAAAACCACCAAGCAAGCCCATTCCACCCAGGTGATTTATTAACTTAGTTGTTTTATTACTCAAAAACATAATTCCTCAGACTTAGAGATTTTTCCATAGTGTGAATATATTTTCCACCCATGTTTTCTATTAGCTAGGCTAAGCTGGATAGTAGTAGGAATCTTTAACTTAGGAAAATCCTACTAAGGATACATCTACTAGGTTTTCTTATAGCAAGGTCTATACTTAGCAAAATCCATGCAAGTTTTACTTAGAGAAAATCACTAGTGCATAGTGAAAATAATGGGACAAAAAGTATGAAGCATCACTTGCCTTTTTGGTAGGGAATGGTGGTTCACTCCTTGTCCTTGCAACAATCACACTCTTCAAGTCACTACAATTCAATCAAGCAAGGCACAAACTCAATCTACCAATCAAGCAAATCAACACATAAAATGACAAAGTCAAAGTAATGCATGCAAGCATGCCAAGCTTTGTTTTGTTTGAAAAAGTGGTTCCTAATGGGTCATGGATATTTGAAAACACCTAATGGTCATTTTGTAAAGTGGCAAAGTCATTTGTAAATGGGTTTTATCTATAAACCATTTTTAAATCTTTTCATCATTTTTATGTGGTGAAAATTATTATTTTCAATACCATAACCTTAAGTGGTTTCACTAAATAAGTTGTTGTTTCTCAAAACTTAGTATTTATGGTCAGTAGGTTTGGTCAAAAGCATTTTCTCCATAGTTTTATTCAAAATCATTTTCATAAACAAATCAATAGTTTTATTTAGCTAGAAATGGACTAAACCAATAAATCCATTCTAAACTTTTCCAAATCCATTTTGCAAATCATGGGTTGGTTCCTAGGGTCAGTAAGGTCACAACAAACCATTTTGCAAAAGTTTTAACCCTAAATTCAATTTTAAACAATTTTTCTACTCTAAACAAGATCACAAAAGAATCTACAAAAACAAGCAAACTAACAGATACTATTGGCTAAACCAAAGGCATGGTTGTCTAGGACTTGCTCTCCTGAATCCATTGATATAAAATTTGTAGTTTTTGGACGTGTGGTTTGAAAGTTACAAGGGTTTGAAGTTTGCAAATAAATCTGATTCAAAAATTCTTTTAAACAGATCTAGTGCCACGCGGCACGTTCTAATTCGCTGAAAACGGTTCGCGCGGATCGACTGACAGCAGTCGTTAGATTTAAGTCATATCGCACGATTCAGAGCTAGCGTACCCTTTTAGTTAAATGGATCTATCGCACTCGTTGGATTTAAATCGAACGGCTACGGTGCGACTGACCAGAGGAGGGCGGCGCTAGCGGCGGCAGACGGCGGCGCGGGCTCTGGCGGCGAGGTTGCTGGTGACACAGGGGGCTAGAGGGAGAGAGGGGTAGCTCACCAGGTTCTCTGTGCCTTGCTGATTCTCAACGTGTTCTTGTCTGACGAAGGGGCGCTCTAGGTCAACCTGAATTCCTCGCCGTAGTTGTCATCGGCGTCGGATGCTTTCTGTCGTCGTCGTTGGCGAACCTATAGGTTATGCGCGGATAAATGGCGAGCATCAGAGAACGCGTTAGACAATGGAGATCAAAATGGTTTGGGCTAGAGTGCAAGGCATGCACGGGTTCAGACGTTAGGGCTCACCGGAGTTATGCTCTCCGTCTGGTTCTAGCAGAGGTTGTCAAAGGCGGGTCTACAAGGCACACGAGGGTAAACGGAAGACGTCAGTGAATGCAGATGATAACCAGGTTTATGATAAGGGAAACTAGAATGAAAGAGAGGGTCGGGGTTCATCGGGATTTGTCGACGAACTCGTCGGAGCTGCGGCGGTGCTCAGTGGTTTGCTGGAGACGACGTTCTGGGGCGCCCGCGGGTAAATGGGAAGTGCCGGGGGATGCTCCTGGGAGTGGGGGAAGGTGTGAGCTTGGTCAGGGAGGAGAGGGGCGGCGAGGGGCTGCCGGAATCAGCGTCGGAGCGTCGTCGGACAGAGGTGGTGTTCGAGTAAAATTCGACGGCCTGGGGCGTGCCTGGGGGAGGAAACAGAGGGGAAGTAGAGAGGAGGGGCATACGTTTAAGGGAGCGTGGTCTCTGGAGGAATCAAAGCCTCCTTCAACGCGCATTCACCACCGGTGTAACTCACTGCAAACGGCCGGGTGACGGGGTCTCGTTGAAGGGTGGGTCCCGGCTGTCTGCGAGAGAGGAAGTGAGGGGGAGGGTCCACTGGTCATTGTCTGTGTGGGTTAGTGTTTAGGTAGGAAAACTTTTCGCTGTGGATAGAGGAACTGGGCTGGCGCTGGGCCTTGATGGGCTGATGGGTTGGGTCGGCCTAACTCTATTTTTTTCTTCCTGTATTCCTTTTCTTTTTCTGAATCTAATTTCTGTTTTGAATTCTTAAACAAACAAACATCAACCAAATCAGTTCAAACAATACCAAACTTCACAATTTTGAACTTGGTTCTGTTTATTAGCATAAACCTAAATTCCAAAATAAAATAATATTTTTTTATTCATTTTAAGATCCATTCATTAATTAAATAAAATGGACCTTTATTATTTAATATGGTTTGATTTATTTAATAAAATCTTCATTTGAAATCCAAATACTTTCAAAACCAAATCAGTAGGTTTTTATTTTAAGATAAAGAATTCTTGGAAAACTTGTTTAAAACAAAATAACCTTTTATTTTAGGGTCCATTAATAATTAAATAAAATGGGCCTTAGTTATTAAATCAAATAGGATTTGTTTTATTAGAAACTTTATTTTGAAACTAATATAGTGCCAAAACCATTCAGTAGGTTTTATTTGAGAATATAAAATACTTGGAAAACTTATTTAAAATAATCTAATAAGTTTTGATGTTCCATTTAAAATTGTAAAACTTTTTATTTAGTTAAAATTGGATATTAAATTCTTATTAATTTATTTAAATAAACCTTTGCTATTTTTATTCAAAAAAAATGTTTTAATTCCAAAGTTTGGTCAAGGTTTAATTTGGCTTTATAAAATAATCTATATTTATAAATCCACCTTTTCTTTTGAAAAACCAAATCTTTTATTAAAAGATTCCAAAATAGTAATTCCAAAACATTTTTAATTTCCTTTAATTAAATGTTTAACTCTTTAAATTCCTTTAGGATTTTATTTAATTCAAATGGGTTTGAAGTTCCAATTAAAAGCAAAAAGCTTCTTCTGGCCCTGAAAATCAAACAAAGTTTTATTTTATTCATTTATTTTTCACATTACAAGATTTGGAAAATCTTGGGATGTGACACGTAGCTGCTGACCCGAGCGTGTGACGCAGCGATGACGACAAGCAGACCACGTGGCGGCAAGTGGTTGGTCGATACCGCTTGGCCGTGGGATCTAATCCGAGTCGTTCTTCCTAGATCCAACGCCTGGGAACAAGAGGTTGCTCACGGCGATGACGGACAGCGACATGCGGTGGCGAGTGGCGCAGTTGCTCGTCCTTAGCGGCCCTCCGGCGATCTTCCGGTATGGGTTACTATACGATGAGATGCAGATGGTGATGAGGTTTCTACTGGTAGTCTTGGCGACGACTGTTTCTTCCCGGAGCGGTGGCCATGGTCGAACGGAGATGAAGGACGACGATGATGCTCCAGCGAGGAATTGTGGGTGTGTTATCGCCATATTTTGGCCAAAGGAGGAGATGGGCCGTGATCAAGATGGGCTTGGAAGATACATATATGCAACATGTTATTGAATCGGCCTTGTGCGTTGATTTGGGCTAAATTGCCCGTGTATCTTATATTGTAGTAGGTTACGTTTCGGTTTAAGTAAAGAGATAGGATTGCTAGGTTTATTCCAAAGATAGGAAGTCTCCGGACTATAAATATGTACCTAAGGTTATTGAGAAAAGGAGGACGATCACGTTCACAACAAACACAATCTCGGCGCATCGCCACCCCTTGTTTCTAGGGTTTCTTTCGGGTAAGTGTCATGCTGCCTAGATCGCATCTTGCGATCTAGGCAGTATCTACTTATGCGTTATTTGGTGTTACTCGTGCTGAAGCCTTGTTGATGGCGAGTAATACTTTTATCATAGATTTGTTTAGGCTAGCATCGGTACTTTTTGTTATGATTGCTTAGCTATGCTGCCTTTGCTTATCTCGCTGCCTTTGCACCTGTTCGGGGTGTAAGGGTAGCATCTTGCTTGATCTTTATTCCGTCGATTCGATCCGTTATAGTTTTGCCTTGTTTTCCAAGGTTTAGTTTGATATCCACGTAGTCAGGCCTTGCAAACGGGTTGAACGATCCAGTAATACGAAAAGATATGGTTTGCTAATTCGAGAGGAGTTGTTCCGGGAATTGACTTTACGTCGGTTGTTAGGCCTTCTCTAGGGTTAGTTTTCTATCATCTTTTGTATTTACCAGGCTCAATTACGTGTAGGATGTTCCAATTACGTGGTGAAAACGTTAAACTGTCGTAGATCGATTTAACTTGTATTGATGAAGCAAAACCCCATGTTATCATAGATCTAGTGCAGAACCATGGGATAATCGGCTCCAAGAGCCGATTCACAGGGAAACCTGAAAGCCGGTCATGGCTTGAATTTTACGTATGTTTGTTTGCCATGCAGGAAACCAATCGAAGCAATCTTTCACCTTCCTGATCAGGTATAGGTCAGGTGGCATGCCCTCGAACCAGCCAGGACGTGTGCCGGAGTTTTGCGGGCCGTTGCCCGAGGGACCAGGGCCCACCAGCAGTCCTGGGAGCCTCCCGGCTCTCCGTGTTGCCCGTCGCTGCTCGCCGGTGGGTTTTGGCAGGCAACACATTCTGGAACGCCCGGTGGGACATTCAACAACGTCTACATCAACATCCGACGCTGCGATGGAGAACAGACCGGTCACGTACGACGATCTGCCTGAGGAGCACAAGGCGAAGTATGATGATATCAAAGCTCTCTTCGAAGCCGATCTCATCGGCTCTTTTGAGAGGACTCGTAAACATGGTATCAGGTGGAAAGGGTTTTCACCTGAAGGTGCTCTTGATAAGGTGGATCTGTCTGTTCCTTCAGAGGAGCGCACCAGAGCTCTGCGACAGGAAGTCAATTACATGGTGGCTCATTCTCTTCATCGCCATTCTGAGAGCCTAGTGAACGCTTTCGAGCGTGTCGCGGTTCGCGTAGTTCAGGAGATCATGAAACATCAGTACTCTCCGTCGGGGCCTACTCTAGGGACTCACCAAGGAGAAAGGCCACTCCAGACTAGGCCACAGCTGCCATTCACGCTTGCAGCTCCGGAGCCGCCAGGGGTACCGGCGTACGTCGTCTACAAGGTTGGAGGTGACCCTGGCGATTACCAATTCCTGTTTGAACCACCTAAAGAGATCCCACATGGATATGTGTGCACTTACGTGCCGGACTGCAATAACCTGATGCGCACGAACCAGGTGGCAACTGCAGGGATTTCTGGAACAGGAGTTTCTGGAGCAGGGGCTTCGGAAGCAGGTATTTCCGGAGCAGGGATGTCTGGGATGGGCGCTGATAAACAGGCATGGCTAGCCAAGTACGCCACCGGAGCGAGTTCTGAGAATTTAGCCCCTGCAGCTCAAACGGTGGAGCAAATCCGTACCATCTTGAGAGACCAGTTCGGCTTCGTGCCGAAGAGAAGGACAATCGGCTACTCCAAGCCGTACCCCAACGAGTTTGATCTGATTCCGCTGCCACCCAAGTATCGGCTCCCTGAGTTCTCAAGGTTTAGCGGATCAGAAGGGTCCAGCTCGATCGAGCATGTGAGCCAATACCTGGCACAGTTAGGCATGATTTCAGCATCGGATCAGTTACGCGTAAGATTCTTTGCGCAATCTCTGACAGGACCAGCTTTTGGGTGGTACACCTCGTTGCCACCGGATTCGATCCAGACCTGGAAGCAACTGGAAGAACAGTTCCACATTCAGTATCATTCAGAAGCTACCGAGGCTGGCATTGCAGATCTGGCGCAGGTGCGGCAAAAGCGGGGAGAAACGGTAGCTGAGTACATTCAACGTTTCAGGACTATCAAGAACCGATATTATTCGGCTCGTTTAACTAAGAAAGAAGCGGTCGAGCTGGCAGTGTTGGGTCTCTCAGCACCTATCAAGGATCTGGCTTTCCAAGTAGAGTACAATTCATTGGCGCACATGGCTCAGAAGCTGACAATGTATGAATAGCGCCACCCTGAGTTGTACCAAGACAAGTTCAAACGTCCGATAAGCCTGGTCGATACAGAAGAAGAGGATCCTACACAAGACCAGGAGGTGGCCGTGGCTGAATGGGCTCGGGGGGCAGATCCTGTGTCCTGCAAATGGGTAAAACAGCAAGGGCCTGCAAAAGGGTTCGACTTTGACGTGAGCAAAGCTGAGAAGATATTCGATTTACTGCTGAAAGAAAAGCAGCTGAAGTTACCCGAAGGCCACAAAATCCCTACGGCTCAAGAGATGAACGGGAGACCTTACTGCAAGTGGCATCACTCGTTCACCCACACCACCAATGACTGCAAAGAGCTACGTCGCCAGATCCAAACGGCGATAGAACAGGGCCGTCTGATCCTTGGGCAGTTCGCCATGAAAGTAGACACAAACCCATTTCCTGGCGTCAACATGGTAGAACACAGCCAGTCCACGAGGCGTCAGTTGGATTTCTCGTTCGATGTTAATATGGCAGGACCTGTGTACCACCATGGCACATATAAGGAGGAAGACGGTCGCTCTCGGGGCAGAGAAAGAGAGGAGGCCGGTCCACGTGACCGGCCCCGTTATGATGACAGGCAGTATTTGACCGAGGAGCAAGTGAGAAGCGTGCGATATCAGAAGCCACACTCCACACATCTCCTTAACAAGTATGAGCATCAGTATGACCGACGTCGCCAGCACGATAGAGATGATGAAGGATATGAGCACCTCGCTAACAAAAAGTCGAAGGAAAAAGAAGGCGTGGATAGACATTGGGATTGTCCTTTCTTCAAGCATTGCTGGGACGTGGGAATGAGCCGATTGCCTATAATCGACAACTGCCTAGAATGTGGACAGCAGAAGGATGACACAGGTCCAGTCTCAGTGTTCAAGCGCCTAGGGCCTCTCCCTTCTCGAGCGAAAGGCTTCGAGGAGCCAACGGGTGGAAAAGAAGAAGACAGATATCACCGGCCAAGGTGGTGCCCCGATGGACTCAGGCACACCCAAAAGCGTCGAGTTCAGCGGCTGCGTAACTTGGAGGAAGCCGAAGCGCAGTACCTCCGCGCTTTAAGGAAGGCACGACCCGATCTGGCCATGAAAGTGCGGCAGACCTTGGAAACGGAGGCTCGCCCGAAAAGAAAAGAATGGCACCCCAAACCAGTAGAAGCCGATGCGAAGACATCGGCTGGCACAAACATGGTGTTCACACTTCCGTCATAGTTCTGCGCTCCAAGAGCCAAAGAACTACCAGTGGCACAGTTTGACTGCGGCCCACGACCGGTTATCTTTGAAAAGCCACAAGAGAAGGGCTACAAACATCTGAAAGCTCTGTACCTGCGAGGTTATATCAATGGGCAGCCTGTCCGCAAGATGTTGGTTGACACCGGAACGGCAGTCAATATAATGCCATACTCCATGCTACAGCGTTTGGGACGCTCCACTGCAGATCTGATCAAAACCAACGTAACGCTAAGCGACTTCAACGGCCAAACTTCAGAGACGCAAGGCGTTCTGAATGTGGACTTGACCGTGGGCAGAAAAACCATCCCTACGTCATTCTTCATCGTCGACAGCAAAAGCACCTACGCTGTCTTGCTGGGGAGGGATTGGATTCACGCCAACTGCTGCATTCCATCCACGATGCACCAGTGCCTGATACAGTGGGATGGAGATGAAGTGGAGGTTATTCATGCAGATGACTCGATTGAGATCTCCATAGCTGGCATGAACATCTGGGAGGCAGGAGACCAAGAGCCGATCTCTGGAGTCAGTCTAGACGGCTGTGAGCGCATTGAAGCTACAAAAAACGGGGTGAGGCTGGTCTTATCCACTGGCCTGACAGAGTAGCAAAGTCCACGATCATACGTGGTAGGGCCGATCCCTGCGATCGGCCACAAAAAATAAAAAGCAGCAATCTTACGACAAACAGGTCATGCAGTTGTAGTAGGGAGATTCCCTGCCATTGTAGAGCACAGTTAAGTTGAAAACCTTCCTTGACTAATGCAATCGAAAAGGGGTCCGATTCCGGCAATCGGCCCAAATTATCTTTGTTATCCTCACCAACTGCTGGCCCCGTGTTTAGCATCGATTTAACAGGTGACGGAAAGCTAGGGTATGGGTTTACATCCGCTGATGAGCTAGAGGAGATTGACATTGGTCCTGGGGATAAGCCAAGACCAACATTTATCAGCAAGAAGTTAGATCCGAATTTGCGGGGTCCGATGATAACTTTGTTGAAAGAATATCCAGATTGCTTTGCCTGGGACTATACAGAGATGCCCGGGTTAGACAGGAGCATCATTGAGCATCGACTCCCGCTTAAAAAAGGGTTTCGGCCGTTCCAGCAGCGAGCACGACAGATGAAGGCCGAAATTTTGAAAGAAGTCAAGAAGGAGATCGAGAAAATGTTGACAGCCAAGTTAATCAGGCCATGCAGGTATGCTGAGTGGATTTCTAGTATCGTACCTGTAGAGAAGAAGGATGGCCGCTGGCGGGTTGCCATAGATTTTCGGGATCTCAATAGAGCCACTCCGAAGGATGAATATCCGATGCCGGTAGCAGAGACGTTAATCAACGCAGCCGCTGGTCATAAAATCTTGAGCTTCATGGATGGCAATGCCGGTTACAACCAAATTTTTATGGCTCCGGAAGATATACACAAGACTGCATTCAGAGTCCCAGGGTCGGTGGGGTTGTTTGAATATGTAGTCATGACGTTTGGACTGAAGAACTCCGGCGCCACATACCAAAGAGCCATGAATTACATCTTCCATGATCTGATCGGCAAGCTGGTGGAAATTTATATCGATGACGTGGTGGTCAAGTCAGCTTCAGTACAAGGACATTTGGATGATCTGCGACGCGTCCTGGACCGGACAAGGAAATTCGGCCTACGGATGAATCCAAAGAAGTGTGCCTTTGGTGTGACGGCCGGTCAGTTCTTGGGTTTCTTGGTCCATGAACGAGGAATTGAGATCGGCCTGAAAAGTCAGGAGGCAGCGCGAACAATGAAGCCACCTACCACGAAGAAAGAACTGCAGTCTCTCATCGGCAAGATCAACTTCGTCAGAAGATTCATCTCCAATCTGTCAGGAAGAATAGAGCTGTTCATGGGACTGGTGAAAATTAAATCTGATGAAGAATTCCGCTGGGGGACAGAACAACAACGAGCCTTCGACGAGATCAAAGAATATCTAACGAAGCCGCCAGTATTGGTTCCGCCCCATCCGGATAGGCCGTTCTACATTTACTTATCAGTAGCTGACACGTCCATCGCCTCGGTGGTGGTGCAGGTTTATGATGGTCTGGAGCGAGTTGTGTTTTACATCAGCAGAAGGATGCTCGACGCAGAGACAAGGTACCCTGAGATCGATAAGTTGTGCCTCTGCCTGTTTTTCACCTGCACCAAGCTGCGCCACATCTTGCTCTCGGCAGAGATTATCATTATATGCAAATCAGATGTCATAAAGCACATGCTGTCGGCTCCTATGTTGAAAGGCCGACTCGGCAAATGGATGTTTGCATTATTGGAATTTGACATCCGGTACCAACCTGCGAAAGCGGTTAAGGGTCAGGCATTAGCCGACCTTATTGCTGAAAGGATCAACACTGATATAGCAGCGCTGTCTATACGAGTGTGGGCTGTGTTTTTCGATGGATCGGTTTGCGATGATGGTTGCGGCATTGGCATTCTACTCGTGTCGCCCCGAGTGGCAACATATTCCTTCTCCATCAGGCTTGCTACCCCGTGCACCAACAACGTCGCCGAGTACGAGGCGATACGCAAGGGAATGAAGTTGCTCATCGAAGCTGGAGCAGAGGCAGTGGAAATTTTTGGAGACTCCAAATTGGTGATTTCCCAACTCACGGAGGAATACAAGTGTGAGAGCGAGTCGCTCTTCCCATTGTGGTTGCAATGTCGTGAGCTCATGGCACAGTTCCGGTACATAAACTTTAACTGGATCCCGCGATCGCAGAATGCAGAGGCGAATGATCTCGCACAAATGGCTTTAGGCTACAAGGACGTAGCAGAAGGAACTGATGTTCAAGTACAGTTCCTGGAGGCGGACGACTGGAGAGCCGATATCTTCAATTACTTGAAAGATTCGGCTCGGGGGGCACCTAAACGGATAAGGTACAAGGCCATGAAGTATGTGCTTATCGGGGACGACATGTTCTACAGGACTCTGGAAGGATTACTGCTCAAATGTCTGGGACCAACCGAGGCCAATCGGCTCCTACACGAGGTACACGAAGGCGCCTGTGGAACTCACCAATCGGCTCACAAGATGAAATGGTTGATCAGGCGATCAGGGTTTTATTGGCCCACCATGCTTGAGGACTGTTTTAAGTACTACAAAGGGTGTCAAGCATGTCAGAAATTTGGAAAAATTCAGATGGTGCCCGCGTCAGCAATGAACCCCATCATCAAACCTTGGCCATTCCAAGGTTGGGGCATGGATATGATTGGCAAGATCAATCCTCCATCAAGCAAAGGCCACATGTGGATTTTGGCCATTACGGATCATTTCACTAAATGGGTTGAAGCCGTCCCTATGAAATCAGTGAGCTCAAAGGATGTTATCGATTTTGTGAAAGAACATGTTATTCATAGATTCGGGATCCCCCAAACGATCACGACCGATGGAGGTTCGGTCTTCACTTCTTACGAGTTTAGAGAGTTCTGTGGGGACACGGGAATTAAGCTGATCCGATCATCTCCGTACTACGCTCAAGCAAATGGGCAAGCTGAAGCGTCCAACCAGAGCCTTATCAAGCTGATCAAGAGGAAGATCGATGAGCACCCTAGGCGTTGGCACGAGGTTTTGTCAGAGGCTTTATGGGCGTATCGCATGTCATGTCATGGAGCGATAAAAACCTCGCCATACCATCTAGTCTATGGACAAGAAGCCGTATTGCCCTGGGAAATTACGGCTAGATCGAGGCGTGTCACCTTTCAGAACGATCTAACGACTGAAGAATATATGGCCCTGATGAGTGACAGTGTTGAGGATTTAACTGAGCTTAGGCTGTGGTCGCTGGAGAAAATCAAAGAGAACAAGGCCAAGGTAGCTCGTGCATATAATAAGAAGGTGAGACCGAAGGAGTTCCACGTTGGCGATCTGGTATGGGAAGCTGTATTGCCATTGGGAACTAAGGATGCAACATATGGTAAATGGTCTCCAAATTGGCACGGGCCATACAGGGTCGATCAAGTTTTAAGGGGAAACGCGTACATGCTTGAGGAACTGGATGGCGTAAAATTCCCAGTGGCTGTCAACGGGCAACACCTCAAGAAATATTTCCCAAGCATGTGGGATGATGGACACTAAAATATGGGGGCCGATACATGAAATCGGCCAATAAAAAACATACAGCCGATGCACAGCCATCGACTCTAGAGGTTCAAACTGCTACGAGCAGGTGCCAGTTTACGTGAAGAAGCTACTGAAGGAATGCCTCGAAGGCGTGGAGGGCGTCAGCACGGACACGATCCACCTCGGCGATCTCGGCTTCGTCGTCTTCGTCCTTGCCCGTCACTAGCTGCTTGTTCAGGGCACGTATTTCCGCCAGATCAGTCTTCAGCTGAGCTTTGAGACCTTCTGCTTCGTCTTGGGAGCGGGCGATGAATGCTTCTTTGTCACGGATGAGTTGTTTAGTCGCCCGGACCTTCTCTTCAAGATCTCCCAGTTCCTTTTTCAAGGATGCGAGCTCGGCGGTGCTGACAGAGGTGTCAGTTTTGGCATCTAGAGACGCCTTTTTCTCGTTGAGCTGCTGACATTTGTCTGCAATGTTGGCCTTTAGTGGGAGTTGGGCGCGGCGCAGATTAATCCTCTCGCGAGCCAACTTCACCCTTGACCCGTAGAAAGACAGAGTTACAACTGGCCAAAGCTTCACCTGTAGTGCTACTGGAAGTTGGTCCTTGATTTCAGCAAGAACACTCTGCACCTATTCAGAGCCCTCGATCAACTTCTCGATCGGGGAGGACAGCAAGGATTTGAGACGCTGGAATTGAGGTAGAACAGCCTTTGCTCGTGGTTCATCGTCAGCAACAGGGAGAGCTGGTTCGATGGTTTCAGGGTCGAACGTTAGCAGACCTGAGATATCACAACCCTGGCAGGCCGAAATGGCGTCAGTATGCGTCCAACACGGAAGGAAGAGCCGAACGAAGCGAACGTACCTCTCCTAAGGTCAAGGGGATAGCAGATGACGAAACCATCGGCTTGTGTGTTGTTGCTGGGGGCTTGGCCAAAATGGTAACGGTTTCAGTTGCACCTTCAGGGATTCCTAGATCCGGCCCTGCGGTAGGAATCGGCACTTTCCCGGCTTTCCCACTAGGAGTGTCAGTCGCCTGCATGGAAGGTGCTTGCCGATATAAATAGTGATGAATCGGCAGATAAAAAAACAATTGGTAAGAGCATGGAGAGTGATGTTTCGAAACCTCCTGGCTCGACGAAGGAGTTTGCAGTTCCTTGCGAGCCCTTTTGGGGCTCCCGACGGGCCCCGCCTCGACTGATGCTCGGGGGGCAGCAGGTTCAGGAGCTAGCCTTTTCCTGGGAGCCGATTGTGGCAAATCTGGCTGGCTCGGTGTGATGGTCCTATCGGAGTCTGTTGGACCCAATTCTCCTCGATTGGATGGTGTGTCCTCGCTGGAGGTGTCTTCGACGGAAGCCTGTAAGAAAGGAGAGCTAGTAAGCACAAACATGTTTGCAAGGATGAAGGAGATCGACCAAGGCATGGGTCAGCATACATGCGAACTTTCTGGAGAAGGGCTCCGGCGCTTCAAAGTCTTCCTGGCAGCTACCTTCCTCACCTCTGTTCTTGTTTTAGTGGGAACTCGAGTGGCTTGGATCTTGGAAGCCGATTGTGGTGGTATCGGCTGGTTCTGCATCACGACCTTTTTAAACGGTGGCGAATTTTTGCAGAAAAGGACCACAGGAGCTGGTGGGAAGAATTCGAAGGGGGAACCATCATCGTGTGTAGGTTCAGGACGATCTTGTTGCTGCAAGGAGACAGAGCGGGTTATTAGAAGGATCATTTGGGAGCCGCATCAAGAAAATTTACAAGTAATAGTACCTGTTCTACGGGGATATCGTGGTCAGCATCGAGCTGTGCCAGCAACGGTCCCAGAGCTCTCCTGAAGGCATGAGTCTTCCACATCGCCCACCAGTTCTCAAAACCATCGGTTGATGAGGTAAAGATGAGGTTGTTGGGAATTGGGATGGTTAGAGCATCGAAGAAGGAATAACACCTTTGACTGGTGAGAGGATCGGGCAGGTCAGCTCTGCTCTCTGTAAGATGGTGGAGAAAGAAATGGGGAGGTACTTGCCCAAGGCCAAATTGCAGAGCCACTACGATTGGCTGGTAGAATTCATATCCAGGCTTGATTATTCTATTGGATGTGCTCATGCCAACTGGAAGAAAGCAGGGACGGATCACAGTAGAAAACAGCTGCCGAGTGCTGGTGTCATCGGCAAAGTTGTCTAGCCTGAAGGAGAGTGGATTTTCAAAATGTTCCGATTCTTCCGTGTAAGGAAAGAAGATAGGATTATCCAGGCCTTGGAAGAAAATGCTGAACCATTTGGATGCTTCCTGAGGGATCAGTTTGCTACCTGGCAGTCTGTACAGAGCTTGGCCATAGCTGGTGCATCGGATCTGCTTCCCTTTGACATTTGGAAAGGTGCAACTCGCCAAAAGGGGGAAGTTTGGGATATGATTTTTGAAATACAGCTGGGCCCATAGTTGAATGAACCACCAAGGACCTCCTGTTTTGACTGCTAGGCCGGAGAATAATTTGAGAGACATCAACTGGAGATATCAATAGACTTCTCCAAGGAACAGTTTGCCGATGCCAAGTTGAGTGCCTTTGGCAAGTTCGTGGGCCAAGGAGAGGTAATTCTTGGTTTTCATGTGTTTTTGAAGATAGGCACCCCAGTTCGTGCAGTCTGTTTTGGAAGAAAGCTTGTAGGGGACCTTTGTCAACTTAAAAGCAGAGGGGCTGGGTGATGTAACGTCCAGACCAGTAATCATCACCACGTCTAACAGAGTTGGTGTCATGGGGCCATGACCAAACATGAAGCAGTTCAGAGCATCGGACCAGAAATAGCCGATGGTTTTTAGAAGATTTTCGTGTTTCTCCAGGGGGGACAATGACAAATGCAAGGCATCAGCTATTCCCGTGGTTTCCCATTGAGATTGGTAAGTTTTGGCTACCCTGATGAACCAAGAAACCCAATGTTCAGGAGGATTAGGCCAGGCTCGCAAGCAGTCGGCCCAAGAATTCAAATCTAGGTTTTGGCTTGCGAAGGGAATTCTATTTGCCTCGCAAGATATCAGATGAGCAGGACTAGATTCTTTCCGGGGGCCAAGACAGAGAGAATTTGGGAGAGAAGGATGCGGCAGCAGGATGTCTGAAACCTAAAAAATTTAATGGTGGAATAAAGCATTAATTCAGGTGTTTGCTATTAATTCTAGCGCCGTGTTCAGATTACGAGGAGCAGGCATACCTTCAGACCAGAGACCGCTGTGTTGATATTGGATGATTCCGCCATCTTGTTTGCCGGCGGAGATGGATCTATGCGATTGGGGATCGAGGGTTCTTGTCGCTGTAAGCTCGAGCTATGCGATGAGGAAATTGGAGATCTGGTTTAGCCTTTTTGAAGGGGGTCGCAGGTTACCGTTTGAGGTTAGAGAGTGGCCGCTCAGATTTATCTCAATATGCGACCAAAGTTGATTTTGTCAACGATTGTGGGGAAAGTCGATGTGTTACCATCGGCTCGTTGGGCTCTGACTTGGTTGACCATATGAGCTAGCATGGTGAAAGCCGATACATTGCTATCGGCTTCTGGAGTGTTGACTTATTTTGACGATCGGCAAAAGGCGAATTAGAAGAGCAATCTTTGTTGATTCAAAAGACGATTGTTTAGAATGGAGCCGATTGCTTACAAAAGGGAATCTACTTCTAAGTACTACTACTACTAGTTCCTAATCTAGAGGCCGGTGTCGTCGCCACTGTCCTCGCCGTCGTCGTCCTCGCTGTCATCAGCGCTGCTGCCGGCGTCGTCTTCGTCGCTGCTGCTGAGGATGTCAGCGGGGGCCTCCTCATCCTCGTCGTCGTCTTCGGTGTCCTCGCTGGACCCGGCGCGGAAGCGCTTCACCGGCGGGTATTCATCGGAGGAAGTGTCCTCCTCCTCTTCCTCCTCCTCGTCGAAGGATTCGACGCCATCCCATGACCAGGCGTCGTCGGAGCTCTCCACCTCCAGTTCCCCGTCGACCAGGAACTGGAGGCCCTCCTCGCCGTCGGTCAGGGACTCGTCGTCCTCCGACCAAGCGGCGAAGTCCCAGCCCCTCTCGTCCCACCAATGTGGGGCGAGAGCCTCGTACGCCGCCATTGGCGGGTGTTCCGGCGTCGGCTCTCGGTCGCTCATCGTGTTGGAAGATTGGGAGGAAAGGGCGGATGATTCGGAGGAAGACGAGGAGGCCATGGCGGAGAAAGAGGGTTTTTTCGGCGGAGGAAGAGGGTTTTTTGGCTAAGGGAGGAAGATGGGGGCTGCAAACTGCTTAGATGAATTTAAATAAGGGGAATAGTGGAAGACGGTTCAATGCCATAGCAGTTTCCATAATGTGGTGCCAAAACGGTCAAATCATACACTGCGGAGGAGTTGAGAAGACAGGGCATCATGATGAGGGGGTGGCGTGACGATTCTACAACGCATTCTGCTCTGCAATGCGTAACCCGATACAAAAAAAAAGAGGAGAAAAAACATCAGCAGAGTGGTTTTGGAATTATTATTGCCAAAACCAGGGGGCATGTGTTATCGCCATATTTTGGCCAAAGGAGGAGATGGGCCGTGATCAAGATGGGCTTGGAAGATACATATATGCAACATGTTATTGAATCAGCCTTGTGCGTTGATTTGGGCTAAATTGCCCGTGTATCTTATATTGTAGTAGGTTACGTTTCGGTTTAAGTAAAGAGATAGGATTGCTAGGTTTATTCCAAAGATAGGAAGTCTCCGTACTATAAATATGTACCTAAGGTTATTGAGAAAAGGAGGACGATCACGTTCACAACAAACACAATCTCGGCGCATCGCCACCCCTTGTTTCTAGGGTTTCTTTTGGGTAAGTGTCATGCTGCCTAGATCGCATCTTGCGATCTAGGCAGTATCTACTTATGCGTTATTTGGTGTTACTCGTGCTGAAGCCTTGTTGATGGCGAGTAATACTTTTATCATAGATTTGTTTAGGCTAGCATCGGTACTTTTTGTTATGATTGCTTAGCTATGCTGCCTTTGCTTATCTCGCTTCCTTTGCACCTGTTCGGGGTGTAAGGGTAGCATCTTGCTTGATCTTTATTCCGTCGATTCGATCCGTTATAGTTTTGCCTTGTTTTCCAAGGTTTAGTTTGATATCCACGTAGTCAGGCCTTGCAAACGGGTTGAACGATCCAGTAATACGAAAAGATATGGTTTGCTAATTCGAGAGGAGTTGTTCCGGGAATTGACTTTACGTCGGTTGTTAGGCCTTCTCTAGGGTTAGTTTTCTATCATCTTTTGTATTTACCAGGCTCAATTACGTGTAGGATGTTCCAATTACGTGGTGAAAACGTTAAACTGTCGTAGATCGATTTAACTTGTATTGATGAAGCAAAACCCCATGTTATCATAGATCTAGTGCAGAACCATGGGATAATCGGCTCCAAGAGCCGATTCACAGGGAAACCTGAAAGCCGGTCACGGCTTGAATTTTACGTATGTTTGTTTGCCATGCAGGAAACCAATCGAAGCAATCTTTCACCTTCCTGATCAGGTATAGGTCAGGTGGCACGCCCTCGAACCAGCCAGGACGTGTGCCGGAGTTTTGCGGGCCGTTGCCCGAGGGACCAGGGCCCACCAGCAGTCCTGGGAGCCTCCCGGCTCTCCGTGTTGCCCGTCGCTGCTCGCCGGTGGGTTTTGGCAGGCAACAGGGTGCTATGGCATGCTACACAAGGGGAAAAGAGGTCAAGGATATGCCATGGTCCAAGGGGAAAACGAAGAGAGGAAAAGGGAGAGGGGTGATGGAAACCACCGATTCGATGTCTCCCAAAGCTTCACAGCAGTCGGTCTTCAGCGAGATCCAAATCGAGCCCATGGATCTAGGGTTTCTAGAAATTTGACGAAGAAAAAGATACGGGAGGGAGGGGGATTTATATGGGCTCGATACATGCAGGAGGGGCAAAGCAATTCAAACGGAATCAACATATTAGTCAGGGAGTCGATTCGGGTTCACTTCCCGTGTTCATTCTGGACACCGACCGGAGGAGGAAGATGGTTGCATGGGACCCTAGCGTTAGTGAGAGAGGGGAGGTGGGCGTGCTGCGTGGGCTGCCCAATGGGACGCTGCTGGGCTTCTTGCTTTGGTGTGTCGTTCGCAGCTATTGCGCGCGGGGTAGGTGGGCGGTAGCTAGGTTGGGTGGGCTGGGCCGGTCCATCTCGTGGGGTAGGTTTAGTTTATTTAGGTTTTTTTCCTTTTTCTATTTACTGGTTTAGTAATTATTTTATAGATTTTGTTTTATAACTCCAATTGAATTGAAAATTGTTTCTAAAATTTTCTTAAATCATGTAGATCATCATAGGGTGATAGTTTGGCATTACTTTGCCTATTAAAAATATTGATTTATATAATCCCTATTTAATCCTTCATAGGAATAAAAATAACACATTGCTATTAGGGTTTAGGTTTTCAAATCCAATTCTTGCAATTTTTTGCATGGATGCAATGCACATGAATGACATGTAAAAACAATTTTTTTCTAGTCCCAATTCTAAAATCTTGGGATATTACAGACTAACCCCCTTAAGATGAATCTCGTCCCGAGATTCGAAAGGGCTAGCAAGGTTATGGGTGGTTTCCCAATGATCACCTTCTAGCTTCTAAATGGCTTCTATAAATATGGATACATTCTTGAGGCTAACCCCCTGAAGAGAACTAAAGTTGGCATTTGTTTGGGACAACATAGATGATTATTGATAGAAGAGGACGAAGTATTTTCCTACCCATACACAACATAGTCAAACAACGACAAACACAAACAAGCAAACAATCAACCAATTCTAATCAATAATATTGATATATCATCATCAATAGAGAAACGATGTCGATTTCCTACAGAATAACTAGATGGTGGGCATAATTCTAACTACTCTTGTTTCTCATCAATTGCCTGATATGGTCTCACATCTATGTTATCAAAGAGGAGAGTAGGAGATTTGAAGTGATAAGAAGATACTAGAGTAAAGTATATGAAGATAATAAGATAGAATGAAATAATGTTTATAATTCCTATGGCTTTCCTATTCCATTCGAGGTCACAATCCAATAGTCAACGCACAACTCTGATACCATCTTGTAACACCGTCTCCTGATAAGGATGAGTTCCTGTGTATAGTGTTAATCCCTAAATCTGTTCACTAGCACATACAGTACAAAATGATACCAAATATAACCGTGCATCATAAATATAATGAATATGATCCAGAATTTACATTATATCATCCAAGTACACAGTAGAAAATGATAACAAGGTAGATCTCCATCCTTCAAATTTGCCACAGGCAAACAATTATTGAGTGGAGTCTTGCGACCTATGAACGATCACTCAGAAACGGAACAACCTGCAACATGAAACATTGCAGCGAATGGTCAATACTTTGAATGTATTGGCAAGTATAACTAATGAGTACAAAGGATCTAGCAACAACATGCCTATTTGGCTAGGTGGAGTTCAGGCTCATTTGCTAGCAATATAACTTTTCCCTACTTTCTAAATGCCTTTCTTTGTTCAAAACAATTTCTCTAAGGACATACCAGCATAAAACCATGTAGAAACAAGACAGTTCAGCTTAGTATGCTCCTAAACCCATGTTTACCCATCAAGTTTTAATAATTAAGAAATTGGGATGAGTGAGATCTTCCAAATAGTTCCAGGACCAGTTGCTCATAAATGTCCATATTGGGGACACGGCTAAGTACTTAGTTTAGACAACCTGCAGGGGTTGTACACTGTTCCCGCGTGACCCCATCAACCCGCTCTTACCATTACACTCATTTTGTTCCTGTTATCGCCATATTTTGGACAAAGGAGGAGATGGGCCGTAATCAAGATGGGCTTGGAAGATACATATATGCAACGTGTTGTTGAATCGGCCTTGTGCGTGGAATTGGGCTAAATTGCCCGTGTATCTTATGTTGTAGTAGGTTACGTTTCGGTTTAAGTAAAGAGATAGGATTGCTAGGTTTATTCCAAAGATAGGAAGTCTCCGGACTATAAATATGTACCTAAGGTTATTGAGAAAAGGAGGACGATCACGTTCACAACAAACACAATCTCGGCGCATCGCCACCCCTTGTTTCTAGGGTTTCTTTCGGGTAAGTGTCATGCTGCTTAGATCGCATCTTGCGATCTAGGCAGTATCTACTTATGCGTTATTTGGTGTTACTCGTGCTGAAGCCTTGTTGATGGCGAGTAATACTTTTATCATAGATTTGTTTAGGCTAGCATCGGCACTTTTTGTTATGATTGCTTAGCTATGCTGCCTTTGCTTATCTCGCTGCCTTTGCACCTGTTCGGGGTGTAAGGGTAGCATCTTGCTTGATCTTTATTCCGTCGATTCGATCCGTTATAGTTTTGCCTTGTTTTCCAAGGTTTAGTTTGATATCCACGTAGTCAGGCCTTGCAAACGGGTTGAACGATCCAGTAATACGAAAAGATATGGTTTGCTAATTCGAGAGGAGTTGTTCCGGGAATTGACTTTACGTCGGTTGTTAGGCCTTCTCTAGGGTTAGTTTTCTATCATCTTTTGTATTTACCAGGCTCAATGACGTGTAGGATGTTCCAATTACGTGGTGAAAACGTTAAACTGTCGTAGATCGATTTAACTTGTATTGATGAAGCAAAACCCCATGTTATCATAGTTCTAGTGCAGAACCATGGGATAATCGGCTCCAAGAGCCGATTCACAGGGAAACCTGAAAGCCGGTCACGGCTTGAATTTTACGTATGTTTGTTTGCCATGCAGGAAACCAATCGAAGCAATCTTTCACCTTCCTAATCAGGTATAGGTCAGGTGGCACGCCCTCGAACCAGCCAGGACGTGTGCCGGAGTTTTGCGGGCCGTTGCCCGAGGGACCAGGGCCCACCAGCAGTCCTGGGAGCCTCCCGGCTCTCCGTGTTGCCCGTCGCTGCTCGCTGGTGGGTTTTGGCAGGCAACACATTCTGGCACGCCCGGTGGGACATTCAACAACGTCTACATCAACATCCGACGCTGCGATGGAGAACAGACCGTTCACGTACGACGATCTGCCTGAGGAGCACAAGGCGAAGTATGATGATATCAAAACTCTCTTCGAAGCCGATCTCATCGGCTCTTTTGAGAGGACTCGTAAACATGGTATCAGGTGGAAAGGGTTTTCACCTGAAGGTGCTCTTGATGAGGTGGATCTGTCTGTTCCTTCAGAGGAGCGCACCAGAGCTCTGCGACAGGAAGTCAATTACATGGTGGCTCATTCTCTTCATCGCCATTCTGAGAGCCTAGTGAACGCTTTCGAGCGTGTCGCGGTTCGCGTAGTTCAGGAGATCATGAAACATCAGTACTCTCCGTCGGGGCCTACTCTAGGGACTCACCAGGGAGAAAGGCCACTCCAGACTAGGCCATAGCTGCCATTCACGCTTGCAGCTCCGGAGCCGCCAGGGGTACCGGCGTACGTCGTCTACAAGGTTGGAGGTGACCCTGGCGATTACCAATTCCTGTTTGAACCACCTAAAGAGATCCCACATGGATATGTGTGCACTTACGTGCCGGACTGTAATAACCTGACACGCACGAACCAGGTGGCAACTGCAGGGATTTCTGGAACAGGAGTTTCTGGAGAAGGGGCTTCGGGAGCAGGTATTTCCGGAGCAGGGATGTTTGGGATGGATGCTGATAAACAGGCATGGCTAGCCAAGTACGCCACCGGAGCGAGTTCTGAGAATTTAGCCCCTGCAGCTCAAACGGTGGAGCAAATCCGTACCATCTTGAGAGACCAGTTCGGCTTCGTGCCGAAGAGAAGGACAATCGGCTACTCCAAGCCGTACCCCAACGAGTTTGATCTGATTCCGCTGCCACCCAAGTATCGGCTCCCTGAGTTCTCAAGGTTTAGCGGATCAGAAGGGTCCAGCTCGATCGAGCATGTGAGCCGATACCTGGCACAGTTAGGCATGATTTCAGCATCGGATCAGTTACGCGTAAGATTCTTTGCGCAATCTCTGACAGGACCATCTTTTGGGTGGTACACCTCGTTGCCACCGGATTCGATCCAGACCTGGAAGCAACTGGAAGAACAGTTCCACATTCAGTATCATTCAGAAGCTACCGAGGATGGCATTGCAGATGTGGCGCAGGTGCGGCAAAAGCGGGGAGAAACGGTAGCTGAGTACATTCAACGTTTCAGGACTATCAAGAACCGATGTTATTCGGCTCGTTTAACTGAGAAAGAAGCGGTCGAGCTGGCAGTGTTGGGTCTCTCAGCACCTATCAAGGATCTGGCTTTCCAAGTAGAGTACAATTCATTGGCGCACATGGCTCAGAAGCTGACAATGTATGAACAGCACCACCCTGAGTTGTACCAAGACAAGTTCAAACGTCCGATAAGCCTGGTCGATACAGAAGAAGAGGATCCTACACAAGACCAGGAGGTGGCCGTGGCTGAATGGGCTCGGGGGGCAGATCCTGTGTCCTGCAAATGGGTAAAACAGCAAGGGCCTACAAAAGGGTTCGACTTCGACATGAGCAAAGCTGAGCAGATATTCGATTTACTGCTGAAAGAAAAGCAGCTGAAGTTACCCGAAGGCCACAAAATCCCTACGGCTCAAGAGATGAACGGGAGACCTTACTGCAAGTGGCATCACTCGTTCACCCACACCACCAATGACTGCAAAGAGCTACGTCGCCAGATCCAAACGGCGATAGAACAGGGCCGTCTGATCCTTGGGCAGTTCGCCATGAAAGTAGACACAAACCCATTTCCCGGCGTCAACATGGTAGAACACAGCCAGTCCACGAGGCGTCAGTTGGATTTCTCGTTCGATGTTAATATGGCAGGACCTGTGTACCACCATGGCACATATAAGGAGGAAGACGGTCGCTCTCGGGGCAGAGAAAGAGAGGAGGCCGGTCCACGTGACCGGCCCCGTTATGATGACAGGCAGTATTTGACCGAGGAGCAAGTGAGAAGCGTGCGATATCAGAAGCCACACTCCACACATCTCCTTAACAAGTATGAGCATCAGTATGACCGACGTCGCCGGCACGATAGAGATGACGAAGGATATGAGCACCTCGCTAACAAAAAGTCGAAGGAAAAAGAAGGCGTGGATAGACATTGGGATTGTCCTTTCTTCAAGCATTGCTGGGACGCGGGAATGAGCCGATTGCCTACAATCGACAACTGCCCAGAATGTGGACAGCAGAAGGATGACACAGGTCCAGTCTCAGTGTTCAAGCGCCTAGGGCCTCTCCCTTCTCGAGCGAAAGTCTTCGAGGAGCCAACGGGTGGAAAAGAAGAAGACAGATATCACCGGCCAAGGTGGTGCCCCGATGGACTCAGGCACACCCAAAAGCGTCGAGTTCAGCGGCTGCGTAACTTGGAGGAAGCCAAAGCGCAGTACCTCCGCGCTTTAAGGAAGGCACGACCCGATCTGGCCGTGAAAGTGCGGCAGACCTTGGAAACGGAGGCTCGCCCGAAAAGAAAAGAATGGCGCCCCAAACCAGTAAAAGCCGATGCGAAGACATCGGCTGGCACAAACATGGTGTTCACACTTCCGTCAGAGTTCTGCGCTCCAAGAGCCAAAGAACTACCAGTGGCACAGTTTGACTGCGGCCCACGACCGGTTATCTTTGAAAAGCCACAAGAGAAGGGCTACAAACATCTGAAAGCTCTGTACCTGCGAGGTTATATCAATGGGCAGCCTGTCCGCAAGATGTTGGTTGACACCGGAGCGGCAGTCAATATAATGCCATACTCCATGCTACGGTGTTTGGGACGCTCCACTGCAGATCTGATCAAAACCAACGTAACGCTAAGCGACTTCAACGGCCAAACTTCAGAGACGCAAGGCGTTCTGAATGTGGACTTGACCGTGGGCAGAAAAACCATCCCTACGTCATTCTTCATCGTCGACAGCAAAAGCACCTACGCTGTCTTGCTGGGGAGGGATTGGATTCACGCCAACTGCTGCATTCCATCCACGATGCACCAGTGCCTGATACAGTGGGATGGAGATGAAGTGGAGGTCATTCATGCAGATGACTCGATTGAGATCTCCATAGCTGGCATGAACATCTGGGAGGCAGGAGACCAAGAGCCGATCTCTGGAGTCAGTCTAGACGGCTGTGAGCGCATTGAAGCTACAAAAAACGGGGTGAGGCTGGTCTTATCCACTGTCCTGATAGAGTAGCAAAGTCCACGATCGTACGTGGTAGGGCCGATCCCTGCGATCGGCCACAAAAAATAAAAAGCAGCAATCTTACGACAAACAGGTCATGCAGTCGTAGTAGGGAGATTCCCTGCCATTGTAGAGCACAGTTAAGTTGCAAACCTTCCTTGACTAATGCAATCGAAAAGAGGGCCGATTCCGGCAATCGGCCCAAATTATCTTTGTTATCCTCACCAACTGCTGGCCCCGTGTTTAGCATCGATTTAACAGGTGATGGAAAGCTAGGGTATGGGTTTACATCCGCTGATGAGCTAGAGGAGATTGACATCGGTCCTGGGGATAAGCCAAGACCAACATTTATCAGCAAGAAGTTAGATCCGAATTTGCGGGGTCCGATGATAACTTTGTTGAAAGAATATCCAGATTGCTTTGCCTGGGACTATACAGAGATGCCCGGGTTAGACAGGAGCATCATTGAGCATCGACTCCCGCTTAAAAAAGGGTTTCGGCCGTTCCAGCAGCGAGCACGACAGATGAAGGCCGAAATTTTGAAAGAAGTCAAGAAGGAGATCGAGAAAATGTTGACAGCCAAGTTAATCAGGCCATGCAGGTATGCTGAGTGGATTTCTAGTATCGTACCTGTAGAGAAGAAGGATGGCCGCTGGCGGGTTGCCATAGATTTTCGGGATCTCAATAGAGCCACTCCGAAGGATGAATATCCGATGCCGGTAGCAGAGACGTTAATCAACGCAGCCGCTGGTCATAAAATCTTGAGCTTCATGGATGGCAATGCCGGTTACAACCAAATTTTTATGGCTCCAGAAGATATACACAAGACTGCATTCAGAGTCCCAGGGTCGGTGGGGTTGTTTGAATATGTAGTCATGACGTTTGGACTGAAGAACGCCGGCGCCACATACCAAAGAGCCATGAATTACATCTTCCATGATCTGATCGGCAAGCTGGTGGAAATTTATATCGATGACGTGGTGGTCAAGTCAGCTTCAGTACAAGGACACTTGGACGATCTGCGACGCGTCCTGGACCGAACAAGGAAATTCGGCCTACTGATGAATCCAAAGAAGTGTGCCTTTGGTGTGACGGCCGGTCAGTTCTTGGGTATCTTGGTCCATGAACGAGGAATTGAGATCGGCCTGAAAAGTCAGGAGGCAGCGCGAACAATGAAGCCACCTACCACGAAGAAAGAACTACAGTCTCTTATCGGCAAGATCAACTTCGTCAGAAGATTCATCTCCAATCTGTCAGGAAGAATAGAGCCGTTCATGGGACTGGTGAAAATTAAATCTGATGAAGAATTCCGCTGGGGGACAGAATAATAACGAGCCTTCAACGAGATCAAAGAATATCTAACGAAGCCGCCAGTATTGGTTCCGCCCCAGCCGGATAGGCCGTTCTACATTTACTTATCAGTAGCTGACACGTCCATCGCCTCGGTGGTGGTGCAGGTTTATGATGGTCTGGAGCGAGTTGTGTTTTACATCAGCAGAAGGATGCTCGACGCAGAGACAAGGTACCCTGAGATCGATAAGTTGTGCCTCTGCCTGTTTTTCACCTGCACCAAGCTGCGCCACATCTTGCTCTCGGCAGAGATTATCATTATATGCAAATCAGATGTCATAAAGCACATGCTGTCGGCTCCTATGTTGAAAGGCCGACTCGGCAAATGGATGTTTGCATTATCGGAATTTGACATCCGGTACCAACCTGCGAAAGCGGTTAAGGGTCAGGCATTAGCCGACCTTATTGCTGAAAGGATCAACACTGATATAGAAGCGCTGTCTATACGAGCGTGGGCTGTGTTTTTCGATGGATCGGTTTGTGATGATGGTTGCGGCATTGGCATTCTACTCGTGTCGCCCCGGGGGGCAACATATTCCCTCTCCATCAGGCTTGCTACCCCGTGCACCAACAACGTCGCCGAGTACGAGGCGATACGCAAGGGAATGAAGTTGCTCATCGAAGCTGGAGCAGAGGTAGTGGAAATTTTTGGAGACTCCAAATTGGTGATTTCCCAACTCACGGAGGAATACAAGTGTGAGAGCGAGTCGCTCTTCCCATTATGGTTGCAATGCCGTGAGCTCATGGCACAGTTCCGGTACATAAACTTTAACTGGATCCCGCGATCGCAGAATGCAGAGGCGAATGATCTCGCACAAATGGCTTCAGGCTACAAGGACGTAGCAGAAGGAACTGATGTTCAAGTACAGTTCCTGGAGGCGGACGACTGGAGAGCCGATATCTTCAATTACTTGAAAGATTCGGCTCGGGGGGCACCTAAACGGATAAGGTACAAGGCCATGAAGTATGTGCTTATCGGGGACGACATGTTCTACAGGACTCTGGAAGGATTACTGCTCAAATGTCTGGGACCAACCGAGGCCAATCGGCTCCTACACGAGGTACACGAAGGCGCCTGTGGAACTCACCAATCGGCTCACAAGATGAAATGGTTGATCAGGCGATCAGGGTTTTATTGTCCCACCATGCTTGAGGACTGTTTTAAGTACTACAAAGGGTGTCAAGCATGTCAGAAATTTGGAAAAATTCAGATGGTGCCCGCGTCAGCAATGAACCCCATCATCAAACCTTGGCCATTCCGAGGTTGGGGCATGGATATGATTGGCAAGATCAATCCTCCATCAAGCAAAGGCCACATGTGGATTTTGGCCATTACGGATTATTTCACTAAATGGGTTGAAGCCGTCCCTATGAAATCAGTGAGCTCAAAGGATGTTATCGATTTTGTGAAAGAACATGTTATTCATAGATTCGGGATCCCCCAAACGATCACGACCGATGGAGGTTCGGTCTTCACTTCTTACGAGTTTAGAGAGTTTTGTGGGGACACGGGAATTAAGCTGATCCGATCATCTCCGTACTACGCTCAAGCAAATGGGCAAGCTGAAGCGTCCAACCAGAGCCTTATCAAGCTGATCAAGAGGAAGATCGATGAGCACCCTAGGCGTTGGCACGAGGTTTTGTCAGAGGCTTTATGGGCTTATCGCATGTCATGTCATGGAGCGATAAAAACCTCGCCATACCATCTAGTCTATGGACAAGAAGCCGTATTGCCCTGGGAAATTACGGCTGGATCGAGGCGTGTCACCTTTCAGAACGATCTAACGACTGAAGAATATACGGCCCTGATGAGTGACAGTGTTGAGGATTTAACTGAGCTTAGGCTGTGGTCGCTGGAGAAAATCAAAGAGAACAAGGCCAAGGTAGCTCGTGCATATAATAAGAAGGTGAGACCGAAGGAGTTCCACGTTGGCGATCTGGTATGGGAAGCTGTATTGCCATTGGGAACTAAGGATGCAGCATATGGTAAATGGTCTCCAAATTGGCACGGGCCATACAGGGTCGATCAAGTTTTAAGGGGAAACGCGTACATGCTTGAGCAACTGGATGGCGTAAAATTCCCAGTGGCTGTCAACGGGCAACACCTCAAGAAATATTTCCCAAGCATGTGGGATGATGGACACTGAAATATGGGGGCCGATACATGAAATCGGCCAATAAAAAACATACAGCCGATGCACAGCCATCGACTCTAGAGGTTCAAACTGTTACGAGCAGGTGCCAGTTTACGTGAAGAAGCTACTGAAGGAATGCCTCGAAGGCGTGGAGCGCGTCAGCATGGACACGATCCACCTCGGCGATCTCGGCTTCGTCGTCTTCGTCCTTGCCCGTCACTAGCTGCTTGTTCAGGGCACGTATTTCCGCCAGATCAGTCTTCAGCTGAGCTTTGAGACCTTCTGCTTCGTCTTGGGAGCGGGCGATGAATGCTTCTTTGTCACGGATGAGCTGTTTAGTCGCCCGGACCTTCTCTTCAAGATCTCCCAGTTCCTTTTTCAAGGATGCGAGCTCGGCGGTGCTGACAGAGGTGTCAGTTTTGGCATCTAGAGACGCCTTTTTCTCGTTGAGCTGCTGACATTTGTCTGCAATGTTGGCTTTCAGTGGGAGTTGGGCGCAGCGCAGATTAATCCTCTCGCGAGCCAACTTCACCCTTGACCCGTAGAAAGACAGAGTTACAACTGGCCAAAGCTTCACCTGCAGTGCTACTGGAAGTTGGTCCTTGATTTCAGCAAGAACACTCTGCACCTCTTCAGAGCCCTCGATCAACTTCTCGATCGGGGAGGACAACAAGGCTTTGAGACGCTGGAATTGAGGTAGAACAGCCTTTGCTCATGGTTCATCGTCAGCAGCAGGGAGAGCTGGTTCGATGGTTTCAGGGTCGAACGTTAGCAGACCTGAGATATCACAACCCTGGCAGGCCGAAATGGCGTCAGTATGCGTCCAACACGGAAGGAAGAGCCGAACGAAGCGAACGTACCTCTCCTAAGGTCAAGGGGATAGCAGATGACGAAACCATCGGCTTGTGTGTTGTTGCTGGGGGCTTGGCCAAAATGGTAACCGTTTCAGTTGCACCTTCAGGGATTCCTAGATCCGGCCCTGCGGTAGGCATCGGCACTTCCCCGGCTTTCCCACTAGGAGTGTCAGTCGCCTGCATGGAAGGTGCTTGCCGATATAAATAGTGATGAATCGGCAGATAAAAAAAACAATTGGTAAGAGCATGGAGAGTGATGTTTCGAAACCTCCTGGCTCGACGAAGGAGTTTGCAGTTCCTTGCGAGCCCTTTTGGGGCTCACGACGGGCCCCGCCTCGACTGATGCTCGGGGGGCAGCAGGTTCAGGAGCTGGCCTTTTCCTGGGAGCCGATTGTGGCAAATCTGGCTGGCTCGGTGTGATGGTCCTATCGGAGTCTGTTGGACCCAATTCTCCTCGATTGGATGGTGTGTCCTCGCTGGAGGTGTCTTCGACGGAAGCCTGTAAGAAAGGAGAGCTAGTAAGCACAAACATGTTTGCAAGGATGAAGGAGATCGACCAAGGCATGGATCAGCATACATGCGAACTTTCTGGAGAAGGGCTCCGGCGCTTCAAAGTCTTCCTAGCAGCTACCTTCCTCACCACTGTTCTTGTTTTAGTGGGAACTCGAGTGGCTTGGATCTTGGAAGCCGATTGTGGTGGTATCGGCTGGTTCTGCATCACGACCTTTTTAAACGGTGGCGAATTTTTGCAGAAAAGGACCACAGGAGCTGGTGGGAAGAATTCGAAGGGGGAACCATCATCGTGTGTAGGTTCAGGACGATCTTGTTGCTGCAAGGAGACAGAGCGGGTTATTAGAAGGATCATTTGGGAGCCGCATCAAGAAAATTTACAAGTAATAGTACCTGTTCTACGGGGATATCGTGGTCAGCATCGAGCTGTGCCAGCAACGGTCCCAGAGCTCTCCTGAAGGCATGAGTCTTCCACATCGCCCACCAGTTCTCAAAACCATCAGTTGATGAGGTAAAGATGAGGTTGTTGGGAATTGGGATGGTTAGAGCATCGAAGAAGGAATAACACCTTTGACTGGTGAGTGGATCGGGCAGGTCAGCTCTGCTCTCTGTAAGATGGTGGAGAAAGAAATGGGGAGGTACTTGCCCAAGGCCAAATTTCCGAGCCACTACGACTGGCTGGTAGAATTCATATCCAGGCTTGATTATTCTATTGGATGTGCTCATGCCAACTGGAAGAAAGCAGGGACGGATCACAGTAGAAAACAGCTGCCGAGTGCTGGTGTCATCGGCAAAGTTGTCTAGCCTGAAGGAGAGTGGATTTTCAAAATGTTCCGATTCTTCCGTGTAAGGAAAGAAGATAGGATTATCCAGGCCTTGGAAGAAAATGCTGAACCATTTGGATGCTTCCTGAGGGATCAGTTTGCTACCTGGCAGTCTGTACAGAGCTTGGCCATAGCTGGTGCATCGGATCTGCTTCCCTTTGACATTTGGAAAGGTGCAACTCGCCAAAAGGGGGAAGTTTGGGATATGATTTTGGAAATACAGCTGGGCCCATAGTTGAATGAACCACCAAGGACCTCCTGTTTTGACTGCTAGGCCGGAGAATAATTTGAGAGACATCAACTGGAGATATCAATAGACTTCTCCAAGGAACAGTTTGCCGATGCCAAGTTGAGTGCCTTTGGCAAGTTCGTGGGCCAAGGAGAGGTAATTCTTGGTTGGAGCCAGGGAAGGGCCACAGAATATGAAATGTTCCAGCCAGAAGTTGAGGAAAGCCGTGTGTTCTTTCTCTGTGACAGGGCCTTTAGTTTTCATGTGTTTTTGAAGATAGGCACCCCAGTTCGTGCAGTCTATTTTGGAAGAAAGCTTGTAGGGGACCTTTGTCAACTTAAAAGCAGAGGGGCTGGGTGATGTAACGTCCAGACCAGTAATCATCACCACGTCTAACAGAGTTGGTGTCATGGGGCCATGACCAAACATGAAGCAGTTCAGAGCATCGGACCAGAAATAGCCGATGGTTTTTAGAAGATTTTCGTGTTTCTCCAGGGGGGACAATGACAAATGCAAGGCATCAGCTATTCCCGTGGTTTCCCATTGAGATTGGTAAGTTTTGGCTACCCTGATGAACCAAGAAACCCAATGTTCAGGAGGATTAGGCCAGGCTCGCAAGCAGTCGGCCCAAGAATTCAAATCTAGGTTTTGGCTTGCGAAGGGAATTCTATTTGCCTCGCAAGAGATCAGATGAGCAGGACTAGATTCTGTCCGGGGGCCAAGACAGAGAGAATTTGGGAGAGAAGGATGCGGCAGCAGGATGTCTGAAACCTAAAAAAATATAATGGTGGAATAAAGCATTAATTCAGGTGTTTGCTATTAATTCTAGCGCTGTGTTCAGATTACGAGGAGCAGGCATACCTTCAGACCAGAGACCGCTGTGTTGATATTGGACGATTCCACCATCTTGTTTGCCGGCGGAGATGGATCTAGGCGATTGGGGATCGAGGGTTCTTGTCGCTGTAAGCTCGAGCTATGCGATGAGGAAATTGGAGATCTGGTTTAGCCTTTTTGAAGGGGGTCGCAGGTTACCGTTTGAGGTTGGAGAGTGGCCGCTCAGATTTATCTTAATATGCGACCAAAGTTGATTTTGTCAACGATTGTGGGGAAAGTCGATGTGTTACCATCGGCTCGTTGGGCTCTGACTTGGTTGACCATATGAGCTAGCATGGTGAAAGCCGATACATTGCTATCGGCTTCTGGAGCGTTGACTTATTTTGACTATCGGCAAATAGCGAATTGGAAAGGCAATCTTTGTTGATTCAAAAGATGATTAGTTACAATGGAGACGATTGCTTACAAAAGAGAATTTACTGCTAAGAACTGCTACTACTAGTTACTAATCTAGAGGCCGGTGTCGTCGCCGCTGTCCTCGCCGTCGTCGTCCTCGCTGTCATCAGCGCTGCTGCCAGCGTCGTCTTCGTCGCTGCTGCTGAGGATGTCAGCGGGGGCCTCCTCGTCCTCGGCGTCGTCTTCGGTGTCCTCGCTGGACCCGGCGCGGAAGCGCTTCACCGGCGGGTATTCCTCGGAGGAGGTGTCCTCCTCCGCTTCTTCCTCCTCGTCGGAGGATTCGACGCCCTCCCATGACCAGGCGTCATCGGAGCTCTCCACCTCCAGTTCCCCGTCGACCAGGAACTGGAGGCCCTCCTCGCCGTCGGTCAGGGACTCATCGTCCTCCGACCAGGCGGCGAAGTCCCAGCCCCGCTCGTCCCACCAATGTGGGGCGAGAGCCTCGTACGCCGCCGTTGGCGGGTGCTCCGGCGTCGGCTCTCGGTTGCTCATCGTATTGGAAGATTGGGAGGAAAGGGCAGATGATTCGGAGGAAGAAGAGGATGCCATGGCGGAGAAAGAGGGTTTTTTCGGCGGAGGAAGAGGGTTTTTTGGCTAAGGGAGGAAGATAGGGGCTGCAAACTGCTTAGATGAATTTAAATAAGGGGAATAGTGGAAGACGGTTCAATGCCATAGCAGTTTCCATAATGTGGTGCCAAAACGATCAAATCATACACTACGGAGGAGTTGAGAAGACAGGGCATCATGATGAGGGGGTGGCGTGACGATTCTGCTCTACAACGCGTAACCCGATACAAAAAAAGAGGGAGAAGGGAAGAAGAAAAACATCAACAGAGTGGTTTTGGAATTATTATTGCCAAAACCAGGGGGGCATGTGTTATCGCCATATTTTGGCCAAAGGAGGAGATGGGCCGTAATCAAGATGGGCTTGGAAGATACATATATGCAACGTGTTGTTGAATCGGCCTTGTGCGTGGAATTGGGCTAAATTGCCCGTGTATCTTATGTTGTAGTAGGTTACATTTCGGTTGAAGTAAAGAGATAGGATTGCTAGGTTTATTCCAAAGATAGGAAGTCTCCGGACTATAAATATGTACCTAAGGTTATTGAGAAAAGGAGGATGATCACGTTCACAACAAACACAATCTCGGCGCATCGCCACCCCTTGTTTCTAGGGTTTCTTTCGGGTAAGTGTCATGCTGCTTAGATCGCATCTTGCGATCTAGGCAGTATCTACTTATGCGTTATTTGGTGTTACTCGTGCTGAAGCCTTGTTGATGGCGAGTAATACTTTTATCATAGATTTGTTTAGGCTAGCATCAGTACTTTTTGTTATGATTGCTTAGCTATGCTGCCTTTGCTTATCTCGCTGCCTTTGCTCCTGTTCGGGGTGTAAGGGTAGCATCTTGCTTGATCTTTATTCCGTCGATTCGATCCGTTATAATTTTGCCTTGTTTTCCAAGGTTTAGTTTGATATCCACGTAGTCAGGCCTTGCAAACGGGTTGAACGATCCAGTAATACGAAAAGATATGGTTTGCTAATTCGAGAGGAGTTGTTCCGGGAATTGACTTTACGTCGGTTGTTAGGCCTTCTCTAGGGTTAGTTTTCTATCATCTTTTGTATTTACCAGGCTCAATTACGTGTAGGATGTTCCAATTACGTGGTGAAAACGTTAAACTGTCGTAGATCGATTTAACTTGTATTGATGAAGCAAAACCCCATGTTATCATAGATCTAGTGCAGAACCATGGGATAATCGGCTCCAAGAGCCGATTCACAGGGAAACCTGAAAGCCGGTCACGGCTTGAATTTTACGTATGTTTGTTTGCCATGCAGGAAACCAATCGAAGCAATCTTTCACCTTCCTGATCAGGTATAGGTCAGGTGGCACGCCCTCGAACCAGCCAGGACGTGTGCCGGAGTTTTGCGGGCCGTTGCCCGAGGGACCAGGGCCCACCAACAGTCCTGGGAGCCTCCCGGCTCTCCGTGTTGCCCGTCGCTGCTCGCCGGTGGGTTTTGGCAGGCAACAGTTCCATGGTAGGGAGAAAATCAAGACGAAATGTTTCATAAGTAGAACCCTAAGCCCTCAGGACAGACCCATACCAACCTACATCCCCTACATCTTGTAGTCACGTCGGGTCAGGTTCCCACAACCTACTTATTCAAGACAAATAATGACATGCGGCTATACTGGAATCTACTACACAAGAAACCTATCCAATCTCTAAAGCCTAGGTGTGCTTTCCGCAATAAACCATCCAAAAACATCAATCCATCACACCCAGGAGATTTATTAAATTCTAGTTTTTTTCATTATAACAAAACATAACTTTCGATAACATAATCAATCATGAATTCCCTTTGCATATCTAATAAGCATGGCTAAGCAACTACAATACGATGTCTCAAAGTAAATCAAGTCACGGAAGTATGGAAATCATGCCTGGGTGTCATAGCGTAGCATAGTAGTAAACACCTACACATGCATCACTACTAAAAGTCATACTACATGCATAAGAAAAATAGTAGGACATTTATGATAGATCTACTTTCCTTTGTTGCAGAAGATGTGGTTGTTCAGATAATCCTCAATATAAAATATTTCTCTCGTCACAATCACAAATGTTGCACTCCTCACAATCTATCGATTAAAACAAGTGCACAACAAACACACTATTCAAAACAATGCAATTATGCACAATATAGTAAAACAATGATGAAAAATGCATGCATGATGATTAATGTATCACAATGGTTGTAATTAGTTCTCTAAACATTATTGGAATACATGATGCATGTAGGAGATCATTTAATGCAATAGGGTATTTATTATTAAATCTTGGTTGCCAATATAGAGCTTTTAATAGTTTTTGTTACAACTTCTATACTAATTGTCGAACTATATTTTGTTCTGGAGTGTACTGGATAGGGGATGTTAATACAAACTTGTAGCAATTGGATTCACCTTAATCGGAGTTGTAGATCTTTTTCTATGTTTTAATTACTATTTAGTAGAGATTAATTCACTTAAATAGTTTACATTGTCTAAAATTATATTGAAGACCATATCTGATATCTAAACAAAATTGTGAATCCAGGAACATATTATCCATATTTTTCAGATCTATAAATTATTTACTATGAATTTTATACTATAAAAGGCCATTAATACTAATTAAATTATTACCTATTAAGTGTACTATGAAAATTAGATACAATCAGATATTAATAATCCAAATTAAATTATCTTCAATTTGATGTATTATCTATATTTTCATCCACTATAAATAATTTATTATGAATTTTATAATCTAAAAGTACATTAAAACTATTTAAATCACTACAATTTATCTGGGGGCTAACTTTCGTTTGAGCTAGAAACGCTGCATTCCCTTTAAAGGCGACACTTTAAGGTACACGAAATCTCCGATATTGAAAGCGAGGTCTCGACGTCTCTTGTCGGCGTAACTCTTTTATCTTGACTAGGCGGTCTTGAGGTGCTCACAAATCTTGTGAACTTTTTCTTCTGCTTCTTGTAGGTTGTCAGGTCCGAAAATCTGACTCACTCCTACTTCCGACCAATTCAAAATGGTGCCACACTTCCTTCCATACATGAATTCAAATGGGGCAATTTGCAGACTAGCTTGATAACTGTTGTTGTATGAAAAATCTGCGAAAGGCAGACAGTCTTCCCATTTGGATCCATACTCTAGCACACATGCTCTCAACATATCTTCGAGTATTTGATTTACTCGCTCCGTTTGTCCATCGGTCTGAGGGTGATACGCTATGCTGAAATCTAGTCGGGTTCCTAAACATTCTTGGACCTTCTTCCAAAACCTCGAGGTAAACTGGGTTCCTCGATCCGATATGATACTCTTGGGGACTCCGTGCAAACTGACGATTCTAGCGATGTATAACTCCGCTAGCTTCGAACTCTGGTATGTGGTCTTTACTGGTAAGAAATGGGCGACCTTGGACAATCTGTCAACTATGACCCAGATAGAGTTATTTCCCCTATTAGAAGTAGGCAATCCAGTGATAAAGTCCATTCCAATGGAATCCCATTTCCATTCCGGAATCCGTAGTGGTTGCAATAGTCCTGCGGGTCTTTGATGTCCCGTCTTGACTCTCTGACATATATCACACTTGGCGATATAGCTTCCGATTTCTCTCTTCATATTATGCCACCAAAATTGCTCCTTCAAATCCTGATACATCTTTGTTCCTCCGGGGTGGATAGAATAGAGAGTATCATGGGCCTCTTTCAAAATAACTTCTTTAAATTCCGAATCTGCTGGTACACAGAGACGTCCTTTGTACCACATAACTCCTTCGTCTTTGGTGAATCCGGGTACTTTGCCTGTACCGATACGACGTTTGATTCCGTTGATACTAGCATTTCCCTTGTGCGCCTCTTTGATCTGACTGATCAAAGTGGGTTGAAGTTCTATGCTATCCAAAAATCCTTCACTCACTAATTCCATTCGGAAATCTTCCATCTCTTTGTTCAAACTTGGTTGCTCCTTCAAAATCATGGAGTTCAAGCGGCACGGCAATCTGCTAAGGGCATCTGCTACCACATTGGCTTTACGGGGGTGATAGTGAATGTCCAGATCATAGTCCTTGATTAGCTCAATGCATCTTCTCTACCTCATATTCAGCTCCTTCTGACATAATATATATTTTAGGCTCTTGTGATCTGAATAAATCTCACAACGGTTTCCCATCAGGTAATGCCTCCATGTCCTCAGGGCTAGAACTATGGCTGCTAGTTCAAGGTCATGGGTAGGATAATTTTGTTCATGCTGCTTCAGTTGTCGGGATAGATAAGATATAACTTTGCCTTCTTACATTAGCACACATCCGAGACCGATCTTGGATGCGTCACAATACACATCAAAGGTCTTTGTGATATCCGACATGATCAAGATTGGGGCTGAAATCAATCTCCTCTTAAGTTCTTGAAAACTCGCTTCACATTTGTCCGTCCATTCAAACTTCTTGTCCTTCTTCAGCAAATGGGTCATGGGTCTCGCGATGCTCGAGAATCCTTCTACGAACTTGCGGTAGTATCCCGCTAATCTGAGAAATGCACGAACTTGGGTTTTAGTGGTCGGGGCTTGCCAATCTTCAACATCTTTCACCTTCGCAGGGTCGACGGCAATTCCTTCGGCTGATACAATATGTCCGAGGAATCATACCTCCTATAACCAGAATTCACATTTTCTAAACTTGGCATATAGCTGATGCTCTCTAAGGGTTCCAAGAATGGTCCTTAGGTGTAGCTCATGTTCTTCTTCTGATTTGGAATAAATCAGAATGTCATCAATGAAAACAACAACAAACTTATCCATGAAGTCCATAAAAATCTTATTCATGAGGTTCATGAAATAAGTGGGAGCATTGGTTAATCCAAAATACATGACAGTATACTCGTATAATCCATATCTGGTGGTAAAGGCAGTCTTTGGAATATCCTCTGCGCGAATCTTGAGTTGATTATAACCCGTTCTAAGATCAATTTTAGAAAACACTTTGGCACCAGTCAACTGGTCAAACAAATCTTCGATCTTTGGCAACGGGTACTTGTTCTTGATGGTGACATCATTCAACTGCCGATAATCCGTACACAAACGGTTACCGCCATCTTTCCTGTCCACAAACAAAATAGGTGATCTCCATGGTGACGCACTTGGTTGAATTAATCCAATTTCCAACATGGCATCCAGTTGCTTCTTCAGTTCTACTAGTTCAGACGGGTTCATACTATATGGTCTCTGGGCTATGGGTCCGGTTCCAGGTATTAGTTCAATGATAAACTCAATATCCCGATCTGGGGGCATACCGGGTAAAACATCTGGAAATGCATCGGGGTATTCACAGACTATCCGGACTTGTTCAATGGTTGGCTGGGCTATACGCTTGTTGCACTTGAATTGACGGGGCAAGGTTTGAGATACATGCTTGACTGATATTCCGGCTGTACTGGTCATGGTTATGGCTTTCTTGGAACAGTCAATTAATCCTTTGTGTTTGGACATCCAATCCATTCCTAGTACTACTTACAAACCTTTAGTTCCGAGTACTATTAGATTAGCATAAAAATCTATGCCATGGATTCACATAGGGACGGCTTTGCAAATTTGCGTAGCTTTGGTAGTCAAACTAGGTATTTGAACAATCATAACATGCTTCAATTTGGTTGGTTGAATCTTACTATTGCATGCAAATTCTTTAGTAACAAATGAGTGTGATGCCCCAGAATCAAAGAACATTCTTGAAAGTACTGAGTTAACAGAAAACATACCCAACACGACATCTGGCGCTTCCTGGGCTTCTTCAGCATGCATGATAAAGAGATGACCATTGCGGTTGAGCGAGTTCCCTAGGGCAAACCTTCTTCTGGGCTGAACACAACGCTGCTGCTGAGCTGGGGCATTTGCATTGGGGGCCGCGGCAATCTTCTTGGAGCACTGATTGGAGTAGTGACCCTTGGTTCCACATTCATAACAAGTCACTTGCGATGTGTCCTTCGCTGCAACAGGCACATCATTGCTTCCAGTCCTCGGGGCAGTGTTAGTGTTGGTGGCAACATTGTTGTTGTTGAACTTGGGTGGTGCACGGTTGAAATTGCTGGAGTTTCCGGGGTTGTTGTGGTTTCCTCCGGGCCTTGGGTTTCCACGGTTGGGATAGGTCGGACGGTTCATCGGGGGTCTGTTGTTTCTTGGGGAAAATCCTGGAGATGGGTTGGGGCGATACTTTGGTGTATGGTGGGTTCCTGGCTGATGCATCATGCGACGCTTGTGGTTCTCATTGGCTTGATTGATCTTTCCTTCCATATGAATGGAAGAGTCAACTAAGGCTTCAATATCAGCAAACGCGATATTGACTAGCACCGTCTGCATCTCATCATGGAGACCATTCAATAATCTCTCCTTCTTCTTGGCTTCGGTGTTGATCTCATCCGGTGCATACCTAGCCAATGACAAGAATTTGTCACGGTATTCCACTACTGTCATCCTTCCTTGCTTTAGTTATCTGAATTCATCTCTCATCCTCTTGATTAAACCCGGTGGCACATGGGTTCTGTTGAACTTGACTTTGAACTCTTCCCAAGTCATCAGCTGACCTCCTGTCATTGCGCGAACGCTGTTCCACCAAGCTCTTGCATCTCAGGCCAGATAGTGGGTAGAAAACAATACTTTCTCGTTAGCTTCCACTCCTGCAACTTCTAGATTTTTCTCCATGGTTTGCAACCAATCATCTGCATCTAGGGGCTCTTCTGACTTACTGAAAACAGGTGGATTGGTGTTCTGGAAATTCTTGAGCTTAGATCCATGGTTGTCCTGATTTCCATGGCCTTGATTGTTGTTGGCCATCTGGGCGATGTGTTGAAGGGTGGCTAAGTTGGCTTGACGTTCGGCTCTTTCAGCTTCGCGGTCAGAAACCAACATTTGCAAGATCTGCAACATCGGGTCCGGGGATGAACCGCTTCCTCCGCGAGGCATCTGATATTGAGATGGATCATGAGAAAAGAGGGAAATTTCTAAGGTTCAGGGGTTTTGAAAAGTTTTTGAAGTTTGACTCAGATTTTTCTAGAAACTTGCTTTTCATTCATTCATAGCACATGATACAAACACACACCACAACAAAGGAAAACAGATGGTTTAAAGAACCATTATGGGAAACTATGATACAGTGGGACCGCGTATAACTCACTAACGCTAGTCCTTCACTAGCATGGCGAGGGTCTAATCTTCTTCTTGGCAATGGCGTACTTGTGGCTGGCGTAGGAACGGGCATTGTCCAACTCCTTTTGACGGTGGTACATCATGAAGCTGAGGTGGTCCAACTGACTCTTCAGCTCTTGGTGGTATGGGGCCTCTAGCGGTTGTCCCATAACATCACGCCTTGGGTAGAACTCAAAACGGGTACCCTTGATTTGATTGATACTCTGCCCACACAGACAGGCAAGAGCTAATTGCATGGCTCTGGCAAGTCCATCGAGCCAGTTGTTCTCTCTTAAGGTGAACTGAATTCCCTCTGCAGTGGGAGGTTCAATCTTTCCTCGGAGACTTGCAACAACTAGCCACTGCAGATCTTCTCCTTCATGATCATTGAGTTGTGCTCCGAAGAACTTGGGGTACGGACGCTCCAGCATCTCCGATAGCTGGTCCAAGTCACGCTCAAAGATGAGGTCTCCTCCATTCCCCAACTGATAAAACTTGCTGTACTTCACGTCCATCTATAAGAATATAGGATGAGTAAGTTAGTAGAGTGATCAAGTGTGTCAAATTTTATGTATTTGCAAGAAATTTTGAGGAATATGAATTTTCATGAAAGAATCCAAATGATAAGAATGAGAATAAGTTTTTGTAAATACTCACTTCCTTTGGTTTTGAAATTAAGTTTTTGATTCAAACATCCATTCTAACTAGGGTCTCCTATGGTCATGATGGCTTTGATACCAACTTGTCAACACCCGAATTTTTAATCCCAGATGCCTGTTATGCCATACATCGCAATCCCAGGATTACCATTTTTGCGAGACATAACAGATTTGGATATCATAGTACATCATCCATTACAAACCATACATAAGGTCTTACACAAATAAGGATCTCATGATCCAGTTCTTAATACAATTCAAGCAGCGGAATAACATAATAGTAACGATAGCGTAGGCGAAGCTCCATCTTCAGGGTCACAGGCAATGCTGACGATGGGATATGATCCCCCTAGTTGTCATAACCTTCCTACGGCCCGTCATCCTGATACTCCTCTTCATAGTCTGGCCACGAGAATAGCCAGGGATAAAGCCATGAGTACTCTTTAAGTACTCACAAACTAATACTAATAAGTGAAGGGGGTTTTTGTAGTAGGATACTAATCTCTAGGGTTGTTTTGCAAAAGGCCAGATTTTCCTCTACTAAGTTCAGAAGCAAATAAAGCTAGTTGAAAGTTTTATAACACCTAAGTGGGAACTTGAATTTCATATCACAACTCTGTTGTGGTCAAGTCAAAATCATAAATCATTTCACAAATTGTTTTGAAAACATCTGACGGGGGAACAGTATGGCCACTCCAACTGTCCATAACCACGGATGCGGTTATTCGAATAGTTTGACACTCTGCAGAGATTGTACACTTTCACCACAACATTCGATACATCCGTCAGGAACAATCCTGAATTCACCATACTCAGTATGCGGATAATCAATCCGAACCTTTGAATTACATGCCCTAGTATAGGCACCTCTCCTGTGAGTTTGGCCTCCCAACCATGACCAACTGTCATCTTGGGTACTGCACAGGTGGACAATCTTCACAAGGTAGCCTCAGCTCAGACCTTGGCCGCAAGGGAACCCATACTAAGGTATATAAATTTCTAGTCAAGCCCTACCCAATTTTCGGGTATTGTGGTTGTACGGTAAAATTGGAATGGTATCGCATCCAGACAACCATCAGTTTTATAAAGGGCTAAGGCTCATGCCTCAACATTGTCATCATCAAAATCATCTGGTGTTCAGAAACACATGTCAAAACATTTCAGTAGAATGACTCATCATTCTAAGGTTTTCATAACAATTTTCACCAAGTATTCCCATCTAAAGTTGATCAAGTTTTATGCTTAGCACTAGCATCTACAAGTGGGGGTAAACACTAATGAGGGGTGGTAAACAAGTGTATCTTATCTAAGTAAATCTCATGCCTCAGGAGGACATCAAGATTATCTAACTTAGGCCATGTTTTATGCTCTTCATTCTACCTTCAATTATCTTTCTAAAATCTACAAGTTACTAAGTAAATTTTTGATAGAAAGCTTTTAATAAAGAAAATATAAAACTAAGCTTGCAAATAAAACTAGAATGGTGTGTCAAGTGGGTATAATCCCATATGCTTAAGACATATAGTTGGCATAGTAACAAGCAAGTAGTAGCTTGCATAAGTAGGGTATCTTGCAAGTGTGAGCTTGCAAGGTTGCAAGTATAGGCTTGCTAGGATATTAGTATAAGCTTGCCTTGTGCAGAGCAGTGGTTGAAGTTCTCATCGGCTTCTTCCTCGTAGTATCCTCCTTCCTTCTCGTATCCTTGGTCGGTACTAGCGACTGTAAATAAATACGAGGTACACAATCACCAAACAATACTTAACTATTTCTAATCATCACACAACGGTTCACACTAGATGATCTAGCATCATCACTAACATTACAAGATTGAGGCACTTGTCTTATTTATTTTATTTAAGAAAAGCAATTTCTACTCATTGAAAAACTACTTAATATTTAATATTCTCCAACTCAAACATGGGATCATGTTGACACATGTCATCACCACATATTTCAGTATATGGGAATGTGATTTAAAGTTGTGTCACAATTTAATAAGGTTTAACATTTTTTTTATTTAATTAAAGTGACTAGAAAGGCCTATGTGGCCTTCTTTTATTACTTGATTATTATTTTTGTAAGTAAACCTATATGTTTTTATATGTTCTGAAAGGTATAGTCAAATGTGATTTTTCAGAGTTGGAATCAACTCAAAAGCTTTTATGGTTGAATTTTGAAAAATGTTTGAATGCAGAAAAGCTTCTGCCTTGTTATTTTTACCATGGGTGATCTACAAATCTAAATGGTTTGAATCCAATGGGATTGGATTAAGCATTCCAGTACCTTTCTAACAAAATTAGTTTCATGCATTTTGGTTCAGTGAATCGAGCTAGGTTGTTTTTTGAATCTAGGTACAGAACTATGTTTGAAATTAAATGAATAAAAGTAAATTTGAATTTATGGGTCGCGCGGGATATTTCACTTGGCCGGCCCACTATGCACAACTCATGTGTGGGATGGATAAATGGATGTCCCCATGCGTCAGTGAGACAGTGCGGGGCGAAGCGGTATGGGGCAATGTGGACCGTGGGATCTAATTCTAATCGCACGGCTCGAGTTCATCGTCCACACCTGAACAGGACACGACGAGCACGAACCCTAACGCGGTCAGTGGGGGTCGTGGGAGGCTCACTAGGGCTCAGGCGATGGTCTACGACGGGGGCGAACGACCAAGTCGACAACGGCGATCCTCCTGGTACCGACAGCTTTTCCGGGGCAGCTCCAATCGACGGCGCTTCTCCTCCTCTACAGCGGCGAACTCCGGTGAAATTCCGGCGATGCGCTGCTCGCCTTGCTCCGGGAGTGAGTGGGTGTGATCAGTGAGAGGTGGGGAGTGATCTGGTGTGAAGAAAACAAGCGGGGGAGGTCTCCTTTTATAGCGTGGCGAGGGGACCAACGAGCGCGGGCTGAGCTCGTCTTGGTCGACGGCACAGAGGGCTAATGACATGGGCGATGGTAGGGGGCGGTGCTCTGCTCCCTGATGAAGCTCAACGATGTGGTGGCGAGGCGTGGGGAGATGCTGATCGGTCGGAATGCGTCGATGCTCTGGGCGGGTCCGATGGCGATTTTAATGGCGCACAGCGTGCATGGTCCGCGAGGCGGCGAACGAGCATGTCTGCGGGGTTGCTGGGGCGGTGGTGATCACGCACGCAAGCGGCAAGGGCGACTGAAAGGATACTTATGTTGCCTAGAGGGGGGTGAATATGCGATTAAAACTTTTCCTAGAGTGGCTTAACAAGGGTGAAATAAAACTAGTGTTTACTTTGTAAAGCACAACCTAGAACAACTAAGGTTCACCTATGTGCACCAACAACTTATGCTAAGCAATACAAGCAACAAAGTGATAGCAAGATATATATTACTTCAAGCACGAAGGCTATCACAATGTAAAGTGCATAAGTAAAGAGCTCGGGTATAGAGATAACCGAGGCACGCGGGGACAACGATATTTACCGAGTTCCTCCCAACATGGAGTACGTCTCGTTTGGAGAGGGGGTGGTATCAAACCACCAATGCCACAAAAGGCCTCCCTTATTCTCCGGTGAATCTCATCCCAATGGGATCGATCCACACTTCCATTATCGGTGCACTTGTCGGTGGCAAACCGGAACCTCTCACAAGGTTGGGGCAGTTCTCCACAACTTAATTGGAGGCTCCAAACAAACGCCACCAAGGCCACAACCTGCAACACCAACAAACCGTCTAGGGTTCCAAGAACCCAAGAGTAAAGAGCTTCTCAACTTTCACTCACCAAATCCTCCGGGGAGAACTCAAAACGATGCACCAAATGCAATGGAAAGAACACAAGTAGTGCTCAAACCCTTCTCTCCCAAATTCCACCAAAGCTACAAAAGCTCGTGGGGGAATAAGAGAGGAAGAACAAAGGAGGAAATCCACAAAAGACTCCAAGATCTAGATCCCAAGATGTTCCCCTCACTTAGAGGAGAGATGGATTGGTGAGATTGTAGATCTAGATCTCCTCTTTCAAATCCCTAAAGTATATGCAAGAATCAAGAGAGGGATTGAAGGGGGAGCAAGCTCAAGAGGGTCAAGAATGGAGGAGAAAGCCTGTAAAAACTCGAGAAGTTCCATTGGGGAAGAAGGTCCCCTTTTTATAGGCCCACAGATTTCTGACCGTTTTCTACTCGTTGGGGAAAAGTCAGACCGGAGACTCCGGTCTACACCGGAGACTTCGGTCTACACTAGAGATTCCGGCCCAACCTCCGGGCAAGCCTCCAGACCACCCATCTGAATGACCTGGGCCATCCCTGACCCAACAAGACCGGAGACTCCGGTCTTCCAACACCGGAGACTCCGGACTGAGCCAACACCGGAGACTCCGGGGTAACCTCCGGACCCCCATACAGTATGTCCCAGCCCTGATTCTGAAGTCACCACCGGAGACAGTTCCAGAAACTCCAGACCACACCAGAGACTCCGGTCCATGCAGACCGGAGACTCCGGTCTGGACCAAATAAGAGGCACACTTCAAATGGCGATATCTAGAGTTTGGAATCTCCGATTGACCCGAAACCAATTTTGTTGGAAAGAGGATAACAAGAGGTACCCAAAAAAATATTGTATACCACCAAGAGAGAACATTTCATGTATTATAAAGTGAGATACCTCTCTTGGTGAGAAACCAAAAAACCTCAAAGATCAAAAATGCAATAAGATATAAAGGGGAAATCCGTTTTTGATGAACTAGGGCTTGTTATGAATATTACCACAAGCTCTAGAACCTCACATGGATAAATCGAAATAACAACCAAGAAAGGATGATGCTAAGTATGCAAAGGTTTGAGCTCTCTCTGAACGATATGATCGTGTTACTCACTTGGGAGCCCCTCTTGATAGTACGGTTGTCTATCCTATAAACCGGTCTCCCCAACTAACACCACGAGACCAGTAAGAAAGAAAACCTATCAAGATCATACCTTTGCCTTGCGCATATTCCACTTGATTATGATTTAGATGGTCTTGTCCTTCTCAAGATGGAACACCTTTCTTGATTGCTCTTGTACGCACTTGCTTGATGAAGACTTGCAAGTTACTCCCCCATACAACATGGGGAAAACTTTACTTTGACCTTGTCTTCATCGATCCATGATCACCGAGGATGGCAAGATTTAAGCATGAGATCTTCATAGGTTTAACTCTCCCATGACCAATCTGTGGATCACTCTTTGAACACCTTGGTCACCACTTGATCCTCTTCACTTTCTTCTTCTCCAAACCTTGAAGCCAACATATGGTTCAAGCATTGCCTATGGACAATTCCTACAAGTACAACTTGATACAAGCATTAGTCCATAGAGATTGTCATTAATTACCAAAACCACACATGAGGGCCCACATGTTCTTTCCATCTCCCCCATTTTGGTAATTGATGACAATACATTTGAGAGGGTTTATATAAGGAATTTAACACATAAAATGGTAGCACCAATATCAAATACTACATAAGTATGTGATATTGGTACTGCCACCATATATAGAGAAAACTCCCCCACAATCTATGCATGTGTGATGAACTTGAATTTCATTGCATATATTGCCAATCATTATCATTGGTGGAGTTTCCTCTATATATACCACATGCTAAGAAACAACAAAGATGCAAGAGCATGAAAGGCAAATGCTTAGAAACAAACTCAAGGCATAAACCATTTCTCTAAAACCCTCTAAAACATCTCCCCCATTGGCATCGATTGCCGAAATGGGTGACAAGTTCTAGAAGGCCAATATAGTGATAAATCCCCAAACGGTGTGCGTTCGCACATATCCAATGATGAATACTTGGGAGGAAGTAGAAATATATCGAGGACCCAAAGATTGCCAAAAGAAATAAAATAAAAGAAGAATCAACAAATGATGTAAGCAACCACAAGATCCGACAAACCAATTGAAAGCAACAAAAGAGCAAAAGAATGTTTTTAAATAATAAATGGAGAAGCTCCCCCAGATTTGTGCACAATTTAAAAATAAATGCATTAGAATACATAATGCACAAATATGGAATCCTTGATCCCCCATAAACATTTAAGGCACAACGAATGAGAAAGAAGACAAATGAGCATTATTAAATGAATTAGATGAGCTCCCCAAAGATAATGCACCAATTATGATAATTGAATTTGGGAACAAAGTGCATAATCATGGAATCCTCACTCATCCAACTCCATTTTAACAATACAAGGCATGAGAGAACAAGTATGATAAGCACAAAGTTATGCTATAAATAAAATTAGGAAGCTCCCCAAGGTATGTGCAACATTAGGTTTTTGTATGTGAATACAATTTGCACAACATGTAATCCTCACTTCCTCTATTTTACTTATAAAACAGCTTTGTCCAAATGAGCAAATACCAAGGCATAAAATTTGCAAGAAACAAATGGTTGAGCAATAAGTAAGAGACAACATATTAGCGGGCTCAACCACAAGGATGTGTGAGATGCATGACAAAGCATATTATAAGACTAGTACAAGGATGATCATTGCGTATCCACATAGTCTTCAATGATGGATATTGCTTAGTATGACCATACAACACACACAAAACAAGGAAGGTATCAATAAAAAATTGAGTAACCTCTTTCATGTGTATAATTTTCTAAGTAGACAATCTTGCAAAGATATTGATCCACAAAGAAACATGTACACACAAAGTAGATACTTAAAATCAATAGAGAAAGATATCCAAGATGAAGTCATTACAATACCAATAAGGATTTTCTTGAAAGCATGGCCAAAAGGCTCAAATATCTTATTGTACATCGATGAGCTTCAACAACCAACACACCCCATACATTACAACTATCACCAAGGGAAAAGGAGAAAGTTGGAATATATGGAGAAAGGAAACAAGTATCACAAGGACAAATCAACTAGCAAAATTTCACTATTGCTCATGAGAGAAGTTGAGGAAAAGATAGGCAATAAAATTGCTAGATTGACATATTTGGGATTGGTGGATCATATGCATGATTTTGTATAGTCCCAATTATATGCACTCATCTCAACTTATGCACATTTACAATAGAGAGTTCTTTTAATACCATGGCTAGAAATACAACAATAAATACAATAACAAGAATTCATGCCAAGATGCAACCTACAAAAGGTTGGAAGTAAGATTAATATGCATGAGCAAGAGATACTTGTTACCAAGATATAATTGGTAGGATGTAGAGGATAGGAATTCGTTGGTCATCCTACAGCTTGCCTCAAATTTTCTTGTAAGTTCTACTTCTTCAAAATCGAGAGACAAGCATGCAATATATCTCCAATGTACCTAAAACACAATTAAGTACAAAATGGTCCCCAAACTTATTGGGTCCAATGTAGTTAGTGCAACTACAATACATAGGAGAGACTCCACATAAATATGTGCATATTGATATGAAATTGAATTTCATGCACAACTTAGCCAATGGGATTTGGTGGAGTTTCCCCTATATATTAGATCAAAGAAAGAAAACATGCCATAATATAAACAAGTAGTAAATATGCCTGCACGACGCTTTCAAGAACCAAAAAGGAGATACAATTTGAACAAAATCACTAAGTAAACCGAGATGTCACACACAAGAGTGAGACATGACAAATGGTGTCCAAATTGTATCAAAGAACCAATTCAACACATGAAAGATTCACAAGTTCAACAAATAAACTAGGCAAAAACCAAAGAGCAAAAGAGTTATAAGAACACAAATACTCAAGGATTTATCTCATTCTAAAAATAGACAAAACATGAAACAAGGAATGAGACAAAACCAACTCCCAAAAACAGCAAGGTTCCAACAAGAAACCAAACTCCCCAAATTTTTCATGATGGCACAAAATACCAAAACGAAAAGATTGAGCTTCCAAGCATATAAAATATGATATGGAACAAAACAGGAAGCATAAAAGGATAGTTCTAGGTAATATAGAAGAGCTCACCCATAAGTAGTACATTATATATAATTTTCTTTTGAATGCAAAATGTACACAAATGAGATCATCACTACTACCTATATTAAATAAAACACAAGAGGATATCAATAAAATAAGAAGATTCATAAGAGGCAAGTAAGGCATGGGAGCACACGAAACATTTACTTGGTCACAGATAGGACAAGATTAAGCAAGGGGCAACGTGAATATGATCAATAAATTCTACCATAAATTGAGTATTCATTGTCCAAGGACAAGAAATATTGGGTATACTTTTCCCAAGGTAGCTTGCATGGATATCCAAGATCATAGTCACAACATGAAGCATATAACAAAATATAAGAATTACATTGATGCTTCGAACAAGATTCTTGGTAGCTTCCAATAGTCACACAATCACTAGTGATTAGAGTATCTTGAAGCAAATGGTTTCCATGAGGTTATATATATCTAAATATGAGGAAACACATACCAAGAAACATTCTCACATACAAGATCCAAAATATGAGCAATAAAGGCATTCAGGCAAATTGGGACTTGTATGAGCAAAATGTGTCACATAGGAGCTAGATAATTATCAATATCAATTCTAAGTGACACAACCTCGAATGTTGACATTTTATAGGATTGTAATATGCACTAAGCATATGACTCCCCCATAATGTGATACTACCATGAAACCAACATGAGGCAAAAGGATACTAATAGAGATAATTAATGGACCTATAAAACTTAAATTTCTCATGAGAATTATACCACATAGAGACTAGACAATAATCCAATATAAATACTAGGTGGTATTACTCATGTACACACAATTTTAGGATTGTGGAATGACCAAGAATAACACTCCCCAAAAATGGGATAATCCATTAATCTCTCACAAGAGCCATATAAGATACCAAATGTAACCAAGTAAGGCTAAAACACAAGAAACACACATACATGGTGTGCCACCTAATCATACACAAATATGCTTGATACCTCAAGATAATTAGGTGGAAAGCACAACATGTACAAAAGCATGGAAGATACAAAACCAACACATGCACAAGGGGGCGAGTAACTTTCAATGTAATGAGTTAAGCATATGTTACCGCAAGGAGGAACATTGGGTATATAGCATAATCATGCTTATCCAAATGGCTTGTCTTGCACAAACAATTGATGAAGATCCCTCAATTCTTCATAATGTAACCAAGTCTCCAATGCCCTCCATCAATACCTATTGATCAAGTTTGGCTTGTTGGTCCCCAACCAATTTGTGTCCTAAGAGGTTAGTCACAATAGGCTTGGCAACCCAAATGGTTCTTTTCTTGAACCCACATTGAGCACCAACAAATTTGGCAAACACATTGCCAACCTCATCCTTACAAAGAGAATAAGCATCATCAATAATGATAGGGTTGGATGAGGAGATACCAATAGTGCATGAGGAATAAATATGCCCCTTTGCACGACATATGTAGCAAGTTCTTCTCTTGCCATCTTTCTTCTTAGGTGAAGCCACAACTCGAGGAAGAGCTCGAGTAGTCCTCTTAGGAAGAGGCCCATTAATGACTTGAGGTGGAGCTTGAGGCCGCTTCCCTTGTTTCTTCACAATAAGAGGTTTTTTCTTCAATGGGCAAGATCTAACATGGTGCCCTTCTTCCTTGCACTTGAAGCAAACAATGTTGGCCGGATTCTTGACTTGATCTTGGTCATTCTTCTTTTTGTCCTTGTGCTTCAACTTGATAGTGGACTTGGTCTTGATATTGGAGTTGAATCCAAGCCCACTCTTGTCATTTGGGGATTTTTGCACACTCAAGATTTTGTTGACTGCGTCCTTCCCTTGATGACCCTTTTTTAAGTCATTCTTCAAAGAAGTGACTTGATCCTTGAGCTCTTTGATTTCCTTTACATGGTTAGTTTCAATAAAAGTACTAGAGGTAGTAGATGCTACATTGTTAGAGCAACAAGGCACGGAATGTAATTCCTCACGAGATATAGCATGGTTGTGAGAGGATGAATTACAAGGACTAGCACATGGTAATATAACATTTGGAGTAGATATAGTGCTTATGTCCACATGAGGCCCACGATATGTTACCCTTGACACGATGGCCTCATGAGCTAACTTTAGCCTTCCATGGGAGACTAGAAGATCCTCATGCGAGCTTGAGAGCTTGACATGACTTTCTTCTAATTTCCCATATTTGCTAGTTAGCAAAGCAAGTTGAGCCTTTAGCTCAACATTCTCCTTCAAAATAGATGCTTCACAAGAAATAGAGTTAGTAGCAAAAGCATCATCATTATTAGCAAGAGGTGAGGGCAACTTGGCAACCTCTTTTGAATATGAAGCTTTAAGTTTCTCATGCGACTCGGTGAGTTTTATGAGCTCCCTCTTAATGACCCGAGAGCCATTTTCGAGGTGCTTAAAATCCTCAACAATTTTAGCATAATCAACTTCAAGTTCATCATTTTTAATCTTGAAGGAGTTAGCCACCGCAAGTTCTCTATCATGGTATTCCTTTACTCTAGATAATTATAGAGCAAAAGTCTCCTCAAGAGATTCTTTGGTGGTTTGTTCTTCTTCAAGGGAGTCCTTTAGTTGTGCAATTTCATTATCATACTCATGCTCAAGCGCAAACTTTTGAGAAATAATATCCTCTTGCTCCTCAATTAGTTTCTTGCCTTCAGTAGCACAAGTCAAGATTTCAAGAAATTTGGAGGAAGCAATTTTATTTATATGAAGAGTGGAAAAGACAATCTCTCCCATCTCTAGAATAGAGGCAATATCATAATCACCTAGATGATCATCATAATTATCATTCTCAACCTCATCATCATCATCATGAGATACAATGGGATCCAAAGAGGTTACCTTTGTTCCCTTAGCCATAAGGCATATGTGAGAACCGGACGAAGGTGATGATGAGATTTCTCTTGTAGCTCTATTCAAAAACTTGTCTTGTCCCTTGGAATCTTCATTTTCCTCTACATGGTTAGCAATACAAGCAATAGAGGAAGTAGAAGAATTTTTGTCATGGCAACAAGACAACCCAAGCATATCATCATGAGATTTATTCAAGTCATTTCTACATGATATGAAAGGACTATTGACACAAGCATGTAAGAAGTTTGTAGTGCTGGAAGTGTTAAAGTCCAAATATAGATCATTGCAACTAGATAGAGATGAGGGATTACAAATAGTAAGCATACTATCCAAATTGCAATTTCTATCACCACTCACCAAATCATTACCTTGTGAAAAGTCACATGTTGGTGAAGTGGTAGAGGATGAGAACTCATCTCGACCGGAAGTGGAAGCAACAAAATCATCCTCAATAATGTTGGACACAACATATTTATCTTGAAGTTTTTTCCATAACTCATGAGCGCTCAGAAAAGGAATGATTGAAGAGGTAACTACATAGCTCAAAGCATTAACAAGCACATTAGAAGCTTGAGCATCGAGATATAAGCTTTTCTCATCCTCACAAGATAGATTTTTGAAATCCATAGGAGGAGAAAAGCCTATATCTACAATACACTCCAAATTTGGGTCCATGTCCCGAAAATGAATGAGCATGCGATTTTTCCATATATCATAATTTGTGCCATCGAATATGAACATGTCATTGTGCACAAATCCCCTAGCCGACATCTTTAATCTCAAGGCGGTGAAGCCTAAAATGAGAGACCGTGCTCTGATACCAAATTGAAAGGATACTGATGTCGCCTAGAGGGGGGTGAATAGGCGATTAAAACTTTTCCTAGAGTGGCTCAACAAGGGCAGAATAAAACTAGTTTTTACTTTGTAAAGCACAACCTAGAACAACTAAGGTTCACCTATGTGCACCAACAACTTATGCTAAGAAATACAAGCAACAAAGTGATAGAAAGATATATATTACTTCAAGCACGAAGGCTATCACCATGTAAAGTGCATAAGTAAAAAGCTCGGGTATAGAGATAACCGAGGCACGCGGGGACAACGATATTTACCGAGTTCCTCCCAACATGGAGTACGTCTCGTTTGGAGAGGGGGTGGTATCAAACCACCAATGCCACAAAAGGCCTCCCTTATTCTCCGGTGAATCTCACCCCAATAGGATCGATCCACACTTCCACTATCGGTGCACTTGTCGGTGGCAAACCGAAACCTCTCACAAGGTTGGGGCACTTCTCCACAACTTAATTGGAGGCTCCCAACAAACGCCACCAAGGCCACAACCTGCAACACCAACAAACCATCTAGGGTTCCAAGAACCCAAGAGTAAAGAGCTTCTCAACTTTCACTCACCAAATCCTCCGGGGAGAACTCAAATCGATGCACCAAATGCAATGGCAACAACACAAGTAGTGATCAAATCCTTCTCTCCCAAATTCCACCAAAGCTACAAAAGCTTGTGGGGGAATAAGAGAGGAAGAACAAAGGAGGAAATCCACAAAAGACTACAAGATCTAGATCCCAAGATGTTCCCCTCACTTAGAGGAGAGATGGATTGGTGGGATTGTAGATCTAGATCTCCTCTTTCAAATCCCTAAAGTATATGCAAGAATCAAGAGAGGGATTGAAGGGGGAGCAAGCTCAAGAGGGTCAAGAATGGAGGAGAAAGCCTGTAAAAACTCGAGTAGTTCCATTGGGGAAGAAGGGACCCTTTTTATAGGCCCACAGATTTCTGATCGTTTTCTGCCCGTTGGGGAAAAGTCAGACCGGAGACTCCGGTCTACACCGGAGATTCCGGTCCAACCTCCGGGAAAGCCTCCGGACCACCCATCTGAATGACCTGGGCCATCCCTAACCCAACAAGACCGGAGACTCCGGTCTTCCAACACCGGAGACTCCGGACTGAGCCAACACCGAAGACTCCAGGGTAACCTCCGGACCTGGCTCCGGACCCCCATACAGTATGTCCCAGCCCTGATTCTGAAGTCACCACCGGAGACAGTTCCAGAAACTCCAGACCACACCAGAGACTCCGGTCCATGCAGACCGGAGACTCCGGTCTGGACCAAATAAGAGGCAAACTTCAAATGGCGATATCTAGAGTTTGGAAACTCCGATTGACCCGAAACCAATTTTGTTGGAAAGAGGACAACAAGAGGTACCGAACAAAAATATTGGATACCACCAAGAGAGAAAATTTCATGTATTATAAAGTGAGATACTTCTCTTGGTGAGAAACCGGAAAACCTCAAAAGATCAAAAACGCAATAAGATATAAAGGGGAAATCCGTTTTTGATGAACTAGGGCTTGTTATGAATATTACCAAAAGCTCTAGAAACTCACATGGATAAGATCGAAATAACAACCAAGAAAGGATGATGCTAAGTATGCAAAGGTTTGAGCTCTCTCTCAACGATATGATCGAGTTACTCACTTGGGAGCCCCTCTTGATAGTACGGTTGTCTATCCTATAAACCGGTCTCCCCAACTAACACCACGAGACCGGTAAGAAAGAAAACCTATCAAGATCATACCTTTGCCTTGCGCATATTCCACTTGATTATGATTTAGACGGTCTTGTCCTTCTCAAGATGGAACACTTGATTATGATTGCTCTTGTACGCACTTGCTTGATGAAGACTTGCAAGTTACTCCCCCATACAACATGGGGAAACCTTTACTTTGACCTTGTCTTCATCGATCCATGAACACCGAGGATGGCAAGCTTTAAGCATGAGATCTTCATAGGTTTAACTCTCACATGACCAATCTGTGGATCACTCTTTGAACACCTTGGTCACCACTTGATCCTCATCACTTTCTTCTTCTCCAAACCTTGAAGCCAACATATGGTTCAAGCATTGCCTATGGACAATTCCTACAAGTACAACTTGATAAAAGCATTAGTCCATAGAGATTGTCATTAATTACCAAAACCACACATGGGGGCCCACATGTTCTTTCAGCGGCGCGCGGTCTGTGCGAGCGTGTCGAGCGGGGCGCTCTGGCGCGATCTCGGCATGGCTGCAGAGAAACTGGCGTGTGCTTGGCATGTGGTCCAGGGGCTGGCCGCGCTCGTGGCTAGGACAGGGAGTGGAGGTGGATGGTGCTGCGTGTTCCAGACAAGGTTGGCGGGGCTAGTTCTTCCTCTAGCTCGCTGGCGACATTGGGGTTGGCAAATAGGCTCGGCATGGTCACCATTAATGGCTATGACAAGCTCACAGTGGTGCTAAGGCTTGTTAATTAGGCTAGTTCATCTACTGAGAGTGTAGTGAGAGCTCAAGAGGGAACAAGGTTGGCCAAAATCACTGCACACTATAGTGTTTGTTGTTTGTTCGTTTGATGATCACAATGTGTTTGATGAAATGGCCGAAAGAAATTCAAATTTGAATTTTGGATTCAAACTTGGTGGGTTTTCTAGGCACATACTAGGGAGTATCTGTTTAGTTGGATTAGTCAAGGGGCACTGATTTGGTTGGGTTTTGAAAAGGTGTGATCTTCACATACGATAAAGATTCAATTTTCACTTGTGATTTGAATGAGGTTGCCAATTGTTTCTGCAGGTTTGGAAGGTAGGCTTTGATTCACTTTTACTTGGTCTAGCAAGGGGTTAAAATAATTGGAAAAGTTTCTGTTTGAAATCTTGGACTACAAACACTCAAAGTGACCTAGTGAGCAAGATTGGCAAAAATGACAATTTGCCTTATTTGATTTGTTTTTGATTTTCTCTTGATTTCTTTCTGCTTGGAAATGTTTTTTATGATGTTATATTCATCTTTAAACCATTTCTTGCTATTTAGGTTAATCACACAAGTTCATTCATGCATTTATCAAATCATCACATTCACACATGCATTCATATGATTTTAATTAATCAAAGTTTTTGTTAACCCTAATTTTAGTGATTAGATTTTGATGATCATTGTTTTATATTTTTGGGATGTTACAACCTTGAATTAAAAACCCCTTTAATAAGTATTTTTGCCTCCAAATCATTAAAGTAAATCCACAAATGTTTTCCAAGCATTTCCACTTTCCTTAAATCCAACCATCCAAAACCTACTGATTTGTAAACTTGTTTTGTCCCTCGCTTGTTGTATGTATTGATGCTTGTATGCCTTTTGTTGAATGTGGTATTGTTTATTTGCATGTATGCTCGATAAACGGCGATAGTTGCGATTGTGTGATGCCGAAAAGAAGGAAGCATCGGATTATCATTATAATTATTGGTATTCTTGGTATTCTAGTATTTTAAAGATGTCAAGGGAAATCTAGCTGGTCACAGGAAAGACACCTCTCCTGAACTCCGATATATGTCCTACTACGGTTTACTACTCGTTTTGAGTCTTATTTATAAACTGCATTATTACCTGCATGGTTTGTTGTAAACAAAACAACGATCATAGCTTGGCCCCGCCATGTTATCGAAGAGTGTCCCTTAGGAAACCTACCCATAGTAACACCTACTTTTACCCTTTAAATCGAGGTTGGGATGATTAGCATCTCCCCTCATTGGAAACTACGGTTTTCGATGATAAAACTATTTTGGATTTTACCCTACTACAAAGTTTTCAATATAAAACCCTTGGAAAGAGGCATCATTTTCGAGTGAATGTTTTAACAAAGAAAAGATGAAGAGGAGAATGAAGAAAGTTGAGCAATAGAAAGATAATGGATGTTCTATGCCTTTGAACAATTTATCCGTGAAACCACACTACCCCAGGAGCTAGGGCTTAACTTGTAGTTTGTTGTCTTTAGCCGGGGAAGCTTGTACTTGTTAAAGGGGAGAAATCCATAGAACTTGGTGGGCTCTACAACGGATCTACGGATTTGAGGCCTGCATCTTGCTTCGGCAAGAGTGAGCCTATCTCGAAAGTAGTGTAGGTGCAATAATTGGGTCTATTGCGGACGGTATGCTTTAGGAGTGGAGAAGGAAGTGGAGTCATCGAGTAATTGTATATTGTCAAGCTATGGGTTTGGGTATACGAATGTGAAGAAAGGCAGGACTATGGCATGGGGCCACATACTCGTGCCGGGGAGGAAAACCCCAAAAGTAAAATCCGTCGTTGCTAGGGATTGAAAAATGAAAGGTTAGGTTTGATTATCCGAACCCCCATCTACCGTGTGTAGCGGGCCGTGGTTGTATTCTGTAGGATGTATTGATTCTTGTGGGTAAAGTGCACAAACTCTGCAGAGTATAATCTATTCGAATAGCTGTGTCCACGGTCAAGGACGGTTGGAAAGGTGATTGCTAGGAGTACCCATGGAATGGTTTTTGAGAAGATGAAAAAGGATGTGACTTGGTCACGAGGAAGTATGAGAATGAGTTTTGTTTTGACCAGGGATGCTCGAAGATGTTTTAAAAATGGTTTTCCTCAAAAACTACTTTCAAAAAGGTTTTAACAAGGATATGGAGATATCCATACTTTCAAAAATGAGACATGTTTTCAAAAACTCATTTTCAGGAAAGTTATAGAGATGCCATATCTACAAGAGAAACTGGGATTTTCACAAAAGAACCCTAGTTAGAGCTATCTCGCCATAGCCCAAATGCATTATCTTGTTTCTGTATCTAGGTGGTTTGTGAGTACATTCAAATTACTCATCGGCTTTGTCCCTGGCTATTTACTTGGCCAGACTTTTAGAGACGCGAGGAATGATGGAGATGCTGACGTCTGTTTCCTATAGGTTAAGGAATGACATGGGCTCTGTGTTCAAGGATGATATGCTGTTGTTGTTTCTACTCCATAAAGGCAATTATGTAAGTCTCCTACATTGTTAAATTAGGGATGTTGTAATGGTACTTGTAAGTTATGCTCACGGCTCACTGATCATGGGAACGTGAATTGCAGGCATAATAGGGATTTCTCGAACCGTAAATCTAGGGTCCCACAAACATTGTATCAGAGCCATCTTGACTATAGGAGACCTTAGTTAGCATGGACGTTAGACAGGACAACCACTATTTCTGAAAACAACGGCTTTCAAAAACTATTTTCTCAAAAGCTTTTCGAAAGATTCCTTAGCTTATCTTAGGTGACTTAAAATATTGAAAATGTCTTACTCTATATCTCGTCTATCCTCAAAATACTCTGGTTTAAGAACAAAGTTCGACCTCAGAACCGTGAAGACATAGAATTCTAAGATAAAGAGAAGTAGAGACAAGCAAACCAAAGGAACTACCAAAAATGAAAGACACTACAAGATCACCCTACCGATGGAGTCCTTCATCGCCCAAATGGATCAAGTATGGCACAGACGACCCCAGATGTCAAGACAGATGTCAGTATCTTCCATAATGTCTATACCTAGGATAATTATCCCCAACATAGGATTCCGCTTATGGAGCATAGTCACCCCTTAGTACCTAAGGTACGCTTTGTCTGCTTGTCATGAACTTTTGTGATGTTTGAAATGTGTTGCTTGGCTGCCTCGGAATCCTCGATCGTATTGCTTGGATCACCTTGTTCTTGTATCTCAACATCAACAACCATAATCTTGTAATTCAAGACCTCTCCTCCGAAGGATGGCCACATTAGGAAATCTACGACAATCCCGTTCTTTGCATACTACTAACCAAAAAATCCTGATGAATCTGCACCCTTAGTCTGACACTCAACCATGAACCTTCCTTTGTGTAGAAGGAACCCATTGATGAAGCATGGTTAAGCATGGGGTTTCCCCTTCTCCTTTGGAATCCCTGCAACTCTGCGGATACACTCAACCTCCAAATTACACTCTTCACCATTCCCCCAAAGTATGAAGTATGAAGTACCAGGAGAGCCTATATATGCCACGGGACTCGGAATGCTTACCCAGTGTTGGCCATCTCTATGGACACAAGAGAGGCACTCTTCCACATCAGGTTTGTTCTACCTAAAATGAGGCAACCCACAACCTTTTATCTTCCACTCAAGGGAAGCGTCGAATCATCCGGAGAACCCCAAGACCCTCGTTTGGCCTACCCTGCACTCCAGTTCCAAGCCCAATATAGCTATGCTAGAAATGAGCTACTCATAGCAGTCATCGATGAATACCACACTCTTAAATGGATATCCACCATGTCCAAACCATCTTGACTCGCAAGGAAGTCCTAGAAGTCCATCAAAGGAACCAGGCCTTGGTCAAGAAGAAGGAAGACACATCTGGAAGCAACGGCGCCAAAAGAGGAAAAAAGTGTGTCATCTCCCGCCAGTACTTCCATAAGATCAAGCCATCCACAGGAATCCAAGAATCCTCCACCCGTCCCACAGAAAGACAAGACGAAGATGAAGACAAAGAGGACACCTCCGAGTAGTCATCACGTGGCCAATATACTCTCCCTACATAGCCTAGGGTAGAGTTATGTATCTTGCCGGAACCTATTTTGTAAGACCCTAAGTATCTAGACACCTATCAACGTCAATCTGGTTTGTAATGCTTTAAGTACCCTCTCCACTGGCTAGCACAGACCTGTTAATTTATGCGTGAAGTCTGTTTGATGATATGCTATTCTGAGGTTCCCTCTCTCGTGTTTTACCCAAGACGTTGCATCAGACTCAACTCAGAATGACCTCATCCTATATGACCACGTTCCTAGATCGTCAATAGAAAACGGCATCCTCCAACCTATCGGTCCCCTAACTAGCTCAGAACTAACTACTAGGAAGCTAGCTAAATACCTTTCCCAATAGACCCCCTACCTCAAGAAGTGATACCGGTGTCTCTCAATAACAAGCAGGTACGAGGTAGATAGAAGATCCCCATATCCGGAGGAAAGGTGCAGCGCTTCTCCAGCATCCGCCTACGACTCCAATAAAGCAGGTCTACGACTTCACCAAGCACCCCTAGTGTCGCTCTAAGGGGGAAGACTGCGTCTTCCCCGTAAAATCTAGAATAACCACTACCCTAAGCACCTCAGGAGTTCAATCCCTAGTCATCGTTAGGTGATGAAAATCCTCTAAAGCATACTCGTGGACCCTGCAAGAAGGAAAACAATCGGCACTTCTCTAGAATCAGTAGGTACTCCAGGAAAATCCCTCATTTCAAAAATTGACCATCTAACCACCACTTCCGGCGTATCAAGACCAAGAATATGGAAAAGAGGACTTCTGTGGTAAAGGGTTGAAGAAGGATCAACTTGTCGTATATCCTTAATAATAAAGGACCCTATTGACGCCAACCTACCTAGAATCATCCTAAGGGGAAAGACTATGTTGTTTCCACTTGTTTAACCAAAACACCCAACCGAAGCAACTCGACCCTAACCTGTTTTGACCAAGCCTATTTGTTGAAAACCCTCATATCTAAAATTCCACTTCTGACGATTGTTAAGACGATGTTCTTACCTAAACTTACTCCTCATGAATCTCGGGACGGGATTCTTTTAAGGGGAAAGGTCTATAACATCCCAATTACAGTAACCTTGATTTTTGTGTCCAAAAAGGAAAAAATCAGGGGGAATAAAAAAAATTCTTGTTAAGTGTTGCAATGTTTGTTGATGGTTTGCTTGTGCTCATACATCTGGTTATGTATTAGATGATATACTTCTTACCTCAACCCTATTTGACAAAAAACTATTTTTACAAAAGAAATGTATTGTCTTATCTTTCATATTCTCAAATGTTCTGGCAATTCAAACTTGCGCCAAGATGAATTTGACACAACAAATTTTTTTACTAGTTTCTATTAACCAAACTATGGAGACCTATATATAATCTCCTTATGTTTTCAAGACAAAACCCTCAGTTACTCTTACCTCTAGGTTATCCAAAACCTGTCCAAAAACCTTTTCATTCCAATATTGGTAGAAATACCAAGAGGTCCTTATCTTACTTCAAATCACCATATCTTCAAATACACCTATACTTAACTCAACCTAGGCTTGATGGTAACCTCAGTAGTAATTAAATGACTGGCAAGATGAGGTGCCCTAATCTGCTGTTTGATGAATTACTTGATCTAATGTTTGACTTGTTGCTTAGGAACTAGAGTGAGCTAATCTCGGAGCTTATCCCCTAGGATCAAACTACTAGTTAAGATCACCATCTTAAACCAAGCATCCTAAGATGGATCTGTCTTAAGTCACCCAAGTGACCCCCTAATCCTCTTAATGAGATCAATCTATTGTATTAGCCTTCAAGTCATCAAAGACCAATTACAAGCATGAATCTCCTCTACACAAGCTATCCTTCAAATAACATCCACTTGATGATGAGAACGAACCCTTGCATATTCTCCAACTCCTTCCCTCTCTCATAATAGTCCAAATCCACAAATGTACCAAATTTGACAAAGTCTGGAATCCTTATCTGGATTCAATATTTGAGACTCCACCTCTTGTAACCTATGTGCATTACTTTAACCATCTTGTAGTACATAATTAGTACTACCAAATCCCACTCTTTTCCTTGGCAAACCTCTTCTTCGACCCAATCATCCCTGATGATTTTGTAGACAAGATAATAATCTTCTACAAATCTTATCATCTTGCTTACTTTGGCAGAAGCTCACATCCATATGCTACCTTCCCTTGAACAAATATTTGCATGGTTATGGTATACTAACCATGTTCTATCAACACACCCTTGACTTGATTCCATTGGATCCTTGTGCTTCTTAAACCCACATGGTTTATGAGGCTTCATGATAAATCTGCTATGCTAGCCTTATTTTCAACAAATTTGGCCATCAGTTTAAGACCACCTCAAATATAATCAAGCCCAACTCTTGTTTACATGATCAGCTATATAACCTGGTATATCCATCCATATAACCCTTGTACCATGTTGTGTTTTGAGCTCCCTAATCTAACCAAGTTTATGTGGCATAAAAATATCAAAAACCCTAGATCCCCCGAGTCTAGTTTTCTTCCAATTTAAATGTAGAATTTCAAAACCCAAGGCTGATAATGATGGATACATAAAGTTTACATCATCCACCTTGGATATAAACATTTACCATATAATTTCCATAATTGTTTGGAACCTAAAACTATCTAAATTCCATCCTTTGTAAAATCTTCAGAGCCTTTCCCATAAAGGAAAGTTTGTTTTTCTCCAAACTACTTTGCCAACTCAAGGTACATTTGAGTCCTACACATCATACAATAGCTTCCTATCTAAAAAATAAATATTTTTGAGATTCTTTATTATTTCTTTTTGCCCTTTTTGTTAAATGGCAGAAATAAGAAATAATAGCTTAAAAACACCTTTCCTTCCAAATAAATTATAGGAAAATTCTCCAATGTGTGATATGGTATTTAGGACCAACTCACAAAAAAACCAACCTTGTCCAATGTAAAAATATTAAATGAGCTCCTAGAAACTAATTCTGCACTATTGGACTAAATGGATTTAGGTGGACTAAAACTCATGAAATAAATCCAAAATAATTCGTGGAGATTTTTCATAACCTCCGATATCTACCGGTACTCTTGCCTCACCTTGACAAAACTGAATTCTTAAAATTGCTTCACAATCACATAAGTCACCACTATTTAAATTATTGCTAATTCAAACTATCAAACAAAGCAAGTATCCACCAAATGGGTCAACCAAACTTGCACAGCAGAACACCCACCCCTCTGGTCGAAATCACTATAGCATAGCACTAGTCCCCTTGTCCTTATTGTTTATAAATAGAGAGATAGATATGGACACATGTGATCAACCTTGCTAAAATAGAAGGCAGCAGCAAAAACCAGTCCCTCTCCACTCTTTGCCCTCCCAGGACCCACACTCCAACTCTCCACTGCCACCCCTACCAAATGGATGGACATCTCCCCTCCTCCAAGATCACCATGGAAAAATTCCATCATGGACCTTCCTCTAGCTAAATAAAAGGCCCTAAGTCATCCACCACCCCTCTCCACTCCCTCATTTCTCTCCTAGGCCACCAGATACCTCCCCCACGAGCCCCTGCTCACTCCCCTGCCCCCTTCTTGCCCGAGATAGGAAGAAAGGCAAGCTTTGGCCCCCTCCAAAAATCAAGAAAGACTCCTCCCCCATTTCTTCTCCCCCTCTGCATGTCACACTACGAGAATCCCCACGCCCTTCTGAAACTAAACCTACCCTTTTTTTTGACATGCAACAACCCAAGAAGCCTCTCCGGCGAGTTCAGACGAGCTCCGTATGGGAGTCCCCGCACGAGTTGTTTTCCGAAAGAAAATCCCGCCGTGTCGTCCCTTGTTGAGCTCCCCGTCGTCGACCGCGTCTCCCCATCGCCTCCCGAGACACGTTGAGCTCCCTCGCTCGTCCCTTCCTCGAACTAGGGTTTCCGCCCCCGTGTGCGTCGCTGGGGAGAAGACGACTTCCTGCCGTCGATCTCCCTTATGATCTGACGGCCAGGGTGTCGCCATGACCCTTCGTCCTTCACTGGTCCACGGCTTGCTGCACATCACCCACACACGTCTAGCTGCGTTTTGGGCTGGCCCAGTGCGACCTGGTCCGATCTGCAGCGCAGCAGCCCACCAGTGCTTTCCCTTTTCTTTTAGGATTTATTTCCTAGATCTGCAATATAACCACTTGGGTTAAATCATTTTGAAAACGTAAAATAACTCCAAATACCTATATCTATATTTTCTTTTATTCTTGGAGGTTTTCTAGGACATGCAGTACCTTTAGTTTTACCCAAAAATTGTCTAGAGAATTTATAGTAAATCATCTACCAAAAATATATCCTCTTTACCAATAAATTTCTCCAGGGAGTTTTACAACCCCAAATTGATCAAAACCACTTTGTACTGCAAGCTATCAATAGTACCTTGCATGTCAGATTGACCCTACCTTAAGTTGCTTCCTATTTTGCCCATAGCAAAAATAACAACTACATGTGAAACATGCCTTTAGGAATTTCTCTAGGTCAAACCAAAAGTGGTATTGACCAAATTCCAACCCTGATAAATCAAAAATTCTAATACCTTGAAACCCTAGAAGCCCAGTATTTATTGAGCTCTGGTTAATTTTTCATGAATAAAACATCTCTATCTAGAGTTGTTCCACTAATAAAATCATTCCAGTAGTTTTGCATCACCTTAATTAGTGATTCCATTTTTTAAAGAAAGGTATCCAACATACCTAGCATGTGCCCATGGAATCAATTCAAAATCCCAGGTGGATTAATTCTAGTTAAAAAGACAATATAGCTACAGAAAAGATTTTGGAAATTTCCTAAGGGAATTTTGATACATATTTTAATATGATTGCAACTCCCCTTGAACCTAAGATGAATTAATATTTGGAATCATAGATATTTTGTGTGATTTATTTCCTAAAACTAGAGATTTTCTCAGTAGAAAATCCATAATAAATCAATGGAAATGGATAAAATTGTGAAACAACTTTTGTTGGTTTCATATTATCAAAACCTATCTAATGATATTATTTTTGCATATTGATAGGATACATAAATTTACCTTGAATTAAAATCCCCTTTAATAAGTAGTTTTGGCCTCCAAATCATTAAAGTAAATCCACAAATGCTTTCCAAGCATTTCCACTTGCCTTAAATCCAACCACCCAAAACCTACTAATTTGTAAACTTGTTTTGTCCCTTTCTTGATGTATGTATTGATGCTTGTATTCCTTGTGTTTAATGTGGTATTGTTTGTTTGCATGGATGATCGATAAACGGCAATAGTTGCAACTATGTGATGCCGAGAAAAAGGAAGCATCGGATTATCACTACAATTATTGGTATTCTTGGTATACTTGTATTCTAAAGAAGTCAAGGGACATCTCGCTCCTCACAGGCAATCCACTTCTCCTAAACTCCGATATATGTCCTACTCCGGTTTAATCCTCGTTTTGAGTCTTGTTTATAAACTGCATTCTTACCTGCATTGTTTGTTTTAAACGAAACAACGATGATAACTTGGCCCCTCCATATTATAGGTGATTGTCCCTCAGGACAACTACCCGTCGTGACACCCAATTTTACCTTTAGATCGAGGTTGTGATTATGAGCATCTCCCCTCCTTGGAAACTATGGTTTTCGATTATAAAAACTATTTTGTGTTTTACCCTACTACAAAGTTTTCAAAATAAAACCCTTGGAAAGAGGCATCGTTTCCGAGTGGATGTTTTACCAAAGAAAAGATGAAGAGGAGAAGGAAGAAATTTGAGAAAGAGAAAGAGAAAGAGAAGGGATGTTCTACGCCTTTGTCAAAACAATTCATCTATGCAACCACACTACCCCACGAGCTGGGGATTAGCTCGTAGTTTGTTGTCTTTAGCCGAGGCAGGTTGTACTTTCTAAAGGGGAGAAATCCCTAGAACTCCGGGTGGGCTCTACAACAGATCTATGGATCTAGGGCCTGCAAGTTGCTTCGGCAAGAGTGAGCCTGTCTTGGAAGGGGTGCCGGTGCAACAATTGGATATCCCGCGGACGGTATGCTTTAGGAGTAGAGTCATCGAGTAATTGTATATTGCCAAGCTGCGGGTTTGGGTATACGGATGTGCAGAAGGGAGGACTATGGCCTGGGGCCACATACTCGTGCTGGGGAGGAAAAACCCAAAAGGAAAAGCCGTCGTTACTAGGGATGACAAATGAAATGTTAGGTTTGATTATCTGAATCCCCGTCTACCGTGTGTAGCGGACCGTGGTTGTATCCCGGCGGATGTATTGATTCTTGTGGGTAAAGTGCACAAACTCTATAGAGTATAATCTATTCGAATAGCTATATCCGTGTTCAAGCTTGATTGGAAAGGTGATTGCTACTAGTACCCTTGGAATGGTTTTTGAGAAGATGAAAAAGGATATGACTTGGTCACGAGGAAGTATGAGAATGAGTTTAGTTTTGACCAGGGATGGTCGAAGATTTTTTAAAAAGGGTTTTCCTAAAAAAATGCTTTCAAAAAGGTTTTAACAAGGATATGGAGATATCTAGACTTTCAAAAAGGAGACATGTTTTCAAAAACTTGTTTTCAACAAATATATAGAGATGACACATCTACAAGAGAAACTAGGTTTTTCACAAAACAACCCTAGTTAGAGCTATCTCGCCACAACCCAAATGCATTATCTTGTTTTCCGTATCTAGGTGATTTGCGAGTATGTTCAAAGTACTCACCGGATTTGTCCCTAGATATTTACTTGGCTAGACTTTCAGAGACGCGAGTAATGATGGAGATGCTGACGTCTATGCGAGCTAGGCCGTCTTCCCAATGAGATTCCTGTAGGTTAAGGCATGTCATGGGCTTTGCATTCGAGGATGATCCACTTATGTTGTTTGTACGCCATAAAGGAAATTATGTAAGTCTTGATCATTGTTAAATTATGGATATTGTAATGGTACTTGTCGGTTATAATCACGGCTCACTAATCATGGGAACGTGAATTGCAGGCATAATGGAGATTTCTCGGACCATAAATCCAGGGTCCAACTTTTATTACTACTGAATTAAGACTCCACCTTGTGGATTCAATCTATAAAAAAGCCGTTGGGATAAAAGAAAATATAGTTGTTGAAATAAAAGGTAGTCCCGCACTTACTGATCTAGTTATTGTGTACATGCCTAAAGATCCCATAGCACCTATAATTTTAGGTAGGCCTTTCCTAAGAACTATTAAAACCTTAATTAATTAACATAAAGGGAATGTGAGAATTGGGTTACCATCTAGAGATCCTTTTATAGTCCACTTTCCTAGGAAAAATAAGGCCAAGCCTAAATATGATGATGGTATAATTACTTTGAAAGCCAACTATTTTGTAGTGGGTATTCCACTCCTCAAACCTAAATGATTGGCATCGGGGTCAAGATAGTTGACCTTAACTAGAAGCAATTCATGGGAGCCAACTTTTGTGTTAGTTTTTGTTTTTGTATTGTTTTGTTTTAAATAAAGAGTGTTCAAGAAGACCTTTGGAGAGAGGAGAAAAAATAAGGTAATCCTTGATCTTTTATTTTTACTAACACATGGCCTAAATGTATTGCTGAATATTTATGTAGTATGTTTACTGTTATTTTACTTATGATGAGATGTGCAAAGATGCACGAAGCTACTAATCAAAATTTTGACGTTTTTAGAACTTGCAGTGTCGATAACGACCTATGGTACGATCGAAGAGATCGTACCGTGCCCCCGTACCACCTCAACGTGAAGAAATATATAAAGTTTGATTTTTGCCGCAATAAAAAGATTCAATAACGACATGTGGTATGGTCAGACGCGCCCGTCCGACGTGCCCGTATCCTATCCTCGAGCAAACATCAGGTTTCAAGCAAATGATACCGTGCCCATAATGACCAGCTATATGGGTGCGCACGACCATATCGCGCGCCCGTACCGAGTGCACCGCCTAGGAGCGCCCCCGAGGTAAGTCACCCGGTACGAGTGGGATCTGGCCGTACCGGCCGCCCGTACCATGTATTCAGCCAACATAAACACCCCGAGGAAGGTAACCTAAAATCCCCAAATATTAAACCCTCTTTCTTCTTCCTCCAAACTCCAAACCATCTCCATTGGATCTTCAAATTTACTCAATCGTTCTTCGATTCCTCGCACTCAATCCATCTAAGGTATGATTCTCCTCTGATCTGCAATTTATTTTTTCAAAAGCTACACTCAATCATTCATTATTGTTATTCTAGAATTATGTCTTGTTTTTTATTCAATCTTGATAGCATTTTTACTATTGTTTTAGAGGAGAATATTTTGTAACTAGTGTAGAGTAACACATATGGTATGTTTATATTGGATCAAAATTAATTATTAGAAGTTTTTATTATTTATTATTTATTCTATCTTAATATTTTTAGATGAACACGAGGAGTCGTACACGTGCGGTGGCCGCGAAATCTTCCGCACCACCCGTTATTACATTTACCCCCGAGTCACTTGGTATCGAGTTCACCGAGGAATTCCATCTTAAGCGTTTCAATCGTCTCAAGCTTAGGAAAATCAAATCCACCAAGTGGGCGTTTCCCTATATCTTGAACCAAATTGGCATTCGTGTTGATTTCGATTTACTTTGCAAAATTGTTGGTCTGTATGACTTTGTCTTTTAGGATGTCGCTATGTATCACCTCTTGATACTTGAGTTCTTCAGAACCTTGACGCATACGGTGGATCATTACTATTGTAGTGATAAACAAAGGCCTAGAGTTGATCACATCAAATTCCGCCTTATGAACCGTGAGTACATCCTAACACTAGACCAATGGGCTCAATGTTTTGGGTTTGCCAACAACACCACCGATGTACGCACGACTAATTTTATTTTAGATCCCCATCTTGGCAATGCTTCAACTTAATGAGAATTCATAGAAACACACACAAGAGAAACAAATTGATCACCCTGCTATTCGTTATTTATTTTATGTGATTGCTAACACCTTGCAGGCACGTGGTGAGTTTACTAGAGTTAATGAGAAGGACATGATGATCCTCGCCAAGGCCTCTATTGTTAATTGTAACTTAATGCAAATTTTGGGCGCTTTGCTTGTGTTTTACCTTAAGAAGTAGGTTCTTAAATCTTGTGGACCCATATGTGGAGGGGGAGTTGTGACCATTCTTGCACTTGCACTTCACATTAACCTAGTTAGTATCCAACCATTGGTAGGAAGTCACCATCTCGGTCTCCCTACTCTAAGAGCATGTGGTATGGTCTCTAATACTCATGGTAGATATTTTCTCGATATACCTGGGGAAGATCACTTGATCCTAGCTCATTTTCCTAATGGTCTTTTGTCTATTGAGGAGGGACGTTTGCTTTATGATGCGCATGTTGATGCTAATATACCCCAACAAGAGATACCCATGGGACGAAAAGGAGAAGATGAAGAAGTAGAACAAGAAGAGCCCGAAAAAGATGAGCAACCACCAAACTACTACACTACATATGAATACATCTACACACTCGAAGGAAATATCCAAAACATGAACAACCTCCCCATCAATCTTCGAGATGTACTGCAAGCCTCAACACCCATTTCCAAAATTGGCACGGCCAATGGAACATGGGAGACTATCCACCACCGCCACAATGAGCTACAAAGGAGCTTGAAAAAGCCTGAGCTTGGGGATGTGTTCCCCTTGCAAATTTATTTGTGTAATAATGAGGTTGTACTCCAGCTCCTTGGGAGCTTTGAAACACTCGTGTTGGTCTATTCCAACAATTTAATTTTTCCTTTGCCTTTTTAATTTGCTTTTTTTCTTTTTTTCTTTTCTTAGAACCCTTGCTTGGTTTCAAGATCCTTTCTATTATTTAATCCCTTTCCTCAAAAATACAAAAATATTTTTCCATTTTTCCTTTGTTTTTCGTAATTGTGCATTTGCACTTTGTCTCTTTGCTTTTATATTATTAAGATATTAATCGTGTTTGAGTTTAAGAAGGAACACATCCCTATAAGGAAGAGAATCATGAAGTCTCTTATGAGAGGTATGTCCTATGTATCCCACTTTTGAAGTTTGAGTTGTTTATCTTAGTTGGTTGATTTGCTAAGTTGATATGCATGTGGGAGTAATTTAATTTAGTTAAAGTAAAGATTTTTATTAGTATGATGGTTAACTGTTGAAGTTCTTTCTCTAGTTCTTTTAGCTAACCGAGTCTTTCCTTGTAAATAATAATACCAAACAAGTACAATAACAAAAAAGTCTAAAGTTTACGACTTGTTTGATGAATGATTGTCTTGAGAGCATACCCTTGAAGATACTTAACCCCATAGATGTTTTAATAGTATTGACGACACTCTTGAAATGAGTTTTTTGATTGAAATAAAGTCTAGTGGTAATTGTGATGCATGCCAAATCTAACTTTGTGGATCAAATTGTGGTACTAGCTCATAAAAAAGAATAGTAAAAGAAAAATTCTGCTATTTATGTTCCTAGTGCACACCTTTGGGATGCCAATAACTCTGCTAGCTTTTGAAGGATCTATGGTATAACCGTGGATTTTGTCTCTAAGTTGATGACATGGTTGGCATAAATGTAAATGTATGGAAAAAAGTATTGGTATTCTCAAAGGCTGTGCAAGCACTGGCAAAATAAATAGCCAGCAATAATTGAAAATAATGAAAAGAAAGAGATGTCTTTGAAGATCCACATAACAAGTCCTTGGCATGGTCTCATTACTACTCTATGATTTTTTCTTGAAAAACAATGATTGGATTATAAGTGTTTTTGATAGACTTGATTTATTGATGTGGGTGTAAGTAAGACACTTCATTGTTATATTACTTAGGACATCAAACTCTCTTACGCAATCATACTATTTAAACATCCTAGTGTTCCTTGGCAAGCTGAGAGTTAATTAGAAGAATTAGATTGATTGCTACACTTCTACTTATTCATATTAATATTAAACTCTACTTTGATTGTCTTAAATTGCCGAAGCTTGTATAGTACTCTTGTCATCTCTCTAACTTTGATAAGACTCGCAAATGAATGAAGTGTTATGCACATATAACTACCAACTGTAAGTGAATTCTTAATCTCGTTGTTTCAAGTTTAAACGTTGAATTCCTTATAGTTCTTTTGTTTATTCTTGCTCGAGGGCAATCAAGGTTTGAGCTTTGGGGAATTTGATGTCTCAGAATTTTTCCATCTTTCTCTGCGTTTAAACATTGTTCTTATTCAAGCAATTGACAAGAAACTCTTAATCCTTGCCACTAATGACTAATAATTGCAAAGATATGCAAAACCTTGCTTTGAATTATGTTGTGTAGGAAATCACGGGTTTTAATGCAAAATCAAGAGTCATAATGAAGGAATTTAAGGAAGTCCACATGGCCAAGTAATTGAGAATAAAATTCATGGCGTTAGTGTGCGTAATGACCGAAGGTACGGGCATGGCCCTCCCATATGGCACAACGGCTTCGTCTTGTCAAACCCTAGAACTTTTGTGAAGATGCTTGTATATTTTGAGGCTCCAGCCGCCGCCTAGAGCGACGCCATTCTCAAATTTCATCACAGCAACACTAAAGGAGATCCACTCCATTGTTTATCCAATCCACCATCCATCCCTCCACTAGCTATAGCCATTGCTTTGTACTTTATATATCCTTGTGATATGTCAACCATTGAAAGAATATTTGATTTTAATCTAAGTATTTTTCACAATGTTTTCTATCCTTGATCTATTTGTTATGAGTGAGTAGTACTATAGCACCCCGAGTAAAACCGCTACTAGAAAACTGCGTGTCTTATCTCTGCGCATTATCATAACATCAGCGTGCATCTATTTGTCTAAAACTATTTCCTAAAGCACCTCTTCGTTTTATAGATATTCTCCGTCTTTATTTCAAATTAAAAACACGGCTTCTTCCGGATATTTTGTTTGTCTACAAGTGTTACAAACATATTTTGTATTAAAACAAAAATAAATTAATTAATCAAAACTATTTTATCGGGGGAAGCCGCCAGCCTACCAGGCCAAAATCCCAACAAGCTGCCAGCCTACTACCCAGCCCAAAACAAAACCAAACCCTAATCCTACCCTCCCCAAACACTAGCAACATCCTACCGTACTTCCCCTTCTCGTCGCCACACCCAGACCCACCCAACCACTCCACACCTACCCGATGCAAACATACACCACGCATGCACTGGCACGCACGCACCCAACCTCCCGTACAAGTCTGGCCAACGGGCCGGCCCGGCACGGCCCAGGCCCGGCAAGCGCCAAACGGGCCAGCCCGTGGCACGGCCCGCCGTGGCCCGCCAAGCCACGTGCCGGGCGGGGCCGGCACGCGTGCCTCGCCTGGCGCCCGAGCCCGGCCCCGGCTCTTCACGGGCCGGCCCGCGGCACGTTAGGCACGCTGGGTCGTGGCCTTTTTCCGCTGGCCCATAAAAATTTGTCTATAAAAACGTCTTAATCTATACTGAATCACAAATGTTGCTTGGTATTCTGGTTAGGCACAGGGATTTCGGCCGGCAAGTCGTGAGTTCGACCCTCACCCTTGCCTTTTTGCGCGTTTATGGTTAATTTTTTGGTGGTGGCAGTCTTGACTGGCCGTACCGAGCCGGCACGCGTGCCTTAGTCCGCGGCCCAGGCATGGCCCCGCTTCTTCACGGGCTGACACGGGCCCGGCACACCACGGGCCATGCCAGGCCGGTGCCAGGATTTTTTAGTGAGCCCGCGTGCCGACACGCTGAACAGCGGCCCGTTGGCCAGGTTTGCTCCCGTACCACACCGATCCTGGTCATGCCCACATAACGTCATGCCCACTCCGCCCGGACCCACCACTCCCCGACCCATGGAGGCAGAATGGACAAAAATAACCCAAATTTGAAAGGATTTCACAAAATGACCCATCTGGAAAACTATTTCACTGGCACTAACCCTTTTTGTAGTGTCTAACAGCTAGGCGCTACACTCAGTGTAGCGCCTTTCAGCTAGGCGCTATGCCCCTGCCAGCGTGGCACCGCTTGGCCCCGCCCTGGCCCCACCCCGCCGTGTGACGCCCAGGCGCTATGCCCAGGGTGTAGCGCCTATCAGATAGGCGCTACACTTTAATGTGTAGCGCCTAGCAGATAGGCGCTACACCCTGAGACATAGTCTGTCGGGCGCAGCCCCCCTCCCCACCCCTCCCCATTCAGTCCCAGGCAGAGAGAAGAACAGATAGAGGAGGACGGCGGTTCCTCCTTCCCTCCCTCTCAAATCCCCACCTCAAATCCAACAGATCTGAGGGATTTCACCGTGGATTAGCTCCCCCATCCCTCCCTCAAGGTAATCCCCTCCTTTCCCCTCTCTTTCATCCAATAAATCTTGCACATTATCCTCAAACCCTAGATGTAGTTGGATTCATAATATGGACTATTTGTGCATGTTTTTAGTTACTTGGTAGTTATAAATTAGTTGTATTTGATGGGGAATGAAAGTGTGTTGTTGATTTGCATTGTATATGATGGTTGTATATGGATTTGTATGGATGTTTGAATAATATGCTATCATATTCTTTGTAGTTTATTGTATAAATTCAAACAATGGCCACATACCACAAACATTTTATTGATGTTTGGAATATATATGTAGGATGGTGTGGCTACTTGAGGATTACTATGATCATCAACACCGGGCATACTTGATAGCGGAGAAGCATATGGTAATAAAACCATGGTTGAACTTCTTTGCTTTTGTTTTTCTATTGATTCAATTGTGTTGGAAAAAGCATAATGTTCGATCTTGTATGTATGCAGAGGCTTCGTCCCCTCAAGATTCGGTCTCATGGCGCGTCTTCGAATGACATGTCGTACGACGAGCGGTACACCGAGTACATCAAGCGGCTAGGCCTCCTCCCTTTCATCACGCTTGTGAGCCGGTCGACGCCAAACCTCAACGCGGCTGCTATCACCGCACTTGTCGACCGGTGGAGGCCGGAGACGCACACTTTCCACCTCCGGACCGACGAGATCACTCCTACACTTCAGGATGTTTCCATGATCTTTGGACTTCCTATCGCGGGGGAGCCTCTCTGTATGAGCACAGATTCCGATGGGTGGTGCAATGCGATGGAGCTACTTATTGGCATGGCTCCTAAAGAACTTGAAGATAAGAGCAAAGATAGAGTCCCAGCAGGCGCGACATATGCGTGGATCATGGAGAACTATAGGCAATGCCCGAACCCCGCCGAGGTTGAGGTGATCGAGACACATGCTCGTGTGTACGTGTGGTATGTCCTTTCTAGGACTCTGTTTGCTGACAGCGGAGGTAGGACCGCTCAGTGGATGTGGCTCAAGGCACTAGCAAACTGGGATAGCAATATCAGCTAGGGTTCGGCGGCTCTTGCCTACTTGTACCGGCAGGTAATCACATGTGCACTCTACATTCATTTGTATATGTCATTGTCCACACATATGCTATACTGACCTTGTTTTTGTTCACTTGCAGTTGGACGATGCCTGTCGTAGGGCAGGCGAAAATGCCGGAGTAGGTGGTGCTATGGTTCTTCTCTCGATATGGAGCTGGGAACACTTACCAGTTGGTCGTCCCAAAGAGGTGGGCCACCATCCTTGGCCAGCGTATAATAGATACCCTCTACGCCAGCCGACTTGGGCTTACAAGTGGGACGTGGTATCGGAGATGACAAGCGATGTTGATGCCATGTACCTCAAGTACACGAACGAGTTTGATGCGATTACGCCCGAGCAGGTAGATGTTTATCTATACGTCACTATCCATAATATTTACTTCACGAGTCAAAATCGATACCAAACATGTTCTTGTGATATGTTGCAGGTGGAGTGGGAGCCTTATGGTTGTGGGGACGAGTTTGGTATTGCTCCCGGGTTTGATATTAACCCGAAGTGCTTGGAGGAACAATCTCTCTGGCTCATGTGCTGCCCATTGATTTGCAATTGGGCGGTTGAGTTTCATATGCCACAACGGGTGATGAGGCAGTTCGGGTTGTTTCAGTGCAACCCTCCCGTGTGGAAGGACACCGACAAGGAGCTTCATCGGTTAGTTAGCATGAGAACTTGTGCTCAATTGCTTTGGATGGTACTAACATGGTTCTTTGTTGTTGTTCAGGTGGACAGAAAGAGGCAGAGGAAGATCAAGAATTGGGATCACCATCATAGGAGGCACGTCATGGAGTTCCTCATTTGTGTGGAGAATGCTCGACGAACGGAATGGAATAGTGGAAGAGCACATTGCCCAGTTGCATTTAACAACTACATCCATTGGTTTCTTGGTAGTACCCGTGTCTCCATTTGCCCGCCGTCCTACGAGGAAGAAATATTGGAGGAGCCAGTCCAGTTCGATGAACTTGCCTACACTCAGTACAACCGGCAGGTCAGGAAGGGGACCGACATCCCGCTTTCTTCCTCACTCAACCTGGCGGTAAAGTTATCGTTTCCTTCGCATTACTTCCCTTGCACTCTCATCTCTTTCTTGCCTAACATGTTCTTGTTCTTGACTCTGTAGAGAACGGAGTTAAAGAAATATGCCGACGATGCCGAGGCGATTCTTTTTGCTGCCCCTAAGGGGAAAAGGGAGAAGGCATGATACAAGACTTCCTTAAGGTATGGATGCGAGACTTCCTCAAGATAGGCATGTTCTTGTTTTGACTTATGTTGTTATTTGTTAAAGCGCTCGGCCCAAAAGATGCGTCGCTTATCTAACGTGCTAGGTTGCCGTGATCCCGAGTACACAACCCCTTCCGGTTCTAGGTCCAAGTCGACTACTGATCCGTCGGCCCATCTTCAGGATGATGTTGAGGATGACACCACTTCGGCGATTCGTTCGGAAGATGAGGTATGGGACAACCTTACATGCATTTAGTGCTTTCTGCTCCCATGCATTTCTCATAGCCATACAATCTTACATGTAGCTGCCTCATATGGAGAATGAGACTGAGGAGGAGTACCGGATTCGTTCCGCATACCAGCTGAAGCCAAGGAAATAGTTCAATCGCTGGACGCCGGACGACTTCCGTAACAAGGGAAAGGCCAATGTTGCCGAGGACGAGCCACCATGGAGGTCAAGAGCGACTAGGAGGACGAGAGGCATACAGTATGATGATGAAGATGAGTCGCAAGAAGAGGAGGTGACAAAGAAGATACCTCCAAGGAGGGGCCGAGGCCCAAGGACGCGTGGACGGAAGTAGGTCATGTATGGCACAATGTTGATGATGATGCACTAGGTTGGAGACTATGTATGGGTTGATGTATGGCACTATATTGATGTTGTTTAAGACTATGTTCATGTATGGCACTACGTTGATGTTGTTTGAGACTATGTTGATGTATGACAATTTGTTCATGTTGTTTGAGATTATGTTGATGTTATTTGAGTATATGTGTAGTTTGAGTATATGTTGTTTGAAACTAGTATAACAAGTGTTGTTTGAGTACATGTTGTTTGAAACTAGGCCAGTGCAGGAGTGTAGCGCCTGTCTGATAGGCGCTACACCTCAGAGCATAGCGCCTATCAGACAGGCGCTACACCCAGACTTAGAGATTTCCCCCTGACTGAATGGGGAGGGGTGGGGAGGGGGGCTGCGCCCGACAGACTATGTCTTAGGGTGTAGCGCCTATCTGCTAGGCGCTACACAAGGCGCCTATCAGATAGGCGCTACACCCTAGGCATAGCGCCTGGGCGTCACACGGTGGGGTGGGGCCAGGGCGGGGCCAAGCGGTGCCACGCTGGCAGGGGGCATAGCGCCTAGCTGAAAGGCGCTACATTGTAGAGTGTAGCGCATAGCTGTTAGGAGCTACAAAAAGGGTTAGTCCAGTGAAATAGTTTTCCAGATGGGTCATTTTGTGAAATCCTTTCAAATTTGGGTTATTTTTGGGCAGAATGGACAAAAATAACCCAAATTTGAAAGGATTTCACAAAATGACCCATCTGGAAAACTATTTCACTGGACTAACCCTTTTTGTAGCGCCTAACAGCTAGGCGCTACACTCTACAGTGTAGCGCCTTTCAGCTAGGCGCTATGCCCCCTGCCAGCGTGGCACCGCTTGGCCCCGCCCTGGCCCCACCCCGCCGTGTGACGCCCAGGCGCTATGCCCATGGTGTAGCACCTATCTGATAGGCGCTACACTTTAATGTGTAGCGCCTAGCAGATAGGCGCTACACCCTGAGACATAGTCTGTCGGGCGCAGCCCCCCTCCCCACCCCTCCCCATTCAGTCAGGGGGAAATCTCTAAGTCAGGGTGTAGCGCCTGTCTGATAGGCGCTATGCTCTGAGGTGTAGCGCCTATCAGACAGGCGCTACACTCCTGAACTGGCCTAGTTTCAAACAACATGTACTCAAACAACACTTGTTATACTAGTTTCAAACAACATATACTCAAACTGCACATATACTCAAATAACATCAGCATAATCTCAAACAACATGAACAAATTGTCATACATCAACATAGTCTCAAACAACATCAACGTAGTGCCATACATGAACATAGTCTTAAAAAACATCAACATAGTGCCATACATCAACCCATACATAGTCTCCAACCTAGTGCATCATCAACATTGTGCCATACATGACCTACTTCCGTCCACGCATCCTTGGGCCTCGGCCCCTCCTTGGAGGTATCTTCTTTGTCACCTCCTCTTCTTGCGACTCATCTTCATCATCATACTGTAGGCCTCTCGTCCTCCTAGTCGCTCTTGACCTCCGTGGCGGCTCGTCCTCGACAACATTGGCCTTTCCCTTGTTACGGAAGTCGTCCGGCGTCCAGCGATTGAACTGTTTCCTTGGCTTCAGCTGGTATGCGGAACGAATGCGGTACTCCTCCTCAGTCTCATTCTCCATATGAGGCAGCTACATGTAAGATTGTATGGCTATGACAAATGCATGGGAAACAGAAAGCACTAAATGCATGTAAGGTTGTCCCATACCTCATCTTCCGAACGAATCGCCGAAGTGGTGTCATCCTCAACATCATACTGAAGATGGGCCAACGGATCAGTAGTCGACTTGGACCTAGAACCGGACGGGGTTGTGTACTCGGGATCGCGGCAACCTAGCACGTTAGATATGCGACGCATCTTTTGGGCCGAGCGCTGTAACAAATAACAACATAAGTCAAAACAAGAACATGCCTATCTTGAGGAAGTCTCGCATCCATACCTTAAGGAAGTCTCGTATCATGCCTTCTCCCTTTTTCCCTTAGGGGAAGCAAAAAGAATCGCCTTGGCATCGTCGGCATATTTCTTTACCTTCGTTCTCTACAGAGTCAAGAACAAGAACATGTTAGGCAAGAAAGAGATGAGAGTGCAAGGGAAGTAATGCGAAGGCAACGATAACTTTACCGCAAAGTTGAGTGAGGAAGAAAGCGGGATGTCGGTCCCCTTCCCGACCTGCCGGTTGTACTGAGTGTAGGCAAGTTCATCTAACTGGACTGGCTCCTCCAATATTTCTTCCTCGTAGGACGGCGGGCAAATGGAGACATGGGTACTACCAAGAAACCAATGGATGTAGTTGTTAAATGCAACAGGGCAATGTGCTCTTCCACTATTCCATTCCGTTCGTCGAGCATTCTCCACACAAATGAGGAACTCCATGACGTGCCTCCTATGATGGTGATCCCAATTCTTGATCTTCCTCCGCCTCTTTCTTTCCAACCTGAACAACAACAAAGAACCATGTTAGTACCATACAAAGCAATTGAGCACAAGTTCTCATGCTAACTAATCGATGAAGCTCCTTGTCGGTGTCCTTCCACACGGGAGGGTTGCACTGAAACAATCTGAACTGCCTCATCACCCGTTGTGGCATATGAAACTCAACCGCCCAATTGCAAATCAATGGGCAGCACATGAGCCAGAGAGATTGTTCCTCCAAGCACTTCGGGTTAATATCAAACCCGGGAGCAATACCAAACTCGTCCCCACAACCATAAGGCTCCCACTCCATCTGCAACATATCACAAGAACATGTTTGGTATCGATTTTGACTCGTGAAGTAAATATTATGGATAGTGACGTATAGATAAACATCTACCTGCTCGGGCGTAATCGCATCAAACTCGTTCGTGTACTTGAGGTACATGGCATCAACATCGCTTGTCATCTCCGGTACCACGTCCCACTTGTAAGCCCAAGTCGGCTGGCGTAGAGGGTTTCTATTATACGCTGGCCAAGGATGGTGGCCCACCTCTTTGGGACGACCAACTGGTAAGCGTTCCCAGCTCCATATCGAGAGAAGAACCATAGCACCACCTATTCCGGCATTTTCGTCTGCCCTACGACAGGCATCGTGCAACTGCAAGTGAACAAAAACGAGGTCAGTATAGCATATGTGTGGACAATGACATATACAAATGAATGTAGAGTGCACATGTGATTACCTGCCGGTACAAGTAGGCAAGAGCCGCCGAACCCCAGCTGATATTGCTATCCCAGTTTGCTAGTGCCTTGAGCCACATCCACTGAGCGGTCCTACCTCCGCTGTCAGCAAACAGAGTCCTAGAAAGGACATACCACACGTACACATGAGCATGTGTCTCGATCAGCTCAACCTCGGCGGGGTTCGAGCATTGCCTAAAGTTCTCCATGATCCACGCATATGTCGCGCCTGCTGGGACTCTATCTTTGCTCTTATCTTCAAGTTCGTCAGGAGCCATGCCAATAAGTAGCTCCGTCGCATTGCGCCACCCATCGGAATCTGTGCTCATACAGAGAGGCTCCCCCGCGATAGGAAGTCCAAATATCATGGAAACATCCTGAAGAGTAGGAGTGATCTCGCCGGTCCGGAGGTGGAAAGTGTGCGTCTCCGGCCTCCACCGGTCGACAAGTGCGGTGATAGCAGCCGCGTTGAGGTTCGGCGTCGCTCGGCTCACAAGCGTGATGAAAGGGAGGAGGCCTAGCCGCTTGATGTACTCGGTGTACCGCTCGTCGTACGACATGTCATTCGAAGACGCGCCATGAGACCGAATCTTGAGGGGACGAAGCCTCTGCATACATACAAGATCGAACATTATGCTTTTTCCAACACAATTGAATCAATAGAAAAACAAAAGCAAAGAAGTTCAACCATGGTTTTATTACCATATGCTTCTCCGCTATCAAGTATGCCCGGTGTTGATGATCATAGTAATCCTCAAGTAGCCACACCATCCTACATATATATTCCAAACATCAATAAAATGTGTGTGGTATGTGGCCATTGTTTGAATTTATACAATAAACTACAAAGAATATGATAGCATATTATTCAAACATCCATACAAATCCATATACAACCATCATATACAATGCAAATCAACAACACACTTTCATTCCCCATCAAATACAACTAATTTATAACTACCAAGTAACTAAAAACATGCACAAATAGTCCATATTATGAATCCAACTACGTCTAGGGTTTGAGGCTAATGTGCAAGATTTATTGGATGAAAGAGGGGAAAGGAGGGGATTACCTTGAGGGAGGGATGGGGGAGCTAATCCACGGTGAAATCCCTCAGATCTGTTGGATTTAAGGTGGGGATTTGAGAGGGAGGGAAGGAGGAACCGCCGTCCTCCTCTATCTGTTCTTCTCTCTGCCTGAGACTGAATGGGGAGGGGTGGGGAGGGGGGCTGTGCCCGACAGACTATGTCTCAGGGTGTAGTGCCTATCTGAATGTGTAGCACCTATCTGATAGGCGCTACACCCTGGGCATAGCGCCTGGGCGTCACATGGTGGGGTGGGGCCAGGGCGGGGCCGAGCGGTGCCACGCTGGCAGGGGGCATAGCGCCTAGCTGAAAGGCGCTACACTGTAGAGTGTAGCGCCTAGCTGAAAGGCGCTACACTGTAGAGTGTAGCGCCTAGCTGTTAGGCGCTACAAAAAGGATTAGTGCCAGTGAAATAGTTTTCCAGATGAGTCATTTTGTGAAATCCTTTCAAATTTGGGTTATTTTTGTCCATTCTGCCACCCATGGATCCCCGCTCCAATCCCTGACTCCTCTCTCCATCGCGAGTTGTGACCCGCTCCCGCACGGGCCTGTCGTCCCCATCCCTCCCAGTCTTCCTGAGACCCCGCCTCCTTCCTCCCCTTCGGCAACCGCCACCGCCTGCTCCTCCTCGCCTGAGCCTACCGTGTTGCCACCACCGCCCACGCCACCCGAAACCAAGCCCCTACTGTCGCCTCCTCCATCTCCTGTGGCCCTGCACGCCTCTCCTCTGCGTCGCCTCTGATCTCCCTCTCCCGAGCTCCTTCGTGTCGACGCTGCGCGAGCCGAGCGACGCCACCCTCCGCCGTCCCTCCTCTCCCTGCCTCGGTCGTCGACCCCGTCGCCCGTAGGAGCTCTCCTATGGTCCCCTTCCCCACCAGAGCCCCTACACATCGCCGCCCCTGGCCGCACGGCGTAGCTAGGCCCTCCCGTGTTCGCCTCTACCCCGACGCCCACCGCCGCCGTTCCCGAGCCCGTGCCCCCAGGAATCAGCCGATCGGGCCAGCGCCCCCTCTGCCAACGCCAAGCAGCGGCGCCGCGCTGCTCTGCCGCGGCCTCAAGCTCTTATGTCCCTTCTCGAGGAGCGCTTACCCTCGTCGCCGGAATCCGCCGTGCCGCCATGTGCTCCTCCGATGGCCCTCATCCCATCCGCCCTCCATCGACGACACTCACTGCATGTTCTGCAAGTGGTGTGTGTCTGCTACTTCCGGACGTGCGCTTCGTCTTTGTTTTGTTGCGCCTGTTGTTCTTGCCAGTGGATAGGCTTTTAGATAGCTACTGCTCCCTCCGTTTGGAAATATAAGATGTTTTAGGTTTGTGAAGGAGATGTATCTAGACACATTTTAGTGTCTAGATTCATTTGAACCTATACACTAAAACGTGTCTAGATACATCTTCTTCACAAAACTAAAACATCTTATATTTCTAAACGGAGGGAGTACCTGCTAAGGGATCGAGGCGTTTCTTCCTGTGCGCCTCCATCTACCTACCGAGGCCACCCTACCCATGAACAAGGCCAACAAAGAGAAGTCCATGCCCACCTCGACAAGATCTTCTCGAAGTTGCGGTTTGTTTGACCAAGCTTATGCGTTGTCAAGTTCGGACCTGGAGTACCATCACGACACCCTGAGGACACCGACGCAAGTTCACCACCAATCTCGATGTCGGGACCCAAAGGCGATGAAACCGAAGACCCCGATCCACTGGTCCGAAGCCCAATCCTGGACCAAAGACTGATCCCAACACCGAACCCCTGAACCCAAGATCTTTGGACCCTTACTTTTTTCCCTTTTTACAAGACCTCCCCTATTTTTATAATATATATGACATCTATCTTGTTGTATTTAAATTGTACATGATTGCTTTCATATTATGTGGTCTTGGGGGCCTTAAATTCACCTAATAATTGAATAAGGAGACCATATGCGAGCTTTTCTAGTTTTATATTGGCTCTATTTAAATTTGTGTAGCTAACCAGTTTTGGCTGATGGAAACGTATTGGACGAACCTACCTCAAGAGAAATTAGTAGATAGATTTAACAACAAGAACCTAATAATCTATTTTTGGGACCTCGGTTCCGCTTAATATTGCTTAATAGCACTGCACCTTTGTCATGACATACGTCATAAATGCATCAGGCCCGATCTTCTGCCATAGTATTAAATAGTGCATCTGATGTTTCTTTTAGTGATTTGATTCTTCACATATTAGGACGATGAGTTGATGCAAGTGTCGCCCCGATATTCGGATGAACCTTCGGCAGTGTTTCCTAGTCAAGCATTCTCCCCCTTCTACTTATTTTACATTTCTAGTTTTTACTTCCTCCTATTGATCTATTGTTATCTGAATTGCGATGCTTTAGATTCAGTACCACTTTATATCCCTTGCATCCTATATTTCCATGGACACCTCCTATTACCTATTGTTTGGTAGATAGTTAGTCTTGTGAATCATAGTTACTTGCGCAGGTGTTGCTTCCCGCCGTCGATGTTCCACAGTTTTTGGAGAAATGCCTCATGCTTAATGATGGAGATGATCATGGCTTTAATTGAAGTTTAATAACTAATATTTAAAGTAGGTAAATAATGCAGAGGAACCGATGGGCAATAGATGTTATTTGGTTTTTAACCACTCACTTGTGTCCTGTAGGACCTGGAGTACTTGATACTAGTTTCTTGACTATCGCTTTATCCGCGGGTGGGACCATGAATCCCCTTAGCCATAGCTTGAGTCATAATTTATTTCTTGGGGCCACAAACTAGTTTGGGGCTTTATTACTATCATGTACTTATGTCATGCCACTTCTTTATTTACTAATGTTGCTCATGGAGAGCATTTACTACTGTACTGTTTAGGAACCTCGTGCCACATTTCCGCTTTATCAACAAGCTCAGTCACCTTTCAGGTTCCCAGTCATTTATAGCCGTCGCGACACACCCTGGGTCCGTCGCGGAGCCGGCCGACTTTGTAGTGGTTATCTTAGTGGGGTGGCCCTATGAAATATTTTATGAATCTTGTGATTGCTTTACGTGATGTCTCGTTGGGTTTTCATTTGGTTTTTCCGAGGTTGATCGTGCTTGTGTTGCTATTTGTGCACCCCTGCAGGGTAAATTTTTCTAAAAGTGTGTCCGCGGTTATGGACGACTGGAAGCACAGTATCTCGATCATAGAAAACTATAACTAAAGTAGTGTTATAAATTTAACTTTGACATGTCTAGTAATCAGTTTCACTACAATGGAGTGAGAAATTAAAAGTGCCAACAACTGCTGGTTTAGGGATATCTCATTCTATTTGTATGTGACTAGTAAGTATTGCAACTACAACGGAATGGTTAACTAAAACTGCCCACTTGTTATGTTATCAGGATCACTCGTGCTATCTATATCTGACTAGTAAGTGCTACAACTATAATGGAATGGATAAAAATGCCAAAGGTGTGAGTTCCTCAGATTGACTTCCTCGTTTGGTCTGGAGGGGGAAATACCAGGACGGTTATGTTTGCTGTTAGTCTCAGGTTGGTTCCGAATAGGTCTCTCTTATCCTCCTCTGATAGCCGTCAGCTATATCGAGTCTCCATAGGTTGTTTAGTGCATGGTGCACTGTCGCTTCAGTCCACCATACCTATTTAGGAGAGGACCGTCCAAATCTAAGACTCGTCGTGTACTGGCCTCAGTACTAACTGCTCTCTTTTTCCTTTGCTCTTTGTCGGTGCCCCTTTTGTTTAGCAGGTTGGAGCTCAACTTCATTAGCAGGGTTACCCTTCTGTCTCGGCCTTGGCAGGTTTATGAACGCCATTGGTTATTCTTCAGGGCTCTTAGCTCAATTTGCATCTTATCCGTCCTCGGATGTATATTGTTTTCAAGGTGATTTGGATCATTGTACCATATATTTGTATTCTTGACTCTTTGAGTCGTTGTTGTATATATCTGTTATGTGGGTTCCATCGAGGACTATTGTGTAATGATATTACTTTATTTTTTACCCGCACAAAAGTGCTTGGTGGGCACCTTTGAATCGTTTCTATGCCGGTTTGGCGGGAATCACTAAAACTTGCATAGGGCCGATCCGAGGGTGTTACAAGTCCTCACAGGATGTGTGTTGGGTAGAAACCTCGCAGCAACTATGTGCATCTAATCATGGGAGTATTGTATTTTGCTTGCAATTGAGATTTGTATCTTTTGTTTCTTTGTCTCTTGTCATGATCTATGGACTTGTAGGTACCCAAGATCCCATAGATTTATAAAGGATTGAGGTGAGATACTTGGCTAGCGGCGATCTCATAGGAACCCTGGTGATAAAAAGGATAGTACGATGTTCGCTTAGCGCCCCATTCGGGATCATAACAATATCACCATTTAATGCTTTAATCTGTGTTCTTCACTTAATAATCGTTTGTAGCCTATTGATGCGGTGTGCACTCGGTTGGATTAAAAGGATATTGCTATGCCCGCTGCATCACGGGGGCTTTAGTATATTAGGATGTGTTGCCCACAAGAGATTATCTTTGTTCAAACATTACACATGACTAAGCTTATTATCTTGTTTTATCCCATATGATGTGCAGCTGCAGGTGGATCTTCAACCCTGGCCTATCTCCATCCATTGATTCAACCCACTATAAAATGTAAACTAGATTCGTCCAGTAAACTAAGGTAAAACAAAGAAACAAAGTCTTGTAGACATGTCCTTATTTATTTCCTTTTAGCATTTCTTTCTAAGGTTCGATTAAACCTAGGTATTCTAGGGAGAAAATTATTATACTACATCCATGAATCCGGATCAAGGGTATCATAAACCAATAGCCCTGTTGTGTCGGGCCGCAAGGAGAAAAATAAAAAAATTCCCTACAGTGTGAAACAAAGATCTAGCTGAGGTAGAAGGCCACGAGGATTACCACTAGGTGCGCAGTTGCAGAATGGATGAAGCACATCAGTTGAATGTTGTGCGGTCCTTATGATCAGATCCGATCGTCGAAGTGCTAATCGTACATCACCGCTGCTGGTATCCACATGTACAAGGAGGAGCTCCGGCGGTGAACTGCTAGGTACTTTACGGCGGTAGGACTACTGTGGAGCTAGGGTTTCCAATGCTTGGAATGACCTAACCATTAACCCTCTTGGGTATCTGCGCTCCACTATATATAGGGAGTGAAAGTGGGCTCCACTCACTTGTGGCCCATTCACTAAAGCCCATATTAGTCACCGTGAGTCTGACTCACTGACTCAATCCAAATCCGGATCATGTCCAACCCAAATAGATTTCCGAATCAGATCCAATCCGAACTTGCTTCCGCTCTTAAGTGTGTGACCCCGCAGGGTCATGGCAACTTGGACACTATTGGAGTCTGACTCTTAATCGATCAGTCGGTAGCGGCTCCTAGCAGAACGTGCCGACTCACAAGTACCAAAGAGTCATGACGACATGACTTTCAAATGTGACTTTCATCTGAGCCCTATTTGCCTCACAATAGACCATACCGAGTTATAGGCGAATGATCGTCATCCCTTAAATAACCCGACTCTCTTCTCGATCAGAGATATGTGATTCATATGACTAACTCTTAGTCGACCGCCTCGATTAACACCTAACAGAGTCGTGCATGGCCATGCTTTCTGATTCATATCATCTGAGAGGGCCCAGAGAATATCTCTCCTAGTGGAGGGGCAAAATCCCATCTTGGTTATTCACATCACGCAGCTTGATTCACAGTCGACCCAAACTCTGATTTTATAACTGCCTAGTGACGGAACATCGTTTTACTGAACCTAAGTTGGTGATCCTCAACTCGGATTATGCAATAACCTTAGGTCTAAGGATTACACTGATTGAGACATACAAATAACGACTTGTTCGTTGTATCTCAATATGGGTCAATCCGACTCGCTAAAACCTTTAGCCGAATCTGTGTAAGTCGGAATAGCCTCTCCATGCCCATGACAAGTGGAGCCGAGTCATCAGCCGACTTTTGGTCTATGTTGTGTGTCTAGCACAACCTCGATGACCACGGATATTTAGTACAAATAACATGAATGTATAGTTCCACCACTGAATCACAAATAACATGAATGTTTATACAAGGAAAACTTAATATCTTTATGAATACAATGGGAATCACATCATACATGATTGCCTCTAGGGCATATTCCCAAAAGTCTCCCACTTGCACTAGAGTCAATCTTCCGACATCACATGTCTAAGAATATAATGCCCATAACTCTTAGTGCCTCATGCTTCGGCTGTGGTAGCGGCTTTGTCAACGAATCCGCAATATTTGCATCCGTGTGTACATTGCATAACTTGATATCACCCTGATCCATGAACTGGTCAATCAGGTGGTACCACATGAGTATGTGCTTATTCTTCTAGTGTTGTCTAGGTTCCTTGGCTTGTGCAATAGCACCATTGTTGTCACAATACACGTCGAATGGATTGGACAAGCCCTGAACCACACCAAGATCCATAAGGAAATTGCTCATCCAAATAGCTTCCTTTGCTGCTTCCGAGGCGGCAATATACTCATCCTCTGTTGTAGATCCAAACACGGTCTCTTGCTTGGAAATACTCTAGCTTGCAGCCCCTCCGTTTATCACAAACACGTATCCAGATTGTGTCATGGGAATGGCCATGGAAGATGCTGCGATTGGCAGCGAGTAATAGAACGAGGGGCAAGGGCAGCCAGCCATCTGCGGTGCGAGATGAGGGAAAAGACACAGGGGTTTACCCAGGTTTAGGCCCCCGGAGGGTAAAGACCTACTCCTGCTAGATTGTATTGATGAGAGATTACAAAGGGCGAGCTCGGCGGCTAGGCGGCGAGTCGAGGGGGTGTGTGATGGAACGTAAGTGCTATGCGTGCCCTAGGGAGGTTTATATAGAGTCACCTCACTAGGGTTAACAGATCTACAACTGAGTTAGATAAGGACTCGGATGGTTTTGACCTAATCCAACTGGGCCTAACTACGCTTCTAGGCCTTCATCTTCTAGTAGCCTGGCTTCTTCTTGGGCCGCGGTCTAGTCGCCGTCCTATAGGCCCACTCGCTGGGAGCATGATCCGGTAGGGAACGTCCTGCTGGGTATACCCCACTCGGCATATCCCCATCAGTAGTCCTCGAGGCCGCCGTTGATTCATCGTAGGTGTTCTTTGGCAGTCGGAGTATTCAGGTCCAATTTGGACGCCCATCGAATCGGCGGTGGACTCCTTCAATGAGACAAAGAGTCTTTAGCATGCATCTTTAGTCGCAATAATGGCGACCAGTCGAATCGCCAATTTGGTGAGTAGTCAAATCGTAGCTTTGGCGAATGGGTCGGCGAGTCGAGTAGACGAAGTTGGACCGTCAGTTTGGTCAAGCTAGCCGTTGGGTAATCCAACGGTAATATCGCCGTAATCACCGCACGGTAACGGCTCCCCAAAATTGGCGGGAACCAACCGCTATATAAAGAGAGTGACGGGTGAATTGTGAGTATTACTCACATTTCCTCCGACTCCCCGCGCGCTTCAGTCTCCCATTTACTCCAGAACCTCCAGAGCGATCTAGTGAACCAAAATCCTCGATTACATGGTGCCTCCGAAAGAGTTGTGGGGGAAGTCCAAGTGCACTAGGGCGACGCTGAAGTCCTTCGAGGACGCAGGGATTCTCTGCGCCGGGAGATGGCGAGTTCCCGCGGCCGGGGAGGTGGAGCAAGATCCACGCGTCAACGAGTTTATTTGCTTCACCAGCCACCTCGAGAGCAGGCTCGGATTCCCCACCTCGCTCTTATTTCGCCGATTATGTGCCTACTACGACATCCAGCCATCATATCTGGGACCGCCCAGCATCGAGCAGCTCGCCATTTTCTTGGTGTTCTGCGAATTCTTATTGGGCTGCCGCCCGTACTTTCCCATGTGGCAGGAGTTGTTCCACGGGCGGATTAGTCTCGATGGGGCAGGCGGCCTGATGCTGGCAGCGGACGGCCTCACATTCCAGCTGAATTCCAAGGCCTCCTTCCTCGACCTCATTCTGCCGAAGAAGGCGACAAGCGAGTGGAAGAAGTATTGGTTCTACGTCAGCAAGTCAACGCCGGACGGTGAGGTGCCACTCCCGAAGTACTCCACCGAGTGAACCGAGCCGCACCGGCTTCAGGTCACCAAGCTCCCTGGTAACATCCCAAAAATATTAAACAAGATTATCAAGTTCTGATCACCCAAGTTTAGGGTTAACAAAAACTTTTATTAATAAAATTCATATGAATGCATGTGTGTGTGATTAATGCATGAATGATTGCATTTGCCATGTTTGATTGCTATTAATGATAAGGATTGGTTTAAATATGAAAACAATATCATCTAGATCATTTCGAAGCAAAATAAAATAGAGAAAAAAATCAAATATAAGAAATATAAGAAAATGGTCATTTTGGACAAACTTGTTCACTAGACCACTTTGGGTGTTCCTAGTCAAAGATTTCCAATAGAAACAAATCCAATTATTTTCACCCCTTGCTAGACCAAGTAAAAGTGAACCCAAGCCCACTTTACAAACCAACAGAAACAAATTCCAAATCTATTTAAAGTACAATTCAAAATTGAATCAAGTGTATGCATTAAGATCCCCACTTTTCAAAAACCACTCAAATCAATTCACCTTGGCAAACCCTAGCAACCACAAACTACCAAGCATTTGACAAGATCACTCACCAAAATTCATCCAAAAATTCAAATGTTGAATTCATGCGGCCATTTCATCAAACACCTAGCAGACACAGATCAAACTTTCCTAACTTCTACTATGGTAAGAAGTGTCTCCCTGTCCACACCAAGGTCGCCCAAGATCCTCCGGTGAGCCTCCACGCACCCCGCCACCTTCGGCTAGGGTGTCCTCCCTACGCTTTGACGCGAGGTAGGAGACGATATCAACACCCTGATTTTTAATCCCATATGCTTGTTATGCCATACATCGCAATCCCAGGATTACCATTTTTGCGATACATAACAGATTGGTACCGTAGTTCATCATCCATTACAAACCATAATAAAGGTCTTACAAATAAAGGATCTCATGATCCAGTCTTAATACAATCAACGCAGCGGAATAATATAATAACTGTAGCATGGGCGAAGATCCATCTTTAGGGTCACATGCAATACTGACGATGGGAGATGATCCTAGTTGTCGTAAACTTCCTATTGTCCATCATCCTGATAGTCCTCCTCATAGTCTGGCGACAAGAATAGCCAGGGAGTACTCTTTAAGTACTCGCAAACTAAGACTAACTACTAAAGAGGTTCCAAGTAGGAATCCTGAGCTCTAGGTTGTTTTGCAAAAAGCCAGGTTTATCTCCATCTGAGTTCAGAAGTAAATAAAACTAGTCTATGGTTTATCTCCAAGTGGGAACTTAGTTTTCACTTTCACAACCCTGTTGTGGTCAAGTCAAAGTCATGCTTCATTTCACAAGTCATTTTGAAAATATCTGACGACGGAACAGTATGGCCACTCCAAATGTCCATAACCGCGGACGCGGCTATTCGAATAGTTTGACACTCTACAGAGGTGGTACACTTTCACCAGAATATTCGATACATCTGTCAGGAACAATCCTGAATCACCATACTCAGTATGCGAATAATCAATCCTAACCTTTCAATTACACACCCTAGTATAGGCACCTCTCCTATGGGTTTGGCCTCTCAACCCTGACCATCTGTCATCTTGGGAACTGCCTAGGTGGTCAATAATCTTGAGGTAGCCTCAGCTCAAACCTCGGCCACAAGGGAACCTATACTAAGATATATAAACTTCCAGTCAATCCCTACCCAATTTTGGGTATTGTGGTTGTATGATAAAATTGGAATGGTATCGCATCCGAACACAACCATCAGTTTTATAAAGGGCTAAGGCTCATGCCTCAACATTTTCATCATCAAATCATCTGGTGTTCATAACACATGTCAAAACATTTCATTAGAATGACTCATCATTCTAAGGTTTTCATAATCATTTTCACTAGGTATTCCCATCTAAAGTGATCAAGTTTTATGCTTAGCACTAGCCACTAAATTTGGGGGTAAACACTTATGACGGTGATAATCAGTGTGACTTATCTAAGTCTAATATCATGCCTCAGGATGACATCTAGTTCTACCTAACTTAGGACAAGTTTTATGCTCTTTATGCTACCTCTAATATATTTCCAAAATATCACAAACACTACCTAAAAGTAAACAAAGAATTTTGATAAAGAAATAAACTAATAAAGCTTGCAAGTAAAACTGGGATTTCGTATAATCAAGTGGTATAACAAAAGCATGCCTAATGCATTGCATAGGTTCATTGGCATTGCGGGGCTTGCAAGTATTAGCTTGCATGGTTTTAGCTTAGCTTTCCTTGTGTAGTGAAGTGGTTGAAGTTCTCCTCTGCTTCCTCTTTGTAGTAGTCTCCTCCTCTTCGTATCCTTGGTCGGCACTAGCGTTTATAAATAAAGACAAAGTACACAATCACCAAACAATACTTAATTACTTCTATTTGGCACACAAGGGTTTACACTAGATGATCTAGCATCATCACAATCATCACAAAAATTAAAAACTTAGTATTATTTATTTTATTTTAGCAAAGTAATTTCTACTCATTAAAAAACTAGTTAAGATTTAATGTTCTCAATTAAAATATGGGATCATGTTGACACATGTCATCACAACATATTTTAATACTTGGGAATGTGATTTAAAGTGGTGTCACAATTTAATAATGTTTAACCTTATTATTTTAATTAATTAACTTGACAAGAATACCTATGGGGCATTCTTTTATTACTTGTCCATTATTACTGCAAGTAAACCTAGATTATTTTAAATATTCAGAAAGGTCTTATCAAATGTGATTTTTGAGATTTGGAATCAACTTAAGAGCATTTATGGTTGATTGTGAAAAATGTTTGGATGCAGAAAAGTATCTGCCTTGTTATTTTTACCATAGCTGATCTACAATTCCAAATGGTTTGAATACAACGGGCTTCGATTAAAAATTTCAATACCTTTCTAACAAAATTGGTTTCATGCAATTTGGTTTAGTGAATATCTTTGAATTGATTTTTGAATCAACAGACAGAACTACGTTTGAAACTAAAATGAAAAAACTAAATTTAAACTAACTGGGTCGCGCGGGAGAGTTACTGGGCCGGCCCACTGCGCACAGCACGCGCGAGTAGGTTTAAGTGGTGTCCCCACTCGTCAGTGAGACAGGGGTGGCGAAGGGGTACGGGCTTATTACGACCGTAGGATTAGATGCAAGATCAATGGCTCACAGCCGTCGTCCTCATCGGAACAGGACACAACATGGACTAACCCTAGCACGGCCAGTGGGGGTCTGGGAGGCTCACCGGGGCTCAGACGAGGGTCGGCAATGGGGGTGAATGAGGTTGTCGATGACGGCGGTTCTCCTGGTACTGGCGGCGTCTCCTGGGGTGGCCACAATCGACGGCGCCCTTCTCCTCCAGCAGCGGCGGCTTCCGATGAAATTCCGGCGGCCTGGTGCTCGCCTTGCTCCGGGGAAGGGTGTGGGAGGTTTCTGAGAGAGAGAGAGGAGTGAGATGGTGTGGATAAATGGTGCAAGGAAGGCCTCCTTTTATAGGCGAGCGAGAGAGGCCGAGCAGCATGGGAAGAGCTCGTCATGGTCGGTGTTATAGCGAGCTACTGACATGGCGCGGGGACTAGGACGATGCGCGGTCTCCTGGCAGTGCTCAACGGATTGATGGCGCGGCAAGGGCCGGTGTGGTTTGGTCGGGAACGTGCGGTGCTCTGAGTGGCACCGAAGAGGTTTTTTACGATGCACAAGTGCTCCTGGTCGCGCGGCGGCAAACGGGCATGTCTGGTGGTCTGTTGGGACGGTGGTGATCATGTAGACATGCGACGAAGGCGAGGCGCGGCGTGCGCGGGCGTGTTGGGAACGGTGCTCTAGCATGCTCTCAGCATGGCAGGGACGAACTGGGCGCGACGTGTTCTCTGTGGTCCATGGCTTGGCAGTGCTCAAGGGCTGGACAAGGGGTGGCGGTGGATGGTGGCCTACCTCCTGGACATGGTGGCTAGGCGCGGCGATGGCTCTGGCTAGCTTGCCATGGTCGGCTGGCAAGGGGTGTCTCGGGCATGCACGGCATGGAGCAATGGGTAGGGTTCTAGCTTGTTTAATGTGATGGTTGTCACTGGGGGAGACAAGGATGATCAAAGGGAGAAAAAGGTTTGAGTGATCACTACTCAAAACAGTGAAGATTGGCCAGTTTGATTTGTGCCTGCCAAGTGTTTGTTGAAATGGCCGAAAGAAATTTAAATTTGAATTTTTGGATGAAATTTGGTGGGTGCATTGGTCACACACTGGGTAGTCTCTGGTTGCTTGGATTTGTCAAGGTGAACTGGTTTGGTTGGGTTATGAGAAATGGTGATCTTACCATATGAACTAGATTCAATTTTGAATTGTCCTTGGCATAGATTTGCAAAATATTTCTGTGGGTTTGCAAGGTAGGCTTGGGTTCACTTTTACTTGGTCTAGCAAGGGCTTAAAAGAATTGGATTTGTTTCTGTTAGAAATCTATGACTAGAAACACTCAAAGTGGACTAGTGAGCAAGATTGGCAAAAGTGACCATTTTCTTATATATGTTATTTTTGAATTTCTCTTTATTTGATTCTGCTTGGTAATGATTTAGATGATGTTGTTTTCATCTTTAAACCAATCCTTGCCATTCATAACAATCAAACAAGTCCATACAAGCATTCATGCATTCATCACATACACACATGCATTCATATTGATTTTAATTAACACAAGTTTTTGTTAACCCTAAATTTGGGTGATTGGAATTTGATAACCTTGATTAATATTTTTGGGATGTTACAAACGTTCCCTCCTTAAACAAAATCTTGTCCCGATATTTGATAAAAAGAGAAAACTAGGATTTAAAGAGATCTAGAAACTCAGTCCTGATGTAGTCTTATCGCTCCCAGGTAGCTTCTTCTTTAGTGTGGTTACTCCACTAGATCTTGAGAAACTTGATACTCCGGGTCCTGGTGGTTCTGAAGGCTTCTTCCAAAATACGAATGTGTGCTTTGGGATATGTTAGGTCATCGCTGATCTCAATGGTTCGGTGATCAATATTCTTGAAAACTTCGGTCTTCTCTGGGACTTCTAGGCATTTGCGAAGTAACGAGATATGGAACACATTATGCACGGCTGACATATCCTCTGGCAGTTCCAGTTGATACGATACTTCTCCTCGACGATTCAAAAACTTGAAGGGTCTGATATATCTGCGGGCTAACATTCCTTTGAGTTGGAAACGTTGCATTCCCTTCAAAGGTGATACTTTGAGATACACAAAATCTCTGATATTGAAGGCTAGGTCTCGACGTCTCTTGTTGGCATAACTCTTCTGTCTGGAGTGGTCGGTCTTGAGGTGCTCATGGATCTTGTGAACTTTCTATTCGTCTTCTTGTAGGATGTCGGGTTAGAAAATCTGACTCTCTCCTACTTCCGACCAATTCAAAGGGGTACGACACTTCCTTCCATACATGAATTCAAATGGGGCCATTTGCAAACTGTCTTGGTAACTGTTGTTGTATGAAAATTCTGCAAAAGGCAGACAGTCTTCCCATTTAGATCCATATTCTAACACACAAGCTCTCAATATATCTTTGAGTATTTCATTTACTCGCTCCGTTTGTCTATCGGTCTAAGGGTCATAAGCTGTGCTAAAATACAGTCGGGTTCCTAATCCTTCTTGGACTTTCTTCCAAAATCTCGAGGTAAACTGTGTTCCTCGATCCGACCCGATGTTCTTGGGGACTCCATGCAAACTGACTATTCTAGCAATGTACAACTCTGCTAGCTTCGAACTTTGGTAAGTGGTCTTGACTAGTAAGAAATGGGCGACTTTGGACAGTCTATCCATTATGACCCAAATAGAGTCATTTCCCCTACTAGATGTTGGCAAACCGGTGATAAAATCCATTCCAACTGAATCCCATTTCTGTTCCGGAATTTGCAATGGTTGCAGCAGTCCTATGAGTCTCTGATGTCCCGCCTTGACTCTCTGACAGATATCACACTTGGCTATGTAGCTTCCAATTTCTCTCTTCATCTTATGCCACCAAAATTGCTCCTTCAAATCCTGATACATCTTGGTTCCTCCGGGGTGGATAGAATAAAGAGTATCATGGGCTTCTTTCAAAATAGCTTGCTTCAACTCTGAATCTGCTGTCACACAGATACGTCCTTTGTACCACAAAACTCCTTCTTCATCTTCAGTGAATCCGGGAACCTTCCCTGTACCAATACGACGTTTTATTTCGTCGATACTAGCATTTCCTTTCTGCGCCTCCTTGATCTGACTGATCAAAGTGGGTTGAAGTTCTATGCTAGCCAAAAATCCTTCACTTACTAGCTCCATTCTAAAATCTTCCAACTCCTTGTGCAAACTTGGTTTCTCCTTCAGAATCATGGAGTTCAAGCGACACGACAATCTGCTAAGGGCATCTGCCACCACATTGGCTTTACTGGGGTGATAGTGAATGTCCAGATCATAGTCCTTGATTAGCTCTATCCATCTCCGTTGCCTCATATTCAGCTCCTTCTGAGTGAAAATATACTTCAGGCTCTTGGGATCCGAATAAATCTCACACCGGTTACCCATGAGGTAATGCCACCATGTCTTCAAGGCTAAAACTACGGCTACTAGTTCAAGGTCATGGGAAGGATAATTCTTCTCATGTTGCTTCAGCTGTCGCGATAGATATGATATGACTTTGCCTTCTTGCATAAACACACATCCGAGACCGATCTTGGATGCGTCACAAACACACATCAAAAGGCTTCGTGATATCCAGCATGTTTAAGATTGGGGCTGAGATCAATATCTTCTTAAGCTCTTGAAAACTTTCTTCACATTTGTCTGTCCATTCAAACTTCTTATATTTTTTCAACAATTGGGTCATGGGCCTTGCGATGCTCGAAAATATTTCTACGAACTTGCGGCAGTATCCCGCTAATCCGAGAAATGCACGAACTTGGGTTTGAGTTGTTGGGGCTTGCCATTCTTCAACATCCTTAACCTTGGCAGGGTTGACAACAATTCCTCCTGCTGACACGATATGTCCTAGGAATCCTACTTCCTGTAACCAGAACTCACATTTGCTAAACTTGGCATACAACTGATGCTCCCTAAGGGTTCGAAGGATGGTCCTCAGGTGTAGCTCATGTTCTTCTTCTGATTTGGAATAGATCAGAATGTCATCGACAAAAACAACTACAAACTTATCTAGGAAGTTCATAAAAATCTTATTCATGAGGTTCATGAAATAAGCGGGGGCATTGGTTAATCCAAAAGACATGATTGTGTACTCATACAGTCCATAACTGGTGGTAAAGTCAGTCTTTGGAATATCCTCTGCGCTAATCTTGAGTTGATGATAACCAGTTGTAAGATCAATCTTATAAAACACTTTGGCACCGGTCAACTAGTCAAACAGATCTTCTATCTTCGGCAGTGGGTACTTATTCTTAATGGTGACATCATTCAGCTTCTGATAATCCGTATACAAACGGTTACCTCCATCTTTCTTGTCCACAAACAAGACAGGTGATCTCCATGGCGACGCACTTGGTTGAATCAATCCTAACTCTAGCATAGCATCCAGTTGCTTCTTCAGCTCCACTAATTCAGACGGGTTCATACTATAAGGTCTCTAAGAAAAGGGTCCGGTTCCAGGGATTAGTTCAATGATAAACTCGATATCCCGATCTGGGGGCATACCGGGCAATACATCTGTAAATATGTCGGGGTATTCACAGACTACTCGGACTTGTTCAATGGTTGGTTGGGCTAGACTCTTGTTGCACTTGAATTGACGAGGCAAGGTTTCAGATACATGCTCTACTGATACTCCAGTGGTAGTGGTCATGCTTATGGATTTCTTGGCACAGTCGAATAATCCTTTATGTTTCGACTTCCAATCCATTCCTAGTACTACCTCCAAACCTTTGGTTCCGAGTACTATTAGATTAGCATAAAAATCTATGCCATGGATTCTGATAGGTACGGCCTTGCAAATTTGTCTAGCTTTGGTGGTTGAACCAGGTATTTGAACTATCATAACATGCTTCAATTTTGTTGGTTGAATCTTACTAGTTCATGCAAATTCTTCTGTAAAAAACTAGTGTGATGCTCCAGAATCAAACAACACTCTTGCAAGTACTGAGTTAACAGAAAACATACCCAGCACGACATCTGGCACTTCTTGGGCTTCTTCAGCATTCATGTGAAACAGACGGCCGTTGCGGTTGAGCGAATTCCCTGGGGCAAATCTTCTTCCAGGATGAACACGACGTTGCTGCTGAGCTGGGGCATTCACATTGGGGTCTGCTGCAAGATTCTTGGGGCACTCATTGGAGTAGTGACCCTTGGTTCCGCATTCATAACAAGTCACCTAAGACTTGTATTTTCCTGCAACAGGGACGACATTGCTTCCAGTCCTTGGGGCAGTATTGGTGTTGTTAGCGACATTATTGTTGTTGAACTTGGGCGGAGCATGGTTGAAATTGCTGGGGTTGCCGGGGTTGTTGTTGTTGTGGTTTCCTCCTGACCTTGGGTTTCCTCCTCCATGGTTGGGATAGTTCGGACGGTTCATCAGGGGTCTGTTGTTTCTTGGGGCAAATCCTATAGACGGGTTGGGGCGATACTTTGGGGTATGGTGTGTTCCTGGTTGATGCATCACTCGATGCTTGCGGTTCTCTTTGGCTTGGTTGATCTTGCCTTCCATCTGAATGGCAGAATCCACTAAGGCTTCAATGTCAGCAAGTGGAATATTGACTAAGATTGTCTGCATCTCATCATGCAGACCATTCAATAGTCTCTCCTTCTTCTTGGCTTCAGTGTCAATCTCATCTGGTGCATACCTAGCTAATAACAGAAATTTGTCACGGTACTCAACTACTGTCATCCTCCCTTGCTTCAATTCTATGAATTCATCTCTCGTCCTCTTGATTAAACCCGGTGGCACATTGGTTCTGCTGAACTTGAGTTTGAATTCCTCCCAAGTCATCATCTGTCCTCCATTCATGGCGCGAACGCTATTCCACCAAGATCTTGCATCTCCTGCCAGATAGTGGGTGGCAAATAGTACTTTCTCATTGGCCTCCACTCCTACGACTTCTAAGTTGTTCTCCATAGTCTACAGCAAGTCATCCGCATCTAAGGGCTCTTTAGACTTACTAAAAATGGGTGGATTGGTATTCTGAAAGTTCTTGAGATTGGATCCATGGTTGTCCTGGTTTCCATGGCCTTGATTGTTCTTAGCCATCTGAGCTATGTATTGAAGGATGGCTAAGTTGGCTTGATGTTCGGCTCTTTCAGCTTCACGGTATGAAACGAACATTTGCAAGATTTGCAGCATCGGGTCCGGGGATGAAATGCTTCCTTCGCGAGGCATCTGAAGATTGAGATAGATCATGATACAGGGGGGAAATTTCTAAGGTTCAGGGATTTTTTTTGAAAAGTTTTTAAACTTTGAGTTTTGACTCAGGATTTTCCAACTAGCAACTTGATTATCATTCATTCATAGGACACAGTACAAACATACACCACAACAAGGAAACAAATGGTTTTAAGAACCATTCTGTGAAACTATGATACAATGGGACCAGATACAACTTCACTAACGCTAGTGCTCAAGTGCTACTACTCCTCGAAATCAGTTGCTTCATCATCATCATCATCAATGAAGGCGGAGTCATCATCATCGGTGTGGAAGTCCATGGCTTGGTCCTCTAGTAAGTCATGATCGTCACTGAGGTAGGAGTAACGATCTCCACAGATGTCTTCCCATGCATTCTCCCTCTCCTCAAGCTGCATGTCCCTCTCATGGATGGTGAGCAATAATGCGATCCTTCTTGTCAAGCTGATGGCGACGTGACTGGCGATCCTTCATAAGCATGGCGATGGTCTGGTCCTTCTTGACTGTGATGGCATAGTTGTGGTTGGCATAGGCGCGGGCATTGTCCAACTCTTTCTGCCAGTCATACATCATGAAGCTGGGATGGTCCACCTGATGCTTCAGCTCCAGGTGACGTGGTACCTCCAATGGTTGTCCCATAGCATCACGCCTTGGGTAATACTCAAAGCGCGTGCCCTTGATCTGATTGATGCTTTGCCCACATAGACGGGCAAGAGCTTCCTGCATGGCCCTGGCGAGTACGTCTAGCCAGTTGTTCTCTATTAAGGTGAACTGGATTCTCTCTGAGGTGGGGACTTCAATCTTTCCTCTGAGACTTGCAACAATCAGCCACTGCAATTCTCCTCCTTGCTGATCGTTGAGCTAGGCTCCGAAGAACTCGGGGTACGGGCGCTCCAGAAGTTCCGAGAATTGGTCCAAATCACGCTCAAAGATGAGATCTCCTCCATTGCCCAACTAATAGAACTTGCTATACTTCACGTCCATCTATAAGAATGTAGGAGGAGTAAGTTAGTAGAGTGATCAAGTGTGTCAAATTTTATGTAAGTTTGCAAGAATTTTTGAGGGACATGAATTTTTATGAAAGACTCGATGTGATAATAATGAGAATAGGTTTTCATAAATACTCACTTCTTTTGATTTGAAATTAAGTTTTGGATTCAAGCGTCCCTTCTAATTACGGTCTCCTATTGTCAGGATGGCTCTGATACCAACTTGTCAACACCCGGATTTTTAATCCCAGATGCCTGTTATGCCATACATCGCAATCCCAGGATTACCATTTTTGTGAGACATAATAGATTGGTACCATAGTTCATCATCCATTACAAACCATAATAAAGGTCTTACAAATAAAGGATGTCATGATCCAGTCTTAATACAATCAACGCAGCGGAATAATATAATAACGGTAGCATGGGCGAAGCTCCATCTTCAGGGTCACAGGCAATGCTGACGACGGGAGATGATCCTAGTTGTCATATACTTCCTGTTGTCCATCATCCTGATAGTCCTCCTCATAGTCTGGCCATGGGAATAGCCAGGGACAAAGCCATGAGTACTCTTTAAGTACTCGCAAACTAAGACTAACAAGTAAAGATGTTTCAAGTAGGAATCCTGAGCTCTAGGTTGTTTTGCAAAAAGCCAGGTTTATCTCTACCAGAGTTTAGAAGTAAAGAAAACAAGTCTAAGGTTTTATAACACCTAAGTGGGAACTTAGTTTTCACTTTCACAACCCTGTTATGGTCAAGTCAAAGTCATGATTCATTTCACAAGTCATTTTGAAAATATTTTACAACGGAACAGTATGGCCACTCCAACTGTCCATTACCGCGGACGCGGCTATTCGAATAGTTTGACACTCTGCAGAGGTGGTACGCTTTCACCACAATATTCGATACATCCGTCAGGAACAATCCTGAATCACAATACTCAGTATGCGAATAACCAATCCTAAACTTTCAATTACACACCCTAGTATAGGCACCTCTCCTATGAGTTTTGTATCCCAACCATGAACATCTGTCATCTTGGGAACTGCATAGGTAGTCAATCATCACGAGGTAGCCTCATCTCAAACCTCGGCCAGAAGGGAATCCGTACTATGATATATAAACTTCCATTCAAGCCCTACCCAATTTCGGGTATTGTGGTTGTACGGTAAAATTGGAATGGTATCGCATCCGAACACAACCATCAGTTTTATAAAGGGCTAAGTCTCATGCCTCAACATTTTCATCATCAAATCATCTGGTGTTCATAACACATGTTAAAACATTTCATTAGAATGACTCATCATTCTAAGGTTTTCATAATCATTTTCACCAGGTATTCCCATCTAAAGTGATCAAGTTTTATGCTTAGCACTAGCCACTAAAGTTGGGGGTAAGCACTAAACAGGGTGATAATCAGTGTGACTTATCTAAGTCTAATCTCATGCCTCAGGATGACATCTAGTTCTACCTAACTTAGGCCAAGTTTTATGCTCTTTATGCTACCTCCAATATCTTTCCAAAATATCAAAACAATACCTAAAAGTAAACAAAGAATTTTGATAAAGAAATTAACTAATAAAGCTTGCAAAACTTGGTTTTGGTTAAATCAAGTGGTATAACCAAAGCATGCCTAATGCATTGCACAGGTTCATTGGTATTGTGGGGCTTGCAAGTATTAGCTTGCATGGTTTTAGCTTAGCTTGCCTTGTGTAGTGAAGTGGTTAAAGTTCTCCTCTGCTTCCTCTTCGTAGTAGTCTCCTTCCTCTTCATATCCTTGGTCGGTACTAGCGTCTATAAATAAATACGAAGTACACAATCACCAAACAATACTTAAATACTTCTATTTGGCACACAAGGGTTTACACTAGATGATCTAGCATCATCACAATCATCACATGAATTAAAGACTTAGTCTTATTTATTTTATTTTAGCAAAGTAATTTCTACTTAAGATTTAATATTCCCTAATTAAAATATGGGATCATGTTGACACATGTCATCACCACATATTTTAATACTTAGGAATGTGTAAAGTGGTGTCACAATTTAATAATGTTTAACCTTATTATTTTAATTAATTAAAGTGATTAGAAATGCCTATGGGGCATTCTTTTATTACTTGTCCATTATTACTGCAAGTAAACCAAGATATTTTTATATATTCACAAAGGTATTATCAAATGAGATTTTTGAGAGTTGGAATTAACTCAAGAGCATTTATGGTTGAATTTTGAAATGGTTTGAATGCAGAAAAGTCTCTGCCTTGTTATTTTTACCATAAGTGATCTATAATTCCAAATGGTTTGAATCCAACGTGCTTGGACTAAGAATTTCAATACCTTTCTAACAAAATTTGTTTCATGCAATTTGGTTCAGTGAATATCTCTGAATTGATTTTTGAATCAACAGACAGAACTAGGTTTGAAACTAAAATAAAAATCTAAATTTAAACTAACTGGGTTGCGCGGGAGAGTTACTGGGCCGGCCCACAGCGCGCACGGGAGGGTTTAAGTGGTGTCCCCACTCATCAGTGATACACGGGGTGGCGAAGGGGTATGGGATGATTACGACCATATGATTAGATGCAAGATCAACAGCTCACGACCGTCGTCCTCATCGGAACAGGACACGACAGGGACTAACCGTAGCACGGAAAGTGGGGTTTTTGGAGGCTCACCGAGGCTCAGGAGAGGGTCGACGATGGGGGTGAATGAGGTTGTCGACGACGGAGGTTCTCCTGGTACTAGCAACGTCTCCTGGGGTGGCCGCAATCGACGGCGCCCTTCTCCTCCAGCAGCGGCGGCCTCCGATGAAATTTCGGCGGCCTGGTGCTCGCCTTGCTCCGGGGAAGGGTGTGGGAGGTTTCTGAGAGAGAGAGGAGTGAGATGGTGTGGAGAAATGGTGCGGGGAAGGCCTCCTTTTCTAGGCGAGTGAGAGAGGCCGAGCAGCATGGACAGATCTCGTCGGGGTCGGCGTTACAGCGAGCTACTGGCATGGTGTGGGGGCTAGGACGGTGGGCGGTCTCCTGGCGGTGCTCAACGAATTGATAGCGCGGCAAGGGGCGGTGTGGTTTGGTCGGGAACATGCGGTGCTCTAAGAGGAACCGATGACGTTTTTGACGACGCACAGGTGCTCCTGGTCGCGTGGCGGCGAACAGGCATGTCTGGTGGTCTCCTGGGATGATGGTGATCGTGTAGACGGGCAGCGAAGGCGAGGCACGGTGCTCTGGCGTGCTCTCATCATGGCAGGGACGAACTGGGCGTGGCGTGTTCTCTATGGTCCACGGCTTAGCAGTGCTCAAGGGCTGGATAGGGGGTGGCGGTGGCCAGTGGCCTGCTTCCTACACATGGTGGCTAGGCGCGGCGATGGCTCTGGCTAGCTTGCCATTGTCGGCTGGCAAGGGGTGGCTTGGGCATGCATGACATGGAGAAATGGGTAGGGTTCTAGCTTGTTTAATGGGATGGTTGTCACTGTGGGAGTGAAGAATGCTCAAAGGGAGACAAAGGTTTGAGTGATCACTACTCTAAACAATGAAGTTTGGCCAGTTTGATTTGTGTCTGCCAAGTGTTTGTTGAAATGGCCGAAAGAAATTTATATTTGAATTTTTGGATGAAATTTGGTGGGTGCATTGGTCACACACTGGGTAGTCTCTGGTTGCTTGGATTTCTCAAGGTGAACTGGTTTGGTTGGGTTTTGAGAAATGGTGATCTTACCATATGAACTAGATTCAATTTTGAATTGTCCTTGGCATAGATTTGCAAAATATTTCTGTGGGTTTGCAAGGTGGGCTTGGGTTCACTTTTACTTGGTCTAGCAAGGTCTAAAAAGAATTGGATTTGTTTCTATTAGAAATCTTCGACTAGAAACACTCAAAGTGGTCTAGTGAGCAACATTGGCAAAAGTGACCATTTGCGTATATATATCTTATTTTTGAATTTCTATTTATTTGATTCTGCTTGGAAATGATTTAGACGATGTATTTTTATCTTTAAACCAATATTTGACATTCATAACAATCAAATAAGTCCATAGAAGCATTCATGCATTCATCACATACACACATGCATTCATTTTGATTTGAATTAATAAAAGTTTTTGTTAACACTAAATTTAGGTGATTGGAATTTGATAACCTTGATTAATATTTTTGGGATGTTACAGACGACCTCCCGGCCGTCGATCTGTCCCTAATCGCATGGCCACGGGCGTCCCATACCCCTTCAGTCTTCTCGGGTCGCCGCTCGCTACACATCGCCCATGCGCGTACGGCGCAGCCCCGGCCGGTCTGCCCTGTGCGGCCCATTTCCCTGGCAGATCTGGCCCGCGGCGCCCCTTTCCTTTTTATTTTTCTATATTCCGAGATCCAGTATTTAGCCTATTTCTTTAAATAAAAAAGAAAATGTAAAAAGACTATAATTACCCGGATCTAAATTTTCCTAGATGCACACATGTATTATATAACATACAGCGGCACTGGTTAGCCCAATTGATGCTTAGAATAATTATAGTAATTCCAGCCCCTAGATGTATCCTTTTTACCAACTAAACTTTTCTGTGAGTTCTAAAACTCCACCTAAATTGAATCCTTTTTGTACTGCAAGTTAGTGACCATACCTTGCATTTCACTCTAGCCCTCTAATAATTGCCTCCTAGTTCTCCCATAGTAAAAATAACAAATATAGCACATATATGAATTTAGGGATATCTCTAGATCAAACCAACATGGGTATTGACCTAATTCCAACTCCCAGTACACCTGTATACCAACATATATCAAACCCCTAGAGCCCAATATTTATTGAGCTTTTTGTGATTTTTGGTGAATTAAATTGTTCTTTGCATAGTTTATTCACCAATAAATTCACCCTAGCATTCCGATCATGGGTCGTACTGCTGGTTCAGCTACCACCGCACCTCAGGTGGCTACCGCTGTAGCTGAGGCACCTAAGGCTTCCACCGCGGCTGCTGCTGTTACATTGGGGGCAGACGACGGGTACTACTACGACCTCGACGACGACGATCTGTTTGACGAGGAGGTTGAACAACCTTCACACCCTGCTGCACGACCCCGACATTACCACCGCAACGCTCGACCACCGGTACGTGATGATGATCATGTTGCATAGATTAAATTAAATATTCCATCTTTTGAGGGTAAATATAATCCTGATGCGTTTCTTACATGGGAGATGGAAGTAGAACAACGTTTTGCATGTTTAAAATATCCTGAGAATATGCGTGTTAGTGCTGCTACATGTGAATTTACGAAATTTGCTTCCCTTTGGTGGTCTGAGTATTGTCGTTTAAATCCTACTACTATTCCTCGTACTTGGACTGCTTCAAAAACTGCTATGTGTATTCATTTTGTGCCTCCCACTTATCAACGTGAAAGAATCTGACATATTTGGAACAAGGGAAAAATTCCGTAGAAGAGTATTATCAGGAATTGCAAACGGGGATGGTTCGGTGTGGTCTTGTTGAAACTACTGAACAAATGCTTGGACGTTTCTTTGGTGGATTAAACAAGGACATTCAACACATATTAGACTATAAGGAATATAATTCCATCACTCGTTTGTTTCATCTTGCTTGCAAAGCTGAACGTGAAGTGCAGGATCGCCAAACACCATGGAGGAGGACTAATAATTCTGCAGGTCGCACATCCACTTGGACATCCCGACAATCTACGCCTTCTTCTCGTGATTCTCCACCAGCTCCTACTACATCCAAGGCCACCACGAGATTTCTGTCAGTTTCTCCTCCACCGTCATCCAATGCTCCTGCTCGTAGTGCATCTTCTATGGCTTCCACGGGTAAAACAAAGGATATACAATGCCACAAGTGCTGGGGTTTTGATCATATTGAGAGACAGTGCATAACACAATGTGTTATCATGGTGCGTGATGATGGTCAATATGATTCAGTGAGTGACTTTGATGAAGATACATTAGCTCTTATTTCTGCTCGAGATGGAGACAATTGTGATTCTGATGAAGAGACAGAGGTAATGGGATCTGAAACTGCTGATCAATACAAGAGCTTAGTTACACAACGTGTGTTGAGTGTGCAATTGAGCAAATCTGAGCATGATCAACGCCACAACCTGTTCCAAACACGTGGTGTTGTCAAGAAAAGAGCTATAAGGATCATCATTGATGAAGGGAGTTGTAATAATCTAGCTAGTGTTGACATGATAGAGAATCTTGCACTTCCAACAAGACAATGCACACATTCATATTACATCCAATGGTTTGAGAGTTCTCGCAAGATCAAGGTAACAAGAACAGTACGCGTGCATTTTACTATTGGTACATATTCTGATTTTGTTGATTGTGATGTTGTACCTATGCAAGCTTGTTCTTTGTTACTTGGTAGACCATGACAATTTGATAGAGAATCTATTCATAATGGAAAAACTAATCACTATTCTCTTATGCATGATGGAAAGAAAATTGGTCTAAAACCTATGACTCCCGAACAGATTTTAAAAGATGATCTTTCTAGAGCTAGTAGAGCTAAAACTGAGGAGAAAATTAAAATTGAGAATCAGATTGTTGTTGCGGATTTTGTACCACCAAAGAACACTAAATCTGATTCTAAACATGCTACTGAAATTTGTTTGAAGAGTCCATGTATGCTTGCAAATAAAGTTGATATTGCTGAACTAGATGTAAATAATACTCAATGTTATGCAATTATCTGCAAAGAGGTTTTGTTTTCATTTGAGGATATGCCTCCTTCTTTGCCACCCACTATTGCTAACCTTTTGTAGGAATATGAGGACGTTTTTCCCGCTGAGATGCCACAAGGACTACCTCCTATTAGAGGAATTGAGCACCAAATTGATCTAATTCCTGGTGCTACGTTGCCCAACCGCGTGACATATAGAACCAATCCAGAGGAGACAAAGGAGATATAACGCCAAATTTAGGAACTACTTGATAGAGATCATATTCGTGAGTCCCTTAGCCCCTGTGATGTTCCTATTATTTTGGTACCTAAGAAAGATGGTTCTTCACGCATGTGTACTGATTGTAGAGCTATCAATAATATTGCTATTCGATATCGTCATCATATTCCATGTTTGGATGACATGCTTGATGAATTGAGTGGCTCTACCATGTTTTCTAAAGTTGATTTGCGTAGTGGTTATCACCAGATTCGTATGAAATTGGGAGATGAATGGAAAACAACATTTAAAACTAAGTTCGGTTTATATGAGTGGTTAGTGATGCCGTTTGGTTTAACTAATGCACCCAGCACTTTCATGAGATTAATGAACGAAGTTTTACGTGCTTTCATTGAACGTTTTGTGGTAGTCTACTTTGATGATATTCTGATTTATAGCAAATCTTTAGAGGATCATTTGGACCATTTACGTGTTGTTTTCCATGCTTTACGTGATGCACGTTTGTTTGGTAATCTTGAGAAGTGCACCTTTTGCACCAATCGAGTTGCGTTTCTTGGCTATGTTGTTACATCACAGGGTATTGAAGTGGATCCAGCCAAGATTGAAGCTATTGAGAATTGGCCGCAGCCCAAGACGGTCACACACGTGAGGAGTTTTCTTGGCCTTGCTGGTTTTTATAGTAACCTTTTCAAAGACTTTGGATCAATTGCCACGCCGCTGAATGAACTTACCAAGAAGGATGTGGCCTTTGTTTGGGGCGACGCACAACAACAGGCCTTTGTGATATTGAAAGATAAGCTAACACATGCTCCCTTACTCCAACTTCCTGATTTTAATAATACTTTTGAGCTTAAATGTGATGCTAGTGGAATTGGTTTGGGAGGTGTGTTATTACAAGAGGGAAAACCTGTTGCATATTTTAGTGACAAATTGAGTGGGGCTAGTCTGAACTATTCTACTTATGATAAAGAATTATATGCATTGGTTTGGACATTAGAAACTAGGCAACATTATCTATGCCCTAAAGAATTTGTTATACATTTTGATCATGAATCTTGAAGCATATTCGTAGTCAAGCTAAGTTGAATCGTCGTCATGCAAAGTGGGTTGAATTTATTGAGTCTTTTCCTTATGTTATCAAACACAAAAAGGGTAAAGATAATATTATTTCTGATGCTTTGTCGCGCCGTTATACTTTGTTATCTCAACTTGACTTCAAAATATTTGGATTGGAAACTATTAAGGAACAATATGTGCATGATGCTGAATTTAAAAATGTGTTGCAGAATTGTAGAGATGGTAGAACATGGAACAAGTTTGTCCTCAATGATGGATTTATGTTCCGTGCTAACAAACTATGCATTCCAGATAGTTCTATTCGTCTTTTGATGTTACAAGAGGCGCATGGAGGAGGATTGATGGGACACTTTGGTGTCAAGAAAATGGAGGATGTTCTTGCTGCACACTTCTTTTGGCCACGTATGCGTCGATATGTTGAGAGATTTATGGCACGCTGCACTACTTGTCAAAAAGCTAAGTCTCGCCTTAATCCACATGGTTTATATATGCCTCTTCCTGTTCCTAGTGTTTCTTGGGAGGATATTTCTATAGACTTTGTTTTGGGATTGCCACGTACACATAAGGGGAGGGATAGTATTTTTGTTGTTCTGGATCGGTTTTCTAAGATGGCACACTTTATTCCTTGTCATAAAACGGATGCTGCTGCGCATATTGCTGATTTGTTCTTTCGTGAAATTGTTCATTTACATGGTGTGCCAAATACTATTGTTTCTGATCGTGATACTAAATTTCTTAGCCACTTTTGGAGATGTTTATGGGCTAAGTTGGGGACAAAATTCCTGTGTAGTACTACATGTTATCCCCAAACTGATGGACAAACTAAAGTAGTAAATAGAACTTTGTCTACTATGTTGCGGGCTGTTTTAAAGAAGAACTTAAAATTGTGGGAAGAGTGTTTACCTCACATAGAATTTTCTTATAATCATTCGCTGCATTCTACCACAAAGATTTGCCTGTTTGAGATCGTGTATGGTTTTGTTCCTCGTGCACCTATTGATTTATTGCCTTTACCTTCTTCGGTGCAAAATAATTTGGATGCTACTCAACACGCTGAAATGATATTAAACTTGCATAAGACTACTAAAGCTAACACAGAACACATGAATGCTAAGTATAAACTTGCTGGGGATAAAGGGAGAAAGCATGGTGTATTTGATGTTGGAGATCTTGTTTGGTTACATTTGCGTAAAGATCGTTTTCCTGATTTATGCAAGTCTAAGTTAATGCCACGTGCTGCTGGTCCTTTTAAGGTGTTAGATAAAATAAACGATAATGCATATAAACTTGAGTTTCCTGAAGACTTTGGTACGGTTAGTCCTACGTTTAACATTGCATATTTGAAGCCTTACTTTGGTGAGGAAGATGAGGTTGCGTCGAGGACGAATTCAATTCAAGAAGGGGAGCATGATGTGGACATTCCATCTATTGATACAACCGTTGTACCTACAACTACACACATACAAGGACCTATCACTCGATCTCGTGCCAAACAACTTAACTATCAGGTACTTTCGTTTCTTGGAACTATTCCTCACATACATGAGATTATGATGCTGCCTAAATCAGATGTATTTCTTAGTCTTAGGAATGATGGACCAAGCATGGATGAGAGGGACAAGCATTGGAGCATGGTCATGCATGGAGATGGCAACAAGCATGTGATGATTCATGAGAAGGCCACGGATGAAGATTTCAGAACTTTGAGGCCACCATAATAAAGAAAGAAGGCTTGGACGAAATATTCAAGATTAATACTTCACAAATTCGTCCATAGCTTAATATGGTGCTGCGACACCTTTATTTTGGGCCAGGCCCATGTAACTTTCGCAGGATTTTCAATTGCCACTTTTTAGAGTCCGTATTTGAGGAGAAAAGGAGTTCTAGGGTTGGATTCAGCCACCACTTCTATGGCTGGTCGAAACCCCACCTTTTCCTCCTTAAATACTCCCCTTAGACATCACCATAGACTCGGATTTTGTTTATACATTAAGTTAGCCATCATAGCAACTTCACCAAGGCTCGAGCGTCGCAGAGGCCTCTTGTACTTCGCACCTATACAGGATCCCACCTTTTCAATAAAGCTTTCATCTTAATCCGCAATATCTTGATTGCAATATTAGTTCTGACTTGTTCTCGATTTCAGGTAGGAATTAAGACCCTCGCTGGTCAGGCTGATCGTGTTTCCGCAGGATCAGTAATCTCCAGGAGATTGGCCTCGCGATTGCATTGGCCCTCGTGCCCGCACGTGTAGTCGGATCGTCAAGCCCGAACTCCACCAAATCGACCATTATCATCGCATCGAAATATCGGACACCTTTGCCCTATCAGTAGGGGGCGGTGCTGTGCTCCCCGGCGAAGCTCAACGGCGTGGTGGCAAGGCGTGGGGCGGTGCTGATCTGTCGGAACGCATCGATGCTCTGGGCGGGTCCGACGACAAATTTAATGGCGCACGGGTGCTCCTGGTCGCGCGATGGCGAACGAGGTTGTCTGGCGGGGTGCTGGAGTGTTGGCGATCACGCACGCAAGTGGCAAGGGAGGCGCATGGTATGTGGGCGCTGGTCGAGTGTGGCGCACTGACGCGCTCTCGGCGCGCACGCAGAGAGGCTGGGCGCGTGCTTGGCGGGTGGTCCAGTGGCTAGCTATGCTCGGGGCTGGGACAAGGAGTGGCGGTGGACGGTGCTACGTGTTCCAGGCAAGGTTGGCGGGGCTAGTTCTTCCTCTAGCTCGCTGGTGACCTTGGGGTTAGCAAATGGGCTCGGCATGGTCACAATTAATGGCTATGCCAAGCTCATAGTGGTGCTAAGGCTTGTTAATTGGGCTAGATCATCTACTGAGAGTGTAGTGAGAGCTAGAGAGGGAACAAGGTTGGACAAATTCACTGCTCACTATAGTGTTTGTTGTTTGTTTGTTTGCTACTGACAAGGTGTTTGATGAAATGGCCGAAAGAATTTCAATTTTGAATATTCATACTTGGTGGGTTTGCTAGGCACATACTAGGGAGTATCTGGTTAGTTGGATTAGTCAAGGGGCACTGGTTTGGTTGGGTTTTGTAAATGTGTGATCTTCACATATGATAAAGATTCAATTTTGAATTGTGATTTGAATGAGGTTTCCAAATGTTTCTGCAAGTCTGAAAGGTGGGATTTGATTCATTTTACTTGGTCTAGCAAGGGGTGAAAAGAATTGAAAAAGTTTCTGTTTGAAATCTTGGACTAGAAACACTCAAAGTGACCTAGTGAGCAAGATTGGCAAAAATGACCATTTGCCTTAATTGATTTGTTTTTGATTTTCTCTTTATTTGTTTCTGCTTGGAAATGTTTTATATGATGTTATTTTCATCTTTAAAACATTTCTTGCTATTTAGGTTAATCACACAAGTTCATTCATGCATTTATGAAATCACCACATACACACATGCATTCATATGATTTAAATTAATCAATGTTTTTTTAACCCTAATTTTAGTTATTAGAGTTTGATGATCATTGTTTTATTTTTTTGGGATGTTACATTGATCATCTTCTCGACCATCAAGGATGAACGTGTAGATTCTACATCAACCACATTTTTTTCGACAATGGTATCTTGCTTTCGGTTTTCGAGGGTGAGTCCTTCTGAAATCGTTACAAGTATCACCTAGATTTGATCTTGGAAGTTGCAACTGTAGGGAAATTTTTTGTTTTCTATGCAATGAACCCATTAGCTGGGCCCACCTCGGAGTCTCACACGGGAAAGCAAGCCGATGGAAAGCGTTGTCGGGCCTTGCCCGGGGGATTCTGTTGATACAATGGGACCAGGGGTCCCAACCATTGCACTTCGACACGTGGGTGAAAGCTCACCACCCAGCAACCCGGAGGCACAACGAAGCTGGGAAGAAGCGGCGCGTGGCTATAGGCCAGTCCTGCCCACTCCATCAGGTAAGGTCCATAATGATTTGAGAACGTGACTTGGTTGACCGCAGGAAAGCCTGCCCCATGGATAGACGTCTCAAAGGAGGATGCAATGATGTTGAAGGGGAAGAAACTCCTTAGCACCCCATGGACTCTAATATAGGACTCCTCCTAGCCCAGGCGCAGATTGGGAACACGAGTCAATAGAAGCGACCCCATTCGCAGCACGACGATATTCATGGTAGATAGGTGTCAACCTAGATCCTATGCCTCTGCACAGCATTGATGGCACCATAGAGGGTGAAGGGCCCTAGGGTTGACCTAGCAACACACATGTTGTGTAGTCACATCGACATCAAGCACTGCATTGCATCGCCCATGGCCAAGGAGTGGCCAGCGGCACCGCCAACACCCGAGGAGTGGCCAACATCACCTCTCATGTCCAGGAGTGGCCTCCAGCACCACCCTCCTACAGCTGTGTCATGTGGTATGGCTAAAGTGGATCCCTGGAACGATAGGAGGGCGCACGTGCGCCGACTACTCTGTACCCCCTTGAGATATAAAAGGAGGGCCTCGGCCATAGGAGAGGGAGGTTTTTATTGAAGTGTAAGTGATCTTTGCAAGGGAATAGTTAGAGGGAGCAAGCACTGCGGGGTTCTCGTAGAGATAAAGAGAGATAAAGAAAGAGGAAGCCCGAGAAGTGTAGAATCTATCTAAAAGCCACCAACATCTCTTTGGGCATCCATCCATTAGATAATTCACCAAAGCAGGCGTGTGCGACACGCCTGGCGTTCATGTTCCGACACACAACATTGTATTTCAAAAAAAATCATATAATAGTAATGAGGTCATGCCAAATACTTTCTAGGTGATCACTATGGATTCAATAATAGTTTTTAATGGAGGTAATTAGTGACTTTTGTAATATTTTGCATAGCCCTTACCAGTACTAATACTTTTTTCCCATAGGTAGCTTTCTACCCATGTCGTCAACTCATCACCGAAATCAGGATTTATACCTAGATCGTTCGATGCATAGCAGAGTTGTTGGCATCCTAGGGTATGCATCAAAAGTTTTGTAGACAAGCTTTCATGCAATATCTTACTTTGGATTCACATTTTAGTTTTGGCATGCATCTCAATCACTACTAGACATCATTTCAATCAAACATCTCCTTTCACAAATGCTATCTAGACTATGATTAAATCTATAGAATCGAGTATCTTCCAGGTTAAACTCTAAACACAATCAAAACATCACACAAGTCATCATTGGAAACTTTTTCTTATTGCCTTTGTTTAGCATATTTATTTCCAAGCAAGACTGGTTAACAAGAACTAGAGCGAAATCTTACTCAACTACTTACTCATATGAATAGAAAGATTTACTCTAACTATTTTGAATTATTCCCACTAACATAATACCTTAACAAGACAAATAACTAGCATAAAAGTTTCAAATTTCTAAAGTGGGAGACATAGTACATACCTCTTATGAGTGATTTCACAATTTTCTTCCATATAATGTGTTTCTTCAAAACTCAAAAGTAGATCACTCTCATTAATAATATCTAACCAAAGAGACAAACGAAGATCCACTTTTCATGAATAAATATAAAATGAAAATTCTTTTTGTATTCTTGAGAATTGGGTTTAGAGAATAGAAAAATATTGGCGACAAAGTAAGAAACTAAAAACAAATAAATAAAAAATAAAAACAAAAATCAAAGTGTTGGAACAAGTCCAACACGAGTGTTTCAAATATCACTAGGATCTATAGTACAACCTCATTATTACATAAATAAATTTCTTAGGGAACACATCCCCAAGATTAGGATTTTTCAAGCCCCATTGTTGCTCATTGTGGTGGCGGACGATAATCTCCCAAGTTTCATTGGCTGCTCCAATGGGTGAAATAGGCTGAGACATTTGCGGTGGAGTATCTAAGGTTGATGATGAGGTTGTTCATGTTCTCAATGTTTTCTTCAAGTGCGTACATATCCTCATAGGGGTCTAGTTTTTTGGTGGGTGCTGCTCTTGTTCCATTCCTTCTTGCTCTTCTTCAACTTCTTATTCTCCTCGTGGTTCAACTTGTCGTGGTAGGGTTGCCGTAACCTGCACATCATAATGCATACGTCCATTATTGATAGAGAATAGATCAACGGTCAAGTGATTGGCACCAGTTATGTCAAATTAATACCTACCATTAATCTTTCTAATCATGCCACAATAATTTAGAGTAGAAAAAATGTGACGGCGAACACCTTCCAACAATTAAAAATTACTTACATTGATACAGAGTGCTCGGGTGAGAACGGTGATAAATCCTCCTATGCATATGGATCCACGAGTTTGGAAAGCTTGATACTTAAAATAAATCACTAGAAGAGCACCCAAATTTGACGTCAAGTTACAATTTGGAGTGAAAGGTTTTACGAGGATCATCATGTCCTCCTCATTGACTCTTGTAGACTCACCACGGACCTGCAGGGTGTTAATAATAACATAAAAATATGGGACTATAGGATACTCAATTTGATTCCCCTTTTGGATACGATTGCAAAATCTCATCTTATTAAAATAGTAGTTAGGTGTAGGAATTAGTGTGAAACAAGTGGAGCGGATCTCGATGATGTTGTTGGCAAAACCAAAGTAGTGACACAAATCATAGAGAGACAAGTCAAACTCACGGCTCATCAAATGGTAGTGATCCTATCAGCTACTAGAATGTCCTCCTCGAAGCTATAGAATGGACCCAATGTATGCTTCAAGGTGCTAAGAAACTTGAGTGTCAAGCGCCGATAGGTGGTGACCTCCTGAAAAAAAAGTCAAGAAAACCAACATTGTTGCAAATATAATTAAAATCACGGTGAAGGCCTAGTTGGTTCAAAATATGGGGCATGCCGATTTGCTGGACTTGATCCCGCTGTTCTTGAGACGGTTGTAACAGTTGAGATGAAAGTCTTCGGTGAACTCGATGTTGAGTTCTGCAGGGGTTGGTATAGCAACCAGGGGCGTGTCTTGTGCCACCACCGCATGCGAACACCTCCTTTTGCTCATCTAAAAGTCAAAACTTTCACTAATTAATAACTTTATTCAAATAAAATTTTGATCCAATAGAATTAAGAATGGAGTACTCCTCTACAAATTATTCTACAAAAGAATATTACCTAAATAACAAAACTAATCATGATCAATAAGATAATATTCTCAAAATAAAACCTAAGTCTATATTAAAAAAAATAAAGAGCGAGGAGATGGTTTTGCTACAAATAACTTAGGGATCAGAGGGAGAAACGTACCTTAAATCGATGACGTGCGAGGAATCAAATAGAAAGCAAGTAGAGGTGAAGATCCAATGTAGGTGGTTTGGAATTTGGAGGAAGAAGAGAATATGAGAGTTTAGGTTTAAATTTTACCTCTTCCCTGGCTAAAAATCATGGCCGAACTGTTAGTATGATCGGGCTGTATGGTCACGACGGTTGTTTAGGATTCTGGGTGGATCCAGGCAATCTACTCGGTATGGGCATGCGGTACGGTCGTGCCCCACCCTACTGATGGTCCTTATGAATAGAGTGGTCTCTAGTAGTTTTGCAATCTTTGCTCGAAATACGGTTCGGGCATGGAGTACGACTTCTTCCCACCATATTGATAGTCATTATGAACTTAGTACCTTTGAAATAAATTAGCAAACCTTTGCTGATAGGCGAGTGGCATGGTGGCCTCCCACCGTACTAATATTCGTTATGACCTCTGGAGTCTGGAGTCTTCAAAAAAATTATTTTTTGTTCCATCTTTTCTCATGCATCTTGGCACATCACTTATACATTCAAACTAACAATATAAATACAACTCTATTCTACTAGTTAAATAACCATGTGTTAGTGAATAAAATTAAGGAATTTATCTTTGTTTCTTCTTCCTCTTCTTCTGTCTTCAATGGATCTTTTGAACATTCTTTATTAGAAAACAAAACATAACATAATAAATGAAAACAAAACTTACACTAACACGATTAAAAACTTTTATTTCACATGGGTTGCCTCCAATGAAGCGCTTCTAGGTAAGCTCAATTAGCTTGTCCCAAATGGTGATGCTTTTGTTTTCGTAAGTTAAACACCCACTACAAAATAGTTGGCTTTCAATGTGATGATCCCATCTTCATTAGGTTTGGCCTTTTTATTTATAGGGAAGTGTACTACAAATGGTTATCTAGATGGTAGTCCTACTATAATATTCCCTTCATGCAAATTGATTAAATCTTTAATAGTTTTAAGAATGGCCTTCCTAGAATTATACGTGCTATAGGACCATCATGCATGACCACTATAACTATACCAATTAGAGCGGGACATCCTTTTATTTCCACAACAATATTCTCTTTGACTCCTACAACTTGTTTGTAAGTTGAATCTGCTAAGTGGAGTCTTAGTTTAGTAGTTTGAAATGTCCCAATGTTAATTATTTCAAATATACTTTTAGAAATTGTTGAGACCCTAGCACCAAGATCACAACGTGAAGCAATCTCATTAACTCCTATATGAATTTTAATTGTGGGCTCAAATATATCATCAAGTTTAGCTAGAAGTTTCTCAGATTTATCATATTGCATTTCTAGCTCATGTAACTTGGATGCTACTTCCTGAATGAAATGTTGGTACATGACAACATATCCTCCTTCAATACCGAGATTCTTCACGATTATCATTTTCACAAGATATTCTATGGTATAATCGGGAGATGGAGCATTTCTACAATCTAGCTCTTCAAGCTTTTCATCATTGTTCTCAATCCTCATCATCTTGAGGCTTTGAACAGATTGGGCTCAGACTTTCCTACAAATCTCACTAGTATGAGAGTTTAACTCTTGGATATTTTTCCTAATTCTAACTCCACGGTCTTTGTCCTTTCCTAAAAAGCTTGAACATCATTTTTAATACCAACTTCTTGGTTAGAAAATTTACTAATAATCAAGTCATGGTTCTCCATTATCTTAATAAGAAGATTTTTTTTCAGTTTGTGCTTCCATAAAAGCTTTGAAAGAATTTTCAACCCAGAGATTACCATTACTTGCTCCATTACTATTAGTATAGTTTTTGTTGTTTGGAGCACCTGCGGGATTATTGTATTGTTTTTGAAAGTTCGGGATAAAATTTTGATTCTTTTATGTAGGGTTATACAAATTACGAGCTATAAAATCTACCTCCTCAATATTTGAGTTGGTGATGGCATTAACATGGGTTTCCTTACCCTTAAGGATTTTCAGAAGCTCATCTACCTTAAACGTAAGATCTTCATTATTCTCCCCGGTAATTGCATTCACCTTTCTCAAGGAGGATCTCTCTACATGCCATTGGGCATGGTTGCTTTACATGTCATCTAGAAGCCTCTTGGCAACATTTACTTGCCTGCCCTTGAATGTGCCTCCAGATATAGTATCAAGCATAGATTTATACATTGGATTAAGGGCATTATAAAATAGGGATTTCTATTTTCTGGTTCGTTAGTTGTACTCACTTTTCCCTAGCCTCTTAACTTTTCCTCACTTTTGCCCATCTCCTACTATGAAACTCTCACACGGTCTGAAACTCGTTGTCCGTCAGCATTGTCGTTACATGCTGACAAGTGGGGCCATATTTAGTCGGGTCCCGTAGTAGACCCTCGTCGCTACGTGCTGAAAAGTGGGGCCACGGTTTGTTGGGCCCCGTAGTCGACCCTTGCCATTACATGCTGCCAAGTAGGGCCGCGTTAAGTTGGTTCCCATAGTGGACACCTCTCTCTACTTATCCAGATCAGCATGGGACCCATAGCTTATCCATGTGAGTGTCGGACCCACAACTTATCCATGCGAGCCAGCCTCGTGCCCGTGCCCGTGCTGTTGCCTCCCCTTTCTTCTGCTTCGGCGATGGTGGCCCTTTTCCAGTGATGGCAGCCCTTTATCGAGCTTCACTTCGGCCTCTCGTTCGTCTTGGCCATAATATGGTGTCGTCCCATTGACGTGTATGAAGGATGACAATGGCAACCATGTGTAGAGAAGGTTAGATGCTGCACCAAAATGTTCTGATTAGATAGGGCGCTTGCTATGGAGAATGAGGTCGGCGAGACGTTTCGATGATTTAATTGGTTTATCGAGTTAATGTCTCGGCTGCAATCAAGTCATATCTGAGGTAAAAGTCAAACTTTGAGATTTAGGGAGATGGATTTATAAGAAATATGAAAATGTCAAAACTCTTGAACACTTTCAAATTAAAAAGTTATACAACTCTTAATGCAAAAGAGTGTTTATAATTGACACAACTCTTGAACACTTTCAAATTAAAAACATTATACAACTCTTAATGTAAAAGAGTGTTTATAATTGACAAAACTATTGAACACTTTCAAATTAAAAAAATTATACAACTCTTAGTGTAAAAGAGTGTTTATAATGAACACAACTCTTGAACACTTTCAAATTAAAAAAATACAACTTTTAAGGTAAAAGAGTGTTTATAATTGACAGAACTCTCGAACACTTTCAAATGGAAAAACTTATACAACTCTTAATGTAAAAGAGTGTTTATAATTGACACAACTCTTGAACACATTCAAATTGAAAAAATTATACAACTCTTAATGTAAAAGAGTGTTCATAATTGACACAACTCTTGAACACTTCAAATTACAATTTGGACATGATAATTTTGTACTAAGAAAATCTTGAGAGTTTACCATTTTTAGAGTGTGAAAAGTGATCCCTAAACTAAAATCTTTATGCCCCGTGCAAATACGAAATTATACACCTTTGAACTCTTTGAAATCGCACTTAGGACATGATAATGTTGTGCTAATATAATCCATATCATTTATCATTTTCATGGAGTGAAATATAATGCATAAACTTGCATATACGAAAATTATAAACCTTTGAACACTGTGAAATCACACTTAATACGTGATAATGATGTGCTAACAAAATTTCGAGAGATTATCACTTTCTCCCCCATTTTCATAGAGTGGAATGTAATGCATAAACTTGCATTTTCTCCCCCATTTTCATAGAGTGGAATGTAATTCATAAACTTGCATATACGAAATCACACTTAGGACATGATAATGCTGTGCTAAGAAAATCTTGAGAGATTATCATTTTCATAGAATGTAATGCATAAATTTGCATATGGCAAAAATTATAAACCTTTGAACTCTTTTAAATCGCACTTAGGAGATGATAATGTTGTGCTAATAAAATCCTGATCATGTATCATTTTCATGGAGTGAAATATAATGCATAAACTTGCATATACGAAAATAATACACCTTTGAACACTTTCCATTCAAATTATATTCAAAATAATTTGTTTATGGAGTTAAAGTACCAGAGTCAAACTCGTTATTTTGCATGGATAGAGGGATGCCTCCTGACAGATATACGGGTTATCCTATCCGCTAGATCATAGAGGATCAATGGTTGGTGGGCACGATCCACGTGACAACTGTCTCGACCAATCAGAGCGTAGCAGACAATATGAGCACAGGTTTGAGAGTTTATGACTAAGAGAGAGGGGGAACTTTGTAGAACTTGAAAACCAAGGGCAAATCTGAGTAGAATTTAAAAACCAAGGGCTAAACTGACAAAGGGATTCAAATAGAAAACAGAAAGAGATTTAAAAAATGGCAAATGCTTCTTTTATACAATAAAATACATCTTGGCATACATCAAACTATTTGCTATTCAAATATACATCAGTTTGACAATTATTGCCTCATTCAAAAAAAATATGTTTTGGGGAGGGTTGTTTTGGGAAGAGGCTTGAGTAGAAAGCCATGAACCTTCATAGATAGTAGGTGATTTGAGAAGTGGTGATTTAGGTTAAAGCTTGATTTATATACATTTCTTGCACTGGCAGTTCACATAATAAGACTCCCTAGGTGGATGCCACTATGTTTTGATATTTTTGAATTAGTTGTGCATAAAATGACTCAATTATCTAGCTAAAACCCATTCGTTGTCTCTCTGTTGACCAGCCACCGGAGGGTAAATGTGAGTATATTGCACATGGCAGTGTTAGTACTGGAGGGCAAAACTGAGTACAACCAAACTGCCAGTGTTACACTCAATGGTACAACTGAGCACAACTAAGTGACCAGGGTTAGAAACGAGGGTAAAACGTGATGCACGGTACGTGTGTCGCGGTGCACGGGGCGGTAGCGGACGCGTGTGACCATGCAAGGTGCATGGGGGTACAATGAAACGTCTCCTCCCTTCACCTGTATAGAGGCCTCCTCACTCTCACTCATCACTCACTCACTGATGCAACCGTCTCCACTGGAGCATCACCTTCTGCAAACCCCTAAGATAACCCCAACCACGCCAGTGATGGAGAAGAACGTCGTGGTGGTCATCGTCGCCTCTAAGGACGCCGACGAGGAGGCCCCCATCCCCATACAGGCCCCCATCGAGGCATCAATGGTAGCCGCCGTCCCCGTCCCCGTCCAAACCACCATCCCCGCTTCTGCCATAGCCGCCGGCAAGGAGGCCCCCGCCGGTCTTGGGAAGATCCCGCATGGATGGGACCCCTACAAGGAGGAGGATTACATCTGGCCGGAGAACCCTTATGACACCAGCATCACCGACCCATGGTCGGAGGTAACTAGGGTTTTCTCCCCTTCCTTTGTTCTTCCCTCATTCCTAATGTTGGATGCTAGATTGTGTGTTATTAGGATTCGGCTGTTCGTATTTTCAATCGTTGGATGCAAGGTATTTTTATAGTAGCTAATCCTCTTGTGTTATATCTCGTATTTCGATGAATGCCCCTGTTCGTGTTTCAATCCTAACTTATTTGTCCTTCGAGTTGCAGTTAAGTGATTCCCTAGTTAGTACTAGTGTCGATATGTAGTTGAGATCAGTATTCGATTTGGTTTGAGATTTGGGGATTGGGGAATAATCAGGGGATCTCAATTGGTTAATTTATGCAAGTAATCAATCCCAATAATCAAGGTATCTCAATCTTGTCCTTATTGCACTCTACTGTTTCTCCAACAAGTGGATAGGAGCGACGTCTGTAGCAACAACGAGGCCATGGACACCAACACTCGTTAGGTGCTGAGGAGGTTGAAGTCCAGCCAGTATAGCAAATTCTTCGCCGGCGACGTGTACAGGTGCCCATTCTGTACTAGGAGCCTCACCATCGACTTTAACTCCCTCGTGAAGCATGTCAAGGAAGTGAAGACCTTCGTCCAGTCTGTGAACGTCAACCGCTTTAGAGCCAAGCATCAGGCGCTCGTTTTCACCTCCGCAACCTCTAGAAGGCAGCCATAGAGGAGGGTCGCATGCCCTCGATCAAGCCCAAGGCGCCCAAGGTCAAGGGACTGGGCAGCAAGAAGTGGAGGAAGTGCCAAAGGGAGGAGGGGGAGGCCCTCCTGGTGGAGGCCATGAGGGGCCACTAATCTGTTGCTGATGTAAAGCATCTTCTATTGTATTATCTGTGTTGAACTTGTCCGCTGCTGCTGCTGAGCAGCCTAATTGTCGAACCTTGTTTAAGTATCGTACTATATATATATATATATATATCCTATATTAGCTGCTTTATCTATATCTGTTCTATTTACTGAATGTATTTATGGTGCTGATTAGATTTGCTGCTCTAGATTTGCTACGAGATTAGGAAAACGAGGGCCAAAAGGAACCATGAATGAAGAGAGAAGCTTCTCTAGATTCGCTACCTTTTTGAGCAAAAACACACAACTATTAGCGAGATAAAGGGGAAAATGCACTCTTAAAAAGGCCAACCATAAAAATATAAAAAATAAAACTTCCAATTTAGACGACATGGCACACGTAACTACTAATCACGCCCCACACCACGTCCCCCATAACGCGTTCCCAATAAGCCGGCTCCTGAGTCCAACATGGCATGGCCCCACACATCAGCATAACACGTACATGACCAACTGGTCCCACTTGTCAGCATGTAATGACTTGTCAGCACGTAACGGCTTGGGTCCACTACGGGACCCGACTAAACGCGGTCCCACTTGTTAGGACATAACACAAACATTGATTTTCAGACCGTATGAGAGTTTCATAGTAGGAGATGGGAAAAAGTGGGGAAAAGTTATGTGGCTGGGGAAAACTGAGTACATCTAACGAACCAGGGGCATGAAAAATAGAAATCCCTATAAATTAAGTGGCAAATTAACCACTCTTCCATCCCATGGTTTGGACATCTCATTATGGCTTCCTTCATACTTTCCCAAGGAAGCACTAGTGGCTCGAAATCCTTTTGTTTAAAACCTATAATACTATATCTAAGCTGCATAGTCTTAGCTGCAGGAAAAAACTTAGTCATGAAAATGTTAGTACATTCGTCCCTCTAAGTTCCTTTAGGAAAAGCAAGCAACCAATATTTCACTTTCCCTCTAAGTGAAACAGGAAATAAGTGTAATTTAACCGCATTATGGTCAACATCTTTGTAGGGTTCATAGCATAGAATTTTTTTTCCTATGATAGGAAAAACTATGTACCAAGATCTATGTATTAGATACAAGCAATGGGTGGATATACATCCATAGAGAAAATACCATTGTAGACCGACAAAGTTTAACGAGGTTGTACTCGTGGATGATGTAGACGAACGCTTGTCGATCTCAAGATCGATAAGAAGTCTAGTGCCGCAAATCAATATTTCACTTTCCCTGCAAGTGAAACAGGAAATAAGTGTAATTTAACCGCATCAGGGTCAACATATTTGTAGGGTTCATAGCATAGAAAACAAACTTTTTTCCTACGATAGGAAAAACTATGTACCAAGATCTATGTATTAGATACAAGCAATGGGTGGATATACATCCATAGAGAAAATACCCTTGTAGACCGACAAAGTTTAACAAGGTTGTACTCGTGGATGATGTAGACGAACGCTTGTCGATCTCAATATCGATAAGAAGTCCAGTGTCGCAAATCAACAGCGCATCCGTGCTTGCACACACGTCCAAGCCACCGAGCAACCTCCGCCTCCTCGCTCCAGCGATGAAGCGGAAGCAACAACTCTTTCCAAACAAAAACCACCGAGAACATGTATCTCGCTAGTCCGAGACCATGAGGGATAAACTAGAGGGGGAGAGAGATCCTTCATGAGGAGGTGTAAGTGTGAGAGAGGGAGAGGGAGTCCTTATATAGGAGGAGGGGGAATCCCAATGAGGTGGCCGACGCATGGGGCTGCCCTGTTGCCCTCCCTCCATTCATGTGGGTTGAGCATCCACTCACAAAATGCCTCTTCATTTCTCCACTCAAAATCCGACTAAAAAATCCCATTAAATATCCACCAAATTTAATGTAATCTCTCTTTAAATAAAACTCCTTTTATTTATTCAGAATTTTGTAAATTACATTAATTAGCAAACATTCACATAAAACCCCTTGCTAGTATTCTATTTCACATGCAGAAACACTTTCAGCAATTTCACCCAAAACTATTCTGGTGTCTAGTGAAATAAATTCCCGCGCTTTGTAAATCTTCTCTTCTAGAAACTATTTGTTCCAAATGGTGTCGGTTTCTCTTAAGTGTGTCACCCTACGGTTCGCGAATAATGCGGACATGATCGAGACCCCTCTCGGATCAATAATCAAAAGCGAGACCTAGAGATCCATACTGACTCCCACACATTCAACGATGACTTCTTCTGATCGTGAGAACCTTTTACGTCAGTAACTTAATCCCTCTGTCTCACGATATATTACATGTCCTAGATTCGATCATCGGTATCTCCATACCTAGTTTGATCTCGTTACCGACATGTACTCTTTTCTTGTTCCCGTGATATAACATTCTAGTGATCAAATCACTTGCTTGCAAGCTAACTAATGTGATATCACCGAGAGGGCCTAGAGTATATCTTTCCGCCATCGGGATGGAAAAATTCCACTCTTGATCCATGAGCCTCTACATAAAACCTTTGTAGCACTAAACCCATCTTTATAGTCACCCTGTTACGGTGTGACGTTTGATATTATCAAAATTGATATGATCTCATGGTCTAAGGATTAAGATTACTTCGTATGATGTTATAGAAATACAAACGCAATGAATTTGATCGTAATGCTATACTTCGAATGAATGTTCATCACACCATTCCAAAAATGTTGTGACCTCGTTATTAACAACATCCAATGTCCATGATCAGGAAATCTTGATCATCTTGTTAATCAACGAGCTAGTTTCTAAGAGAGGCATAACTAGGAACTTTCCATTTGTTTATTAAACACACATGTATTAACGTTTCCGTATTAATACAATTATAGCATGCAAAATAAATATCTATCATATACTTGGAATATACATAATAACAACTTTATTATTGCCTCCCAGGGCATATTCCCTTCAATCTTTTATGCGCATCATGTCGCATATTTTAGTAAATGTATTTAAGTCCAAACCCAAATCTTCAGCAGCTGAGCCTCCAAATTGGTTCTTTTGAACCAAACTCAAAAGGTTAGACTTAATCTCATAGTTCTCCATCATAATAGTGGGCTGCGTAATAGGTGCACGAATAAAATCATCACTAGTAGTAACATACTGCCCAAGCTTCTTTTGCACCATAGTAATTATCTTTTTAGTATTTTTAGGTTGAGAGAAAAATTAAACAAGTAACTAATTTTTTTGGGTTTTCAAATAAATAACAAAAGGTAAACTAATAACAAGAATTAAAACAAAAACAAAAACAAAACTATTTAACATGGTCTCCAATACCTCACCAACATAGCAAAATTACCTCCCCGACAATAGCACCGAAAAAAGGTTTGATACCTTCAATACAGATTACGGATGCAGTATAGTAGCTTTTTGCCTACAAAATACCTAGGTTTATCGAACCTTGGGAAGCACTTGCAAAATGTAATTGAGGAACGTCTACAAGACTTGCTAAAATATTTTAGTCTTTGTTTACTGGACCTTTCCAATTTACTTTGTATCTTTGGTTGTTTTCAATGGATGGAGATAGGACAGGGTTGAAGATTCACCTGCAGATATGCATTCATATGGGATAAATATAAATTTAAGCACATTCATGTGTAAAATTATCTAATAGTGATAAGAGTTGTGGGCAACACATCCTTAGCTACTAGAGCCCCTAAAACCACATGTGACAATAGTCTCTTGATCTAACCGGTTACACCACAAAACCATGGGTTACAATTATGATTAAGTAAAACATACCAAAGCCTTAAGATTAGTGATCTTACTATAGATCCCAAGTGGATCAATAAGTGAATTTTATACTCCCCCTTTCTTTCACTGGGTTTTGCGCGTCAGCTACTGTTCTCCACTCATCTCACCTCACACCTTGATCAATCTGTGGGATCTTGGGTATTTACAAGTCATCAGATCAAGGTAGAGATAGAGGAACAAGATAACAAAGCTCTTGTTCAATCACTACACAATATTCCCATGTAATTATATGCACATAAACACTATGACGCTTCACCACAACCCCAAGCTTGTGAGGACTACTCACTCATAATAATAAGATACATGACATGAATAATTGTTGAAATCCTTAGATTGAATCAAATATTCTTTGGTGATTGTTATGGCTATGAAGGAGGTTGGAGATGGAGATGATGAACTATGGTGGTGGTGATGGTAGTGTCATGGATCTCCTTTGGTGTGTGATGGATGAGATCTTGGATGGCGACTCTATTCTATGGTGACTGGATGGTTGGGTGCTCTTGGAATGATCTCACTTCATTCACATAAGTAGTTCTATTTGACCTAAGGAAGGCGCTGGCAGGTGGTATGGGTGGGACTTAGTTGTATTGATGCTCGTTACGGCTCCTAAAACTTCCTTTTCTCCCCTGGTTGACTTGGTTGTGTTGGCAACGACATATTCTTCAATAATTTCTCCTGATTTCGCCATAAAAGTTTGATTTTCTTCACATCACAAACTAAGAGAAGGATTTGCACATCTTTTCAATAATTAGTCATTAGTAGCAAGGCTATAGAAGTATTTGGTCAATTTATTGACTTAAATAAGATTTAAACTAGGATAAATATGTCTGTTTTCATAGCCATCACCATCCAAACCCGTCGCAGCAAGGCATCTGATACTGTGACGCAAGAATCTAGGTATTACATGCCTAAACCTACTAGGATGCTCGAACAAATCCTCACCACTTGATTGGATACCCAGGGGCTGCATGTAGGGGCATTTCACACTTTCAGTAAACATTTTTAGGGCATGTCTCCCTTTCATTTCATGATTTACCCTGGGTACTCTAATCATAATGATAGGAACGATCAAGAAGAATCGCAAAGTACGCTCTTATCCTTGAACAGGCAACACCAACCGAGCTCCACCCTGAATAATTGGTCACGCAGATACTAACCCGCATGGCATGATCCCCTAAACTAAAACTTGCTTGCTCTTCAGTCTATTCATACCAAAAAACGGTCAAAGCACTCAGGTCCTTCCTTCACCAGGCTAGGCTTGGTAGCTCCTAGTTATGTTTGAATAGAGAGTATAGGTATGTGGATACCGCGAGTGGAAATGGAGCCATTGAAGGATCCATGCTCACTTCGGTAGCCTAAAATCATTCTATAGGCCTCAAAACCCCGCATCACAGGTGACTGGAACACGAAGACCTTCGGCGGGGATTATTCGGGCGAACCCATGACCAAAACACCATTATAGGTCATGGTGTAGGGAAATTATGTACCCCGATGTAATCCAGCAGAGGTAATGGCACATGGAATGTTGCCAGTGGGATAGAGGCGGAAGTCTTCCTCATGAGCACTAAGTCTTGGGCTAGCCAGAAAATTACACCCATCTTGAAGACGACGACAATCGTACGGGAACCCATATAAGCAATACACCCCCACAAATCCCAAGATACTAACCTCCACATATAAGCAATACACCCGCACAAATACCAAGATACTAACCTCAGAATATAAGCGATACACATGCACAAAGCCCAAGATACTAACCTCGGCATATAAGCGATGGACCCACACAAAAGCCTGAGCTACCAACCTTGTCCCAACCTCAAGAGTTGGGCGCTGGTGCAAAAGCACGTGCTACCATCCGGATTCGGACCTAAAACGAAGCGGAGGACCTTAGCACGAGACGTTCCAAGAAGAGGAGGTATGTGCCTGGAAAATTGAAGTTATGATTTTGCGAGAAATGGTCCTTACATAGGATCGCCATCATTTGTTGGATATTTTTCTAGTGAAGGAACTAGGATCCAACGATCCCTAGGTTCGAGAGGAGGCTGAACAAGCGTTACCGAGGAGCCTCGGCACCGGTGGCAATGGCGGATCAAGAACACGGTAGAGAAGTGACCCAGGGTTTTTTACCCAGGTTCCGGACCCTCGTGAGGAGGTAAACCCCCTACTCCTTCTTTGTGTATTGCTCGCTTGCTTCACGAGGGTACAATGGAGGTTGTAAGTCTAGGGTTTAGATCGCTAGGATCGATCTGCTCTAATGTACGAGGAGGTTCCCTTATATAAGGCGGCGGCAGGCCTCTTCCCCCAGCCATTGGGCGGGAAGGGCGTCCACAGTGCTGCTCCTTGGGATTCTGTTCTAGGAGACTACTTTTGCTGGACTTGGTCCAGCTCGTCGTGCTCCACTCCACTCTCCTATAAAGTTGCCTTCCTTGACGTTGCTTGTATTCATCCGGCGCTCTCTGCTTTTTACCTATTTCACCAAAACGGCAATGGAAGGACTCTTCCACCACAAGATTGCATGTCCTTTCCCTACAAAAGGGGATGCGGACCGGGGCTTCCTTTATCAATGTAGCTGGCGCTGTAGGTCCATTGCGCTCCCTGTTGGTCCATGGCTCATGCATCGCTCGATGAAGTTACCATCCCGCCCTGGACATGCTCCGAGGTATCTGAGGCTTGAGGGCGTAGTGTGGCAGGCTCCCTCAGGAGGCGTTCCCTTAGGAGGTTTTTTCCCTCGAGAGGCAGGGGCCTTGCGACGTCAGCATGGTTGGACCACCTCTAGAGGTGCGGCTGCCTCTCGAGAGTGGTGGTGCCTCTAGCACAGGGCTCATCTATCGGGGGGATAGGGCAGCCAGGTTTCTAAGGCTCCGATAGTAGCCCTAGGGCGGTTGTCTTGCATGTGTCCCTTCATCGACTCAAAGGGGCAAGCATCCCTAGACGATGGACGGGTCCTTGCACTTGCTTGGTCAACGAGGACCTGATGTAACACCCTCAGAATCGACCCTATGCAAGTTTTAGCGATTCCGCCAAACCCGCATAGAAACGATTCAAAGGTGCCCACCAGGCACTTGCGTGCGGGTGGAAAACAAAGTAATAACATTACACAACAGTCCTCGATGGGACCCACAGAACAGGTATATATACAGCACGACTCCATGAGTCAAGAATAAAAATATACAGAACAAAGATACAAATCACCTTGAAAACGATAGAGCGTCGGACTACGGACAAGATGCTAATGGGGCTAAGAGCCCTGAAGAATAACCAATGGCGTCCATAACCCTGCCCAGGCCAAGCCGGAAGGGTAACCCTGCTAACGACGTCGATCTCAAAACCTGCTTAAACAAAAAGGGGTGCCGACAAAGGGCAAAGGAAAAAGAGAGCGGTCAGTACTGAGGCCAGTACACGGCGAGACTAGAATTCGGCGGTCCTCGCCTACATAGGTATGGTGGACTGAGCGGCAGCGCAGCATGCACTAAACAACCTATAGAGACTCGATACAATTAGCGGCTATCAGAGAGGGGTAAGAAAGACCTATTCGGAACCAACCTGATGCTACCATCAAACAAACCCATCCTGGTGTTTCCCCCTCGAGACCAAACGAGGAAGTCAACCGAGAAACTCACACAGTTGGCAGTTTTATTTATTCAGTTATCGTTGCAGCAATTACTAGTCAAGTATAGATAGTCATCCTGATATAATAAGCAGTGGGCACTTTTAGTTAACCATTCCGTTGTAGTTGCAACACTTACTAGTCAGATACAATTAGCATGAGATATCCCCAAACCCAGCAGTGGTTGGTACTTTTATTTAGCCATTCTGTTATAGTTGCAATACTTACTAGTCAGGTACAATGGTAGCAAGCGACAGCCCAAACAAGCAATTGTTGGCAATTTTATTTAGCCATTCCATTAGAGTGAAGTTGTTTACTAGTCATTATAAAGTCAAATTTATAGCACTACTTTAGTTATAGTTGTCTATGATCGAGATACTGTGCTCCAAGTCGTCCATAACCGCGGTCACGGCTTTCAGAAAGTTTTACCCTGCAGGGGTGCACAAATAGCAACACACACTCGATCAACCTCGGAAAAACCAAATCAAAACCCAACGAGGCTTTCACGACAAAGCAATCACAGGATTCAGAAATATTTCTGGGGGCCACCCCATTGAGTACACCCGCAACGAAACTGGCCGGCTCCGAGACAGACTCAAGGTTTGGGTGGACGGCTGTAAACGACTGGGAACCCGAAAATGTGACTGGGCTTGTCGATACCGCGGAATCGTGTCCCGAACCTAAACAGTACAGGTGCTCCTCGCACAATCGTAAATCAAGCAGTAAAGCATGGCATAAGTACAGGATAGTAAATAAAACCTCAAACTAGTTTGTGGCCCCAAGAAATAAGAATGAATCAAGCTCTGGCTCAGGGGGGTCCCATAATCCTCCCGGATGTGGATAGCGCGAATATTCAAGGAACAGGTATCAAGTACTCGGGGTCCTACGGGGCACAAGTGGACGGTTAACAACCAAATAACATCTATTGCCCACATGTGCCTCTGCATTTACCTACTTCAATTTTAGTTGTTAAACAGTAATTAAAGTCTTGATCAACTCCAACAATAAACACACGGCAATACTCCAACAACTGTGGTACTTGACGACACGCAACAGCACTTGAGCAAGCGACTACGACGCGCAGGTCCAACTATCTACCAAACAACAGGTAATAGGAGGTGTCCAAGGCAATATAAGGCTGCAAGGGATATCACGGGTACGAAAAACTAGAGCATCGCAACACAGATAGTAATAGATCAACAGGAGGGAATAAATACTATAAAAGTAAGATAGGTAGAAAGGGGGAGATGCTCGCCTGAAAACATTGCCGAAGATTCATACGAAGATTGGGGCGAAGCTCACATCAACTCAACGGCCTTATCCGCGAAGAAGCAAAACACTAGAATAAACACCGGATGCACTATTTAATACTATGGCAAATGATCGGGCATGATGCATGTATGGTGTATGACATGGCAAGGATGCGATGCAATAGGCAATGTTAAACGGAACCGGGGTCCCGACAATTAACTAAACGGTTCAAGTTATTTATCTACCCCACAATTTAAATGTTGTCTTAACACGGCAAAAGATAGCACCGGTTCGCTACCCAAATTTAAATGAGGCCAATATAAGGCTAGATTTGCCCGCATATGGGCCCCATATTTAATTATGAGGTGAATCGGCGTAAGGCCCCCAAACCAAATGATATGAGTGCCAGCATGTACAATTAGATATGCAACAATGTAGGTATATTATAAAATAGTGGGTCGGGATCGGGGTCACACATGGGGCTCGACGATCTTGGGGTTCCGGGGTTCGGGGTTCGGTCTCAGGGTTCAAGGTTCGACGGGATCGGTCTTCGAGGTCGGATTCAAGATGTAGAGCTTGGCGTTCCGGGAAGAAGAACTTGGCGTTCCGCGGTGAAGTGCTTGTCGTTCCGGTGGCGATCTTGGCGGTCATCGGGTCCGGGAGCGGTCCTCGGCGAACTGGTCGGTTCAGCGAGTCATCGAGCGTGGCGACGAGGATGAACTTGTCATTTGGTGAGAACATTGAGCAGGAAACTGATGGCTTCTTGTCATCGATGACTGTCTTGAGACAAGCCCTAGTTCCCGCATCCCAAAACTTGCAGCTCCCGTCGTGGCTCCCTGACACGATGACAGGGCCGTCCCGGATGAAGTGGACGGAGGTGACGGGGTCTGAGTGCGCGTCGAAGGCGCGGAGGCAGCGGCCGTTCTTGACGTCCCAGATGCGCACGGTGCAGTCGAACCCCCCTGAGGCCACCTGGGAGCTGGTCTGCGGGGCTTCTCCGACGAAGGCGAAGGGCGAGCTCGCTGGCGAGAGGCGGCCGGGGCGGCGCGGGACTCGGCCGCGGGAAGGCGGGACGAGCGCGGAGGCGTCGAGGGGCGCCCAGGTGGCGGGGCTCGCTCACGGGCGGTGCAGGGACTCCGGCAGGGAAGGGGACCAGGGGAGAGCTCCTGCGGGCGATGGCGGCCGACGCGTCGATGCGGGGAAGAGGCCGGTGGTGGCGGTTCCGACCGGAGGCGGCAGGGCGGAGGAGATGGCTCCGGGGCGGCGGGGGTTGTAGGAGGCGGGGCTCGGGAGGCCGGAGCAGAGGAGATCGGCGGCGGTCGGTGAGGAAGACCGGAGGCGAGAGGGACGGGGAGGAAGGCGGGCCCGACGGTGGCGGCGTTGGGTGAGCGAGCACGGAGGCGACGCAGAGGAGAGGGGCGGCCAGGGAGGCGAGAGGAAGAGGCCGGAGGGAGGGCGCAGCGGTGGCGGACGCGCGCGCTGCCAGGTCGCGGGGTCGGGGGAAGAGAGAGGAGCGGCCGCATGCGAGGGGTAGGTGGAGGACGGTTTCGATCGGGGTGGGGCCAAACGTCGCTGCAGGTGGGCCAGGGGAGCGGGGATTGGACGGTGAGGCTCCCGTGCGGGAGTGCGAGAGAGGAGGGTCGCTGGGAGTGGGTGGGTCCGGAGGTGGGGCTTGCAGGGAAGGATGGGTGCGTCGGGTGGGGTGGGGTGAGAGAGGGAGTAGGTGGTGGTTGAGGTGGCAGATGGGGATTGGGTGGGGTTTGGCCCAGGGTGATGTGGCGCAAAGGGATAGGTTGGGGTGAGGTGGAGGGGGCTGGGTAGATTAGGTTTAGGTATAAAAGGGTTTGGGTAGGTTAGGGATTTGGGTGAATCGGTTTGAACTGGGGGTGTCCGACTGGGTCGTATCGGCCCGGTTTGGCTGCCCCCTAAAATTAATATAAAAATTTATGTATTGTTTAAAAGACTTGTGCAATTTATTTTTAGACAAACAAAATATCCGGATGGGTCCGGGGATTATTTTGAAATAGAGAGGGTCTTTGTAGAAAGCAAAAGTAGGTTTGAACAAAAATAGTTTTAGTCAATGAGATGCATGATGATGTCATGATGATGCAATGCACAAAAACAACGCGATTTTCTAGTGGTGGTTTTGCGGGATGCCACAATTCGACACCACTAACAATGGATCTCGCCCTCGAGATCTGCCTCATGGTACCAGGAAGAGGGTCGGTGATCTGCATCTTCTCGCTTCGTGTAGATCTTCGCGACACCACTAACAATGGTTCATTCTCAATCTTGAAATCAGCGACACCACCAACAAAGGATTGTTTCTCACGTTCGTCGAGAGAACACTCCGGATAAACAACGAACGAAGTTAAAGGTAAGGCTACCTCTAACTTTCAGGGAAGGAGTAAGAATTGCATCGATACACCATTCAATATACGAAAGCGAATGATAAGAGTAGTGGTATGGTCGCGACTCCATCCCGCACTCAAAGCATTACTCTGTACATGAATAGGAGAATTATGCAACCAACCCTTAGAATTTATACTGAAGATCTCGACAAACAAGGTTCGGAAACAAAGGAGTGATGCAGACTCTGCATCGGATCTGGCGTAGATGATGTCATCACGTCAGAAAGCACCGGAAGGCACAAACAAGGAACAAAGAATGGTACCACAGATAAAGGATCACTCAGATAGCATGAAGTCCGGATGGTGGAACACCGTTATCAAAGGAGGAAGCGAAACCCTGAAGGTACGATGGAACCCAACCACGAGAAATCCTGGACTCGAAGAGAGAGAAGAGAGCGGATTCAAAACACGCAGAGGTGAGAGGAGAGCAGCAGAGGGGTAAGGAGTAAAATTAGACCTAATCAGAACTATCCAACCGATTTTGCAAAATAGTTTTGACACTCTACTTCGGCCGTTAGCTAGGTTATCCTACAGGCTGGACTTGTGGGGTATCGTAACTGCTGAGCTCTGATACCACTCTGTAACACCCTCAGAATCGACCCTATGCAAGTTTTAGCGATTCTGCCAAACCCGCATAGAAACGATTCAAAGGTGCCCACCAGGCACTTGCGTGCGGGTGGAAAACGAAGTAATAACATTACACAACAGTCCTCGATGGGCCCCACAGAACAGGTATATATACAGCACGACTCCATGAGTCAAGAATACAAATATACAGAACAAAGATCCAAATCACCTTGAAAACGATAGAGCGTCCGACTACGGACAAGATGCTAATGGGGCTAAGAGCCCTGAAGAATAAACAATGGCGTCCATAACCCTGCCCAGGCCAAGCCGGAAGGGTAACCCTGCTAACGACGTCGATCTCAAAACCTGCTTAAACAAAAAGGGGTGCCGACAAAGGGCAAAGGAAAAAGAGAGCGGTCAGTACTGAGGCCAGTACACGGCGAGACTAGAATTCGGCGGTCCTCGCCTACATAGGTATGGTGGACTGAGCGGCAGCGCAACATGCACTAAACAACCTATAGAGACTCGATACAATTAGCGGCTATCAGAGAGGGGTAAGAAAGACCTATTCGGAACCAACCTGATGCTACCATCAAACAAACCCATCTTGGTGTTTCCCCCTCGAGACCAAACGAGGAAGTCAACCGAGGAACTCACACAGTTGGCAGTTTTATTTATTCAGTTATCGTTGCAGCAATTACTAGTCAAGTATAGATAGTCATCCTGATATAATAAGCAGTGGGAACTTTTAGTTAACCATTCCGTTGTAGTTGCAACACTTACTAGTCAGATACAATTAGCATGAGATATCCCCAAACCCAGCAGTGGTTGGTACTTTTATTTAGCCATTCCGTTATAGTTGCAATACTTACTAGTCAGGTACAATGGTAGCAAGCGACAGCCCAAACAAGCAATTGTTGGCAATTTTATTTAGCCATTCCATTAGAGTGAAGTTGTTTACTAGTCATTATAAAGTCAAATTTATAGCACTAATTTAGTTAGAGTTGTCTATGATCGAGATACTGTGCTCCAAGTCGTCTATAACCGCGGACACGGCTTTCAGAAAGTTTTACCCTGCAGGGGTGCACAAATAGCAACACACACTCGATCAACCTCGGAAAAACCAAATCAAAACCCAACGAGGCTTTCACGACAAAGCAATCACAGGATTCAGAAATATTTCTGGGGGCCACCCCATTGAGTACACCCGCAACGAAACTGGCCGGCTCCGAGACAGACTCAAGGTTTGGGTGGACGGCTGTAAACGACTGGGAACCCGAAAATGTGACTGGGCTTGTCGATACCGCGGAATCGTGTCCCGATCCTAAACAGTACAGGTGCTCCTCGCACAATCGTAAATCAAGCAGTAAAGCATGGCATAAGTACATGATAGTAAATAAGACCTCAAACTAGTTTGTGGCCCCAAGAAATAAGAATGAATCAAGCTCTGGCTCAGGGGGGTCCCATAATCCTCCCGGATGTGGATAGCGCGAATATTCAAGGAACAGGTATCAAGTACTCGGGGTCCTACGGGACACAAGTGGACGGTTAACAACCAAATAACATCTATTGCCCACATGTGCCTCTGCATTTACCTACTTCAATTTTAGTTGTTAAACAGTAATTAAAGTCTTGATCAACTCCAACAATAAACACACGGCAATACTCCAACAACTGTGGTACTTGACGACACGCAACAGCACTTGAGCAAGCGACTACGACGCGCAGGTCCAACTATCTACCAAACAACAGGTAATAGGAGGTGTCCAAGGCAATATAAGGCTGCAAGGGATATCACGGGTACGAAAAACTAGAGCATCGCAACACAGATAGTAATAGATCAACAGGAGGGAATAAATACTATAAAAGTAAGATAGGTAGAAAGGGGGAGATGCTCGCCTGAAAACATTGCCGAAGATTCATCCGAAGATCGGGGCGAAGCTCACATCAACTCAACGGCCTTATCCGCGAAGAAGCAAAACACTAGAATAAACACCGGATGCACTATTTAATACTACGGCAAAAGATCGGGCATGATGCATGTATGGTGTATGACATGGCAAGGATGCGATGCAATAGGCAATGTTAAACGGAACCGGGGTCCCGACAATTAACTAAACGGTTCAAGTTATTTAGCTACCCCACAATTTAAATGTTGTCTTAACACGGCAAAAGATAGCACCGGTTCGCTACCCAAATTTAAATGAGGCCAATATAAGGCTAGATTTGCCCGCATATGGGCCCCATATTTAATTATGAGGTGAATCGGCGTAAGGCCCCCAAACCAAATGATATGAGTGCCAGCATGTACAATTAGATATGCAACAATGTAGGTATATTATAAAATAGTGGGTCGGGATCGGGGTCACACATGGGGCTCGACGATCTTGGGGTTCCGGGGTTCGGGGTTCGGTCTCAGGGTTTAGGGTTCGACGGGATCGGTCTTCGAGGTCGGATTCAAGATGTAGAGCTTGGCGTTCCGGGAAGAAGAACTTGGTGTTCCGCGGTGAAGTGCTTGTCGTTCCGGTGGCGATCTTAGCGGTCATCGGGTCCGGGAGCGGTCCTCGGCGAACTGGTCGGTTCAGCGAGTCATCGAGCGTGGAGACGAGGATGAACTTGTCATTTGGTGAGAACATTGAGCAGGAAACTGATGGCTTCTTGTCATCGATGACTGTCTTGAGACAAGCCCCAGTTCCCGCATCCCAAAACTTGCAGCTCCCGTCGTGGCTCCCTGACACGATGACGGGGCCGTCCCGGATGAAGTGGACGGAGGTGACGGGGTCTGAGTGCGCGTCGAAGGCGCGGAGGCAGCGGCCGTTCTTGACGTCCCAGATGCGCACGGTGCAGTCGAACCCCCTGAGGCCACCTGGGAGCTGGTATGCGGGGCTTCTCCGACGAAGGCGAAGGGCGAGCTCGCTGGCGAGAGGCGGCTAGGGCGGCGCGGGACTCGGCCGCGGGAAGGCGGGACGAGCACGGAGGCGGCGAGGGGCGCCCAGGCGGCGGGGCTCGCTCACGGGCGGTGCAGGGACTCCGGCGGGGAAGGGGACCAGGGGAGAGCTCCTGCGGGCGATGGCGGCCGACGCGTCGATGCGGGGAAGAGGCTGGTGGTGGCGGTTCCGGCTGGAGGCGGCGGGGCGGAGGAGATGGCTCCGGGGCGGCGGGGGTTGTAGGAGGCGGGGCTCGGGAGGCCGGAGCAGAGGAGATCAGCGGCGGCCGGCGAGGAAGACCGGAGGCGAGGGGGACGGGGAGGAAGGCGGGCCCAACGGTGGCGGCGTTGGGTGAGCGAGCACGGAGGCGACGCAGAGGAGAGGGGCGGCCAGGGAGACGAGAGGAAGAGGCCGGAGGGAGGGCGCAACGGTGGCGGACGCGCGTGCTGCCAGGTCACGGGGTCGGGGGAAGAGAGAGGAGCGGCCGCATGCGAGGGGTAGGTGGAGGACGGTTTCGATCGGGGTGGGGCCAAACGTCGCTGCAGGTGGGCCAGGGGAGCGGGGATTGGACGGTGAGGCTCCCGTGCGGGAGTGCGAGAGAGGAGGGTCGCTGGGAGTGGGTGGGTCCGGAGGTGGGGCTTGCAGGGAAGGATGGGCACGTTGGGTGGGGTGGGGTGAGAGAGGGAGTATGTGGTGGTTGAGGTGGCAGATGGGGATTGGGTGGGGTTTGGCCCAGGGTGATGTGGCGCAAAGGGATAGGTTGGGGTGAGGTGGAGGGGGCTGGGTAGATTAGGTTTAGGTATAAAAGGGTTTGGGTAGGTTAGGGCTTTGGGTGAATCGGTTTGAACTGGGGGTGGCCGACTGGGTCGTATCGGCCCGGTTTGGCTGCCCCCTAAAATTAATATAAAAATTTATGTATTGTTTAAAAGACTTGTGCAATTTATTTTTAGACAAACAAAATATCCGGAAGGGTCCGGGGATTATTTTGAAATAGAGAGGGGTCTTTGTAGAAAGCAAAAGTAGGTTTGAACAAAAATAGTTTTAGTCAATGAGATGCATGATGATGTCATGATGATGGAATGCACAAAAACAACGCGATTTTCTAGTGGTGGTTTTGCGGGATGCCACACCTGACATGCTTGATTATGGGCCATGAATTCTAACCGGCCATGCGCTCCCGGCCATAGATGTGGAGCGCACTATTCCCATTTTGGCAGTTGTTCCCACGACGTGGGCGCGCGTGAGGCCTAGTAGTTAATACCGCATGTGCGGCGCAGTGATGCGTCATTTCAGGTGGCCTGGTTAAATCGGGGAGTGGGGAAGAAGTATTTTCACTTCCACGCCACCGCTCCCCTTCTTCGTTTTGCGTACCTGAGCCGAAGCTTCACTCCTTCATATGGCTCCCAAGCACTTCTTGGCTACAGAGAAGGGCAACACGGTGATGTCCTAGGTGGAGGAGACTCCACCGGTGAAGCACAGCCACGTGCGGCCACGTGGAAGATGCCGAGGGAGACGCTATGGCCGTGGTGCGACCCTTGCCGTGGTTACGTCTTCGGAGGCGGGAGTGGCTATTGGAGAAGCTCCCATTAGGCGCCAGCATAGCCGCCCCCGTGGAAGCGATCGGGGTCGCCGCAGGGGCGTGGCGGTAGGTCCGGGGCTGAATCCGGGCCATCCGCTCCCACCGCTGCCGAGGTCCCCGCTCCCATGGTCATCAAGATTGAGGATGACCCCGAGCCTGAAAGGGTCATCGACTTCATCGTCGTCCTTAGTGACCTAGACAGGTTTGTGAGGGTGAAGCTCCCCAAGCGATTCGTGCTTGGGACCACGAATGACCTTCCTGAGGAGGTGTAGCTGCAACACTCTAGAGGACACGAGAAGTGGGAGGTGTGCGTCATGACCTTCTCATGGGGAGAGAAGTTCCTCTCCGGCGGCTGGCACCGCTTCCTCTCTGAACACCGCATTTAGCGCGACTTCACGTTGTGGTTTCGGTACGCCGTCAAGGGAGACTTCTCCATCTCAGTGTTTGGTGCTCAGCTATGCCATGTCGACTATCCTCCACACCTCAGGGCAGCCCGAGAGGTGTATCTATCAGGGTGCTATCGGGGGATCGGCCCCCTGCCCGTGGAGGGGTAATGTCGTAGGGCTTGTTGACCCTTTTTCCTTCTAATTAGGACTTAGGATTAACTTTTCTGTACAGAACCCTATGTTGTTTGGCCACTTTTGCTAGTTCTTGTTGTTCCTAGAGCTCGGTTGTATGTGTGTTCATGGCGTGGATCGTGCTTGACGAGGCCGGCCATGACCTCTTGTGTCTTCTTTATGCAGGAACAAACCTCTTGAGCCTTCGAGCATTTTTGCCAAAGGGTCGGGTGTCTTGGGATGACACCCTCACGGATTGAAGCTGTTAGGGGTGCCGCTAGGTGAGGCGCTTTCTGAAGATGGCACCCGGGGAGCGCCACTCGCGGGGCTCTTCCAGCCGATGGACCGGACTGCCGTGCAGCAGGCCTCGCGAGGTTCTAGCAAACTTATGGGGTGTAGCCCCCCGCCCTTGCCGAGGATAAGTATTACTTGGTACCTTAGGTTTCTCGTGCGCTTTGTTGCTTCTTGCCGATGCACCGTGTTAGGGGGTCCTCTCGGGGAGAGACCTTGTTGTGCACCCCCGTGGAGGGATTCATTGCTCACTACCTGAGCCTGCATCGATGAGCGGTGGTACTAGACTCACGAGGCTCATATGCGGCGCTGTTTCTTGGTTACACGAGAAAAACACGAGCCATCCTTACGAAGAAGGGGAGCGAGCCCTTGCGCGTCTATCACGCATGAATCCGTGGCCAGGGTTGTCCCCCGATCTTCTCGATAGGTCTCTTAGTGGAGTACCATAGGTCTGGCGCCTAATGTGGTGGAGGCGATCTGATGGTGGATCTTTTGGCGTCGGGCGGCAACTGTGATGCAGAGGGGATCCGCCTCGTGCGCCTCCCGAGGGGATGACCATAGCGCATGCTACTAGAGTCTTCAAATGCACCTACATGAAGTGTTTTCAGCACTATGAACCTTAGGTGAGGTAACTTACTACCGGTTGGGCCCGTAAGTTCAGACATCACACTCTAGGCCCTGCGGGATTTTAACCGCTGAAGAGGGTGTCTCCAGGGTCGCCCCGTAAGCCTCTTGGGGAGAAATCCATACGACTTAGTGCTTTCCCTTCCAACCCCCGCGACAAGGGCTTTGTGGGTTTCGCACAAGTTTTTGTAAAAGTCATGAACCGTGGGTGAGGTGATTCGTCCCTGAACCCGGTCTGTGAGTTCATAGCTCGACACTTTAGGTCATGAGCGATCGGGTTGCGGAGGAACATGGCCTCATGAGGCATTTCTTAAAAGAGGTGTTTTTCAAAAATCAGGAACCATGGGTGAGGCACTAGTACAAACTCGTTACTTAGAGACTATGCCTAGAGCATGTTTACCCCCAAAAATGCAGTCCACTGGTTGTGTTCATCACCCTCAGACGGTCGTAATTTTTTGACATCCTCTTTCTTTAACCTCATACGGTTGTTAATCTGCATCGTCTCTAGTACGACTACCCCCTCAGCCGCTCGTTAAAATAAAACACCTCTAAATAGATCTTGAGACGACGACAATTATTATCTGTCTCCCTAGATCACTCAACACAAGTGAGAAATATTAATCTCCTCTAGGGGTCTACTGAGGCAGACCATTATGCCACCCGCCTTGAAAATTCGCGTCGTTCATGTTCCCAAGGTAACGTGCATATTTTTTTAATGCAATTATAAAGTGTAGATCATGCACTAGCTCCCACCCACACACGTCCACACCCACACGTGTCCACTCGTACATAAACCCGCTAGGCCTTCGCTTGCACCACCTCCCTCCTCTTAGCTACGCCATGAAGAGTACGCATGGAGACAAGCCGGAGGTGAAGCCATTTGGAGGCGCAGCATCAGATGGCTCGGTCGTCACTGAGCAGGCGGATGCGGCTTTTCCGGTCACGCACGCCGCTCATCGCTGCACCATTGATGCTTCGGGCTCCATCTAGACAATCGCTATCGCCGTCGAGCAGTAGGTGGCCGACAAAGTCGTGGTTCCAGTGACAGATATGATTGAGGGGCATGCGGCAGACGGAGGAAACCGATGCTCATCATCAACGACCCTATCCTCCCCGAACAAATAATCTTCAAAGAAATCGAGAGCAATGAGTTCGAGGAGGAGGTCTACGATGAGACATCTGAGGTATTACTTTGATAGCTTCTCTAGCCGTCGCAGCATATATATTCTACATAGTGTACATTATGTTTCTATTTTTAATGAGACCAAAATTTTGCCCCAAAAGAGTGCAAGGAAAGACACAATGATCGATGGTGTCAGATTTTTTTAGGGATGGGTTAGTGAAACTAAGGTAATAATGTATAACAACAATACAAGTTGTGTAATTGGTACTTTGGTTCGCTAACTCTATCTCTAAAAAATTTATGAGGCCCCAGATTTATTCTACATTCATATGAACTATTATATTTCAATTCCGATGTGAGGCTGAAGATTGAAATTTGCCCCAAAAGAGTTCACATGCATTCATAGTGTATAAGAAGGGTTACATTTTAATATCTTATTGTGGCCAATGATTCAAATTTTCCCAAAAATAGAGGCAGACACATTAATAGGCGTTATATTTTTTCAGGCATGAGTTAGCGAACCCGGGGCAATATACAAGAACAGTATGTAGGTTGTGCAATTGGTACTTAGTTCGCTCACCCCATCCCAGAAGAAATTTATGAGGACACAGAATTTGTTCTACATATAACTCTCACCAATTAATTTTCATTTTTTTGGATACATGAATGATATATGAATTGACCAAACTATTGCTGAGATACATTCTGTTTGATATAAATTTAATATTATCTTACATATACATGTTGTCAATTTTTTAGTTGTAATACAGTTAAATCATATGTATGAGTTCTAAGTTATGTTCTTAAAAATCAACAAGACGATTCTGATGACGTGGACTCTAGCAAGCAGTTCAGGGACAACAAGAGCCTCTACGTGCTGAGGCGCTTATGGTGGGGGATAATTCCTTTCTACCATAAGGGGGATTTGTTTTGTTCATTCTGTTGCAAAGCCATCAACACATACATCGACAGCATGATCCAGCATGCCGTGGATATTGCCGAAGGCCAAGACCAAATGCACTAGCTGAAGATCTTGGTACATCATGCGGCCTACAAAAAATTCCTCTAGGACTATGTCATGACTAGCCTATTTCCCATCGAGTAGGCTGATGCTCCTGCTAAAGCGTCTCCATGTCCCTGCTCCTGCTACTACGCCTGCTTATATTTTGTTTAAGTTAAATATTACCTCTGGTTGCATGTAAGACAATATCTGCATCCGTAGTCTCCGGTGGTTAAACTATACAAGTACTTCATTTATATATTAATCTATTCCTTTATATGGAGTTCCTTCAATTTTCTCGTGTTCAATTATATTACTTATCATGCTGCCGCACTGATCTATATTCGTAGTCTCTCGTGGTTGAATTAATAAGGATGGAATCGTAACCTTTATATGGAGTTCCTTCAATTTTCTCGTGTTCAATTATATTACTAATCATGCTGCTGCACTGATCTATATTCGTAGTCTCTAGTGGTTGAATTAATAAGGATGGAAGCATACCCTTTATATGGAGTTCCTTCTTTTTTCTCATGTTCAAATTCAAAACACTTGTACCTTATTGCTCTGTAGCAAGCGCATGAACACACTATACGAGTCGGTCATATACCTTTCAGGTTACCCAAGACACAATATTTAGGTTATTATGCACACAACAATATAACCTACCGCAGGACTCAATTTTTTAGGTTATCAAAGGTACTACATGTTGGGCCGCGAGGATAAAAACAAAACTTTTTTACCTACATGGTGATCCCAAGGGAGGTAGAAGGCTATGGGAATTACCACTAGACGCGCAGTTGCAGAATTGACAAAGCTTTCCGTTGAATGCAGTGCAGTCCTTATGATCTAATCTGATCATTGAGGTGTAGATCATACACCAACGCTGCTGGTATCCACATGTACAAGGAGGACTGTTGGCGGTGAACTGCTAGGTTCGTTATGGCGGCATGACTAATGTGGAGCTAGGGTTTCCGATGCATGGAATGACCTAACCGTCAACCCTCATGAGTTTCTGCGCCCCACTATATATAGGGAGTGAAAGTGGGCTCCACTCACTTGTGGCCCATTCACTAAAGCCCATATAATATTAGTCACTAGGAGTCTGACTCACTAACTCAGTCCAAATCCGGTTTAGGTTCAACCGGAATAGACTTCCGGTTTGCATCCAATCCGAACTTGCTCCCGCTCTTAAGTGTGTGACCTCGCAGGCTCATGGCTACTTGGACACGATTGGAGTCCGACTCTAAATCTATCAGTTGGTAGCGGCTCCTAGGAGATCGTGCCAATTCCCAAGTACCAAAAAGTCATGACGACATTCCTTTCCAATGCGACTTGCATCCGAGTCCCTTTTGCCTCACAATATACCTTGTCAGACTATAGGCGAATTATTGTCATCTCTTACATAGTTCGACTCTCTTCTCGATCTGAGATAAGTGATTCCTCTAACTAAGTCTTAGTCGATCGCCTCGGTTAACACTTAACTGAGTCGTGCATGGATATGGTTCCGAAACATATCATCCGAGAGGGCCCAGAGAATATGTCTCCAAGTGGAGGGGCAAAATCCCATCTTGGTTATTCACATCACATAGCTTGATTCTCAGTCAACCCGAACTCTGCCTTTATGACTGACAAGTGACAAAACAACATTTGATACAACCTAAGTCAGTGATCCTCAACTCAGATTGTTCAACAACCTCAGGTCTAAGGATTACATTGATTGAGACATGCAAATGGCGACTTGTTCGTTGTATCTAAATATGGGTCAATCCGACTCGCCAAACTCTTTAGCTGAACCCGTGTAAGTCGGAATGTCATCACCATGCCTATGACAAGTGGAACCGATTCATCATCCGACTTTCACATTGGTCTAAGTTGTGTGTCCAGCACAACCTCGATGACCAAGGATATTTAGTATGAACAAAATAAATGCATAGGTCCACAACCGAATCACATATTCGATGATACACATCAGATGTTTATACAAGGATAACTTAATATCTTTATGAATACAATGGGAATCACATCATACATGATTGCTTCTAGGGCATATTCCCAACAGTCTCCCACTTGCACTAGAGTCAATCTTCCGACATCACATGTCTAGGCATCTAATGCCCATTGCTCTCAGGTGTGCCTCATGCTTCTGCTGTGGTAACGGCTTTGTCAACAGATCCGTAATATTTGCATCCATGTGTACCTTGCATAACTTAATATCACCCTGATCCACGAACTGACGAATAAGGTGGGACGCATGAGTATGTGCTTATTATTCTGGTGTTGTCTAGGTTCCTTGGCTTGTGCAATAGAACCATTGTTGTCATAGTACATGTCTAACATATTGGATGAGCCTTGAACCACACCAAGATCCATGAGGAAATTACTCATACAAACAGCTTCCTTTGCTGCCTTCGAGGAGGGAATATACGTAGCCTCTGTTGTAGATGCAGACACAGTCTCTTGCTTGGAACTCTTCCAGCTCACATCCCATTCGTTTATCACAAACACATACCCATATTGTGAACGAGAATCATCAGAGTCGGTAAGATAACTCGTATCCATGTACCCCTTCACTTTGAGTTCATCTTCACCTCCATAAACCAAAACCATATCCTTAGTCCTTCTCAAGTACTTTAGGATATTTTTATCCGCTGTCCAGTTGATTTCTCTAGGATCATGCTGATATCTTCTCACAACACTTAGAGAATATAAAACATCTGGCCTAGTACAAATCATGGCATAAATGATGGATCCGACTGCTGAAGCATACAGAATTGCACTCATCCGACTTCGCTCATCAGTCGTTGAAGGACATTGAGTCTTGTGAAGTTTTAAACCATGGGACATCGATAAGAAACCCTTCTTAGATGATTCCATGTTGAACTTTTTCAACACTTTGTCCAAATATGTGCTCACTGACCGGGTTGCTTGGGGTCGATGGAGCCCATGGTAAACCAACCTCGCCTCACATCTTGAAGTACCGGCTTCGGGATTTGACCCGTTATGGAGGAACCATACTTACTGCATGACTCATGGTCTCGGAAAAAGCAAGGTAAAGGTCATGTCTAACCACCCTCTGCCGGCCTTCCAAGGAAGAGGGCTAATCATTGTGGAATTAAGAGAAGGTTAGTACGTGTCGGTAAAGTTATACACCCCTGCAGGGTAATAATCTTTTCGAAAAGCCGTGTTCACGGTTATGAACACTTGGTGACCAGATTCTAAGATCATAGAGAACATTAACCTAATCGTAAAACTTGGTAGATCAACGTGTGATTAAGGATTCTTCCTCATGGGTACGAGGGGGTGATCCTAGTTCAGGAGATGATGATGACTTGGTGGATATCAAAAGATGTTGCTCAATATTTTAGAGATGTCGCTCTCTTATCCCCTTTTAAAATAATCTGAATAGACGATCTTCTTCTCTCTCTTGTTTTATAAACAAAGATGGCTTTATGCAAAACAACTCCACCAGCCATAAGACTTGCGGAGTACATCCTGTACTCACCATTGCTTTGTTGATACTTTTGGCAGAGTAAGTGTTCACCTGAAGACGAGTTCCGTGCTACATCGACTTCGACGAGTAGCTTGGGGTTCCCGGCAGGCAGCCTGGAATCTATGGGCTGGGACGTCACCGTTATGCTTCAGGACTCTTAGGCCATTTATTAAGTTTGATATACTTAATAGAATAATTTGCCTTCCATTGTTTGATGTTTGTGGTCAGTGACCTCTACTTGTTATAATTTGGTTCTCTGCTCAGTAATGAGCTTGTGGTAATAATTTTTGTGTCGTAGGGTCACTAATGTGTTACCGATTCTTCACCGGATATCCTCGAGCTCAAGGTTAAGCTTATATTAGACGGAGGTATGGGATTTGTTTAGCCCTGATCCCGGGGGTGTCACAGGTTTGGTATCAGAGCAATTCCGACTATAGGAAAACCTTGCTATTGGTCGATGTTGAGTCTAGTGTTTGTGAAAACTATTTCAAAAATGAAAAGCATTTGCAAAAACTCTAGTATGCTTCTTTTTATTTTTATCCAGTTCCGCTCTAACTCTGGGTTATCTTATCTGGTATTGATTTTGGAAAAGTTTGATATCTCTTTTGGTCTTTCAAAGCTTAGGTGCCTTTTGGGCATGTCGTTTCTAAGCTAGTTGACCTAGTGTTGAGTTCTCTAGAGTTGTGTGTGTTGTGAATTCCTTGTTCCCCTTACTCATGTTCACATGAGAGATTCCTTTCCATCATGATCTCTCTATCTTTTGGACCACAATATTATATTGTTTGTTCCATGGTGTTCTGTTCTAGGCTTCGAAGTTTCCTTTCGCCTCGTGTGTCTCCTTTTTGTTTGGGTACTTCAGAATTCATTTCTTCTCTTGGAAGCTACCTTGTGATTACTATCTTGCAGTGTACGCCATGTCACTCAAGTAGTAGTTACTCCTTTCTTTGGGTTTTAACCCTTGGCCTTGAACCGAAGATCCCCGATTGTGCTGGATTCTGGTGTGGCGAATCTTGTACATGAAGCTGACCTTTAACCCAAGATCCTTATTTTGACCCCTTTTGCTAATGTTCACACATTACCTCAGGATGGATGGTACTACAACTCTAGCCTTAAAGCTTGTGGTCTTTGTCACAATTGAATCTCGACATGCAAGGACTTCCCCTACCACATGCTATGGCAAATTTTCTTTAATGGAACCAAATAGATCACGACAAGGGTACTCCTCGAGAGTCTCACATTTGTACTCATGACTCTGCCACACCTCCCCTACTATGCATTGGTTTTTGGAAAATTGATAATCTGTGCATCCACATCTCGGGATTCTATCCTGAGTATGTTCCTCTTCCCTTGTTCTTTCCCGACCTTTGCCTACCCATTGGTAGCCAAGTAGTATATGTGCATCGGTGTCCTCCGATGTAAGATACTCGTGTGGTCCGTCAAGACAAACCATTTCGGAATGTCTAGGATACACAAACTCCAGTACCTCGTCGTATCTAGGACCAGGTCAAAGTGTTGTAATCTGCAGCTCTAGAGGCAATGAATAGCTTCTACCGTAAAGTATCGCACTCTTTTGTACTAAGAGGTCGTGCTGAGTTTCATGACCTTCTTAATGAAGTGATGTTTTCACACATCTTTACCCACCCTTCCTCGAGCTTTCGTGCTCGTGAGTGATGCGTGTGCGTAATAATGTGGCCATCCGAGATTCTTAACAATTATTATTTTGAACTCAAAGGACATTATGTCATTCTTAGCATGATTGGTTAACCCAAACACTAAGCGAAGAATGAATGTGGTACCAAGTCCGTTATTCTGGTGCACTCTCTTCAGTCAAAGAGTTAGGCTTATGCCGAAACTCTGAGACTATGTCTTCTTGCCTTACCAAGCAAGTTTCCCCTCGAAGTAAATTACATACCGGTGGTTCGTGATATTCTAGATGTCTACTAGAAGTATCACCATGTTGCCACATGACCGTGTTGTAAAGTTTTTGAGCAAGCAAGTTATCTGAACTGCTCCCTTCTCCAAGGATCCGTACTTGATACCCTTGAACTAGTTGGTTGAGCTTAAATAACAACTTGGAAAGTTGTAAGACAAAAGTTCTATCTCACTCAGTTCCTTCTTAAAGGGATGTCTAGTTTCATTCGTGCTGGAGTAAGATAGTATTTCCTTTGTGGATATGTTATCTTTCCCCACCTTTTATTTGATTTGGGTTATCGTCAAATCAAACTCAGTTTTAAGGACTATCTTGATGGTGTTTCGACTTGTGATGTTTCACTTGAGTACATCTCCATGTTCTTTGGTCTGACTAGTATTCTTGCTTTGTTCATGCCACATATGAGTTCATCTTCTTGGAGTGTCTCGATAAGTTTGTTGTTGACCCCATCAACAATATCCTTATCTTATCCCTGTTAGATTAGATTCATATGGAACAATTGGCATTAATGTTGGAAACTTTTGAGAACCGTCTTCGAGTCATCTCGAAGTATGTGTTCTGGATGTTAGAAGTAACCTCCTATGGTTCATGTGAAACTGCTGAAATATGTCGTCGTGGATTCAAGGAGAGTTATCTTTCTTTTCTTAAGGACATATGTGTGTTTTATTGTTACTACTTTATATGTGTGCAGTTGTCTATCGACAAGTTGCTACTACATGGATCTAGCAATCTAGCTCATCTTTTGGAGATTCACATTGTAGTCCATATCTTGAGAATCTAGTGACTTTACCTCTGTGTAAATGTTGCAAATTTTCTATTTAGACATGCTGAGTCTGAAATATCATTTCACTTAACTAAAGATGAATCTCAAGCAACAATGATGGATGGTGTTCCACAAGGTTTTGACATAGGCCACCTTGTAAATCTGGAAATATTGTTGTAATGGATGACACACACTTAGCCGGAAAGACCTTTTGTTATATTCTGTTGATTCAGTAGTAACGACCACTCTTCATGAGGCTTCCTCTATAATTTGACTATAGGAGTTATTCTTATGGTTTCCTTTGTATCCGAAGTCTGACCTTTACTTGATGCCTCGTTTCTCGAATATCAAGGAGAACATTTAAAGTAGTGTTGCTAAATGTCTCTCGGTTGATCCTCTAGACCCTTTATGTTGGAAATTGGATGTTTTTGCCAATTAACTAAAGTCTAAGAATGAAGTTTCTTTCTTCTCGTGTCATCAGGAATCTTATTAACTATTCATCTATTGGTGTAAAGTGATATCATGATTTTGGCAAAGATTTTGATACTTCTGGATGAATAAAGAGTTTCCTTCGTTTTATTAACCATGTTCTAAGAGCGACTATGATTTTGGTAATCAGAGGTTTCTCTTGCTACATGTTCCTTGTGACTCTTATGAGTCCTCTCCACAAAATACCTTTCTGTCTTGGCCTTCTGGTGAATGAAAAAGTGACCCTTCTATTTCAAAAGTAGTTCAACATCTTGGTTTTGTTGATCCACATCTCTGCAACCTGAAATCTCTACTTAAGCCGTTTAGTAGAGGTCCCCTATCGAAGTCTGTTGTTATGTTCATTCTGCTGGAAGCTTTCTTCTTCAGAAGATTCAAAACCTCATGTAAGTTCCATGGTCTCAATCCTTATGAAGACCGTCTATCTAACAACTTGAAACATTCTCCTCTTCTTTCCTTCGTTACCTTGGCGTGCTTCATGTTTGTCATCTCAGAGTTTTTTACGAACACTCCATCCATGAGTTGACCATGAGATACTCGGTGTGTTGTCTAGTGTGTTTCCCTCTTATCTTTAGAGTGGCCCTGTTTCTTTCTCTCTCTGTCTCTCTTCCTACCTTTCGAATCTCGGGTCGATATTCTCGTAAGGGGGATAGAGATGTAACACCCCAGTTTTAGTTAATCATTATTTAGGGTTTGCTTGTGCATCATGATCATCATGTCTTCAAATTTGCATTAAAGAAAATCCAACTAACACCCTAAAATCCTAATTCTCTCCTCTCTTTGAGATCCATTCAAATGGTTTTGAATATTTTTGAAATCACAAAAAATATGGAGCCCAAATGGACTAAGAGGGCCCCGAAACATTTTAATGGTTTTATAAAAGCATCTGGTATGTTTGAAATACCCAAAATAGTTTACAAATTTAAATATACAAAGAGAAAACAAAGCAGAAAAGGAAAAAGAGTTTTTCTAAAAAAATGGAGCCAGATGCCTCAGGCCGAGCAGCCCAACAGCCTCCCTCTCCTCTCTCCCTTTCCCATGGCCCACCTTGGCCCAAGCCAGCTCATACCCCTTCATCCTTCTGTCTCCTTCGTCGTCTTCGCTGCCGACGCCAAGCAGCTGGGTGTCATCACCGGCGTCGTCGATCTCTACAGCCTGATCTCCGTCGTCCCTCGAGCTTTGTAGTGTGGATAAGAATGCCATGACACCTCTGCCTCGTCCTTATCCCCTCCCGCACTCTCTCGCGATCTCCCTCTCTCGATTCCCCTGTAGACAAACCCTAACCTCCACAGGCGCCGCTCGTCGTCGCCATTCCCGACTGCCCCAGTCCAAGTCGTGGCCACCGTTGTGATCTCCATAGTGGACACGTTCTTCCTACTAAGTGGATCAAGACAAAGTGGCCGCAGGAGCTCCAATATCCACCTCCTTCCTCAACTTCGGTCGTCGCGCTCGCCATCGATTCTGGCCATCCCGCTCCTAGGCGACCCCTGCACTGCGTTCCCGGTGAGCTTCTGAGCCTCCCCATTCCTTCCATGCTTCCTAGCTTGGCCCATAGCGCTCTCGCATCGCGCGCCGCCGCTCGCCGCCGTCGGGCACCGTTGAGTCCACGTCTCCGGCAACCAAAACACAGCGGCGCAGCCACCCGTATGCTCGCCTTGTTGCTCTGGTTCAAACACGGATAGCCACGCTTCCTAGGACGCCCTCCTCCGCCGTGTCCGGCGACCACCCGACGGTGGTTGTCGTGTGACGTCACGCCGACGCTGCCCTAACGTGGGTCGTGGACCCGCTAGCTGCCAGCGAGGCCCTGACATGGCCCTGGTCCCAGTCGTCAGTGACTGGGGGTAGCCTAAGCCCAAGTGAGAAACGTCCCACCCCCTCTGCTGATGTCAGCCTGGCGCAATAATCCAATTTAAAATGATTTAAATAATTCGAGGAAATTATTTAAAACTTGTAAATTAAATAAGTAATTATTTATAAGTCAGAAAAATGTGTATAATATATCAAAATGTTCAGAAAAAGGAGAACTACCTCTTTAAGCTATAAGCATGCATTGTTAAGAAACTTAAATGACAAGTTTAATTAGAAGACCATAGTAACCCTCGAGGGTGATTTCTGAGTTCTCCCGAGTTAGGGTTTTTACCCCTCGGAACCCCGATTAAGTTGTCGAGCATGCCTTAGGGATACTTTTTGATACAATTTAACTTGTCATATCATCATCCTTGCTTGAGCATTCCATCAATGCCATGTGTTGATTCTTTCCCTTTCTTTTTGGTATTTGGTTCTTCCTCGGTAGAATACGATATCGAGATCGAGATTGAGATTGAAGACCAAGATCAAGACCATTGAAGATCGACGAACAATACTTGACCAACTGTAATCAAGTCAAGTACCAGATGTCCGAAGCTCTACTTATTGGTTATCAACAGACAAAGGCAAGCATAGCCCCACCATGATATAATCCTATGATTTTGAAAGCATTTCAATTCTTTCCATGATGCATACAATTCTACTGTGGTCTTTTATCGATAGAGTATCCTATCTATTGCATTACTCCCTTTGAGCTTATATTACCTGATCCACTGCTCCTAGCATAACTAGGTTTTGCTTGTGTGCACTGCTAGAGCTTTTATCTATGTCCTTCTTAGCCATGATGAGCTGTTGAGTCTGGTTCATCCAGATGATGTATCAGATGCAGAGAATCTAGTATGACAAGAGATCGAGATATACTGATGAGGTGAGATCAGTGGTTAAGGTTAAACCTGCTAAGGCTTGTATGGGAGGCCACGGTGGGATGTGGTTTTTCTAGTCCCATGCTCGCCACCACTAGGGCCCGAGTTCTTGCCTTTGGAACCAAGATGAGCGTATAACCACACGGGACCTAGACAACCTCATGACTAACTAACTTTCCTAGTATATTTCATGAGTCACATAGTTCAGGCATTCCATTCGACATATGCATTGAAAACGTTTTCGAAAGAGGAGGCGAAGGAGGTGCATTCATAATAGGTAGGGAAGCATGGCCCGGGTTGCTTGGGGTCGATGGAGCCCCTGGTAAACCAACCTCGCCTCACATATTTAAGTACCGGCTTTGGTATTTGTCCCGTTACGGTGGAACCATACTTATTGCGTGACTCATGGTCTCGGCGAAAGCAAGGTAAAGGTCGTGTCTAACCACCCTCTGCCGGCCTTCCAAGGAAGAGGGCTAATCATTGTGGCATTAAGAGAATGTTAGTTCATGTGGGTAAAGTTGTACACCCTTGCAGGGTAATAATATTTTCGAAAAGCCGTGTTCACGGTTATGAACACTTGGTGACCAGATTCTAAGATCATAGAGAACTTTAACCTAATCGTAAAACTTGGTAGATCAACGTGTGCTTAAGGATGCTTCCTCATGGGTACGAGGGGGTGATCCTAGTTCAGGAGATGATGATGACTTGGTGGATATCAAAATATGTTGATCAATATTTCTGAGATGTCGCTCTCTTATCCCCTTTTAAAATACTCTGAATAGACGAGCTTCTTCTCTCTCTTGTTTTATAAACAAAGATGGCTTTGTGCAAAACAACTCCACCAGCCATAAGACTTGCGGAGTACACCCTGTACTCACCCTTGCTTTGTTGATACTTTTGGCAGAGTAAGTGTTCACCTGAAGATGAGTATCTTGGGGTTCCCGGCCAGAAGCCTGGAATCTATGGGCTGGGACGTCATCGTTATGCTTCAGGCGTCTTAGACCATTTTTTAAGTTTTCTATAATTAATAGCATAATTTGCCTTATGTTGTTTGATGTTTGTGGTCAGTGACCTCAGCTTGTAATAATTTGATTCTCTGCTCAGTTATGAGCTTGCGGTAATATTATTTGTGTCATAGGGTCACTGATGTGTTACCGATTCTTCACTGGATATCCTCGAGCTCAAGGTTAAGCTTATGTCAGACGGAGGTCTGGGATTCGTTTAGCCCTGATCCCGGGGGTGTCACATTTATTCAATGAATTTCAAATTCTTTGGCTATGTATGCTTTTTATTAATGTACGATAATAAGAACCGTGTTTCTGTTTTCAGTCTAATTCATTGTTGGTTTTATTAAAATGCTCAATGTCCGTCTCTATCTAACATATGGGAACCCGCAGTGATCTTGCAATAGTGTTCTGTACCGATGACAGTGTTGCCATTAGCTCTGGCAGTTTTGAATTCCAGCCATCAGAAGAGCTTACTAAGAGGCTTGAGCTTATCAAAGAACAGCAAAATTCCAGTCATTTGTTTTAAATTTGTACATGTTTAGACTATAGACACGGGAATATTCCACCTCATTGAAATTTGTATGTGTTATTGCATTAGGGCCTCAACATAAGGGGAACACTGATTTTGATAAGCAGGGCCTTTTTGGAAACGACATGTATCTGGAAGAAGATCATATAGAATTCCTTTTAGACTAGTGTGAACCTAAATTTCCACCAAAAATCAAGTACTATGTCTACAAGTTGCCTTATTCATCTGTCGTGCAAAAGAAGTGCAAGCTGGTAAGATGATATATTCTTGAACACGTTATCAACAAAGCTACCATGTGATATTTAAATACTTCTAGTAATGAAATGCTAATTATTCAACTATTTGTATTTGTGCGGACTTTTGGAGTTGAGTTCACAAGAAAATATCTAAAGAATTGCCTTGATTAACCAATTAATGTCCATGTTTGGCAAATGAAGAGCAAGAAGCCAAAGATGGTTACGATGAAGATGGGAGCTAGTGGGTCAAATGAAATCTTGATGATCGGATGGGAGAAGTTTGTGAGAAGCTTCAAATTAAAGCTGGATAGCATTGTCATGTTTAGTGTTGCTCAAATAGATAATGCAGAGGTATATATTCTGGTTCAGAAACTTTCACCGGGCGTCCCATTACTACTCTAGTACTAATTATGCTTCTTCGATGTATGGACTACACATTGTATGCACTACCATAATTTAATGGCTAAATATGTATGGATTTCACCAACTATTGTGTTAATGTTAATTGTTAATATAATGGTCTTATTTTGACTGGCTACTATAAGTTCTTGAGTTAATCTATCTATCTGGCTGCTAAATCATGATTATGTGTCATGACAGGTATGTTCGAGTTCGAATTAGCATGCTACTATTTAAAATGGTCTACACACACTGGAGACGGTCACTTTAAAAAGCATATTCGAGGCACACTAGTTTTGGTGACGTTCTTTGTTAGAATTCGACTTAGGTTGCCTTACTATTCGAGACGGTCCATAGTATAGGCCAGAAATATTATTCGTCTCCAGCACATAGTTGTTAGAGGCGTTTGCCTTTTTGCGTCGTCTGAGGTCGCTTATCTTAGAGCCGCAAAGAAAAACCGGCTCATGTGGTGTGCTCTTAGAAGCATGCGCTTGAACCGGAACGAGAAACCGTCTAAGGCCTATGGGAAATTGATTTCTCTAAGTAGCGAGTTTGTACTAGTGAGGTGACTCGTCGTCGGACCCAGTCCGTAAGTTTAGAGCTCGACACTTTAGGTCATGAGAGCTCGCATTCCGGAGGATCAGAGCCTCATGAGCTGTCGCTAATTTTTTTCTTTTAAAGATCCAGGAGCATGGGTGAGGTGACTCATATCCAGACCTAGTCCATAAGTTCAGATCTCAACACATTAGGTCCTGGACACTCTTTGCCCAATAGAATGTAATGATCCCTCACAATCCGCCCCGTAGACCTTAATAGGAGAGGGCCATAGGGAAAAAAGTACGTACTTCTGGGTCTCGATACATGCACCTTGCGAGGGACACATGCACCAGAGGCCGTAGGTGAGGTAACTTATGGCTGGAACAAGTCCGTAAGTTTAGAGCTTGACACTTTAGGATCTGATGATGCCAGAGAGTGACCAGTGACGGACACTATTCCTGGCCCCCCACTCGTGTGGTGCATGTGAGGGAACTCAATTAGGTAAGGTTTTTAGAGAAGTCCTTTTCAAGGGAAAACCAAATAGCAAGATGTGAGCGAAGCACAATATTCAAAAAACCTCTGAGAGTTCAGGCTATTTATAGCTCCGTCGTGGCTTGCACGGGGTCTCCTGGATATAAACTAGAAGGGATGAGGGTTTCTCGAGGGTCACCTTCAAAAATTCGTGGAGTCAGGTGCGTTGCTTGGAGATGCTTGTTCACCTTCCAGCAGCCATGAGCTCCTGCTTGGCTAGTAGCCTAGCTGCCCTCGGGGGGCTATCAGTGTTTCTTATGTGTTGGGTGCAGTCCATCGGGAAGTCGGGAGCCCTCGGTTTGAGGCAGTCCTTGGGGGCCTCTTCAATTCTCGCGAGGGGTGGTGGTGGCGCCTGTCCCCTCTTGAAGGCTCGCCTGCCGGTCGCGCCCTGCTCCTACGAGGTGGGAACAGCGCGACTGCTGCCCCCTTGGCCATGGAGTTCTCCTGAGCCTCGTGGAGCCCCAAACGTAATCCAACGCGTCCACATCCTCGGGGTAGGAGGTGGTCGCCGCTTTATAGGTGTGCTCGTGGGAGCGCATGGCCTCCACTTCGTCGTAGTGGACCGTGATGATTCCGCCTTCGCCTCTAGGAATCTTCAGGATGTTGTAGGCATGGTGAGTGGCCGCCATGAACTTGGCCACACGGGGTAGCCAAGAATGACGTGTACAGGAGCTCGATGTGAGCCACGTCAAAGTTAATGAGCTCGATGCAGTAGTTGTCGCGAGTCCTGAGGATGACGGAGAGGTGCCCCTTCCTGATGGGTATGTTGGTCCCGTCGGTTAGCCTAGAGAACGGCTTGGTTGGGATCAGCCTTTCATAGGGCACCTGGATCTGGGCGAAAGTCTTGGTCTATATCACGTTCAGACTAGTGCCTCCATCTATGAGGGTCTTTGCGACCGCGATGTTGTTGATGGTGGGGGTGCAGATCATGGGGAGAGTTCCCATGGGCCTGGTGGAGACGAGATGGTCGCGAGCATCGAAGGTGATGTTGTAGTGAGACCACTTGGGCTTCGAGGACGGGGCTCCCGTCCTAGCGGCGGCGATCTTGCGAGTGAGCAGCTTGAAGTTCCGGTTGGACACCGGGGCGTGGGAGCCACCAAGGATGCAGGCGATGGCCCCTTGCGGTACCTGGTATCCCCCAGCCCTGCTAGCCACTGGACCACCCAGAACTCACGTGCCCATTTCTCTACGACTATGTCCAGAGCGCGCCAGAGCGCCACACTCGACATGCTTACACAGTCTGCGCCCCGCCTTCGCCGCCCGTGTACATGATCACCACCACCTAGGAACCTCTCAGACAACCCTGTTCGCCGCCGCGCGAACCGTAGCCTCTGTGCGCCATTAAAACTGCCGTCGGTGCCACTCAGAGTGTCGACGTGTTCCGACAGAACGATACCGCCCCACGCCTCGATATCAAGCCATTCGGCTTCTCTAGGAGACGGCGCACTGTCCCCTACCTTCGGCCATGCCGTTAGCTCACTGTGAAGACGACCCCTACAAGCTCAGCCCGCACCCTTCGGTTCCCTCATCGCACTATAAATACAGGCCTTCCCGTTCGATTTCTCCACACCATTCCACTACCCACCTCTCACTGATCATGCCCACTTCTTCCCAGAGCAAGGCGAGCGCAGCATCGCCCTATTTTCGCCGAGCTTGCCACTGCTGGAGGAGAAGGGCGCTGTCGATTGGAGCCACCAGTACCGGGAGAACCGCCATTGTCGACTTCGTCGTTCGCCCCCATCGCCCAATCCAGACAGACCCCCACTGGCCTTGCTCGTCACGTCTCTTCTCGGCATAACTCTTCTGTCTGGATTGGGCGGTCTTGAGGTGCTCACGGATTGAGCCCCGGTGATCTGCCATAGACCCCCACTGGCCGCACTAGGGTTTGTGCTCGTCACGTTCTGTTCAGACGTGGACGACGACCCTCAGCTGTAGATCTTACATCTAATCCTACGGTTGTAATAGCCTCGTACCCCTTCGCACCCCCTAGTCCCACTGACGGGTGGGGACAACCACTTAAACTGCCCGCGCGAGCGCTGTGCGCAGTGGGCCGGCCCAGTTAGCAGTCCCGCGCGACCCAGTAGTTTAAATTTAGATTTTTCATTTTAGTTTCAAACCTAGTTCTGTCTGTTGATTCAAAATTCAATCCAAAGAGTTTCACTAAACCAAATTGCATGAAACCAATTTTGTTAGAAAGGTATTGAAATTCCTAATCCAAGTCCATTGGATTTAGACCATTTGGAATTATAGATCACCTATAGTAAAATTAACAAGGCAGAGACTTTTCTGCATTCAAACATTTTTCAAAATTCAATCATAAAAGCTTTTGAGTTGATTCCAACTCTCAAAAATCACATTTGATAAGACCTTTCTGAATATATAAAAATATCTAGGTTTACTTACAGTAATAATGGACAAGTAATAAAAGAATGCCCCATAGGCATTTCTAGTCACTTTACTTAACTAAAATAAAAAAGGTTAAACCTTATTAAATTGTGACACCACTTCAAATCACATTCCCAAGTATTGAAATATGTGGTGATGACATGTGACAACATGATTCCATATTTTAATTGTAGAATATTAAATCTTCAGTAGTTTTTCAATGAGTAGAAATTACTTTTCTAAAAGAAAATAAATGAAACTAGTGCTTTAATCTTTGTGATGATTGTTATGATGCTATATCATCTTGTGTGAAACTTTGTGTGCTAAATAGAAGTAGTTAAGTATTGCTTGGTGATTGTGTACCTCGTATGTATTTATAGACACTAGTACCGACCAAGGATACGAAGAGGAAGGAGATTACTATGAGGAAGAAGCCGAGGAGAACTTCATCCACTGCTCTGCATAAGGCAAGCTTACACTTGCAACTATGCAAGCCATACTAGCAAGCCTAACACTACAAGTGAATTATGCAAACTAGATGCATTAGGCATATGTGATTATGCCCCTTTGACTATACCCAATCCCAATTTTATTTGCAAGCTTGATTATTTTATTTCTTTATCAAAGCTCCTTAGTTATGTTTACTAAGTGACTTGTGAAGTTTTGGAAAGGTTATTAAAGGTAGAATAAAGATCATAAAACTTGGCCTAAGTTAGATAGATCTTGATGTCATCCTGAGGCATGAGATTGAACTTAGATAAGTCACACTTGTTTACCACCCCTCATTAGTGTTTCCCCCAATTTTAGTGGCTAGTGCTAAGCATAAAACTTGATCACCTTAGATGGGAATACTTGGTGGAAATGATTATGAAAACCTTAGAATGATGAGTCATTATAATGAAATGTTTTGACATGTGTTCTTGAACACCCGATGATTTTGATGATGAAAATGTTGAGGCATGAGCCTTAGCCCTTTATAAAACTGATGGTTGTGTCTGGATGCGATACCATTCCCATTTTACCGTACAACCACAATACCCAAATTTGGGTAGGCTTGACTAGAAGTTTATATACCTTAGTATGGGTTCCCTTGCGACCGAGGTTTGAGATGAGGCTACCTCGTGAAGATTGACCACCTGTGCAGCTCCCAAGATGACAGATGGTCATGGTTGGGAGGGAAAACTAATAGGAGAGGTGCCTACTAGGGTGTGTAATTGAAAGGTTAGGATTGATTATCCGCATACTGAGTATGGTGAATTCGGGATTGTTCCTGACAGATGTATCGAATATTGTGGTGAAAGTGTATCACCTCTGCAGAGTGTCAAACTATTCGAATAGCCGCGTCCATGGTCATGGACAGTTGGAGTGGCCATACTATTCCATCGTCAGATGTTTTAAAAATGACTTGTGACTTTGACTTGACTACAACAGGGTTGTGAAAGTGAGAGCTAAGTTTCCCCTTAGGTGTCATAAAACCTTAAACTAGTTTTCTTTGCTTCTAAACTCAGTTAGAGATAAATCTGGATTTTTTCAAAACAACATAGAGCTTAGCATTCCTACTCAAACCATTTACCTATTAGTGTTAGTTTGCGAGTACTTAAAGAGTACTCATGGATTTTTCCCTGGCTATTCCCGTGGCAAGACTATGAAGAGGACTATCAGGAGGATGGACCGCAGGAAGGTTACGATAACTAGGATCATCTCCCATCGTCAGCATTGCCTGTGACCATGAAGATGGAGTCTCGCCCACGCTATCGCTATTATATTATTCCGCTGCTTTGATTGTACTAAGACTGGATCATGAGATTCTTTATTTATTGTAAGACCTTATTATGGTTTGTAATGGATGGTGTACTGTGATATCCAATCTGTTATGTCTCGCAAAAATGGTAATCCTGGGATTGCGATGTATGGCATAATAGGCATCTGGGAATAAAAATCCGGGTGTTGACAAGTTGGTATCAGATCCGTCCTGACCATAGGAGACCCTAGTTAGAATGGACGCTTGAATCAAAAACTTAGTTAAAAACAAAAGAAGTGAGTAGTTATGAAAACCTATTCTCATTCTTATCACTTAGATTCTTTCATGAAAATTCATGTTCCTCAAAAAAATTCTTGCAAACTTACATTAAATTTGACACACTTGATCACTCTACTAACTTACTCATCCTACATTCTTATAGATGGACATGAATTATAGCAAGTTCTATCAGTTGGGAAATGGAGGAGATCTCATCTTTGAGCGTGACTTGGACCAGATCTCGGAACTTCTGGAGCGCCCGCACCCCGAGTTCTTCGGAACACAGCTCAACGATCAGGAAGGAGGAGAATTACAATGGCTGATTTTTGCAAGTCTCTAAGGGAATATTGAAGCCCCCACCTCAGAGAGAGTCCAGTTCACCTTAAGGGAGAACAACTGGCTCGATGGACTTGCCAGGGACATGCAGGAAGCTCTTGCCCGTCTATGTGGGCAGAGTATCAATCAGATCAATGGCACGTGCTTTGAGTTCTATCCAAGGCGTGATGATATGGGACAACCACTGGAGGCACCATATCACCCGGAGCTGAAGCATCAAGTGGACCACCTCAGTTTCATGATGTATGACCGAAAAAAGGAGTTGGACAATGCCCGCTCGTAAGCCAACCACAACTACGCCATCTCAGTCCAGAAGGACCAGACCATTGCCATGCTTGTGAAGGATCGCCAGTCTCATTGCCGCCATCTTGACAAGAAGGGGTGCATTATTGCTCGCCTTCGTCAAAGCATAACAGACTTGGAGGAGACCATCCACGAGAGGGACATGCAGCTTGAGGAGAGGGAGAATGCAGGGGAAGATATCCGTGGAGACCCCTATTCCTATCTCAGTGACGATGATGACTTCCGGGAGGATCAAGCCATGGACTTCTTCATCGATGAGGATGACTTCGCCTTCATTGATGATGAAGATGATGATGATGAAGATGATGATGATGAAGACACCGATTCTAAGGAGTAGTAGCACTTGAGCACTAGCGTTACAGAAGTTGTATCCGGTCCCACTGTATCGTAGTTTCACAGAATGGTTCTTAGAACCATCTGTTTCCTTGTTGTGGTGTGTGTTTGTATTGTTTGCTATGAATGAATGAACGAAAAGCAAGTTTCTAGAAAAACCTGAGTCAAAACTTCAAAAACTTTTCAAAAACAAAACCCCTGAACCTTAGAAATTTCCATCTTTTCTCATGATCTATCTCAATCTTCAGATGCCTCGTGGAGGAAGCAATTCATCCCCGGACCCGATGTTGCAGATCTTGCAAATGTTGGTTTCTGACCGCGAAGCTGAAAGAGCCGAACGTCAAGCCAAATTAGCCACCCTTCAACACATAGCTCAGATGGCAAACAACAATCAAGGCCATGGAAACCAGGACAACCATGGATCCAAGCTCAAGAACTTTCAAAACACCAATCCACCCATCTTTAGTAAGTCTGAAGAGCCCTTAGATGCAGATGATTGGCTGCAAACCATGGAGAATAACTTAGAAGTTACAGGAGTGGAGGCCAACAAGAAAGTACTGTTTTCCACCCACTATCTGGCAAGAGATGCAAGAGCTTGGTAGAACAATGTTCGCGCCATGACTGGAGGACAAATGATGACTTGGGATGAATTCAAACTCAAGTTCAGCCGAACCCATGTGCCACCGGGTTTTATCAAGAGGATGAGAGATGAATTCAAAGAATTGAAGTAAGGGAGGATGACCGTAGTTGAGTACCGTGACAAATTTCTGTCCTTAGCTAGATATGCACCGGATGAGATTGACACTGAAGCCAAGAAGAAGGAGAGATTCTTGAATGGTCTGCATGATGAGATGCAGAAAGTATTAGTCAATATTCCATTTGCTGACATTGAAGCCTTAGTGGATTCTGCCATTCAGATGGAGGGCAAGATTAACCAAGCCAATGAGAACCGCAAGCGTAGAATGATGAATCAACCAGGAACCCACCATACCCCAAAGTATCTCCCCATCCTGTCTACATGATTTGCCCCAAGAAACAATAGACCCCCGTTGAACCGTCCGACATATCCCAACTGTGGAGGAGGAAACCCAAGGCCCGGAGGAAACAACAACAACAACAACCCCAGCAACTCCAACAATTTCAATCGTGCACCACCAATGTTCATCAACAACAATGTCGCCAACAACACCAATACTTCCCCAAGGACTCTAAGAAATGTTGTGCCTGTTGCTGGAAAGGACAAGTCTGAGGTGACTTGTTATGAATGCGGAACCAAGGGTAACTATTCCAATGAGTGCCCCGAAAAAATTGTAGCAGCACCCAATGTGAATGCCCCATCTCAGCAGTAGCGTCGTGTTCATCCTGGACGAAGATTTGCCCCAGGGAACTCGCCCAACCGCAACGATCGTATGTTTCTCATGAATGTTGAAGAAGCCCAAGAAGCGCCAGATGTCGTGCTGGGTATGTTTTCTATTAACTCAGTACTTGCAAGAGTGTTGTTTGATTCTGGAGCATCGCACTTGTTTGTTACCGAAGAATTTGCATCCATTAGTAAGATTCAACCAACAAAATTAAAGCATGTTATGATAGTTCAAATACCTGGTTCAACCAACAAAGCTAGACAAATTTGCAAGGCCGTACCTATCAGAATCCATGGCATAGATTTTTATGCTAATCTAATAGTACTTGGAACTAAAGGTTTGGAAGTAGTACTAGGAATGGATTGGATGTCGAAACATAAAGGATTAATCGACTATTCCAAGAAAGCCATAACCATGACCAGTACCACTGGAGTATCAGTAGAGCATGTATCTAAAACCTTGCCCCGTCAATTCAAGTGCAACAAGATTCTAGCCCAACCAACCATTGACCAAGTCAGAATAGTCTATGAATACCTCGATGTATTTCCAGATGTTTTGCCCGGTATGCCCCCAGATCAGGATATCGAGTTTATCATTGAACTAATCCCTGGAAACGGACACATAGCCTAGAGACCATATAGTATGAACCCATCGGAATTAGTGGATCTGAAGAAGCAACTGGATGCTATGCTGGAGATAGGATTTATTCAACCAAGTGCGTCGCCATGGAGATCACCTATCTTGTTTGTGGATAAGAAGGACGGAGGTAACCTTTTGTGTACGGATTATCGGAAGATGAATGATGTCACCATCAAGAACAAGTACCCACTGCCAAAGATAGAAGATCTGTTTGACCAGTTGACCGGTGCCAAAGTGTTTTCTAAGATTGATCTTAGAACTGGCTATCATCAACTCAAGATTCGCGCAGAGGATATTCCAAAGACTGCCTTTACCACCAGATATTGACTGTATGAGTACACTGTCATGTCTTTTGGGTTACAGGAAGTAGGATTTCTCGGACCTATTGTGTCAGCCGGAGGAATTGCCATTGACCCTGCCAAGGTTAAGGATGTTGAAGAATGGCAAGCCCCAACCACTCAAACCCAAGTTCGTGCATTTCTCAGATTAGCGGGATATTACCGCAAGTTCATATAAGGATTCTCAAGTATCGCAAGACCCATGACCCAATTGTTAAAGAAAGATAAGAAGTTTGAATGGACAGACAAATGTGAAGAAAGTTTTCAAGAGCTTAAGAAGAGATTGATCTCAGCCCCAATCTTGATCATGCCAGATATCACAAAGCCTTTTGATGTTTATTGTGATGCATCCAAGATCGGTCTCGGATGTGTGCTAATGCAAGAAGGTAAAGTTATATCATATCTATCCCGACAACTAAAGAAACATGAGCAGAATTATCCTACCCATGACCTTGAACTAGCAGCTGTAGTTTTAGCCTTGAAGACATGGCGGCATTACCTTATGGGTAACCGTTGTGAGATTTATTCGGATCACAAGAGCTTGAAGTATATTTTCACTCAGAAGGAGCTGAATATGAGGCAATGGAGATGGATAGAGTTAATCAAGGACTATGATATGGACATTCACTATCACCCCGGTAAGGCCAATGTGGTAGCAGATGCCCTTAGAAGATTGCCGTGTCGCTTGAACTCTATGATTCTGAAGGAGCAACCAAGTTTGCACAAGGAGTTGGAAGATTTTAGAATGGAATTAGTAAGTGAAGGATTTTTGGCTAGCATAGAACTTCAACCTACTTTGATCAGTGAAATCAAGGAGGCATAGAAAGGAAATGCTAGTATCGATGGAATCAAACATTGTATCGGTACAGGAAAGGTACCCGGATTCACCGAAGATGAAGAAGGAGTTTTGTGGTACAAAGGACGTATCTGTATGCCAGCATATTCAGAATTGAAACAAGCTATTTTGAAAGAAGCCCATGATACTCTTTATTCTATCCACCCTGGAGGAATGAAGATGTATCAGGATTTGAAGGAGCAATTTTGGTGGCATAAGATGAACAGAGAAATCGGAAGCTATATAGCCAAGTGTGATATTTGTCAGAGAGTCAAGGCGGGACATCAGAGGCCAGCAGGACTGTTGCAACCATTGCAGATTCTAGAATGAAAATTGGATTCAGCTAGAATGGATTTTATCACCAGTTTGCCTACATCTAGTAGGGGAAATGACTCTATCTGGATCATAGTAGATAAACTGTCCAAAGTCGCCCATTTCTTACCTGCAAGACCACCTATCAGAGTTCGAAACTAGCAGAGTTGTACATTGCTAGAATCGACAGTTTGCATGGAGTCCCCAAGAACATTGTATCAGATCGAGGAACTCAGCTTACCTCGAGATTTTGGAAGAAATTCCAAGAAGGATTGGGAACCCGACTGGATTTCAGCACAGCTTATCACCATCAGACCGATGGACAAACGGAGCGAGTAAATCCAGACAGAAGAGTTATGCCGAGAAGAGACGTCGAGAATTGGTCGGAAGTAGGAGAGAGTCAGATTTTCGGACCTGACATCCTACGAGAAGCCAAACAGAAAGTTCACAAGATCCGTGAGCACCTCAAGACCGCCCAATCCAGACAGAAGAGTTATGCCGAGAAGAGACGTCGAGACCTAGCCTTCAATATCGGAGATTTTATGTATCTAAAAGAGTCACCTTAGAAAGGAATGCAACGTTTCCAGCTCAAAGTAAAGTTAGCCCCCAGATATATCAGACCCTTCAAGATTTTGAATCATCGAGGAGAAGTATCGTATGAACTGGAACTTCTAGAGGAGATGTCAGCCATGCATAATGTGTTTCATATATCGTTACTTCGCAAATGCCTAGAAGTCCCAGAGAAGACTGAAGTTTTCAAGAATATTGATCACCAAACCATAGAGATCAAAGATGGCCTGACGTATCCTAAAGTACCCATCCGTATTTTGGAGAAAGATTTCAGACCGAGAGTATCAAGTTTCTCAAGATCCATTGGAGTAACCACACTAAAGAAGAAGCTACCTGGGAGCGAGAAGATTACATTAGGACGGAGTTTCCAGATCTCTTTAAATCCTAGTTTTCTATTTCTCAAATCTCGGGACGAGATTTTGTTTAAGGAGGGAAGGTTTGTAACATCCCAAAAATATTAATCAAGGTTATCATTTCCAATCATCCAAAATTAGGGTTAACAAAATTTTTTGTTAATTAAATCCATATGAATGCATGTGTGTATGTGATGAATGCATGAATGCTTGAATGGACTTATTTGATTGTTGTGAATGGCAAGGATTCGTTTAAAGATGAAAACAACATCATCTAAATCAATTCCAAGCAGAATCAAATCAATAGAAATTCAAAAATAAACAAAATAAGCAAATGGTCATTTTTGCCAATCTTGCTCACTAGCCCACTTTGAGTGTTTCTAGTCCAAGATTTCAAACAGAAACAAATACAATTATTTTCAAACCTTGCTAGACCAAGTGAAAGTGAACCCAAGACCACCTTGAAAAAGCACAGAAAAATTTGGCAACCTTATTCAAATGACATTTGAAATTTGAATCTAGTTCATATGGGAAGATCACCATTTTTCAAAACCTAACCAAACCAGTGCACCTTGACAAATCCAAGCAACCAGAGACTACCTAGTATGTGACCATTGCACCCACCAAGTTTCATCCAGAAATTCAAATTTGAATTTCTTGCGGCCATTTCATCAAACACTTGGAGATAGAAAATCAAATTGGCCAAACTTCACTGTTTTGAATTTCACCGGAGCTTGCCGCTGCTGGAGGAGAAGGGCGCCGTTAATTGGATCCATCCCAGGAGGAGCCACCAGTAATAGGAGAATCGCCATCGTCGACTTTGTCTTTTGCCCCCATCGACCGACCATCGCCTGAGCCCCGGTTAGCCGCCACAGACCCCCACTGGCTGCGCTAGGGTTCGTGCTTGTCTTGTTCTGTTTAGATATGGACGACGACCCTCAACCATAGATCTTACATCTAATCCTACGGTTGTAATAGCCATGTACCCCTTCGCACCCCCAGTCCCACTAGAAGGTGGGGACAACCACTTAAACCGCTGGCGCGTGCGCTGTGTGTAGTGGGTCTGCCCAGTTAGCACTGCCGCGCGACCCAGTAGTTTAAATTTAGATTTTTCATTTTAGTTTCAAACCTAGTTCTGTCTGTTGATTCAAAATTCAATCCAGAGAGTTTCACTGAACCAAATTGCATGAAACCAATTTTTTTAGAAAGGTATTGATATTCATAAGCCAAGCCTGTTGGATTCAAACCATTTGAAATTATAGATCACCTATAGTAAAATGAACAAGGCAGATACTTTTCTGCATTCAAACATTTTTCAAAATTCAACCATAAAAGCTTTTGAGTTGATTCCAACTCTCAAAAATCACATTTGATAAGACCTTTCTGAATATATAAAAATATCTAGGTTTACTAGTAGTAATAATAGACAAGGAATAAAAGAATGCCCATAGGCATTTCTAGTCACTTTAATTAATTAAAATAAAAAGATTAAACGTTATTAAATTGTGACACCACTTTAAATAACATTCCCAAGTATTGAAATATGTGATGATGACATGTGTCAAAATGATACCATATTTTAATTAGATAATATTAACTCTTAAGTAGTTTTTCAATGAGTAGAAATTACTTTTCTAAAAGAAAATAAATGAAACTAGTGCCTTAATCTTTGTGATGATTGTGATGATGCTAGATCATCTAGTGTGAACCTTTGTGTGCTAAATAGAAGTAGTTAAGTATTGCTTGGTGATTGTGTACATTGTATGTATTTATAGACGCTAGTACTGACCAAGGATACGAAGAGGAAGGAGATTACTACAAGGAAGAAGCTGAGGAGAACTTTAACCACTGCTCTGCACAAGGAAAGCTTACACTTGCAATTATGAAAGCCATCATAGCAAGCCTAACACTACAAGTGAATTATGCAAACTAGATGCATTAGGCATATGTGATTATGCCCCTTTGATTATACCCAATCCGAGTTTTATTTGCAAGCTTGATTATTTTATTTCTTTATCAAAGCTCCTTAGTTATGTTTACTTAGTGACTTGTGAAGTTTTGGAAAGGTTATTAAAGGTAGCATAAAGAGCATAAAACTTGGCCTAAGTTAGATAGATCTTGATGTCATTGTGAGGCATAAGATTGAACATAGAAAAGTCACACTTGTTTACCACCCCTCATTAGTGTTTACCCCAATTTAGTTGGCTAGTGCTAAGCATAAAACTTGATCACTTTAGATGGGAATACTTGGTGGAAATGATTATGAAAACCTTAGAATGATGAATAATTCTAATAAAATGTGCAGTTCCCAAGATGACAGATGGTCATGGTTGGGAGGACAAACTCAAAGGAGAGGTGCCTATACTAGGGTGTGTAATCGAAAGGTTAGGATTAATTATCCGCATACTGAGTATGGTGGATTCAGGATTGTTTCTGATGGATGTATCGAATGTTGTGGTGAAAGTGTACCACCTCTGCAGAGTGTCAAACTATTCGAATAGCTGTGTCCACAGTCATCGATGGTTGGAGTGGCCATACTGTTCCGTCGTTAGATGTTTTCAAAATGATTTGTGAAATGACTCATGACTTTGACTTGACTACAACAGGGTTCTGAAAGTGAGAGCAAAGTTTCCCCTTAGGTGTCATAAAATCTTAAACTAGTTTTCTTTGCTTCTAACCTCAGTTAGAGATAAATCTGGCTTTTTTCAAAACAACATAGAGCTTAGCATTCCTACTCAAACCATTTACTTATTAGTGTTAGTTTGCGAGTACTTAAAGAGTACTCATGGCTTTGTCCCTGGCTATTCTCGTGGCTAGACTATGAAGAGGACTATCAGGAGGATGGACCGTAGGAAGGTTACCACAACTAGGATCATCTCCCATCGTCAGCAATGCCTATGACCATGAAGATGGAGTCTCTCCCACGCTATCATTATTACATTATTCCGCTGCTTTGATTCTACTAAGACTGGATCATGAGATCATTTACTTGTTGTAAAACCTTATTATTGTTTGTAATGGATGATGTAATTTGATATCCAATCTGTTATTTCTCGCAAAAATGGTAATCCTGGGATTGCGATGTATGGCATAACAGGCATCTGGGATTAAAAATCTGGGTGTTGACAGTCTAGCCCAACCAACCATTGACCAAGTCAGAGTAGTCTGTGAATACCCCGATGTATTCCCAGATGTATTTCCCGGTATGCCCCCAGATCCGGATATCAAGTTTATCATTGAACAAATCCCTGGAACTGGACCCATAGCTCAGAGACCTTATACTATGAAGCCGTCTGAACTAGTGGAGGTAAATAAGCAACTAGATGCTATGCTGGAGATAGGCCTGATTCAACCAAGTGTGTCGCCATGAAGATCACCTATTTTGTTTGTGGATAACAAAGATGGAGGTAACCGTTTGTGCATGGATTATCGGAAGCTGAATGATGTGACCATTAAGAACAAGTATCCACTGCCAAAGATAGAAGATCTGTTTGACAAGTTGACCGGTGCCAAAGTGTTTTCTAAGATTGATCGTAGAACTGGTTATCATCAACTCAAGATTCACGTAGAGGATTTTCCAAAGACTGCCTTTACCACCAGATATGGATTGTATGAGTACACGGTCATGTCTTTTGGATTAACCAATGGCCACGCTTATTTCATGAATGCCATGAATAAGATTTTTATGAACTTCCTAGATAAGTTTGTCATTGTTTTCGTCGATGACTTTCTGATATATTCCAAATAAGAAGAGGAACATGAGCTACACCTAAGGACCATCCTTGAAACCCTTAGAGAGCATGAGTTGTATGCCAAGTTTAGAAAATGTGAGTTCTGGTTAAAGGAAGTAGGATTCCTCGGACATATCGTGTCGGTAGGAGGAATTGTTGTCGACCCTGCCAAGGTTAAGGATGTTGAAGAATGGCAAGCCCCAACCACTCAAACCAAAGTTCGTGCATTTCTTGGATTAGCGGTATATTACCGCAAGTTCGTAGAAGGGTTCTCGTGCATCGCAAGACCCATGACCCAATTGTTGAACAAAGATAAGAAGTTTGAATGGACGGAAAAATGTGAAGCAAGTTTTGAAGAGCTCAAGAACAGATTGTTCTTAGCCCCAAACTTGATCATGCCGGATATCATGAAGCCTTTTGATGTGTATTGTGACGCATCCAAGATTGGTCTCGGATGTGTGCTAATGGAAGAAGGCAAAGTCATATCCTATCTCTCCTGACAACTAAAGCAACATGAGCAGAATTACCCTACCCATGACCTTGAACTAGCAGCCGTAGTTTTAGCCTTGAAGACATGGCGGCATTACCTCATGGGTAACCACTGTGAGATTTATTCGGATCACAAGAGTCTGAAGTATATTTTCACCCAGAAGGAGCTAAATATGAGGTAAAGGAGATGGATAGAGTTAATCAAGGACTATGACCTTGGCATTCACTATCATCCCGACAAAGCCAATGTGGTAGCATATGCCCTTAGTAGATTTCCGTGTCGATTGAACACTATGATAAAAGAAGCCCAGCCAAGTTTGATGGAAAATTTCCGAATGGAGCTAGTGAGTGAAGGATTTTTTGGCTAGCATAGAACTTCAACCCAATTTGATTAGTCAGATCAAGGAGGCGCAGAAAGGAAATGCTAGTATCGACGGAATTAAACATCGTATCGGTACAGGGAAGGTACCCGGATTACCGGAGATGAAAAAGGAGTTTTGTGGTACAAAGGACGAATCTATGTGTCAGCAGATTCCGAGTTGAAGCAAGCTATTTTGCAAGAAGCCCACGATACTCTTTATTCTATCCACCCGGGAGGAACGAAGATGTATCAGGATTTGAAGGAGCAATTTTGGTGGCATAAGATGAAGAGAGAAATCGGAAGCTACATAGAAAAATGTGATATCTGACAGAGAGTCAAAGCGGGACATCAGAGACCCGTAGGACTTTTGCAACCATTGCAGATTCCGGAATGGAACTGTAGGAATGGATTTTATCACCAGTTTTCCTACATCTTGTAGGGGAAATGACTCTATTTGGGTCATAGTGGACAGACTATCCAAAGTCACTCATTTCTTATCATTCAAGACCACTTATAAGAGTTCGAAGCTAGCAGAGTTGTACATTTCTAGGATAGTCAGTTTACATGGTGTCCGCAAGAACATTGTGTCGGATTGAGGAACTCAATTTACCTCGAGATTTTGGAAGAAAGTCCAAGAAGGATTAGGAACAAGACTGGATTTCAGCACAGCTTATCACCCTCAGACTGATGGACAAATGGAGCGAGTAAACCAGATACTCAAAGATATGTTGAGAGCTTGTGTGTTGGAATATGGATCTAAATGGGAGGATTGTCTGACTTTCACAAAATTCTCATACGACAACAGTTATCAAGCCAGTTTGCGAATGGCCCCCTTTGAATTTATGTATGGAAGGAAGTGCCATACCCTGTTGAATTGGTTGGAAGTAGGGGAGAGTCATATTTTCGGACCCGACATCCTAAGAGAAGCCGAAGAGAAAGTTCACAAGATTCGTCAGCACGTTAAGACCACCCAATCCAGACAGAAGAGTTATGCCGACAAGAGACGTCGCGACCTAGCCTTCAATATCAGAGATTTTGTGTATCTGAAAGTATCACCCTTGAAAGGAATGCAACGTTTCCAACTCAAAGGAAAGCTTTCCCTCAGATATATCAGACCCTTCTTTTATCATGGAGTTCAAGCGGCACGGCAATCTGCTAAGGGCATCTGCTACCACATTGGCTTTACCGAGGTGATAGTGAATGTCCAGATCATAGTCCTTCATTAGCTCAATCCATCTCCTCTGCCTCATATTCAGCTCCTTCTGAGTGAATATATACTTAAGGATCTTGTGATCTGAATAGTTCTCACAACGGTTTCCCATCAGATAATGCCTCCATGTCTTCAGGGCTAGAACTACGGCTGCTAGTTCAAGGTCATGAGTAGGATAATTCTGCTCATGCTGCTTCAGTTGTCGGGATAGATAAGACATAACTTTTCCTTCTTGCATTAGCACACATTCGAGACCGATCTTGGATGCGTCACAATACACATCAAAGGGATTCGTGATATCCGGCATGATCAAGATGGGCGCTGAAAGCAATCTCCTCTTGAGTTCCTGAAAACTCGCTTCACATTTGTCCATCCATTCAAACTTCTTTTCCTTCTTTAGCAATTGGGTCATGGGTCTTGCGATACTCGAGAATCCTTCTACAAACTTGCGGTAGTATCCCGCTAATCCGAGAAATGCACGAACATGGGTTTGAGTGGTTGGGGCTTGCCAATCTTCAACATCCTTCACCTTCACAGGGTCAACGGCAATTCCTCCGACTGATACAATGTGTCCGAGGAATCCTACCTCCTGTAACCAGAATTCACATTTGCTAAACTTGGCATACAACCGATGCTTTCTAAGGGTTCCAATGATGGTCCTTAGGTGTAGCTCATGTTCTTCTTCTAATTTGGAATAAATCAGAATCTCATCAATGAAAACAACGACAAACTTATCCAAGAAGTTCATAAAAATCTTATTCATGAGGTTCATGAAATAAGTGGTGGCATTGGTTAATCCAAAAGACATGATAGTGTACTCGTACAATCCATATCTGGTGGTAAAGGCAGTCTTTGGAATATCCGCTGCGTGAATCTTGAGTTGATGATAGCCAGTTCTAAGACCAATCTTAGAAAACACTATGGCACCAGTCAGCTGGTCAAACAGGTCTTCTATCTTTGGCAACAGGTACTTGTTCTTGATGGTGACATCATTCAACTTCCGATAATCCGTACATAAACGGTTACCTCCATCTTTCTTATCCACAAACAAGACATGTGATCTCCATGGCGACGCACTTGGTTGAATCAATCCAATTTCCAGCATGGCATCCAGTTGCTTCTTCAGTTCCACTAGTTCAGAAGGGTTCATACTATATGGTGTCTGGGCTATGGGTCTGGTTCCAGGGATTAGTTCAAGGATAAATTCGATATCCCGGTCCAGGGGCATACCGGGGAAAACATCTGGGAATACATCGGGGTATTCACAGACTATCCGTACTTGGTCAATGGTTGGCTGGGCTATACTCTTGTTGCACTTGAATTGACGGGGCAAGGTTTCATATACATGATCGACTGATATTCCGGCTGTACTGGTCATAATTATGGCTTTCTTGGAACAGTCGATTAATTCTTTATGTTTGGACATCCAATCCATTCTTAGTACCACTTCCAAACCTTTAGTTCCGAGTAATATTAGATTAGAATAAAAATCTATGCCATGGATTCAGATAGGTACGGCTTTGCAAATTTTCTATATTTGGTGGTTGAACCAGGTATTTGAACAATCATAACATGCTTCAATTTGGTTGGTTGAATCTTACTAGTGCATGCAAATTCTTCAGTAACAAATGAATGCGATGCTCCAGAATCAAACAACACTCTTGCAAGTACTAAGTTAACAGAAAACATACCCAGCACAACATATGGCGCTTATTGGGCTTCTTCAGCATGCATCAGAAAGAGACGGCCATTGCGGTTGAGCGAGTTCCCTGGGGCAAACCTTCTTCCGGGCTGAACACGATGCTGCTGCTGAGCTGGGGCATTTGCATTGGGGGCTGTGGCAATCTTCTTGGGGCACTCATTCGAATAGTGACCCTTGGTTCCACATTCATAACAAGTCAGCTGAGACTTGTCCTTTGCTGCAACAGGCACATCATTGCTTCTAGTCCTTGGGGAAGTGTTGGTGTTGGTGGTGCAATTGTTGTTGTTGAACTTGGGCGGAGCACGATTGAAATTGCTTGGTTGCCGGGGTTGTTGTGATTTCCTCCGGGCCTTGGGTTTCCACGGTTGGGATAGGTCGGACGGTTCATCGCGGGTCTGTTGGTTCTTGGGGGCAAATCCTGGAGATGGGTTGGGGCGGTACTTCGGTGTATGGTGGTTTCCTGGTTGATACATCATGCAACGCTTGCGGTTCTCATTAGCTTGGTTGATATTTCCTTCCATCTGAATGGCAGAGTCCACTAAGGCTTCAATATCAACATAGGGGATATTGACTAACACTATCTGCATCTCATCGTGCAATCCATTCACGAATCACTCCTTCTTCTTGGCTTCAGTGTCTATCTCATCCGGTGCATACCTAGCTAATGTCAAGAATTTGTCATGGTATTCCACTACTGTCATCGTGCCTTTCTTAAATTCCCTGAATGCATCTCTCATCCTCTTGATCAAACCCGATGGCACATGGGTTCTGCTGAACTTGACTTTGAATTCATCCCAAGTCATCATCTGACCTCTTGTCATCGCGTGAACGCTGTTCCACCATGCTCTTGCATCTCCGGCCAGGTAGTGGGTGGCGAACAGAACTTTCTCGTTAGCTTCCACTCCTGCAACTTCCAGATTGTTCTCCATGGTTTGCAGCCATTCATCGGCATCGAGGGGCTCTTCTGACAGTGAAAATGGTTGGATTGGTCTTCTGGAAATTCTTGATCTTAGATCCATGGTTGTCCTGATGTCCATGGCCTTGATTGTTGTTGGCCATCTGAGCTATCTGTTGAAGGGTGGCCAAGTTGGCTTGACGTTCGGCTCTTTCAGCTCCGCGGTTAAAAACCAAAATTTGCAAGACCTGTAGCATCGGGTCCGGGGATGAAGTGCTTCCTCCGCGAGGCATCTGAAGATTGAGATAGATTATGAGAAAAGAGGGAAATTTCTAAGGTTCAGGGTTTTAGTTTGAAAAGTTTTCAAAGTTTGACTTAGGTTTTTCTAGCAACTTTCTTTTCATTCATTCATTCATTCATAGCACACGATACAAACACACACCACAACAAAGAAAACAGATGGTTTTAAGAACCATTCTGTGAAACTATGATACAGTGGGACCAAATACAACTCACTAACGCTAGTGCTCAAGTGCTACTACTCCTCGGAGTCGGTGTCCTCATCATCCTCATTGTCATCATCGATGAAGGCGAAGTCATCCTCGTCAGTGAAGAAGTCCATGGCCTGATCCTCTAGATTTTCATCATCATCGCTGAGATAGGAGTAGGGGTTGTCCACGAAGGTCTTCCCCTGCATTCTCCCTTTCCTCCAACTGCATATCTCTCTCGTGGACAATCTCCTCCAAATCCGTGATCCGGTGGCGAAGACGGCCAATGATGCGCTCCTTCTTGCCGAGCTGATGGTGACGATACTGGCGATCCTTCACGAGCATGGAAATGGTCTGATCCTTCTTGGTGGCGATGGCGTACTTGTGGTTGGCGTAGGAGAGGGCATTGTCCAACTCTTTCTAATGGTCATACATCATGAAGATGAGGTGGTCCAATTGAGTCTTTAGCTCATGGTGATATGGGGCCTCCAGTGGCTGTCCCATAACATCACGCCTTGGGTAGAACTCAAATCGGGTACCCTTGATTTGATTGATACTCTTCCCACACAGACGGGCAAGAGCTTTCTGCATGGCCCTGGCATGTCCATCAAGCCAGTTGTTCTCTCTCAAGGTGAACTTAATTCCCTCTGCGGTGGGGGGTTCAATCTTTCCTCGGAGACTTGCAACAACTAGCCACTACAAATCCTCTCCTTCCTGATCATTGAGCTGAGCTCTGAAGAACTCGGGGTGCAGACGCTCCAGCATCTCTGACAGTTGGTCCAAGTCACGCTCAAAGATGAGGTGTCCTCCATTCCCCAACTGATAAAACTTGCTCTACTTCACGTCCATCTATAAGAATATAGGATGAGTAAGTTAGTAGAGTGATCAAGTGTGTCAAATTTTATGTAATTTTGCAAGAATTTTTGAGGAACATGAATTTTCATGAAAGAGTCTGAGTGATAAGAATGAGAATAAGTTTTCATAAATACTCAATTCCTTGGTTTTGAAACTAAGTTTTTGATTCAAACGTCCATTCTAAACTTGTCACATCCCAAGATTTTCCAAATCTTGTAATGTGAAAAATAAATGAATAAAATAAAACTTTGTTGATTTTCAGGGTGAGAAGAAACTTTTTTAATCCATTTGGAAACTATCAAAACCTATTTGGATCAAATAAAATCCTAAAGGGATTTAAAAAGTTAAATAAACAATAAACTTAAAAATATTTAAAATTACTATTTTGGATCTTTTAATAAAAGGTTTTGGTTATCAAAAGAAAAGGTGGATTTATAATTAAAGATTATTTTATAGAGCCAAATTAAACCTTGGCCAAGTTTTTGAAATAAAATGTTTTGTTTTGATAAAAATAGTAAAGGTTTATTTAAATAAAATAATAAGGATTTAATATCCAAGTTTGTTAAAAAATAAAAAGGTTTTACTATTTTAAATAAACACTAAAACTTATTTATTTATTTTAAATAAGTTTTCCAATTATTTTATATTCCCAATTAAAACCTACTAAAGTGTTTTTGGTTTTATTTTTAGATTTCAAAATAAAGATTTTAATAAAAAAAATCCTATTTGATTTAATAACTAAGGTCCATTTTATTTAATTATTAGTGGACCCTAAAATAAAATGTTATTTTATTTTAAAACAAGTTTTCCAAGTATTCTCTATTTCCAAATAAAACCTACTGATTTGGTTTTGAAAATATTTAGATTTCAAAATGGAGTTTTTAAATAAATTAAAACCCATTTGATTTATTAGATAGTGTCCATTTTATTTAATTATAAATGGACTCTAAAATAAAAATATTATTTTATTTTGGGAATTAGTTTAAGTTGTTAAACAGAACCAAATTCAATTGCAAAGTGTGATGGATGTTTGAATTGTTGAATGTTTGGATTGGTTGTTTGAATTTCAAAAACAGAAATTAGAATCAGAAAAAGGAAAATCAATCAGGAAAGAAAAAAAATAGAAATGGACAGCAGCCCAGCCGGCCAGCCCAGTAGCCCAGTAAGGCCCAACTCGCAGCCCACCTCTATTTCCCCTCAGCGAAACGTTTTCACTCGAACACGCACCCATACAGACGATGACAAGTGGACCCATTCCCCTCTCCTCTCTCTCGCTGACCAGCCGACCCCACCCCTCCTGTTCATCGTCCTCACCTGCCACGACTTCTTCTTCCCCCCAAACCACGTCGCTGTTCCTGCCGTTGAAAGCTCCTTCAATCCCCCTTAATTGCCGCGTTAATTCGCCCAGCCATCACGCAAGGTAAAAGCGCCTGCCTCCTCTCTTCCGGTTCCCCCAGACATCGCCCCCTCCCTGCCCTCAGGCTGCTCGCATTGCTTGCGACAACCCCCTGCCTCCGACGGACAACCACGGAAATTCCAGCCAGCCCACGCCCCCCTTGCTCTCTGTCGCACCCAAGCTTTCTCCCCACCTCCAGGTGAACCTCCCCATAGCGCCATCTTGCCCGCACATGACCTGCAACCTCGACTCTGTCCATGTCTGAGCGCCACCGACGATAAACCCAACTCCGGTGAGCCATAGCCGACGACCTCGTGCGCCCCTTGCTCACTGGTGAGTGTTTTTGTGAACCTTGAACTCGTGTGCATCTTCCTGATGCGTTGTTTCTCTTGCTTGCGCCCCAGACGCTCGCCTCCGACAACATCTGACTGCGCCCGAGGTGAAGCACAGCTCCGGCGAGCGATTCAGGATTACTCCGTGCGCCCCTTCGGCAACGACAACCACCTTGAGCTTCCCCACGATGCCACGATCACTGTGAGCATCTCCCCAGCCATTCTAGCTTCCTGTATCGCCGACGCCGCCACCGTCTGGCCGCTCCGCCGCTAGCAGCCACCGCAGCGCCGCCCATCTATGGCTGGCATGCTGTACACCGTTGGATGTAAATCCAAGCGCCACGATAGAACAAGATCGAAGGGGTATCGAGCGATCTTTGCCGTGCGATCAAGTTGGATCCTGCGGTTTGTGTCTGTCGATCCGACCGAAGCGGTATCAGCGAATAGAAACACGCCACGTGTCTCTGTTTAGTTGAATTAGAACAGAATTGATCTATTAGATTTCCAATTTTGTGAATTGCGCAACTTTTGATCCACACGTCCAAAAATTACAAATTTTATATCAATGGAATCAGTAGAACAAGCCCTAGCCAACCATGCCTTTCGTTTAGTAAAAAGCTTCTGGAAAAATGTTTGTTTTTACAGAAACATTTGTATGCTTGTTTAGATTATAAAAATTGTTCAAAAATGATTTTGGGGATAAAATCTTTGGCAATTAGATTGATTTAAACCTACTGACCATAGGAAACACTTTGTGGTTTCAAAAATGTATTTGGTGAAACAAAAGAATGATTCTTTGATTTAAAACCATTTCTAGTCAAATAAAAATATAGTTTATTTATTAAAAATGGTTTTGAAGAAAACCTTTGGGAAATGTTTTGTTTTAAACTCTCTGACCCCAAACACTAAGTTTTATGGTTTGAAAACATATTTGGTGAACCCTATAGATTAATGCCTTAGTAAAAATATTTCTACACCACATAAAATGATACTTTGTTTTGAAAATGGTTTAGGAAGTGAAACTTCTTGCAAATGACCTTGCCACCTTACAAAATGACCAATAGGTGTTTTCAAATGTTTAAGACCCATTAGGAACCACTTTTCAAACAAAACAAAGCTTGGCATGCTTGCATGCATTTTCTAGACTTTTTCATTTTTATGTGTTGTTTTGCTTGATTGGTAGATTGAGATTGTGCCTTGCTTGATTGAATTGTAGTGATTTGAAGAGTGTGATTGTTGCAAGGACAAGGAGTGAACTTATACCCTCTACCAAAAAGGCAAGTGATGCTTCATACTTTGTCCCATTACTTTCACTATGCATTAGTGATTTTTCTAAGTAAAACTTGCATGGAATTTTGCTAAGTATAAACCTTGCTATAGGAAAACCTAGTAGATGAATCCTTAGTAGAAATTTTCCTAAGTTAAGACTCCTACTACTATCATGCTTAGCTTAGCTAATAGAAAACAAGGGTGGAAATATATTCACACTATGGAAAAATTTCTAAGTCTGAGGACTTATGTTTTGTTTAATAAAACAACTAAGTTAATGAATCACCTGGGTGGAATGGGACTTGATTGGTGGTTTTTGGTTGAGTGGTTCACAAGGCCCATGTTTATGGTTGACCTTGTGTATCTCACTTGTGGATTGCCACACAGGAACAAAGAGATTTGAGATGTCAAATGTTGATAAGCTTCAAGTGCAGCCACTTGGCATTATGGGCTCTGCCTGGATCATATAGGTTGCAAGAACTTAGCCATATGGACAGTTAGTGGTAGAGTTTGATACGTTGGAGCGCGTCCATTTTGGTCTAAGGGAAGGCTTCTGAAAGATCTTGTCTTGGGAAACCAAGTCTTGTGGGGAAAGTGCACCACCTCCGCAGAGTGTAAAATCTAAGTACTTAGCCATGTCCCTGGTAAAGGACAATTTGAGCATCAAGACATGGAAGCAATCAAGAATCTCATCATTCAAATTTCTAAGTTAAAAACTTGTGGTTGAACAAGGGTTAAAGGATCTTCAATCTTTGATTGAGAAAAATGATTTTGTCAAGCAAAAACTTAGTGTTTTCAAATGTTAAGGAAAAATCTATTTTGAGCAATGCAAGCCTCAACTCCACTTAGCCAAATGCATATAGATGATAGACTCCACCATACTACTATAGTATCACTTGCCAATACAATTCAAATGTATTGACCCTTGTGGCTGTAACTTGTTATGTTGCAGGTTTGATTGATTTAGTGAAGTTTAAGTGATTAGGATTACAAGTCTACAACCAACATGTCTGCCTGTGGCAATTTGAAGATGAAGGACCCCATGCTTATAGATATTCTGCTGCAATGTAATGTAATAGCCAAATGAGCTATGTAAGATGTAATAAAATTATGTTATTCCTGGTTATAAAGTTGTATTATGACCTTTGTTTCTTGATATTACATCTTAACTGTGGATGCTAGCTATTGATCCAGGGACTAGCATTGCAATCACAGGGATCCTTTTCCTTTACAAAGGAGGGACCTTACAAAACTAGGGTCTCCTATGCTCACGATGGCTCTGATACCAACTTGTCAACACCCATATTTTTAATCCCAGATGCCTGTTATGCCATACATCGCAATCCCAGGATTACCATTTTTCGAGACATAACAGATTGGATATCACAGTACATCATACATTACAAACCATACATAAGGTCTTACACAAATAAGGATCTCAAGATCCAGTCTTAATACAATTCAAGCAGCGGAATAATGTAATAATAACGATAGCATGGGCGAAGCTCCATCTTCATAGTCACAGGCAATGCTGACGATGGGAGATGATCCTAGTTGTCGGAACCTTCCAGCTGTCCGTCTTTTGGATACTCCTCTTCATAGTCTGTCCACGGGAATAGCCAGGGACAAAGCCATGAGTACTCTTTAAGTACTCGCAAACTAATACTAACAAGTGAAGGGGGTTTTGAGTAAGATACTAAGCTCTAGGGTTGTTTTGCAAAAATCCAAATTTACCTCTACTATGTTCAAAAGCAAAGAAAGCTAGTTGAATGTTTTATAACACCTAAGTGGGAACTTAAATTTCATGTCACAACTCTGTTGTGGTCAATTCAAAGTCATAAATCATTTCATAAGTTATTTTGAAAACATCTGACGACGGAATAGTATGGCCTCTCCAATTGTCCATAACCGCGGACGCGGCTATTCGAATAGTTTGACACTCAGCAGATATTGTACACTTTCACCACAACATTCAATACATATGTTAGGAACAATCCTAAATTCACCATACTCAGTATGCGGATAATCAATCCTAACCTTTCAATTACACGCCCTAGTATAGGCACCTCTGATGTGAGTTTGGCCTCCCAACCATGACCAATTGTCATATTGGGTACTGCACACGTGGACAATCTTCACAAGGTAGCCTCAGCTCAAACCTTGGCCGCAAGGGAACCCATACTTAGGTATATAAATCTCCAGTCAAGCCCTACCCATATTTCGGGTATTGTGGTTGTACGGTAAAATTGGAATGGTATCGCATCCAGACAACCATCAGTTTTATAAAGGGCTAAGGCTCATGCCTTATCATTTTCATCATCAAAATCATCTGGTGTTCAAGAACACATGTCAAAACATTTTAGTTATAATGACTCATCATTCTAAGGTTTTCATAATCATTTTCACCAAATATTCCCATCTAAAGTTGATCAAGTTTTATGCTTTAGCACTAGCATCTATAAGTGGGGGTAAATACTAATGAGGGGTGGTAAACAAGTGTATCTTATCTAAGTTCAATCTTATGCCTCAGGGTGACATCAAGATGATCTAACTTAGGCCAAGTTTTATGCTATTTATGCTACCTTCCAATATCCTTCTATTATCTACTAGTTACTAAGTAAACTCTAAGAGAAAGCTTTGATAAAGAAATAAAGGATTAAGATTTGCAAGTAAAACTAGGATTAGGTATCATCAAATGGGTATAAGATTGAAAGTAGAGCTTGCAAGTGGTAGATTGTTTAATAAGTAGCTTGCAAGTATTTGCTTGCTCAGATAATAGCTTGCCTTGTGCAGAGCAGTGGTTGAAGTTCTCCTCGGCTTCTTCCTCATAGTATCCTCCTTCCTCCTCGTATCCTTGGTCGGTACTAGCGTTTATAAATAAATACGAGGTACACAATCACCACGCAATACTTAACTACTCTATTTAGCACACAAAGGTTTACACTAGATGATCTAGCATCATCACTGTTATCACAAGGATTAAAGCACTTGTCTTATTTATTTTATTTTAGAAAAGTAATTTCTACTCATTGAAAAACTAATTAAGATTTAATATTCTCCAACTCAAACATGGGATCATGTTGAAACGTGTCATCACCACATATTTCAGTACATGGGAATGTGATTTAAAGTGGTGTCACAATTTAATAAGGTTTAACCTTTTTATTTTAATTAAATAAAATGACTAGAATGGCCTATGTGGCATTCTTTTATTACTTGATCATTATTTATGTAAGTAAACCTATATATTTTTATATATTCTGAAAGGTATGGTTAAATGTGATTTTTGAGAGTTGGAATCAACTCAAAAGCTTTTATGGTTGACTTTTGAAAAATGTTTGAATGCAGAAAAGCTTCTGCGTTGTTATTTTTACCATGGGTGATCTACAAATCTAAATGGTTTAAATGCAACTGGCTTGGATTATGCACTCCAGTAACTTTATAACAAAATTGGTTTCATGCATTTTGGTTCAGTGAATCGAGCTGGGTGTATTTTTGAATCTAGGTACAGAACTGAGTTTGAAATTAAATGAATAAACCTAAGTTTAAATTAATGGGTCGTGCGGGAGGTTTAACTGGACCGGCCCACTATGCACATTGCGCGTGCGGGCTGGTTAAGTGTAACATCCCAGCATTAGATCTTATAAATAAGCTGAACCCAGATGTGTGCATTGCATTCATGCATAGAAAATCCGAATAATTTTCGTGCTTTTGAACAAAACTTGTCAAAGTGATTGAAGCTTCTCTTAACTTGATGTAATTGAAGTAGATCATCAAGTTGACTACGATAAGTTTCAATATGACCTTTGCTAAAAACTTATTTTGGGTAAACATGATTTGATCTAAGGGTAGATCAAATGTAATAAGATTTAAACCCTAATACATGACTTAATGGATTATATTTGATCCTCAAGTAATCATATCCCAGTATTCATTACACAACCCATGAATACCAAGTTATAAATATAACTTAAGGAATAAGAATGTAACAACTAATTCTTGATCGATCTTAATCTCATCTACTTATACCATGAGTATCATGGTAATACCTAATCTTAACCCTTTAGTGTGACTGAGTAGGAAAGAAACCAAGTCAAGATCATGCACCATATATCTTTCTTTCCATATCAATCCTTATGGAATCCTATCTCAATATATGTTGTTCATCAATGTTGAGTAATCAACTATTGATTCACCAATTCTTAACCTATGAATTCTTGACCTATCAACTTTTGTCCTTATCATAACAATCACTCTAAGTCCTTAGAGAATGAAGTAAGAAGAGGTAGATGGTAATGCTAGTATTAGATATCATCTATAGGATGGGAGTGATTGAAGGAAATAAAAACAATGTGGTAACAAAGAAGATTACAAGGATGAATCCTAAAGATAGATACCAAGGAGTAATCTTATTGGATTAAGTAAGCATAGTCCATGAATAGCATTACTTAATCCAATAAAGGCACCAAGAAGATAATTTCAATACAATTGTAAAGTTGAATTGATGAAGCCTTGTTTACCCAACTGGAAACCTGAACCATAAAGGATCAAAGGATCATAATGATCATGCCTTACTCACCAATATTGAATGCTTATAGCATGTATAAGTGACATTGGTGGATAAAACATGATTGAACCATAGTATAGATATATTATCCTAGATTAGTCATTACAAGTCACATTAATATAATGTGAGGTTGGAATGTTAGATATTGGAGTTAAGTAGATATAAGACAGTATGATTAAGATGGTGCTAGAGTAACATTGGATTATAGTAGTAGTAGTTTCCTCAGGGGAAATACTAATACTTGAGGAGAAGAAAAGTTATATATATACAGTTACTAGAGTAGTATTAGTGATGGATGATTAAGGAAGAGTATGATTGGAGTTAGAAGTAACCACTTGTTGGATTGGGGATTATCAACAGCAGAGTAGTGGATATAACCAAGTATGAATATGAAAAGATTATGAAAAGCTTTAGTGTCAAGCTCATAGAATTTATAAATGAATTTAAAAGAATAAAGGTGGATAAGAATATTCATGTGAAGTAAAGCTCATCATGTTAACACATGATGATGGATAAGAAATAGTATATCTAGGAAAGGAATTCCTTAATCAGAAGTCCAGAATTATGAAGTATGGAATATAGGAATCCTTGTTAAACACTAAACCCTAAATCTAAAACCAAATCTAATATCCACTTTCTATGGTTGATCTATCATCTTGTTTCCACAATGCTTTATAGGAATATTTTCCAATAACAAATCAATTAAACATATCTTTTCTCAATTCCAATTATCATAACCATATGTGCTTAGGAGTATCTTTATCAATTATTTCTCATAAGTCATTCTAGAGAATCACCCCACTGTTTGTAAAAGGGTAACATCATTCTGATCATAAACATAAAGACAATGTGTTTAGCCATTAATCTTTATTCATATCAATAAAAGAATACAAATGAATCAAAAACCCTAAAACCCTAGGGCAAGCAATTATAATTTCAAACACTATTAGTACTTAGAACTTTATGTATCAAATAATTATGAAGGATCAATATATATAAAAGTTTCTTTAACATTATAAATCAACAAGAATCAAAACTCATGGATTAATATTAATACATTCTTTAATAAGTTTATGAATATGATATAAATTAAATGCATATACCTAGTTATATTAAACCATTACAATTACACTTATAAAGAAGAAATAAAAATCATTTTATAAGTTCTTCATATATATATATATTAAAAGGCAAATCTCTAAAAAACCTTAGTGATGAATATTACAATCAATAAAATAGTTTCCTATTAGTTTAAAATTATAAGGAAATCAAGAAAGATATCAACACCACTTATTTTCCAATATTCCTGTATTATTTAATGTACTCTATAACAATTCTGGATATTTAAATCCATATAAAAATTCATATTTAAAAGGGTTCAAACAAAATAGAAAATAAAAAGGTTCTGTTTAATAAAAAAACTGGAAATAGAGTAACAGCCAGGCCGGCCCACTTCTCTCTTTCCTCCCCCTATCGCCCATGAGCATAGCCCCGTGGCCCACTTTGGCCCAAGCAGCAGCCTACCTGGCCCGATACGCCTTCGGCGCCCTCTTTTCTTGTCTTCTACCTCGCGACAGAAGGACGCCGCCGAGGAGCTGCTGCGTGTCAACGCCGACGCCGCCCCCGCCTCGCCGTGATGCCCGATGCGAGGATATGCATGATACCGCCCTAGACGACGTCTACAAGACCCCCTCCTGCGCAGAGATGAACACTATCTTCTCATCTTCCCCCATTTCTCCTCTGAGCTGGAACCCTAGCTCGCAGGACCCCTCTGTCCCCGTCGTCTCCGGCTATCCCAGGCCAAGCCAGGACCACCGTCCGACTCCCCTCGCTCGGCTTGTTCATCTTAGCCCTCTCCCGTTCGTGCGCACGCTTCCAGACGCCTGAATCGAGACCGCCGTCCACCGGCAGGAGCTTCTTCCTGCCGTCGATCTACACTCCGCCACGTTTCACCACTGGCATATACGCGCTCCTGGTAAGATTCTGACTCTGCCGGTCCTCTCCGATCTGCTGCTCGCTTGATGTGCTGCTGTCCCCGTGTGCACCCGCCGCTGCTGCTGCCGTTCGTTGTTGCCGGCCATGCTTCGGTGGTCAAGTTCGAGCGGCGCCGCCCGATTTTGGTCCAGCACGACGCACCGCATCGAGCATGCGCAACACCGCGTTCCTGCTCGCCCTCCTGTGTCGTTCCCCGCCGCCGTCTGGCTTGCTGGCCGGCGTGCCGACGTGGCGCCGAGGTGGTGTCGACGTGGCACATGGACCATTGACGCCCGCGTGGCAGTTTAGGTGGCCTCGGGCCCCTCTGTCAGCCCCCATGGGTAGCTTCAGCCCAGTGACAAACGCCCCAACCCCTCTAGCGACGTCAGCCCTGTGTCATGCTAACGCAGTAAATGTTTTAATTGGTTTAATAATTTCAGAATTTTATTAAATATTGTAAATTCAATATCTAATTATTTATAAGTCAGAAAAATACATATAATATATGAAAATGTTTAGAAATTAAAATCTATAACTTAAAACTATTATCAAATATTATTATGATGATTATTTAAATAAATATTATTTAATAAAGGTTTTATAAGTAATAAAACTTTGATAATTCATATTTTAATAATGGTAATTGTTTAAAATATAAATAAAATTCCAAAAATCTTAGAAAAATAAGAACTATAATTTAAAACTATAATCATGCATTATTATTTCATTTAATTAAATATTTATTATTTATTAAGTATTTATAAAGTAATAAATCTTATAAAAATCATATCTTATTATTTATAAATCATAAAAATAAATGTAATATACCAACATGATCACAAGAATAATACCTATATGTTAAAAATATAATATTACACTTTTAAGTTAAATAAAAAGTTAAACACTTTAATAACTTGAATTTAAACCTATTTCTTTAGTTAATAAATCATATAATGTCAAATAAAATTTGTTAATATTTCTTAAATTAACCAATTAAGTCTAAGAAATAGTATTAGCCTTAAATACTAATTTTATGAAGTCAAAATGTTTTAACACATTTTAAATACAATTTTATTGAATTATCCTTCAACCATAAATGCAGATTATTTTATAAAAGGATTCTTATTTAATACAAAATCTCAAATAATAATTTGTAGTGAAATAAAAACCTATTCCTTTACTTTAATCACAAGTTTATAAACAAATCAAAACACTATAGTGAGTTCATAAGTAGTGAATAATATTGTTTACTTATTCATAAACCTTAACCACACCCTTATAAGGAGATAAATCCCTTTATACATTTATAATGTAAAGAAACCATTACCAACTAAAAATAATGCCATTCTTAAGTAACATTAAAGAAACATTATAAGGTGAACAAGATATAAGTATAACAAGCATTACACCTAAAGTCCATCTATGTTTTAAAGTTAACTTTAGTCTACCAGACTTTAAGTATAATGCTAAAAACTTTATTATATACTTTATAGTTAACTTTGGTCTGTTATAATTAAGTTGTAAATTATCTCAAGTCCAAACTGTTCCAGCAAGCACAAATAACATCAACCACCTCTGATTAGCCACAAGGATTAATTAAACCTTTTAATAGAGTAATCTTTTCTTCAAAATTTATTCGTTTTCCACTTCAGTCAACATATGACAATTAATAATAATCTCATTACATTAAGCTTTACTTATATACCTAGAATTGTTAACACTTAAGTTCCTTATAAATGTCATCACTTGCAAGGTAAAACTTGAAGATAAGATGATTCACATATAAGCAATCCTTGAGTAGCACATCTCATTATATCTTATTTTTGTATGACATTATGTTTACATATTGTTTCACACACACTCACAAAACCTTAATAAGAAGCACAAGCGTGAAACTTAATCTAAAAGGGGAACACATTTTAACAAGAACCCTTTCCAGTATCCAAATCCTAGAACAACGTTATCCTCGGGATTCGAGTTCATCAACTTGCATTACATTACTTATGCATAAAATATTCTTGCTTCTTTAAACATTAGTCCTTACCGGACCAATGATGCTGATTTCAGATATTGGATCTTATATTGTCTTGAAGACCGTGAGTGCATAATCTTGCAATCACACAAGGCAAGTTCACACTTTCTCATGTCCTTTGATTATTTTCTATAAAGTATTTTGCAAATCCAGTGTTGTCATCACCTGCATTTGAAAAAGGACAGAGAACACTATTTTCATAATAATGTGATTATAGGTTATTTACCATGAGGTAATAACCTACTATAAGAGTTTTGGTGGTAAAGGAACATATTACCTAGGACTTAACAACCAATGTCGCCAGTGATTATTGTGCCGTATATCACGCGTTGACCATGAGATTTGGAATGTGACGGAAAAGTCAGCTGTATCTTTTCCCTCTCGCATGGAGCCGGATGTGCGGGTCGTGGCTGTTATCACTCGTAGCGTGCATATTATATGGTAATTCATAGAGGATATGCAGCATATGGGTGGGAGCCCTCAACCTCCCATGATAGTTCCGGCATCTGAACGGTCTGTACTGCCAATTGCCGTAATTCAATAGGTGGGCTGGCATACACCAAGGAGACATGCGGGGTCGCGGAGAAGGTAGTGATTGGCTTGGATCTTAGTCTGGGCCTCACACCAAGTAAGTGTGAATGAACCTGCAATTTGGATGTGCAACAAAGCTAATATCTCTCATGGGTAAAGTGACGCACCTCTGCAGAGTGTAAAAACTGTAACTTGTTACTCCCCGTTCCGGGAAGGAGCTGCGAACGCGGCGGGAAAGGAACTCCATGAAAGTTCTAGTAAACCCGTGAAGGCTGATGGACATAGTTTTTCAGAATAAAAGCAACCTTTGAAGAAATGTTTACAAAAACTTGCATTGCCTATGACCTATGGTCTGTGGCTATAGATATAGTGCATCAAACACTCCTTTTCTAGTGAACTTGCTGAGTACGCTCGTACTCAAAGTATCTTCTTAACCCTTGCTAGGTTCTAAAGCGAGTATAGATGACATCTACATCAAGTTATGCTCTAGGAATCATCATCAAAAGCTAAAGCTCTTCAATAAAGTCAAGGAAGTCAACATATATATCCACTCAAGTGAAGACGAAGTTGCAGATTAGATAAGAATAGAATTTCTAGCCATAGAACCTACTTCTATAGAGTATTCCAACAGTAGCAATGCCAGGCCATTAGTTAAATATTAGTCTTATTATTATGATAGTTTTTGAGTTGTTTATCTCTGATCTTCTTTGTAAGAAGTTTCTTTCTCTCTCTTTAACCTAGAGTGTTCTCTGGATCTTGTGTAAAGAGCTGAGTTGTAACCTATAGTCATGTCTTGGACCTGCTATGTTTCTTTTGTACCACTCTGAGGGATTTAATACTAGTGAACAGTGTTTCATTGGTGTTATGTCAATGACTATAGTGTACTACATCATGTAGTGGTATGCTGGGTCACCGCATTAAGTGAGCGACCCCAATCATCAGTGAGATAGCGAGTGGTGAAGCAGTACGGGGTGATTAGGGTCGTGCGATCTAGTTCTAATCGAACGGTTGCGGTTCATCGTCCACGTCGAACAACGCCGGCGAGGCAGAACCCTAGCGCGGCCAGTGGGGGTCTTGGGAGGCTTACCGGGGCTCCGGCGATGGTCGGCGATGGGGGCAAACGACGAAGTCGACGACGGTGATCCTCCTGGTACCAGCAGCTTCTCCTGGGGTGGCTCCAATCGACGGCGCCTCTCCTCCTCTGTAGCGGCGAACTCCGGTGCAATTCCTGCCACCTAGTGCTCGCCTTGCTCCGGGGGTGAGTGTGTGTGATCAGTGAGAGGTGGGGAGTGAGATGGTGTGCTCAATTTGAACAGGGGTGGCCTCCTTTTATAGTGGCTGAAGGGGACCGACGGGCGCAGGTGGAGATCGTCGTGGTCGTCGGCACAACGTGCTAATGGCACGTGCGACGACAGGGGCAGTGCGTTGCCTCCTGGCGAAGCTCAACGGCTTGATGGCGCGTCGCGGGGTGGTGCTGAATGGTCGGAACGTTGCGGCGCTCTAAGAGGGTCCGACGGCAAGTTTAATGGCGCACAGCATGTGTGGTCCGCACGGCGGTGAACGGGGCTGTCTGTCGGGTTACTGGGGTGCTGGCGATCGCGTATGCAAGCGGAGAGGGCGGCGCGCGGTCTGTGGTCTTATGTCGCTAATGGCGCACTTGCATGCTCTCGGCACGCACACAGAGAAACTGGGCGCGAGCTTGGCTTGTGGTCCAGTGGCTGGCTGCGCTCGGGGCCTGGACAGGGGGTGGTGGTGGACGGTGCTGCGTGTCCCAGACAAGTTTGGCGAGGCTAGTGCTTCCTCTAGCTCGCTGGCGACATGGGGGTGGCGACGGTGCTCTCGGCTTCGTCATCATTGATGGCTATGCTTGCTCATAGTGGTGCTAAGTATTGTTAAAGAGGCTAGATGATCTACTAAGAGCTTGCTGCAACCAGAGAGGGAACAAGGTTGGCTACAATCACTACTACAAATAGTGTTTGATGTTTTGTTGTTTGCTGATCACAGTGTGTTTAATGAAATGACCGAAAGAAATTCAAATTTGAATTTTGGGTTCAAACTTGGTGTGTTTGATAGGCACATACTAGGGAGTATCTGGTTAGTTGGATTGGTCAAGGGGCACCGGTTTGGTTGGGTTTTGAAAATGTGGGATCTTCACATATGATACAGATTCAATTTTAAATTGTCATTTGAATGGGGTTGCTAAATGTTTCTGTAAGTTTGAAAGGTGGGCTTTGATTCACTTTTACTTGGTATTGCAAGGGGTGAAAAGAAATGGAAAAGTTTTTGTTTGAAATCTTGGACTATAAACACTCAAAGTGAACTATTGAGTAAGATTTGCAAAAATGACCATTTGCTTTATTTAATTTATTTTTGATTTTCTCTTGATTTGTTTCTTCTTGGAAATGTTTTTAGATGATGTTATTTTCATCTTTAAACCATTCCTTTCTATTTAGCATAATCACACAAGTCCATTCATGCATTCATAAAATCATCACATAAACACATGCATTCATATGATTTGTATATAATAAAAGTTTTTGTTAACCCTCATTTTAGTGATAAGAATTTGATAAGCATGATCAATATTTTTGGGATGTTACAGGTATGGAGCAAGAAATCCCTGTGAATACTTAGTTAACGGATTTTTAGTGGTTTTTTGACAGAAGTAATAGAAGTAACGAACAAACGGAGCAAGTGGCCCAATCCTTTCTTAGCAAAGGATAAGACGGTGGAAATACTTATAAGGACCAAACGTTCTCGAAGTGGAAATTCTGTCAAGTGCTTTCGTTTCAAATAGCTGAGTACTCTTCTCTAGTGTTTGTAAGTGTTGTTTGGGTGAACCTGTGCCAACATACTGCCCTTCCTAGGACTAATAAATACTTGTGATTAAACCCCCTGAAAACATCCGTAACTACAGGAAAGTAATTAAGATATAAAGCTAACCACATCCTTAATCTCTGAGATCCTACACTCCCTTGTGCAAAGGTGTCCTAACGGGGGTTCAGGTTTCTGTCACTCCGGCAACCCCACGATTAGTAGCCAAATACACAATGCATTCCCGTTGGCCCATAAATGGTGAAGTGTCTGGTAGTAGACGTTCACATGACACCACTAGAAGAATAGCACCACAACTTAAATACTAAACCATTGAATAATAACTCATCACAGATTCACTACTAACAACATGAATTCTCCCATGTCCTCAAGAACTAAACGAACTACTCACAAGACATCATATGGATCAAGATCAAAGATGAAATGGTAATGGATAACAATCTGAACATAAACATTAATCCAATGGTTCCACTCACAAGCATCAACTACAATAGTAGTCAACACCGGAAAAGTTTCCCCTAAGAACTAAAGCAATATCCAACATAATTGTTACAGCGGGACGGAGTAGTGATGATGGTGCTGGTGGAGATGATGGTGTGGATGATGATGATGATGATCCCGATGAAGCCTATCTTGATGTCGGTGTTGATGGCGACGGTCTCCCCTCTCCGGGAAGGAATTCCCCTGGCATAAATCTGTCTGCCAGAGAGATCTTTCTCTCTCGGTGTTTTTCGCCCCTAAAGGCGGCAGAAATCTATCTGTGGTTGTTCTCCTGGTGTTAGGTTTCCGAAGGGAAGATATAGGCGAAGGGGCGGAGTCGGAGGCCGGGAAGGTGCGCCACACCTGCCCTAGGTGCGGGGTCAGGTGGGCCCGCGCCTAGGGGGTGTGGGCCCCCTGAGGCCCATCTACGTCCCTCCTTCTGGCTTCCTTCGTCTTCTGGTAAAATAATATGTTTCCATATTTTTCTGGTATTTTTTTGATCTTCGCGAAATTGCACTGAAATGCCTTCTTTTCCATCAGAATCCAGAATCCGGCAGTCCATCCTCCAAGAATCATCCAACATGTATAAACAGATGAAAATCCATAAGTAATATCTCATAATAAGACAAATATCAATGAATAGAGGTAAATTATGATATAGAATGGTGATGCAAATTGGGCGTATCATCTAGCTTGATGGTTTCTTTGTCTTGAGAATCTTGAAGGGTTCCCGAAAACTTCTTTCAACAATGTAGGATTCCGAGTAAATTGAGTCGGATATGTTTAGTTCTGACTTTATTCTTTTCCTTGCTCAGTTTGAAACATAAGCCGGATTTTTCAGCGGCGTGCGGACTGACAACTTTTCAAACCAGGTCCTGTCACTGACAGGAGTCCTATCAACACGACCATTGGTGGGTATGCTCCTTATGGAATAGAACGCCGTTTCAATGCCTATGCAAAAATTGAGGGGCGGAAGAGTCGTGAGGAAGCTACCTCCCTCTCTCCTATATGCGTGGCGCTAATCGCGCATATTAATGCACGAATCTTGGCACAGAGACAAATAAAATAGAGGAGAAAACCCTTTCTCTCAGATTTATCTCCACCGATTCATTCATTGCCTCCTCGTATTCCTCGAGCGCTTCGCAGCCGTTCCCATATGCACATCTCAAGAAAAATCTCTCTCCCCCACCAGTCCTTTTCCTCCATGATCAATGGCATTTGCCTCGTCCTCAGGAGTGGCGACGGGTTCGTCGGCGGCGGATGAGAAGAAGATGCGGGGCCTCTGGGTTCCCAGTGTCATGGACGACACCGAGCTCTAGTTCATGGAGGACGAAGGATTCATCATCGTCGGCGCGTGGAGGAGCGCCTCAAGGCACGCCGTTCCCGCCCCGCGTGACAATGAGAGGGTGTTGTTCGTCACACATGTCAACCACGGCCTCAGCCTGCCACCGTCGGACTTCCTCGTTGAGGTCCTCAACAACTACGGTGTGCAGCTTCATAATCTTCCTCCCAACTCTCTACCAGAGCTTAGTACTCATGCAGCTCTGTGCGAGGGGTTTATTGGCATTAGGCTAAGTCTCACCCTTTTCCGGTACTACTATTGTACCAGGAAGAACTCCATTAGTGCCAGTGTGCCTTACACCATCGGCACCCTTAGCTTAGTCCTCAGGAGGAACCGAGTCTATCCTCGGATTAATGCTAGTGAATCCGTCAAACACTGGGCCAGAACCTTTTTAATCAAGGATATTTCGGCTCCTGGAAAAGCGGAAGGTCTTCCGTCGTTCACCGACGGTGCCGCTCCTCACCAGAGATCATGGGACGTGGAGGCGCCGAAGCTGTCGGATATCTTGATCCTCGCCAAAAGGTGGATTGAGTTTCTGATGAAGCATGAGGGCCTCCGTGGATCTGATTTGATCCAGTACTAGTTGGAGCGCCGGATTCAGCATCTCCAGCACCATGGGGATCACCTCATGTACCAGATCACCAGCGACAAGAAGGACAAGACGCGGGTCACTTCGAGCCAGATTCCAGCGAAGGACTGCAAGACCCTTATGCAACATTTGATCAAGGAAAGAGTGGAACGAAAGGTTCCAGAAGTCTCCATGAAGATGTATAAGTCCAACCGTCCTCTGACTCTGGAAAATCTTTTGAGTATGCTATTTGCGTTTCTTCATTCTTTTCTATTCTTTCTCCGACTCTTATTTTCATCGATGCTTTTTGACTTTATTAGCTCGAGAAACTCTCCGAGTCTGAGCTGGCTCCACTAGAGGGCTATCTCTTAGACGATCCGGAGACGACGGAGGATGATGAGGTGCAAGAAATTTCCACCCCTTCCTCCAAGAAGCGCAAGGCGAAAGAAGTTGTTGTTACTGCTGGTAGCCAAGTGCTGCCAGTAGTTAAAAGTAAGAACCTTGTCTTTTCAATACTTTTATACCTTTCTTTATTACCGGAGCACACCTGATATTTGTATTTTCGTGTTCTAGAGCTAAATCAGTTTTGAAGAGTAAGACCAAGCCGGACAGCAAAGCCGACCAAGCAAATGCGCCAGCAGAAGCTTGTTGTTTCCCCTGCCATGCCGCCACCAACTCCATTGTAACACCCCACTTTTAGTTAAGCTTATATTAGGGTCTGTTTTGCATCATTAGCATCATCTCTTAAAATTGCATGCATAGAATTAAAGGCAAAACCCTAAAACCCTAGCTTTTCCCTCTGTTTCTATTTGCAAATCAGTTCAAATAGGTTTCGAATTTTGAAAAGTATTAAACTGTATGGTTTCCTAATTGTCTAAAAGGGCCCCTGCAGTAATTTCATATATTTCATAAAACCTCTGGTAATTTCAAACTACTCAAAACAGTATTTGAATTCAAATTTTAAAGAGAAATGCAAAACATAAATTGGAAAACAATTTACAGAAAAAAGAGCAACCCATCTCCCTGGGCCGCAGCCCAGTTTCCTCTCCCCTCTCCCTGTCGCCCGTGCTTCTCTTCCGCAGCCGCAGCCGGCCCCACTGCAGCCCGGCCAGCCCATACCCCTTCGCGTGTTTCTTTTTTCCTCTTCCTCGGCGCCGGTGGGCAAGAAGCTGCATGCCCCGCCGTAGGCCGTCGATCCCCTTCGCGCCGCGATGGACGCCGCCGTCGTTCGATGCGAGGATAAGAACCTCCACGATCTCCTCTTCCTCCTTATCCCCATGTCTCTTCCTCTCTCGCTCTCAGTCGCTCGCGCGCAGAAGCTTTGAAAACCTAGTCTCGGGCTCCGCTCCTCGCCTCTATTCTGCACCGCCCCGAGGCCAGCCGAGCACGCCAGCACCTCTGCCTCGTCCTCCTGGTCCTTTCTAGCCAAGCCATGGAAGCACGCGTGCCCCCAATCGTCAGAATCAAAGTCGTCTCCCCCGAGCCCGACGCCGCCCGCTGTCGCCATTGACGTCGTTCAAGGCCTCCCCGCGCCTCCCCATCACGACCATGAGCACCAGGGTGAGCATGCGGTTCTCCCCGACCCCTTTTCCCTCTCTCTCTCTGATTCGTGCCCGAGGCACGCGCTGCCGTCTGCCGCCGCCATACGTCGTCACAATCGATGCTCCGGTGACCCTTTTTAGGTGGCGCCGCCGCTGTCGTGTCTACGTTGTTCCACTGATTCGAACGCGCGCAATCATGCTTCCCAAATCCACCTCTAGCTCCGCCAAACCCCGTCGGCCGACGAGTTCTCCGGCGAGTCCCGCGTGGCGCCTGCGTGGCTTGCCCGCGTGGACCAGGCCCACCCATCAGTGGTAGTGGCTAGCTACTTCCCTGGTTGAAAACACCCCAACCGCCCCCTCTGTCCCACCTTTTCTTGTGTGGATACCAATGTGGCCTCGACCCCATCGGTCAGCCTTTGAGGGTAGACTGTGACTGGGTGTAAAAAGTTTAATAAGCTTTTAATAATTGATTTAATAATTTCAGAATTTGAATAAAGCTTGTCAATTCAATATCTTATTATTTATAATTTAGAAAAATACAAATAATATATCAAAATGTTCAGAAAAATGAAACCTAGCTATTTAAGATATAATAATGCATTGATCAAGAACTTTAATGACAAGTTTAATTAGAACAACATAGTAACCCTCACAGGTGATTCCGGAGTTTCTCCGAATTAGGGTTTGCGCCCCTCGGAACCCCGATTAAGTTGTCGAGCATGCTTTAGGGTTTCAATTCAATACAAATTAACTTGTCATATCATCATTCTTGTTTGAGCATTGCATCGATGCCATTGTTGATTGTTTTCCCTCTCTTTCTGGTGTTTGGTTCTTCGTGGTAGAATACGATATCGAGATCGAGATCGAAGACCGAGGACCAGACCATCGAAGATCGAAGATCGACGAACAATACTTGAACAACTATAACCAAGTCAAGTACAAGATTCCCGAAGATCTGCTTATCGGTTATCAACTGGCAAAGGCAAGCATAGCCCCACCATGATATGATCCTATGTTTTTCGAAAGCATTTCAATTCCTGCCATGATGCATACGATTATACTATGGTATTTTATCAATAGATAGAGTATCCTATCTATTGCATTACTCCCTTTGAGCTTATATTACCTTATCCACTGCTCCTAGCATTACTAGGTTTGGCTTGGGTGCACTTCTAGAGCTTATATCTGTGTTTGCTTAGCCATGCATAGCTGTCAGTTCTGGTCCATCCAGATGATGTATCAGATACAGAGAATCTAGTATGATAGGATAACTTGATGAGATGATATCAGAGGTGATATGAGTTAAACATGCTAAGGCTTGTATGGGAGGCCACGGTGGGATGTGGTTTTTCTAGTCCCATGCTCGCCACCACTAGGACCTAATTTCTTGCCTTTGGAACCAAGACGAGCGTGCAACCACACGGGGCCTGGACAACCTCATGACTTACTAACTTGCCTAGTAGATTCCATGAGTAACATAGTTCGGGCGTTCCATTCGACATATGTATAGAAAATCTTTTGAAATATTTGCCGGGTGAAGTTGGTGCATTCATAACAGGTAGGTAAGCGTGGCCGAGGTTGCTTGGGGTAGATAGCGCCCCTGGTAAACGAATCTCGCCTCACATACTTAAGTACCGGCTTCAGGATTTGACCCATTACGGCGAAACCATACTTATTGCGTGACTCATGGTCTCGGTGAAAGCAAGGTAAAGGTCGTGTCTAACCACCCTCTCTTGGCCTTCCAAGGAAGAGGGATAATCATGTGGCATTAAGAGAAGGTTAGTACGTGTGGGTAAAGTTGTACACCCCTGCAGGGTAATAATCTTTTCGAAAATCCGTGTTCACGGTTATGAACGACTTGGTGACCGGACTCAAGATCATAGAGAACTTTAACCTAATCTTAAAACTTGATTGATCCACGTGTTCTTAAGGATGCTTCCTCATGGGTACGAGGGGGTGATCCTAGTTAGTAGATGATGATGATTCGGTGGATATCAAAAGATGATGATCAATATTTTCGGAGATGTCGCTCTCTTATCTCCTTTTAAAATACTCTGATTAGATGAGCTCCTTCTCTCTCTTGTTTTACAAAAAAAAGTGGCTTTATGCAAAACAACTCCACCAGCCATAAGTCTTGCAGAGTACACCCTGTACTCACCCTTGCTTTGTTGATACTTTTGGCAGAGTAAGTGTTCCTTGAAGACGAGTTCCGTACTACATCGACATTGACGAGTAGCTTGGGGTTCCCGGCCGGCAGCCTGGAATCTATGGGTTGGGACGTCATCGTTATGCTTCAGGCCTCTTAGGCCATTTGTTAAGTTTGCTATACTTAATAGCATAATTTGCCTTCCGTTGTTTGATGTTTGTGGTCAGTGACCTCTGCTTGTAATAATTTGGTTCTCTGCTCAGTTATGAGCTTGCTGTAATAAATTTTGTCTCGTAGGGTCACTGTTGTGTTACCGATTCTTCACTGGATATTCTCGAGCTCAAGGTTAAGCTTATGTCAGACGGAGGTCTAAGATTTGTTTAGCCCTGATCCCGGGGGTGTCACAGTTCTTGGTATCAGAGCAGTACCGACCGTAGGAAACCCTTGCTATTGGTTGATGTTGAGTCTAGTGTTTGTGAAAACTATTTTAAAGGCTGAAAAGTTTTTCCGAAAACTCTAGTATGCTTCTTTTATCTTTACCTAGTTTCGCTCTAACTCTGGGTTATCTTATCTGGTGTTGATTTTGGAAAAGTTTTGATATCTCTTCTAGTATTTCAAAGCTTAGGTGCCTTCTAGGCATGACGTTTCTTAGCCAGTTGACCTAGTGTTTAGTTCTCTAGAGTTGTGTGTGTTGTGAATTCCTTGTTTCCCTTGCTCTTGCTCATATGAGAGATTCCTTTCTATCATGATCTCTTTATGTTTTGGACCCACAATATTATATTGTCGGATCTACAGTGTTCTGTTCTAGGCTTCGAGGTTTCCTTTCGCCTTGTAACACCGCGGTTCGGAAAAGACCGTGGCTTCTATGTGACATGCCAATCCCTGGATCGGTTCATTGGCCCACAATAGAATAAGATGAATAACATAGCAAAATATCCGTGTATCATAAATAACAAAGATCCAGAGTACCAGTATTACAATAAAAGCTTAGCCCACGGCTAGATCAAATTATTCAGGTAGCAACAAAGTAAAGTAAATCCTCCATTCTTCAAATTGCCCACAAGTGAACAAGTGCCGAGCGGAGTACCGTGGCCTATATCTATTACTCAGAATCGGAATAACCTGCAACATGAAACGTAGCAGCCCCGAAGGGTCAATACATGGAATGTATGGCAAGTAGAGCTAGTAATGGAGACAATAGTACTAACATATACATGCATATTTGGCAAGTGGAGCTGTGTCTGGCTTGCATTTGCAAATACCTTTGTCCTACTTTCGTAAACAGTTTTTGATTTTCTTTGAAAAGATCCCAATTAAGTTAACCCAACCATATTAAAACAATTATGAAATTAGAATGAGCGAGAAACATGTCATGGAATCATTATCAAGCAACTCAGTTGTCCATAACCGGGGACACGCTAATCGATTAGATCATACACTCTGCAGAGGTTAGTAGACTTTACCCATGTGACTTGGCCAGCCCAGCTCGTACCATCACTCTCATTTTGGGTGATGATAGGGAGAAGTCCAAGAAGAGACTCTTCGGGAAGTATCACCCCAATCCCGACGCTCACCGGTCCAACCTACCAAAATTCTACATCTCTAGATACGCAGGTTTGAGTTACCACAACCTACTAAGTCCAACCAACCGCCCATTTCATTATTGGCACATGGTTGTACACGTAAGCTACACAATAAAGAAGCCAATCAATTTCTCTCGATACCTGGGTGCCTTTCCGCAATGAAACCACCAAAATTTATCAATACCATCACACCCAGGAGATTCATTGATTAAGTTGTTTTAGTTTTCACAAACCAATACTTTTAGAAACAAGTCTCAATGATGTAACCCAGCCCTCGTTCAACATAGCATGGCTAAGCACATCTACCAACGGTGTTTCATCTACAAGGAAAGCCCTACCACATAATAGGTCATAGCACAGCGATAGTATCATCCTACACATGCGTCTACAAAATACACGACAATGCATAGAAAATAGTAGGACGATATCATGAACAAAGTAGCATCTACTTGCCTTGGTTGTAGCGGTCGGAAGAACAATCCACACACGAGCAAGCGTTGCACTCATCACAATCTACACGGTACAATTGCAATCATAAACAAACAATCCACAAGCATATGCAACAAAGATGATGCATGGATGCATGCATGATAAGTGGGGTGATTCTACAGCAACACCACATAATACTATTCAGTAAAGGTACTGATTGCATGCATGGAAAATAGTTTTAGCGCAAGAAAAACTATTATGCAAAAAGTAATGCTCAAAACTAGAGCTAGAATTCAAATAATTCACTACCGGTAGTAAACTGTTTTTAAAATCTTGGGAAAATTCTACAGTATGGGCATAGCTATTTAGGAACAGTACCAATTGGAATTACTCAAAAAGGAGTTATAAAACTCCCGGAGTAATTAAAACATTGCATAAAGCCACTAGACAGTTTCTACAGAAGTTTTCACTGTAAGCGCATCCTTTTAATTCACGATGAGATTCCCCTCATTCCACTGAATCCAGGGACATATCATACGCGATTTTTGGAGTTACAGATCTTTTTCTATGAATTAATTAGTCCAAAAAGGCCATTAATGTATTTGATTAAACTGTACTAAATCTTGCTGAAAAAGTGTGAAACTAAGGTACAGAAAGATTCTACACGACTTACTGAATCTACACATATTTTAATTGCAATTTTTGGCCCAGCGGTTTAATTTCTACGCAATTTACAAGTTTCTACCGAAATCTGCCAACTAAATCGATTAAAGAAAATACCCAGTCAACTGTGTCTGTTGACTGGTCAACGCGGCTGCTGACTGGGCGCTGACTGGGCATATGACTAGTCAACGCCTAGGGCTGACCGGTCAACGGCTGATCCGGACCGTTGATCTGAGATCCGACGGTCCCAACAGATGGCGGCTGCGGACTCACCGGAGACGAACGTCGGCGAGCTCCGGACGGTGCGGCGATCGGTTCCAGTGACGGCGGTTACCTGCGCGGGAGGGAGATGGTCAGCGCGGATCGAGGCGGTCAACGCGGCGAGCGGCGGGCGGTGCGCGCGCGGCGGGCGACGGCGCGAGGCGCGCGTGCACGTGGGCGAGCGCGAGCGGCTGCGCACAGGCGGCTGCGGGCGCGCGGGGCTGCTGCGGCTGGCGCGCGAGGCAGCGCTGTTGGCGGGTGGCGCGGCGCAGGCGGCGGGGTGCGGCGGCGGATGCAGCAGTGAGCGGCGGTGGCGTGCAGCGCGCTGCGCGCGCGGAGGCGCTGGCGGCGGGGCGCTGCAGCGGCGGCGCGCGTGCGCGGGGGCGAGTGCGGGTGGCGGCGGCGACGTACCTGGGCGGCGGCGGTGATCCCGAGGCGGCGCGGGCGGCTAGGGCAGGCGGCGCGGCGGGGTGCGGGGCCCAGGGTGCGGGGCTCGAGACAGGCAGGGAGGCGGCGGCGCGTGGGGGGGAGAGAGGAGAGGCGGCGCGCGGTGCGGGGCCTCTTAAGTGGGGCCCCCTCGTGGGGTCCTACGCGGACACGGGCCGCGCGGTTGGAGGCGAACACGGCGAAGTCGGCGCCGATTTTCGATATTTTAATAAAACGGCCGTAACTTTCCCATACGAGCTCCGAATCGGGCGATTCTTGCTCCTAAATTTTTGTAAAAACGAGGGGAACAACCTAGGGTCAAGGGTTGAGTGAAACCACTAGGCTACAAGGGTGGACTACACTAGTCCTACTAATGCCTCCCGTAGGAGCCTCGTAGTGGAATGGAAAGAGTTTTGAAAATAGCGTTTCGCCGATTTTTTTTTAATCGGTGGTTTTGCATGGAAAAGTATGATGCAATGATATGAATGATATGCGGAACCAAATCTAAAATTTGGGATGTGACAAGACTAACCCCCTTAAGATGAATCTCGTCCTCGAGATTCGGCGCGGCTAGCAAATAGGTGTGGGTAGTCCTCTCGGATGTCATCCTCACGCTCCCAAGTGGCTTCCTCTTTGGTATGGTGGCTCCACTGCACCTTACAAAACCTGATTGTCTTGGTACGGGTAGTCCTCTCCGCTGTCTCCAGAATCTTGACCGGTTTCTCCTCATAGGTCAAGTCGTTCTCAAGTTGAACCTCCTCTAGCGGTACAGTGTCTCTCAAAGGTGTATCCGCCATCTCAGGATGGCACTTCTTCAGCTGGGATACGTGGAACACATTGTGAACAGCGGACAGAGCTTCTGGCAACTCCAACTGATAAGCAACTTCTCCTTTGCGTGCTAAGACCCTGTACGGTCCAATAAATCGAGGTGCCAGCTTACCCTTAATTCCAAATCTCTTGATTCCACGAAGTGGCGACACTCTGAGGTATGCTCTATCACCTATCTCATACACCCCTTCCTTGCGCTTGGCGTCAGCGTAGCTCTTCTGCCTTGATTGTGCTACCTTTAGCCTGTCCCTAATCAAGGCGACCTTCTCCTCAGCGTCCTTGATCAAATCAGGTCCAAATAACTGGTGTTCTCCTACTCCATCCCATAGCAATGGTGTTCGGCACCGTTTCCCATATAGCACATCCAACGGTGACGTCTTGATGCTGGTTTGATAGCTGTTGTTGTAGGAAAACTCAGCATAAGGCAAATTCTCAACCCAACTAGAACCATGAGCCAAAGCGCAAGCTCTCAGCATGTCCTCCAAAATCTGGTTCACCCTCTCGGTCTGTCCATCAGTCTGTGGGTGAAACGTTGTGCTAAACTCCAACCTAGTACCAAGTGACTCGTGCAGCTGGCGCCAGAAGTGTGAGGTAAATTGGGTGCCTCTGTCAGATACAATGCTCTTGGGAACTCCGTGTAGGCACACAATTCTGTCCATGTAAATCTTGGCCAACTTTGCACTCGTATAGGTCGTCTTTACCGGTATAAAGTGGGCTACCTTGGTCAAATGGTCGACCACTACCCAAATGGAGTCATATCCTGACCTGGTCCTGGGCAATCCTGTGATAAAGTCCATTCCCACTCTATCCCACTTCCAATCCGGCACGGGCAATGGCTGTAGCAATCCTGCTGGCTTCTGGTGTTCCGCCTTCATTCGGCTACATACATCACATAGGGCAATATGCTCCGCGATGTCTCCCTTCATCTTGTTCCACCAGAATCTGTCCTTTAGGTCCATATACAACTTCGTATTGCCCGGATGTATGGAATACGGCGAGTCATGAGCTTCCTGCAGAATCAAATTCCTTATCTCGGGATCGTTGGGAACGCACAAACGATCTCCATACCACAAGGTTCCTTGCTCATCCTCGCGGAATTCCTTTTGCGCGACCCTCCTTCATCTTTTCCTTAACTTCATCTATCTCTTTGTCTCCTACTTGAGCCTTCCTGATTCTGTCCTGTAGCGTTGGTTGGACTTCCATTGTTGCCAAGTATCCTTCAGACACTACCTCCAGTCTAAGGTCCTTGAACTGCTTGCACAGATCCTCGGGCAATTCCCCAATTGTCAATCCATTGGCATAAACCTTCCGACTCAGAGCATCTGCTACTACATTGGCCTTTCCTGGGTGGTATTGTAGATTCATATCATAGTCCTTGATAAGCTCCAACCATCTCCTTTGCCTCATGTTCAGTTCCTTCTGCGTGAATATGTACTTCAGGCTCTTGTGGTCGGTGTACACATCATAGTGTTTTCCCATTAAGTAATGTCTCCATACCTTGAGCGCATGAACCATTGACGCTAACTCCAAGTCGTGTGTGTGGTAGTTCCGCTCATGGTGATTGAGTTGCCGCGAGGCATATGACACTACTCTCGCATCTTGCATCATCACACTCCCAAGTCCCTGTCGAGAAGCATCGCAGTACACTTGGAAATCCTTCTGAAGGTCTGGTAAACACAGAACGGGTGCGGTCACTAGTCGACGCTTCAATTCCTGAAAGCTGGCTTCACATACGTCTGACCATTCAAACTTCCTCTCCTTCTTCAGAAGTTCAGTCATCGGCTTTGCAATCTTGGAAAAGTTTTCAATGAACCTCCTGTAATATCCAGCAAGTCCCAGAAAGCTGCGAATCTCTCCAGCATTCTTGGGTGCTTCCCACTCAGTTACTGCAGTCACTTTGCTTGGATCAACAGCGACTCCTTCTCCTGACACTACGTGTCCAAGAAACCCAACAGTGTTAAGCCAGAATTCACACTTGCTGAATTTGGCATACAGCTTGTGTTCCCTCAGCTTCTCCATAATCAGTCGCAGATGCTTCTCATGTTCAGCATCGTCCTTGGAATATATCAGTATGTCATCAATAAACACCACCACGAACTTGTCCAAGTACTCCATAAATACCTTGTTCATCATGGTCATGAAATATGCCGGGGCATTCGTTAGTCCAAAAGACATAACTGTATACTCATATAAACCCTACCTAGTGGTGAAGGCGGTTTTTAGTACGTCCTCCTCCCGGATCTTCAATTGGAAGTAGCCTAATCGCAGATCAATCTTGCTGAACACCTTTGCTCCTTCCAGTTGATCAAACAAATCATTTATGTTCGGCAGAGGGTACTTGTTCTTGATGGTTACTTCATTCAGCGAGCGATAGTCCACCACTAATCTCTTACTGCTATCTTTCTTCTCCACAAACAGAACAGGTGCACCCCATGACGACGAACTAGGCTGAATGAATCCCTTTTCCAGCTGCTCTTGCAACTGCTTCTTCAATTCCTTCAGCTCATCCACATCCATCTTATATGGTTTCTTTGCAATAGGTCATGTTCCCGGCATCAGGTCGATAAGAAACTCTACTTCCCTGTCAGGTGGCATCCCTGGCAGCTCTTCCGGAAACACGTCGGGGTAATCCCTAATCACTGGCACATTATCCATGCTAACCCCCTTAAGAGAATTCAACTTACACCTTCCTGGTCGTACAGCCGACTTGAATCTAATCCTCTTACCATCCGGGGTTTTGAGTGAAACAGCTCGCTGTGCACAATCTATGTGTCCCTCATGCATAGACATCCAATCCATACCCAGAATAACGTCTAATCCCTGTGATTCCAACACTACCAAATGTGCAATGAAGTCGTGTGTTCCAATCCTCACAGTTAAGTTGCGGCATCCCGCGCTAGCTATCATATCTCCTCCAGGTGAACTCACTCTAATAGACCCTTTCATAGACTCAGTAGGTAGCTTATACTTATCCACAAATGCCCTTTATATGAATGAATGCGATGCACCAGTATCGAAAAGTATAAGTGCAGGGTAAGTGTTGATTGGAAACTTACCAATCACAAGGTCAGGCTCATCTGGAATCTCCTCCACATTCATGTCGTTCACTGTGGCCTTCTCGTTGTTGGTTGGCTTCAGTCCCTTCCTTTCCGGACAGTTGTCAGCATAGTGTCCCTTCTGTTTACACTTGAAGCATGTCACCTCACTCAGATCCTTCTTCACAAAGCTGCGATCACGGTTGCGGTCATGTCCACCGTGTCCTCCAGAGTGGTGAGAGTGTCCTCCCTTGTGGCTGTGGTGGTTGCTCCTATGGTTTTCATGACGATTCCCATCGCCTCCATGGTGGTGGCGGTCATGGCTCCCATGGTCACTCCCTCCATGCTTGGAGTATCCATCATATGAAGTGCGAGACTTGTGATGTGAACCAGAGTGATGATTGTTGCTCTTTCTCTTGCGGTTTTCCACCTGCTTGTGCTTCCCTTCCAAGATCCTGGCCTTGTCCATGAGCTCCTGGAAAGTGGGGCAGTAAACCACCAGTAGCTGCACGGAAAGTTCATCACTGAGGCTATCCAGGAATCTCTCCCTCCTTTTTGCATCAGTGTCAACATCCTCAGGTGCATAACGGGACAGGTTGTTGAACTCCTCAATGTACTCAGCCACAGTGCGGTTGGTTTGGCGCAAGTTGCAGAACTCCTTCCTCTTCAGGCTCAGAACTCCTGAAGACACGTGGTTGGTCCTGAAACCTTCCTCAAACATTGCCCAAGTCACGGTGTCCAGCGGGTGGGTGATCTGAAATGTGTCCCACCAAGAAGCGGCTGGTCCCTCCAGTAGGTGAGCGGCAAACCTCACCTTCTCAGCATCAGTGCATCCAACAGTCACCAGATCCTTGTTGACTGAACGCAACCAGTCGAGAGCAACCATTGGTTCCGTTGCAGTAGAGAACTTAGCTGGCCTTAGCCTCAGAAATCTGGTGAGGGCATCTCCCTGAGGCTGGTTGTTCCCATTGTTGTTGTTGTTCTGAGCTTCCATGAACTGGGTCATAACTTGGGTCAGCTGTGCCTAAGCTGCCATGAGCTGCTCCAACTCAGTGGGTTGACGGCGGGGAGGCATCTGCGGTTCAGCACAGGTAAGTTTAGAGAGAATCAACTACGATAATAGGATTCTACCCATGCATATGATCAAACAACAACAAACAATAGCAGACAATCACAAGCAAGCAACACATCAACAAACAAGTGATCCAGCAACATCCCAGGGGTTATCCTAGCAGTATATACCTACTGAAATAGTTTTACAAGAGTTGGCAATGGTTAACTAAACAGTTGATCAACTAAACAGCAAAAACAGCAATCTGCCAGAACAGTCCAGCAGCGTTCACGAATGTTTCTACCTGACTTAGACTCGTCAGAAAATTTAGCTGATTTTTGCACATACAGTACAGAAAGTTTCGCACCAGCCCTATTTTTTTGAGATTTTTCCCAGTTACCAGAAAAATATGAAAAATCGTACAGTACTGCTGTATCAGCAGAAAACTGCAGCGAAAATAACACAGATGTTAACCAAACTTGCCATAACTCTTTCATAAAATTCGCACAAATAATTCCTGAGATATTGGAGTACACAAATAAGCAACTAAACACTCTTAAACTAATAGCAACTAAGTTTCACATCGATCGAGACTAATCCTAACGAATTTACCTAATGTGGACTAATGGTGGACTTCTATCTACTTCTTGAAGAGGTTACGGTAGGTCCTTGCACCCATGCGTTGGCGCTTCGGTCCACGGTTCAACGATGGCGGCGGACTGTACACTTCTCCCGAACCATCACTTGATATCTCAAACTCTACCTCTTCTGGATCCTCCTCTTCTTCTTCACTTTCAGCTGCAACTGCAACAGCTTCATCTCCTCCACCATCATCGTCTCCATCATCATCATCCTCGTCCTCATCATCATCATCGTTCCCACTGTCATCATCATCCCCATTGTTGCCATCTTCTCCATTGTCATCATCATCCCCATTGTTTCCATCTTCTCCATTGTCATCATCAGAGGGCGGCAATCTGGGCTGTCATAGCATCAATAGTTTGATCCCTTTCCTGGACGGTCCCTTGTAACTGTTTTATGTTCTGGGTGTTCTCCTGCACAGTACCATGAAGATGAGCTATGGTTGCATCTCTGGCTATAAGGGCATTCTCCAGAACTCCCACAGCTTCATGCAAGGTGTCAATCTCCTGTCCTTGGACCACCATCCCATTGCTAGCAAAGTCTGCAATCTCCTTTATCATCATCACTTTCTCAGCTAGAGCTCCATTCTCCCTTTCCATGTCCTCTATGTGCCTCCAACGGGGCGGCATGTTGTTCCTGTCGCCCGGGGTAACCACAATGTACCCATCTTCATCACGCCTCCCATAGTCACGGTAGGGTGAATCTGCTGGCAGCAAGTGTCGGACATGATGGCACTGGCGAGACAGGGCTTCATGTATGGCCAAGTTGATTCCAAGTCACCAGTTGCAGTAGGTCTTGGTGTAGATCAGATGCACAGGATTTGGCAAGGCGGCATCCCTGAAGATGAAGGTGGTGATCTCCCATGCATCCTCACCATATCCATAGGTGTACAGCCTTCTTCCCTTGAACATGGGCAGTGGCAATCCTAATGACTGCGAGAGCTGTGCTAACTGCCTTGCAAAGGGCCTTGGTGACTCCATGGTTGCATACTCAGTCCTAACTTCTCCCATCTATCAAGTAAAAGAGGAAAGTGTGAGAATAGCATATGATAAGAATTTTACGAGAGTGAAAGGCATAAGATGAAAGACAGAGTTAATATAGGCTTTAGTAATTCTATGGCTTCCTAATCCAATCCTAGGTCACGATCCTACAGTCGACACACGGGCTCTGATACCATCTTGTAACACCGCGGTTCTGAAAAGACCATGGCTTCTATGTGACATGCCAATCCCTGGATCGGTTCATTGGCCCACAATAGAATAAGATGAATAACATAGAAAAATATCCGTGTATCATAAATAATAAAGATCCAGAGTACCATTATTACAATAAAAGCTTAGCCCACGGCTAGCTCAAATTATTCAGGTAGCAACAAAGTAAAGTAAATCCTCCATTCTTCAAATTGCCCACAAGTGAACAAGTGCCGAGTGGAGTACCGTGGCCTATATCGATTACTCAGAATCGGAATAACCTGCAACATGAAACGTAGCAGCCCCGAAGGGTCAATACATGGAATGTATGGCAAGTAGAGCTAGTAATGGAGACAATAGTACTAACATCTACATGCATATTTGGCAAGTGGAGCTGTGTCTGGCTTGCATTTGCAAATACCTTTGTCCTACTTTCGTAAACAGTTTTTGATTTTCTTTGAAAAGATCCCAATTAAGTTTACCCAACAATATTAAAACAATTATGAAATTAGAATGAGCGAGAAACATGTCATGGAATCATTATCAAGCAACTCAGTTGTCCATAACCGGGGACATGGCTAATCGATTAGATCATACACTCTGCAGAGGTTAGTACACTTTACCCATGTGACTTGGCCAGCCCAGCTCGTACCATCACTCTCATTTTGGGTGATGATAGGGAGAAGTCCAAGAAGAGACTATTCGGAAAGTAGCACCCCAATCCCGACGCGCATCGGTCCAACCTACCAAAATTCTACATCTCTGGATACGCGGGTTCGAGTTACCACAACCTACTAAGTCCAACCAACCGCCCATTTCATTATTGGCACATGGTTGTACACGTAAGCTACACAATAAAGAAGCCAATCAATTTCTCTCGATACCTAGGTGCCTTTCCGCAATGAAACCACCAAAATTTATCAATACCATCACACCCAGGAGATTCATTGATTAAGTTGTTTTAGTTTTCACAAACCAATACTTTTAGAAACAAGTCTCAATGATGTAACCCAGCCCTCGTTCAACATAGCATGGCTAAGCACATCTACCAATGGTGTTTCATCTACAAGGAAAGCCCTACCACATAATAGGTCATAGCATAGCGATAGTATCATCCTACACATGCGTCTACAAAATACACGACAATGCATAGAAAATAGTAGGACGATATCATGAACAAAGTAGCATCTACTTGCCTTGGTTGTAGCGGTCGGAAGAACAATCCACACACGAGCAAGCGTTGCACTCGTCACAATCTACACGATACAATTGCAATCATAAACAAACAATCCACAAGCATATGCAACAAAGATGATGCATGAATGCATGCATGATAAGTGGGGTGATGCTACAGCGACACCACATAATACTATTCAGTAAAGGTACTGATTGCATGCATGGAAAATAGTTTTAGCGCAAGGAAAACTATTATGCAAAAAGTAATGCTCAAAACTAGAGCTAGAACTCAAATAATTCACTACCGGTAGTAAACTGTTTGTAAAATCTTGGGAAAATTCTACAGTATGGGCATAGCTATTTAGGAACAGTACCAATTGGAATTACTCAAAAAGGAATTATAAAACTCTCGGAGTAATTAAAACACTGCAGAAAGCCACTAGACAGTTTCTGCAGAAGTTTTCACTGTAAGCCCATCCTTTTAATTCACGATGAGATTCCCCTCGTTCCACTGAATCCAGGAACATATCATACGCGATTTTTGGAGTTACAGATCTTTTTCTACGAATTAATTAGTCCAAAAAGGCCATTAACCTATTTGATTAAACTGTACTAAATCTTGCTGCAAAAGTGTGAAACTAAGGTACAGAAAGATTCTACACGACTTACTGAATCTACACATATTTTAATTGCAATTTTTGGCCCAGCGGTTTAATTTTACGCAATTTGTAAGTTTCTACCGAAATCTGCCAACTAAATCGATTAAAGAAAATACCCAGTCAACTGTGTCTGTTGACTGGTCAACGCGGCTGCTGACTAGGCGCTGACTGGGCGTCTCACTAGTCAACGTCTGGGGCTGATCGGTCAACGGCTGATCCGGAACGTGTATCTGAGATCCGACGGTCCCAACAGATGGCGGCTGTGGACTCACCGGAGACGAATGGCGGCGAGCTCCAGACGGTGCGGCGATCGGTTTCGGCGACGGCGGTTACCTGCGCGGGAGGGAGACGGTCAGCGCGGATCGAGGCGGTCAACGCGGCGAGCGGCGGGCGGTGCGCGCGAGGCGCGCGTGCACGCTGGCGAGCGCGAGCGGCTGCGCACGGGCAAGTACGGCGCGCGGCAGGCGGCGTGCGGCGCAGGCGGCTGCGGGCGCGCGGGGCTGCTGCGGCTGGCGCGCGAGGCGGCGCTTCTGGCGGGTAGCGCGGCGCAGGCGGCGGGGTGCGGCGGTGGCGTGCAGCGCGCTGCGCGCGCGGAGGCGCTGGCGGCGGCGCGTGGGCGCGGGGGCGGGTGCGGGTGGCGGCGGCGACGTACCTGGGCGGCGGCGGTGATCCCGAGGCGGCGCGGGCGGCTAGGGCAGGCGGCGCGGCGGGGTGCGGGGCCCAGGGCGCGGGGCTCGAGACGGGCAGGGAGGCGGCGGCGCGTGGGGGGGAGAGAGGAGAGGCGGCGCGTGGTGCGGGGCCTCTTAAGTGGGGCCCCCTCGTGGGGTCCTACGCGGACACGGGCCGCGCGGTTGGAGGCGAACACGGCGAAGTCGGCGCCGATTTTCGATATTTGAATAAAACGGTCGTAACTTTCCCATACGAGCTCCGAATCGGGCGATTCTTGCTCCTAATTTTTTGTAAAAACGAGGGGAACAACCTAGGGTCAAGGGTTGAGTGAAACCACTAGGCTACAAGGGTGGACTACACTAGTCCTACTAATTCCTCCCACAGGAGCCTCGTAGTGGAATGGAAAAGGGTTTTGAAAATAGCGTTTCGCCGATTTTTTTTTAATCGGTGGTTTTGCATGGCAAAGTATGATGCAATGATATGAATGATATGCCGAACCAAATCTAAAATTTGGGATGTGACACGCCTCGTGTGCCTCCTTTTGTTCGTTTGGTACTTCAGAAGATGTTTCTTCTTTTGGAAGCTACCTTGTGATTACTGTCTTGCAGTGTATGCCATGTCACTCAAATAGTAGTTACTCCTTTCTTTGGGTTTTTACCCTTGGACTTTAACCTAAGATCCCTGATTGTGCTGGATTCTATTGTAGTGAATCTTGTACATGAAGCTGACCTTTAAACCAAGATCCATCCCTATGACCCCTGTTGTTAATGTTCACACATTACCTCAGGATGGCTGGTATTACAATTCTAGCCCCCAAGCTTGTGGTTATTGTCGCGATTGAATTGTGACGATAAAGGACTTCCCTTACCACATGCTATGGCAGATATTCTTTAATGGAACCAAATAGATCACGACAAGAGTACTCCTCGAGAGTCTTGTATCTCTATTCGTGACTCTGCCACACCTTACCTTTCTTTGCATTGGTTTTCAGAAGGTTGTTGACTTATGCATCCACATCTCGGGATTCTATCCTGAGCATGTTCTTTCTCCCTTGTTGTTTTACGACCTTTGTTTACCAGTTGGTAGCCAAGTAGTAAACCTGCATCAGTGTCTTCCGATGCAAGATACTCTTGTGGTCCGTCAAAAAAAACCATTTTAGAATGTCAGGAGAAACAAACTCCAGTACCTCGTCATAACTAGGACCAGGTTAAAGTGTTGTAATCTGCAGATTAAGAGGCATTGATTAGCTTCTATCTGTTCTACCTTAAAGTATACTAAGAGGTCGTGCTGATTTTTATGACCCCTTAATGAAGTGATGCCTTCACACATCTTTATCCACCCTCCCTCTAGCTTTCGCGCTCGTGAGTGATGCGTGTGCGTAATAATGTGGCCATCTGAGATTCTAGCAATTCTTATTGTTTGAACTCTAAGGACATTTGAGTCATTCTTAGCGTGATTGGTTAACCCCGTCACTAAGCAAAGGATGATTGTACTACCAAGTCCGTTATCCAGGTGCACTCTCTTCGGTCAAAGAGTTAGGCTTGTGCTGAAGCTCTGAGACTATGTCTCATTGCCTTAAAAAGCAAGTTCCCTCTCGAACTAAGTGACTTAGCGGTGGTTTGTGATATTTTGGATGTCTTCTAGAAGTATCGCCATGTTGCCACATGACCGTGTTGTCAAGTTCTTGAGTAAGCAAGTTCTCTGAACTGCTATTTTCTCCAAGGATCCGTACTGGATACCCCTGAACTAGTTGGTTGCGCTTAAACAACAACTTGGAGAGTTGTAAGATAAAAGTTCTAGCTGATCCAGTTCCTTTGTAATCGGATGTCTAGTTTTGTTCGTGTTGAAGAAAGATAGTATTTCCTATGTGGATATATTATTTTCCCCACCTTTGATTTGATTTGGGTTATCGTCAAATTGAACTCAGTTCCAAGTACTATCTTGACGATGTTGCTACTTGTGATGTTTCACTTGAGTACATATTCATGTATTTTGGTCTGACCAATATGTTTGCCTCGATCAAGCAACATATGAGTCCATCTTAATGGAGTGTCCTGATAAGTCTGTTTTTCGAGCACATCAATGACATGCTTATCTAGACAAGATTCATATGGAACATTTTTCATTAAATGTTGGAAAATTTTGAGAACCATCTTTGAGTCATCTCGAAGTTTGTGTTCTGGATGTTAGAAGTAATCTTATCTGATTCATGTGCAGTTGTTGAAAGATGTCGACGTGGATTCAAGTAGAGTTAACTCTGTTACTTAAGGACACGTGTGTGTTTGATTGTTAGTACTTTATGTATGCAGTTGTCTTTCGACAAGTTGTAAATACATGGGTCTAGCAATTTAGATTAGTCTCTTGGAGCTTGACACTGTAGTCCCTGTCTTGAGAATCTAGTAACGTTACCTTTGCGGTAAATGTTGCAAACTTTCTATTCGGACATGCTGAGTCTGAAATATCATTCCACCTAACCAAAGCTGAATCTCAAGCAGCAATGATGGTTGGTGTTCCTCAAGGTTTTGACATAGGTCGCTTTGCAAATCAGGCAAGATTGATGTAATGGTTGACACACTTAGCCGGAAAGACCTTTTGTTGTACCCTCCTGAACTCAGCAATAACAACCACTCTACATGAGGCTTCTTCTATAATTAATTATAGGAGTTGTGCTTATGGTTTCCTTGTATCCGAAGTCCGACCTTTACTTGGTGTCTGATTTCTCAAACATCAAGGAGAACATTTAAAGTAGTGTTGCTAAATGTCTCTCGGTCGACCCTCCAGACCTTTCTATGTTGGCAAGCGTCTTGTTGTGCCAAGTAATTGAAGTCTGAGAATGAAGTTTCTTTCTTCACTTGTCATCAGGAATTTTCTTAACTATTCATCCTAGTGGTGTGAAGTGATATCATGATCTTGGAAAAGATTTTGGTAGACCTGGATGAATAAAGATTTTCCTTCATTTTCTCACCCATGTTCTAAGAGTGACTATGATTCTGGTAATCAAAAGTTTCTCTTGTTACATGTTCCTTGCGACTCTTATGAGTCATCGACACAAAACACCTTTCTGTCTTAAGCCTTCTGTTGAATGAGAGAGTGAACCTTCTGTGTCAAAAGTAGTTCAACATCTTGGTTTTGTGGAACCATATCTCTGCTTCCTAAAATCTCTGCTTAAGCTGTTTAGTAGAGGTTCCCTATCGAAGTCTGGGTTATGTTGGAAGCTTTATTCTTCACAAGCTTCAAAACCTCCTGTAAGTTCCATGGTCTCAATCCTTATAAAGACCATCATCCAACAACTTGAAACCATATCCTCTTGTTTCCTCCGTTACCTTGACGTGTTCCATGTTCGTCATCTCAGAGTTGTTTCCGAACACTCCATCCATGAGTTGACCATCAGATACTCTGTGTGTTGTTTAGTGTGTTTCCCTCTTATCTTTAGAGTGACCCTGTTTTTTCTCTCTCTCTGTCTCTCTTCCTACCTTTGGAATCTTGGGTCGAGATTCTCGTAAGGGGGATAGAGCTGTAACACCCCACTTTTAGTTAAGCTTATATTAGGGTTTGTTTTGCATCATTAGCATCATCTCTTAAAATTGCATGCAAAGAATTAAAGGCAAAACCCTAAAACCCTAGATTTACCCTCTCTTTCTATTTGCAAATCAGTTCAAATAGGTTTTGAATTTTGAAAAGTATTAAAGTGTATGGGTTCCAAATTGTCTAAAAGGGCCCCTGCAGCAATTTCATATATTTCATAAAACCTCTGGTAATTTCAAACTACTCAAAACAGTATTTGAATTCAAATTATAAAAGAGAAATGCAAAACAGAAATTGGAAAACAATTTACAGAAAAAAGAGCAACCCATCTCCCTGGGCCGCAGCCCAGTTTCCTCTCCCCTCTCCCTGTCACCCGTGCTTCTCTTTCGCAGCCGGCCCAACTGCAGCCCAGCCAGCCCATACCCCTTTGCATGTTTCTTTTATCCTCTTCCTCGGTGCCGGCGGGCAAGCAGTTGCGTGCCCCGCCGTCGGCCGTCGATTCCCTTCATGCCGTGATGCACGCCGCCGCCGTTCGACGCGAGGATAAGAACCTCCACGATCTCCTCTTCCTCCTTATCCCCATCTCTCTTCCTCTCTTGCTCTGCGTCGCTCGCGCGCAGAAGCTCTGAAACCCTAGTCTCGGGCTCCACCGCTCGCCGCTATTCTGCACCACCCCGAGGCCAGCCGAGCACGCCAGCACCTCCGCCTCGTCCTCCTGGTCCTTTCTAGCCAAGCCATGGAAGCACGTGTTCCCCCAATAGTCGGAATCGAAGTTGTATCCCCCGAGCCCGACTCCGCCCGCCGTCGCCATTGGCGTTGTTCAAGGCCTCCCCGCGCCTTCCCATCACGACCATGAGCACCAAGGTGAGCATGCGGTTCTCCCCGACCCCTTTTCCCTCTCTCTCTCTCTCTCTCTCTCTCTCTCTCTCTCTCTCTCTCTCTCTCTCTCTCTCTCTCTCTCTCTCTCTCTCTCTCTCTCTCTCTCGCTCTGATTCGTGCCCGAGGCACGCGCCGCCGTCTGCCACCGCCAGATGTTGTCACAATCGGTGCTCCGGTGACCCATTTTAGGTGGCGCCGCCGCTATCGTGTCCACGCTGTTCCACTGATTCGAACGCGCGCAATCGCGCTTCCCAAATACACCTCTAGCGCCGCCGAACCCCGTTGGCCGACGAGCTCTCCGACGAGTCCCGTGTGGCGCCTGCGTGGCTTGCCCGCGTGGACCAGGCCCACCCGTCAGTGGTAGTGGCTAGCTAATGCCCTGGTGGAAAACACCCTAACCGCCCCCTGTATCACACCTTTGCTTGCGTGGATGCCAATGTGGCCTCGGCCCCATCGGTCAGTCTCTGAGGGTAGACTGTGACTAGGTGTAAAAAGTTTAATAAGCTTTTAATAATTGATTTAATAATTTCAGAATTTGAATAAAACTTGTAAATTCAATATCTTATTATTTATAAGTCAGAAAAATACAAATAATATATCAAAATGTTCAAAAAAATGAAACCTATATGTTTAAGCTATAATCATGCATTAATAAACAACTTTAATGAAAATTTTAATTAGAACAACATAGTAACCCTCATAGGTGATTCTGGAGTTTCACCGAATTAGGGTTTGTGCCCCTCGAAACCCCGATTAAGTTGTCGAGCATGCTTTAGGGTTTCAATTCAATACAAATTAACTTGTCATATCATCATTCTTGTTTGAGCATTGCATCTATGCCATTGTTGATTGTTTCCCCTCTCTTTCCGGTGTTTGGTTCTTCGCGGTAGAATAAGATATCAAGATCGATATCGAAGACCGAGGACCAGACCATCGAAGATCGAAGATCGACGAACAATACTTGACCAACTATAACCAAGTCAAGTACAAGATTCCCGAAGATCTGCTTATCGGTTATCAACTGGCAAAGGCAAGCATAGCCCCACCATGATATGATCCTATGTTTTTCGAAAGCATTTCAATTCCTGCCATGATGCATACGATTATACTATGGTATTTTATCAATAGATAGAGTATCCTATCTATTGCATTACTCCCTTTGAGCTTATATTACCTTATCCACTGCTCCTAGCATTACTAGGTTTGGCTTGGGTGCACTTCTAGAGCTTATATCTGTGTTTGCTTAGCCATGCATAGCTGTCAGTTCTGGTCCATCCAGATGATGTATCAGATACAGAGAATCTAGTATGATAGGATAACTTGATGAGATGATATCAGAGGTGATATGAGTTAAACATGCTAAGGCTTGTATGGGAGGCCACGGTGGGATGTGGTTTTTCTAGTCCCATGCTCGCCACCACTAGGACCTGAGTTCTTTCCTTTGGAACCAAGACGAGCGTGCAACCACACGGGGCCTCGACAACCTCATGACTGAATAACTTGCCTAGTAGATTCCACGAGTCACATAGTTCGGGCGTTCCATTCGACATATGCATAGAAAATCTTTTGAAAGATTTGCCGGGTGCAGTTGGTGCATTCATAACAGGTAGGTAAGCATGGCCGAGGTTTCTTGGGGTAGTAGCACCCCTCGTAAACCAATATTGCCTCACATCCTTAAGTACCGTCTTCGGGATTTGACCCGTTACGGCGGAACCATACTTATTGCGTGACTCATGGTCTCGGCGAAAGCAAGGTAAAGGTCGTGTCTAACCACCCTCTGCCGGCCTTCCAAGGAAGAGGGCTAATCATGTGGAATTAAGAGAAGGTTAGTACGTGTGGGAAAGTTGTACACCCCTTCAGGGTAATAATCTTTTCGAAAATCCGTGTTCACGGTTATGAACGACTTGGCGACTGGACTCAAGATCATAGAGAACTTTAACCTAATCTTAAAACTTGGCTGATCCACGTGTGCTTAAGGATGCTTCCTCATGGGTACGAGGGGGTGATCCTAGTTAGCAGATGATGATGATTCGGTGGATATCAAAAGATGATGATCAATATTTTTGGAGATGTCGCTCTCTTTTCCCCTTTTAAAATACTCTGATTAGACCAGCTCATTCTCTCTCTTGTTTTACAAACAAAAGTGGCTTTATGCAAAACAACTCCACCAGCCATAAGTCTTGCAGAGTACAACCTTGCTTTGTTGATACTTTTGGCAGAGTAAGTGTTCCTTGAAGACGAGTTCCGTACTACATCGACATCGACAACTAGCTTGGGGTTCCCGGCCGGCAGCCTGGAATCTATGGGCTGGGACGTCATCGTTATGCTTCAGGCCTCTTAGGCGACTTGTTAAGTTTGCTATACTTAATAGCATAATTTGCCTTCCGTTGTTTGATGTTTGTGGTCAGTGACCTCTGCTTGTAATAATTTGGTTCTCTGCTCAGTTATCAGCTTGCTGTAATAAATTTTGTGTCGTAGGGTCACTATTGTGTTACCGATTCTTCACTGGATATTCTCGAGCTCAAGGTTAAGCTTATGTCAGACGGAGGTCTGAGATTTGTTTAGCCCTGATCCCAGGGGTGTCACAGTTCTTGGTATCAGAGCAGTACCAACCGTAGGAAACCCTTGCTATTGGTCGATGTTGAGTCTAGTGTTTGTGAAAACTATTTTAAAGGATGAAAAGTATTTTCGAAAACTCTAGTATGCTTCTTTTATATTTACCCAGTTTCTCTATAACTCTGGCTTATCTTATCTGGTGTTGATTTTGGAAAAGTTTTGATATCTCTTCTAGTCTTTCAAAGCTTAGGTGCCTTCTAGGCATGACATTTCTTAGCCAGTTGACCTAGTGTTTAGTTCTCTAGAGTTGTGTGTGTTGTGAATTCCTTGTTTCCCTTGCTCTTGCTCATCTGAGAGATTCCTTTCTATCATGATCTCTTTATGTTTTGGACCCACAATATTATATTGCCAGGAGCAGGGGACGTCAAGCTGTTTAGCCTCCTAGACCAAATTTTGGTCCAGGATGCTAAGATCGAGTCTAGAAAACTCCCAGCGATGGATGTTACTTTCCTCTCCCTTGCCGAGAAGATGTTTCACAACACCAAGCTCGGATTTGAAAAGTTGCACCTGGAACACATTGTAAGTTTCCGATTATTATTTGCATTTACTATCATATCCTCTAGCCCCCAAACATAAAGCGGGATAAACACTGTTGGACCCGAGTTGATGCTTTTAGGTTGCAAAAGAACGATTTAGTGTAGCCCCCAAGGATCATTGCTGTAATTTTACTTAGTTAAATTTGCAGCACGAGTCTTAGTAGCTGTCTGACAGTATTCTGTCTCTAAACTTACAGAAAATTGCATCTTCCAACCAGGAATTGCTCAAGAACATCTGTAATAAGCGCAAGGAGATCAAAGCCTTGCGCCTTGAGAATTCAAAGTTGCAAGTTGAGAAGAATGAAGCAGAAGGTAATTTTTTTCGGATTTATTTTTTTCACTTTGGCTATTGTCATAGTCAAACTTGTTCTGTTCGACGGATTATTTTTTCCCATTGCAGAATTGTTGTGCGAGTCCAGCAACATGGTGGAGCAATCCGATAATTTCAAGGTCTTAAAAATGGAGAATGCTGAACTCCGGGACAAGCTTCAAAAGATCACTATTGAGTGGGAGAAATCCATAGCTGCTGTCCTGGAGTCAAGCAATCATGAGACTGTGAGGCTCGAGAAGCTGCTAGACCTCCGAGATAAAAAAAACTAGATGATCAAGAAGGACTTTGATAGTTAGAAGGATCTAGCCCAGGCCGTAGAGAGTGAACTTATCAGTCTTCGTGAGGAGCATGCTCAATGGAATCGCTCTGTGCTAGGTAAGATTTCCGAATTTTTATTGTTGTTGATTTTTCGACTCTCTATTCAGTCAAATTTTTACTTTTTGGTTCTTTCCTATCCCCCCTGAATCTTTCCGACTCTCCTACCTCTGAACCTCGCCTTGAGCGTATCAAGCTCGTCTGAGATATCTTGTACGACTTCCGCCAGACTCTTGAAGAGGATGGTGAGTCAGCCAAGCTTTCCGACATGCACACAATGTTAGTGAAAGAGGTGAGGGACAAGGCCAAGGAGATTCCAAAGCTTATCGAGGACTGGAAGATCTCCTACGCTTGGACTGCTACCCAGACTGCGCTTACCATGGTGATGAGCAAGCACGGCGAGATGGAAATCTGGCATGTCACCAAAGGTATCGCCGAGGAGGATGATGAGGGTAACCCACAAGACATCAAGGCAATCCAAGATTCCTATGTAGATTATGCTTGGCATGTGGTGGAGATGACCAAATATACGACGTCGTTCTTTGAATCCTTCGCCATGCCTCCCTCGCATCAAGAGCCAGAAAACAACTTTGCAGCTTCCGAGTCTGAGATCTAGGACGACAATGTTGTCGACTCCAGCGGTCCACCTTCTTCATCACCACCGCCTGACTCTGCAGCATAAACATTTTTTATGCATTATTCTGAACTTCTGGCAATATAATGATGGAAACAATGTTTTTATTTGTGCTGGTCTTGTAAAAACTAATTCTTTTACTATCCTAGCACTTATGCTTATATTTTTTATGCATGTGCTTGAAAATTTCTAAAGCACTTTTGTGTTTTATGCCTATACTTGTCGTTTTATATGGCTCTCTGCCTCGTCCCTTTCATGGGCCGGCCAACCTTTAGCATGGAAACTTTTCCGAGCAATGAAGCGCAATTGCTAAACCAGTTTAAACACGGAAACTAAGCTGGCTTCCAGTACCAACAACTCATTACTCGGAACATGCCCGCATCTAAGCAATCAGATAAAACACCAAAGTACAAATAATAAATTGAATTTGTTACCCTAAGGTAACATTTTTTAGATATTCAAAAATCATAACCAGAACGAATATGAGCATAAAGTACTTTCAAGCATTCTAGGATTTTTAAAAAATGACATGCTCTTTTTTAAATAAGATGGCAAAAACTTATCAAAGATAACATATGAGGAAACCAATACTTTATTTCACTTTGAACATGTACATATATGATTACAAGAAAATATAACTAAGAATAGAAGGGACGTGGATGTGCAATATTTCATGGACAGTCTATTTCATCTGGGTCTGTACTACTGCCAACTCTCTTTCTCTTCCGAGTATCTGGTCTTTCCTTGAGTGGTCTCATATCGGTTAAATAGTATAACCCATTATGCAAAACTCTGCTAATCATAAAAGGTCCTTCCTGAATCAGGAAAAGTTTGTGCTTTCTCTTTTGCACAAGTCGCAGAACCAAATCACCTTTTCTAAAAGAGCGGTTTTGCAGTCTCTGACTATGATACTTGCGCAACTTTTGCTGATAGGCTGTAGATCTCTACTCAGCAACGATGCATACTTGTTCGATATACGCTTTGACTCGTGGAGACTGATGAATTAGATCACTTGGAATAACTTCTCTGCACCATAGACAAAGAAGAAAGGAGTATAGTCGGTTGACCTGTCAGGAGTTGTACATAAACTCCATATCACAGACGGTAATTCCTCCGCCCAAGCCCCCGCGGCCCGACGAAGCGATGCCTCGAGGCGAGGTCAGATTCCTTGCAAAATAAGGCCATTAGTTTTTCGACTTATCATTAGCTTGTGGATGTGCGACTGATGCAATATTGAGTCGGATTCCTTGTTCTTCACAGAATTTGGAAAGTTCTCCCATGAAAAAATTGCTCCCATTGTCAGTAATTATACTGTGCGGATATCCGAATCGGATGATTATGTCCTCAACAAACTTTTTGGTTGTGGCTCCATCACAACTTGTTACAGGTTTAGCCTCAATCCATTTTGTAAATTTATCCACCATTAATAGTAGGTGGGTAAATCCACATTTTGCCGTGCGAAACGGCCATACCATATCAAGCCCCCAGACCACAAATGTCCATGTAATAGGGATTGTTTGCAACTGTTCAGCCGGAATGTGTGCCTGATGGGAGTAGTTTTGGCATCCTCTGCATGTTTTGACTAGTTTGTCGGCGTCCGCATTAGCTGTAAACCAAAAGAATCCGTGTCAAAAAGATTTTGCCACTAAGGATCTGGCTGCAGCATGATGACCACACTCGCCTTCGTGGATTTCTCTTAAGATTTCCACTCCTTCTTCCGAAGACATACATCGCTGAAACACGCCAGAAACACTCCGTTTATAGATCTCACCATTTATTATAGTGTAGGCTTTTGCTCGTTGGACAATCCGCCGGCTCAAGACTTTATCTTCGGGTAGTTTTCTGTCTATTAGGAAATCCAGGCTAGGAATTACAACCAGAACTGCTATTAAAGGTGAGTCGGATTTCTTCGAATAGTCCTCGTCAACTCCAACTATGGAGGGGACACTTAAATGTTCTAAGAAAGTGCCATCCGGTACTTGTTTCCGCGTAGAGCCTATCCTTGATAGAACATCTGCAAAGTAGATCCAGATTTTTCTTCCGCCATGGTCATCACCTCAAGGGTGGGTTGGGCAGGATCAGTGAAACCGAGATAAATATGAATCTCGCCGATGGACATGATCGTGTAGGTCGTCACGGGTTTCGAAGCCGGAATCTAGGTCTTGTCGAGAAGGACGAGAGGGACATCACTGGCGTAGACCACGCGACCCATGGCGATAGTTTCGCTGATTCCTGCACGCGTAGATTTCGCCTAGAACGAAGCTCCAAAGGTCACCTGCCCCATGGTGGGCGCCAACTGTCGCCAGATTGTTGACAAGTATGCCATAGGGGGTCCTAGTGGCATTGGAAAGATGGGGTGTGAGACGTCGGATGTTCCAGGAGCGGTGAGCACAAGTTTACCCAGGTTCAGATCCAACTGCGGTAATCGGATCCTACTCCTTCTAGCAACCTAGTAATATATCGGCGTAAGACGGATGTTACAACGGATTACAAGAGAGGTTCACCTGTGCGAGTTGATTGTGGTGTTACGATTGGTTGTGCCCTAAAGGCTCCCATAGGGCTGGTTTATAGTCACCAGGACCTAGGGTTACAGGAGAGACCTATCCGGCTACGTTATAGAGTCAGTAACTAGATACATCTTGGACTACAAGTAATACTACATGCCTAAGTCGGTAACTCTTCTAGGACTTGTCATAGCTGGAACTGGTTCCTCCTCTTTCTCTGACTAGGCCGCCCGTGAAGCAAAGCTCTAACCCGTTGGTGGGCCACCCTAGTAAGCGAGTCCTATGGGTATAACCGGAAAGTGTATCCCAAACATTACGAATAAGAAGAAGAGAACTTCAACCACTACACTACTCAAGCCAAGCCCCACACTACAAGTTAACTTTGCAAGTTAAGCTAAACCATGCAAGGTACACTATGCAAGCTAACACTTGCAACTTTGCCACCTAGATAACCTATGCAATGCATTAGGCATGCTTTGGTTATGCAACCTTTATTATACCAAATTCCAGTTTTACTTGCAAGCTTTAATCTTTTGTTTATTTATCAAAGTTCTTTATTACTTCTACTTAGTGATTTGTGAGTTTTGGAAAGATATTATAGGTAGCATAAATAGCATAAAACTTGGCCTAAGTTAGTTAGAACTAGATGTCATACTAAGGCATGTGATCTAGATTTGGATAGTCACACTTGATTAGCACCCCTCATTAGTGATTACCCTGAACTTTAGTGGCTAGTGCTAAGCATAAAATTTGATCATTTTAGATGGGAATACTTGGTGAAAAGGATTATGAAAACCTTAGAATGATGAGTCATTCTAATGAAATGTTTTGACATGTCTTATGAATACCAGATGATTATATAATGAAAATGTTGATGCATGAGCCTTAGCCCTTTTTAAAACTGATGGTTCGGTTCGGATGCGATACCATTCCAATTTTACCATACAACCACAATACCCGAATTTGGGTAGGGCTTGACCAGAAGTTTATATACCTTAGTCTGGGTTCCCTTGTTGAAGAGGTTTGAGTTGAGGCTACCTCGTGATGATTGTCCACCTGTGCAGTTCACAAGATGACATATGGTCATGGTTGGGAGGCCAAACTCATAGGGGAGGTTCCTATACTAGGGTGTGTAACTGAAAGGTTAGGATTGATTATCCGCATACTGAGTATGGTGATTCAGGATTGTTCCTGACGGATGTATCGAATGTTTTGTAAAGTGTACCACCTCTGCAGAATGTCAAACTATTTGAATATCCGCGTCCACGGTTATGGACAGTTGGAGTGTCCATACTGTTCCGTCGTCAGATGTTTTCAAAATGACTTGTGAAATGAACTATGACTTTGACTTGACCACAACAGGGTTGTGAACATGAAAACTAAGTTCCCATTTAGGTGTTGTAAAACATTAAGTTAGTTTTCTGTACTTCTAAATTCAGTTAGAGTTAAACCTGGCTTTTTGCAAATAAACCTAGAGCTTAGGATTCCTACTCGAACTACCTTACTTGTTAGTGATAGTTTGCGAGTACTTAAAGAGTACTCATGGCTTTGTCCCTGGCTATTCTCATGGCCAGACTATGAAGAGGACTACTAGGATGATAGACAGCAGGAAGTCTATGACAACTAGGATCATCTCCCATCGTCAGCATTTCCTGTGACCCTGAAGATGGAGCTTTGACCACGCTACCCCTTATTATTATTCCGCTGCATTGATTGTATTAAGACTTGATCATGAGATCCTTTATTTGTAAGACCTTTATTATGGTTTGTAATGGATGATAAACTATGGTATCAATCTATTATGTCTCGCAAAAATGGTAATCCTGGGATTGCGATGTATGGCATAACATGCATCTGGGATTAAAAATCCGAGTGTTGACACGTGGCCTCCCCCACGAAAGCAGTCGGGGTCACCAGGGGGGCGTGGAGGTAGGTCCGGGGATGAATCCGAGCCATCCACTCCTGCCGCTCCCGAGGCCCCTGCCCCCGTGGTCATCAAGATCGAGGATGACCCCGAGCCTGTAAGGGTCATCGAATTCATCATTCTCTTGAACGACCTAGAGTGGTTCGTGAGGGCGAAGCTCCCCGAGTGATTCGTTCTCGGGACCACCAATGACCTTCCAGATGAGGTGTAGCTACAACACTCTAGAGGACGCGAGAAGTGGGAGGTGCGCGTCGACACCTTCTTGTGGGGCAAGAAGTTCCTCTCCGGTTGCTGGCACCGCTTTCTCTCCGAGCACCGTATCCAGCGTGACTTCACGCTGTGGTTTCGGTATGATGGCAAGGGAGACTTCTCCATCCTGGTATTTGACACCCAGATGTGTCGTGTCGACTACCCTCCTCATCTCCGGGAAGCCTGAGGGGTCCTGCCGTCATGATGTTTACGAGGCGTGGATCTCTTCCCCTAGAGGGGCAATGTCGTAGAGTTTATCGACCCTTCTGCCTTGCAACTAGGACTTAAGATGAACTTCTCTGCATCCCTTATTCTGCTTTCCTCCTTTTGCATGTTCTTGTTGTGCCTAGAGTTCTGTTGTATGTGGTCATTGCATAGTTCCTGCTTGACGAAGCTGATGGTGGCGCCCCGCGCCTTCTTTCCGCACGGACATGCCTCTTGAGCCTTCGAGCATGCCTACTGAAGGACCGAGGATCCTAGGGAGGTGTCCATGCGAGGCGACATTGTAGGAATAACGCTTGAGGGGTGGCTCCTAAAGATGACGCTTGAGGGATGCCCCTGACAGGGTTCCTTTTGGTTAGGCTCGCGAGTCTCTTTCGTGCCTCAGGAGGGTAGCCCCATGTCCTTGTAGGGGACAGCCTAGGCCCTTGGACCTTAGGTTGCCCAGGTGGTTTGCTGCTACTTGCCGGCACGATGTATTAGAGGGTCTTCTCAGGGAGATACCTTGTTGCGTACCCTAGTGGAGGGATTTGATGCCGATCTCCACGGTATGCCTCCTTGAGAGGCGACCCGAGCCTCACGAGGCTTATGCGCAATGCTATTTATTGGTTATCTGGGAGTAGACGTTATCCGCCCTCTGAGGGTATGGGAGCCAGCCCTGACGTGGCAGTCTCGATGTAAGTTCACGGCCGGGGCTGTCTCCCGAGCTACTTAGCAGGTCGTCCAATGGAGTACTATAGGGCCAGCGCCTGATAGCATCCGTGGCAACCCGAGGGTGGATCCTCTCAAGTCGTGAGTAGTGATTGTGACGCGAGGGAACTCTGCCTCGCGCACCTTCCCTGGGTGCCTCCCGAGTGGATGACTGTAATGCGTAAGCGCGTGCCATTGGAGTCCAGAAATGCACTTATGTGAAGTGTTGTAAGCGCTAGGAACCGTAGGTGAGGTAACTTACTGACGACTGGGCTGGAAAATTCAGAGCTCACGTTCTTGGCCCTGTGAAGTTTATCCGCTAGAGAGGGTGTCTCCAGGTTCGCCCCATGAGCCTCTCGAGGAGAAAGCCGTAGGATTTAATGCTTTTCCTGCCAGCCCCCATGTCATGGTTTTGTGGGTTCCACACGAGTTTTTATAAATGTCAGGAACCATGGGTGAGGTGACCCACAGCCGGACCCCGTCCGTGAGTTCATAGGTCGACACTTTAGGTCATGAGATGTCGGATTGTGGAGGAACAGGGCCACATGAGTTGTTTCTAAAACATTTTTTCTTTTTAAGATCTAGGAACGTGGGTGAGGTAACTCTTAGCTGGACCCAGTCTGTAAGTTCAGAGATCACACATAAGGTCCTAGACAGGCTACCTTATAAGGATCCAAGGGGATGATCCTATGAGTTTTGCCCGATCTTTCACAGCAAGTCAACCAGGTAGGTAATCTCCAAATTACGCGATGAATGCAACCTGAAGAAGAGGAACAAATCCAGCAAGCAACATGGAGAAGATCACCAAGCCTCAAACCCAAGAACGATAATCCTTGATGCACACAAGAACCTTGGTTTTGGTTTAGCCTTGTGAAACTTATCCTTACGTACAACCAGCACCACATCGTACTTGATTTTATCATCTCTCACAGGCTTCAAAATCCTTTGTTTGCCATCATGCACAAATGACAGTGTATTTTCTCTCCCACCATGTATTGCATTTCGATCATACTGCCATGGATGCCCAAGTAATAGCCCACACACCTACAATGGCAACACATCGCACTCCACCTCATCAACATACTCACCAACTGTAAATGGCACACGTACCTTATGAGTAACCTTGCGCATACCGCAACTATTCAACCACTCAAGATTCTTAGGTTTAGGAATAGGACATGTGGACAATCCCAAGGATTACACCATCGCCTAGATAATGCCATTAGTATATCTACCACCATCAATCATCAACTTGCATGCTTTGCCTTTAATCATACACTATGCCTGAAATAAATTCCAATGCTGGCTTCTATCAACTGACATACAAGCAGCATCATGTACTCTCTTGAGTTGCACATTTAGCCCACTCAATCATACAACGTCAACCAGAACAACCACCTTGTCCTCTTCTCTAATTATGCGAAAAAATTATCACGCAAAAAATTTCTATAGTCCTCCCAAAAAGTATCCATTGAGACACCTCACGTACATGTGTCCTTACTCCACCGAATGCAAATTCGCACATCCTCACGCCTTTTTGCAATATGAGAAGCGGTATTGTTGTCAAATTACAGATCTAGAGAAAGATCAACACATAAGCGAAACCCAGACTGCATTGTCTCTTCCCATAACTTGTATTCTGCCAAGGTTGGAGTGTGTAGTAGGTACCATTCCCTTTTTAACAAGGGATTTCTATTTTCATGTCCCTGGTTCATTAGTTGTACTCACTTTTCTCCAGCCGCTTAACTTTTCCTCATTTTTCCCCTCGCCATGTTAAGAAACCCTCGCGGGCGCTCACAGGAGCTCGAATGGAGGGATGACGTCAGGTCAAAGGCTTGACCGTTACATGCTGACTGGTGGGACCTCATTGGGGCGGGTCGGGTGTTGAGCGTTATGTTACGAGGCCTCGACCGTTACATGCCTGCCGGTGGGGCCGCATTGGGACGGGTCCTACATACGTGGTGAAGGGTGGGGCTGTGTTGGGACGGGACTTGCATACGTGGTGAAGAGTGGGGCCACATGGATACACGTCGGACCGGCCATTCTCGCTCACCCAAAGCATCCACTTCCCCCCGAGCCTGGAACAGCTCCCACACCGCCGCTCTGCTGCCCCGTCGTCGTACCCTCCTACCTTATGTTGTCCTCGGCCCTAGAGGCGCCCCTCCCTCTAGCCGTGGAGCCCACTCCACCTCAGGCTCTGCTCCCGCCCTTGCTAGATCTACCCCTTTCACGGAACAGTATGCAACGCCAGATGGTGCACCATCCATTCCCATTGAGCACGAAGAAGATTGGGTGGAATCGCATGCATCTAACACATGGATTCCATCTGGGTAAGCATCGTTTCCCTTTTGTGGGTTGATTATTGGCAGTATTTGAACACTAATCGCTGGTGCTCAACTAACTGCCTTGCTTTTTGAATAGGATTGAACCAGTTCTGGCGTAATTCGTGGTTGTGAACAATCTCTCTCTGGATTTTACTTCCCAGTGGTGGTTTCAACCTCCATAACTCCCAGAGATAGATAAAATCTCCTTAAAATCTATTATAAATTCCCCTGGAGTAGTGGCGATTCAGTTGGTTTGCAAGAGTGTTTATAATTATGAAACTCTCGCGCGGTCTCAAACTATAATTGACACAACACTCACACGGCTAGCGATTCACTTTCAAATTAAAAAAATTATACAACTCTTAATGTACAAGAGTGTTTATAATTGACACAACTCTTGAACAATTTCAAATTAAAAAAATATACAACTCTTAATTTAAAAGATTGTTTATCATTGACACAACTCTTGAACACTTTCAAATTTAAATAAATTATACAACTCTTAATGTAAAAGAGTGTTTATAAGTGACACAACTCTTGAAAAATTTCAAATTGAAAAAATATACAACTCTTAATGTAAAAGAGGGTTTATACTTGACACTACACTTGAACACTTTCAAATTGAAAAATTATACAACTCTTAATGTAAAAGAGCGTTTATATTTGACACTACTCTTGAACACTTTCAAATTGAAAAATTATACAACTCTTAATGTAAAAGAGTGTTTATAATTGACACTACTCTTGAACACTTTCAAATTGAAAAATTATACAACTCTTAATGTAAAAGAGTGTTTATAATTGACACTACATTTGAACACTTTCAAATTGAAAAACTAGACAACTCTTAATGTAAAGGAAAAGGGTGTTTACCTTTGAACACTATGAAATTGCACTTAATACGTGATAATGATATGCTAAGAAATTCTTAAGAGATTATCATTTTCATAGAATGTAGGGATGTAATGCATAAACTTGTATATGGCAAAAATTATACACCTTTGAACTCATGTCAAATCGATGTAATGCATAAACTTGTAGGATTATTACTCGGTCAAGATAGCTACTTGAAATTACAAATAAAGGATTTATCTGCACCTATCCTATGAGTTTGGTCTCCCAACCATGACCATATGTGATCTTGGGAACTGCACAGGTGGTCAATCTTCACGAGGTAGCCTCAGCTCAATCCTCGGCCGCAAGGGAACCCGTACTAAGGAATACAAACTTCTCGACAAGCCCTACCCAAATTTGGGGATTGTGGTTGTACGGTAAAATTGGAACGGTATCACATCCAAACACAACCATCAGTTTTAAAAAGGGCTAAGGCTCATGCCTCAACATTTTCAGCATCAAAATCACCCTGTGTTCACTAACACATATCAAAACATTTCATTAGAATGACTCATCATTCTAAGGTTTTCATAACCATTTTCACCAAGTATTCCCATCTAAAGTGATCAAGTTTTATGCATAGCACTAGCAACTATAGGTGGGGGTAAATACTGATGAGGGGTGATAATCAAGTGTGACTTATCTAAGTATAATCTCATACCTCAGGATGACATCCAGATCTACCTAACTTAGGCGAAATTTATGCTCTTTATGCTACCTTTAATAACCTTTCCAAAAATTCACAAGTCACTAATTAAAAGTAATAAAGATCTTTGATAAAGAAAATAAAAGAATCAAGCTTGCATGTAAAACTGGGATTTGGTGTAATCAAATTTTTCTGACCAAGCATGCCTAATGCATTGCTTAGGTTATCTAGTTTTCACAGTTGCAAGTGTTAGCTTGCCTTGTGCAGTGCAGTGGTTGAAGTTCTCCTCTGCTTCTTCCTCGTAATAGTATCCTTCTCTTTGTATCATTGGTAGGTACTAGCGTCTATAAATAAATACGAGGTACATAATCACCAAACAATACTTAACTACTTCTATTTATCCCACAAAGGTTCACACTAGATGATCTAGCATCATCACAATCATCGCAAGAATTAACGCAATAGTTTTATTTATTCATTTTAGAAAAGTAATTTCTACTCATTGAAAAACTACTTAAGATTTAATATTATGCAATTAAAACATGGGATCATGTTGACACATGTCATCACCACATATTTCCGTACTTGGGAATGTGATTTAAAGTGGTGTCAAAATTTAATAAGGTTTAACCTTTTATTTTAATTAATTAAACTGACTAGAAATGCCTAAGGGGCATTCTTTTATTACTTGTCCATTATTACTGCAAGTAAACCTAGATATTTTTATATATTCAGAAAGGTCTTATCAAATGTGATTTTTGAGAGTTGGAATCAACTCAAAATATTTTATGGTTGAATTATGAAAAATATTTGAATGCAGAAAAGTCTCTGCCTTGTTATTTTTACTATAGGTGATCTATAATTCCAATTTTTTTGAATATAACGGGCTTGGATTAAGAAATTCCATACCTCTCTAACAAAATTGGTTTAATGCCATTTGGTTCGGTGAAACTCTGTGGAATGATTTTTGAATCTACTGCCAGAACTAGATTTGAAACTAAATAGATAAATATAATTTCAAACTAACTGGGTCGCGCGGGAAATCTAACTGGGACGGCCCACTATGCACAGCGCGCGCGGGCTGGTTAAGTGGTTGTCCCCATGCGTCAGTGAGATAGGGGGTGCGAAGGGGTACGAGCTAACTACGACCATAGGATTAGATCGAGGATCAACGAATCACGGCCATCGTCCTCGTCGAACAGAAATCGACAAGCACGAACCCTAGCACGGCCAGTGGGGGTCTGTGGAGGCTCACTGGGGCTCAGGCGATGGTCAGCGATGGGGGCGAACGAGGAAGTCGACGACGGCGGTTCTCCTGGTACTGGCGGCTCCTCCTGCGGTGGCTCCAATCAATGACGCCCTTCTCCTCCAGCAGCTACAGGCTCCGGCTAAATTCCAGCGATGCTGCGCTCGCCTTTCTCCGGGAATAAGTGGGCACGATCAGTGAGAGGTGGAGAGTGGAATGGTGTGAAGAATTCGAGCTGGGGAGGCCTTTATTTATACTGCGATGAGGGAACCAAAGGGTGCGGGAAGAGCTCGTCACGGTCGGCATTACAGAGAGCTACGTGCATGGCTGGCGATAGGGGATGGTGCGCGGTCTCCCGGCGATGCTCACCGGCTTGATGGTACAGCAAGGGGCGGTGCGGTTCGGTCGGAACGCGTCGACGCATTGAGCGGCACCGATGGCGGCATTGATGACACACAGTGGCTACGGGTCGCGCGGCGGTGAACGGGGTTGTCTGGTGGTCTCCTGGGACAGTGGTGATCACATAGACGGGCGGAGAAGGTGGGCGCGGTCTGTGCGAGCATGTCGAGCGCGGCGCTATAGCGCTCTCTCGGCATGGTCATAGAGAAATGGACGCGTGCGTTCTCTGTGGTCCAGTGTCTGGCAGGGCTTAAGGGCTCAAGTGTTTGATGAAATGGCCGCAAGAAATTTATATTTGAATTTTTGGATGAAACTTGGTGGGTGCAATGGACACATACTAGGTAGTCTCTGGTTGATTGGATTTGTCAAGGTGCACTGGTTTGGTTAGGTTTTGAGAAATGGTGATCTTACCATATGAACTAGATTCAATTTTGAATTGTTATTTGAATAGGGTTGCCAAATGTTTCTATGGTTTTGCAAGGTGGGCTTGGGTTCACATTCACTTGGTCTAGCAAGGGGTGAAAAGAATTGGATTTGTTTCTGTTTGAAATCTTGGACTAGAAACATTCAAAGTGGTCTACTGAGCAAGATTGGCAAAAATGACCATTTGCTTCTTTTGTTTGTTTTTGAATTTCTATTGTTTTGATTCTTATTGGAAATGGTTTAGATGATGTTGTTTTAATCTTTAAACCAATCCTTGACATTCACAACAATCAAACAAGTCCATTCATGCATTCATACATTCATCACATACACACATGCATTCATAATGATTTTATTTAACTAAAGTTTTTGTTAAACGTAAATTTGGGTGATTGGAATTGATAACCTTGATTAATATTTTTGGGATGTTACAAACCTTCCGTCCTTAAACAAAATATCGTACCAAGATTTGAGAAAAAGAGAAAACTAGGATTTAAAGAGATTGGGAAACTCCGTCCTAATGTAATCTTCTTGCTCCTAGGTAGCTTCTTCTTTAGTGTGGTTACTCCACTAGATCTTGAGAAGCTTGATACTCCGGGTCCTGGTGGTTCTCAAAGCTTCCTACAAAATACAAATGGGTACTTGGGATATGTCAGGTCATCTTTGATCTCTATGGTTCTGTGATCAATATTCTTGAACACTTCGGTCTTCTCCGGGACTTCTAGGAATTTGCGAAGTAACAAGATGTGGAACACATTGTGCACGGCTGACATCACCTCTGGTAGTTCCAGTTGATACGATACTTCTCATCGACTATTTAGAATTTTGAAGGGTCCGATATATCTGGGGGCTAACTTTCCTTTGAGATGGAAACGTTGCATTCCTTTCAAAGGTGACAATTTGAGATACACAAAATCTTCGATATTGAAGTCTAGGTCTCGACGTCTCTCGTCGGCATAACTCTTTTATCTGGATTGGGCGGTCTTGAGGTGCTCGCGGATCTTGTGAACTTTCTCTTCTGCTTCTCGTAGGATGTCGGGTCCAAAAATCTGACTCTCTCCTACTTCCGACCAATTCAAAGGGGGTACGACACTTCCTTCCATACATGAATTCAAATGGGGCCATTTGCAAACTGGCTTGGTAACTGTTGTTGTATGAAAATTCTGCGAACGGCAAACAGTCTTCCCATTTTGATCCATATCTAACACACAGGCTCTCAACATATCTTCGATTATTTGATTTACTCGCTCTGTTTGTCCATCAGTTTGAGGGTGATAAGCTGTGCTAAAATCTAATCGGGTTCCTATTCCTTCTTGAACATTCTTCCAAAATCTCGAGGTAAACTGTGTTCCTCGATCCAACAAAATGTTCTTGGGGACTCCATGCAAACTGACGATTCTATCTTCTATCTTCGAACTCTGGTAGGTGGTCTTGACTGGTAAGAAATGGGCCACTTTGGACAGTCGATCTACTATGAAACAAATAGAGTCATTTACCCTACTAGATGTAGGCAAACCGGTGATAAAATCCATTCCAACTGAATCCCACTTCCATTCCAGAATCTGCAATGGTTGCAACAGTCCTGCCGGTCTCTGATGTCCCGCCTTGACTCTCTGACAAATATCACACTTGGCTATGTAGCTTCCGATTTCTCTCTTCATCTTATGCCACCAAAATTGCTCCTTCAAATTCTAATACATCTTCGTCCCTCTGGGGTGGATAGAATAAAGATTATCATGGGCTTCTTCCAAAATAGCTTGCTTCAACTCTGAATCTGCTGGCACACAGATACGTCCTTTGTACCATAAAACTCCCTCTTCATCTTCGGTGAATCCGGGTACCTTTCCTGTACCGATACGATGTTTGATATCATCGATAATAGCATTTCCTTTCTGTGCATCCTTGATCTGACTGATCAAAGTGGGTTGAAGTTCTATACTGGCCAAAAATCCTTCACTTACTAGCTCCATTCTGAAATCTTCCAATGTGCAATCTTGGTTGCTCCTTCAGGATCATAGAGTTCAAGCGACACGGTAATCTACTAAGGGCATCTGCTACCACATTGGCTTTGCTGGGGTGATAGTGAATGTCCATATCATAGTCCTTGATTAGCTCTATTCATCTCCTTTCCCTCATATTCAGCTCCTTCTGGGTGAAAATATACTTCAGGCTCTTGTGATCCGAATAAATTTCACAACGGTTTACCATGAGGTAATGCTGCCATGTCTTCAAGGCTAAAACTACGGCTGCTAGTTCAAGGTCATGGGTAGGATAATTCTACTCATGTTTCTTAAGTTGTCGGGATAGATAAGATATGACTTTGCCCACTTGCATTAGCTCACATACCAGACCAACCTTGGATGTGTCACAATACACATCAAATGGCTTCGTGATATCCGGCATGATCAAGATTGGGGCTGAGATCAATCTCTTCTTAAGCTCTTGAAAGCTTGCTTCACATTTGTCTGTCCATTAAAAGTTCTTATCTTTCTTCAACAATTGGGTCATGGGTCTTGCGATGCTCGAGAATCCTTCTACGAACTTGTGGTAATAATCCACGAAATGCACGAACTTGGGTTTGGGTGGTTGGGGCTTGCCATTCTTCAACATCCTTAACTTTAGCAGGGTCAACAGCAATTCCTTCGGCTGACACAATATGTCCAAGGAATCCTACTTCCTGTAACGATAATTCACATTTGCTAAACTTGGCATACAACTGATGATCCCTACGGGTTCCAAGGATGTTCCTCAGGTGTAGCTCATGTTTTTCTTCTGATTTGGAATAGATCAGAATGTCATCGATGAAAACAATGACAAAATTATCCAGGAAGTTCATAAATTTTTTATTCATGAGGTTCATGAAATGGGCAGGGGCATTGGTTAATCCAAAAGACATGACAGTGTACTCATACAATCCATATCTGGTGGTAAGGTAGTCATTGGAATATCCTCTGCGTGAATCTTGAGTTGATGATAACCAGTTCTAAGATCAATCTTAGAAAACACTTTGGCACCGGTCAACTGGTCAAATAGGTCTTCTATCTTCGGCAGTGGGTACTTGTTCTTGATGGTGACATCATTCAGCTTCCGATAATCCGTACACAAACGGTTACCTCCATCTTTCTTATCCATAAACAAGACAGGTGATCTCCATGGCGACGCACTTGGTTGAATCAGTCATATCTCCATCATAGCATCTAGTTGCTTCTTCAGCTCCACTAATTTAGACGGGTTCATACTATAAGGTCTCTGGGCTATGGGTCTAGTTCCAAGGATTTGTTCAATGATAAACTCGATATCCCGATCTGGGGGCATACCGCGCAGAACATCTGGAAATACGTCGGGTATTCACAGACTATTCTGACTTGGTCAATGGTGGGTTGGGCTAGACTGTTGTTGCACTTGAATTTACGGGGCAAGGTTTCAGACACATGCTCTACTGATACTCCAGTGGTACTAGTCATGGTTATGGCTTTCTTGGCACAGTCGATTAATCCTTTATGTTTTGACATCCAATCGATTCCTAGTACTACTTGCAAACCTTTGCTTCCAAGTACTATTAGATTAGCATAAAAATCTATGCCATGGATTTTGATAGGTACGACCTTGCAAATATGTCTAGCTTTGGTGGTTGAACCAGGTATTTAAACTATCATAACATGCTTCAATTTTGTTGGTCGAATCTTACTAGTGCATGCAACTTCTTCTAAACAAACGAGTGTGATGCTCTAGAATCAAACAACACTCTTTCAAGTACCGAGTTAATAGAAAACATACCCAACACGACATCTGGCGTTTCCTAGGCTTCTTCGGCATTCACGAGAAACAGACGGCTGTTGCGGTTGAGCGAATTCCCTGGGGAAAATCTCCTTCTAGGATGAACACGGCGCTGCTGCTGAGCTGGGGCATTCACAGTGGGGGCTGCTGCAACCTGCTTGGGGCACTCATTGGAATAGTGACCTTTGGTTCCGCATTCATAACAAGTCACCTGAGACTTGTCCTTTCCTGCAATAGGCACAACATTGCTTCTAGTCCTTGGAGCAGTATTGGTGTTGTTGGCGACATTGTTGTTGAACTTGGGCTGTGCACGGTTGAAATTGTTGGAGTTGTCGGGGTTGTTGTTGTTGTTTTTTCCTCCGGGCCTTGGGTTTCCTCATCCACGGTTGGGATATGTTGGACAGGTTATCGGGGGTCTAGTGTTTCTTGGGGCAAATCCTGTAGACGGGTTGGGGTGATACTTTGGGGTATGGTGGGTTCCTGGTTGATGCATCATTCGACTCTTGCGATTCTCATTGGCTTCGTTTATCTTGCCTTCCATCTGAATGGCAGAATCCACTAAGGCTTCAATATCAGCAAATGGGATGTTGACTAACAATGTTTGCATCTCATCATGAAGTCCATTCAAGAATCTCTCCTTCTTCTTGGCTTCAGTGTTAATCTCATCCGGATCATACCTAGCTAATGACAAAAATTTGTCACGGTACTCAACTACTGTCATCTTCCCTTGCTTCAATTCTCTGAATTCATCTCTCATCCTCTTGATCAAACCTGGTGGCACATGGGTTCTGCTAAACTTAAGCTTGAATTCATCCCAAGTCATCATTTGTCCTCCAGTCATGGCGCGGACGCTGTTTCACCAAGCTCTTGCATATCCTGCTAGATAGTGGGTGGCAAATAGTACTTTCTCGTTGGCTTCCACTCCTGCAACTTCTAAGTTGTTATCCATAGTTTGAAGCCAATCATCTGCATCTAAGGGCTCTTCAGACTTACTAAAGACGGGTGGATTGGTGTTCTGAAAGTTCTTGAGCTTGGATCCATGGTTTTCCTGGTTTCCATAGCCTTGATTGTTGTTGGCCATCTGAGCTATATGTTTAAGGGTGGTTAAGTTGGCTTGACGTTCGGCTCTTTCATCTTCGCGGTCAGAAACCAACATTTTCAAGATTTGCAACATTGGGTCTGGGGATGAACTGCTTCCTCCGTGAGGCATCTGAAGATTGAGACAAATCATGAGAAAAGAGGGAAATTTCTAAGGTTTAGGGGTTTGTTTTTTAAAAGTTTTTAAAGTTTGACTCAGGTTTTTCTAGCAACTTGCTTTTCATTCATTCATAGCACACAATACAAACACACACCACAACAAGGAAACGGATGGTTTTAAGAACCATTCTGTGAAACTACGATATAGTGGAACCGAATACAACTTCACTAACACTAGTGCTCAAGTGCTACTACTCATCAGAATCGGTGTCCTCATCGTCATCATCTTCATCATCATCAATGAAGGCGAAGTCCTCCTCATCGGTGAAGAATTCCATGGCTTGATCCTCCAGGAAGTCATTATCATCACTGAGATAGGAATAGGGGTCTCCACGAATGTCTTCCCCTGCATTCTCCCTCTCCTCAAGATGCATGTCCCGCTCATGGATGGTCTCCTCCAAGTCTGTCACCTTGTGACGAAGGCGAGCAATAATGCGATCCTTCTTGTCAAGCTGATAGCGATGAAACTGGCAATCCTTAACCAGCATGGCGATGGTCTGGTCTTTCTTGACTACGATGGTGTATTTGTGGTTGGCATAGGAGCGGGCATTGTCCAACTCCTTCTGCCGGTCATACATCATGAAGCTGATATGGTCCACTTGATGCTTCAGCTCTGGGTGGTATGGTGCTTCCAGTGGCTGTCCCATAACATCACGCATTGGATAGAACTCAAAGAGGGTGCCCTTGATTTGATTGATGCTTTGCCCACACAGATGGGCAAGAGCTTCCTGCATAGCCCTCGCAAGTCCATCTAGCCAGTTGTTCTCCCTTAAGGTGAACTGGACTCCCTTTGAGGTGGGGCCTTCAATCTTCCCTCTGATTCTTGCAACAATCAACCATTGCAATTCTCTTCCTTCCTGATCGTTGAGCTGAGCTCCGAAGTACTCAGGGTGCCGGCTCTCCAGAAGTTCCAAAAGTTGTTCCAAATCACGCTCAAAGATGAGATCTCCTCCATTTCCCAACTGATAGAACCTGCTATACTTCACGTCCATATATAAGAATGTAGGATGAGTAAGTTAGTAGAGTGATCAAGTGTGTCAAATTTTATGTAAGTTTGCAAGAATCTTTGAGGAACATGAATTTTCATGAAAGAATTTAAATGGCAAGAATGAGAATAGGTTTTCATAAATACTCACTTATTTTGTTTGCAAACTAAGTTTTTTATTCAAGCGTCCATTCTAAACTAGGGTATCCTATGGTCAGGATAGCTTTGATACCAACTTGTCAACACCCGGATTTTTAATCCCAGATGCCTGTTATGACATACCTCGCAATCCTAGGATTACAAGTGTTGCGAGACATAACATGTTGGATATCACAGTACATCATCCATTACAAACCATTAATACGGTCTTACAACAAATAAAAGATCTCATGATCTAGTGTTAGTACAATCAAAGCATCGGAATAATATAATAACGATAGCGTGAGCGAGGCTCCATCTTCATGGTCACAGGCAATGCTGATGATGGGAGATGATCCTAGTTGTCGTAACCTTCTTGCGGTCCATCTTCCTGATAGTCCTCTTCATAGTCTGGCCACGGGAATAGCCAGGGACAAAGCCATGAGTACTCTTTAAGTACTCGCAAACTATCACTAATAGGTAAAGTGGTTCAAGTAGGAATACTAAGCTCTAGGTTGTTTTGCAAAAAGCCAGGTTTATCTCAAACTGAGTTGAGAAGCAAAGAAAACTAGTTTAAGGTTTTATAACACCTAAGTGGGAACTTAGCTTTCACTTTCACAACCCTGTTGTGGTCAAGTCAAATTCATGCTTCATTTCACAAGTCATTTTGAAAACATGTGATGACGGAATAGTATGGCCACTCCAACTGTCCATAACCACGGACGTGGCTATTCTAATAGTTTGACACTCTGCAGAGGTGGTACACTTTCACCACAATATTCAATACATCCGTCAGGAACAATCCTGAATTCACCATACTCAGTATGCGGTTAATAAATCCTAACCTTTCAATTACACACCCTAGTATAGGCACCTCTCCTATGAGTGTGGCCTCCCAACCATGACCATCTGTCATCTTGGGAACTGCACAGGTGGTCAATCTTCACGAGGTAGCCTCAGCTCTATCCTCGGCTGCAAGGGAACCCATACTAAGGTATATAAACTTCCAGTCAAGCCCTACAAAATTCGGGTATTATGATTGTACGGTAAAATTGGAATGGTATCGCATCCGAACACAACCATTAGTTTTAAAAAGGGATAAGGCTCATGCCTCAACATTTTCATCATCAAAATCACCTTGTGTTCACTAACACATGTCAAAACATTTCATTAGAATGACTCATCATTCTAAGATTTTCATAACCATTTTCACCAAGTATTCCGATCTAAAGTGATCAAGTTTTATGCTTGGAACTAGCAACTACAGGTGGGCGTAAATACTGATGAGGGGTGATAATCAAGTGTGACTTATCTAAGTATAATCTCATGCCTCAGGATGACATCAAGATCTACCTAACTTAGGCCAAGCTTTATGCTCTTTATGCTACCTTTAATAACCTTTCCAAAACTTCACAAGTTACTAAGTAAAAGTAATAAAGAGATTTGATAAAGAAAATAAAGAATCAAGCTTACAAGTAAAACTAGGATTTGCTGTAATAAAATTTTTCTAACCAAGCATGCCTAATGCATTGCATAGGTTATCTAGTTTTCACAGTTGCAAGTGTTAGCTTGCCTTGTGCAGTGTAGTGGTTGAAGTTCTCCTCTGCTTCTTCCTCGTAGTAGTCTCCTTCCTCTTCATATCCTTGGTCGATACTAGCGTCTATAAATAAATACGAGGTACACAATCACCAAACAATACTTAACTACTTCTATTTAGCCCACAAAGGGTCACACTAGATGATCTAGCATCATCATAATCATCACAAGAATTAAGGCAATAGTTTTATTTATTCACTTTAGAAAAGTAATTTCTACTCATTGAAAAACTACTTAAGATTTAATATTCTCCAATTCAAATATGGGATCATGTTGACACATGTCATCACCACATATTTCATTCCTTGGGAATGTGATTTAAAGTGGTATCACAATTTAATAAGGTTTAACCTTTTTATTTTAATTAATTAAAGTGACTAGAAATGCCTAAGGGGCATTCTTTTATTACTTATCCATTATTACTGCAAGTAAACCTAGATAATTCTATATATTCAGAAAGGGCTGAGGGCAATCTCCTCGTCGATCCTATGAGGAGATAATTCTAGATATTTTACTTTTCTGAGGCGTCAAGGGCAGCCCCTTGAAGCGAGGGCATACTCGATGTTTCTCTAGGACGGAGCCAACGACCCGACGAGAGTTTTGGATGAAGAGCTATCTTCATCCGATCTTGACATGGATCTTTGTCCTATTTTGTGCTTAAAGGACGATGATGATGTCGTGGTATTGCCGACGAGTACGCCATGGAAGGTTCCTCACAGTGCGTGTTTAGAGACGTGGGGGAAGGTGGAAGGTTGACGGGTACGAGGTAACACAGCTTACCCAGGTTCGGATCCCACAACGGTGGAGGAATCCTACTCCTGCTATAAATCACTGTAAGGGCAAATACGCCAAGTTACAGGGATTGGTTTACTGTGTGAGGTGTGTCGTAGTCGACACTAGGTTGTCTGAGATTGTGCCCTAAAGGCTCCCATAGGCCCGACTTATATATTCACCAGGTCCTAGGGTTACAGGGAAAAGTCCTAGCTGGATAGGTTACTAAGTCATACACTGCTTACAACTAGTCTAGCATGTCTTGCACTCCAAGGCTCTGGGTACGTCGGTGACTCCTCCGTGCCTTCCTTTATCCGGCATGGGCCTCCCTTCTGGATCCATCTAACGGGGCCGCCCAGCAGGCCATGGGCCATGCTACCAACTATGGGTCACCCGGGTTATCCGGATAGAGGACATGCTATGAGGATAACCATATAGCATATCCCCAACAGTAGCCCCCGGAGAACTCCGGGAACTTGCGCCGTCTTGCCTCTTCACGTTGAATGCTCGGTCTAGATGGATGTCAGCAAATCGTCAAGCAATATCTTGTATGTAGGGGTTGGTAGCATGGAAAACAAAAATTTTCTATCGCATACAAACAAACAAGCCAAGATCTATCTACTAGATTGTAGCAACGAGTCGATGGAATAACTTACCCTCGAAGATTCCAAAGCGGTTAACGAGAGCAGATTCTCGTGGGTGATGTAGTCGTACTCTTTCCGATCTCAAGATCGCGTAGTCGATCCTTCCGGCGCTGCGTTCCGGCAATGCTCCCGCAGTCGGTCACACGTTCGGTACTCGACGAAGACCTTCCTCTCCCTTGTTCCAGCAGGCAGCGGAGGTTGTAGCACTCTCCTCGCGATTCCGGCAGCACAACGGCGTGGTACCGGAAGTAGAGGGGAGATCTCGCAGGGCTTCGCCTTAAGCCGGAGCGAGTATGGTGGAGTATGAGAGAGAACTATTAGTGGTCTAGGGTTTAGACACACCAATTAGAAGGCTCTAATCCGAAGGCTAGGGCAATTAGAAGCTCTAAACCAAAACGGCTCTAAACCGGAGATTAGAGGATAGGAACTTGTGTGTCTAGAGGAGGAGGCCCTGTCCCTCCTCTTATAGGTGGGAGGTGCGGCCAAGGGGAGGGGATTCCCTCCCCAAGTCGGCCTTGGGTGGCGCGCCGGCTTGGAGAGGAGACTCCTCCCCCAAGTCGGTTTCAACCACCTCTTGCTTGTTTCCCACAGTTTCCAGTTTTAGCCGTTTGACTTTCAAACTAGCCGTTTGACTTTTCAAACTAGGATTTGATTAAATCCTCTATTTGGTACAGCAATGACACTTAGTACATGATGCAATCATACCAACTTGATATAACACATTCATGTACCCCTTCCCCCCCGGAGTGCCGGACATTCCGGAACCTTCTAGAATGTTCCCGATGAAAACACCGGAATCATTCCCGAACTCCGAAACGGGACTTTCCTTATATGAATCTTATTCTCCGGACCATTCCGGATCACCTCGTGATATCCCGGATCCCATCCGAGACTCCGAACAACATTCGGTCTCTTTCTCATAATACCATAACTACTCAAACAACGTCGAATCCTTAAGTGTGTCTCCCTACGGTTCGTGAATTATGCGGACATGATCGAGACACTTCTCCGATCAATAACCAATAGAGGAATCTGGAAATTCATATGGCTCCCACATATTTCTACGATTACTTTGCGATCGAATGAACCACTTACATACGATACCAATTTCCCTTTGTCTCACGATAGTTTACTTATTCGAGGTTATGATCGTCGGTATCTCTGCATACCTAGTTCAACCTTGTTACTGATAAGTACTCTTTTCTCGTTCCCGTGATATGTGATCCCTTGTGATCCAGTCACATGCTTGCAAGCTAATTGGATGACATTCCACCAAGAGGGCCCAGAGTATATCTATCCGTCATATGGATGGACAAATCCCACTCTTGATCCATGTGTTTCAACCAATACTTTCTGAACACTCAATGCCACCTTTATAGCCACCCTGTTACGGTGTGGTGTTTGATGACATCAAAGCATCCATCCGGAAAAGGTGATATGCATGATCTCATGGTCGAAGGAATTAGGTTACTATGTATCATAAAGCATATAGCAATTGAACTATTGAAATGACTTGATCTTTATGCTATGCTTATCTATAGGAGTATGTCCATCACATCATTCTCCTAATGATATGATCCTATTGTTAATAACATCTCTATGTTCATGATCAGGAAACCATGATCATATATTAACCAACAAGCTAGTTTAACAAGAGGCTTTACTAGGGACTCTTATTTTAGTTTACAAATCACACAAGTATTAATGTTTCCGGTTAATACAATTATAGCATGGTATGTAAACATTTATCATAAGTGTGAAGATATGATAATAACCACTTTATTATTGCCTCTTGGGCATATCTCCAACAGTCTCCCACTTGCACTAGAGTCAATAATCTAGTTTCAAACCTTTGTGTATTCAACACCTATGGCTTTCCGGTGTTGTATGTACACGATTGCTAGTGGTCAACTGATCTCCGGATCTGACACTTCCAGGTCCATGTGTAATTGCATGTTTTTGCGTCTCTACGCATCACTCATTCTCTAATGAGTTGGCTTTGTATAAATTTGGTCTTTCGGTGTGACCTTTAGCTCTTTGGGGTTAAAACATGTTGATAATATTGTCGCACAATATATCTTCATAGTATTATCCCACTATGAACTACACCTAGTTTGATAACAAACTACTTGACACAAATGCCCTCTTTTGCTGCTAAAATAGTAGTCATATACTTAGCCTTTTTGTTGTAGTATCTGTCACAATGTCTTAACTTTGGAACTCATCCAAATCCATTATAGAACTCACTTTCCATTATATTGTGCCACCCTTAGTTTAGATTGAGATAAACTTAATTTGTACTTTGTGACAAAACTAGTATCAATGTAGTACTTTGACAATGAACTAACCATCTATTTGTCACTTCTACAAATATTATACTCTTAGTTCTTCCAAAAGATCATAAGAATATCCTTACTATTGTCCAATGATCATCTTACGAATCATTCTGGTATATGCTCACAACATTTAGAGCATAGGACATATCTGGATTTGTACATATCACAGTATGATTGATATAAATACTCTTTGTGATTTCATACATCAAGTATCAATCTATACTTGAATCTTTGTTTCACTTACCAAGTGTCAATACACTTGAATATATCATCAATATTGAACTTATTCAATCCTTTCTGTGCGACAAGAACCTTTCTTGTAGTTTCTATATTGAACTCATTCAATATCTCATCTATGTACTTCTGGCACAACCATATTGGCATCTATTGATGCCAAATATTTGGGTTTTGCCTAAGTCTTTCATCAGGATGAAATTCTTAATATGTGTTAATAAAATATACATCTTTTCCAATCAACAATATGTCCTCCACATAATGTATTAGAAATATGTCTTAGCGCTCCCACTTAATATCTTGCAAATGCAAGCATCTTCATTGTCTCTGATGAAATTAAACTCTTTTAACAGTTTCATCATAGTGAAGATTCTAACTCCGCTATGCTTACTTCAACCATTGAAGTTTGCATACGCTTTTAGCATCCTTTGAATTAACAAAACCCTATGGACCGTGTTATGCACATGTCCTAGGTAACGATTCTATTAGAAGAACTTGTTTTGTTTATTCAACTACCATATAACAAATTATATGTAGTGGTTGCTACATTAATCCGTCTAGACTAGATATCACTATGAAAGATCAAATCTTGTCATAGTCAACCTTTGAACATTTTGTGAACTCTTTCCCAACATGTCGACTATTTCATAGATGTAAAACATCCATGTCTATTTATTTATAGATCCAGACACAACTGTAAGGTCTTACACCTTTCTCGAGAGTCCTTCAAGTTCAAAACTTGATTTCTCGTGTATGGAACTATCACGGATTTTATGGCTTCAAGCCATTTGACGGAGTCAGGGCCCATCATCGCTTCTTTGCGTGTAGTCGGATCATTATTGTCAAATAATGATTTAACTCTCAAATCTTGGTATTTGATTGTTCATCCGACCTACTTGTTTCAATAGGAACTTAGATCTCCGTGACCACAACCTTTGAAGTACGCGAGCCATGAGCATTGTTTGCTAACTCCGGAACACTTTTCGGTGCTGCGCAACTTTGCACATATAGCTAAGGTTCTTTTAACCTTATCAAAGTTCTATTGTCCTCCCACTTAACTTTTCACGAAAAATTCCTTCTCAAAGAAACTTAATGTTCTAAGCAACAAACACTTTTGTCTCCGGTGTTTATGGAGGAATACTTAACAGTTATACAAAGACAGGTTTATCCGACTTTGGTTGCACACATCTTTCTTATGCATAGCATACCAATGTTTTAAGAAAGGACTACTTGGGTTTTATCCCAAACCATAACTTGATATGGTGTCATTTCAACAGATTATGATGGAGCTCTTTTCAGTGGAAAAACGGTAATCTCTAAAGTTTTTAATCTTTAAAATATAATGGCAGTTTTATGAATTATACCTTTGATCTTACCATGTCAAACAAGGTTTAATTACATACCTCGAACGCTCCATACCCTTATGGTGTTTCGGGAAATGCAAATCCACGGAACGATTCCTTAAATCTTAGGTATTATGCTAAACTCTGTAACTCAAATATCTTCCTTTATGATCTTTATCATAAACTGTTTATATTCTTGTTACAATGATTTTGCACTTCATCTTGAAAGTCTTTGAACTTTTCAAATATTTCACACTTCATCCTTATTAAGTAAATATTCATATATTCACTCAAATTTTTGGAGAAAGCATATGAAGTTGAAATCCATCGCTCTTGACTACACATAATGGATTTCGTACAACAATATGTACAAGTTCCAATAAGCTAGTCATTCGTTCCCTTTTGGCCTATGAACGAAGTTTTAATTATCTCTAGGAAAGTTTCAAAAGCGTCATTTGATCAAAAATCAAAAGACTCCAAAATTCCATCCACATGGAGTTTCTTCATGTTTTCTTTCTAGTATAATTTAAACAACGATGTAACTTCCTAAGTGATCTTTCAATCAATTTGTCTTTCGACATCTTCAGCACTAGTTTTATGGATGTGATGTCTCCAACGATATTTGCGAATCCATCTTTTATGGATTACGGCAATTATTTGAACAACCCTTTTGTTCTCATAATACCTGATAAAACAAATCTTTGAAGGCAAGCTTTGATGTTTAACGAGCAACACAATAACCCTTTATTTGTTCTCGATGAACATCATCACATATTCTTTTGCTAGTTACTTAGGCCATTGTAGTTCATGAATTTTTTTGTTTCGTATGACGATTCACACCAACAAATTCAGTATCAAATACTTAATAACCACATTGTTTAATAAGCAAAGAATATAGCCATAACATGTATATCATCTATATACTTAAACTGAACAATTCTAGTCTTTTCTTTTCTGCCATATATTTATGAGATTCTCTTTCAGTATTTCCTTTTCTGTTTGAAAGAATCTATCAACATCAATAGTGGAGTCATACATATGACACATAATCCAAAGCGTGTATAATTAAATACCAATGTCTTTGGACTTGCACTTTGAAGTAGATCACCTATCATCAAATGTTTGGTGTTCTTTCAAATTCCTTTATTTAGTAATCTCTTGGTGTAGTAAACATTTTACCTACATCAAATATTCATCCTTATCATGGAATCGTCCATGATCAAGCTACCTTTAGCTTATAACGATGAATTACGAGTATAATGTTGCTATCCAAAACCTTTTGGAGGATTAGGACAACAAGTGTCTACAACCCTTTGCAAATTCTCATCAAAATATGAGAACATGAACTTTGCCATATTATACTCTATCATGTTGCAACCAAAACTTCGTTTCAGATATCACAATATCTTCCACACATCATGGTTTCTGAAACAACTCTTTCAGATCCTAGATAACCTTGATATTAAGAAAATCCTTTGAATATCAAGAATCATGGAGACAAACATGATACTTATATACTAACACTTGGAATTGTTACTCTTGATTTAATACTAATTATTAAACTTCATGGAGTAACCGGAACTTACTGAAATTTTGCAATAGGACTTTTAAACTTTAGATTAACACTTCAAAACAATACGATACCAGTTCATAAAGTAACTAACCAGAATTCTATAGTTCTATCATCTCAATTAAAACTAAGCGCAAGGTGGTAAACGGATGCCAATGACTACAACAACTATGCAAATTCACTTTGATTTAGTTTATGATAAATTGAGTTCTAATTAATAATTAAATTAATCTAGGTGAACTCCCACTCAAAACAATATCCCTCACATTGTTTTAGTGATCACACGAACCAAATCCACCATATCAAAACCGATCATCACGAGAGTTGATATAGCTTCAATGGCGAACAATCAACATGTTCATCATATCTACTATATGACTCATGCTCTACCTTTCGGTAATCCGTGTTCCTGAGGCCATGTCTGTACATGCTAGGCTCGCCAAGATCAAACCTTGGTTTCCGCATGAGCAAATCTGGCTTGCTCACGTTGTATACACTTGCAGAATCTAACACACCCGATCATCACGTGGTGCTTCGAAACAACAAGCTTTAGCAACGGTGCTAACTAAGGGTGAACACTTTATGACTTGAAATTCATGTGCATGAGGGATCATCTTATAATGCTACCGTCGTCTACTAAGCAATACAAGATGCATAAAGGATTAACATCACATGCAATTCATAATATGTGATATGATATGGCCTTTCTTCTTTGTGCTTCCGATCTCCATCTTCCAGCACGAACATGATCTCCATCATCACCGGCATTGCATCAAGGTCAATGACGCCTCTCCATGGTTGTCGTCCACCAGCTTAAACTATTACAACTACTTTGAATAGACACGCGGGTCTTAACAGAAATTAAAGACAACCATATGGCTCCTGCCGGTTGCCAACTTACAATAAGGAACATTGCATACATCATATATAATCACAATCATGGCCATATCACATCACTGCACACCCCTGCAAAACAAAGTTTAGACGCTTCTACTTTCTTTGCATATTTTACATGGTTTGGGGCTTTCAATAAGTGTCGTTCTAACTTACGAACAAGAACCACAACATTGATACTAGCATTGTTGATCACCCGTTGTAAATTGGATCTTAACTATGCTAGGAGAAACAGGCACCCGCAAAGCCACTTATGCAATACAAGTTGCATGTCAAGCGTGGAGCAAGTCTCATGAACGATGTCATGTAAGGTTAGCCCGGGCCGCTTCATCCCAACATACCGCAAGATGCAAAGTACATAAGAAGCAATCGACAATAAAAGCATCAACGCCCACAATGACCATTGTGTTCTACTCGTGCAACAGATCTACATATAGACACAGCTCTGATACCACTGTAGGGGTTCGTAGCATGGAAAACAAAAATTTTCTATCGCATACAAACAAACAAGCCAAGATCTATCTACTAGATTGTAGCAACGAGTCGATGGAATAACTTACCCTCGAAGATTCCAAAGCGGTTAACGAGAGCAGATTCTCGTGGGTGATGTAGTCGTACTCTTTCCGATCTCAAGATCGCGTAGTCGATCCTTCCGGCGCTGCATTCCGGCAGCGCTCCCGCAGTCGGTCACACGTTCGGTACTCGACGAAGACCTTCCTCTCCCTTGTTCCAGCAGGCAGCGGAGGTTGTAGCACTCTCCTCGCGATTTCGGCAGCACAACGGCGTGGTACCGGAAGTAGAGTGGAGATCTCGCAGGGCTTCGCCTTAAGCCGGAGCGAGTATGGTGGAGTATGAGAGAGAACTATTAGTGGTCTAGGGTTTAGAAACACCAATTAGAAGGCTCTAATCCGAAGGCTAGGGCAATTAGAAGCTCTAAACCAAAACGGCTCTAAACCGGAGATTAGAGGATAGGAACTTGTGTGTCTAGAGGAGGAGGCCCTGTCCCTCCTCTTATAGGTGGGAGGTGCGGCCAAGGGGAGGGGATTCCCTCCCCAAGTCGGCCTTGGGTGGCGCGCCGGCTTGGAGAGGAGACTCCTCCCCCAAGTCGGTTTCAACCACCTCTTGCTTGTTTCCCACAGTTTCCTGTTTTAGCCGTTTGACTTTCAAACTTGCCGTTTGACTTTTCAAACTAGGATTTGATTAAATCCTCTATTTGGTACAACAATGACACTTAGTACATGATGCAGTCATACCAACTTGATATAACACATTCATGTACCCCTTCCTCCCCGGAGTGCCGGACATTCCGGAACCTTCTAGAATGTTCCCGATGAAAACACCGGAATCATTCCCGAACTCCGAGAGGGCCCAGAGTATATCTATCCGTCATATGGATGGACAAATCCCACTCTTGATCCATGTGTTTCAACCAATACTTTCTGAACACTCAATGCCACCTTTATAGCCACCCTGTTACGGTGTGGTGTTTGATGACATCAAAGCATCCATCCGGAAAAGGTGATATGCATGATCTCATGGTCGAAGGAATTAGGTTACTATGTATCAGAAAGCATATAGCAATTGAACTATTGAAATGACTTGATCTTTATGCTATGCTTATCTATAGGAGTATGTCCATCACATCATTCTCCTAATGATATGATCCTATTGTTAATAACATCTCTATGTTCATGATCAGGAAACCATGATCATATATTAACCAACAAGCTAGTTTAACAAGAGGCTTTACTAGGGACTCTTATTTTAGTTTACAAATCACACAAGTATTAATGTTTCCGGTTAATACAATTATAGCATGGTATGTAAACATTTATCATAAGTGTGAAGATATGATAATAACCACTTTATTATTGCCTCTTGGGCATATCTCCAACATTGTAGTCCTACCAAAGAACCCTGCAAGGTTTTCTCTGTCTTCAACTTGTAAGTCGGAGAATTGCTGAATCTTCCATCGTACTCTTCCGTAGCCGGACTAGATCCGTCCATGCCAGAATCTTCCGATGTGATGGTTCATTTGCCAGTGACAGCTAGGGCGACATAGACATAGGTCATCAACACCTCGTAACTCACACATGCAGAGAACGCAATCATGTCCGTTTTTCCCGCGCGAGCAATACGAACCGTTGGCGGCGATGGTTGGCAACGTGGCAAAATTTCCGTGCACGCTTCCACACACGTCGTCCACGCGTCAACCATTCGATCATTTTGCACGAATCTTGATGCCGGAGGTTATAAATTGTAACAGCGGTGGAAATTTTACTTTTTACCTCATTCTCCTCTGCATCGTCTTCTTCCTCCAGCGAGCACCTCCTCGAGCTCTCCGCGCACTCCACAGAAAAACCCTAGCTTTTTAACCTTCCCCAATCACCAGCGTAACCTCCAATGGCCAGCAGGAGTTCCGCCCCTTCCATGGCGGCGTCAGGCGATGCTGCGGCGAAGCCGGCGAGCACCGTCATCGTGCCCCCAGAGGGCCTGGTGATCCCCAAATCCGCGGTGGTCAAAACCACCAGCGGCGACCATAACCCAGCAGCGCTAGAGCTGCTGGAGGAGGAATACGACTCCCACAAGGGCGACTGGCGTGGTTCGGATATCACGGACCGCGACATCAAGAAACTAATCATCGAGGGCTGCCTCCATGCGACGGAGGGGCTCGCCTGGTGGGCAGCACCGGCCGGCGATGTCACTCCTTCTCCCCAAGCCGGAGAAAAGGTGTACCTCAAAGACCAACTGGTACGCGGCGTCTCCCTGCCCATCTCCAATTTCTTCCTAGCCCTCCTCAACCATTACCGAGTACATCCTCAGAACCTCTACCCCAATAGTATCCTCACGCTTAGCAACTACGCGGCGCTTTGTGAGGGTTACTTAGGGATTAGGCCTAGGCTAGATCTCTTTATCTACTTCTTTACCGTCAAGCGGGAAGCCGGAGCCGGCAAGGACAAGCTCAGGAACTGTGGCACTATTAGTTTTAAGATCCGGCCTCGCCGGCGGTTCCCCGACATCGTCGGCCATGAGTCTTGTAAGAACTAGCAACAGACGTACTTCTACAGCCCAGACATCCCTCTGGCTGGCCAAGAAGTGACGTACCCGGACTTCGTCGATGGAGCTGCCGCCGAAGTCTCGACATGGAGATCCCAGGCCTCCCTTCCCTCCGACATCGACGCTTCCCGCGCTATAAGGCGGATAGAGTGGTTCGTAGAGCCGGGTCTGACCGGATTGGACAAGGCCATGTGCTGGTTCGTCAGGCGGATCCAGCCTCTGCAGCACCGCTTGAAGTTGATGCATGAGTATACCAAGGAGAGGAAGGATATCCTATGCATCTCTGAGGACAACTTTTCCAGCAACTCCGTCAAGCTCCGCCTTAAGGACATCGTCAAAATGAATGATAGGAAGCAAGGCTTCACCATCACCTATGACATGTTCGAATAGAGCAAGTGCCCAAAGGTACCTGTTTATTTTCCGTGTATGACATATACTCCAGTTCTTCTGTCTAGCCATTACCATTTCATCTAACACTATAGGTTTTCACTTAACAGCTCAGCGATCTAGAGGAGGATAGCATGGCTGTCCAAATCTATGATCCAAAGATGAAGGAAGTCACCGTCGTGTCCGATGATGATGTCTCGTTGGCGCGAAAGCGGAAGAGCTCCACCTCTGACGCTGCCGACGAAGGCAAGAAGAAGAAGACGGATGGTGGAGCCTCCAAGAAGACTACTGCCACCCTGGAGGCGGGGAAAAGAAAGGTTACCAGGATCCCCATTGCCAAAGCACCCCCTCTTGTCTAAGCTTCTTTATCTCCGACATTGTCCATTGCTTGTCTTATTCCTGTACTTATACTTTTCGCACGTTTCAGGAAGAAGGCCACTACCAGTTTGAAGAAGACCTCCAAAACCTTGGGGGCTTGTAGAAACATCAAGGATATGTTGCATCGTGACGTGTCTCCCCACGCATCTCCCGCCATCGCCCTTGTTACTCCCACCGTCCAGCCTATGTCCGCTCCAACAAGCTCACGGGCCAAAGATGTATCTAGACCTTCCGCCATGGAAGTGGACTCAGGTGCCTCCATGGAGCTTGCCGTTGTCGGCGAATAGGCGACGCAAGAAAGTGCCGCAACCCAAATGGCTGAAGCTCCGGCTAAGGATGCCATCGGTAGCGGTAAGGTGGTGGTGGAGAGTGGTACGTCTGCCGAAGGCGGCGCCTCTGCACCCAAGAAAGCCATAGAGTTCCCGAAGATAGTTTACCTGGTACTTACACCGGGTAGCTCCGATGTGGTTCCTAGTGCGACACCGACATCTCCAACATGCAGTCTTGAGGAGCTTCTCCGGCAAGCAGAAATCTTGCAAGGAAACAATTTATCCTTCGGCAAGTTGCTTGCTGAGAGTGCTACAAACCTCAAGATCATCGCACTTGTAAGTTTTATTTGCCTTTGGCATTTCATATGAGTATCCCTCTGTAGCCCCCGAGGATTTAGACGAAAAACCATAGGTCTTTGCATCTGAATGCTCTAAGAGTGACTAAGCTAGAAAAAATCTCACTTTAGCCCCCAAGCATATAGTTTGAATGAATTATTCCGACTATATGCTTTCAGAGTAGCATACGCAGTGTTTATAAATTTCAATACTGTAGTCCCCAAGCTCCGAGTTGTAACTGAATTAGTTCCGACTAGGTGCAAAGAGAAACTAAGCATATCACTGAGTTAAAACTTTATATTGTAGCCCCCAAGCTTCTAGTTGAAAACTGAATCAGTTCCGACTAGATGCTTAAAGAAAGACCAAGCATATTGCTAAGTTAAAAACTCTCACTATAGCCCCCAAGACTCTAGGTGGATATTTATCCGGCTAGATGCTCCAAGTAGACTAAACAACATTAAACTTTTCCTTTCCACAGAATGAGAATGCTCGGAGGGGCATGGCCAATGAGAAGTACAAGAAGATGCGCTCAGACTTGGAAGCCGAAAAGGGTAAAACTGCCTTCTTGAAGGAACAAATCGCCAAGAGCAAGCGTCTGTTTTTCCTTTCTTTTTTGTATTCCGACTTGGTATTGTGCCAACATTCTCCGAGTACTCACTGTGCACTGTTCTTTCTCCTACCTGCAGAAGCCATTTCCAAGGCTAAGGATATTGTTGAGCAATCCAAGCATATTCAACAGCTGGATAGAGAAAACAAGATCCTCAAGCAGGAGAGGAAGGATATGCTAAAGATGCACGAGGATTCCATGAAAGTCCTGCAGGACTCCGCCAACGAGGATATGAACCACTTGAAGGAGGAAATCGTGATCCTGAAAGATCAAAAGAAAGCCGCCAAAGAGCAAATCAGTGCCATTTGGACGCGTACAGGATCCTCCGACAAGAGCGGGACTCCATGGCGGAAACTCTCCAGCAGGCTAAGATTAGCATCTTCAGTAAGTGATTCCCCATCTTGTACTTCTGTAAGATAGATACTCTGAACTTTTGTGTTATTGAACTCATGCGTTCCTTTGTTGGAAATTTGCAGCTCCTATGAGTTTAACCCGGTCGCTCCTCCGCCAAAGGAATGCACGGTCCTTGCCGGCAACTTTATCAACACCGAAATCAAGCAGACCAAGGAGATAGCCCCCGAGCGTATCTCAAGGTAGAAATCTTCGTTTACATGGGCCGGCGCAAGGATGGCACATCAATGGTCAAGGCACACTACGAAGATGCCGACATCTACACAGTGACCTCCGGTATCCCCGACATAGACGACGAAGGCCAAAAGATAGATCACGAGCCTATCTTGGCGTTGCTCGCGGGTTTTGGCACCAGATTCGCCGAGTTGGTCGACCCTAACGTCTTTGTGCCCATGAAAACCATTGATGGTGGCAACCAAAGCTCCTCCGAGTCCCTCAACACTACCGACTTTGAGGAAGGTGACTCTCCTGCTGCTGACGATGTTGCGTCCAAGTCGCCTGCACCAGAGGAATGAAAAACAATTATGTAATATTTGTTTCCTCTGTAATGTGTATGCAGAAAAAACTACGTGTTAACTTAAGGCGGAAAACAATGGTTGTTATTTCCTTGCTACTCAAGAACTAGTTCCAGCATGTATATATTTCTTAAGCAAGTGCTGGCTTATCCATTACTTTGGTTTTTTAGCTTGACTTTTCGTGAGTCGGAAGACTTGTTGTCGGAACTACGTGCTTAGGCGATGATGCCCAATGGCACCGTCAAGAACCTAAACACAAAATCGCCGACAATAAGTGTCGAAAGTCACTACTCCATAATCCACATAAAAACAACAAAGAACATGTAGACCAGAAAACTTAAGCTAACGCCCGTAGGCGGAATTTTCACAAGTGCAATCGCAAAGCTTGTGCATAAAGGTTTTATATGATCCAAAAATGAACACTAAAGGAGGTAAAAGACTCAGAAATATGAGTGAACCAGAGAGCTTTATTTCATTGATCATATAAGAGGTACACAACAGATAAAAAATGCTAAGTGTAGTAAGGACGTAGCAGTGCTATGTTCCATGGCCGATCAAGCTCCGGGTAGTCATCATCCAGGTCACGGCGCTTACGCTTATGATCCTCGTTGGGTCTGTCCTTCAGTTCACGATTGTCTACGAGGTAGTAAGACCCATTGAGCACCGCCTTGCTTATGATGAACGGTCCTTCCCATGGCGGGGATAATTTGTGTGACTTTTTCTGCTTAAGTCGGAGCACCAAATCCCCCTCTTTAAACGAGCGATGCCGGACGCGGCGACTATGGTAGCTGCGTAGATTCTGCTGGTAGATGGCGGGTCTTTGGCATGCTAAAACACACTCCTCCTTGAGAAGGTCCACATCTAGGCATCTGGATTCTTCAGCGTCATCTTCGTCGTAGGCGGCAAATCTTGGTGCATCGTGAAGGATGTCGAAAGGCAGGATGGCTTCTGCTCCATATACCATGAAGTAAGGGGTGTAGCCGGTAAATCCGTTGGGTGTAGTTCGTAAACTCCACACCATAGATGGAAATTCTTCCGCCCAGGCTCCAGCTGCTCTATGTAGCGGTGCCTCAAGACGTGGCTTGATTCCCTATAGAATTAATCCATTGGCTCGCTCAACCTGACCATCGGGCGGTGGATGTGCCACAGATGCAAGGTGAAGTCGGATGCCCTTCTCCCAACAATAAGCTTCCACTTCTTCGAGTGACAAGTTGCTGCCATTGTCGGTGATAATGCTATGTGTAAGACCAAATCTCACCACTAGATCCCGGAGAAACTTAAGGGCAGTTTCCCCATCGAGCTTTCTAATGGGTTTAGCTTCTATCCATTTGGTGAATTTATCAACTGCTACTAGCAGATGTGTAAACCCACATGGTTCCGCCTGCAACGGGCCAACCATGTCTAGCCCCCAGACTGCGAACGGCCAAGTTATTGATATTGTTTGCAATTCTTCAGCAGGAACATGTGGTTTTCGGGCATAGTACTAACATCCCATGCATGTCTCAACCATCTTGTCGGCGTCCGCCTTCGCGTCAGCCAATACAATCCGTCCCAGAAGGCTTTAGCGACCAACGATCGGGGAGCGGCGTGATGCCCGCAATCTTCGAGATGGATTTCGTGTAGATTTCAATGCCTTATTGCTTGGAAACACACTTAAGGTATACACCAGTAGTGCTTCTTTTGTAGAGCTGTCCATTGATTATGTTATAGCCCTTTGCTCGATGTACTATTTGCCGTCTTTCGACCTTGTTGTCGGGCAAAGTTCCATGTTCGAGATACTCCATGAATTGTTTTGTCCAAGCCGGAGGGACCTTTGTCACCATGTGAACAAAAGAGTCAACTATGTCCGGGTTGTCGATGTCTGCTCCCTTCACGGATGTGTCCGTAGATGCTCTAGGAAAACTCCAGGAGGAATTTGTTTGCAGCCTGATCCAAGCTTAGACAGCAGATCGGCCGCCTCGTTTTGCTCCCTAGGTACATACTTGACCTCGTAGCCCAAGAAGCTTTTGGCTATCTTGTCCACTTCGTCTCGATATGCCGCGATCATAGGGTTCTGCATGTTCCAGGTGCCAACCACCTACTGGGCAACCAAGTCGAAATCTCCACAACAAACTATGCGCTTGATGCCAATATCCTTGGCTACGCATAATCCGTGAATGGGTGCTTCATACTCCGCCATGTTGTTTGTAGCCTCGAAGTGGATCTGCAGAACATAGTGTAGCTTGTCCCCAATTGGTGACTGTAGTAGTACACCAGCCCCTGAGCCGTTGAGCAGCTTTTATCTGTCAAAGTGCATCACCCAGTATTATGGCTCCGGCATTGGGGCAGCATCTGGCATCTCCGTCCAATCTACAATAAAATCCGCCAAGGCTTGTGACTTGATAGCGTCGCGTCTCTTGTAAGTGATCTCGAAGGCGGCAAGTTCAATGCCCCAGTTCGTGACCCTTCCTGTAGCGTCGCTGTTGTTGATAATGTCAGACAGTGGAGTCTTGCTTACCACTCTGATGGGGTGCTCCTGGAAATAGTGCCTCAGCTTCCGAGAAGCAAGCAATACTCCATAAGCTATCTTTTGGTATTGCGGGTAACGCTGCTTGGACTCCTTGAAGACCTCACTTACATAGTAAACTGGTCGTCGAACTCCGTACTCATGCCCTGGTTCCTTTCGCTCTACCACGATGACGATGCTGATTACCCGGTTGGTGGCCGCCATGTAAATTAACATGGGTTCTCCAGGCTCAGGTGCTGCAAGGATAGGCGCTGAGGAAAGAATCTCCTTGAGCTTCTTCAATGCTGCATCTTCTTCGTCCATCCACGTGAATTTGTCTGCCTTCTTCAGTAACTTGTACAACGGCAGAGCCTTCTCTCCAAGTCGGTTGACGAACCGACTAACTGTTGCAACACAATATGTTAGTCGTTGTATGTCCTTTAGGCATGTCAGACGATTTATGTTTAAGATGGCCTTGATTTTCTCCGGGTTGACCTTGATTCCATGCTGGGAAACGATGAAGCCCAACAATTTGCCGGTTGGAACCCCGAGGACGCACTTCTTAGGGTTAAGCATCATGTTGTATTTCTGGAGATTATCAAAGGTTTCTTTTAAGTCAGAGATTAAATCGTTTGATTTCTTAGACATCACCGCTATATCGTCCACATAGGCGTGAACGTTCCGACCAATTTGGTCGTGTAGGCAACGTTGCATTGTCCGCTGGTATGTAGCACCTGCGTTTTTTATCCCAAAGGGCATCGTGACATAGCAAAACATGTCGTAGGGTGTAGTGAACGAAGTGGCCAATTGGTCTGACTTCCTCATCTTGATCTGGTGGTATCCTGAGTATGCGTCGAGAAAACACAAAAGCTCCAAGCCAGCCGTCGATTCAATGACTTGGTCAATGCGAGGCAAAGCAAACGGATCTTTGGGACATGCTTTGTTCAAGCCGGTGTAATCAACACACATTCTTAATTCTTTGGTTCCCTTTTTGGGGACAAGTAAAGGATTGGCCACCCATTGGGTTTGAAGGACTTCTCGAATAAAACTAGCCTTATGTAACCTAGCTATCTCTTTGCATATGGTGCTCTTCTCATCTCCAAAGCGTCGTAGAGTTTGTTTCACTGGTTTACATTTTGGATCAATATTCAAGCTGTGCTCGGAAAGTTCCCTAAGTACACCTTTCATGTCTATAGTTTGCCAGGAAAAGATGTCCCTATTCTCACGGAGGAACTCGACGAGCGCGCTTTCCTATTTAGGGTCCAGGTTTGTCCCAATGGCGGTGATCTTGGAGGCATCGCCTACCAAAAGTTCCACCGGCTTGGTCTTGATGGCGGCCTTGAATGCTGGGGTGGAGTCAGAAATCTGCTTCTTCGACACAGGAATCTCTGAGGCATCGACCTTGCTCTAGAGCTCCTTAAATTCTTCGCTGTAGAGGACAACTTCTACATAGGCTGCTTCTCCAATCTCGCAGTCCCTTGCTTTGGTAAAGCTTCCGGATACGATGATGACACCGTTTGGTCCGGGTATGTTGATTTTGTTGTAGACGAAGCATGGCTTGGCCATGAAGGTGTGGAATATGTCGTGGCCGAATATGACGTGGTACACGCTCTTGAAGGGAACCACCTCAAAGGTCACGCGTTCTTGGCGGTAATTATTAACATCACAGAAAGCGACCTGAAGTGTGATGCACCCAAGGGACCGAGCCTCCCGACCAGGAACTACGCCGTGGAAGATGGTGTTGGTCCGGCTTAGGTTTGCCTCCGTCAAGTTCATCTTCTGCAGTGTATCCAGGTACATGATGTTGATGCTGCTTCCAATATCCACCATACATTTGGTGAACTCATTGCCGTTAATCAGGGGGTTGATGACCATGGCGTATTGGTTCTCCGTAGGGATGAGGTTTGGGTCTTCCTTCCTGTCCCAAGTAATTGGAATATCCGACCACCGTAGGAATTGGGGAATTGGGGGTAGAGTATCCATCAGTATCCTCATGGAGGTCTTCTGTTGTCGGATGGTGGGGGTGCCAAGGAAAGTGTGGAAAACTACCGCCTTCTTCTTGAAGGGGTTCTTGCCCTTGCCGTCGCTCTTGGAAGCGTTCTTGGGATCAACATCCTCGTCCATGTCACTTGAATCCTTGGACTCCTCCTCCTCCTTCTTCCCTTTGCCCTTTCCTCGCGGTCTGTTCTTCCGACTTTGCTTGTAGCCGGACTCCGGGTCCTCCTTGAGGTTGTTAATGAACTTGCAGTGGCGATTGGTGTGGGTGGCCTTGTCGTTGGCATCGAGGTGTATGAGGCACGACATATCATGGTACTCCTTGTAGGTTTGGGGAACGCGGAGCGCTGCCGAGGTAGTTTCACTTCCTCGCTGCTGCCCACGGCCAGCTCCCCGCCCTCGGCCACGTTGTCCACCGTCATCTCATCCTGCGAAAGTCATAGCGACCATGTCGGGGGTTTGCATTTCTTCTGGTGTGGATTTCCGCTTTGTGCTGCTATTCCTCCGAGCTTGAGTTGGAACGACCGTTGCCGGCAGAGAGCCGCGAGCATCATCGTCGGCAGCTGCAAACTCACTGGCCAACTAAATCATCTGGTTCAAGTCTAGCTGGTTATTGTCCTACAAGCACTTCAGCTTATGTCGGAGCAACGTGCCCCTTTCCAACCCATCGATGAAGGCGGCCATGGCGGTCTGAGTGTGCACTCCTGCGCAGGAATTCTTCATATCCAGCCAGCGGGAGAGGTAGGCGCGAGATGTCTCGTCTTTCTCTTGCACGCACCGCTGTAGATCGCCAACAGTGCAGGGACGTTTGTATGTACCCTCTAAGTTCATGGTGAACGCTTCTTCCATGTCCAACCAATTGCAGATGTATCTTTTCGGCAAGTCATCAATCCATTGAGGGGCCGTGCCCGCCAACATCAATGGGAGGTATTTGACGGCAACGTTGGGGTTACCCCCGGTGATCTCCACCATGTTACCGTAGTCCTACAACCATGTGGTTGGCTTGGCGGTGCCGTCATAAGGATTTATGGTCTTGTCAATCCGAAAACCTTTGGGGTAAGCTGCGGACCGTATTATAAGTCGAAAACAACGTCGTCCCAGGTATGGTCCTTCCCGGGCCTCGTGGATCTTGTCCAGGCGCGAACGTGCATCTTATGGCTCCGGGCTTCTTTTCTTCTTCTTGCCATCAGGGGATGGGATGCGTGAACGACACGGGCCTCCTCCGCCATGGTGGCTGCTAGGTGGTGACGGAGGAGGAGGTGGCGGTGGGTTAGCTTTCTTGTTGTTACCCTCCTGTGACACCTCATGCTTGTCACGGTTGCTTGTCCGACGTGGAGAGTCATGGCATGACCTGCTCTTCTGTCCTTGGTTGCGCTCTCTGCCATGACGGGTCTGCTCCGTGTTATCGCGGATGATGATGCCGCTCTGCCTTGGCGGAGGCATATCCGTACGACGGTGAGCCTTGGTGTCTTCGCGATGTTGGGGTGAGCGGGGCGGTGGCGATGGGCGACGAGGTTGGGCCTTACCTCCATGGTCGGAGGATATGGGATGGCATCCTTCCTGTTGCGCGCATCCCTCCATCTTTGTTCTGACAAAACCGTCTGAGACCCAACATCAAGGGGAGATCTGTCCCTTGGCGGCTTATGCTGGCTAGACTGGCAAAACGCTGGTTAGACTCAAGCCTCTGAGAGGTGTCCTTTTCCTGCTATTTCACCACCTTGGCCACTAGGTCATAGACCTGGTCCACCGCTTCAGGTGATCTATCCGGCTCCAGAATGGTCTTGGCGACGGCGAAGTTGAGGAGAGGAGTGGGTATCACCTGCCTGCCTTCACTGTCAATGTATGGCTTGGCTTGTGCCGTTTTCGGGGGAGCCCATCCTAGGTTTCGCCTCACACTAGGATCGTTGAAGACGTGATCCGGAGCTTTCTTGGCCTTCTGCTGCTACAGCAGAGTCTTGTATTCGGCCTCCATTGCTCTAGCTTTCTCTATTGACTTCTGGGGGTTGGCCAGATCTCGATCTAGCTTTGCGCCTTGCTCCGTGATGGCCTGCGCTTCCTCCAGCAGCTGCTGGCGCTTCTCGTCAAGCTAGACTACATTGTGAATATGAGCCACGGTCATAGCTTCTCGTCAAGCTAGACTACATTACTCTATCAGCTGGAGTAACTTGGGCAGCAGCAGACGTAGATGCCGGAGGCAGCGTTTTTGCGATGTTGTTGTTGCTCGGTCCGGTGCTGAGTTCCTGCGGCTGTTGCACTGGGTTCGGCGGAGGGGGCATGTCCTTTGCGTGATCATTGTCGGCAGCAACATGCGGTCCCTTCCCCTTGTCCAGTGCTATAGGCGGAGCTCTTCCGGGTTGATCTTCATCCATCGCCGTCCCAATGGTGACGAACACCTCTCGGGGCGTGACGGCGTTGTTGGCCTGTTCGTCGCGCGTGTACTCCTCCTCCATCTACTGCATGGCAGAATCTAGCTTCTCTGGGCTGAAATCTATTTCCTCCGAGTCTACACTGAAGTCGGCATAGCGCGCGTCAATCACAGAGTCAGAGGGTGTCGGGACTTCCTCGATGACGAGGGTGGAGGTGCAGCAGCAGCGACAATGACTGGAGGCGGTGGTTGACATGGTTATACCCCACGGGTACATGATCTCAGCATACCTGGTCCAGCACAAGGAAGGCCCACGACAACTATATGCCGGCCCATGAAGATTTTCGGGTGGCCAAGGCCCATGACGCGTTCGGATCCTTGGAGAGCAAGACTAGAGTAGATAGGAAACTCAAAGGGGTAAAACCCTAGAACCTGTAACCGACTAGGTTTCTGCCCGGGACCTGCCTAGGTCTATATAAAGGCTAGGAGGGCACGACCTAGATCTCTCCTCATACTTTCGCATACACACCTCCACGCCAGATTGCATCTGCGCACCCTGTAACCTTCGGTTCCGCCGTAATCAAGAGTAGACAAGCAGGAGTAGGGTTTTCCCTCTAGGGCCTGAACCTGGGTAAACCTTGTGTCCCAGTGTTGCTTGTTTGCTAACCGTTCCACGATCTCCAGCATCCCCATCTTCTCCAAAACCCAAGTCCATAACAATGGGCATTGATGAGATCAAACCTCGTCAATTGGCGCCATCTGTGGGAACTGGGGGCGCTGATTGTGTGATCGTGACGGTCCCAACCCGATCGATCTACAACTCTGCGGCGACGGAGAGTCACCTCCTCTTCGGCGCTTTCGACTTCACCGCCCACTCACTGGCCACCATGAAGGACTTCGAGCCCGTAGGCGACGAACTCGAGATCCTGTTCGGGAGCTTCTGCTTCCAGGTGGGGCAAACTGGCACCCTCCGCCTCCCTGAGCGGGTGCCCCTACCATCAATCAGGCCCGCTTCATGGACCCCGCGCCCCGTGCTACACACAACATCATCAACAAATGATTCCTACGACAGCAGCAGCTGCAACTCCGACCTGTGCGATCCGCCATCGGATGAAGGGACCTACGGTTCCGGATCCGAAAGCTGCGGCAGCAGCAGACCAATCTACGAGCGCTACCAATGCGCCGTAGTCATCCAGAGCGACGTGGACCAGCAGGCGCCCAACCCGCCGCCCGACCCGACACCTAACCCGCCAGATCGAAACGGCGGGAATAGAAGAAGCCAGTCCCCCCACCCGAAGGGGAAAACAACAGCCATGTCATCCGCCTTAGCAAATAAGGATGGGCTCAGGCACGCAACGCCGTGGCAGACAACATAGTCCTGCCTGTAGACTCCTCCCGGGATCTGATGATGGCCTACCATCTGTCCTGATCGAGGAGCACAAGAAGCAGGTCAGGATGCAGGAAGTGCTTGACAAACGCAAGCAGGAAGCCTCAGAGTCCAGCACGCGACGAGCCGTGCTCTCCGCCATGGGCATCGGCTCCAGCTCGAATGGCAACCAAGGCAACAAGCACCGCTCTCGGATGGAGAACATGGATCCCAAGGAGCGCCGTGAGGTGACCCGAACCCTCCACACATCCTTCATGGAGATGGACGCCGACGGCAACGTCATCCCGAAAACGCCACAGGCTACGATCATGGCAGCAACTGCGTACCTCGCGGCCCACCCACCACCGGAGGGGGACCCGAAAAGATCCATGCACAAGTCCGCACTTACCATACTCGGACTCGTCGGAGCTGCGCTCCACCAGGAAGCTCCCACGGAGCAGAAGAAGAAAGCTCCGGTCAGGTTCGACCGCAGCCCCACCCCTTCATCCGAAGAAGAGGAACATGACCTTCCTCGAAGGAAGAAGAGTTCGCGTCACCGCAACCGCGACTACGGCGCCAGAGACGCGCTCACACAGCGCAAGATCGACAAAGCGCGATCCAAGCGCGCATGCTCGTCTGAATCCGAGATGGACGAAGACGAAGGAGAAGTCTACGGGGCCCGATGCTTCAGCAGATCTGTTCGACGAACAAAGATGCCGCGCAGTTTCAAGCTTCCTTCGGATACTCCGAAGTTCGACGACACACATGACCCAAAGGCATGGCTCAGCGACCACCTGTCATCCGTCAAATTGCACGGCGGAAACAAGGAAACCGCCATGCAATGCCTTCAGCTACAGCTGACAGGAGCGGCCCGGATCTAGCTCAGCAGCCTATCTTCAGGGTCCATCCGAAGTTGGGATGAGCTAGCTTACAGCTTCATCCGAAACTTCAAGGGCACCAGCAAGAGGCCCACCTCAATCGAGGAGTTGCGGGCCTGCACTCAACGAACGGGCGAATCCATTCGCTCGTACATACTACGCTGGTCCAACACCAAGAACTCCGCAGCACACATCTCCGAAGAGAGGGCCATCGACGCCTTCAGGGACGGCGTCAAGCGCCAAGACTTCAAGGAGGAACTCGGGCGCGTCAATCCTAAAACACTCGACCACCTCATGGACATCGCCAACAGGTGGGCTGACGGGGAAGATTCCATTCACCGAGCACAATCGGAAGAAGAGGACGACTACGGCCGACGATGAGAGCGCCGTAGCAAGAGAAGATTACGCGTCTACGATGATCGCGATGGACCCGACATGGTCATGGCCGGCTACGGTGATCGCCGCAACGACGCCAACCGCAACAGCGGAGGATACCGCGGAGGAAACTTCCGCGATGGAGGATGCCCAGTGCAGTCGTGGCAGCGCCGCGACCGCGATAACGGACCCTCCACATACGAAAAACTTTCAGGTCCATGCATCATCCACTTCTACATCGACAAGCAGGATGGCAAGAAGAAGGCAAGCCACATGCTCAAGGACTGTCGCGAGTTCCAGAAACTCAGCAAGAGCATGGTCCAGATGAGGCAGCAAGCTCCACTTCCTGGATTCGGGAACGCACCCGCCCCAGGTGAGATAGCGCATGGAGCTCCCCCACCGCCACCTGTAGGAGGCCCGAACCCACCAGTCGCACCAGCGCAGAACAACGCTGGGAACGGGTATCCCCCTCCGAAAGGAGCACTGATGATCCATAAGGGGCGCCCCACGAATAGGGTGCAGAAGAAAATCACCCGACAGATCAACCTGGCCGTGGCAACTCCACCCGCCATCCCTGAGTACCTCAGCGGATCGGAGTCCTGCATCACGTTCAGTCGTTCGGATCACCCTTGCCAGATCCCTCGCCCAGGTCATGCTGCCATGGTGCTGGAGGCGCAGATCAGAGGTTTCGAGATGAGCCGCGTCTTCATGGACGGCGACAGCGGCATTAACCTGATGTTCGCAAGTACTCTAGCAGCAATGCGGATCCCGCAGTGCAGCCTGGAACCGTCAGACACAACGTTCCACGGCATCGTCCCAGTAAAGGGCATATTCCCCCTGGGCAAAATATGGCTCGACCTCATCTTCGGCAAGCCGGACAACTTTCGACTCGAGCGACTCGAATTCGAAGTGGTGGACTGGCCATCACAGTACCACGCCATCCTCGGGCGTGTAGCATTCGCAAGGTTCTTGGCTGTCCCACACTATGCATACCTGCTACTCAAGATGCCAAGGCCGAAGGGCGTCATCACAATCCACGGGAGCTTCACCCAATCGGACCAATGCGATAGGGATTTCAACAGAATCTCCCAATCATTCGGCATGCAGGAGGAACTCGTAAGGCTCCGCGAGGTGACGGACAATGGGGCACCCCCAGTCGCACGACAAAACGCACCTGACAAGGTGCACGTACATCCGACGGATGCCTCCAAGACGGCGCTGATCGCCAACGACCTCAGCCCCGCATAGGAAAGCGCGCTCATCGAATTCCTCCGTGAGCGCTTGGAAATCTTTGCCTGGTGTCCTGCGGACATGCCAGGAGTTCCCAGGGAATTCGCGGAGCACGCACTCAACGTCTTTCGAGACACCAAGCCCGTCAAGCAGTCCATCCGGAGACTGTCCGAGCCACGGGCCGAAGCCATCGGGAAGGAAATAAATAGGCTACTCGCCGCAGACTTCATCAGGGAGATCAAAGAAAGCGAGTGGCTCACAAATACAGTGATGGTTCCCAAGAAGGACACGGATATCCTGCGGATGTGCGTGGACTTCACGTCGCTGAACAAGCATTACCCAAAGGACCGCTTCCCTCTTCCTCGGATCGACCAGATCATTGATTCGACCGCAGGATGTGAGAAACTCTCCTTCCTCGGCGCCTACTCAGGCTACAACCAGATTCAACTCAAGGTCGAAGATCAAGAGAAAACGGCGTTTATCACACCGTTTGGAGTGTTCTTCTACAACACAATGCCCTTCGGGCTAAGGAACGCAGGTGCCACATACCAGCGATGCATGCAGGCATGCCTCAAGGACCAGATCGGTCGCAACGTCCAAGTCTACGTCGACGACATAGTCATCAAAACCAGGGAGGCGAGAACGCTCATCGACGATCTCCGCGAGACGTTCGATAACCTCGATCGCTACAGGATCAAGATCAACCCCGAAAAGTGCGCCTTCGGGGTCCCATCGGGTCAGCTGCTTGGGTACTTCATCTCTCAGCGAGGGATTGAGGCGAACCCGAAGAAAATCAGGGCCATCATGGCGATGGAGAAGCCGAAAAACCTCAAGGGCGTCCAGCAGCTCGCAGGACGAATAGCGGCGTTGAGCAGATTCATCAGCCGCATGGGCGAGAAGGCCCTGCCATTCTACCAGCTGCTACGCAAGGCAGATAAATTCGAATGGACGCCCGAAGCCAACGACGCGTTCGAAAGCCTCAAACGGCTACTCTCCACCTCGCCCGTTTTGGTCACGCCAAAGGAGCGCGAGCCACTGCTGCTGTATATAGCCGCCACACACCAGGTGGTTAGCACCGTGCTAGTGGTCGAACGACCCGAAGAAGGCAAGACCCATGGGGTCCAACACCCAATCTACTACCTCAGCGAGGTACTGACGCCAACAAAACAGAGGTACCCTCACTACCAGAAACTCGCCTACGGCGTGTTCATGACGGCTCGACGGCTGAGCCATTACTTCCAGGAGCACCAGGTGATGGTCGTCAACGAAGCAACCCTGAACAACATCCTGAATAACCCAGAGGCCACAGGACGCATGGCCCTGTGGGGCATCGAGCTGTCACCCCTGGATATCGTCTACGAAAAGCGACTCGCAATCAAATCTCAAGTCCTCCCGGACTTCCTTGTACATTGGATGGAGCTGCAGTTGCCAAACACCCCAGACATGTTGCAGTCATGGACGATGCACTTCGACGGCTCCAAGCGTGAGGCTGGAGCAGGAGCCAGGGTCATACTGACCTCCCCGCAGGGCGACCAGATGAAGTACGTCCTCCGGATGAAATTCTGAGCTTCCAACAACGAGGTCGAATACAAAGCCCTCATCCATGGCATGAGGATGGCAAAGATCTGCGGCGCAACGCGCCTAGTCATCTACGGTGACTCCAACCTCGTCGTCCAGCAGACGATGAATGAGTGCGACGCACACGCTGAAAACATGATCGCGTACCGCGCACTCTACAACGCACTCGAAGGAGAATTCGACGGCTGCGAGCTTCGGCACGTTTGAAGAGAAAGCAACGAGGAAGCCGACACACTCACCAACATCGGCTCCACCTGCGCAAAGGTGCCACCGGGTGTGTTCCTCGAACATATCTGCGTGCCATCCATCAAGCGGAAATTCCCCAAGGGATCACCCGAAGAAGCAGAACACTCGGGGGATACGCCGCCCGAAGGACACAAAGGACCCGGGAAACTGGACACAGAGGTCGCTATGGTCAACCTGATGCAGGTCATGGCAGTCGAAGAAACTTGGACGCGACCATACCTCCAGTTCTTGATAAACGGAGAACTGCCTGACAGCCCGACGGATGCCCGGTGCATATCTCGTCGGTCAAAAGCCTTCACCATCATCAATGGCGAGCTGTACAAGCGCAGTATTACGAGTGTACTACAAAGGTGCGTCACCATCGGTGACGGGAAATCCATCCTCCAAGACATCCACGAGGGCATCTGCGGCCATCACGCAGGCAGTCGCTCCCTTGTCGCCAAAGCTCTACGAGCTGGATTCTACTGGCCAACGGCCATGAGCGATGCAAAGGACATCGTCCGAATATGCAATGGGTGTCAAAGGTTCGCCGACAAACCGCACGCACCCGGGTCAGAGCTCTGACCCATACCTATAGCCTGGCCCTTTGCTCAGTGGGGCCTCGACATGATCGGCAAACTGCCAAAGTCCTCGAAATGGGGGCACGTTTACCTCCTGGTCGCAGTCGATAAATTCACCAAGTGGGTCGAAGCCATGCCGGTTACCAACCAAAAGGGCAAGACCGCCGTCAAGTTCTTCGAATCCATTGTCTACAGGTTCGGCGTACCGCACAACATCATCACTGACAATGGATCGAACTTCATCTCCAAAGAATTCCAAGACTTCTGCGAAGGCCTAGGGATCAACATCACATATGCCTCAGTGGCCCACCCGCAAACTAATGGGCAGGTCGAAAAGGCCAACAACCTAATCGGCGCTGGCATCAAGAAGCGCCTCATGAGACCACTCGAACGAAAGGCCGAAGCCTGGACGGAAGAGCTACCATCCGTCCTATGGAGTTTGCGGACTACGCCAAACAGCTCCACCGGCTACACGACGTTCTTCATGGTGCATGGAGCCGAAGCCGTACTACCAGCCAAAGTACGCCACCAGGCCCCCCGGGTCGTCGCTTACAGCGAAGCCGAATCCACGGCTGCACTCGAAGACGCCGTCGACACACTCGACGAGGCAAGAGACGTAGCAGCAGCTCGATCAGCGGTGTACCAGCAGAGTCTCCGCAACTACCACAGCCGCCGGCTGCGCCCAAGGTCCTTCGTCGAAGGAGACCTCATCTTGCGACTCAAGCAAGAGCGACCGAAGAAATTCGAGTCAGCATGGGAAGGACCCTACATCATCACCGAAGTCATCCTAGGTGGCGCCTATCGCCTCAAGCACGTGGAGTCTGGAGTCGCATACTCCAACCAATGGAACATCACGCACTTGCGAAGATTCTACCCCTAGCTATCTACCCCTTTACTTTCAATAAGGCTATTCAGCCAAGGCTACTCAGCCGAACAATGTACTTCCTCCATTACGATATAAATAAATCTAAGTGTCTCGCCCCAAAAATTTCGTTTTACTATTTGCACCTTTACTACATGCTACAAACACACTCGGGGGCTCCCCCCACCTCACGATTTCATCGATTGAGGATAAAACGTGTATACCTGAGTAGCTGATCATGTCAGGCTAACGAAAAGGACACGTGCGCAAACAGAGCACTACGTGCTCAAACAAACAATTGCATCTTTATAACAAAGGGGCAAAACGCGCCCAGACACGTACATACAAATTTTACATCTATCTCTTTTATAGGTACTACCTATTCTGAAGAATAACTTGAGCACGTTGCTCAAACAAATCTATGACCTGTTCGGCATACTGCCTTACAGCCGCATAATGCGGACGCATGTCCTACTCAACACCATCAAGCCGAAGAGGTGGCCCAGCCGCTACAGCAGACAAATCTACATCAGGGCGATGCAGCCTCACAAGGGACAACGCAGCCTTCACTCCTATGACGAGCTGTTGCCGCACCAACTCCTTGACATTATTCACATTCCGAAACTTCGACAGAAGACCAGCAAGGTTCGTTGGCACGGCATCCAAAGGAAACATAACATGCAGCACCGACGCAAGCGACGTCTGCACCTGACGAAGCACCCGCGAAACTTGGTGCACACGATCTTGCACCGTCGCAAGGACCATAGCACAGTCACGATCCATCCAGAAGAAACCGCCGGTTTCCATGTCTTGCTGAGTCAAGCAATTGACCCGAACAGCGACACGCTCTTTTTCCTCCCTTGGAGCAAGATTAGCACCTGCGACACTCACCCCAAAATAAGACACAAGGTCAGCAGGCACATCCGAAGAACTGAGCTGCAGCTCGAAACAAAGAAACAACTTACATTGCAGCTGCTCAAACAGTCGAAGCAGTTCCGCCATCAAATACTCCTCTCTGGCTGCACCGCGATTTGCCTTGGACTTCCAAACATCGGCATGAACACGCACCCCAAGCAACTCCTTCTCAAGACTACGAACACGGTCTCGAAGAAAAGCAAGTTGTGACGAATCATCCAAAGATGGCCGCAGCCGCGCTGCAGGCAAGGTGTCAACGGGATCAGCACCCGAAGGAACCTAGAGCAGCAGAAAAGAAAAGGACATAAACACTCAGACGGCGAAGAACACAACTCAACAAAATTCATTAAGTGGATAAATGCCACTACGTGGCACAGCGATTTTGTTTCTTCAACATAATTACAGCAAAAGAAAAGTACAAACTATCCTACAACTACAGCTCCTAAGACACGGCGCCCTGAGTCGCCTCAGAGCCGGATTGCCTTGCCTTGGCAAGGGGTAAAACCCTAGAACCTGTAACCGACTAGGTTTCTGCCCGGGACCTGCCTGAGTCTATATAAAGGCTAGGAGGGCACGACCTAGATCTCTCCTCATACTTTCGCATACACACCTCCACGCTAGATTGCATCTGCGCACCCTGTAACCTTTGGTTCCGCCGTAATCAAGAGCAGAAAAGTAGGAGTAGGGTTTTCCCTCCGGGGGCCTGACCTTGGGTAAACCTTGTGTCCCCGTGTTGCTTGTTTGCTAACCGTTCCACGATCTCCAGCATCCCCATCTTCTCCAAAACCCAAGTCCATAACAATGGGCATTGATGAGATCAAACCTCGTCAGTGGTGTAACTACGGCGATGGTGGCGGCAGGTGGTGGTGGAGGTGGCTGAATCAGAGGGCCTCTGTCAATGAGAGCAAGCGCTGTCTGAGCTGCCTCATTGGCCTCCGCGTAGTTGTTGACGGTGTTCACCATGCTTTTGAAGGTGAGACGTCCCGAAGCCTGCTACCGCCTTAGAGAATGCCGAAGAAGCGTACCTTGGTCCAGTCCTTCCACAAAGTGATACATGCCATCATCATTGGGGTAATGCGCCAGATCGGCTCATATACGGAGCCACCCGGCAAGGTAATCGCGGTTTCGCCCTCTCTCTGAACGCAACACGCCAGATCAAAGATGGTAAGCACGCCAACGAACTTGGATCTCTGCTGTCCAGACAGGCGGACGAAGCCGGCGTACTTGTAGTGATCTTCCACCGTTATGTCCTGCACAGGGGGGTTTGGGTGGGCCTTGAATTTTTCCGATCTTTGCCGGCAAACTCCAAGGAGAGATTATACATTGATCCTTCCGCAAACGTATCCTGACCGTAGGCAGTCCGTGCGGGTCTTGATGCTCCTCCGACTCCCAGGGAACTAGTGCCTGAGTCGGTTTCACCGATGAAGAGGTGGATATCTCCGATGGGGACGATCGAGCATCACGCAGGGTTCGTCTTCGCCGGGATCCAGAACTCGTCAGGAGGGACGATCGGAACGTTGCTGGAGAAGAGAACATGACCGATGGCTACGGTTTTGCTGATTCCTGCGAAGATCTTGGTCCTCGCCGCTGAAGAGCCTGAAGCGCCTCTTGCCCCACGGTGGGCTCCAACTGTCGTGGTATTGCCGACGAGTACGCCATGGAGGGGTCCTCACAGTGCGTGTTTAGAGACGTGGGGGAAGGCAGACGGTTGACGGGTACAAGGTAACACAGCTTACCCAGGTTCAAATCCCACAACGGTGGCGGAATCCTACTCCTGCTATAAATCACTATAAGGGCAAATACGCCGAGTTACAGGTATTGGTTCGCTGTGCGAGGTGCATTGTAGTCGACAATAGGTTGTCTGAGATTGTGCCCTAAAGGCTCCCATAGGCCTGACTTATATAGTTGCCAGGTCCTAGAGTTATAGGGAAAAGTCCTAGCCGGACAAGTTACAGAGTCCTACACTACTTACAACTAGTCTAGCGTGTCTTGCACTCCAAGGCTCCGGGTACGTCGGTGACTCCTCTGTCGCCTTCCTTTATCCGGCATGGGCCTCCCTTCTGGATCCATCTAACTGGGCCGCCCAGCAGGCCATGGGCCATGCTACCAACTGTGGGCCACCCGGGTTATCCGGATAGAGGACATGCTATGAGGATACCCATATAGCATATCCCCAACAGATGAGCTTCCGGCGGAGTCATCGAACGCACCCTTCGATGCGAAGAACGAAGTTCCTCAGGTGATTACCTTACTTGCACGTAATGCATTTCTGTTTTATATCTACTGTTCTTCATCTTGAATTGTGTATTTGGTGTTTCGTAGGAACTTAAGGTGGAGACCATGATGCCCCGCCCACTTTCTAAGGAATTCACGGTTGCGCCAGATGGCGGGGACACGGAGTAGAGTCCACGGTCCCCGCTGCTCACTCGCCGACGAAGGAAGCCCCCGAGCCTAGCGACGGGAATTCTCGCAAGGGATCCCGAAGAGATATTTCGGATGGCATGATGCCGTAAACACCGAGGGGCCGCCTTCTTGCAGTTGCATACTGCAAATGGAGATTTCTCCTCCCCCATTCTTGCGATGCCCCTCCGGGCTATGGCTCCTCAGCCAAAGGCCAAGAAGACGACGCTATTCTTGAACCTCTCTGACATCCCTCCATAAGTATCAGACCACTTCTGGTATTTTTACTTTGTTGAGTTTGCCTTGCTTGATGCCTTATACGCATATCCTGCCACGCTATGCCAGGTGGTCCTCTTCAGGTGAATCCATAAAAGGATTAAACTAAAGACATGGTCGTGGAGTCAAAAGCAATGAGCATCGAGGCTGTAGTGCCCTCCCTGAAGACAGCGGCCAACTCTGGTGATGGAGCGTCGAGCTCCTCCAAGCTGAGGTCTCATGTGGTCGTCACCCGGAAGACACAGGCTCCACCTTTGGAGTCTTCGGGTGGTCATGTAATTATTATTTGGTTAGTGTGAGCGAGCCCTCGAGCCCTTTATTCCTTTGATTGTTTATTTCTAGATGTAGCCCTTCGTGCGCGACCTAAAACGCCTCGGGCAATAGTACCTCTCCTTGGAGAAAAGGTTCCAGCAGCTTCAAGGTGAGTATTTTGCTGCTTTTTGTTTTTCAGATGCGTGTGGTGGAGTTTGTCTTTTTATTTTTCTTCTCATGGTTTTTGCAGATGAAAACAACAAGGCTCCCACAAAATAGACTCATTGGGAAAGAGTCGAAGCCAAGTGGAGCTCAAAGCAAAAGATGTTGTGGAGACCCTAGAGCGCTTTAAGCAGGAGGCCAAGCAGCGCGAGGAGAAGCTTGCAGCTTTCGCTGCCTTGTGGGAGAAGGAAATGACAGAGTAGCTGATGGTTTCTCGGAAAGCATTATCTGGTAGGTCATTCAAATTTTCCTGAGTAATTTCTCTTGATATCTTCTTGGTATTTTTTGTTATTGTGATCTGAATCTAATTTGATGCATTTGAAGATGCCACAGGCATTGCGTTTTATTGCTCCGTCTTGGACCATGGGGACCCTCTCGCGGATGTAGCTGCCGCGGTCGAAGACCATTGCAGCTCCACCATAGATATTTTGGCAAAATCCAAAGGGGTCCTTAGGTGCTTCTATTGAGAGATCTTACCGAAGGGCGTGCCCCTCGACGATGTTGATTCCCTGGCGGATGCCCTGGAGGGAGATGTACATACAGAATACAAGAAGACACAAAAAGGTGCAGGTGATACCCTTGGCCTGGCGATGGCATTGGCGACAGGCGTGGAGATGGACCTGAACCAAGCCACCTCCAGGATGTCGATCGATGTGGATGGCGCTGAGGTAGCCTTGTCCCCCTTCGCTTCGTGCTTCAAGAGATATGGCTCGCGCCTGATTGAGCTCTTGCCGAATTATGCCATTGAGCAAAACAAGGTGGCTGCAGCGCTGGTGGAGAAGCCTGGGGCTGCATCAGATGCGACGCACCCATGGGGCCCGTCTGCTGTTTAGTTAGTCTTGTTAGATTTACTTTTGCTCTTTTCTTCATTCTATGTAATGATATGTATTGGATGACTTATGAGATGACCACGTAGTGGCTCTTTTGTGTGAATATATTTCTTTCCTTGTACTGCTGCCAGTTGCATTGTCCTTATATTTTGTCATATGTGCACCTCCTAGGGCCTTTCGAATGCTGTCCTGCCGACTTCGCCAATTCCTTTGGTTGTCGCTTAGCTAACAAATGAAGCGTTGTAGTTTCACTTGATGTGTGACTGCATCCGAAGCCTTGAGTGGGATGTCCTTGTCATTCGTGGTCATGCGGATGTTTGGAAGTCCAAAACGGAGCGGGCTGTTGCAAGAGAGGAGTATGTCCTTGTAGAGTTTTGGTAGATTGGTGAGCTTCTTTAGTGTAAGTGGTCACTGGGTGTTTGTCGTTTGTTTTGCGGCTGCATCCAATGTTTGTTGCTTCTGAGCTATTGATCTCTTGTAGCTGTCAATCTCCTTCCACAAGAAGAGAAGGCGCACGTCGCTATCCGGCTCAACTGCCTCACCCAACAGGAGTTGGAGGCCAGAGGATTCTTCTGGATGGACCATGACCAAGAAACTATGGTCGCTGCAGTGCAAGGCCACGTCCATCAGGTGCTTCAGGTGTTGAAGTGTGAATGATGGTCACTCGCTGTTGGGAATATGCCCTAGAGGCAATCATGTATGATGATATTTCCCATTGTATTCATAAAGTTATTAAGTAGTCCTTGTATGAACATCTGATGTGTATCATTGAATATGTGATTCAGTTGTGGAACTATGCATTCATGTTGTTTATACTAAATATCCTTGGTCATTGAGATTGTGCTGGACACACAATTTAGACCAATGTGAAAGTTGGCTTGATGACTCGGTTCCACTTGTCATGGGCATGGAGATGCTATTCCAACTTACACAGATTCGGCTAAAGAGTTTAGCGAGTCGGATTGACCCATATTGAGGTACAACGAACTAGTTGTCATTTGTATATCTCAATCAATGTAATCCTTAGACCTGAGGTTGTTGCATAGTCCAAGTTGAGGATCACCGACTTAGGTTCTGTCAAACGCTGATCCGTAACTGGGCAGTTATAAAGGCAGGGTTCGGGTCGACTGAGAATCAAGCTGCGTGATGTGAATAACCAAGATGGGATTTTGCCCCTCCACTCGGAGAGATATTCTCTGGGCCCTCTCGTGAGATATGATTCGGAAAGCATGGCCATGCACGACTCGGTTAAGTGTTAACCGAGGCGATCGGCTAAGAGTTAGTCGGGTGAATCACTTATCTCGGATCGAGAAGAGAGTCGGACTATTTAAGGGATGACATATATTCGCCTATAGTCTGACAAGGTATATCGTGAGGCAAAAGGGACTCAGACGTAAGTCGCATTGGAAAGGCAAGTCGTCATGACTCTTTGGTACTTGGGAATCGGCATGTTCTGCTAGGAGCCGATGCCGATTGATCGATTGTGAGTCGGACTCTAATCGTGTCCAAGTAACCATGAGCCTGCGGGGTCACACACTTAAGAGCGGGAGCAAGTTCGGATTGGATCCGAATATGTAATCTGGTTGGGTTGGACCTAAACCAGATTAGGACTGAGTTAGTGAGTTGGACTCACGGTGACTAGTGTTATATGGGCTTTAGTGAATGGGTCGCATGAGCAGAGCCCACGTTCACTCCCTATATATAGTGGAGCACAGTAACCCAGAAAGGTTAATCGTTGTTCGGTTAGGTTATTCCATGTGTTGGAAACCCTAGCTCCACAGCAGTCCAGCCGCCGTAACGAACCTAGCAGTTCGCCGCCGGCGCTCCTCCTTGTACGTGTGGATACCAGCAGAGGTGCTGTGCGATCAGCACCGGGACGATCGGATCGTGAGGACTGCACTGCATCAGCCGACGCGCTTCATCAGTAATCCGCAACCGCGCGTCTAGTGGTAAACCTCGTGGCTTTCTACCTCAGCTAGGTCTTGGGATCACCACGTTAGAGGAAAAAGTTTTGTTTTATCTCTGCGTGGCCCAACACTCGCATCCATTTGGGCTGCCATGTTCCCCCCTAGATGCTGATGCCTCCAGTTTCCTGGGCTTCTAGGGAATTTTCGGATCATAGACGCCGTGAAGGGTCTTGTGCACCAGCAGCTTGTTGCGGGTGCAAAGGCGGCGCTGGCCCTTGTTTGGCTCAACCAAGGAGGACGTGGACTTGGCAGAGATAGCGGCGGGGCCGCCCGTTTCTTCGGATGGTATGGCGTGGGACATGCACCCGCACTATGCTACGGTGGCTCGCCATGCCGAAGGTATCATGCACTTCCTTGATGAGAAATGTAGCTTAAGGTTTAGTGTAGTTGAGTCTGACAGGTGTTGTACAAAACAATGTAAAATATGTATAGTTTTGATTGGGATTTTTGTTTCCCTTGTAAAGTAGTAAAACATGTTGCACGTGATGCTTGTTGTTTGTAAAATTTTGCATGCCCTTTTTGTTAGCCTAACGTGGTCAGCTACTCAGGTGGATGCGTTAACGTAAGAGTCGACATAGTCGTTAGGTGAGGCGCAGCCCCCGAGTGTGTTGTACAAATGTAAATTTGCATAATAAGACACATATTGGCCAAGGTACTTAGCTTTATTCATCGCACAGTAGGGAGTAAATGGTTTGGCTTAGTAGCCTGGCTGAAAAGCCTTAATGAAAATAAATACAGCTCAGGGATGAAGCATCGCAGTTGTACGACGTTCCAGGGGTTGGAGTATGCTACTCCGGACTCGATGTCCTTGAGGAGGTAGGCGCCACTTGGGATTACTTCGGTGACCATGTAGGGGATTTCCCAGGGTGACTCGAGCTTCAGGTGCCCTTTTTACTTGATTCGTCGGACGAGGCTCCTTCGACGAAGGACCTTGGGCGTAGCCGTTGGCTGTGGTAGTTGTGAAGGATTTCCTGGTACACCATCGACCAGGCCGTGGTGATGTCGTGGGCCTCATCTACTAGGTCTCGAGTGCGGCTGTTGATTCGGCCTCGCTATAAGCAACGACCCATGGGGCCTTATAGTGTACCTCAGCGGGCAGCATTTCTTCGGCTCCATGCACCATGAAGATGGGGGTATAGCCGATGGCGCTGTTTGGCGTTGTGTGCAGGCTCCAAAGGACGGAGGGCAACCCATCTGCCCAGGCACCCACCACTTCTTCAAGAGGGTGTAGGAGTCGTTTCTAGATCCTATTGCAGATGAGGCCATTGGCCTTTTCCACCTGACTGTTGGTCTTTGGGTGCGCCACCGAGGCGTATGTGACGTTTATGCCGAGTCCTTCGTAGAAGTCTTGGAACTCCTTTGAGGTGAAGTTCGTGCCGTTGTCGATGATGATGTTGTGGGGCACCACGAACCTGTAAAAGATGGACTGGAAGAACTTGACAGCATTGGTACCAGTTTGGTTGGTGATGATCATAGCCTCAAGCCACTTGGTGAACTTGTCGGCTGCCACCAGGAGGAAGCCGTATCCTCTGGGTGAGGATTTATGTAGTTTGCGGACAATGTCGAGTCTCCGTTGAGCAAAGGGCCAGGCCGATGGTATCGGTTGTAGCTCTGAGCCTAGTGCGTGTGGTTTTCTAGCAAACCTTTGTCAAGTGTTGCACTTCTTGACGATGTCCTTGGCATCGTGCATCGCGGTTGGCCAGTAGAAGCCAGCTCGCAGAGCCTTGGTGACTAGGTTGCGACTGCCAGTGTGGTAGCCGCAGATGCCTTCGTGGATGTCGAGGAGGATGCTCTTCCCATCACTATTGGTGACGGGTGCCCCGGTGATGCTTCGCTTGCAAATTTCGCCTTTGATGATGGTGAAATATTTTGAACGGCGAGCGATCTACCTGGCATCCGTCGGGTCCTCTGGCAGTTGCTTTCTCAACAGGTACCTGATGTATGGTTGAGTCCATGTTTGCTCGATTGACAGGACTTGCATGAGGCTCACCATCTCAATGTCTGCCTCCAGCTTTGCGCATGCCTCTGTTTTTTCGAGTGGCGCAGCCCCCGAGTGTCCCATGGCGTTGACTATGCCCTTGGGAGTTTTGCGCTTAATGGAGCGCTTGCAGATTTGTTCAAGGAACAAACTTGGTGGTATCGGGCTGATGGTGGATCCAATGCTGGCGAGCATGTCTGCCTCCTCGTTGATTTCCCGATCGACGTGCCGGAGTTCGCAGCCATCAAAGTATCCTTCGAGTGAGTTGTAGAGGTCGCGGTAGGCTATCATTTGGTTGTTGACGGCTTCGCACTGGTTCATTGTCTATTAGACAACCAGTTTGAATCGCCGTAGATGACTAAACATGTGGCGCCACAAACTTTCGCCGTCCGCATGCCCTGGATCAGCGCCTCGTATTCAGCCTTGTTGTTGGATGCGCGGAACTTCATCTGCATCACATATCTCATCTTTCCCCCTTGGGGATGTCAATATTACTCCGGCTCCGGCTTCGGAGTCACGTTTGGATCCTTTGAAGTGCATCGTCCAGAGTTAGGACATGTCTGGAGTATCCGGGAGCTGCAGCTCCATCCAGTAGACGAAGAAGTCAGGGAGCACCATCGACTTGATGGTCGTGCGCTTATCGTAGATGATGTCCCATGGGGATAGCTCTATGCCCCATATGGCCACTCTCCCCATTGCCTCGGGGTTATTGAGGGTGTGTGATAGTGGTGCATCGTTGACGACCACTATCTGGTGCTCATGGAAGTAGTGGCGCAGAGGACATGTAGTAATGAACATGCCATATGCTAGCTTTTGGTAGTGAGGGTACCTCCGCTTTGTAGGTGTCAATACCTCGCTGAGGTAGTACACCGGGCGTTGCTACCCGTGGGTTTTGTCGTCTTCGGGTCGTTCGACCATGAGTGATGTGTTGACCACTTGGTGTGTTGCAGTAATGTAGAGAAGCACGGGTTCTCTCGCCGTTGGCGTCACCATTACGAGAGATGTTGATATCAGGCGTTTGAGGTCTTTGAATGCCTCATCTGCTTCAGCCATCCACTCAAATTTGTTCGACTTGCGGAGTAGCTGGTAGAAGGGAGAGCCTTTTCTACCATGCGGCTGATAAACCTGCTGAGCGCTGCGATTCTCCCAGCTAGCTGCTGGACCCCTTTGACATTATTCGGCTTCTCCATGGTTAGTATAGCCTTGATTTTCTTCAGGTTAGCCTCGATGCCTCTCTTGGAGATAAAGTACCTGAGCAATTGTCCGGATGGGACTCCAAAGGCGCACTTTTCCGAGTTTAGCTTGATCCTGTATCGATCAAGGTTATTGAATGTCTCGCGCAGATCGTCGATCAATGTTCGGCTCTCCTTGGTCTTGTCCACTATGTCGTTGACATAGACCTGAATGTTTCGACCAATTTGATTCTTCAAACATGCCTGCATGAAACTTTGATAGGTTTCACCTGCATTCTTGATCTCGAAAGGCATTGTGTTGTAGCAGAAGACTCCGAACGGTGTGATGAAAGCCGTTTTCTCCTGGTCCTCGACCTTCAGACGAATCTGATTATAGCCTGAGTAGGCATCGAGGAACAAGAGTCATTCGCATCCCGTGGTGGAATTGATGATTTGATCGATCCACGGTAATGGGGAATGGTCCTTTGGTAAGTGCTTGTTAAGTACAATAAAATCCACGCACATCCACAGGATGTATGTGTCCTTCTTAGGGACCAACACAGGGTTAGCCACCTAGGTGCTTTATTTGATCTCCCTGATGAAGTTGGCATCAAGGAGTCTATTGACTTTGATACCGATTTCTTCTGCACTTCCCTTAGACAGTCGATGTATCATTTGCTCCACTGGATGTGTATCTGGATACACATTGAGTGCATGCTAGGCAAATTCCCTGGGAACTTCTGGCATGTCTATGGCACACCAAGCAAATATTTCCCAGTGCTCACAGAGGAATTTGATGAGCGCGAGTTCGTATGCAGGACCTAGATTGTTGGCGATCAGAGCCATCTTGGAGGAGTCTGTCGATTGGACATGCACCGCCTTGGTCTTGACTGTAGATTCGAATTCCATGTCGGGTGCATTCTGCTTGGTGGGGGCAGACTGTTGTCTGTCGACTCCTGCAATCTCACGAGCTCCTCCTGCATGCCAAAGGACTAGGAGATTCTTTTGTATTCTCTTTAACCGTTATTGGACTTGGTGAAGCTTCCTGGGACGATGATGACACGATTAGGCCCTGCCATCTTCATCAAGAGGTACGCGTAATGCGGTAGTGCCAGAAATCTTGCGAATGCTACACGACCAAGGATGGCATGGTATTATGAGGGATAATCCACCACCTCAAACTCAAGAAGCTCATGCCTAAAGTTCTTAGGGGTGCTAAAGATGACATGGAGCCATATTTGCCCAGGGGGTACACAACGTTACCTGGGACTATGCCGTGGAAGGTCGTGTCAGATGCCTCCAGGCTGGTGAGCGGGATCCGCATGACATGGTTATACCCCACGGGTACAACACATTGGCATACCTAGTCCATCCCAAGGAAGGCCCACGACAAGATACGCAGCCTGTGGAGATTTTGGGTGGGCCAAGCCCATGACACCTTCGGATCCTTGGAGAACAAGACTAGAGTAGATAGAATTTCAAAGGGGCAAACCCTAATCTGTAACCGACTTGACCTACGCCCGGGACCTGCCTATCTATATAAAGGATAGTAGGGCACAGAGAGGAGGGCCTCAACTCATCTCATACGCACCTCACACCATATTGCATCTGCGCACCCCTTAACCTTTCGTTCGCTGTAATGAAGAGCAGACAAGCAGGAGTAGGGTTTTTGTAGGGGTTCGTAGCATGGAAAACAAAAATTTTCTATCGCATACAAACAAACAAGCCAAGATCTATCTACTAGATTGTAGCAACGAGTCGATGGTATAACTTACCCTCGAAGATTCCAAAGCGTTTAACGAGAGCGGATTCTCGTGGGTGATGTAGTCGTACTCTTTCCGATCTCAAGATCGCGTAGACGATCCTTCCGGCGCCATGTTCCGGCAGCGCTCCCGCAGTCGGTCACACGTTCGGTACTCGACGAAGACCTTCCTCTCCCTTGTTCCAGCAGGCAGCGGAGGTTGTAGCACCCTCCTCGCGATTCCGGCAGCACAACGGCGTGGTACCGGAAGTAGAGGGGAAATCCCGCAGGGCTTCGCCTTAAGCCGGTGAGAGTATGGTGGAGCTTATGAGAGAGGCTATTAGTGGTCTAGTAATTAGACACACCAATTAGAAGGCTCTAAACCAATTAGAAGGCTCTAAACCGCTGGCTAAAGCAATTAGAAGCTCTAAACCAAAACGGCTCTAAACCGGAGATTTAGAGGTAGAAAGTTGTGTGTCTAGGAGGGGAGCCCTGCCCCTCCTTATATAGGTGGGGAGGCGCGGCCAGGGGAGGGGAGTCCCTCCCCAAGTCGGCCTTGGGTGGCGCGCCGGCTTGGGGAGGAGACTCCTCCCTCAAGTCGGTTTCCAACTCCTCTTTCTTGTTTCCCACAGTTTCTTGTTTTAGCCGTTTGACTTTCAAACTGGACATTTGACTTTTCTGTTTTAGGATTCAATTTAATCCTTTATTTGGGACAGCAAGAACACTTAGTACATGATGCAATCATTCCAATATGCAATGACACATTCATGTACCCTTCCCCCCCGGAGTGCCGGACAATCCGGAACCTTCTAGAACATTCCCGATGAAAACACCGGAATCATTCCCGAACTCCGAAATGGGACTTTCCTTATATGAATCTTATTCTCCGGACCATTCCGGATCACCTCGTGATATCCCGGATCCCATCCGAGACTCCGAACAACATTCGGTCTCTTTCTCATAATACCATAACTACTCAAACAACGTCGAATCCTTAAGTGTGTCTCCCTACGGTTCGTGAATTATGCGGACATGATCGAGACACTTCTCCGAACAATAACCAATAGAGGAATCTGGAAATTCATATGGCTCCCACATATTTCTACGATTACTTTGCGATCGAATGAACCACTTACATACGATACCAGTTTCCCTTTGTCTCACGATATGTTACTTATCCGAGGTTATGATCGTCGGTATCTCTGCATACCTAGTTCAACCTCGTTACCGATAAGTACTCTTTTCTCGTTCCCGTGATATGTGATCCCTTGTGACCAAGTCACATGCTTGCAAGCCAATTGGATGACATTCCACCGAGAGGGCCCAGAGTATATCTATCCGTCATGTGGATGGACAAATCCCACTCTTGATCCATGTGTCTCAACCAATACTTTCCAAACACTCAATGCCACCTTTATAACCACCCAGTTACGGTGTGGTGTTTGATGTCATCAAAGCATCCATCCGGTAAAGGTGATATGCATGATCTCATGGTCGAAGGAATCAGGTTACTATGTATCAGAAAGCATATAGCAATTGAACTATTGAAATGACTTGATCTTTATGCTACGCTTGTCTATAGGAGTATGTCCACCATATCATTCTCCTAACGATATGATCTTGTTGTTGATAACATCTCAATGTTCATGACAGGGAAACCACAATCATTAATCAATCAACAAGCTAGTGAAGTATAGAGGCTATACTAGGGACTTCAAATTAAGTTTACAATTCACACAAGTATTAATGTTTCCTTGTTAATACTATTATAGCATGAATATAAACATTTATCATAAACACAAAGATATAATAATAACTACATTTATTATTGCCTCTAGGGCATATCTCCAACAGTCTCCCACTTGCACTAGAGTCATCTAATCTAGATTACATGGTAATATACCGAACACCCATGGCAGTTTGGTGTTGGTCATGTTTTGCCCTCGGGAGAGGTTTAGTCAACGGATCCGCCACATTCAGATCTGTGTGTACTTTGCAAATCTTTATATCCCCATCCTGGATATGTTCTCGAATAGCGTGAAAACGCAGCTTAATATGCTTCAGCTTCTTGTGTGACCTTGGTTCTTGCGCATTAGCTATGGCGCCCATGTTATCACAGTAGATAGACATTGGGTCCAGCGCACTTGGAACCACACCCAGCTCTGTAATGAACTCTTTCATCCATATCGCTTCTTGTGAAGCCTCCGAAGCAGCCATGTATTCCGATTCAGTTGAAGATCTCGCCACAACGCTTTGCTTTGCACTCCTCCAGCTAACTGCTGCACCATTCAAAATAAATACGTACCCAGATTGTGATTTAGAATCATCTGGATCGGTGTTCCAACTAGCATCGGTGTAACCATTAACAACGAGCTGTTCATCACCTCCATAAGAAAGAACCATATCCTTAGTTCTTCTCAAGTACTTAAGGATGTTTTTGACCGCTGTCCAATGATCCACTCCTGGATCACTTTGATATCTGCTAGTTAAACTAACAGCATATGCAATGTCGGGTCTAGTACATAGCATGGCATACATTAGAGATCCTATGGCTGAGGCATAGGGAGTCTTACTCATCCTTTCTCTATCTTCTGCCGATGTCGGACTTTGATTTTTACTCAAGGTCGTATTGGGCAACATGGGCAAGAACCCTTTCTTGCTTTCTTCCATTCCAAACCTCTTTAGAACTTTGTCCAAATATGTACTCTGTGACAATGATATTTGGCGTTTCGATCTATCTCTATAAATCTTTATGCCTAATATGTAAGCTGCTTCGCCAAGATCCTTCATTGAAAAACTATTATTCAAATATTCCTTGACACTATTAAGAAGGTCTACATCATTCCCAATCAACAATATGTCATCCACATACAGTATTAAGAATGCTACAGAGCGCCCACTCACTTTCTTGTAAATACAAGCTTCTCCATAAGTTTGTATAAAACCAAAACTTTTGATTACCTTATCAAAACGTTGATTCCAACTTCGGGATGCTTGCTTCAATCCATAGATGGACCGTTGAAGCTTGCATACCTTGTTAGCATCTTGAGGATCGACAAAACCTTTGGGTTGCATCATATACAACTCTTCATCAATGTCTCCATTGAGGAATGCTGTTTTGACATCCATCTGCCATATCTCATAATCATAATATGCAGCGATTGCTAACATAATCCTCACAGACTTTAGCTTCGCTACAGGTGAGAAAGTCTCATCGTAGTCAACTCCTTGAATTTGTCGAAACCCTTTTGCGACAAGTCGAGCTATATAGACAGTAACATTACCATCAGCATCTGTTTTCTTCTTGAAAATCCATTTGTTCTCGACAGCCTTCCGGCCATCCGGTAAGTCCACCAAAGTCCATACTTGGTTTTCGTACATGGATCCAATCTCGGATTTCATGGCTTCTTGCCATTTATTGGAATCTGGGCTCATCATCGCTTCCTCATATGTCTCGGGGTCATCGGTGTTGTCCACCACCATGACATTCATAACGGAATCATACCAATCTGGAGTGGTACGAGTTCTCGTTGACCTCCGAGGCTCTGTAGCAACTTCAACCGAAGTTTCATGATCACCATCATTAGCTTCCTCTCTTATTGGTGCAGGCACCACAGGAACTTCTTCCGGTGCTGCGCTACTCGCAATTTCGAGAGAAGGTTCGACAACCTCGTCGAGTTCTACTTTCCTTCCAGTCACTTTTTTTGAGAGAAATTCCTTCTCTAGAAAGGATCCATTCTTGGCAACGAAGATTTTGCCTTCGGATCTATGATAGAAGGTATACCCAATAGTTTCCTTCGGGTATCCTATGAAGACGCATTTTTCCGCTTTGGGTTCAAGCTTGTCCGGCTGTAACTTCTTTACATAGGCTTCGCATCCCCAAACTTTAAGGAACGACAATTTAGGTTTCTTCCCAAACCATAATTCATACGGTGTCGTTTCAACGGATTTAGACGGTGCCCTATTTAAAGTGAATGCGGCTGTTTCTAATGCATAACCCCAAAATGATAGCGGTAAATCTGTAAGTGACATCATAGAACGAACCATATCTAAGAGAGTTCGATTACGACGTTCGGACACACCATTACGCTGTGGTGTTCCCGGCGGTGTCAATTGTGAAAGTATTCCGCACTTCTTTAAATGCTCGCCAAACTCGTAACTTAGATATTCACCTCCACGATCAGAACGTAGAAATTTAATCTTCTTGTTACGTTGATTCTCTACCTCACTTTGAAACTCCTTAAACTTCTCGAAAGTTTCGGACTTTGTGTTTCATGAAATAGATATACCCATATCTACTCAAGTCATCTGTGAAGGTAAGAACATAACGATAACCACCGCGCGATGCTACACTCATTGGACCACACACATCGGTATGTATGATTTCCAATAAGTCCGTAGCTCGCTCCATGATACCAGAAAATGGAGTCTTAGTCATTTTGCCCATCAGACATGCTTCGCATCTATCAAGTGATTCAAAATCAAGTGATTCAAGAAGTCCATCGGAATGGAGTTTCTGTAGGGGTTCGTAGCATGGAAAACAAAAATTTTCTATCGCATACAAACAAACAAGCCAAGATCTATCTACTAGATTGTAGCAACGAGTCGATGGAATAACTCACCCTCGAAGATTCCAAAGTGTTTAACGAGAGCAGATTCTCGTGGGTGATGTAGTCGTACTCTTTCCGATCTCAAGATCGCGTAGACGATCCTTCCGGCGCCGCGTTCCCGCAGCGCTCCCGCAGTCGGTCACACGTTCGGTACTCGACGAAGACCTTCCTCTCCCTTGTTCCAGCAGGCAGCGGAGGTTGTAGCACTCTCCTCGCGATTCCGGCAGCACAACGGCGTGGTACCGGAGGTAGAGGGGAAATCCCGCAGGGCTTCGCCTTAAGCCGGTGCGAGTATGGTGGAGCTTATGAGAGAGGCTATTAGTGGTCTAGTAATTAGACACACCAATTAGAGGGCTCTAAACCAATTAGAAGGCTCTAAACCGAATAGCTCTAAACCGGGGTCTAGATCTAGGGTTTAGTTTAGAGGATAGGAAACTTGTGTGTCTAGGAGGGGAGCCCTGCCCCTCCTTATATAGGTGGGAGGGGGTGGGCGCGCCAGGGGAGGGAGGGAGTCCCTCCCCAACTCGGCCTAGGCTGGCCGCCGGCTTGGAGGAGAGAAACTCCTCCTCCAAGTCGACTCCAACTCCTCTTGCTTGTTTCCCACAGTTTCTTGTTTTTGGCAGTTTGACTTTCAAACTGGACATTTGACTTTTCTGTTTTAAGATTCAATTTAATCCTATATTTGGGACAGCAAGAACACTTAGTACATGATGCAATTATTCCAATATGTAATGACACATTCATGTACCCCTTCCCCCCCGGAGTGCCGGACAATCCGGAACCTTCTAGAATATCCCCGATGAAAACACCGGAATCATTCCCGAACTCCGAAACGGGACTTTCCTTATATGAATCTTATTCTCCGGACCATTCCGGATCTCCTCGTGATATCCCGGATCCCATCCGAGACTCCGAACAACATTCGGTCTCTTTCTCATAATACCATAACTACTCAAACAACGTCGAATCCTTAAGTGTGTCTCCCTACGGTTCGTGAATTATGCGGACATGATCGAGACACTTCTCCGAACAATAACCAATAGAGGAATCTGGAAATTCATATGGCTCCCACATATTTCTACGATTACTTTGCGATCGAATGAACCACTTACATACGATACCAATTTCCCTTTGTCTCACGATATGTTACTTATCCGAGGTTATGATCGTCGGTATCTCTGCATACCTAGTTCATCCTCGTTACCGATAAGTACTCTTTTCTCGTTCCCGTGATATGTGATCCCTTGTGACCATGTCACATGCTTGCAAGCTAATTGGATGACATTCCACCGAGAGGGCCCAGAGTATATCTATCCGTCATGTGGATGGACAAATCCCACTCTTGATCCATGTGTTTCAACCAATACTTTCCGAACACTCAATGCCACCTTTATAGCCACCCTGTTACGGTGTGGTGTTTGATGACATCAAAGCATCCATCCAGCAAAGGTGATATGCATGATCTCATGGTCGAAGGAATTAGGTTACTATGTATCAGAAAGCATATAGCAATTGAACTATTGAAATGACTTGATCTTTATGCTACGCTTGTCTATAGGAGTATGTCCACCATATCATTCTCCTAACGATATGATCTTGTTGTTGATAACATCTCAATGTTCATGACAAAGAAACCACATCATCAATCAACCAACAAGCTAGTGAAGTATAGAGGCTATACTAGGGACTTCAAATTAAGTTTACAAATCACACAAGTATTAATGGTTTCCTTGTTAATACTATTATAGCATGAATTGAAACATTTATCATAAACACAAAGATATATAATAATAACTACATTTATTATTGCCTCTAGGGCATATCTCCAACAGTCTCCCACTTGCACTAGAGTCATCTAATCTAGATTACATGGTAATATACCGAACACCCATGGCAGTTTGGTGTTGGTCATGTTTTGCCCTCGGGAGAGGTTTAGTCAACGGATCCGCCACATTCAGATTTGTGTGTACTTTGCAAATCTTTATATCCCCATCCTGGATATGTTCTCGAATAGCGTGAAAACGCAGCTTGATATGCTTCAGCTTCTTGTGTGACCTTGGTTCTTGCGCATTGGCTATGGCGCCCATGTTATCACAGTAGATAGACATTGGGTCCAGCGCACTAGGAACCACACCCAGCTCTGTAATGAACTCTTTCATCCATATCGCTTCTTGTGAAGCCTCCGAAGCAGCCATGTATTCCGATTCAGTTGAAGATCTCGCCACAACGCTTTGCTTTGCACTCCTCCAGCTAACTGCTGCACCATTCAAAATAAATACGTATCCAGATTGTGATTTAGAATCATCCGGATCGGTGTTCCAACTAGCATCGGTGTAACCATTAACAACGAGCTGCTCATCACCTCCATAAGAAAGAACCATATCCTTAGTTCTTCTCAAGTACTTAAGGATGTTTTTGACCGCTATCCAATGATCCACTCCTGGATCACTTTGATATCTGCTAGTTAAACTAACAGCATATGCGATGTCGGGTCTAGTACATAGCATGGCATACATTAGAGATCCTATGGCTGAGGCATAGGGAGTCTTACTCATCCTTTCTCTATCTTCTGCCGATGTCGGACTTTGAGTTTTACTCAAGGTCGTATTGGGCAACATGGGCAAGAACCCTTTCTTGCTTTCTTCCATTCCAAACTTCTTTAGAACTTTGTCCAAATATGTACTTTGTGACAATGATATTTGGCGTTTCGATCTATCTCTATAAATCTTTATGCCTAATATGTAAGCTGCTTCGCCAAGATCCTTCATTGAAAAACTTTTATTCAAATACTCCTTGACACTATTAAGAAGTTCTACATCATTCCCAATCAACAATATGTCATCCACATACAGTATTAAGAATGCTACAGAGCTCCCACTCACTTTCTTGTAAATACAAGCTTCTCCATAAGTTTGTATAAAACCAAAACTTTTGATTACCTTATCAAAACGTTGATTCCAACTTCGGGATGCTTGCTTCAATCCATAGATGGACCGTTGAAGCTTGCATACCTTGTTAGCATCTTTAGGATCGACAAAACCTTTGGGTTGTATCATATACAACTCTTCATCAATGTCTCCATTGAGGAATGCTGTTTTGACATCCATCTGCCATATCTCATAATCATAATATGCAGCGATTGCTAACATAATCCTCACAGACTTTAGCTTCGCTACCGGTGAGAAAGTCTCATCGTAGTCAACTCCTTGAATTTGTCGAAACCCTTTTGCGACAAGTCGAGCTTTATAGACAGTAACATTACCATCAGCATCTGTTTTCTTCTTGAAAATCCATTTGTTCTCGACAGCCTTCCGGCCATCCGGTAAGTCCACCAAAGTCCATACTTGGTTTTCGTACATGGATCCAATCTCGGATTTCATGGCTTCTTGCCATTTATTGGAATCTGGGCTCATCATCGCTTCCTCATATGTCTCGGGGTCATCGGTGTTGTCCACCAACATGACATTCATAACGGAATCATACCAATCTGGAGTGGTACGATTTCTCGTTGACCTCCGAGGCTCTGTAGTAACTTCAACCGAAGTTTCATGATCACCATCATTAGCTTCCTCTTTTATTCGTGCAGGCACCACAGGAACTTCTTCCGGTGCTGCGCTACTCGCAATTTCGAGAGAAGGTTCGACAACCTCGTCAAGTTCTACTTTCCTTCCAGTCACTTCTTTAGAGAGAAATTCCTTCTCTAGAAAGGATCCATTCTTGGCAACGAAGATTTTGCCTTCGGATCTATGATAGAAGGTATACCCAATAGTTTCCTTCGGGTATCCTATGAAGACGCATTTTTCCGCTTTGGGTTTCAAGCTTGTCCGGCTGTAACTTCTTTACATAGGCTTCGCATCCCCAAACTTTAAGGAACGACAATTTAGGTTTCTTCCCAAACCATAATTCATACGGTGTCGTTTCAACGGATTTAGATGGTGCCCTATTTAAAGTGAATGCGGCTGTTTCTAATGCATAACCCCAAAATGATAGCGGTAAATCTGTAAGTGACATCATAGAACGAACCATATCTAAGAGAGTTCGATTACGACGTTCAGACACACCATTACGCTGTGGTGTTCCCGGCGGTGTCAATTGTGAAAGTATTCCGCATTTCTTTAAATGCTCGCCAAACTCGTAACTTAGATATTCACCTCCACGATCAGAACGTAGAAATTTAATCTTCTTGTTACGTTGATTCTCTACCTCACTTTGAAACTCCTTAAACTTCTCGAAAGTTTCGGACTTATGTTTCATGAAATAGATATACCCATATCTACTCAAGTCATCCGTGAAGGTAAGAACATAACGATAACCACTGCGCGATGCTACACTCATTGGACCACACACATCGGTATGTATGATTTCCAGTAAGTCCGTAGCTCGCTCCATTATACCAGAAAATGGAGTCTTAGTCATTTTACCCATCAGACATGCTTCGCATCTTTCAAGTGATTCAAAATCAAGTGATTCAAGAAGTCCATCGGAATGGAGTTTCTTCATACGTTTCACTCCAATGTGACCAAGACGACAGTGCCACATATAGGTCAAATTATCGCTTGATTTCAAACGTTTAGCCTCAATGTTATTAATATGTGTATTTCTACTATCGAGATTCAATATGAATAGACCATCTATCAAAGGTGCATGTGCACAAAACACATTACTCATATAAATCGAACAACCATTATTCTCGGATTTAAACAAGTAACTGTCTCGCAATAAACAAGATCCTGATATAATGTTCATGCTTAATGCAGGCACCAAATAACAATTATTTAAGTATAAAACTAATCCCGATGGTAGATGAAGAGGTAGCGTGCCGACCGCGATCACATCAACCTTTGATCCGTTTCCTACGCGCATCGTCACCTCGTTCTTCACTAGCTTCCGTTTATTCTGCAGCTCCTGTTTCGAGTTACAAATATGAGCAACCGAACCAGTATCAAATACCCAGGCACTACTACGAGTACTAGTGAGATACACATCAATAACATGTATATCAGATATACCTTTCTTCTTGATGTTGCCGTTCTTCAAATCCGCCAAGTACCTTGGGCAATTCCGCTTCCAGTGACCTTCTCCCTTGCAGTAAAAGCACTCAGTTTCAGGTTTAGCTCCAGCCTTGGTCTTCTTCGTCGGCGTGGTAACTTTCTTACCACCCTTCTTGAAGTGTCCCTTTTGCTTAGACTTTCCTTTCTTGAATTTGGTGGTCTTATTGACCATCAACACTTGGTGCTCTTTCTTGATCTCCACTTCTGCAGATTTTAACATAGCAAATAGTTCTGGCAACTCTTTGTTCATGTTCTGCATGTTGTAGTTCATCACAAAGTTCTTGTAACTTGGTGGTAGTGATTGGAGGATGCGGTAAACTCCCAAAGTATTAGGAATCACTATACCCAAACTTTGAAGTTTATTTGCGTGCCCAGACATCTTAAGCACATGCTCACTGACGGAGCTACCCTCTTCCATCTTGCAGTTAAAGAACTTTTCAGAAGCTTCATAACTTTCAATTGCCGCATGAGTCTCAAAGATTAATTTGAGATCCTCGACAATATCATATGGATCTGACTCTTCAAACCTTTTCTGAAGCTCCGATTCTAAACCATACAAGATAGCACACTGAACTATGGAGTACTGATTCTTCCGAGCAAGGTAAACATTCTTTACTTCATCGGTAGCATCAGCTGCAGGTGGGTCACCTAGCGGTGCATCCAGCACATAGGTCAAATTACCAGCTGTGAGGACAATCCTCAAATTGCGGAACCAATCCGCGAAGTTGCTTCCATTGTTTTTCAACTTTTCTTTCTCTAGGAACGCATTAAAATTGATGGTAGGGGCTGCCATTGATCTACAACATATTTGCAATAGTTTAGACTAAGTTTATGACAAATTGAGTTCAAATTAATTAATGAAATTAAACTAGGTGAACTCCCACTCAAAACAACATCCCTCACATTGTTTTAGTGATCACACGAACCAAATCCACTACATCAACACCGATCATCACGAGAGCTGATATAGTTTTAATGGCGAACAATCATCATGTTCATCATATCTACTATATGATTCATGCTTTGCCTTTCGGCGATCCGTGTTCCTGAGGCCATGTCTGTACATGCTAGGCTCGTCAAGATCAAACCTTAGCTACCGCATAAGCAAATCTGGCTTGCTTACGTTGTATTCACCCGCGGAATCAAAGACACCCGATCATCACGTGGTGCTTCGAAGCAGCAAGCTTTGGCAACGGTGCATACTAAGGGTGAACACTTTAGAACTTGAAATTTTATGTGCATGAGGGATCATCTTATAATGCTACCGTCGTCTACTAAGCAATACAAGATGCATAAAGGATTAACATCACATGCAATTCATAATATGTGATATGATATGGCCTTTCTTCTTTGTGCTTCCGATCTCCATCTTCAAGCACGAATATGATCTCCATCATCACCGGCATAGCATCAAGGTCAATGACGCTTCTCCATGGTTGTCGTCCACCAGCTTCAACTATTACAACTATTTTGAATAGACACGCAGTTCTTAACAGAAATTAAAGACAACCATATGGCTCCTGCCGGTTGCCAACTTACAATAAGGAACATTGCATACATCAAATATAATCACAATCATGGCCATATCACATCACTGCACACCCCTGCAAAACAAAGTTAGACGCTTCTACTTTCTTTGCATATTTTACGTGGTTTGGGGCTTTCCATAAGTGTCGTTCTAACTTACGAACAAGAACCACAACATTGATACTAGCATTGTTGATCACCCGTTGTAAATTGGATCTTTACTATGCTAGGAGAAACAGGCACCCGCAAAGCCACTTATGCAAAACGAGTTGCATGTCAAGCGTGGAGCAAGTCTCATGAACGATGTCATGTAAGGTTAGCCCGGGCCGCTTCATCCCAACATACCGCAAGATGCAAAGTACACAAAAGGCAATCTACAATAAAAGCATCAACGCCCACAATGACCATTGTGTTCTACTCGTGCAACAGATCTACATATAGACACGGCTCTGATACCACTGTAGGGGTTCGTAGCATGGAAAACAAAAATTTTCTATCGCATACAAACAAACAAGCCAAGATCTATCTACTAGATTGTAGCAACGAGTCGATGGAATAACTCACCCTCGAAGATTCCAAAGTGTTTAACGAGAGCAGATTCTCGTGGGTGATGTAGTCGTACTCTTTCCGATCTCAAGATCGCGTAGACGATCCTTCCGGCGCCGCGTTCCCGCAGCGCTCCCGCAGTCGGTCACACGTTCGGTACTCGACGAAGACCTTCCTCTCCCTTGTTCCAGCAGGCAGCGGAGGTTGTAGCACTCTCCTCGCGATTCCGGCAGCACAACGGCGTGGTACCGGAGGTAGAGGGGAAATCCCGCAGGGCTTCGCCTTAAGCCGGTGCGAGTATGGTGGAGCTTATGAGAGAGGCTATTAGTGGTCTAGTAATTAGACACACCAATTAGAGGGCTCTAAACCGAATAGCTCTAAACCGGGGTCTAGATCTAGGGTTTAGTTTAGAGGATAGGAAACTTGTGTGTCTAGGAGGGGAGCCCTGCCCCTCCTTATATAGGTGGGAGGGGGTGGGCGCGCCAGGGGAGGGAGGGAGTCCCTCCCCAACTCGGCCTAGGCTGGCCGCCGGCTTGGAGGAGAGAAACTCCTCCTCCAAGTCGACTCCAACTCCTCTTGCTTGTTTCCCACAGTTTCTTGTTTTTGGCAGTTTGACTTTCAAACTGGACATTTGACTTTTCTGTTTTAGGATTCAATTTAATCCTATATTTGGGACAGCAAGAACACTTAGTACATGATGCAATTATTCCAATATGTAATGACACATTCATGTACCCCTTCCCCCCCGGAGTGCCGGACAATCCGGAACCTTCTAGAATATCCCCGATGAAAACACCGGAATCATTCCCGAACTCCGAAACGGGACTTTCCTTATATGAATCTTATTCTCCGGACCATTCCGGATCTCCTCGTGATATCCCGGATCCCATCCGAGACTCCGAACAACATTCGGTCTCTTTCTCATAATACCATAACTACTCAAACAACGTCGAATCCTTAAGTGTGTCTCCCTACGGTTCGTGAATTATGCGGACATGATCGAGACACTTCTCCGAACAATAACCAATAGAGGAATCTGGAAATTCATATGGCTCCCACATATTTCTACGATTACTTTGCGATCGAATGAACCACTTACATACGATACCAATTTCCCTTTGTCTCACGATATGTTACTTATCCGAGGTTATGATCGTCGGTATCTCTGCATACCTAGTTCATCCTCGTTACCGATAAGTACTCTTTTCTCGTTCCCGTGATATGTGATCCCTTGTGACCATGTCACATGCTTGCAAGCTAATTGGATGACATTCCACCGAGAGGGCCCAGAGTATATCTATCCGTCATGTGGATGGACAAATCCCACTCTTGATCCATGTGTTTCAACCAATACTTTCCGAACACTCAATGCCACCTTTATAGCCACCCTGTTACGGTGTGGTGTTTGATGACATCAAAGCATCCATCCAGCAAAGGTGATATGCATGATCTCATGGTCGAAGGAATTAGGTTACTATGTATCAGAAAGCATATAGCAATTGAACTATTGAAATGACTTGATCTTTATGCTACGCTTGTCTATAGGAGTATGTCCACCATATCATTCTCCTAACGATATGATCTTGTTGTTGATAACATCTCAATGTTCATGACAAAGAAACCACATCATCAATCAACCAACAAGCTAGTGAAGTATAGAGGCTATACTAGGGACTTCAAATTAAGTTTACAAATCACACAAGTATTAATGGTTTCCTTGTTAATACTATTATAGCATGAATTGAAACATTTATCATAAACACAAAGATATATAATAATAACTACATTTATTATTGCCTCTAGGGCATATCTCCAACAGTTTCTTCATACGCTTCACTCCAATGTGACCAAGACGACAGTGCCACATATAGGTCGAATTATCGCTTGATTTCAAACGTTTAGCTTCAATATTGTTGATATGTGTATTTCCACTATCGAGATTCAATAAGAATAGACCATCTATCAAAGGTGCATGTGCGTAAAACATATTACTCATATAAATCGAACAACCATTATTCTCTGACTTAAACAAGTAACCGTCTCGCAATAAACAAGATCCTGATATAATGTTCATGCTCAACGCAGGCACTAAATAACAATTATTTAAGTATAAAACTAATCTCGATGGTAGATGAAGAGGTAGCGTGCCGACCGCGATCACATCAACCTTTGATCCGTTTCCCACGCGCATCGTCACCTCGTTCTTCGCTAGATTTCGTTTATTCTGCAGCACCTGATTCGAGTTACAAATATGAGCAACCGAACCAGTATCAAATACCCAGGCACTACTACGAATACTAGTGAGATACACATCAATAACATGTATATCAGATATACCTTTCTTCTTGATGTTGCCGTTCTTCAAATCCGCCAAGTACTTTGGGCAATTCCGCTTCCAGTGACCTACTCCCTTGCAGTAAAAGCACTCAGTTTCAGGCTTTGGTCCAGCCTTGGTTTTCTTCATCGGCGTGGTAACTTTCTTACCACCCTTCTTGAAGTGTCCCTTTTGCTTAGACTTGCCCTTCCTGAATTTGGTGGTCTTATTGACCATCAACACTTGGTGCTCTTTCTTGATCTCCACTTCTGCAGATTTTAACATAGCAAATAGTTCTGGCAACTCTTTGTTCATGTTCTGCATGTTGTAGTTCATCACAAAATTCCTGTAACTTGGTGGCAATGACTGGAGGACGCGGTAAACCCCCAAAGCATTAGGAATCACTATACCCAAGCTTTGAAGTTTGTTTGCGTGCCCAGAAATCTTAAGCACATGCTCACTGACGGAGCTGCCCTCTTCCATCTTGCAGTTAAAGAACTTTTCAGAAGCTTCATAACTTTCAATTGCCGCATGAGTCTCAAAAATTAATTTGAGATCCTCGACAATATCATATGGGTCTGACTCTTCAAACCTTTTCTGAAGCTCCGATTCTAAACCATACAAGATAGCACACTGAACTATGGAGTACTGATTCTTCCGAGCGAGGTAAACATTCTTTACTTCATCGGGAGCATCAGCTGCAGGTGGGTCACCCAGCGGTGCATCCAGCACATAGGTCAAATTACCAGCTGTGAGGACAATCCTCAAATTGCGGAACCAATCCGCGAAGTTGCTTCCATTGTTTTTCAACTTTTCTTTCTCTAGGAACGCATTAAAATTGATGGTAGGGGCTGCCATTGATCTACAACATATTTGCAATAGTTTAGACTAAGTTTATGACAAATTGAGTTCAAATTAATTAATGAATTTAAACTAGGTGAACTCCCACTCAAAACAACATCCCTCACATTGTTTTAGTGATCACACGAACCAAATCCACTACATCAACACCGATCATCACGAGAGTTGATATAGTTTCAATGGCGAACAATCATCATGTTCATCATATCTACTATATGATTCATGCTTTACCTTTCGGTAATCCGTGTTCCTGAGACCATGTCTGTACATGCTAGGCTCGTCAAGATCAAACCTTAGCCACCGCATAAGCAAATCTGGCTTGCTTACGTTGTATACACTTGCGGAATCTAACACACCCGATCATCACGTGGTGCTTCGAAACAACAAGCTTTAGCAACGGTGCTAACTAAGGGCGAACACTTTATGATTTGAAATTCATGTGCATGAGGGATCATCTTATAATGCTACCGCCGTCTACTAAGCAATACAAGATGCATAAAGGATTAACATCACATGCAATTCATAATATGTGATATGATATGGCCTTTCTTCTTTGTGCTTCCGATCTCCATCTTCAAACACGAACATGATCTCCATCATCACCGGCATTGCATCAAGGTCAATGACGCTTCACCATGGTTGTCGTCCACCGGCTTCAACTATTACAACTACTTTGAATAGACACGCGGGTCTTTAACATAAATTAAAGACAACCATATGGCTCCTGCCGGTTGCCAACTTACAATAAGGAACATTGCATACATCAAATATAATCACAATCATGGCCATATCACATCACTGCACACCCCTGCAAAACAAAGTTAGACGCTTCTACTTTCTTTGCATATTTTACGTGGTTTGGGGCTTTCAATAAGTGTCGTTCTAAATTACGAACAAGAACCACAACATTGATACTAGCATTGTTGATTACCCGTTGTAAATTGGATCTTAACTATGCTAGGAGAAACAGGCACCCGCAAAGCCACTTATGCAATACAAGTTGCATGTCAAGCGTGGAGCAAGTCTCATGAACGATGTCATGTAAGGTTAGCCCGGGACGCTTCATCCCAACATACCGCAAGATGCAAAGTACACAAAAGGCAATCTACAATAAAAGCATCAACGCCCACAATGACCATTGTGTTCTACTCGTGCAACAGATCTACATATAGACACGGCTCTGATACCACTGTAGGGGTTCGTAGCATGGAAAACAAAAAATTTCTATCGCATACAAACAAACAAGCCAAGATCTATCTACTAGATTGTAGCAACGAGTCGATGGTATAACTTACCCTCGAAGATTCCAAAGCGTTTAACGAGAGCGGATTCTCGTGGGTGATGTAGTCGTACTCTTTCCGATCTCAAGATCGCGTAGACGATCCTTCCGGCGCCACGTTCCGGCAGCGCTCCCGCAGTCGGTCACACGTTCGGTACTCGACGAAGACCTTCCTCTCCCTTGTTCCAGCAGGCAGCGGAGGTTGTAGCACTCTCCTCGCGATTCCGGCAGCACAACGGCGTGGTACCGGAAGTAGAGGGGAAATCCCGCAGGGCTTCGCCTTAAGCCGGTGAGAGTATGGTGGAGCTTATGAGAGAGGCTATTAGTGGTCTAGTAATTAGACACACCAATTAGAAGGCTCTAAACCAATTAGAAGGCTCTAAACCGCTGGCTAAAGCAATTAGAAGCTCTAAACCAAAACGGCTCTAAACCGGAGATTTAGAGGTAGAAAGTTGTGTGTCTAGGAGGGGAGCCCTGCCCCTCCTTATATAGGTGGGGAGGCGCGGCCAGGGGAGGGGAGTCCCTCCCCAAGTCGGCCTTGGGTGGCGCGCCGGCTTGGGGAGGAGACTCCTCCCTCAAGTCGGTTTCCAACTCCTCTTTCTTGTTTCCCACAGTTTCTTGTTTTAGCCGTTTGACTTTCAAACTAGACATTTGACTTTTCTGTTTTAGGATTCAATTTAATCCTTTATTTGGGACAGCAAGAACACTTAGTACATGATGCAATCATTCCAATATGCAATGACACATTCATGTACCCTTCCCCCCCCCCCCCGGAGTGCCGGACAATCCGGAACCTTCTAGAACATTCCCGATGAAAACACCGGAATCATTCCCGAACTCCGAAATGGGACTTTCCTTATATGAATCTTATTCTACGGACCATTCCGGATCACCTCGTGATATCCCGGATCCCATCCGAGACTCCGAACAACATTCGGTCTCTTTCTCATAATACCATAACTACTCAAAGAACGTCGAATCCTTAAGTGTGTCTCCCTACGGTTCGTGAATTATGCGGACATGATCGAGACACTTCTCCGAACAATAACCAATAGAGGAATCTGGAAATTCATATGGCTCCCACATATTTCTACGATTACTTTGCGATCGAATGAACCACTTACATACGATACCAGTTTCCCTTTGTCTCACGATATGTTACTTATCCGAGGTTATGATCGTCGGTATCTCTGCATACCTAGTTCAACCTCGTTACCGATAAGTACTCTTTTCTCGTTCCCGTGATATGTGATCCCTTGTGACCAAGTCACATGCTTGCAAGCCAATTGGGTGACATTCCACCGAGAGGGCCCAGAGTATATCTATCCGTCATGTGGATGGACAAATCCCACTCTTGATCCATGTGTCTCAACCAATACTTTCCAAACACTCAATGCCACCTTTATAACCACCCAGTTACGGTGTGGTGTTTGATGTCATCAAAGCATCCATCCGGTAAAGGTGATATGCATGATCTCATGGTCGAAGGAATCAGGTTACTATGTATCAGAAAGCATATAGCAATTGAACTATTGAAATGACTTGATCTTTATGCTACGCTTGTCTATAGGAGTATGTCCACCATATCATTCTCCTAACGATATGATCTTGTTGTTGATAACATCTCAATGTTCATGACAGGGAAACCACAATCATTAATCAATCAACAAGCTAGTGAAGTATAGAGGCTATACTAGGGACTTCAAATTAAGTTTACAATTCACACAAGTATTAATGTTTCCTTGTTAATACTATTATAGCATGAATATAAACATTTATCATAAACACAAAGATATAATAATAACTACATTTATTATTGCCTCTAGGGCATATCTCCAACAGTTTTCCCTCCGGGGGCCTGAACCGGGGTAAACTTTCTGTCCCTGTGCTGCTTATTTGCTAAACGTTCCGTGATCTCCGGCATCCCCATCTTCTCCAAAACCCAAGTCCATAACAATGGGCATTGACGAGATAGAACCTCGTCAATTGGTGCCGTCTGTGGGAACTAGGGGCGCTGATTGGGCGATCGTGACGGTCCCATATGAAGCGATCTACAAATCATCGGCGACGGAGAGTCATCTCCTCTTCGGCACCTTCGACTTCACCGCCCACTCGCCTGCCACCATGAGGGATTTCGAGCCCGTAGGCGACAGGCTTGAGATTCTGTTCGGGAGCTTCTACTTCCAGGTGAGACAGGGCGGCACCCTCCGCCTCCCAGAGCGGGTGCCACCACTGTCCATCAGGCCCGCTTCGTGGGTCCCACCCATTGGCGTGTTACGCATGTTGACGCTAACAGATGAGTCATATGATAGCAGCAGTTGCAACTCAGATCTATGCGGCCCTCCCTCGGATGAAGGAACCTACGGTTCCGGATCCAAAAGCTACGGCAGCAGCGACCCAATCCGCGGGCGTTATCAATGCGCCGTGGTCATCCAGGGCAAATCGGAACTTCCACCAGGTTTGAGTGACCCCAACCCACCAACCAATCCACTGCCCAACCCGCATTCTAGAAACGGAGGAAACCCATCCCTCCAGCCCAATGAAGGCGACGCTAACGCCTACCAGAAGATCAACCTCAATGAGGATGGATGGCGCCAGGCACGCGAAGCCATGGCAGGCAACATCATCCTACCTGTGAATGCTTCATGGGATCTGCTGATTGCATAGCACCTCCTCCTCATCGGCGAGCATAACCGGTAGGTGAAGCTGATGGAGGATCTCGACAAACGCAAGAAGGCAGCTTCGGAATCTAGCGCGCGGCAAGCTGCGCTCGCTGCTGGCGGCTCCAGCTCGCATGGCAACAACGCCAACAAGCATCGCTCCCGCACGGAGCACATGGACTCTGCCGCACGCAACGACATCACGAGAACCCTCAACACGTCCTTCATATCAATGGACGTCAATGGCAACATCATACCGAAGACGCCGCAGGCTGCGATCATGGTAGCCACCATGTACCTTGCCTCTGATCCACCTCCGGTGGGTGACCCAAAGAGTGCCATGCACAAGTCCATTCTAGCCGGACTCGGACTCGTCGAAGCTGCGCTCCATGATGAAGCTCCTGCGGAGCAGAAGAAAAAAGCTGCGGTCAAGTTCACCCGCAGCCCTACACCCTCATTTGACGAGGACGAGCACGATCTGCCTCGACGTCGCAAGATCCCAAGGCATCGCAGCAGCGAATACGATGCTCGAAGTGATCTGGCCCAGCGCAAGATCGACAAGGCACGCGCCAAAGGCGCATGTTCAACCGAATCCGCGAGGATGACGACGAAGATCTATTCGGCGCAAACGGATGCCGAAAAATTTCAAGGTCCCATTGGACACTACGAAGTTCAATGGCACGCAGGACCCAAAAACCTGGCTCAGTGACCACCTCTCATCCGTCGAGCTACACAGTGGCAACAGAAACACCGCCCTACAGTGCCTTCACCTGCAGCTGACGGGCGCAGCTCGAATCTGGCTCAGCAGCCTATCCTCAAGCTCCATTCGAAGCTGAGAGGAGTTGGTGTACAGTTTCATCCGAAACTTCAAGGGCACCAGCAAGAGGCCAGCATCGATCGAGGAACTGCGGGCCTTCACCCAACGTACTGGCAAATCCATTCGCTCGTACATCCTACGCTGGTCCCACATCAAGAACTCTGCTGCACACATCTCTGAGGAAAGGAAGATCGATGCCTTCAAGGACGGTGTCAAGCTTCCGGACTTCAAGGAAGACCTTAGGTGCATCAAGCCCAAGACGCTCGACCACCTCATGGACATCGCCAACAGGTGGGCAGACGGCGGAGATTCCCTCCACCGAATGCATTCGGATGATGAGGATGACTACGGCCGCAGGCGCGAACGCCGCAGCAAATGAAGATCTCGCGTCTACGACGATTGCGATGGAGTCGACATGGTTGCGGCTGGCTACGCCGACTGACGCAATGATGGCAACCGAAGCAGCGGATACCGCGGAAGCAACTTCCGCGAGGGAGGGTGACCTACGCAAACATGGCAACGTCGTAGCCACGACGACGAACCTTCGGCATACGACAAGATGTCAGGTCCTTGCACCATCCACTTCTACATCGATAAGCAAGATGGCAAAAATAAGGCCAACCACATGCTAAAGGACTGCCGCGAGTTCCAGAAGCTGAGCGAGGGTCTCACCCAAATGCGACGCCAGATCGTGAACCCTGGGTTCGGACCCGCACATGCACCAGGTGATACCGCCCACGGAGCTCCTCCACCACCACCCGTTGGACCGTCGAATCCAGCGATCGCACCTGCGCCTAACAACGGCACAGGAGGATATCCACCGCCAAAAGGATCCCTGATGATCCAGAAGGGACGCCCTACCAACAGGGTGCAAAAGAATATCACCCGACAGGTCAGCCTGGTCGTGACCGCTCCACCTGCCATCCCTGAGTACCTCAGCGGCTCGGAGTCATGCATCACGTTCGATCATTCGGATCACCCCCGCCAGATCCCTCACCCAGGTCATGCTACCCTGGTGCTCGAGGCGCAGATCAGAGGATTCGATATGAGCCGCGTCTTCATGGACGGCGGTAGAGGCATCAACCTGATGTTCGCCAGCACCCTCGCAGCGATGTGGATCCCGCTGTGCAGCCTGGAACAATCTGACACGACGTTCCACGACATAGTCCCAGGGAAGGGCATATATCCCCTGGGAAATATTTGGTTCGATGTCATCTTCGGCCAGCCCGAAAACTTCAGGCGCGAGCGGCTGGAGTTCGAAGTGGTGGACTGGCCATCACAGTACCACGCCATCCTCAGGCGCGTGGCATTCGCAAGATTCTTGGCGGTACCGCACTACACGTACCTGGTACTCAAAATGCCAGGACCCAGGGGCGTCATCACCGTCCAGGGTAGCTTCACCCTGTCCGATCACTGTGACAGAGACTTCAACAGAATCTCCTAGTCGTTCGGCATGCAGGAGGAACTCACGAGGCTCCGAGAGGTGACAGACAACAGGGCACCCCAAGTCTCCAGGAAAAACTCACCTGACATGTCGTTCAACTCCACAGTCAACACGAAAAAGGTGCAGGTCCACCCAACGGATGCCTCCAAGAAGGTGCTAATCGCCAACGACCTCAGCCCCACATAGGAAAGCGCGCTCGTCGAATTCCTCCGTAAGCATTGGGAAATCTTCGCCTGGTGTCCTGCGGACATGCCAGGAGTTCCTAGGTAATTCGCCGAGAACGTACTCAATGTGTTCCCCAATGCAAAGCCAGTTAAGCAGTCGATTCGACGACTGTCCGAACCAAGGGCTGAAGCCATTGGAATCAAAGTCAACAGACTTCTCAATGCCAACTTCATCCGAGAAATCAAGGAGAGCGAGTGGCTGGCCAATACTGTGCTAGTCCCTAAGAAGGACACGGACATCCTGCGCATGTGCGTACACTTTACATCGCTCAACAAGTATTATCCCAAGGACCACTTCTCTCTACCATGGATCGATCAGATCATCGATTCAACTACAGGATGCGAGAAACTCTCCTTCCTCGATGCCTACTCAGGCTACAACCAGATTTGGCTGAAGGTCAAAGATCAGGAAAAACAGCGTTCATCACGCCGTTCGGAGTGTTCTGCTACAACACCATGCCCTTCGGGCTGAGGAACGCAGGCGCCACGTACCAAAGGTGCATGCAGGCATGTCTGAAAAACCAGATCGGTCGCAACATACAGGTCTATGTCGACGACATAGTCATCAAGACCAGGGATGCCAAGATACTGATCGACGATCTCCGCGAGACGTTTGATAACCTTGATCACTATAAGATCAAGATGAACCCAGAAAAGAGTGCCTTCGGCGTCCCATCTGGACAACTACTCGGTTACTTCATCTCCCAGCGGGGGATTGAGGCGAATACGACGAAAATCAGGGCCATACTATCCATGGAGAAGCCAAAGAACCTCAGAGGTGTCCAGCAGCTAGCTGGGCGCATTGCGGCGCTGAGCTGGTTCATCAGTCACATGGGTAAGAAGGCCCTGCCTTTCTACTAGCTACTACGCAAAGCTGACAAGTTCAAGTGGACACCCAAAGCTGATGACGCATTCGAGGACCTCAAGTGGCTGCTCTCCACCTCGCCTGTTATGGTCACGCCAAAGGAGCGAGCGCCTCTGCTGCTATACATCGCAGCAACGCACCAGGTGGTAAGCACCGTCCTCGTGGTCGAACGACCCGAAGATGGCAAGACCCATGGGGTCCAATGCCCAATATACTACCTCAGCGAGGTACTAACACCAACAAATCAGAGGTACCCTCACTACCAGAAGCTCGCCTAAGGCGTATTCATGACAGCTCGTCGACTGAGCCACTACTTCCAGGAGCACCAGATAATGGTCTTTAACGAGGCGCCATTGTCCAACATCCTGAACAAACCCGAAGCCACAGGACGCGTAGCCCTGTGGGGCATCGAGCTATCCCCTCTAGACATAGTCTATGAGCGGTGCAAGGCCATGAAATCTCAGGTCGTCCCTGACTTGTCCACTGGATGGAGCTCCAGCTGCCGGACACTCCGGACATGACGCAATCGTGGACGATGCACTTCGACGGCTCGAAGCGTGAGGCTTGAGTAGGAGCTGGCGTCATGCTGACGTCCCCTCAAGGCGAAAATATGAAATACGTCCTTCGGATGAAATTCGCGCCTCCAACAACTAGGCCGGATATGAGGCCCTCATCCACGGTATGAGGATGGCCAAGATCTGCGGCGCAACGCGCCTAGTCATCTACGGTGACTCGAACCTTGTCGTCCAGCAGACGATGAACTAGTGCGACGCTCATAGCGCCAACATGATCGCGTATCGCGCGCTCTACAACTCACTTGAAGGTGACTTTGACGGCTGTGAGCTTTGGCACGTCGGAAAGGAAAGCAACGAGGAAGCCGATAGACTCGCCAGCATCGGCTCAAGCTACACACAGGTGCCACCAGGTGTGTTCTTCAAACAAATTTGTGTACCCTCTATCAAAAGTAAATTCTCCAAGGGATCACCCAAAGAAGCGGAACACTCGGGGGCTGCGCCACCCGAAGGACATGAAGGACCCGAAAAGCTCGACATCGAGGTCGAGCTGGTCAGCCGGATGCAGGTCATGGCGGTTGAAGAGGTGTGGACATAGCCGTACCTTCGGTACCTGATAAACAAAGAACTGCCTGATGACCCGACAGACGCCCGACTCATATCTCGCCGGTCCAAGGCCTTCACCGTCATAAACGGGCGATCTATACAAGTGCATCATTTCGGGTGTACTCTAACGGTGCGTCGCCATCGGTGACGACCAAACCATCCTTCAAGACATCCACGAGGGCATCTGTGGCCATCATGCAGGCAGCCACGCCCTAGTCGCCAAAGCTCTATGAGCTGGATTCTATTGGCCAACGGCCATGAATGATGCTAAGGACATTGTCCGAAGGTGCAACGCCTGCCAGAGGTACACGGACAAGCCGCACGCACCAGGGTCGGAGCTAAGGCCCATACCACTAGCATGGCCCTTCGCCCAATGGGGCCTCGACATGATCGGCAAACTGCCCAAATCTTCAAAAGGAAGCCACGTCTACTTCCTGGTCGCAGTCGACAAGTTCACCAAGTGGATCGAGGCCATGCCCGTCACCAACCAAAGCGGCAAAATTACCGTCACACTACTAGAGAAAACCTTAGGCGAGGCGCACCTAAAAGCATATGCGAGGCGCATATCATATGTGCGTCTAGCTTCGAGCCTCGCCTTTTTTTTATGCGAGGCGCATATGATATGCGCCTCCTATATTTCACATATGCGAGGTGCATATCGATATGCACCTCCTATAGGAAGTGCATATCGATATGCGTCTCGCATATGTGAAATATAGGAGGAGCATATCATATGCGCCTCGCATATATTTCACAATGCGCCTCGTATATTTATAGTATATACGCCTCCTATAGTGTTCTATATGCGCCTCCTATAATATTTTCGAAATTCAAGTTTTATAGATCACTATAAATAACAGTATACAGATATTCAAATATATAATATAGTCCAGAATACAGTATAAACACATAGTTTTTTAGAAACTTGCAATTGGCCAAAGAATAATAGAACCAACATGAATACAATACATTACACATCAATCGCGACATACGAGTTCATACATCAAGTAGAATCAACAAGTGCCAAGTTTTCACACAACACCAAGTGTTTGTGCCACAAGTTCACACCTCTGAGTACAAGTTCACAATCACATTACAACTCCAACGATGGAGCTCTAGCTAGATGAAACAGAGCACATAACCTACCATGAAGAGAAACAAGGTGGTGATCACGAGGAAGTTCCACCACTTGTTCCTTCCGTGCCTCCTCCACTAATCTTCCGCCACCTCTACTCTCGTAGCCTTGGTAGTTATTGCCCGAGAAGTTGTTCACTTTCTTCTAGCAGTCTTTCCAGTCCTCGTACACACATGGAACCCGACCGATGTACACGACATAGCACTTCTTCACCATCTCCTACACACAAGAAAGATGATAACATTGGCAACTCAAAAAGAAAAACCTGCCCAAAAAAGCCTAAATAGGCACAAACATAGGCCTAAGTACTCCAGCAAAATATGGACAACATACACAAAATCTGGCAGAATATCCACACACTTGCTGCCAGCATACACAAATTCTGGACATCATACACAACTTGTTGCCAGCAGCATACAAGAAATCTAGATAGCATACACCACATACAAGAAATCTATACAGCATACACCACCACAAGAAATCTGGACAGCATTCAGTTTCATATGAGAAGATTGTAAGGCAATGGCCAATTCAATAGGCTCAATATACTGAAATAAAGGGGGATAACTATGCAGCAACAACTATTTATACTAGAATAATTCTTGTGTAGCAACAGTGCTACTGTAACGTCCAAAGTTCCACCTTGGTGTCAAACTCTACAAAGTGCTGACAGGTTTCCATCTACTAGCTAATGGAATTACACATAACCAACTTCTAGGATAATGATAAAACACATCATTAGGACAATATCAACCAACTTCCTACAGCCACACCACAAAGAGCATGGACATAGCTAGACAAATATACTCACATTGCACAACTGAGTCTGAATGTGTGTATATTTGTCTAAACTAAGGTGAGGTGGCACTTGGAAACAAACCAGGAAATCATGTAGGCAGAGATCTGCAGATGACCAAATCATCCAATCATATAATTTGAAAGACCAAAACAATTAACAGGAGAAATGCACACGTATAAAGATACCCATGGTCAACACCAATCGAGGAGCTCATGCCTCCCTTTTATTTTTTTCCCAAAGCACACCAAAGCAACTACATTGGATCATCCAGTTTGAGCCCCCAAAAGGACCGCCTTTTGATGCTAGCTTTGGTCATGGACTCCTGGGTTCCAACAAGGGAACAAGCAAGCAGTTTCCAACAGGCCCGATGCCGCTAATCGCTAAATATAAGACCACATCAGCGTTGAGAAAATCACCAACCTACAGCGCACGTACGGCCGGAACGTTCGAAGGACATATGCCTTGATCAAGCAGCTTCCTCGCACGTAGCGACGCCCCATCGCAAACAACTTCGCCGCACGCGCGAATCGCTAAACCGTAAGAAGACCGCCACATCGGGGTCAAACGGGACAACCACCAACGGCGGCAGCAATCGAAGGAGGTAGGTAGGGAGCAAGCATTGTGCACGTACCGAGTGGCTGGTCGCGGGCGAGGTGCTCCTATGGTGCTCCTTTGGTGCTCCTCTTCACGGTCGCGGGCGATGTGCTCCTCTGGTGCTCGTCGACCCCTATGGCTGGTCGCTGAGATGTGAGGGAGAGGGAAGAGGGGTAGGGGAAGGGGAGGGAGAGGGGAAGGGGGTCGGTGCTCACCTCGACGACGGTGGACGGCGGGCTGCTGCGGGCACGGACGACGGCAGGAAGGGGACGATGGCGGCGGCGCGACTTTGAGCGAGTGGTGGACGGATTTGATCGAGAGAAAGGGGAATCGAGGTTGCCCTATCTGTATACTTTACGCATGTACCAGATTACGCGAGGCGTATCTCGACATAATTCGCCTCGTATGATCTATAGTTCTAGTCAAAAGAGCGGTGCGCTGGTTTATGTCAACAAACTCACATCAGGCCGTTGGTTACATGCCTTTTCCTATTCTAAACTCTGGCCACCAAGGTTCGAATCCTAGTGGAAATAATTTTTTGGAAACTTTTTAAAATGCTATTTTGCATGTAAAAATATTGTCCAGACATAATATAAACTATAAAATATACTGTAAATATTCAAATATTACTAAAACAACAAAAGTGAGTATTCTTAAAGAATGTGTCTCGTTGATACATAATATTCTCAATGCAATATTATAACATACGCAAAATAAAAATTAAGATTTATCTTGGTGGTGGAGGAAGAAGTGAGACAAGTGAGTGGGTTGGTAGTTGGCTGCATGTGCAAAAAGTTGGAAAAATATGGTGTCAGGTTATAGGAGGCACATATTGCACAATATGTGCCTCCTATAATTCAAATTATAGGAGGCGCATATAGCAATATGCGCCTCGCCTATGCGGCCACCTACCTCCACCCGGGCTCACAGGAGTTACTTGAGGCACATATGACCATATACGCCTCGCATATTATCAAGTATAGGAGGCGCATATGGCCATATGTGCCTCGCATATTCGAGAACCTATCAACACTCGGGCCCACACAGATTATGCGAGGAGAATTCTACCCATTTGTGCCTCGCCTATATGATATAATGGAGGCGCATATGACTAGAATGCGCCTCGCATAATCTGGGACTGCTAGATTTCATCCGTACAGGGATTATAGGAGGCGCATTCTTATCATATGTGTCTCGCCTATTTTTATACTAGAGGCGCATGGAGAAGGAGTGTGCCTCGCCTATTTTATAGGAGGCACATATGGTCTAAATGTACCTCCTATAAGCATGTCTCCTATAGCCTTTTCTCTAGTAGTGTCAAGTTCTTCGAGTCCATAGTGTACAGATTCGGCGTGCCACATAGCATCATCACGGACAACGGCTCGAACTTCATATCAAAGGGATTCCAGGACTTTTGTGAGGGCCTCGGCATCAACATATCATACGCCTCCGTGGCGCACCCGCAGACCAACGGACAGGTAGAAAAGGCCAACGGCCTCATAGGGAGCGGCATCAAGAAACACCTTCTATGCCCACTCGAAAGACTCGCGGGAGCCTGGGTGGAGGAGCTACCCTCCTTACTCTAGAGCCTATGTACAACGCCGAAGAGTTCAACTGGCTACACACCTTTATTCATGGTGCACAGATCCGAACTCGTATTACCTGCAGAGGTACGGAACAAGTCCCCATGGTTCGTCGCCTACAGTGAAGCCAAATCAACGGACGCAGTCGAAGATGTCGTCGACACACTCGATGAAGCACGCGACATCGCCGCAGCTCGCTCAGCGGTGTATACCAGCAGAGCCTCCGGAACTACCACAGCCGTCGGCTGCGCCCAAGGTCCTTCATCGAAGGAGACCTCGTCCTATGACTCAAGCAAGAGCAACCAAAAAAGCTCGAGTCACCCTGGGAAGGACCTTACATCGTCACCGAAGTCATCCCAGGTGGCGCCTACCGCCTCATGGACGTCAAGTCAGGAGTCAAATACTCCAACCCATGGAACGTCGCACAACTGCGACGCTTCTACCCCTAGCTACATCTTTACATTAAATAAGGCTACTCAGCCAATGCAACTCAGCCGAACAATGTATCTCCTCGTTATACCATGAATAAAATCTAAGTCCCTTGGCCAAAATTTCTTTTTCCTCGCATTAGTTTTCGCCATAACACGCTCGGGGGCTACGGCCCACCTCACGACCTCGTCGACTGAGAACAATGCATACAACCTGAGTAGCTGACCATGTCAGGCTAACGAAAAGGACATGCACAAAACAAGGCACAACGTGCTAACACAATTAAACTTTACAAAGGGCACAATAAGCTCACTTGAATATATAAATTTTTTACGTCAAATTGTTTTCTTTATACGACCTATGGAGTATCACACTTGCCCGTTGCAACGATCTCTTCGACATACTTCCTCACAGCCACATAATGCGGACGCATATCCCAAAGAATACCATCCAGTTGCCACCGCCACAAGATCAACATCATGGTGATGCAGCAGAACAAGTGAAAGAGCGGCCTTCACCCCAGCAACTAGCTGACGCCGCACCAACTCCTTGACGTGGCCCACGTCCCAAAACTTTGCCAGCAGACCCCAAAGGTTGGAAGGTGCCTCATCCAGGGGAAACTTGATGGCCCAAGTGGATGCCAGGGAAATCCTCGCCTTCCTCAACACCTGGGAAACCTGGTGCACGCGATATTGTACCATTGCAAGGACGATGGCCCGATCATGGTCCATCCAGAAGAAGCCACCAGCCTCAAAGTCCTGTTGGGTCAGGCAATTCATCTGAACCACAACGCGCTCCTTCTCCTCCCTCGAAACGTGATTGACGCCTGCACCAAACATAAAGAACAAGATGACTTACAAAACAAGGTGCATCCGAAAAGAACAATAGTTCATGAAGACTCACATTGCAGTTGCTCGCTCATCTGCCACAGCTCCTCCATCAAAAATTCCTCCCTGGCAATAGCTCGCTCATCTTTCGACTTCCACACATCCGCGTGGCCTCGAACACCAAGGATATATTTCTCCAAGCTGTGGACGCGATCGCGAAGGAAAACAAGCTGCGACGCATCATCCAGAGATGGTCACGGCTGAGGGACATTTGAAGTATCAACGGGAGTCTCACCCGAAGGACCCTAAAGGCAAACAAGTAAGGACATGAACATCACAAACATCTCTGGCGATAGCTCGAAACATAACTTATATACATCAAAGGCCACCTCGTGGCATAAGGAGAGATTGTTAATCAACAAAAGATTACATTACAAAAGGAAAAGGATACACTATCCTAACTACAAAACTCGAGCCTTGGCACCAGCATCCGGAGTGGCCTCAGAGCCATACTACCTGCTCTTGGCCTCCTCCTGCTGCTTCGCCGCATACTCCGCCAACAGATTAATAAGTTTCGGCCCATAACGCTTACAGCGAGAGGCAAAGAGGGTGAATGCTACCTCTGAGCCATCTGCAGCAGTTGGCATCTGGGAGGTGATGTGCGGCAGATCCAGCTCGGCTCCGGATGCCATGGCCATGGCCAACCCCATGGAGGCGCCGACCCCCTTCTACTTGCGCTTGTAGGCTGCCGGAGCGTCCTCCGACAAGGCATCCGCCAGAGCGTCGACATCCTCAAGAGGAGCGCCCTTGGGGACGACCTCCCTGTAGAAGCGACGGAGAACTTCCTTGGCCTTCCCCAAGGAGCTAGCAGCAGTACAACAGCGATCTTCGACCGTTGTGGTGGCATCATCCAGAACATCTACATGCTCTAGGGAACCACGATCAAACGCGATGCCCAAAGCATATGAATTAGAAAAAAAAAGGCACTCGAATAAGAGAAAGGAGAGATTTAGTCGAAAGGATGCAAAGAAGTTAAAGGAAACTTATCGGAGAAGGCTTTGGCTGCAGCCATGAGCCTATCGGCCACCTCCTTCTCGCGGGCAGCCGCCACAGAAGCGAGCTGCTTCTCGTGATCGGAAGCCTCCCTCTGTAGGCGCTCCCTAGCCTCGGAATCATCAGCAACCTTCTTCTGCAGGCACTCCTTCGTCTCCACAGCATCTGCAGCTTTCTTCTCTGCTCGACCGAGACTCTTTTCGAGAGCGTCAAGCCGACGAAGAGCAGCATTATTTTCATCTGCAAACACCAAGAAACATATGAGCAACACAAACATCGACCTTGTGATAAACAAACTAAACAAGAATGAGAAACTTGTGTACCTCAGAGCTGCTACATGCTGGCCCCCAGAGCCAGATGCTGATGGATAAGAAGGTTAGCGCTATGCACAAACGGCTGCAAGAAGAAATAGAAGAAAATAATCAAGAAAGCATCAAAAATGGCTCGGGGGCTACGCCCAGCAAGAGCAAAATCGACCAATAGGTCATCCGAAAAAGGGCTCAAGGGCTCCCCCCTACAAGGTAAAGGCGCAAACTACTTACGTGCTCAGGCGGGGACTTCGAAGTTCCACGTGTGGTCTTCTGAGTCACAACTACACGAGCCTCTCGCTTGGAGAGGTTTGGCTCATCGTCCTCAGAGTTGGCCACCGCCTGAGAGGGAGGAGCCGTCAGCTTCGACTCCCCTACGGTCTCTTGAGTGCCCTCACTAAGAGAACCCTCCGAGGAGTTGCTTCAAGGAAAATACTGATAAAGACGAGAAGCTACATTACACACACAAGTGACAGAACAAAGCACATACGAAGCAACTTATGAGTCAATATCTGACAAATTGAAGATAGGCGCCGCCTTCTCCTTCTTCTTCTTCTTGGCCGGCGGCTGCGGCGCCATCGCCCGAAGTGGCACAGTAGGGAAAGGCGCAAAAGAAGCACCTTCATCCTTACCATCTTGCTCCAAGAAAGAAGGACCCCGGGGAGTCGGCGGAGTCGACGCATCCTGTCAACACCCGGATTTTTAGTCCCAGATACCTATTATGCCATACATCGCAATCTCAGGATTACCATTTTTGTGAGACATAATAGATTGGATATCACAGTACATCATCCTTTACAAACCATACATAAGGTCTTACAACAAATAAAGGATCTTAGGATCTAGTCTTACTACAATCAAAGCAGCGGAATAATATAATAATGATAGCGTGGGCGAGACTCCATCTTCATGGTCGCGGGCAATGCTAACAATGTGAAATGATCCTAGTTGTCGTAACCTTCATGTGGTCCATCCTCCTGATAGTCCTCTTCATAGTCTGGCCACGGGAATAGCCAGGGACAAAGCCATGAGTACTCTTCAAGTACTAGCAAACTAATACTAACAAGTGAAGTGGTTTTGACTAGGAAATACTAGGCTCTAGGTTGTTTTGCAAAAAGACAGATTTACCTTAACTGAGTTCAGAAGCAAAGAAAGCTAGTTGAAAGTTTTATAACACCTAAGTGGGAACTTGAGTTTTCATATCACCACCCTGTTGTGGTCAAGTAAAAGTCATTATTCATTTCACAAGTCATTTTGAAAACATCTGACGACGGAACAGTATGGCCACTCCAACTGTCCTTAACTGCGGACGTGGCTAATCGATTAGTTTGACACTCTGCAGAGGTGGTACACTTTCACCACAATATTCGATACATCTATCAGGAATAATCCTGAATTCACCATACTCAGTATGCAGATAATCAATCCTAACCTTTCAATTACACGCCCTAGTATAGGCACCTCTCCTATGAGCTTGGCCTCCCAACCATGACCAACTGTCATCTTGGAAACTGCACATGTGGATAATCTTCACAAGGTAGCCTCAGCTCAAACCTTGGCCGCAAGGGAACCCATACTAAGGTATATAAACTTCCAGTCAAGCCCTACCCAAATTTCAGGTATTGTGGTTGTACGGTAAAAATGGAATGGTATCGCATCCAGACAACCATCAGTTTTATAAAGGGTTGTGGCTCATGCCTCAACATTTCCATCATCAAAATCATCTGGTGTTCAAGAACACATGTCAAAACATTTCATTAGAATGACTCATCATTCTAAGGTTTTCATAATCATTTTCACCAAGTAATCCCATCTAAAGTGATCAAGTTTTATGCTTATAACTAGCATCTACAAGTGGGGTATAAACACTAATGAAGGTTGGCAAACAAGTGTGGATGATCTGAGTTCAATGTCATGCCTCAGGATGACATCAAGATTATCTAACTTAGGCCAAATTTTATGCTCTTTGTGCTACCTTTAAATATCTTTCTAAAATATACAAGTCACTAAGTAAACTCCCATAGAAAGCTTTGATAAAGAAAAAAACTAAGCTTGCAATATAAAACTAGGATTGGATATCAAGTGGTGTAAGCTTGCAAGTAGAACTTGCATGGTTTAGCTTAGCGTGCTAAGATAGTAGCTTGCTAAGTTAACTTGTATAGTAAGGCTTGCTAGGATAGCTTGCTAAGATATTAGTATAAGCTTGCTTAGATAGCTTGCCTTGTGCAGAGGAGTGGTTGAAGTTCTCCTCAGCTTCTTCCTCGTAGTATTCTCCTTCCTCCTCGTATCCTTGTTCGGTACTAGCGTCTATAAATAAATATGAGGTACACAATCACCAAACAATTCTTAACTGTTCTATTTAGCACACAAAGGTTCACACTAGATGACCTAGCATCATCACTATTATCACAAAGATTAAGGCACTTGTCTTATTTATTTTATTTTAGAAAAGTAATTTCTACTCATTGAAAAACTACTTAAGATTAATATTCTCGAACTAAAATATGGGATCATGTTGACACATGTCATCACCACATATTTCAATACTTGGGAATGTGATTTAAAGTGGTGTCACAATTTAATAAGGTTTAGCGTTTTTATTTTAATTAAATAAAGTGACTAGAAATGCCTATGGCGCATTCTTTTATTGCTTGACCATTATTTCTGCAAGTAAACCTAGATATTTTTATATATTCGGAAAGGTCTTGTCAAATGTGATTTTTGAGAGTTGGAATCAACTCAAAAGCTTGTGTGGTTGAATTTTTAAAAATGTTTACTATAGGTGATCTACAAATCTAAATTATTTGACTCCAACGGGCTTGGATTAAGAATTTCACTAACTTTCTAGAAAAATTAGTTTCATGCCATTTGGTTCAGTGAATCTCTCTAGATTGATTTTTGAATCAACAGGCAGTACTAGGTTCTGAACTAAACTGGAAAATCAAAATTCAAACTAACTGGGTTGCGCGGGAGTGTAACTGGGTCGGCCCACGGCGTACAGCGCGCGCGGGTGGGTTTAAGTGACTGTCCCCACCAGTCAGCGAGACAGGGGTGCGAAGGGTTACGGGGCAATCTAGACCACACGATCAACATCTAATCGAATGGTTGTGGCTTGTCGTCTCCGTCGGGCAACGCCGGCGAGACTGAACCCTAGCACGGACAGTGGGGGTCGTGTGAGGCTCAGCGGGGCTTAAGCGAGAGTCGGTGATGGGGGCGAACGACGAAGTCGACGACGGTGAACCTCCTAGTACCGGTGGCTTCTCTTGGGGCAGCTCCAATCGCTGGCTCCTCTTCTCCTCCTCCGCGGCAGACTCCGGCGAAATTTCGGCGACCTGCTGCTCGCCTTGCTCCGGGGATGAGGTAGGGTGGTTCTGAGAGAGAGGGGAGTGTGTTGGTATGTTGAAATCGAACGGGGGTGGCCTCTATTTATAGTGCTAAGGGGGGCAAAGGGCGCGGGTGGAGCTCGCCGTGGTCGTCGTCACAGTCGGCTAATGGCATGGGCGACGGTAGGGGACGGTGCTCTGTCTCCTGGCGAAGCTCAACGGCATGGTCACGAGGCGTGGGGCGGTGCAATGCGGTCGGAACGTTGCGACGCTCTGGACGGGTCCGACGGGGAAAATTAATGGCGCACGGGCTCTCCTGGTCGCGCGGTGACGAACGGGCATATTCTGGCGGTTCCTAGGGTGGTGGTGATCACGCACGCAAGCGGCGAGAGCGGCGCGCGGTCTGTGCTCGCGTGTCGAGTGCGGCGCTCTAGAGCTCTCTCGGCATGCTTGCAGAGAGGCTGGGCACGCTCGGGCTATGTGGTCCAGGGGCTGGCAGCGCTTTGGCGTTGGACAGGGGGTGGCGTTGGACGGTGGTCAGTGTCCCAGACAAGGTTGGTGAGGCTAGAGCTGCTCCTAGCTTGCTATCGACAATAGGGTGGCAAGTTGAGGTCCGGCATCCTCACCATTGATGGCAATGGCAATCTCACAGTGAGCTAAAGCTTGTTAACTGAGCTAGATGATATACTAAGAGTATGATGTGAGCTAGAGAGGGAACAAGGTTGGCACAAACACTGATCACTATAGTGTTTTGTGTTTTGTTTGATTGGTGTTTGCAAGGTGTTTGATGAAATGGCCGAAAGAGATTTGAATTTGAATTTTTGAATGAAAATTGGTGGGTGTACTAGTCACATACTAGGTAGTCTCTGGTTAGTTGTAAAGGTCAAGGTGCACTAGTTTGGTTGGTTTTTGAGAATTGGTGATCTTCACATATGATAAAGATTCAATTTTGATTTGTCATTTGAATCAAGTTGCCAAATGTTTTTGTGAGTTTGAAAGGTGGGATTGGGTTCACTTTTACTAGGTCTAGCAAGGGGTGAAAATAAATGGAATTGTTTCTTCTTGAAATCTTGGACTAGAAACACTCAAAGTGGTCTAGTGAGCAAGATTGGCAAAAATGACCATTTGCTTGTTTTGTTTGTTTTTAAATTTCGCTTGATTTGTTTCTGCTTGGATTTGATTTAGATGATGTTGTTTTCATCTTTAAACCATTCCTTACTAATCACAACAATCACACAAGTCCATTCATGCATTCATACATTCATCACATACACACATGCATTCATAATTATTTTAATTAACAAAAGTTTTTGTTAACCCTAATATTGGTGATTGGAATTTGATAATCCTTGATCAATAATTTTGGGATGTTAGACATCCAAAGACTCGCTCCGGGAGTGCTTTCGATTCTGCCCCTCGCTCTTCTCGGGGGCTTCTTGGGTTGGAGATTGCGCCAGAGGAAGTTCGGACTCCGAATCCACAACCTTGTTGTCTGGCGCAATCGGAAATTTCTCAGCCAGCGGGGGCTTCATATCAGCTACCTTGAGCTCCTGCACACCAAAGACGTCAAAGATTGTGATTAGTAACAATAGTCATATGTAAACAGCACTCGAACAAAGGCGCAACACGCATGACGCAATTCTACACCTGAGGGATTGTATTCGAAGCACTGAAGGGGGTGGTCAAGGACTTCCCCAGGAGATCCTAATCGGTCATGAACTTCAGCAACGGCCGAAGAGCTCTATCGAGGTCGCCCATGGACAGCTCCTCGACTAAGACCCTCATCGGTTCGTTGTGGCCAGCATAAAGAAACATCGGATGCGCCCTCGCTCCGAGCATTTGCACCTGGTATTTGAGGAAGGTGCAGATGATGTCCACACCATTGACCTCTTTCTCAGCAACCATCTGGAGTGCCTCCACCCGACGGTAGAGCTCCTCCACTTCTTCTACCTCGCCCTCCAAGATGTGGTTCTTCCAGGATGTCTTCAGAACGATTTCCTAGGAGGAGTCGAAGGGAGAAAGGGCAAAATCTTGTCCGTCCACCGTGGAGTCGCGGATAAACCACTTCTTCCGCCAGTATTGGACGGACTCGCACATGGAAAAGTAAAAAAGAACGGAAGATCGGATGGAGATGATGCAGCCACCGAGCGGATAGCCCCTGCCGCTGCCAGATTGCCTCTTCACGGAATACAGCTTCGGAAGATGCCAAAGTGCGGCTCTATACCTAGCCAGCACTCGTAGAAAGTAATAAAGCAAGCGATATGGAGGAGCGAATTGGGAGAGAGATGATGAAGCTGGATGCCGTAAAATAAAATAAGTTTAAGAAGAAAATCATGGATAGGGAGCGAAAGGCCACGAAGAACGAAGGCAACAAACATCACCCGAAACCCTACGGGTGGACGGGGGATTATATCATCGCCAGGAAGCTTCACATCCTCCTTGTTCTGCGGGATCAACTCCGCATCCCGCAATTTGTGCAGGTCGGCTTCGCCTGCCTCTGTGCGCCTCCACCTGCCGTTAGTGATGCGCGTGGCAGCGGCAACCTTCTTGCCACCATCGGCGGCGCTCGATCCCGCTCCGGCAGTGGTCTTCTTCGATTTGCCCATTGCACAGTGTCGAGGACGGCGGTGCGTGCGAAGGAAGAAAGAAGGAAATGACCGGAGAACATCCAGTGCACGCGAGAGAGGCAGTGCTTGAGAAAATGGAGGCAATGGTGAGAAAGCAAATGGCAAAGGGTAAAACAGATGAACTGTTTTCCCATGGTTATAGAAGAAAAGGACGATAAACAAGAGCCGTCCATCTAGAAGCCCTAACACGCAAGCAAAATCTAACCCTACACGTGTCAGCACAACAACGAATCGTTGTCAGCATGCCATCCACTATGCACGGAAACCGAGGAGACGCCGTAACTCTTGCCACGTCGCGCATGACTAGTCAACTACAAGTCAGAAAGTGGGACCCACGTTCGTCCTGTCGCGTCATCTCGGGCGCTGCAGACGGTTGAGACCGCCGATCATCAGCACTGACGTCATCAAGACCAATCTAGCAACAGTTGGAAATCTTCGGCTCATGAATCAATTGTTTACTCGAATCTATTATTCGAACAACTACTCGGGGGGTTACTCCTATCAGGAGTGCTGGTCGCGCACCTGAGACATGATTGAGGTACTACACTTCTCAACAATCTTCGAATCCCACGTCGAGTCTACGACTCCACTAAGGACTCGGGGGCTACTCCCATAGGGAGGATTGGTCAAGCATCCGAAAAAATTGTGTCCTTCGGACCTAAGATGAATACGACTGAACCAAAGTCTCTGCTCGAGTCTACGACTCGAACAGACACTCGGGGGGCTACTCCCATATGCAGCGCTGGCCGCGCACCCTATGAATTCTTCGACTGTGATCCTTTGGATCAAATACGACAAAATCCTTCTGGCAAATTTGCCCAAATCAACTCTAAAATGAGAAACATCCTCTTTGGCCACCCGAAACACCTTTGCAGTGATAAAACTTCGGATGTTGTGTCTGCGACGCAAGGATAAGACCTACAGATATCATCTGATGGCCTGGTAACGCACCTGACTGCGCTCTTCCAGTAAAAAAACCGTGTCAACAGGCATGATGAAAAATCCTAACGGACGCGTTGCGTACATCACTTGAAAACCACTGGGATTCGACTCCTATAATACCTCAATGGCCTGAGTCGAATCACGCCAGCATTCGTTCCGGATTCGAGTCCGGGGACTTGAGTCTGAAGAAGATCGTGTTGTTTTGTCCTATGACAGTTAACTGGCCCAGATCCGTCAGGATAATCAGGCACACACATCAACAATCCCTACGAACTAAATTATTTTCTCTTACAAACAGGCCCAAAATTGCTCCCGAAAGATTGAAGAGTCCTCAGCCGAATCTGCGATTTGACTGAACACTCGGGGGCTAATGACATGGTTATACCCCATGGGTACACAACATTGGCATACCTAGTCTAGCCCAAGACAAGATACGCGGCCTATGGAGAATTTGGGTGGCCCAATCCCATGGCACCTTCGGATCCTTGGAGAATAAGACTAGAGTAGATAGGATTTCAAAGGGGCAAACCCTAATCTGTAATCGACTCGACCTACGCCGGGGACCTTCCTATCTATAAAAAGTCTAGGAGGGCACAGCGAGGAGGGCCTCAACTCATCTCATACGCACCTCACGCCAAATTGCATCTGCGCACCCCTTATAACCTTCGGTTTCGCCGTAATCTAGAGCAGACAAGCAGGAGTAGGGTTTTCCCTCCGGGGGCCTGAACCTGCGTAAACTTCGTGTCGCCGTGTTGCTTGTTTGCTAACCGTTCCGCAATCTCCAGCATCCCCTTTTTCTCCAAAACCCAAGTCCATAACAATGGGCATTGACGAGATAGAACCTCGTCACCGCATGGCATCGAGTGTGCTGGCGAACATCAGATTGATATCACTGCCACCATCCATGAACACGCGGCTCATCTCTAATCTGCCAATCTGCGCCTCGAGCACTAGGGCAGAGTGGCCTGGGCGAGGTATTTGACGCGGATGCTCTGACCGGTCGAAGCTGATGCACGACTCCGAGCCACTGATGTACTCAGGTATGGTCGGAGGAGAGATGATGACCAGGTTTACATGGCATGTGATTTCCTTCTGGATCCTGTTGGACGGACACCCTTTTTGTATCATCATGGTACCCAACGCTCGTGGGTACTGCTCTACTCCATTGTTCTGGGTCGGTGTAGCCGCAGGCTGCGCGAGCGGCTGCGCGGGTCCTCTAGGTGGTGTTGGTGGGGCACCATATGCGATGGGCCCAGGTGTGGAACCGTACCCCTGGTTGCTACGTCGCACCGTAGTTGAGCGTATCCCTCATGGAGCTTCTGGAACTCCCTACAATCCTTGAGTAGATGGCTTGCTTTATTCTTGCCAACATTCTTGTCGATGTAGAAGTGGATGGTACAGGGACCCGATAGTTTGTCGAATCCGTAAGGCTTGTCATCCCGATTGCGGCGTTGACATGCTTGCATGGGTTTCTTGCTGTCATGGTAGCTGCCGCTGCAGTAGCCACTACTGCAGTTTCCGTCTTCGTGGCGTTCAGCGTAGCCATCCATGACCATATCGATCTCTTCGCGATAGTCATAGACGTCTGCTCTTCTTTTTCCTCGGCAGTCACGTCTGTGTCTGAGGTTATCTTCGTCATCCGAACGAGTTCGGTTGACGGCATCCTTGATGTCCGCACAGCAGTTGGCAATGTACATCAGATGATCGATGGTTTTGGGCTTGATCCGACCCAGATCTTCTCTGAGTTTGTGGCGCCTTATGCCGCCGTTGAAGGCGTCTATTCCCCTCTCTTCTGAGATGTCCTCGGGAGAGTTCTTGATGGCGAGCCAACACTAGACGTAGGAGAGGATTGCCTCATTGGACCGTTGGCAACAAGCGCATAGCTCTTCAATGGAGGCTGGCCTCTTGTAGGTGCCCTTGAAGTTGCGGACGAAGCTATAGACCAGGTCCTCCCAACTGTGGATTGAATTGGAGGTAAGGTTATTGAGCTAGGCTCTGGTTGCGCCCTTCAGCTGTAGCTGAAGACACTGCATGGCTATATTCTTGCTTCCTCCATGCAGCTTGACCGACAAGATGTGGTCATCTAGCCAGATCTTCGGCTCATGTAGGTCGTCGAACTTGGGGTTGTCCGACGGCGCTTGAAGCCCTTGAGCATCTGAAAATGCCGTATGGCTCTACTAAAGCATTTGTCGCCACATAGCTTTGTGTCTTTGTCCTCCGATTCCGTGGAGCATGCATGTTTTGCACGTGATCTATCGATCTTGCGCTATGTGATCTCATCATGAGCATCATAATTGCGGCTCCTTTGCTGCGAGCTGCAGCGTCACCGTGCAGGTCATGCTCGTTCTCGTCGGATGAGAGCGTGCGGCTCCTCATGAATTTCACCGTTGCCTTTTTATTTGATTACAGGGTCGTTTCTCCGAGTAGCGCGGCTCCCACGAGCCTAGGACCCGCAATGACATATTTATGAATTGCATGTCTGGGATCCACAACCGGTGGCAGGTTTGTTGCTAGATACGTGGTGACCGCCATAACCACAGCCTACGGTGTTTTGGGAATTATTTTTTCGTGTGAGTACATCCACATGAAGGACAAGTAGAGTTCCTTGGTGGCCTCGTGTCGAGCGGCAGGGTTCATGCGCTCCAACCGAGAGCAGTTGTTGTGGCCTTCATAGATTTTTGAAGAGGACCCACCAATAGAGGAGAGCGTGGCTCGTCGCATGCTTGGTTTATCGGTGGACCTCTGACGCTACTCGAGCTCTTTATTCTTCTTGACCAACCGATTATGCTCCTTTATGAGGATCCAGTGATAGCCCATCAACATGTCGCAAGAGGCGTCGAGTGGTAAAGGATTGGTACCCCACACGGCCTCCCAAACTCTTTCCCATTGGGCCTCGTTGAGGTGGATCTGCTGACGAGCGTGATCGCCATCGTTGGCGGCCTTAGGTGGCCCATTCCCATTTGGATTTGGCGAGGGTGGGCCATTGGCTCCATTCGCGACGTTAGTAGCCTGTGGATCAGTAGGGGGAGCTGATGGATTAACCTCGTTGTCGACATGAGTGTCAATAAATGTGAACATGTAGAAGTGGGAGAGATCGTTACTCTCACAGCTCTCAGATCCGGAACCATAGGTTGCTTCCTTTGTAGGAGGGTCGCAAATATCGGAGTTGCAGCTGCTGCTGTCATACGAATCGTACGCCAGCGATGGTGCACTTAGGACACAGATTGGCGGCACCCACAAAACAGATGCGATTGCCGAGGGTACCACCCACTCAGGGAGGCTGATGGTGCCAACCCAGCCTACCTAGAAGCATAGGCTTCCAAGCATCTTGTGGACTCCGTCTCCTACGGAATCGAAGTCTTGGCGGGTCGCCAGCGAGTGGACGGTGAAGTCGATGGTGCCAAAGAGGAGGTGGTTCTCCGTCGCAGAGGAGTCAAAGATCGCGGTGGATGGATTCGTCGCAACCGCACTATTAGCATCCCTAGTTCCCACAGACGGCGATAATTGAAGAGGGTTCAACTCGCCAATGACCATTGTTATGGACTTGGATTTTGGAGAAATAGGGGACGCTGGAGATCACGGAACAGCTAACAGACTTGCAACATAGGGACACGAGGTTTACCCAGGTTCGGTCCCCCGGAGGGAAAACCCTACCCCTACTTTTCTGCTCTTTGTTGATGGCGATGACGAAAGTTACAGGGGTGTGCAGATTAGATCTGGCGAGATATGTGCTAGGTTATGAGGTGAGATCCTCCTCGTTGTGCCCTCCTGGCCTTTATATGGGGAGGCCAGGTCTCGGGGTCGGTCGAGTCGGTTATAGATTAGGGTTTTACCCTTTGAATTTCAATCTAAAGTTGGCCATGTTCTCTAAGGAGTTGCATCCTTCATGGGCCTAGGTCACTCGAATCCTTCCCGGGCTTTTTTATCAGGAGTGGATAATCGCATGGGATTCTACCAGGCCGGACCAGGTAGGCTAACATCGGGTACTCGTAGGTCATACCCATGTCATATGGACATCAATAGGTTAATCAAGGCGATTATTTAGGTATTTTCTTGTGAACTCGGCTTCAAATGTCCGAGCAAGTACAAAGAATTTAAGAATTAGCATGCTTTTGATTACTGGAAGTATTTAAATATCACAGGGTATATTGTTGATCACATGTTCAAGAATATATCATCTTACCATCTTGCACTTCTTTTTCATGACAGATGAATAGGGCTGCCTATAGATGTAGTGCTTGATATTTGGTGGAAATTCGGGTTCACATCAGTCTAAGAGGAAGTCTACATGAACTTATTTAAAATACATGTCATTTTGAAAAGGCTCTGCTTATCAAAATCAGTGTCCCCCTTGTGTTGAGGCCTTGATGCAACAACACATAAAAATTTCAATACGGTGGAATATTAATCTCTACCGCCTTGACGCATACAAACTAGATGACTACGATTTTGATGTTCATTTGATACCTCTAAACTCAAGACTCTCAATGGGCTCTTCATCCGATGTCTGGAATTCAAAACTACCAAAGCTATTGCGAAAATTGTCCTCGCTAGCAAGCATTATTGCATCATAACTACATGTGCTATTTGTTAAATAGATATATACAGAGAGCATCTTAATACAATCAAGATGCAAGCAGGCAAATGAAGTGACAACTAAAATAGATACAGACCAATGAAGTGACAATTAAATGTCTATTGCTAGATGGGCAAGAAACAATGAGGAATCAATAAAGAATTGCAGATTTTGAGATATATACAAGGGGAAAGAGTTGGGACAGATGGAGGCTGGCCAGGTGAGGTTATCTTGATAGCGCCGTCAGGTCTCTGTAGCTCAGTAACCCTGCACATTAAAATCGAGAAGCAAAATGGCAAATTCCATGGAAAAATTCCTAAATCGAAGCTCTACATTAGGGTTTGGGGGTTTTTGTTTTCATGCATACCTACCTGGACGACAAAGGGATCCTCGGAGGCGAGGGAGAGTGTCCACACCACAGGGGACATGAGGCGGCGGGGAGGAGAGGAACGAGACCAGAGGCGGTGGTGCTAGAGGGCGGCGGGGAGGAGAGGAACGAGACCAGAGGCGGTGGTGCTAGAGGGCGGCGGCAGCGGTGGTGATGGACAGAGGTCTAGGCGGGCGGGGAAGAAAAAATGTGGCACAAATCTAAAATATTTGTCCAAATATTTTAGATCTTTGCTGCCAAATACTAGCCTCAGATGGCTTCAAGTGGAAAACATCTCTAAGAACGTCTGTTCTCCGAATATTTCTTATTTTACCGCCAAGTACATACCTAGCTAAGAGGACTAGTAGGTTGAAAATAACTAATATTCAGAACTCCGGAAATATTTGGAACTCTGGTGTTTCATTATCCTAAAATTTGACAATTATTCATAATTTAAAGGAAAAAAGGTGTGTATACATGCTTGATAGTGTGAATTTGAGTCTAAGACTAAATGAGGATCATAAATTGAATAAAATAATTCACGTAGTACAAACCTTGGATCTTACCTTGAAAGATGTGATGACTCCTAGAGTTTATGCGCTTGCTATGGAGTAACTGGGGAAAGTGTTTTGAATTTGACTAATTCAAATGTTTAATCATGAAGTGATATCATTTGGTTACTTAATTATGAATTTTTCACCAATATAACATTTTTTCATGTATTCTTTTAACAAAGTCTCATTGAGTGAATATTCTGAACTCCAGATTTTGTTAATCCTAAATTTTTATAATTATTCATAATTTAAAGGCAAAGGAAGGTGTTTACACATTCTATCTAGAGTGGAATTGAGTCCTAAGAGTAAATGAGGTTTATACATCAAAGAAAATATATGGCTTACTCAAAACCTTGGATTGTAAGACAAGTAGTACCACTAGTATCTCTAATATATCAATTATTTTAGTGCTAATTTTATCACTACTATTCTATTCTAATAATTCCGTGGATTTTTTATTATAGAATTTCTTGCCATTGGGATTCTGGTTGCACCACTTCAACGAATCGTGTGCTAGTTATTCTGAAGCTCTTGCTAGGTTATATTTTTGTCTGCATACTAAGCTAAATTTTGTCTTGAGTAACTTGAAAGGTATGACCGACTCGTAATGTTCATGCGCTTGCTACAGAGCAATAAGGTGCAAGTGTTTTCATTTCACTAATTAAAATGTTTAATGCTGATGTGAGATCATTGGGTTATTTAAATACGAATTTTCTAGCAATTTAAACTCTTTTTTCATGTATTCCTTAAAAATTATAATATAATCGAGCACTAGAAATTTTTGGTAGTGTGTATGAGCATGACTAGTAATATAATAGAACACTAGAAAATTAAAGGAAACTCCATACAAAGGAGTAGATTAATAAACAAGATACTTATAATAGTTCGACCACCAGAGATTAAGTATATATAGATATTGTATTACTTGCAACACCATAGGTAAAAATTAACTTAAAGAAAATAAGCAGGGGAAGCAGTAGGAGAAGGGGCGGCAGCAGGAGCATCCGCCTACGCGAGGGGAAACAAGTCAGTCCTGACATATTTTCGGAGGAATTTGCTGTAGGCTGTGCGCTGTGCCAAGTACTTCGGCTGGGGCTTTCGGCCACGGCCTACGCCCACCATGTTCTGTATCATGCTGCTGAGGCCCCTGTTGATGGCTCTTCCACATAATGGCAAAACAATTTCCCCTTATGATGGAAAGGAATTTGACCACAACATAACCGCCTCAGCACGTAGCGGCTCTTGCAGTCCCTGGAGTACTTCTTAGAGCCCACGTTATCAGAATTCTCCTATTGATTTTTAAGTATATAATTAGAACTCATATATATGATTGAATTGTATTACAACTCAAGAATTGACAACATATGTAATACAATATTAAATTGATATCAAAGAGAATGTATCTCAGCAATAGTTTGATTAGTTCATATATCATTTCATGTATCCAAAAAATGACAATTAATTGGATCAATATCAGTTATGTAGAATAAGTCTGGGGCATCATAAGTTACTTCAGCGATGGTTTAAGCGAACCAAGTACCAATTGCACAATCTATTGTTCATGTACATTGCCCATGTTCACTAACCCAACCCTGAAAAAATCTGATACCAATGTGTCTGCCTTGCACTCTTTTGGGGCTAATTTGAATCATTGGCCATAATAAGAAATTGAAATGTAATCGTTCTTATACACTGTGAATGCATGTGTTTCCTATATATTGTAGTTATAAATAACAAAAAACCAAACAATATTCAGGTACATGTAGAAAAAAATTATATGATCAAAACCATGCATATACATATGCATACGGATAATTTGTATCGTGGATATATAGTGCAATCACATAATTAATCACAAGAATGAAACAAATAGATTCAGATACATATAATAAATTCAATGTATGATCACAATTTTTTGTGTACTAGGAGAAACAATTCAAAGATCGTATAGTTCCATATGAATGTAGAATAAATCAGGGGTCTCATAAGTTTTTCAGAGATGGATTTGGCGAATCAAAGTACCAAAAGCACAACCTATATTGCTTTTGTATATTGTCTTAGGTTCACTAACCCATCCCTAAAAAACGACACCATCAAATGTGTCGCCCCTGCACTCTTTTGGTCTTAGTGAGAAATTGAAATGTAATTATTATACACTACGAATGCATGTGTTTCTTACATATTGTAATAATAGTAACAAGAAACCAATGCACACAATATTCATATATGTAAAAATAAATTATGACCAAACCATGCATATACATGCAACATATGAATCATTTGCGAAAAATTTGAATCATTGGCCTCATTAATAAATTGAAATGTAATCATACTTATAACACTATGAATGTATGCGTATGTCTCCTAAATATTATGTGGTCAAACCATGCATAGGTACATGTAACAACAACTTATGATCAAACGATATTCATAGGTACATGTAACAACTTATGATCAAACAATGCATATAAATGCATCATATGAATCATTTGTTTCATGGATATATAGTGTAATCACATAATCACAAGAATGAAACAAGAAATTCAAATACAAGTAATAAATTCAATGTATGATCAGAATTTTTTGTGTATACGTACTAATAGAACCAATTCAAAGATCATAGTTCCATATGAATGTAGAATAAATCTGGGGCATCATAATTTTTTTAGAGATTGATTAAGCAAACCGAAGTATCAATAAAAACTTATATTGTTGGTGTATATTGCCTCAGGTTCACTAACCTATCCCTAAAATAATCTGAAATCATCAAATATGTCTCCCCTTGCACTCTTTTGGGGAAAAATTAAATCATCGGCCTCCATAAGAAATAGAAATGTAATATACACTATGTAACATATATACATGGTGTGTATCGAAATAAAAACTCTTGTAACAGCAATCCCTAAAACCCCTAAAATCAAATATGTTACGGATTGTTTAAATTTATAGCACAAGAAGAACCGTGTGAACAAGAACATGCTAAGCAAATGTAAAATTGCTAGATGATAGATGAGCAGATTTAATCAAATATCCAAAACAATCGACCATTCGAACCATATATATTCTAATATCCATATATCAAGAAGGCACGACAGAGTAAAAAAATCATAGACGATTGAGAAAATCCTACGTATCAATAGTGAAATTTGCGGCTATGACTAGAGAAGGTAGCAAAGTAGTACCTAAGATGCCTCATCGGACACCTCCTCCTCGAACTCGTCATTCTCCTCGATTGCTTCAAGCATTTGTTCATGGAGGATGGGGTCGTTGATGATGAGAATTGGGTTTCCTCCGCCTGATGCATGCCCCTCATCCAGATCTATCACTAGCACTGCGACGTTGTCCTCCACCTTCTGCTCGACGGCAACGGCGACTGGCTGGATGGAGCCCGAAGCTTCAACTATGCGGCGACAAGAGGCGTGTGCTCCCGGAGAAGCCGCATCCACTTGTTTGGCGATGACCGAGCCATCTGCTGCTGATCCTCCAACTGGCTTCACCTCTGTCTTGTCTCCATGGGTAAGCTTCATGTAACAACTAAGGGGAGGGCAGTGGTGCTAGCGAAGGATCTTATGGGAGAGGAAGGCCGAGCGGGTTTATATACGTGGGGACAGTTGGATGTCCTCGAGTGGACATGTGGGTGTGGACGTGTGTGGGTGGTGGACTAGTGCATGATCTCCACTTTCTATTTGCATTAACAACACGCATGCTACCTCAAAAATGTGCACGAAGCCAGCTTTCAAGACTGGCGGTATAATGGTTCGCCTCAGTATACCTCTGAAGGCGATTTATTATTTTTGCCCGGTTGTGGTTGAGTGATCTAGGGAGACAGTCACTATTATCATTCGTCTCCGGTTAATGTTGGAGGCGTTATTTTAAATAAAGGATGAGGAGGAAGTTGTACTAGAGATAGTGCCAATTTCAAATCGTCTGAGGATAGAGTTAAAGGTGGTCAAAAAATTACGACCGCCTGAGGTTGATGAACAGAGTTGGTTGTTTGTATTTTAGAGGTAAACCGCCTCTAGGCACCGTTTCTAAGTAACGAGTTTGCACTAGTGTATGGTGGGAGTGGAGGATTCATCATAACTCCTACAAGGAGTAAGGTGGTGTCATAAGGTATCGCCGTCGTCAGTGCTGGCAAGAGGTACCACGTGGCTTTGACGCACAACAACACTTCTCCATGCACCTTACTGAAATGCGCCACCGCTGAGTCCAAAAAGCACCTGAGCATGAGACCTCATCGACCTAAAGCCTCCTTGATGTTTCTGCTCCCAATGGGTGCCAAGGGAATAAGTAGCCATATTGGTGCACAACACGCCTAGATCTAGATGGGACCCCCTATGTCAGGGAAGACCAGATCTGCATGCCTTCCATGAACAAGGGTCTCGGAGGAGCATCATATGGCTTCCGACACTCACTACCAACCAATATCGAGGTTTGACCTATCACGATTGACTAGATCTAAGGTATGAACCATCCTCAAACTAAACATGATAATCCCGCAACTTTCAACAGCAAATTGAGGCGAGTAGAGGGAGGCTGGGAGTGGTGGCGCAGTGGGTATCCCAAATCACCCTAGGGCAGGCAACATGGTAGTCGAGGGAGAAGGGGTTGGTATGAAAAACTTGATCCTATTAGGGAATGTACAATAGTAGGATAGATGGGTCTTCTCTTAGCGACACACATCATCTACAGAAGGCAAAATAATTAAGTAGCACAACGCATCATCTCTAATTTCTATCCCTAGCAACTAATGAGAATTAATTAAATTCTGGTACAAAATTGTCTTAATAAAGAAAGATATATGGTATAATGAAAACATATACATCTCTTATTTTCTAAGGGTCATCCCTTATATAAGAGAAGGCAACATTCTCTTTCCTCACTCACTCTCCTTCAACTAAGCAAAAATAAGATGTGGCAGCTCTGAGGGAAGACTAACATCAACCCATTGTACATGCCCTTAGGACTCATAACATCCACATCATGAACAGAAAGTAAGTTCTCACAATTGGAGGAACAAACATCATATCACAAAAGATTTGCAAGATCACCAAGGGTGCTAGTGTGTCGGTGCAATAGGAACGATGGACCCTCACATTTCGTATCGGCGTGGGAAGAGGCCAACCCCCCGGCAAGGCCATCCCTATAAAGGGGAGCATAGGGGAGTCAACTTCTTTGAACTATATCATCATGCCTAGTACGTCTCCAGCCTTACATGGTGTATAGGGAGTGGGATGTTGCCTGTGGTTGTTCCCACCCCATCTCACCTATCAAAACCTTGAGTGAGAGCACAATGACTTGCATGTGCATTTAACATGTAGGGAAGCAGGCCTGGGAGCTGGGTCGCGAAGGAGATAAGTGGCATTGATGGGTGTGCTCACTCACTCTGCCATGACGTCATCATTTGAGAGGCTCCCCCGGGCCAGACGCGGCCTGGGCGCACGAGTCAACAAAGCTAGAGTCGACAACAACATGCTGGACGGCATGGGAGACAAGTATTGCCCCTATCTCTGTGCCTGCATAGGGAATTGAAGAGGATGAAGGCATTTAAGTCCCAACATGACAGCACATGTACTGTGTTGCCTCCTCGCGATCAAGTACTGCGGCGCACCACCCGCGGCTAGGGAGTGGCAAATGGCACCTCCCACGGCCAGGAGTGGCGAACAGCACTGCCCATCCGCCATTATATCGCATGGCAGGATAGCAGTGGATCTCTGGAACAATAGGAAGGCGCACATGCACCATCCACTGTGGTACCGCCTTGCAATATAAAAGTAGGGCCTCGACCAAAGTAGAAAGATAGAGGTTTTTTGGTACACCTTAGACATAGTTGCACATCCAGTAGTATTGAGAAAGCGAAAGAGAATGGTCGTGAGGCTGGGAGATGAGAATTAGGGAGAGCAAGTGTTGATAAGCTCTCATGGAGAGAGTGCGAGAGGGAAAGAAAGAGAAATCCCGGGAAGCATAAAAGCTAGCCAAAAGAGGCTCTCTAGTACTATATTGCTCATCTATTTGTACATAATCCACTAGATAATCCACAAAAGCAGGATGTAGGGTTGTTAGTTGAAGGGGGCCTGAACCTGGGTAAAAAACATTGTGTGTGCTATGTTTGATCTCTGTATGAGCTGAGGACATGTTACCTTAGTGCCCACCGCTGAACCACTAGGGGATGTGCGACATACCTGGTGTCTGTGTTTTAGCACATGACATTTGGTGTGCCAGATAAGGGGCGCTAGTAATTCGACCTCAGCAATCGTCTTTGTCGACACCAACATCGTCATCATCGGCTTCGTTCACGCCAGCATCAGGCATGGAGCCCAAAAAAGCAACTGGAGCTACTTGGATGAGCGCGGCCACCATGGACACTCCGGCTGTGCACACTGGTTTGCCTGACCTAGCCCCAGCTAGGAGCACGATGATTGAATGTCATGTGTAGTACACAGATGCCGCGGGCGGCTAGAATGCTCAGCCTCAGCACGTTCCCACCGCGTCCAACCAGCCGGAGCTGCCTCTCGGAAACCAATAGAGGGGCTGGCCGAGGAAGGTGCGGTGGCACAAGAAGAAGCACACCAGAGCAACGGAGGAGACGCCACCACAGAAGGCCTCCTCCCCAGTGGCGTAGGAGGTGCTACCGGTGGGAGCATTCCTCTTGGCAGCGTAGGAGGCACTATTGGCGGGAGTGTGCCTCCCGGTGGTGCAGAAGGCATTGCTAGGCAGGAGGAGCATCACGCTGCACAAAAAATGACATGCCCACCATCAGCCTTGGTGGGGGCAGGCTTCCCACAATAGGTCATGCGCCGCCTCGGCATATGTTGTCCCCTATAGGCCCGTCGCACGGATCTCACTAGGCGGCATCGGGCAACAATAGACAAACCTCTCCGCAGCACTAGGGTAACTGAACGTATCTATAATTTTTGATGTTCCATGCTTGTTTAGTATCTACTTTGCTTTACTTTTCCACACTTTAAGGTGCTTTTTACATGTTTTCTGTTACTAACCTATTAACAAGTTGCAACAGTGCCACATGCCTGTTTTTGCTGTTTTTGGTTTCAGAAAAGTTAGTAAAGAAATATTCTCGGAATTGAACTGGACGAAGGACAAAGTCAATTACTTTCTATGGGGAACAAGAAGTTCAGAGGGGAGCTTGGAAGGCCAGCCACGGGGGCCAAACCCACCCTAGGCGTGGGTGGGCCCTAGCCCGCGCCTGTCTAGGGTTTGGGCACCCTGGCCGCATCCCGATCTCGCCCCTACGCCTATAAGAAGCCCACGATATAGAAACCCTGAGGACCTGATCAGAAATCCACGAAACCGTCTATAGCCGTCGCCACCATCGTCCCTAGATCGGGGGGATCTGAAGTTCTTCCCGGCACCCAGCCGGAGGGGGAGATCATCCCGGAGGCCTTCTCTCCGGTATGATTCGTGAGTAGTTCCACCTTGGACTATGGGTCCATGTAGTAGCTAGATGGTTGTATCTCCTCCTTTGTGCTTTCATGTATAGATCTTGTGAGCTCCGTTCATGATCAAGATCTAATCTATTTGTAATCATGCATGTTGTGTTTTTGGGGATCCGATGGATATTGAGATTATTATGTTGGTTGGATTAATGGTTTTATCTTCATGATTCTATCATGTCTGTGTTGTTTGTGATCTTGCATGCTCTCCGTTTCTAGTGTTTATCTTGGCCAAGTAGTTGCTAGTGACTCCAAGAGGGAGTATTTATGCCCGATAGTGGGTTCATGCCTCTAGTTTCCAAGGGAAGTGACAATAATCTCTTCGGTTGTAGATGTGATGTTACTACTAGGGAGAAAACAACGGTCTCTTGTTCATGGAACATGTGGACTGTTTACCTTACACACTTTGCTTAAAGCAGTTGTCTATTGATTGAAACTTAATACTGGAGGGGGTTCGTATGATAACCTGAAGGTGGACTTCTATTCATAGATGTAGTTGGATGACGATCTATGTATATTGTTGTATTTCCCAATCAACCTCATAGGATCTTTCTGGCTAGTAATTGCATTGTTATTCCTTGCTCAGTTCATGTCAATTGCCCCGCTATAATTTGTTTACCCTTCATGCCATGTTGTTTATCTAAGGAGAGCGCCTCTAGTGAACTATGGAACCCGGTCCAATCTTTACCATTGATACATCTTCCACTGTTACATGTTTACTTGCTGCAAACCATTACCTTCCACACCATACGTTTAATCCTTTGTTACAGCAAATCGGTGAGCTTGACAACCTCACTGATTCGTTGGGGAAAAGTCTTGAGTTTGTGTTGTGCAGGTCTCCATGTTGCTTCCAACACCTGTGTGACGTTTCCTTCCTCCTTCTGGTTCAATAACCTCAGTCTCTACTGACGGAAGACTTGCTGCTTTCTGCTTCACACCTTCCTCTTGGGGTTCCCAACGAAGTTCTCTACACAGGCGCATCAACAAGTTTTCTGGCGCCGTTGATGGAGGAATCTACTTCAACTTCTTCCTCCTGTCAACTTAGCACTGCATCAAGTTTTCTGGCGCCGTTGCCGGGGAGGCTAAGGAGGTCTTCACTAGGGGAGTCTTTCACTTCCTTTATCTTGCTTTGTTTCTTTTTCTTGGTTTTGTTTGCCTCTTTCCAAAAAAAACCAAAAAAATTAGTCTAGTTTGGTTTGCTTTCTTTATTCAAAAACACAAAAAAATAGTTCTTGCTCTAGTTGCCACCTTGCTCTAGCTCACCATGTTACTCCCCAAGTTCTCTTTGAAAATCTTGCAATAGGTAGTGGTTCCATAATTGGGAAAGATAATATTGAAGAATTCTTTAATTATGTTAGCAAGCATGAGGATATTGAGGATAAATCTATAGCTAAACTTGCTCCTAATTATGAGATTACTTCAGCTTCTCTAGTTCATATGTTGGAGGCTAGGTTTGTTAGCCTTAACCCCTTCATACAATTCTTATTCCTAAAACTAAAAGAAGAGAAGAATGTTGAAAAAAGGGAATTCATCCTTGAAACTTTATCAAAAGAATTCCATGATGTTGCTAGGGAGGACAAAAAGGTTTTTGAACATTTCAATATGCTAGGTTCTAGTGTAGATGTTGTGGGTATTTCTGATAAAACTAAGCCTAGAGAGGAATTCAATATACCCATACCCTATAAGCTTGTTGGAATGCATGAAGCCTTTGAAAATAACTTCGATTGGATTGCCCCTGAAAATCTTTTTGATGAAGGTAGTAGACCAAAGAGAGATAAAAAAGGATCCTCCAAAACCCATTTGGATGAGATACATTTCATAGTTGAAGAATTTGCAAGTATGAATGTTAATGCTTCCTCATTTGAAAATATTTGATTATTCTTGCTTCTTGTGCCTAACTTAAAGGCGTTAAAGAAAACTACTTGTTGGGAGATGACCTAAGAGTTTCCTTGAGTCTTGGAAGTTATTACTTCCGTAATGACCTCTCCTTATCCTTTTTGTTTGCTTTTTGTGCCAAGAATGACCTCTAATGAGAGGGAAGTAAGATTTGGGGAGTTGCTGTCCCGAAACAGATTTCTGTCCTCCACCAAAAACAATCGTGACGAGGCTCTGTAACTCGGATTGAGCTAAAAATTTACAAATAAATTCCCGAGTATGTTGGCTAACTTTCGTTAGTTCAACACTTTTTTATTTGAGAAAGATAAGATGTTCGAAAAAAATCGTTTCTACCTGCTGGTCTGTTTTGACAAATTTCTGCCATGATTTGCATTTGCTTCTTATTGATTCATTTTTGAGCTCACTTCAGGTAAATTGAGTTTCTTTGAAGGAGTTACTACAGTAGCTTGTGTTTTTAGTGAAAATCCTTGCTTTTCAAAAGCTTTGCCAGTGGTCTAATATCTTTTGAATAAGCTAATGTTGCTAATGAAGATTGTGTGATGTTTTGTATGAAGGAAAAATTTCAGGTGTAGAGAGAGAATGATGCAATCAGATGAAGAATGGACAAAATCTCAAGCTTGGGGATGCCACCATGGTGTCACCCCAAGAAATATCCAAGAAGTACAAGCTTCAAAGCTTGGGGATGCCCAAGGCATCCCCTTGTTCATCAATAAAAAGCTCAGGTCTGTCTAGACATTTTGTTTTTTATTGTTTCATGCACAGTTGTGTTGTTCTTGGAGCGTCTTAGTTTCCGTTTGTTTTGCTTAGTTTGCTTTAGTAGTTTGGACCCCCGTTCTCGCTGTGTTGTTTTGCAAATAAGTTTGCTTGGTGTTTGGAAAGGAATAGTAAGTTCTTGCTTGAAGTGCAAGAGGAGCTTGCATTGACTGTGACTTAGACTTTAGCATGACATGCTAGGTGTTGTTTAAGCATTATGCTTAGTGATTATTGTTGTAGCATGTCTTGTTCCAAACAATTGGGATTGCTTAGTGTTCCTTGAAGAAATTATGCGTTGTTTTAGCATGCAAAAGCATAGTATTGTGGTATTCTCCTTTGATGTTTTGCTTGGGTTGACTTGGCACATGCTCACACCATGTTATGACTATGACAAGTCACCATTAGCCTCTATGATCATTTATTCCTTGACTTGTAGTACCACTCTTTGCTTTGATTAGTTTTCTTTGTTGCATTGCATAATTTTGGCCATTATTGCTCTCTTAGTTGGTTGCTCCAAGTCTTTTGCTAGCCTCCACTTGTATGAGTAAGTTCTACTCATGCTTCCAAATCCCAAGAAACCAAGTTATTCCAAAGTGTCCACTATAAACTCCTATGCATGGTGTGTTACACCATTCCAAGTATATTCTTGTTTTCAACTATCTTCCAATTAAAAACTATTTTGTGATGTGAAAACTTAGAGATTAAAGCCCTCACAAACTTTATGGAACACTTTATTCTTTGCCCCTAATAAACTTGAACCACTGTGACAACTTTGTTGTATATGCTTGCACTTATAAGTTGGAATTAGCAGAACTGTGCTGTCACGGGGAATGTTTTCAACATTGCACTTGTACCTTGTTGTACTCAGTTGATATCATGTTCTTTTGTCTATGGATGTCACCAGTGTGAAATAAAGAGGGAACTTGTAAGTCCATGGAGTTTGTATCATGTGTTAGAGAAATGCCTGGGCCGCTAGCCTAAGTCATGCCTAAGCATGGTGGAAACTTGCAGCATCACCATAGTGACATCTATGAAGCATTCTTCTTATAAAAAAAGAGACACATTGAGAAAAGAGGAAAGAGAGAAAAAAGCACCATATTCCCATGATACATAAGAAGAATTGCTGAGATGCTCATTGTCTGCTTGCCTTGTCATTTTGGTTATTGGAAAGCTCATGTTCCATGTGCAAGGGGTACCCCGTTGGCGGTTTGCAATGATATGAAAATACTTACAGTGACAAGAACTTACCTGGACCCAAAGTTGAGTATGCATGAGGTGTGGCCCTCGTATTCAAGGGGCATGAGATTGCCAACTTATACTTCGTCAAGCATATACTCCAGCTTTGCCACTTTAACCTTAATCACTTCAAGATGCTTATGATAGGGACAATGAGGGATGAAATCTAACAAGTACCATAATTTTTGGAAGCTCTTTTTGAAACTTGTTATCCCTGCTTCATTTACAAAAAGGCCTTTCTTCCACCATTCTTGAGTATCCACCTTCTACCTTTAGGCACCATTAAGAGAGCATAGTTGTCATTATGTGTGCAATGTTCCAAAGCTTATTAATTGATGCATATTGTGTTATCACTTGCTCTTGGGCTATTTGTTTCTAGTCACCCTTGTGAACTTTGCAGGTGTCATATGCATTATATTTCTACTCTATGAGGGACAAGCTGATTGCCACTATGCTATGTTTTCTGCATGTGAAATAAACAAATGTTTTTCAATACATATTATTCATGATCTTTGATTGTAGCTTGCCATGTTGCATGCATAATTACTATGTCCTATTGTTAGAACTCCATCTTTCATGCACATGTTTAGAGTTCTTTGATACCAGCTTTCAATGCTTGCAAATGGTTGGATCTTTATTGTGAGGGTGCATGTCACCTCAAAAATTATTATTTTATCACTTACCTACTCGAGGACGAGCATGAGTTAAGCTTGGGGATGCTGATACGTTGGAAACATATCTATAATTTTTGATGCTCCATTCTTGTTTAGTATCTACTTTTCTTTACTTGTCCCCACTTTGAGGTGCTTTTTACATGTTTTCTGGTACTAACCTATTAACAAGTTGCAACAGTGTCAGATGCCTGTTTTCTACTGTTTTTGGTTTCAGAAAAGTTAGTAAATAAATATTCTCAGAATTGGACGGGATGAAGGACAAAGTCAATTACTTTCCGTGGGGAACAAGAAGCCTAGAGGGGAGCCCGGAAGGCTAGCCAGGGGGCAGACCCACCCTAGGCGCGGGTGGGCCCTAGCCCGCGCCTGGCTAGGGTTTGGCCACCCTGGCCGCCTCACGGTCTCGCCCCTTCGCCTATAAGAATCCCTTGATACAGAAACCCTGAGGACCCGATCAGAAATCCACGAAACCATCTGTAGCCGCCGCCACCATCGTCCCTAGATCGGGGGGATCTGAAATTCTTCCTGGCACCCTGCCAGAGGGGAGATCATCCCGGAGGCCTTCTCTCCGGTATGATTTGTGAGTAGTTCCACCTTGGACTATGGGTCCATGTAGTAGCTAGATGGTTGTATCTCCTCCTTTGTGCTTTCATGTATAGATTTTGTGAGCTCCGTTCATGATCAAGATCTAATCTATTTGTAATCATGCATGTTGTGTTTGCGGGGATCCGATGGATATTGAGATTATTATGTTGGATTGATTAATGGTTTTATCTTTATGATTCTATCATGGATGTGTTGTTTGTGATCTAGCATGCTCTCCGTTGCTAGTGGTTATCTTGGCCAAGTAGTTGCTAGTGACTCCAAGAGGGAGCATTTATGCTCGATAGTGGGTTCATGCCTCTAGTTTCCAAGGGAAGTGACAATAATCTCTTCGGTTGTACATATGTTGTTGCTACTAGGGAGAAAACAGTGGTCCCTTGTTCATGGAACATGTGGACTATTTACCTTACACACTTTGCTTAAAGTAGTTGTCTGTTGCTTGCAACTTAATACTAGAGGCGGTTCAGATGATAACCTAAAGGTGGACTTCTAGTCATAGATGCAGTTGGATGACGATCTATGTATATTGTTGTATTGCCCAATCAAGCTCATAGGATCTTTCTGGCTAGTAATTGCATTGTTATGCCTTGCTCAGTTCCTGTCAATTGCCCCGCTGTAATTTGTTTACCCTTCATGCCATGTTGTTTATCTAAGGAGAGCACCTCTATTGAACTATCGACCCCGGTCCAATCTTTACCATTGATACATCTTCCACTGTTACTTGTTTACTTGATGCAAACCATTACCTTCCACACCATATGTTTAATCCTTTGTTACAGCAAACCGGTGAGCTTGACAACCTCACTGATTCGTTGGCGTAAAGTCTTGAGTTTGTGTTGTGCAGGTCTCCATGTTGCTTCCAACACCTGTGTGACGTTTCCTTCCTCCTTCTGGTTCGATAACCTCGGTCTCTACTAAGGGAAGACTTGCTGCTTGCTGCTTCACACCTTGCTCTTGGGGTTCCCAACGAAGTGCTCTACACAGGCGCATCAACAAGTTTTCTGGCGCCATTGACGGAGGAATCTACTTCAACCTCTTCCTCCCGTCAACTCAACACTACATCACCACGGACCAGGACATGTGCCTGAGCAAGCTCCACCATTCAGAGGGAACCCGTAGGTCCCTATCCCGCAGCAGTAGGCCCCACCCGCTACTATCGGGCTAGGAGATGGTGGACCCAGGGATTACGGGCAGGGAGGTTAGGAGGAAGTTGATGGGAATCCGGGGGCTAGAGCTCCAGGGGCAGGACGATGCAGACCGTGCATCGGTGGGATTTTCAGCAAACCTTGTGTGTGACCATGCGAGAGGGCCATGTCATGATCTGGCTACAGCCAACGAGGCATTTGTTAGAGAGCACCTCTGGCAGCGGCACTACCAAGCCGTGGGTGTGGAGCCAAATCTGCGAAACACAACTGAGGCCGAAAGGACGGCCTTGGAGTACGGCGGCGGCTACTTGCCCCATACCCTTGCCTTGAGGCAGGTGGTGTGGCTGCCCAAGTTCCTCCCAATCATCCCCATAAAGTACGAAGGTAACACCAACCTTAAGGAGTTCTTGTAGTTGTACAACATCGACATGGCCTCCGTCGGTGCCAGCGAGAAATTCATGGCGAACTGGTTCCCTATGGAATTGAAGGGCACAGGTCAGTCATGGCTGATGCACCTTCCACAAGATTTGATCCGAACATGGGGGAGCTCTACGTCCATTTCATAAGTGTGTTCTAGGGTGGTTTCAAGCGCCCGGGAATGCACATCTAGCTTACTTTGGGGGAAGAAGAAGGCTAGGCAGGAGCATTGGCAGGCCTCACCCTGGAGCTTCTATCGGTGCAATAGGAATGGGGGACCCTCACATTGCACCTCGGTGCATGGGAAGAGGCCAACCCCTGGCAAGGCAATCCCTATAAAGGGGAGTACAAGGGAGTCACATTCTCTAAACTTAGGGGTGGGCAAAAATACCGAGAACCGAAAACCAGATCCAAATAAACCTACACCAAACCCGAACAAACCGAGGACCAAATATTCGGTGCTCAAATTGGTTTCCTATTTGTAGAAATAGAATTTTATTTGGTCATTTCGGTCATGAGCTTGGGTTAACCGAAAATCCCAAAATACCAAACTAGTTTGAAAAATAACCTATTTAATAAAACCCACCGAGATCCCACTAAACCAAACAAGCACTCGCTTAGTACTAGTCAAAAGAATGCCCACGAACCATGCATTATGGTATCCAAAATATCTGCAAAAACGTGTGTGGTTGTTGTCTACTAGTACTAGTCTTCAACCTTCGGGCTTCATAGCCGCGCATATCTCCCCTGCCCCCCATGGACATCGTTGCCTTGCCTCCCTCTGGTGTCCCCTGATCCTGATCGGCAGCACCTCCTCCGCCCCTCCCCTATATCAATCTGGAGCTCCTCCTCCGATTTGGCATCATGATTCCTCCCAAACATGGAAACGTCCTTTCCGGATTCATCTCCCTGACTGATCGGTTTGTTCGGTTGAAACTGAACCCGAACCAAAATTCTAGAGGGACCGAACCTTCGATTAGCATTTTTTATTAAGACCGATTAGTGCTAAGTTACAGGACACCAAAGCTTTAATTCACAGAGGAACCTAACCTATATCATCAATCCTAGAACATCTCGCGCCTTACCTAGTGTATAGGGAGTGTGACATTGCCTATAGTCGTTCTCACCCCTCACCTGTGGAAACACTTGAGTGAGATCATAATGACTTGCGTGTGCATTTAACACGTAGGGAAGCAGGCCCGGGATCCCGGTCATGAAGGGGACAAGTGACGTTGATGAGTGTGCTCACTGACTCCGCCACGATGTCATCATGTCAGAGGATCCCTGGGGCCAGGCGCGACACGGGAGCACGAGTCAAGAAAGTTAGAGTCGATGGCAGCGTGCGGGATGGCATGGGACACAAGTGTCGCACCTATATCTACGCCTATGCGGAGCATTGAAGAGGGTCCAGGTGCTGCAGTCCCAACATAACGGCACATGCGTTGTGTCGTCTCCTCGCCATCAAGTACTACAGTGCACCGCCCACGGCCAGTAGTGGCCAGTAGAACCGCCCATCTACCGCTGTGCCGCAGGGCACGAGATTAGTGGATCCCGGGAATGATAGGAAGGTGCATGCATGCCGACCACTTGTTGGAGATATGCACTAGAGGCAATAATAAAAATAGTTATTATTATATCTTTGTGTTTATGATAAATGTTTACATTCATGCTACAATAGTACTAACCAGAAACATTAATACTTGTGTGATTTGTAAACTAAATTAGAGTCCCTAGTAAACCCTCTTTATAATACTAGCTTGTTGGTTAAAAGATGATCATGGTTTCTGGGTCATGAACATTGAGATGTTGTTAACAACAAGATGATATCATTAGGAGAATGGTATGATGGACATACTCCTATAGATAAGCGTAGCATAAAGATCAAGTAATTTAAATAGTTTGTTTGCTATAAGCTTTCTGATACATAGTTACCTAATTCCTTCGACCATGAGATCATCCTAATCACCATCACCGGACGGATGCTTTGGTGACATCAAACACCACACCATAACTTGGTGGTTATAAAGGTGTCATTGAGTGTTCGGAAAGTATGTGTTGAGGCACATGGATCAAGAGTGGGATTTGTCCATCCATATGACGGATAGATATACTCTGGGCCCTCTCGATGGAATGTCATCCAATGAGCTTGCAAGCATGTGCCTGCCTCACAAGGGATCACATATCACGGGAACGATAAAAGTGTACTTATCGGTAACGAGGTTGAACAAGGTATGCAGAGATACCGACGATCAGACCTCGGATAAGTAAACTATCGCGAGACAAAGGGAAATTGGTATCATATGTAAGTGGTTCATTCGATCGCAAAGTAATCGTAGAAATATGTGGGATCCATATGAATTTCCAAATTCTTCTATTGGTTATTGATCGGAGAAGAGTCTCGGTCATGTCCGCATAATTCACGAACCGTAGGGAGACACACTTAAGGATTCGATGTTGTTTAGTAGATATGGAATGTAAGTAGGGAGACCGAATATTGTTAGGAGTCTCGGATGGGATCCGGGATATCACGAGGAGATCCGGAATGGTCCGGAGAATAAGATTCATATAAGGAAAGTCCAATTCTGGAGTTTGGGAATGATTCCCGTGTTTTCATCGGAAGGTTCAAGAAGGGTCTAGAAGGTTCACCGGACCGGAATGGTAAGGGTTCATGAATGTGTCATGACTAAGTGGAATGGTTGCATCATGTCCTAGGTCAAAGGTATATGCAAATAGAGAGTGAAATAAAACTCCGAAATTGAAAGTCAAAAGGCAAGTTTGAAAAGTCAAACTGGGACAATGTATCCTGGTGGACAAAGAAAAGAATCCTTCTTTCCTTCCACCACAAGCCAACTAGGAGAGGGAGTTGGGGAAGGATTCAAAGTCCCTCTCATAAATAGAGGGCAGGGGATGCCCCTGTAGACACAACACCACCACCCCGATTCTAAGCCGCAGCCACCATCGCTGCCACCGCCGCCCGTCGCTGCCGCCGGTTCACTATCGCCGGCCATGCCTCCTCCTTTCTGGCCCTCTAAACCCTAGATCGCCGGAAACCCTAATTCTCCACCATAACCCGCTCCGGCTTAGGCGAAGCCCTGTGGGGATTTCCCTCTACTTCCGACACCACGTCGTCGTGCTGCCGGAATCGCGAGGAGAGAACTACAACCTCCGCTGCCTGCTAGAACAAGGGACAGGAAGGTCTTCATCGAGTACCGAACCTATGACCGACTGCGGAAGCACTGCCGGAACGCAGCGCCGAAAGGATCGTCTATGCGATCTTGATATCGGCAAGTGTACGACTACATCACCCACGAGAATCTGCTCTCGTTAACCGCTTTGGAATCTTCAAGGGTGAGTACTCTAATCGACTCGTTACTACAATCTAGTAGATATATCTTGGCTTGTTTGTGTTCATGCGGTAGAATTTTTTTCTTTTCCATGCTACGAACCCCCACAGTGGTATCAGAGTCATGTCTATATGTAGATCTATTGCACGAGTAGAACACAATGGTCATTATGGGCATTGATGCTTTTGTTGTCGATTGCTTCTTGTGTACTTTGCATCTTGCGGGATGGTGGGATGAAGCGGCACGGGCTAACCTTACATGACATCGTTCATGAGACTTGCTCCATGCTTGACATGCAACTTGTATTGCATAAGTGGCTTTGCGGGTGCCTGTTTCTCCAAACATAGTGAAGATTCAATTTACATCGGGTGATTGACAATACTAGTATCAATGTTGTGGTTCTTGTTCATAAGTTAGAACGACACTTATTGAAAGCCCCAAACCACGTAAAACACGTAAATAAAATTAGAGGCGTCTATCTTTGTTTTGCAGGGGTGTGCTATGATGTGATATTGACATGATTGTGATTATATATGATGTATGCAATGTTCCTTATTGTAAGTCGGCAACCGGCAGGAGCCTTATGGTTGTCTTTAATATCGTTAAGACCTGCGTGTCTATTATTCAAAGTAGTTGTAATAGTTGATGCTGGTGGATGACAACCATGGAGTGGTGCCATTGACATTGACGCCACGCCGGTGATGATGGAGATCATGTTCATGATTGAAGATGGATATCGGAAGCACAAGAAGAAATGCCATATCATATCACATCTTTTGAATTTCATGTGATGTTAAATCTTTTATGCATATTGTATTGCTTAGTTCTCGACGGTAGCATTATAAGATGATCCCTCTCACAAATTATCAAGTTATAAAGTGTTCATCCTTAGTAGGCACTGTTGCTAAAGCTCATTTTTTGAAGCACCACGTGATGATTGGGTGTGTTAGATTCTATGAGTGTATACAATGGGAGCAAGCCAGATTTGCTCATGCGGAAGCCAAGGTTTGATCTTGACGAACCTAGCATGTACAGACATGGTCTCGAAACACGGATCACCGAAAGGTAAGCATGAGTCATATAGTAGATATGATGAACATGTTGATTGTTCACCATTGAAGCTACATCATCTCTCGTGATGATCGGTTTTGATGTGGTGGATTTGGTTCGTGCGATCACTAAAACAATGTGAGGGATATTGTTTTGAGTGGGAGTTCACCTAGATTAACTTAACTATTAATTAGAACTCATTTTGTCATAAACTTAGTCTAAACTATTGCAAATATGTTTTAGATCAATGGCGGCCCCTACCATCAATTTTAATGCGTTCCTAGAGAAAGAGAAGTTGAGAAACAATGGAAGAAACTTCGCGGATTGGTTCCACAACTTGAGGATTGTCCTCAGTGCTGGTAATTTGACCTATGTACTGGATGCACCGCTGGGTGACCCACCTGCAGATGATGCTACCAATGAGGTGAAGAATGTTTTCCTTGCTCGGAAGAATCAGTACTCCACAATTCAGTGTGCTATCTTGTATGGTTTGGAATCGGAGCTTCAGAAAAGGTTTGAGAACCATGACCCACATGATATTGTCTGTGAACTCATAATGATATTTGAGGCTCACACAAAATTTGAGAGTTATGAGGCTTCTGAAAAGTTCTTTAACTGCAAGATGGAAGAGGGCAGCTCCGTCAGTGAGCATGTGCTTAAGATGTTTGGGCACGCAAGTAAGCTCCAAAGCTTGGGTATAGTGATTCCTAATGATTTGGGGATTCACCATTTCCTCCAATCACTACCACCAAGTTACAAGAACTTTGTGATGAACTACAATATGCAAAACATGGACAAGTCGTAGCCTGAACTCTTCTCCATGTTAAAGTCTGCGGAAGTGGAGATCAAGAAAGAGCACCAAGTGTTGATGGTCAATAAGACCACCAAATTCAAGAAGCAAGGCAAGTCTAAAAAAGGGAAACTTCAAGAAGGGCGGTAAGAAAGTTACCGTGCTGGCGAAGAAGACCAAGGCTGGGCCTAAGCTTGATACTAAGTACTTTTACTACAAGGGAGAAGGTCACTGGAAGCGGAATTTCCCTAAGTACTTGGCGGATATGAAGAACGGCAACATCAAAAAGAAAGGTATATCCGATATACATGTTATTGATGTGTATCTCAATAGTAGTCGTAGTAGTGCCTGGGTATTTGATACTGGTTCGGTTGCTCATATTTGTAACTCGAAACACGTGCTGCTAAATAGACGGAAACTAGCGAAGAACAAGGTGACGATGTGCGTTTGAAATGGATCAAAGGTTGATGTGATCGCAGTCGGCATGCTACCTCTTCATCTACCATCGGTATTAGTTTTATACTTAAATAATTGTTATTTGGTGCCTGCGTTAAGCATGGACATTATATCCAGATCATGTTTATTGTGAGACGGTTACTTGTTTAAGTCCGAGAATAATGGTTGTTGGATTTATATGAGCAATATGTTTTATGCACATGCACCTTTGATAGATGGTCTATTCTTGTTGAAGCTTGATTGTAGTAATACACATATTAATAACATTGAAGCTAATCATTAGAAATTGAGCAATAAATCGACCTATATGTGGCACTGTCGTCTTGGTCACATTGGAGTGAAGCGTACGAAGAAACTTCATTCCGATGGACTTCTTGAATCACTTGATTTTGAATCACTTGAAAGATGCGAAGCATGTATGATGGGTAAAATGACTAAGACTCCATTTTTTGGTATGATGGAGCAAGCTATGGACTTATTGGAAATCATACATATCGATGTGTGTGGACCAATGAGTGTAGCATCGCGCGATGGTTATCGTTATGTTCTTACTTTCACAGATGACTTGAGTAGATATGGGTATATCTATTTCGTGAAACATAAAGTCCAAAACTTTTGAGAAGTTTAAGGAATTTCAAACTGAAGTAGAGAATCAACATAACAAGAATATTAAGTTTCTACGATCTGATCGTGGAGGTGAATATCTAAGTTACGAGTTTGGCGAGTGTTGGGGATATACTTTCCGGGTATACCCACAGGACTCGCTGACCAGGGTGGCCCACCAACGGGTTAGAGCTTTGCTTCATGGGCGGCCCAGTCAGAGAAAGAGGAGGATCTAGTTCTGGCTACGACAAGGCCCAGAAGAGTTACCGACTTAGGCCTATAGTATTACTTGTAGTCCAAGTTGTACATAGTTATAGACTCTGTAACCCTAGGCCCCGGTGACTATATAAACCGTCCCTATGGGAGCCTTTAGGGAACAACCATAGCAATAACATAACAACCACAACAATCAACTCGCACAGGCAAACCTCTCTTGTAATCCATTGTAACATCCGGCTTACGCCGATATATTACTGGGTTGCTAGAAGGAGTAGGATCCGATCACCGCAATCGGATCTGAACCTGGGTAAACTTGTTCTCACCGCTCCTAGAACATCTGACGTCTCACACCCCATCCTTCCAATGCCACTAGGACCCCCTATGGCGTACTTGTCGACAATCCGACGATAGTTGGCACCCACCGTGGGCTGATGACCTTTGGAGCATCGTTCCAGGTAGAATCTGCGCGTGCAGGAATCGACAAAACAATCGCCATGGGTCGCATGGTCTACGCCAGTGATGTCCCTCTCATCCTCCTCAATGAGACTTGGATTCCGGCTTCGAAACCCATGACAAATTACACGATCATGTCAATCGGCGACATCGATATTTATCTCGGTTTCGCTGATCCTGCCCAACCCACCCTAGAGGTGATGACCATGGCAGAAGAAAAATCCGGATCTACTTTGCCCGCAGAGGCGGAAGAGTTCCGGGTCCCGTAAAAAATCAAACCCACCCAACCCTCTCCTATAGTGGAAGAAGAAGCCAGATCCGACCTCTCCAGTGACATCGGATACATAGACAAGGAATACATCCGCTACGGATCCAGCTTTGCTGACGTCGAAGAGGAAACCAAGTTATACAAGTACCTCAAGAACATGAACAGGATGAAGAACTGATTCGTATACCACAAAAGCACTGGATCTGACTTTGTCGATCCTGGAGCTGGTAGCGACTCGGTCCTAGATGCAATCGAAGAAAATGTCGACTTACCTGGTTCCCCAGCGGAGTCAATCACGTCGCAGGAGCTTTGAGACTTCGACAAATAGATAGAGGAGTACGAGCAAGAGCACGTCTCCAGACAAATGTCGGGTGAGCCGGAAACTCCCCCTAGTCTATATGATAGCATGGATGAAAGCTACACCTCGCAGGATGACATGGATACCAGAGATTCCTCCGCGGTCCACAAACCAACTGTCGTGGGAATGGTCACGGCAGATGCTGCAATCGGCAGCGAGTAGTAGAACGAGGGGCAAGGGCGGCCAACCATCTGCGGTGCGAGATGAGGGCGGAGACACAGGGTTTTACCCAGGTTCCCCCCCCCCCCTGGGGGGTAAAGACCTACTCCTGCTAGATTGTATTATGATGGTGGTACAATGGAGCGAGCTCGACGGCTAGGCGGCGAGTCGCTTGGGTGTATGATGGAACGTATCTCTACACGCCCTGTAGGGAGGTTTATATAGACTCACCTCCCCTAGGGTTTACATATCTCAACCGAATTAGTTAAGGCTTCGGTACTCGTTTAACCTAATCCGACTGGGCCTATCTACTCGCCTGGGCCTTCAGCTTCCAGTCGCTTGGATCCACACCGGGCCTTGATCCAGTCGCCGTCTTGCAGGCCCACTCGCCAGTCGGAAACGTCCCGCTGGGTATACCCCGGTAGGCATATCCCCATCACCAACCATGACGGAAAGTACCGACGGAAGTTTATTCCCCGGTACCGGACCAAAAGCCGTCTTTGCCACTGGTACGCATGTTAAGGCTACTGGGCTGTCAAAGAAGAAGAAGAAGAAGAAGAAGAAGAACAAGAATCCGACTCCTGCAGAACCGGACGTCGAGGAAACCAACAAAGAAAAAGTTGATGAAGAGATCGAGATGGAGAATTAGGACGGAGATCCGATTAATCCCACCCCAATCGAACCTCCTGTGGATGGACACGTTGTCACCGAGGGTGCACGCGAAATCTATGGAGATGCTCTCACAATTCCAATCCCAACAGCTTCGGATCTCACGCTGGAGGCACTAGAGAAAAGGGCTGAGGACCTGGAAAAGCACAGCCTGTTTCTACTTGAAGAGGCCACACGCCTCGTCGAGATGAGACAGCAGTTAGACAATGATCCTGCCAGATATCAGTCAGATTTCAAGCGACATCCAAACAAAACAAGGGAAGGTCCGTTTCTTGCAAACAAGAATCCGGATATCCACAAAGATCTATTCGACGGAAAAGATGGAGAGAAGATCCGAGTCTACAGAACGCCGGTCGAAAACGCTGCTGTAGCTCGAGCCATCCTTGCCAACAATCCGTCTCCGCAGCAGGTCCAGGAGTGGGTCGTGTTGTTGGACAAAGGATTAAAGCAGCAGAAAACGGCCGCGTCATTTAGTGGCAAGCTGGCCTCAAAGTACGAGTTTTGTCACACTGGCGCCAACCAAAGCGCTGATGTAAGACTCCGCAGGGATACGACTCAACGCTATCGTCCCCGTGGAGAAGAAGAGAATTCAAGAACCGTCTCAAACAACCACTCCCGCCGGCCGGCACGTGACTGGGCAAGAGTTATTCCGGCTACGGCCGAAGACACCATCAGGGCAATGGTTCCCCATCAGGATCATCGTCGGCAAAACAATCACTATAGAGAAGACCCAGAAACACGCCGCCAGCGAGAGGAGCAAGATCGGCTAAGGATGCCACCGAGCCATCTGGATGGCAACGCCGGACGAAGAGATGATCAGAATCGTCCTGAATCTAGTAGGGACGATGCCTAAAGAAATAGGAATCAGAGTCAGCATAATGAGGCTCCACCACCACCACCAAGAAACCCAGCCGGAAATAATCCACCAGGGCCACCATCACCTCCCAGCAGCGACCATGAAGGATCACGTCATAGACATGGGAGCCGCAGGCGTGGAGGCGGCAATGGTGAGAGGCGAAGCAGAAATCCGACTCCACCGCGTAGAAGCCGTGAGCCTCCAAGGCGCAGATCTCTCTCGCTAAACAACGCTCGCCATCGCATCGAATCAAACATAAAAGTGCAGCGGTATGAGGAGGAACACGTGTACATGGGACCCAAGTGCCTTGGTCCACGTATACGTCAGACTAAATTTCTAGTTGACTTTGGCATTGCCAAGCACATTCAGCCCTTTGACAGGGCAGCTCGGCCAGATAATTGGCTCCAGGATTTTTTCCAGGCTTGCTGCATCGCTAAAGGAGGAAATAGCCTGGTTGCAGTTCGATATCTCCCACTGATGCTGAGGAAGACGGCTCGATCATGGCTCAATGAACTGCCAGAGAATTCAATTCATAACTGGTATGATATGCAAAGTGCGTTCTTTTCAATCTTCGAGGGAACTTACAGGAGGACCTGCACAGTCGGATACTTGCATCGTTGCACCCAAAGACCCGGATAAACCTACCGGGATTACCTCGGATGCTGGATCGATACAAAGAACTCCTGTGAAGGGGTAAACAAGAAAACTGCGATAGAAGCTTTTATTGAAGGACTTCCAGTCGGACTTTTACGTCACAGGCTGAAGCGTGACCAAGTCACAAATTTGGGAGAAATGATAGAGACGGCAAGCAAATACGCTGACGCCAATGATGATTCAGAAGGGCTGCTAAATATATTGGGCAATCCCAATGCGGCCAAACAGCCAAAGCAAACTCAGAAGCACAAGAACACCTTGGACGAAAAGTCGGCTCCGGACAACACAGCTGTCAACGCAACGTTTGGGTCTGGAGGACGAGGAGGGCGCAGAGGCGACCGTGGTAGAGTCCGAGGAAGTTCCCGAATCCAGGGCAGAGGAGACCAACAACCCGGAAGAACCTATACCTGTACCTGGGCTGACATTGCCAATAATCCATGTGTCCACCACTTCGATAGTAATGGAGGATCTAACCATACAAATGCCGAGTGTCGTTTCAATGACGACATAAAGAAAGACGAATCCGCTGGCTACAGAGCCAAGCGACGAACAGGAAAGAAAAATTCCGAGAAAGGAAAAGAACCCAAGGAAGATTCCGATATGGAAGAGGCGGAAGCCGCCGCAGAGACCAAGCCGGATGGAAAGAAAACTTTTCCGACTAAGAAAGATGCATACGTCTGCTTCCTTGGATCCCAACCAGCTAAGGAAAAAAGGCGGTTCTTCATGAGCTCAATACCACAGTTTCGGCTGTCCCCCAATTCCTGGACTGGTCAGAGGTGACCATCACCTTTGATCGTTGAGATCACCCGAGGAAAACACATCGTCAGGGAAAGTACCCTCTGGTCGTCAATCCTCTCATTGATGGCTATGAGTTCTCTAAAACACTCATGGACGGTGGGAGCAGCATTAACATCCTCTACATCGAGACGCTCCACCGCATGAAGCTACACAAGAGCCAGTTGAGTTACAGCAGTGTAACTTTCCATGGCATTGTACCAGGAAGACAGGCGGATTCTCTGGGTGAGATTACTCTAGACGTGACATTCGGAACCCGAGATAATTACCGGATCGATCCACTCTCCTTCGAGGTGGTACTGTTCAAAAGTGCTTACCATGCCATCTTCAGACGTCCGGCTTACTGGGCGTTCATGGCCTATCCCTGTTAAATCTACAACATGATTAAACTTCCAGGTCCAAAGGGCGTAATCACCATACAAGGAAATCCGAGGGAGGCGTGAGAGTGCGACGAAGGATCAGCTGCCTTCGCTGAAGCCGTGCTGCACGCCCAGGAGTACCAGGAGATTAAGAAGACCATCAATCCGTCTGAGATGCCCGCTACGAAGAACGAGGTGCTGAAGACAAGTTTGCAGTTCAAGGCGTCGGAAGAGACGAAGAAGACGTTGCTGAAGGAAGATGATACCTCCAAGACGACGAACATAGGGGTAGGCTTAAGCCACACATAGGAAAGCGCGCTCTTCGAGATCCTCAAAGCTAATAGTGATATCTTCGCATGAAAGCCATCTGACATGACCGGAGTACTGATGACCCACAAGTGTAGGGGATCGCAACAGTCTTCGCAGGTAGTATTACCCAATTTATTGATTCGACACAAGGGGAGCCAAAGAATACTTGCAAGCCTTAACAACTGAGTTGTCAGTTCAGCTGCACTTGGAAATAGTTCTTGCTCATAGAAGTTTATCAGTAGCAAGAGTTTGTAGTAGCAACAGCAGCAGTAACAGCAATAGTGAAACAGTAGCAATAGTAACAGTAACGGTAGCAGTAGGATTCGAGTGCGGTAGGCATAGGGATGGATGGAAGGGTGTTGCATGGACGAGTCTAAACATGTAACTTCAAAGAACTAGGGCATTGCAGATAAATAATAACAAGCATCCAAGTACTAAACAATCCTAGGCATGTGCGCCAAATATAGTCATACGTGCTCGCAATGAGAACTTGCACAACATCTTCTGTCCAGCCAGCCCGTGGCAGCGGGGCCTCTAGGGAACTACTAGCAATTAAGGTGCTCCCTTTAATAGAGCACCAGAGCAAAGCATTAACACTCCGTGAACACATGTGATCCTCACATCACAGCCATCCGCTCCGGTTGTCCCAATTATTGTCACTTTGGGGCCTTTGGATCCGGATAATGGTATGTGTACACAACTTGCAGATAAGATCATAAACAATACTATCATAATGATTCAATAATAAGTTCAGATCTGAGATCATAGCACTCGGGCCGTAGTGACAAGCATTAAGCATAATAAGTTGCAACAAAGTCAAATAACACTAATAGAGATACTAGGAACTATGCCCCTAACAGATCTTATTCGATTACATGATAGAACTCATCCAATCCCTACCATCCCCAAGCCTACAGTGGGGGATTACTCACTCATGGATGAGGGAAACATCGGTGGTTGATGGAGATGCGTTGGTGATGAAGATGGTGATGATCCTCTCCAAATTCCCCGTCCCGGCAGGGTGCCAGGACGGAGTTTATGGATCCGAATCTTGGTTTCTCGTGGCGGCGGCGGAGTGGAACTCTTTCTGGAAAACTATCGAACCCCCCTTGTTTTAAGGTTAGAAGGCAACTTATAGACGCGGAGGGAGGCCGAGAAGCTGCCTCGGGTGGCCAAACCTCCCCCAGGCGTGGGGTCAGTGGGCCCGCGCCAGAGGTGGGTCTGGGCCCCCCTAGGACTCCCCTCTGTCTCCCCTTCTGGCTCCGTGGATCTTCTGGTGAAATATAATTTTTGGCATATTTTCCGGGATTTTTCCTGATAGTTCATTTTCTGCACAAAAACAAGACACCAAGGTAATTCTGTTGAAAACAGCGCCGGTCCGTGTTAGTTGTATCCAAATCACAAAGTATAAAGGAAAAACAATAGCAAAGTGTTCAAGAAAGTAGATACGTTTTGGACGTATCAACTCCCCCCAATCTTAGCTTATTGCTTGTCCTCAAGCAATTCAGTTGAAAACTGAGTGCGATAAAAGAACTTTCACGAACACTTTGCTTCATATGATGTATATATTCTCAGCACAGGAGTAGATTCTTAGACAATTCATAATAAAGAGTATGCAACTAAGTCTACTCAATAGTTATTGCAAGGTATGAAGAGAAACCAACTCAATAATAATAAGTAGCATGCAACATAAACATAAGCAACATTACAATGCTCATAATAAGGTATGATAGAGTGGTATCTCGCTTGCCTTTGTTTGAAGAGCAGAATATAAATGCCAAGGCACCTCTGAAGTTCACATGAAGACTAGAAATAAAGATATCAGAGATACAAGCATCAAAGTCATGACATAATTAACCAAGTTTTGGAACAAACACAAGAATGACAACTATGCTATCAAGAAGGTGCTCATAGAATAAGTGGTGACTCAACAAAGTTGTGAAAACGGTTTTGTGAAGGTTTGAAAGGCTTCCTAATGCTGAAAGGAAGGTAATCATTAGCTTTGAGCTCTCATTGCCCCTATCATAGGCATCTTCATGTGGTTAAGTTGAAAGTGAGGTCCACTCTGAATCATATGCTTGACAGACCATAGACTGGAAACCCCAAGTCCCTTGAGTATGAGGGTAGCTCCGCATGCTACTCAACTTTGGTCACCTGAAAGTTCTTGTCATTGTAAATACATGCATATCATCGAGAACCGCCAATAGGGTACCCCTTGCACATGTTACAGGAGCTTTCCCATAACCAAAATGACAAGGCAAGCAGACAATGAGCATCTCAGCAATCTTTTTATTTACCATATGCATAGCTTTTTATTGAGGACGCTTCATAGATGCTCATTATAGTGATGCTGCAAGTTTCCACCATGATTAGGCATGGCTTAGGCTAGTGGCCCAGGCGTATCTCTAACACAATGTATAAACACTATGAACTAACAACTTCCCCTTTTATTTCACATCGTCGACATCCGTAAACAAAAGAGCAAAGTATCAACTGGATAGAATTATCCAAAAAGTGTTGAAAGCATTCCCCGTGATAGCATGGTTCTGCTGACTCCCAGTATATAATAAGCAAGCATATAACTTTCATGGACTAGTCACAATGGTTCTGGATTATTAAGCACAAGGAATAAAGTGTGCCATCAAGTTCGTGACAGCTTTACTAACTAACTTTCTCAAAACATACAAACATTTTATTTTTGAAGAAAACATGGAATATATAATATGCACTGAAGTAGAAAATGATGCTAATAGGTAGGTATGGTGGACACAGCTGGCAATATTGGTTTTGGGAGTTGGAACCACAGGTAGAGCACATACTCATTGCAAGTGAAGGCTAGCAATAGAGAGGGAGCGACAAACGAGAGAGCAATAACTGTCATAATCATGCTTGCAACAAAATAGGACTAACTATGGCATGAAAGTGATACAAGAACTCTGAGACAAAATACATCATCGAGGCTTACTGACTATTTATTAGTCATATGCATGCGTGAGCATGTGCCAAGTTTATTCACATGAACAGTCAGAGGAGGATACCACAATATCATACCAAAGTATGAATAGAACAATGCAAGCAAACATTCATATGACATGCTACAAACTATTAGCAAGCTGGAGCTAATCATAGAAACGCAAGAACTACTGAGCATCCATAATGACATACACCTTACACAAACAGGCTGAGCATGCTCACAATGAAGAGTATATGTACAAAAATGAAACAAATAGAGTTTGTTACCAGCCTCTTACCATACCTCGAGTTGTCTTAATCTTCATTATTGCTCTTCACTTGTGTGACTTGAATAATTAACATGAAAACTAATATCCACTGAGGACGGCTGAACCCTGCAAAGAACTCACGAAACCAAAGAAGAACAACAAATATTTTTGGTGTTTTCGATTTTTTAGAAACAAGCAAACAAAGAAAAACCAAACAAAAACAAAGCAAACCAAATAAAGCAAAATCTTTTTTGAGTTTTCTTTTAAGGCAAACCAAAGCAAAGAAACAAAGAAACAAACTAAGAGAAACAACAAAAATATTTTTGGTATTTTTGGATTTTTGAGAAAGAAGCAACAAGAACCAAAAAGAAAGCAAAACAATGGATATACAAAGAACTGACTGAACATGATATATATATATATATATGAGTGTGATGTCGGTATACCTCCCCCCAAACTTAGGCTTTTGGCCTAAGTGGGTCTCAATCCCATGGTGCCCAAGTAGATGCACCTCCATAGTATGTCGAGGAAGCTCCCTCGTCCTGGTACGAGCTCGAAGCCTCCCCTGTGTAGTGTACAGCGGGGTCATAAGCGGGCGCTCCCCCCTGATAGTGCCCGTGGAAGTTAAGAGAACGCAACAACTCATCCATCTCCGCCTTCGACTGTGACCAAGGTCCCTGAGAAATACTGAACAAAGTGGTTTGGGGTAGAGGGATCTCTCTCTCTTCCCCGTTAATAAACAGCATTCTATAAACCAAGTTCTCAAGAGTAGAGCTAGAGGGGACAAAGTGGTGCGCCTTCATGACAGCAAGATTAAGTCTCTGGGGAGCCAAAACTGTATCATGGGGATCAACAGCAATGTCCAAGGTAGCAGCGATATGAGTAGCAATAATTCCCCCATAAATGGGTCCCCTAGCAGCTAAACGGCGAGCAATGAGGGAACCAAGATTATACTTATCCTCACTGTAGAGCGCAGCAGCTAAAAAGGCCAATTGATAGTTGGATATATTACTAGTGTTCTCCCTACCAAGAACAATGGTGGTAAGATAGTAGGTGAAGTACCTGATGGCTGGAAGTTGAATGTTCTTTACCTTCCCTCTTTGAGCTCTGCGGTCATCATCATTGGTTATTACTCGGTATAGTTCCAACAAATCAGCGGGAAGAGCTGTAATATTCTTTGATTACCCATTTGTACCAAGTCCCGGGGCCTTGCAAAATTTCTTCAAAGGCATAGAATGAGCCCTGCTATAAATTCTGAAAGACATAGAAGGATTGAACAAACTATTGGTGAAGGAGAAACTCTCCACAAATGTTTTAGTAAGTGAAGCATATTGTGCACTCTCATCCTGCATGAGCCCTCTCAATCAAAGCCATGAAATCATTAATAATACCATCATCTCACAAGAAAGTTTGACAAGGAAAGGTGGAGGAGTGAGCATCCCCTTCATCTCCCTCGTCATCAAACCGCGGAGTGATGAGATCCTCATTGTATGAGGGTCTAGAGCTGGTAGATGACCTTGGGAGCCTTTCCCTTCTAGGTGCATCACTCTCAAAAATGTCACCAAAGGTGTGATGGTCCATGACTTCCCTTTGCTGAAATTTTAAACAACCATCAAACCCAGTGATTTCTATGTTGATAAATGATGAGCAACTACTATAGGAACTTGCTAGAGGACTACACATACATCAAAACAAAGTTTCTAAGCATAGAACAAGCATGCAAGCTCAAACATCCTGTAACCTACAGTAGCAAAATACTCAAGATACAATCTACCAATCACAAATCTAATTGGACAAGTGGAGGAGGCACATACCAAGGAACAATCCCTCCAAAAATCAGCACTTGAGATGAGCTGAACAAGGATATCGAAAATCGCGAGCAAGAACAGCAAGAACTCGAGCTTGACCAAGTTTTTTGGTGTTTTTCGGGGGAGAGAAAGAAGGTGGCTTTGAGGAGGCAACCTGGAGGGGCCCAGGTGGGCTAGACCCTCCCTATGCGCCACCACTAGGTAGGCCGCGCCTACCATGGGTGTGGGGCCTAGGGGTGGCCCCTGGGTCATCCCAGGTTCCACTCTGCCCCTTTTTCGAGGAAAAATTTATTTTGAATTTTCTGGGATTTTTCGGGAAACTTTATTTTTGGCCAATTTTCTAGGTATGAAAATTGATTTTCTCGCAGAAACAGTTTTTCAGAAGAAGCAAAAGAAAACCAAAAGCCAAACTATAGGAGCTCTAAGAAACTCAAACAAGCAAACAACTAGAAAAACTAAAGCTAAAGCAAAGACTAGGAAGGAGAAAGGGAAAAAGAAAGCAAGTATAACCACAGTGGAAACATTATTTTGTTCATTAAAATCCTTTTGTTAACAAGGTTGATCAAGTCTTGTTACCAAAACAATCTTATATGAAACAAAACTTTGCATTCCACAAGGTGATTATGTTACCTCATACTTGATAGCAATGGTCCCAATCATAATAGTTTCAAAATTTTCTTGTGGAATCGGACAATATATTTATCCAACCTTGATGCCTTCAATATTTTTAATAGAATTCATGCAATAGCTCTTAACAACCTTCTTGGGGAAATATATAGTGTGCTATTTGTCATTAATATTGAATGTTACTTTTCCTTGATTGCAATTGATGACAGCACCTGCAGTATTAAGAAAAGGTCTCCCAAGAATAATAGACATATTATCATCTTCAGGCATTTCAAGCACAACAAAATCAGTTAGAACCATGCAATTATGAGCTACTTGAACAGGAACATCCTCACATATACCAACAGGAATAGTAGTTGACTTATCAGCCATTTGCAAAGATATATAAGTTGGTATCAACTTTTCTAGCTGGAGTCTCTTATAGAGAGAAAAAGGCATAACACTAACTCGAGCTCCCAAATCACATAAAGCAGTTCTAACATAATTATTCATAATGGAGCAAGGATAGTTGGTATACCTGGATCACCAAGTTTCTTTGGAACCTTACCATTGAAGGAGTAATTAGCAAGCAAAGTAGAAATCTCCTCATTAGGAATCTTCCTTTTATTAGAGACAATATCCTTCATGTACTTTGAATAAGGAGGCAATTTAATAGCATCAGTCAAAGGAATTTGCAGAAATAAAGGCTTCATCCACTCACAAAACTTGTTGTAGTGTTCTTCCTCCTTTGACTTGTGTTTCTTACTTGGAAAAGGCATAGGTTTCTGCACCCAAGGTTCTCTCTCTTTACTATGTTTATTATCAATAAAATCTTCCTTTGTGTACCTAGTGTTCTTAGTGTGTCTATCAGGTTCTTCCTCAACTTCCTCCTTATCAGGAGACTCATTATTATTACCACTCTCAGTTTTAGCATCAGAGACAGATATACTATTAGGATCTATAGCAGGTTCAAGTGGTTCCTCAACTTTCTTATGTTTCTTTTTCTTCCTCTTACGAGGACTACCACTATCCTCACCTTGTTGAGAATCCTTCTCTATTCTTTTAGGGTGTCCTTCAGGATATAAAGGATCTTGAGTAGCTGCACCACTCCTAGTTTTAATTCCATAAGCATGTTTATTTCCTGAAGCATTAACTAACATATCCTTTTGTACTTTAGCAAGTTGATCAAGTTGGGTTTGAACCATTTGAAAAATTTTACAAAGAATTTTAATATCTTTAGAAGTTCTTTCCACAATATCTTTCAACTCATGGATAGCTCTAGAGTTTTCCAATAAATGATTCTGAACTTGTTTATTAAAATTACCTTGTTTAGCAATAAATGTGTCAAGTTCCTCTAAGCATTGATCAGGAGTCTTACCATAAGGAATATAACCTTCATTGAATTGGAGAGAGTGTACCTCAATAGTAGATGAGTGGGGAATTGGCTTACATAATTCTTCTATAGGAGGTAGATTCTTCACATCTTCATCTCTAATACCTTTCTCCTTAGACACTTTTTAGCTTCCTTCATCACTTCATCATTTAATGCAATAACTCCCCTCTTCTTTGTTGTTGGTGGTGTAACTAGTTCAGGAACATCTGGTTCAGGAGTAATAGGCTCAGGTGTATTCAGCTCAGTTGAAGTCCAATCATCATAATTCTTTAGCATCTGTAGGAGTCCTTTTTCTAAAAACACAATCAGCAAAGCTATCTAGGTAGGTCCTAGAATCATCAGTTTGTCCATTATAATAAATATCAAGAATCTCATTCTGAGGTAATGGACATCCAGGATATGCATGAATCAAGGAACAGAATCTTTTCCATGACTCCAACAATTTCTCTTCTTCTTCCTATTTAAAATCAAAAAGTATCTGCAAAGCAGCATGTCTAGCACTGAGAGGAAAATATTTATGGAAGAAAGAAGAAATCAACAAATCAGGGCTATCAATGGAACCAGGAGGTAATCTATTAAACCAAGCCCTAGCTTCTCCTTTTAGTGAAAAGGGGAAGATCTTAGCAACAAAGTACTTGCGCATTTTAAAATCATCAGAGAACAAAGCACTCATAGTAGAAAGCTCATTCATATGAGCCACAACACTCTCATTTTCAGTACCACAAAAAGGTTCTTTCTCAACAATATCTAAATAAGTTAAATCAAGAGAGAAATCATAATATTTATCCTTAATATCTATGGGAGAGGTGGCAAACTTAGGATCATAGGATTTCTTGGGCATAATAGTACGTTTAGCAAGGAGACTCTTAATAGCACTAGAACCATGTGTGTTTTTGGCACTCTTCAACAAATTCATCAGTGAGCTCTATGTAACCATCATTAATATCAAAACTCTCACTAGACTCAGGTGAGCTAATAGGTGTAACAGTGTCTTCACTAGGAGTTTCGGTATTTCTAGACTAGCCATAGTAGCATCTAGAAAAGGACCTAATGAACCACTAGCATCAAGCATAGTAGAAGTAACATCATGAGTATCAAAAGCAGTTTCAGATTCAGCAGTAGTAGCAGTGTGTAGAATGAGTATGTGGTGGTGGTGTGACAAGCTTACTTATAACAGACGGTGAATCAAGAGCAACAGAGGTGTTTAGGACTGTACCTCTTCTTGTATTGGATGGTAAAATAGGAAACTTTCCATCACAGGACTTCCCCATGATGAAAGGAGTAGCAGTGAACAATAATAGATCCAAGTGAACTTACAAATAAAGCTATGCTCCCCGGCAACGGCGCCAGAAAATAGTCTTGATGACCCACAAGTGTAGGGGATCGCAACAGTCTTCGTGGGTACTATTACCCAATTTATTTATTCGACACAAGGGGAGCCAAAGAATACTTGCAAGCCTTAACAACTGAGTTGTCAGTTCAGCTGCACCTGGAAATAGTTCTTGCTCACAGAAGTTTATCAATAGCAACAGTTTGTAGTATCAACAGCAACAGTAACAGCAACAGTGAAACAGTAGCAATAGTAATAGTAACGGTAGCAGTAGGATTCGAGTGCGGTAGGCATAAGGATGGATGGACGGGCATTGCATGGACGAGTCAAAACTTGTAACTTCAAAGAACTAGGGCATTGCAGATAAATAATAACAAGCATCCAAGTACTAAACAATCCTAGGCATGTGCGCCAAATATAGTCATACGTGCTCGCAATGAGAACTTGCACAACATATTCTGTCTAGCCAGCCCGTGGCAGCGGGGCCTCTAGGGAACTACTGGCAATTAAGGTGCTCCTTTTAATAGAGCACCGCATCAAAGCATTAACACTCCGTGAACACATGTGATTCTCACACCACAGTCATCCCCTCCAGTTGTCCCAATTATTGTCACTTTGGGGCCTTTGGATCCGGACAATGGTATATGTATACAACTTGCAGATAAGATCATAAACAATACTATCATAATGATTCAATAATAAGTTCAGATCTAAGATCATGGCACTCGGGCCCTAGTGACAAGCATTAAGCACAACAAGTTGCAACAAAGTCAAATAGCACTAATAGAGATATTATGCACTATGCCCCTAACAGATCTTATTCGATTACATGATAGAACTCATCCAATCCCTACCATCCCCAAGCCTACAGCGGGGGATTACTCACTCATGGATGAGCGAAACATCGGTGGTTGATGGAGATGCATTGGTCATGACGATGGAGATGATCCTCTCCAAATTCCCCATCTCGGTAGGGTGCTAGAACAGAGTTTCTGGATCCGAATCTTGGTTTCTCGTGGCGGCGGAGCGGAACTCTTTCTGGAAAACTATTGAACCCCCCCCCTATTTTTAGGTCAGAAGGCAACTTATAGACGTGGAAGGAGGCCGAGAAGCTTCCTGGGTTGGCCAAACCTCCCCGAGGCGCGGGGTCAGTGGGCCCACGCCTGGGGTGGGTCTGGGCCCCCCAGGCCTCCCCTCTATCTCCGCTTCTAGCTCTGTGGATCTTTTGGTGAAATATAATTTTTGGCATATTTTCCGAGATTTTTCCTGATAGTTCATTTTCTGCACAAAAACAAGACACCAAGGTAATTCTGCTAAAAACAGCATCAGACCGTGTTAGTTGTATCCAAATCACACAATTATAAAGGAAAAACAGTAGTAAAGTGTTCGAGAAAGTAGATATGTTTTGGACGTATCAAGTACCTAGGGAACTTGCCGAGCACTCTCTTAATGTGTACCTAGACGCTAAACCTGTTAAACAGTCCTTACGACGGTTTGGTGATGAAAATCGCAAAGCAATAGCTAAGGAATTAGCCCGCTTAGAGTTAGCGGGATTCATAACAGAGGTCACCCATACAGATTGGGTGGCAAATCCTGTACTTGCCCTAAAAAGGACACCATTGATTTAAGGATGTGTGTTGATTATACCGCTTTGAACAAGGCATGCCCAAAATATCTGTTTCCTTTGCTGTCAACGCCCGGATTTTTAATCCCAGATGCCTGTTATGCCATACATCGCAATCCCAGGATTACCATTTTTGCGAGACATAACAGATTTGGATATCATAGTACATCATCCATTACATCCATACATAAGGTCTTACACAAATAATGATGTAGCCCAACCTACGATCGTTACCACATCTTGGTCTCCAACTTATGCCAACTCGTCATGGACTCCAAAGGTGAATCCATTCCTCTATGCGAGCCCCCTTCCTACCCTATTGAATGGTATGCTACTTCATACTCCGTCACATATGCATGATAGGTTCACATTGACAAGTACGGAGGCAAGGGAGGAAGCCCGGAGCATCAAGCCCGACAAGACGGACGCTTGGAAGAGGAGGCGGAAGAAGACAGACCGCCAAATGCTCTCTGTCGCCAGCGGTACTACCGGACCTAGCGACCGGTACTACCGCCCGGCGGCACTACCGCCCGCTGCTACCGCCACCAACAGACGACGCCAACAGAAGCCAAATACTCTCTGTCTCCGGCGGTACTACCGGATCTGGACCCGGTACTACCGGTCAGCGGTACTACCGCCCCTTACTACCGCTCCCCACTGACGGCTCCAGCTGAAGCCCCAGGACCGCAAGCGGTACTACCGGTCCCGGAGCGGCATTACCAGACCAAGCGGTACTACCGGTCCAAAGTCCGGTACTACCGCTCCTAGCAGTGCCTGCGCGCACTAGTTGGGCCACAGCCCATGTATCCCCCTTTTACTTACCTTTTCGCCTAGTTTATCCCCAAACTACCCTTGTTTATGTGGTTGGCCTATAAATAGAGCCCCCACCCCTCATGTATCCCTTAGGCATAGATGATAGACTAAAGAAAACCCCCATTGTGGAATCTCTAGTTTTGCCTCATCCCCTTTACCAAGGGGACCGACTATCGTCACCAACCTCGATTGGACTTTGCATCACGCATCCATCGTTGAACAAGGCCTTGTAGTTCGATGTCTCATCTCCAAGTTGTCAAGACCCTCCCCAAGGTGTTCTTCCCTCTCCGATGTGGATTTGAGGGAGCACGTTGACCGATCTTTCCTTGCGAGGATTCTATCGGACTGGTGGCCTCCGTTCGGGAGCAATCGGCCTTGTATCATGTGAGTTTTGCGTGTGTTCATCGTGTTCTTCGCGAGGTGTGTGTTCGCTTCCGCTACCTTCTCCCTTTCCCCTCGCTTTCCCATCGATTTGACCACGAGATCCGTGAAGATCGGGCACCCAAGAGGTTAACCCCTCCATCATCTGGTATCAGCAGCTTTTGGTTGCCACGGATTTCTCTTCGATTTGGTCTTTTCCCCATAAATTCGAAAATTCCACCAAAAACAGCCCCAATTCGTGTTTTGGATCGATCTGTGATTTGAGTGCGTTTTGGTAGGTTTTGATCCGTGGATTACTTGCTAAACTTGTTGATCTACCTTCCTTTGCGTTCCCATAGCCTAATTCCTTGATTTCCCCCTTCGATTTGGTGTTTTTCTTGAAGATTTTCCGCCCAAATCACCCCAAAATCGCAAAAACGTGTCGGATCTGGGTTTCTCTGTCTCGAGCGGTACTACTGCTCCAAATCTACGGTACTACCGCCAACCGGTACTACCGGGCCCAAAATCCGGTACTACCGCCCAAGACAGAAAGAAAACAGCAGATTCCAGATTTCAGCCTCTCACTGTTTTGAGCATAACTTTTGCATCCGAACTCGGATTTTGGTGTTCTTTAGCTCGTTTCGAAGAGGAGGAGCTCTACATCATCATCCATGTTGTTCATGCTATCTACTCCATCCAAATTCCGTGAGCAAGGCGGAATCCAACAATAAAGGGTGAAGATCGTCGACGAAAGGTATAAACATTCCGCGACTTCTCCCCACTTGCATTCCTTTGTGAAACCCACTATCTTTGCGAGCAACAAACACCTATTGAGACTAGTTCCTCTTATGATTGCTTGGGCTATGCACATTTGATACCTTGTAGATTCCGAGCAAACATTGTGAGCGTTTTCTCATATAGTTATCTTGTATAGTTGTTGGCACAAGGAAGAGGCAAGTGAAAAAGAAAAAAGAAAGAAAAAGAAAACGAGAAAAAAATATAGAAAAAGAAAAATAAAGAGAAAAAGAAAGAATGATACATGTGCCTTATAGAATAGGAAGCGCAAGCTCGATGAACATCATATAGGTGGTACTTATTGTGCATATCTTGTAGCCCACCAATTTTGTGCAATCGAACTAGCGTCTCTCCTTGTACTTGTGTGACACGAGCTTATAGTATTCGCTACGTAATCATTTGGTTCTTAGCTCACTTTCTCTGTCGCACAAGTCCCATTTATCCCACCATGTGTGTTTCCTTGTACATATTTCCTATCTTGTGGATTGACTTGTTTGCTTGGTGATCATTGTGGTTCTTTACTTGCCATTACAACATCTTGATTTCGGATTGGTTCTTGACATGCCATTTTCCATACCTATCCACCATAGGCCTTGTGTGTGTGTGTGTTTTTTTGTTAGTAGTTGGTTTTGGTGTTCCGCGTGAACTTCACTTTGCTTGGTTTATTGCTCTCAAGTGTGGCCACTTGCACGATACGATCTTCCAAGGTAAAGTAAGGTTTGAAGTTGTATCCCTAACACCCTCTACCACTTCCATATACAACACTTGGTATTGTGAAGCATGTCTAGGGACTCCGGGACTGAGGATAATTTCTATGAAGAATCCACGATGAGCCACCATGCCTATGTCTCCACAAGCATGGATAACATGATGGAGCACTACACCAACAATGGCTCCACATGCTTGGGTGACATGGAGTGCTACAACAACAACGACTCCCCAAGCATGGGCGACTTCAAGAATGACAACGACAAGCTCCTCAAGTCGCACCGACCAAGACGGAGCCTCCAACTCGAGTGCTCCAAGGTCCATCATCAAATGGACAAGTTCCAAAGAGACCTCCACAACTTCAAGAAGGACATGGACAACAACTTCGACAAAAACATGAGGATGGTCGCCAAGACTAATGATGCTTTGCGCTCATTAGAAAAACTTACAAGGAAGAGTGCCAAGGTCAAGGGCCATCGTCGTGAGCATCATATGGATGACCAAGTGCGCCACCTACATCAACCATCGGCAAGGCACGCCAATGACCTCCGTCGACACCATCACAAGGCACCTTCAACTTCTTGTGCCACCACCAAAATGGCACCAAGAGCAAGACTTCGTCCACTCCATCAAGCTTCAACGACTACGCTTGCATTTGAAGACCTCATGACCGAGGAAAATGAAGACCTCTACTTCGCCAAGTTGGATAGCATGATCCTACCTCCACCACTACTATGAGATGGCCACAAGACGATCGAGCATGGGATTTTCCCTTCGACCATGGAGGCGAGCAATGATGCCCATCTTATGTCATCCAACCTTGGAGGCGACAAGGTCAAGAATGGCGAGCATGGGATTTTCCCTTCACCAAAGGAGGCGCATGGAGTTGAGGAAACCGAGCCTACTCCCATATGCTTGAGTGATGATGTGGTACCAATCCCATGTGAGTATGAGAGCCACTTAGCCCACTTGAGTGAGAACAAGAGTGCGATGAGTGACTCCACCTTATGTGAGATTGAGTGCTTCCACTTGGAGGGCATGAGCGATACTCCTAGTGAGTTGAGAGTGGTAGTTGATAGGTCAAGTGAGACCATTTCGATTCCTAACAACTTACCCTCTACCTCTAGTGTGTTCTCTTGTGTTATGCTAGGTTCCATGGATGAAGAAGCGCCAAGCCATGAAGAAATGATGCCTCAATTGGAGAAGATGTACATGGTGCACGAAGATGATGCTATGCCATGGCTACATCAAGAAGTCGAAGTCGTCCACAAGGAGGCCACTACTTCCACAACACCCACTTCATATGAGAGGTATGACCAAGGTAACAATAAGGGTGTTGATGATGCCATGATCCCACTAGTGGACATGATGTATTGTGAGGATATGCATGTTTTGGATGATACTTGTGACATTACATATGCTTCACTCATATTCCCATGTGATGCTTTGCCTTTGCATAATATTGATCATGTGGAATTGTTTGATTGCGAACTCATTGCCATAAACATGCCATTCTATGCATCTTGTGTGTATCCTCCAATTGCTTCGGACTTGCCTTGTCATGCTAGTCATTCAATTTCTCCCGTTGCTTGTGATAAGATGAATGCTTGCTATTTCACTTGTTTTGCTTGCAACAATATTGATCAAATGCGTTCTAATGAGATGGCCCCCATAGCTTTCTCAATTTTTGGAGATTTTGATGATGGCCATGATAAGCATGTTCCCCACTTGCATACTCACCATGCATCTATTTCATACTTAATTGACATTAATGGTGATGTGCACAAGAAGAGATACGTCATGATGGATGATGTGTATCTCTACCATGCGCACACGTTCTTCCTTTTACATATGATGTGTGTAGGTAACCGCACGAGAATGTCAACCTCGGTTGAGCACGAGTTGACAAAAAGAGCTCTAGAGAGCATCCCACAAGTGAGTTCAAGATCGAACCCAGCTCTGATACCTTTTGCATGCTTTGCATCTTTCATGTTGGCAAATTGCTCTTCCCTATGGTTTGATTGCAAGCATGTTAATGGTATTATCTCCCCTTGTGACATTCATGTTTCTTCGCTTTTAGATAATGATGCTTTGTGTGTTGCAACAAAAATGTTGAACAATTTACCTTCTCGATGTTTTGTGTGCAACCACAATTCCTTTAAGAACATGTATTGTCATGAGAGCTTCCAAGAATCTCGTCTTTTTGTTGCAACAAACATAAGGACCACTTGCTCTTTCATTTGGTTTGTTTGCAAACATAATACTTTTGTGTTGGATATGCTTCCTTGTGTGTTTTTGCCAAATTCTCCTAGTCTTGCATCAAAGATGTTGTTTGAAATTTGGATCCAATGCTTTGAATGCCCCACTTCTATGTTATATGGAGTTTTTGTGTTTCCACATTTGGATGATGTTCAAACGATTTCCATGCACATTGACCTTGCATATGCATCCCGTTTGCTATACTCGAGTTGTGCTAATCGTGTTGTGAACAAGAATGGACATGCCACAAATGACATGCTCCTCTATCACACACAAACATATGTTGCTTGGTCTTTGTTGTATGAAGGTACAAATGCATACACGTCAACCTCTATTGACTATATGTTGACAAGAAGAACCAAAGAGAGTTACCTATGGCCACCCTTTATCGAGCTATCACTACAAGCTAAGGTGACTTCCTTCTACTTGAGGACTCATGCTATAATCTTCGTGAAATGGTTACGCTTTGAGTGTTGCTTTGCTTTTGTTGTGAGCTTTGTAGGCTTCAAGGAAGGTGAAGGAAGATTGAAGTGTTGTCAAGTCAATCTTCCCGAGGACGACTATATGGTGAACCACGGGATCAAGAAGGTCTCTCGACCGCTTCTACTTTGTGATGAGCATGTAGAGTCGAGGACGACTCTTTTTGAAGGGGGGGAGCTGATGTAGCCCGACCTACGGTCGTTACCACATCTTGGTCTCCAACTTATGCCAAGTCGTCATGGACTCCAAAGGTGAATCCATTCCTCTATGCGAGCCCCCTTCCTACCCTATTGAATGGTATGCTACTTCATACTCCATCACATATGCATGATAGGTTCACATTGACAAGTACGGAGGCAAGGGAGGAAGCCCGGAGCATCAAGCCCGACAAGACGGAGGCTTGGAAGAGGAGGCGGAAGAAGACAGACCGCCAAATGCTCTCTGTCGCCAGCGGTACTACCGGACCTGGCGACTGGTACTACCGCCCCCTGCTACCGCCACCAACAGACAACGCCAACAGAAGCCAAATACTCTCTGTCTCCGGCGGTACTACCGGATCTGGACCCGGTACTACCGGTCAGCGGTACTACCGCCCCTTACTACCGCTCCCCACTGACGGCTCCAGCTGAAGCCCCAGGACCGCAAGCGGTACTACCGGTCCCGGAGCGGCACTACCAGACCAAGCGGTACTACCGGTCCCAAGTCCGGTACTACCACTCCTAGCAGTGCCTGCGCGCACTAGTTGGGCCACAGCCCATGTATCCCCCTTTTACTTACCTTTTCGCCTAGTTTATCCCCAAACTACCCTTGTTTATGTGGTTGGCCTATAAATAGAGCCCCCACCCCTCATGTATCCCTTAGGCATAGATGATAGACTAAAGAAAACCCCCATTGTGGAATCTCTAGTTTTGCCTCATCCCCTTTACCAAGGGGACCGACTATCGTCACCAACCTCGATTGGACTTTGCATCACGCATCCATCGTTGAACAAGGCCTTGGAGTTTGATGTCTCGTCTCCAAGTTGTCAAGACCCTCCCCAAGGTGTTCTTCCCTCTCCGATGTGGATTTGAGGGAGCACGTTAACCGATCTTTCCTTGCGAGGATTCTATCGGACCGGTGGCCGCCGTTCAGGAGCAATCGGCCTTGTATCGTGTGAGTTTTGCGTGTGTTCATCGTATTCTTCGCGAGGTGTGTGTTCGCTTCCGCTACCTTCTCCCTTTCCCCTCGCTTTCCCATCGATTTGACCACGAGATCCGTGAAGATCGGGCACCCAAGAGGTTAACCCCTCCATCAAATAAGGATCTCATGATCCAGTTATTAATACAACTCAAGCAGCGGAAATACGTAATAATAGAGGTAGTGTAGGCGAAGATCCATCTTCGGGGTCAGAGGCAATGCGGACGATGGGAGATGATCCTAGTTGTCGTAACCTTCCTGGGGTCCTTCATCCTGGTACTCCTCTTCATAGTCTGGCCACGGGAATAGCTAGGGAAAAAGCCATGAGTACTCTTTAAGTACTCACAAACTAATACTAACCAGTGAAGGGGGTTTTTGTAGTAGGACACTAAGCTCTAGGGTTATTTTGCAAAAAAGCCAGATTTACCTCTACTAAGTTCAGAAGCAAGAAAAGCTAGTTGAAATTTTATAACACCTAAGTGGGAACTTGAATTTCATATCACAACTCTGTTGTGGTCAAGTCAAATTCTCAATTCATTTCACAAATCATTTTGAAAACATCTGACGGGGGAACAGTATGGCCACTCCAACTGTCCATAACCACGGACGTGGCTATTCGAATAGTTTGACACTCTGCAGAGATTGTACACTTTCACCACAACAGTCGATACATCCGTTAGGAACAAATCCTGAATTCACCATACTCAGTATGCGGATAATCAATCCTAACCTTTCAATTATACGCCCTAGTATAGGCACCTCTCCTGTGAGTTTGGCCTCCCAACCATGACCAACTGTCATCTTGGGTACTGCACAGGTGGAAAATCTTCACAAGGTAGCCTCAGCTCAGACCTTGGCCATGAGGGAACCCATACTAAGGTATATAAGTTTCCAGTCAAGCCCTACCCAATTTTCGGGAATTGTGGTTGTACGGTAAAATTAGAATGGTATCGCATCTAGACAACCATCAGTTTTATAAAGGGCTAAGGCTCATGCCTTAACATTTTCATCATCCGAATATTCTGGTGTTCGAAAACACATATCAAAACATCTCAGTAGAATGACTCATCATTCTAAGGTTTTCATCACCATTTTCCACCAAGTATTCCCATCTAAAGTTTATCAAGTTTTATGCTTAGCACTAGCATCTACAAGTGGGGGTGAGGACTAATGAGGGGTGGTAAACCAGTGGAGTTTAACTAAGTACAATCTCATGCCTTAGGATGACATCAAGATTATCTAACTTAGGCCAAATTTAATGCTCTTTATGAAACCTTCAATTATCTTCCTAGAATCTACAAGTCCTTAAGTAGACTCTAAGTATTAGCTTTGATAAAGAAATAAAGTAGAAAGCTTGCAAGTAAAACTGGGAGGGGGTATCATCACATATGTCTAACCAAGCATGCTTAGTGCATTGCATAGGTTATCTAACTTTCATAATTGCAAGTGTTAGCTTGCTCAATCAACTAGTAGTATTAGGCTTGCATAAGTATCAGTCTAAGCTTGCCTTGAGAAGACTAGTGGTTGAAGTTCTCCTCGGCTTCTTCTTCGTAGTATCATCCTTCCTCCTCGTATCCTTGGTCGGTACTAGCGTCTATAAATACATACGAGGTACACAATCACCAAACAATACTTAACTACTTTCAATCATCACACAAAAGGGTTCTATAGATGATCTAGCATCATCACTAACATTCAAGATTAAAGCATTTGCATTATTTATTTATTTTTAGAAAAGTAATTTCTACTTATTGAAAAACTACTTAAGATTTAATATTCTCCAAACCAAACATGGGGTCATGTTGACACATGTCATCACCACATATTTCAGTACATGAGAATGTGATTTAAAGTGGTGTCACAATTTAATAAGGTTTAACCTTTTATTTTAAATAAAATAAGTGACTAGAAATGCCTATGTGGCATTCTTTTATTACTCGAACATTATTTCTGTAAGTAAACCCATATGTTTTTATATATTCTGAAAGGTATGGTCAAATATGATTTTTGAGAGTTGGAATCAACTCAAAAGCTATTATGGTTGAGATTTGAAAAATGTTTGAATGCATAAAAGATTCTTCCTTATTATTTTTACCAAGTTTGATCTATAGATCCAAATGATTTGAATCCAACGGGCTTGGATTAATCATTTCAATACCTTTCTAACAAAATTGGTTTCATTCAATTTGGTTCACTGAATCCAGCTGGGTTGATTTTTGAAACTAGGTACAGAACTGAGTTTGAATATAAATAGAAAAAGCTAAATTCAAACGAGTGGGCTGCGCGGGAAGGGTTATTGGGCCGGCCCAGTGTCACTCCGCAGCGCGGGGCTCAATGACAGGGGGGTCTACTGGTCAGTGGCTCATAAAACGTGAAGCGGTACAGGGCGATGTTGTGCGTTGGATTAGAAGTGAGATCAACGGCTGAGGGTTGTCGTCGACGATGACATGTCACCGGGGAGCTCGAACCCTAGCGGCTCGGTGGGGGAACATAGGGGGCATACCGGGGCTCCAGTGATGACGGCGAGGCGGGCAAACGACGAAGTCGACGACGGCGAACTCAGGGGTGGTCGCGACAGCTCCGGGGGTGGTCGAAATCAACGGCTCCCTTCTTCTCCAGAGGCGGCCTGCTCCGACGCAATTCCTGTGAGCTGCTACTCCTCGTGCTCCGGCTAAGGGGTGGAAGTATCAGTGAGGTGAGGGAAGTGAGATGGTGTGAAGAAATCGAGCGGGAGTCATCTCCTTTTATAGGCTCGACGGCAAGACCGAGAAGGATGGGCAGGCGACGGTGGCGACACGGCTACGGGCGGCTAGAGGCATGGCCGAGGTTGGCGATCGACAGGCGGTCTCCTGGCGATACTCTAGAGATTAAATGCGCGTGTAGGGGCGGTGGCAAATGGTCGGGAACGTGCGGTGCTCTGCGAGGCAGAGGCAGCGAACTCCGCGGCGAGCGGTGGTTACGGGTACGGGCGGTGAAACGAACATGTCTGGTGGTCTCTTGGGACGGTGGGGTGCATGCTGGCGGGCGGCGAGGGCTCGAGGTGGTCGGGTTGCGTGGGAACGGTGCATGCTCTACGGTGCGCGTCGGCATGGTCGACAACGGCGCGGGCGCGGCGTTCCTGGCGGTTCTGGTTGCTGTCTTCGAGCTAGGGCTGGTTGAGAGGGGGCGATGAGGCATGGGCTGCATGCTAGACAAGGTTGGCACGGCTAGCTCTTCTCCTAGCTTGATATCCACACTAGGGTGACATGGGTGCTCTTGGCCTGCTCACCATTGATGACAATGGCCAGCTTACAGTGGTGCTAGAGGTTAGTTAAGCTTGCTAGAGGATCTACTAAGGCTAGTTGTAACGAGAGAGGGAACAAGGTTGGTCCAAAACACTGCTCAACATAGTGTTTTTGATTTTGTTGATTTGCATCTGCAACCTGTTTGATGAAATGGCCGCATGAACTTAAGTTTTGAATTTTGAAAAGATTTTTGGTGGGTGTGCTAGGCATGTGTTGAGGATTCTATGGATGCTTCAGTTTTCAAAATTGAGCTTGTTTGAGTGGTTTTTGAAATAGTGGGATCTTCCCATATGAAATAGATTCAATTTTAAATTGTCATTTAAACTAAGCATTTAAATGATTTTGGGTGATCACAAAGTGGGACTTGGTACCTTATTATGAGTACTATCAAGAGGTGCAAAGATCTATACATGTTTCTATTAAGTTCTGAAAGTTAAGGATAGCTAAAGTAGGCATGGGAGTTAATTTGGCCAAAGTGACCATTCACCTAATTTGTTTGTTTTGACTTGTTTGTCCTTGGGAAAAGTTTGGGGATTGTTTATATGATGTTTATTTCACCTAAGAATCATTTTACAAGCAAATAAACACAGAACCATGGCAATTCAAAAGAATCCAAATTTTAATACATACACATATGAATGCTTTCATATTTTTAATTGGAAAAGTTTTTGTTAACCCTAATTTTGACGATTAGAGTTTGTTGATCCAATTTTAGTATTTTTGGGATGTTACAAACCTTCCCCCCTTAAACAAAATCTCGTCCCGAGATTTGAAAAAGGACGAAAAAGATTACCTAGGATTTGAAGAGACCGGGAAACTCCGTCCTGATGTGATCTTCGCGCTCCCAGGTAGCTTCCTCTTCTGTGTCGTTGCTCCACTGAATCTTGAGAAACTTGATGCTCCGGGTTCTAGTAGTTCTGAAAGCTTTTCCAAAATACGGATGGGTACTTCAGGATAGGTCAGGTCATCGTTGATTTCTATGGTCCGGTGATTAATATTCTTGAACACTTCAGTCTTCTCTGGAACTTCGAGGCACTTGCGAAGTAATGAGATATGGAACACATTGTGCACGGCTGACATCTCTTCGGGTAGTTCCAATTGATACGACACTTCTCCTCGACGGTTCAGAATCTTGAAGGGGCCAAAATATCTGGGGGCTAACTTTCCTTTGAGTTGGAAACGCTGCATTCCCTTCAATGGCGACACTTTTAGATACACGAAATCTCGTAGGATATCAGGTCCGAAAATCTGACTCTCTCCTACTTCCGACCAATTCAAAGGGGTGCGACACTTCCTTCCATACATAAATTCAAATGGGGCCATTTGCAAACTGGCTTGATAACTGTTGTTGTATGAAAATTCTACAAACGGCAGACAGTCTTCCCACTTAGATTCATACTCTAACACACATGCTCTCAGCATATCTTCGTGTATTTGATTTACTCTCTCCATTTGTCCATCGGTCTGAGGGTGATACGCGGTGCTGAAATCTAGTCGGGTTCCTAAACCTTCTTGGACTTTCTTCCAGAATCTCGAGGTAAACTGAGTTCCTCGATCTGATACGATGTTCTTAGGGACTCCATGCAAACTGACGATTCTAGCGATGTATAACTCCGCTAGCTTCGAACTCTGATATGTGGTCTTGACGGGTAAGAAATGGGAAACTTTGGACAACATGTCCACTATGACCCAGATAGAGTCATTTCCCTTACTAGAAGTAGGCAATCCGGTGATAATGTCCATTCCAACGGAATCCCATTTCCATTCCGGAATCTGCAATGGTTGCAACAATCCTGCGGGTCTTTGATGTCCCGCCTTGACTCTCTGACATATATCACACTTGGCGATATAGCTTCCGATTTCTCTCTTCATATAATGCCACCAAAATTGTTCTTTCAAGTCTTGATACATCTTCGTTCCTCCGGGGTGGATAGAATAAAGAGTATCATGAGCTTCCTTCAGAATAACTTCTTTCAACTCAGAATTGGCTGGTACACAAAGGCGTCCTTTGTACCACAGAACTCCTTCTTCATCTCCAGTGAATCCGGGTACTTTGCCTGTACCGATACGACGCTTGATTCCGTCGATACTAGCATTTCCTTTTTGCACCTCTTTGATCTAGCTGATCAAAGTGGGTTGAAGTTCTATGCTAGCCAAAAATCCTTCACTCACTAATTCCATTCGGAAATCTTCCATCTCTTTGTGCAAGCTTGGTTGCTCCTTTAAAATCATGGAGTTCAAGTGGCACGGCAATCTGCTAAGGGAATCCTCTACCACGTTGGCTTTACCGGAGTGATAGTGAATGTCCAAATCATAATCCTTGATTAGCTCAATCCATCTTCTCTGTCTCATATTAAGCTCCTTCTGAGTGAATATATACTTTAGGCTCTTGTGATCCGAATAAATCTCACAACGGTTTCCCATCAGGTAATGCCTCCATGTCTTCAGGGCTAGAACTACGGCTGCGAGTTCGAGGTCATGGATTGGGTAATTCTGCTCATGTTGTTTCAGTTGTCGAGATAGATCAGATATAACTTTGCCTTCTTGCATTAGCACACATCCAAGACCGATCTTGGATGCATCACAATACACGTCAAAGGGCTTCGTGATATCCGGCATGATTAAGATTGGGGCTGAAATCAATCTCCTCTTGAGTTCTTGAAAACTTGATTCACATTTTTCCATCCATTCAAACTTCTTGTCCTTCTTCAGCAATTGGGTCATGGGTCTGGCGATACTCGAGAATCCTTCTACGAACTTGCGGTAATATCCTGCCAATCCGAGAAATGCACGAACTTGTGTTTGAGTGGTTGGGGCTTGCCAATCTTCGACATCTTTCACCTTTGCAGGGTCAACAACAATTCCTCCAGCTGATACAATGTGGACAAGTAATCCTACCTCTTGTAACCAGAATTCACATTTGCTAAACTTGGCATACAACTGATGCTCTCTAAGGGTTCCAAGAATGGTCCTTAGGTGTAGCTCATGTTCTTCTTCCGATTTGGAATAAATTAGAATGTCATCGATGAAAACAACGACAACCTTATCCAGGAAGTCCATAAAAAACTTATTCATGAGATTCATGAAATAAGCGGGGGCATTGGTTAATCCAAAAGACATAACAGTATACTCGTATAATACATATCTGGTGGTAAAGGCAGTCTTTGGAATATCCTCTGCACGAATCTTGAGTTGATGATATCCTGTTCTAAGATCAATCTTAGAAAACACTTTGGCACCGGTCAACTGATCAAACAAATCTTCTATCTTGGGCAATGGGTACTTGTTCTTGATAGTTATATAATTCAACTTCCGATAATCTGTACACAAATGGTTACCTCCATCCTTCTTGTCCACGAACAAGACAGGTGATCTCCATGGTGACGCACTTGGTTGAATCAATCCAATTTCTAGCATGGCATCCTGTTGCTTCTTCAGTTCTGCTAGTTCAGACGGGTTCATACTATATGGTCTCTGAGCTATGGGTCCGGTTCCGAGGATTAGTTCAATGATAAACTCGATATCCCGATCTGGGGGCATACCGGGCGAAACATCTGGAAATACATCGGGGTATTCACAGACTATCCGGACTTGGTCAATGGTAGGTTGGGCTATACTCTTGTTGCACTTGAATTGAAGAGTTAAGGTTTCAGATACATGCTCGACTGATATTCCAGCTGTACTGCTCATGGTTATGGCTTTCTTGGCACAGTCAATCAATCCTTTATGTTTGGACATCCAATCCATTCCTAGTACAACTTCCAAACCTTTAGTTCCAAGTACTATCAGATTAGCATAAAAATCTATGCCATGGATTCGGATAGGGACGGCTTTGCAAATTTGCCTAGCTTTGGTGGTTGAACCGGGGATTTGAACAATCGTAACATGCTTCAGTTTGGTTGTGATGCAGCCCAACACATGGCATTCACCATTGGTCCACATCATGCTACACCAACCATACCCACAAAGGTGAATTCATTCAATATCTCGCCCTCCTTTGGTTATCATGTGAATGGGATCCTACTCGAAACAAGTGCCAATGCTATTCCCAGGCCCTTGACCATGACACCAAGAGGAGATGACAAGAAGACACCAGGAACCAATACCCCCAAGCAAGAGGCGTGGAAGAGAAGGCGGAAGAAGACTTCCGGCGCCAGGCCCGGCGCCACCAGAAGCCCTGCCAGAACTTCCGGCGCCCAGCCCGGTGAACCGGAACCACCCCCGGAACTTCCGGCGCCCAGCCAGGTGAACCGGCCCTCCCGTCGAAATCGCTTACAGAGACCCCTTTCGGCAGACGACCAGAAATATCAGTGACCGCCGTAAATCTCGGCACTAGCCTCGGCGCCGCCGGACCTATCGCCGAAACTACCAGTCTACGTGTTGTGAAGGGTTTGATGCCCAGAATATTCCCTCCCACCTACCCTTCGCCCCTAGTACTATAAATAGCCCTCTTGTGGCTCAGATCTAGTTGGAGTTGATGTTGAATTAAGGCTTGTGCCTAACCCTAGATGGGGACCCCTCTCTATAGTTAATCTATGAGTTGTACAAGGCCTTGGAGTTCGGTTGTTCGTCTCCAAGTCGTCAAGACCCTCCTCAAGTGTTTGGTCTCTCCTCATCAAGCATTCTAGTAGTGCTAGGTCTCTCCCCTTTGGGATTCTACTTGGTTTCTACTCTGTCCTTTGATTTGAATTCTATCATCCGCTTGCCGATCTCTCCTTTGGTGATTCTACCTAACGGTCTCGCCGAGGATTCTATTGGATTGGTTGTTCGAGCCAACGGGAGCAAATTTAATTGGGTTGTGTTTGCCTGTGTTTGTATCTTTACCTTGCGTTTGTGTTGCGTTCATCGTGTTCATCGGGTTTTCCCTCACTCCCCGCCTCAAATCCATGAAGATCGGGCCACCCTAGGGTCAATCCCACAAGGGATCCCATATCAACTGGTATCAGCAGCTTTTGGTTGCCACGGATTTGACTTTGTTTACCCATATCCACCATAAATTCGAAAATACCAAAAATATTGCCCAATTTGCTTTTCGATCGATCTCTCGATTTGGTGAGTTTTTTATGGTTTTGGTACACAGATCTGTTGCTTTGGGTGTCGATCTACCTTCCTTGCCCTATCCCCCAAGCCCAAATTCCACTAATTCTTGACAAATCCCTCAATTTGACTTTTGGAAGTTCATCACGAACTAATTTCGGCGATCACCCCGGCGAACCGGTCCTGTCGCCGAAAATTCCGGCGAGAATCCCGGCGACGCCGAAGTCCCGACCGGAATTTGCGGCGCCAGCACCGATCTGCCGACTGTTGTGCCTAAAACCATCAGGCCCAAATTTTGACCGTTTTCCTTTTTGTCTTTTTCTTCGTGTTTCGCGTGCGTGTCACAACTAACTTCAAGCTTCCGCAACATCCGTACATACGCACTCTTCGACACCGCGACACCCGAACACCTTCCCAACACCGGTCACAAGTCATCAAAAATACCAAAGGTATAACTTTCACCACCCTTGTATAGCCTTTCTTCCTTTGTGTGATACCTAACCTATCGAGAGTAGCTCATTTTGTGTTTGCTGAAACATTGTGCGCTTGCTCTTGCGAAGTGATAGTGCATAGGCAATAGCAAAAAGGTGAATCCATAGCATAGAAAGAAAAGAGATATAAAAAAAAGATACCAATACAAAAGAGAGTCCAAAGCTTCTAAGCAAGAGTGCGAGTTAGAGCAAGCCAAGCGTGCGAATCCATTGCTTCTCAATCTTGTTGCAAACGAGCTACGGTCTCTCCTTGTGTTGGCACGGCATCGATCTTAGTCGTCGTTAGGACATTTTGTGCTCATTTTCATAGTCGTGCTAACCCCATTTTTCTCCACGCGTGTGTTTTCTCCGTGTTTTTGTAGATCGTATCGTTTTTGCTTTTGATCTTTGGTCCGTTACCACTTTTGACAATAACCTTTTCGTTTGGTTGTTCCATTTGCTATCCACCTTTCTAACCTACCACCATAGGCCTTTGTGTGTGTGTGTCTTGTGTACCCGCTATTCGCTTTGCTCTCGGCAACAACAATATTTCCAATCTTTGACTCCGGTGAGACAAGGTAGCAATTACCATTCCACCAAATATCACCCTATCTATCAAGTGTGTTTGTGCATCATGTCTAGGGCAAGTGGAGCTAGTGGAGATAGCAATTTCAACAACCAAGATGGCTTTGCCACGCGCCACAACTTATGGGCGCAACGCCAAGAATTCAACAATCAATTTGAGCGACTTGAGCACTGTCTTGATGATACCTTTCGAGAATTTGAGTACCGTGAGCGGCAACGTCAAGAGGAGCACCATGCTCAATTCCAAGCTCTTCACCAAGCTATTGCCAACCTTGGAAACCAACACGGTCATCGCTCAAGCTCGTCAAGTTCTTCCCTCACGCACTCTTCAAGTCGACATGGCGAGTCTTCAAGGTCACACTCCCGACGCGGAGAACCCCACCACCATAATGGGGACCAACAAGCTCGTCATCGTCGCCCTCAAGCGGTGGACCCAAATGCTCCTCAACCTCAACAACAACGACAAGAGCATGGTCCACCACCACACCAAGAAATCATCGACATGCACCAAACTCGAGAACGCCATGATGAAGCGAACCACAATGATAGCGTCGTCATCCTCATAACCACCACGAGCAACGTCAACAAAATCAAGAACCGGTATGGGATACAAGTGATGATGATGAGGATGCACGCCAAGCTCGACGCAATAACCGGCATGCACAACACCACCACCACCGACACCGTCAAGCTATGAATGACAATGATGCCGACCAACGGCGAAGGAGAAACTTAGAGCATCATCAAGCTCATCCACCACAACAACCTCAAGGCAATCAAGAGCCTCCTCCGCCTCCACGCCCTCCAAGTGACGCAAGTATGCACCAAGAACGCGGCAACAACCACCATGAGCGTGATGATGGCAAGTTTGGGAAGCTCAAGTTCGTTATGCCCAAGTTCAAAGGAGAAGAAAATGCCGATGCATACCTTGAATGGGAGCTCAAAGTCGACAAGATATTCCGAGTCCACAACTTTTCCGAAGAGAAGAAAGTGGCAATGGAATCTCTTGAGTTTGAGGATTATGCCAATGTTTCGTGGGAAGACTACCAAAGAAATCGTGAGAAGCAAGAAGAACCACCGGTCACCACTTGGACCGAGATGAAGAATGTGATGTATGCAAGATTTGTCCCCGAGCATTATCGCCAAGACCTCTTCGACAAGCTACAAAACTTGAAGCAAGGCACAAAGACAATTGAAGAGTTCTATAAGGAGATGGAGATTACTATGATGAGAGCCTATGTGAAGGAGCTCGAAGAGCAAACAATAGAATGGTTCCTCAACGGTTTGAGCCGCCCAATACGCAAAATAGTCGATTTCCAACCTTACAAGACTCTCGTGGACCTTCTTCACCAAGCAACCAAGGCCGAGCGCCACTTGCAAAAGGAACATGCTTATGAGAAGCAAAGGGCGTACTTCGCTTCAATCAACTCGAGTAACCCCTCCAAGCCAACAAACCAAGCAACAAGCTCATCCAAGCAATCCAAGACACCTATGGCATCCCCCTTCAACACAACAACGGAAAGTCAAGTAGTTTGCTACAAGTGTGGAGGAAAGGGCCATAAGTCCTATGAGTGCATCAACACAAGAGTCATCCTAACGGATGAGAACGGCGCAACATACTCCGTGAGCGAAGATGAATTTGAAGCTATGACTCAAGCCGCTATCACAAAAGATGCCGCAATGCAAGATGAGGACACGCTTCAATGTGAACATGATCCAAGCCCCTCACTTGTCATCGCCCAAGTCTTGACGACCAACTCCATCCCTAGAGAGGACCAACGCCTCAACATCTTCCAAACCCGATCCGGAATTGATGGCAAGTCTATAAAATTTATCATTGATGGAGGAAGTTGCCACAACCTTGCGAGCATCGATCTTTGTGAGAAACTCAAATTACCATACATGGAGCACCCTCGTCCATATCATGTCACATGGCTTGATGACAATGGTACCATTAAAATCAAACACAAGGTCAACGTCCCCTTCAAGATTGGTCCATATCAAGACACCGTCGAGTGTGATGTTGTGCCTATGACCGTGTGTCACATGCTCCTTGGAAGACCATGGAAATACGACAAGGGCGCACTACATGATGGTACCTCCAACCAATACTCCTTTAAGTGGAATGACAAGACATTGGTGCTACAACCTATGACGCCAAGCCAAATTATCACTTCCAACATGACGTCGCTGCCCAAGATAAAACAAGCTAAGGACCCTTGTGAGATGAGTGGTGAGAGAGTGATCCACCAACACGTGATTGAGTGCTACAAGACCCAAATGAGTGGAAAAATCATGAGTGCCACGTCGCATGCCACCACACGTGAGAAGAGTGATTTGAGTTTGACCAATACTAACAATCCATCATACAACTCTTTCTCCTTGTTGTCGGTTTTGCAGGATACTCAACCTCACCCACCACCTACAAGAAACACGCTACAAGATATCCAATCACATCTTGATGACAAGCTCAACTTCAAGCTCTTCAACCAATTTGAACAAGGCTACGACACCGGAGATCCAACAACTTACACGCTCAAGACCATGTGCACACCTCTCTCCCTATATAATGATGGAACTTCGTCGAGGACGACTCGTTTCGAAGCGGGGAGGGATGATGCAGCCCAACACATGGCATTCACCATTGGTCCACATCATGCTACACCAACCATACCCACAAAGGTGAATTCATTCCATATCTCGCCCTCCTTTGGTTATCATGTGAATGGGATCCTACTTGAAACAAGTGCCAATGCTATTCCCAGGCTCTTGACCATGACACGAAGAGGAGATGACAAGAACACACACCAGGAACCAAGACCCCCAAGCAAGAGGCGTGGAAGTGAAGGCCGAAGAAGACTTCCGGCGCCAGGCCCGGCGCCACCGGAAGCCCCGCCGGAACTTCCAGCGCCCAGCCCGGCGAACCGGAACCACCGCTGGAACTTCCGGCGCCCAGCCCGGCGAACCGGCCCTCCCGCCGAAATCGCTTACAGAGACCCCTTTTGGCAGACGACCGGAAATATCGGTGACCGCCGGAAATCTCGGCACCAGCCCCGGTGCCGTCGGAAATCTCGGCACCAGCCCCGGCGCCGCCGGACCTGTCGCCGGAACTACAAGTCTGCGTGCTGTGAAGGGTTTGATGCCCAGAATATTCCCTCCCACCTACCCCTTCGCCCCTAGTACTATAAATAGCCCTCTTGTGGCTCAGATATAGTTGGAGTTGATGATGAATTAAGGCTTGTGCCTTACCCTAGATGGGGACCCCTCTCTATAGTTAATCTATGAGTTGTACAAGGCCTTGGAGTTCGGTTGTTCGTCTCCAAGTCGTCAAGACCCTCCTCAAGTGTTTGGTCTCTCCTCATCAAGGATTCTAGTAGTGCTAGGTCTCTCCCCTTTGGGATTCTACTTGGTTGCTACTCTCTCTTTTGATTTGGATTCTATCATCCGCTTGCTGATCTCTCCTTTGGTGATTCTACCTAACGGTCTCTCGCCGAGGATTCTATTGGATTGGTTGTTCAAGCCAACGGGAGAAAATCGAATCGGGTTGTGTTTGTGTGTGTTTGTATCTTTACCTTGCGTTTGTGTTGCGTTCATCGTGTTCATCGGGTTTTCCCTCACTCCCCGCCTCAAATCCGTGAAGATCCGGCCACCCTAGGGTCAATCCCACAAGGGATCCCATATCAGGTTGGTTGAATCTTACTAGTGCATGCAAATTCTTCGGTGACAAATGAGTGCGATGCACCAGAATAAAACAACACTCTAGCGAGTACTGAATTAACAGAAAACATACCCAGCATGACGTATGGCGCTTCCTGTGCTTCTTCAGCATGCATGAGAAAAAGACGGCCATTGCTGTTGAGAGAGTTCCCTGGGGCAAACCTTCTTCCAGGCTGAACACGACGCTGCTGCTGAGCTGGGGCTTTTGCATTGGGGGCTGCGGCATTCTTCTTGGGGCACTCATTGGAGTAGTGACCCTTATTTCCACAGTCATAACAAGTGACTTGCGACTTGTCCTTTGCTGCAACAGGCACAACATTGCTTCCATTCCTCGGGGCAGTGTTGGTGTTGGTCGTGGCATTGTTGTTGTTGAACTTTGGTGGTGCACAGTTAAAATTGCTAGAGTTGCCGGGGTTGTTGTGATTTCCTCCGGGCCTCGGGTTTCCACGGTTGGGATAGGTCAGACGGTTCATCGGGGGTATGTTGGTTCTCGGGGCAAATCCTGGAGATGGGTTAGGGCGATACTTTGGGGTATGATGGGTTCCTAGCTGATGCATCATGCGACGCTTGCGGTTCTCATTGGCTTGGTTGATCTTTCCTTCCATCTGGATGGCAGAGTCGACAAGGGCTTCAATATCAGCAAAGGGGATATTGACCAACACAGTCTGCATCTCATCGTGCAGACCATTCAAGAATCTCTCTTTCTTCTTGGCTTCGGTGTCGATCTCATCTGGGGCATACCTAGCTAATGACAAGAATTTGTCACGGTATTCCACTACGGTCATCTGTCCTTGCTTCACTTCTTTGAACTCATCTCTCATTCTCTTGATCAAACCCGGTGGCACATGGGTTCTGCTGAACTTGACCTTGAATTCCTCTTAGGTCATCATCTGTCCTCAGGTCATTGCACGAACGCTGTTCCACCATGCTCTTGCATCTCCGGCTAGATAGTGGGTGGCGAACAGAACTTTCTCGTTAGCTTCCACTCTGGCGACTTCCAGGTTGTTTTCCATGGTCTGCAACCAATCATCGGTGTCTAAGGGCTCTTCCGACTTAGTGAAAACAAGTGGGTTGGTATTCCGGAAATACTTGAGCTTAGATCCATGGTTGTCCTGGTTTCCTTGGCCTTGATTGTTGTGGGCCAGCTAGGCTATCTGCTGAAGGGTGGCTAGGTTGACTTGATGTTCGGTTATTTCATCTTCGTGGTCAGAAACCAACATTTGCAGGATCTGCAACATCGGATCTGGGGATGAACCACTTCCTCCGCGTGGCATCTGAAGATTGAGATAGATCATGAGAAAAGGGGGAAATTTCTAAGGTTCAGGGACTTTGAAAAGTTTTTAAAGTTTGACTCAGATTTTCTAGCAACTTGCTTTTCATTCATTCATTCATTCATAGCACACGATACAAACACACACCACAAAACAAGAAAAACAGATGGTTTTAAGAACCATTCTGGAAACTACGATACAGTGGGACCGAATACAACTCACTACGCTAGTGCTCAAGTGCTACTACTCCTCGGATTCGGTGTAATCGTCATCCTCATCATCCTCGTCGTCATCGATGAAGGCGAAATCATCCTCATCGGTGAATAATTCCATAGCCTGATCCTCCAGAAAATCATCGTCATCTCTGAGATAGGAGTAGGGGTCTCCACGAAGATCCTCTCCGGCATTCTCTCTTTCCTCCAACTGCATGTCTCTCTCGTGGATGGTCTCCTCCAAATCCGAGATACGGTGGCGAAGACGGGAAATGATGCACTCCTTCTTGTCGATCTGACGGCAGCGAGACATGCGATCCTTTGCTAGCATGGCGATGGTCTGATCCTTCGTCTTGATGATGGCGGACTTGTGGTTGGAGTAGTCACGGCAATTTTCCAATTCCTGCTGACGATCGTACATCATGAAGCTAAGGTGGTCCAACTGAGTCTTTAGCTCGTGGTGGTATGGGGCTTCCAGTGGCTGTCCCATAGCATCACGCCTTGGACAAAACTCAAAGCGGGTACCCTTGATCTGGTTGATACTCTGCCCACACATACGGGCAAGAGCTTCCTGCATGGCCCTGGCAAGTCCATCGAGCCAGTTGTTCTCTCTTAAGGTGAACTGAATTCCCTCGGCAGTGGGAGGTTCAATCTTTCATCGGAGACTTGCAATAATTAGCCACGGCAGATCTTCTCCTCCTTGATCATTGAGCTGAGCTCCGAAGAACTCGGGGTGCGGACGCTCCAAAAGTTCCGAAAGCTGGTCCAAATCCCGCTCAAAGATAAGGTCTCCTCCATTCCCCAAACTGATAAAACTTGATGTACTTCATGTCCATCTATAAGAATATAGGATGATTAAGTTAGTAGAGTGATCAAGTGTGTCAAATTTTAGGTATTTTGCAAGAGTTTTTGAGGAACATGAATTTTTATGAAAGAAACAAAGTGATAAGAATGGGAATAAGTTTTTGTAAATATTTGCTTCTTTTGGTTTTGAAACTAAGTTTTTGATTCAAACGCCCAGTCTAACTAGGGTCTCCTATGGTCAGGATGGCTCTAATACCAACTTGTCAACACCCGAATTTTTAATCCTAGATGCCTGTTATGCCATACATCGCAATCCTAGGATTACCATTTTTGTGAGACAGAACAGATTTGGATATCACAGTACATCATCCGTTACAAACCATACATAAGGTCTTACACAAATAAGGATCTCATGATCCAGTTCTTAATACAACTCAAGCAGCGGAAATATGTAATAATAGAGGTAGCGTAGGCGAAGCTCCATCTTCGGGGTCACAGGCAATGCTGACATGGGAGATGATCCTAATTGTCATAACCTGCCTGGGGTCCTTCATCCTGGTACTCCTCTTCATAGTCTGGCCACGGGAATAGCCAGGGACAAAGCCATGAGTACTCTTTGAGTACTCGCAAACTAATACTAACCAGTGAAGCGGTTTTTGTAGTAGGACACTAAGCTCTAGGGTTGTTTTGCAAAAAGCCAGATTTACCTCTACTAAGTTCAGAAGCAAGAAAAGCTAGTTGAAATTTTATAACACCTAAGTGGGAACTTGAATTTCATATCACACTCTGTTGTGGTCAAGTCAAATTCTCAATTCATTTCACAAGTCTTTTTGAAAACATCTGACGGGGGAATAGTATGGCCACTCCAACTGTCCATAACAGTGGACACGGCTATTCGAATAGTTTGACACTCTGTAGAGATTGTACACTTTCACCACAACAGTCTATACATCCATCAGGAACAAATCCTGAATTCACCATACTTAGTATGCGGATAATAAATCCTAAACTTTCAATTACACGCCCTAGTATAGGCACCTCTCCTGTGAGTTTGGCCTCCCAACCATGACCAACTGTAATCTGTAGGTTTCCCAGCATAGAAAACAAAAAATTTCCAACGATGGGAACAACTATGTACCAAGATCTATCTACTAGATACAAACAACGGGCGGATGTATATCCGTAGAGAACATACCCTTGAAGACCGACAAAGCTTAACAAGTCCAAACTCGTGGTTGATGTAGACAATCTCTTGCCGATCTCAAGGTCGAGAGGAAGTCCTAGCGCCGCAAAATAGCAGCGCATCTGTGCTCGCACACACGTTCGAGGCACCGAGCAACCTCCGCCTCCTCGCTCCAGCGATGCAGCGGAAGCACAACTCTTTCTTGCCGAATAGCCACCGGGAACATGTATCTCGCTAGTCCGAGACCATGGGGGATAAATTCTAGAGGGGGAGAGAGATCCTTCACGAGGAGGTGTGAGTGAGAGAGAGGGAGGGGGCTCCTTTTATAGGGAGAGGGGGGCACCCAAGGGGCCATGCGCCCAGCCATGGGGCTGCCCCCACCTCTTCCACATTCATGTGGGTGGACACTCCACTCACTCAAATGCCTTTCAATTCCCTCCACTCAAAAAACCCACTCAAATTCCCATTAAATTTCCACCAAATTTAATGCAAACTCTCATTAAATAAAACTCCTTTTATTTATTCAGAATTTTGTCAATTACTTTAATGACAAACATTCACATATAACCCCTTGCTAGTATTTCATTTCACATGCAGAAACACTTTCTGCAATTTCACCCGAAAACCCGTTTCGGTATCTAGTGAAATAAATTCCTGCGCTTGTTATTCTTTTCGGCATGAAACTTTTGCTCCAAATGGATGTCGGTGTCTCTTAAGTGTGTCACCCTACGGTTCGTGAATAATGCGGACATGATCGAGACCCCTCTCGGATCAATAATCAGAAGCGTGATCTGGAGACCCATACTGACTCCCACACATTCAACGATGAATTTCTTGTGATCGTCGGAACCTTTTACGCTAGTATCTTAATCCCTTTGTTTCACGATATATTACATGTCCTAGATTCGATCATCGGTATCTCCATACCTAGTTTGATCTCGTTACTGACATGCACTCTTTTCTTGTTCCCGTGATATAACATTCTAGTGATCAAATCACTTGCTTGCAAGCTAATCAATGTGATATCACCGAGAGGGCCCAGAGCATATCTATCCGTCATCGGGATGAACAAATTACACTCTCGATCCATGGGCCTCAACATAACACTTTATTAGTTCTGAATCCATATTTATAATCACCCTGTTATGGTGTGACGTTTGATGTTATCAAGAAACTCTTCTGGTGTTAGTGATTGACATGATCTCATGGTCTAAGGATTAGGATCACTTCGTAAGTTGTTATAGCAATATAAACTCAATGACTTTGATCGTAATGTTATACTTCGGATGAATGTTCATCACACCATTACACTATGTTGTGATCCCGTTATTAATAACATCCAATGTCCATGATCAGGAAACCTTGATCATCTTGTTAATCAACGAGCTAATTTATAAGAGAGGCATAACTAGGAACTTTCTGTTTGTTTATTAAACACACATGTATTAATGTTTCCGTATTAATACAATTATAGCATGAAAAATAAACATTTATCATAAACAAGGAATACGATAATAACCACTTTATTATTGCCTCTCGGGCATATTCCCTTCAGTCTCCCACTTGCACTAGAGACAATAATCTAGTTTGAGAACTTTGCGTATTGAACACCTATGGCTTTCTGGTGTTCCATATACGCAACTGCAAGTGGTTAACATAATCTACGGATCTGATTCTTTCAGGTCCATGTGTATTTGCATGTCTTTGCGTCTCCACGCATCACTCATTCTCTAATGAGATGGCGTTGTATAAATTTGGTCTTTTGGTGAGACCTTTAGTTCCTTGGGGTTAAAACACGTCGATACTATTGTCACACAATATATCTTTAGTGTTAGCCCATTGCGAACCACACCTTAGTTTGATAACAAACTACTTGACACAAATTCCCTCCTTTGCTGCTACTATAGCAGTCATATACTTAGCCTTTTGTTGTAGTATTCGTCACAATCTCTTAACTTTGGAATTCATCCAAATACATCATGGAATCTCCTTTCCATTACATTGTGCCACCCATAGTTTAAATTGAGATAAACTTAATTTGTATCTTGTGACAAAACTAGTATCAATGTAACGCTTTACAATGAACTATTTGTAATTGTTTGTCACCTCTACACAAATATATTCTTAGTTCTTCCAAAAGATCATAAGAATTCACTATCGTCCAATGATCATTTTATGATTTTTCTGGTATATGCTCATAACACTTAGAGCATAGGACATATCTGGATGTGTACATATCATGGTATGATTGATCAAAACATTCTCGTGATTTCACTCATCAAGTGTCAAAGCACTTGAATCTTGTTTCACTTATCAAGTGTCAATACACTTGAATCTTGATTCAATTCCTTTCCATGCAACAAGAACTGTTTCTTGTCGTTTCTATATTGAACTCCTTCAATATCTCATATATGTACGTTTGGCACAACCATATTGGCGTCACAGTCTATCCACTATAGACATTCACGCTAAATATTCGGGTTTTGCCTAAGTTTTTCATCGAAATGAAATTCTTAACCTTTGTCAATAAAAGATACATCATTTCTAATCAACAAGATGTCATCCACATAATGTATTAGAAATATGTCTCAGCGCTCCCACTTAATTTCTTGCAAATGCAAGCATCTTCATCGTCTCCAGATGAAAAACTCATTTTTCATCATGGTGAAGATTCCAACTCCGCGATGCTTACTTCAACCATTGAAGTTTGCATGCCCTTTTAGCATCCTTTGAATTTAACAAAACCCTTTGGAACGTGTCTTGTACACGTCCTAGGTAACCATTCTATTAGAAGAATTTTGTTTTGTTTATTCATTTACCATATACCAAATTATATGTAGTGGTTGCTACTTGAATCCGTCCAGACTAAATATCGCTATGAAAGATCAAATCTTGTCATAGTCAACTCCTTGAACATTGTCGTAAAATACTTTACGACATGTCGACTATTTCATAGATGTGAAACATCCATGTCTATTTCTTTATAGATCCAAATACGACCGATAGGTTTTTACACCTTTCCGGAGGGTCTTCCAAGTTCAAAACTTGATTTATCGTGTATGGACTTATCACGGATTTTATGGCTTCAAGCCATTTGACGGAGTCAGGGCCCATCTTCGCTTCTTTGCATATAGTCGGTTCATCATTATCAAATAATGATTTACTCTCAAATCTTAATCATTTGATTGTTTATCCGACCTTCTTGGTTCAATAGGAACTTTAGACCGTCGTGACCGCAACCTTTGAGGCACGTAATCCATGAGCATTCTAGCTGCCTCCGGAACATTTTCCGGCGCTGCGCAACTCAGCACATATAGCTAAGGTTCGTTAACCTTATCAAAGTTCTATTGTACTCCCACTTAACATTTATGAAAAATTCCTTCTTCAAGAAACTTCACGTTTCAAGCGACAAACCCTTTTGTCCTTGGTGTTATGGAGGAATAACCAATTGTTATTCGAAATAACCTACAAAGACATGCTCATCCGACTTCGGTTGTAAACATCTTACTTACGTTTAGCATACCAAAATTTAATAAATGACAACTTGGGTTTTACCCCAAACCATAACTTCCATGGTGTCATTTCAACGGATCAAGATGGAGATCTTTTCAGTGTAACAGCGATAGTCTCTAAAGCTTTAATCTTTTAAAACATAATGGCAATTTTATAAATAACATCTTTGATCCAACCATGTCAAACAAGGTTTCATTACAAATCTCAAACACTCCATACTCCTATGGTGTTTCGGGTGATGTAAATCTAGGTGTTTTGCTAAACTTGCAACTCAAATAAATCCCTTTATGATAAAATCATAATTCATTTATTTTCTTGTTACACTTGTAACTCAAATAAATCCCTTATGATAAAATTATAAACTATTTATTTTCTTGTTACAATGATTTTTCACTTCATCTTGAAAGTCTTTGAAACATTTTCAAATATTTCATACTTCTTTCTCATTAAGTGAACATTCACTCAAATTTTCAGAGAAAGCATATGAAGTTGAAATCCATCGCTTACGACTATACATAATGGACTACATACATCGATATGTATAAATTCCAATAATTTAGTCGTTCGTTCTTCTTTGGCCTTTGAACGAAGTTTTAATTATCACGTGGGAAGTCTCACAAGCGTCACTTGATCAAATCAAAGACTCCAAAAATCCATGAATATGGAGATTTTTCATGTTTTCTTTCCAATATAATTTAAACAGCAATGTCACTTCATAAGTGATCTTTCAATCATTTGTCTTGCGACATTTTAGCATTAGGTTTTATGGATGTGATTTCTCCAACTAGATTTGTAAATCATCCATCTTATATGGAATACGGTAATTATTTGAACAACCTTTGTTCTCATAATACCTGATTTAAATAACAATTATTAAAACAAATCTTGAAGTCAAGCTTTGATGTCAACGAGAAATACAAACAACGGTTTGTTTGTTTTCGATGAACATCATCACATATTCTCTTGCTAGTTACTTAGGCCATTGTGGTTCATGAATTGCGTTGTTCCGTATGAAATTTCATACCAACCAATTCGGTATCCAATACCCAAGAACCACATTGTTTAACAAGCAAAGAATACAACCATAACATGTATATCATATATATACCTAAATTGGATATTTCCAATCTTTTATTTTCTACCAAGTATATTTTATAGATTCTCTTTCAGCATTTCCTTTTCCTTTTTAAAAGAATCTATCAACATCAAAAGTGGCGCCATATACATGACACATAGTCCAAAGCATGTATATTCAAATAATAATACCTTTGGACTTGCACTTTGAAGTAGATCACCATCATCAAAATGATCGGTATTCTTTTAAAATCCATTCTTTAGTAATATTTTAGTGTAGTAAACACTTTACATACATCTTCTATTCATCCTTATCATGATGACTTTCATGATCAAGCTACTGTAGCTTATAAAGGCGAATCGTGAGTATAACATTACTTTCCAAAACCCTTTTGGATGATTAGGATGTCTAGCATCTCCAAACTTCATAAATTCTCATCCAATATGAGAACATATATTATACTCTATCATATTGAAACCAAAACATTGTTTCAGATATTGTTATATCTGTCACACATGATGGTTTCTGAAACAATTCTTTCAGCTCCTAGATAATCTTGATATTTAAATCAAGAATCATGGAGGCAAATATGATACTTAAGATACTAACACTGGAATTGTTACTCTCGATTTAATACCAACTATTATATTTCACGGAGTAAATAGAGTTTGCTGAAAGTTTGCAATAGGACTTTAAACTTTAGATTGACACTCAACTCAATACGATACCAGTTCGTAAAGTATATATCCATAATTCTATAGTTCTATTGTCTCAATTACAACTATGCATAAGGTGGTGAACGAATGCCAATGACTATAACAAATTATGCAAATTCACTTTGATTTAATTTATGATAAATTGAGTTCTACTAATCCAAATTATAAATGAACTCCCACTCAAAAACGACATCCCTCGTGTCTTTTTGGTGATTACATGAACCAAATCCACTACACCAAGTCCGATCATCACGTGAGTCGGTGTAGCTTCAAAGGCGAGCATCCATATGGTCATCATATCAAAAACATATGACTCATGCTTAACCTTTCGGTCCGTGTTCCGAGGCCATGTCTGTACATGCTAGGCTTGCCAAGTAAGAACCTTAGTATTCGCGTGTGTAACTGTCTTACACCCGAGATATGCTCATGGATTCAAGTACACCCGATCATCACGTGACGTCTTGAAGCGACGAAACATTGTCGGTGCATACTTAAGGAAGAACACATTCTTATCTTGATATCTAAATGAGGGATCATCTTATTATGCTAATAAAACGCCAAACAAGCAATATAAGATGCAATCAAAACATCACATGTTAAAAAGTGAAATGATATGGTTCCCGCATATGATCTCCATCATGTGCATTGTGGTATGATCTCTATCATACCTTTATGTGTAAGGCCAAGGTCTATGGAACTTACACGCTATGTGTGTTGTAAGAGTATCATCTCATACTTCTACTTACAACATCACCATATCATAACACTAGCCCAGCAACAATCTAAACTAGACGCCTCTAATTTATCCATTGCAAGTTTTACGTGGCTTAGGGCTTTCGAAGATAGAACCGTTCTTACCTACGAACATGAACCACAACGAGGATAACCAAATTGTTGACAACTCATTGCAAATTAGATATTGACTATAGTAGGAGAGACAGACACCCGCTAGCCACTTATGCAAAACTAGTTGCATGTCAAGCGTGGAACAAGTCTCATGTGCGAGGACATGTAAAGTTTGTCCAGGCCGCTTCATCTCACTATGCCACCAATATCCAAAGTACAACTAAGAAGCAATAAAATGATCATCATCGCCCACATAATCATATGTGTACTACCCGTGCAAAGTATCTACGCATAGATCCTGGCTCTGATACCACTGTAGGTTTCGCAGCATAGAAAACAAAAAATTTCCTACGATGGGAACAACTATGTACCAAGATCTATCTACTAGATACAAACAACGGGCGGATGTATATCCGTAGAGAACATACCCTTGAAGACCGACAAAGCTTAACGAGTCCAAACTCATGGTTGATGTAGACGATCTCTTGCCGATCTCAAGATCGAGAGGAAGTCCTAGCGCCGCAAAACAGCAGCGCATCCGTGCTCGCACACACGTTCGAGGCACCGAGCAACCGCCTCCTCGCTCCAGCGATGCAGCGGAAGCACAACTCTTTCTTGCCGAATAGCCACCGGGAAAATGTATCTCGCTAGTCCGATACCATGGGGGATAAATTCTAGAGGGGGAGAGAGATCCTTCACGAGGAGGTGTGAGTGAGAGAGAGGGAGGGGGCTCCTTTTATAGGGAGAGGGGGGCACCCAAGGGGCCATGCGCCCAGCCATGGGGCTGCCCCCACCTCTTCCACATTCATGTGGGTGGACACTCCACTCACTCAAATGCCTTTCAATTCCCTCCACTCAAAAAACCCACTCAAATTCCCATTAAATTTCCACCAAATTTAATGCAAACTCTCATTAAATAAAACTCCTTTTATTTATTCATAATTTTGTCAATTAATTTAATGACAAACATTCACATATAACCCCTTGCTAGTATTTCATTTCACATGCAGAAACACTTTCTGCAATTTCACCCGAAAACCCGTTTCGGTATCTAGTGAAATAAATTCCTGCGCTTGTTATTCTTTTCGGCATGAAACTTTTTCTCCAAATGGATGTCGGTGTCTCTTAAGTGTGTCACCCTACGGTTCGTGAATAATGCGGACATGATCGAGACCCCTCTCGGATCAATAATCAGAAGCGGGATCTGGAGACCCATACTGACTCCCACACATTCAACGATGACTTTCTTGTGATCGTCGGAACCTTTTACGCTAGTATCTTAATCCCTTTGTTTCACGATATATTACATGTCTGAGATTCGATCATCGGTATCTCCATACCTAGTTTGATCTCGTTACTGACATGCACTCTCTTCTCGTTCCCGTGATATAACATTCTAGTGATCAAAGTACTTGCTTGCAAGCTAATCAATGTGATATCACCGAGAGGGCCCAGAGCATATCTATCCGTCATCGGGATGAACAAATTACACTCTCAATCCATGTGCCTCAACATAACACTTTATTAGTTCTGAATCCATCTTTATAATCACCCTGTTATGGTGTGACGTTTGATGTTATCAAGAAACTCTTCCGGTGTTAGTGCTTGACATGATCTCATGGTCTAAGGATTAGGATCACTTCGTAAGTTGTTATAGCAATATAAACTCAATGACTTTGATCGTAATGTTATACTTCGGATGAATGTTCATCACACCATTACACTAATGTTGTGATCCCGTTATTAACAACATCCAATGTCCATGATCAGGAAACCTTGATCATCTTGTTAATCAACGAGATAGTTTATAAGAGAGGCATAACTAGGAACTTTCTGTTTGTTTATTAAACACACATGTATTAACGTTTCCGTATTAATACAATTATAGCATGCAAAATAAACATTTATCATAAACAAGGAATATGATAATAACCACTTTATTATTGCCTCTCGGGCATATTCCCTTCATAATCTTGGGTATTGCACAGGTGGACAATCTTCACAAGGTAGCCTCAGCTCAGACCTTGGCCGTGAGGGAACCCATACTAAGGTATATAAGTTTCCAGTCAAGCCCTACCCAATTTTCAGGTATTGTGGTTGTACAGTAAAATTAGAATGGTATTGCATCTAGACAACCATCAGTTTTATAAAGGGCTAAGGCTCATGCCATAACATTTTCGTCATCCAAATCATCTGGTGTTCGGAAACACATGTCAAAACATCTCAGTAGAATGAATCATCATTCTAAGGTTTTCATAACCATTTTCCACCAAGTCTTCCCATCTAAAGTTGATCAAGTTTTATGCTTAGCACTAGCATCTACAAGTGGGGGTGTGTACTAATGAGGGGTGGTAAACCAGTGGAGTTTAACTAAGTACAATCTCATGCCTTAGGATGACATCAAGATTATCTAATTTAGGCCAAATTTAATGCTCTTTATGCAACCTTCAATTATCTTCCTAGAATCTACAAGTCCTTAAGTAGACTCTAAGTATTAGCTTTGATAAAGAAATAAAGTAGAAAGCTTGCAAGTAAAACTGGGAGGGGGTATCATCACATATGTCTAACCAAGCATGCTTAGTGCACTGTATAGGTTATCTAACTTTCATAATTGCAAGTGTTAGATTGCTCAATCAACTAGTAGTATTAGGCTTGCATAAGTATCAGTATAAGCTTGCCTTGAGAAGAGTAGTGGTTGAAGTTCTCCTCGGCTTCTTCTTCATAGTATCATCCTTCCTCCTCGTATCCTTGGTCGGTACTAGCGTCTATAAATACATACGAGGTAGACAATCACCAAACAATACTTAACTACTTTCAATCATCACACAAAAGAGTTCTATAGATGATCTAGCATCATCACTAACATTCAAGATTAAAGCATTTTCATTATTTATTTATTTTTAGAAAAGTAATTTCTACTTATTGAAAAAGTACTTAAGATTTAATATTCTCCAAACCAAACATGGGATCATGTTGACACATTTCATCACCATATATTTCAGTACATGAGAATGTGATTTAAAGTGGTGTCACAATTTAATAAGGTTTAACCTTTTATTTTAAAAAAAATAAGTAACTAGAAATGCCTATGTGGCATTCTTTTATTACTCGAACATTATTTCTGTATGTAAACCCATATGTTTTTATATATTTTGAAAGGTATGGTCAAATATGATTTTTGAGAATTGGAATCAACTCAAAAGCTATTATGGTTGAAATTTGAAAAATGTTTGAATGCAGAAAAGCTTCTCCCTTGTTATTTTCACCAAGGTTGATCTATATATCCAAATGATTTGAATCCAACGGGCTTGGATTAAGCATTTCAATACCTTTCTAAAAAATTGGTTTCATTCAATTTGGTTCACTGAATCGAGCTGGGTTGATTTTTGAAACTACGTACAGAACTGAGTTTGAATATAAATAGAAAAGGCTAAATTCAACCGAGTGGACTGCGAGGAAGGGTCATTGGGTCGGCCTAGTGTCACTCCGCATCGCGGGGCTCAACTGACAGGGGGGTCTACTGGTCAGTAGCTCATAAAACGCGAAGCGGTACGGGGCGATGTAGTGTGTTGGATTAGAAGTGAGATCAACGGCTAAGGGTCGTCGTCGACGATGAACATGTCACCGGCAAGCTCGAACCCTAGCGGCTCGGTGGGGGTGCATAGGGGGCATACCGGGGCTACAGTGACGACTGCGAGGCGGGCAAACGACGAAGTCGACGACGACGAACTCAGGGGTGGTCGCGGCAGCTCCGGGGGTGGTCGAAATCAACGGCTCCCTTCTTCTCTAGAGGCGGCCTGCTCCGGCGCAATTCCGGTGAGCTGCTGCTCCTCGTGCTCCGGCTAAGGGGTGGAAGTATCAATGAGGTGAGGGGAGTGAGATGGTGTGAAGAAATTGAGCGGGGGTCGTCTCCTTTTATAGGCTCGACGGCGAGACTGAGAAGGATGGGCAGGCGACGGTGGAGACACAGCTACGGGCGGCTAGAGGCATGGCCGAGGTTGGCGACCGACAGGCGATCTCCTGGCGATACTCTAGAGCTTAAATGCACGTGTAGGGGCGGTGGCAAATGGTCGGGAATGCGCGTTGCTCTGCGAGGCAGAGGCGGCGAACTCCGCTGCGAGCGGTGGTTACGGGGTACGAGAGGTGAAACGAACATGTCTGGTGGTCTCCTGGGACGGTGGGGTGCATGCTGGCAGGAGGTGAGGGCTCGAGGTGGTCGGGTTGCCTGGGAACGGTGCGTGCTCTGCGGTGCGCGTCGGCATGGTCGACAGCGGCACGGGCGCGGCGTTCCTGGCAGTTCTGGTTGCTGTCTTCGAGCAAGGGCTGGTCGAGAGGGGGCGGTGAGGCATGGGATGCATGCTAGACAAGGTTGGCATGGCTAGTTCTTCTCCTAGCGTGCTGTCCACACTGGGGTGACATGGGTGCTCTCGGCCTGCTCACCGTTGATGACAATGGCCAGCTTACAGTGGTGCTAGAGGTTAGTTAAGGTTGCTAGAGGATCTACTAAGGCTAGTTGTAACCAGAGAGGGAACAAGGTTGGTCCAAAACACTGCTCAACATAGTGTTTTTGATTTTGTTGATTTGCATCTGCAACCTGTTTGATGAAATGGCCGCATGAACTTAAGTTTTGAATTTTGAAAAGATTTTTGGTGGGTGTGCTAGGCATGTGTTGAGGATTCTGTGGATGCTTGGGTTTTGAAAATTGATCTTGTTTGAATGGTTTTTGACATAGTGGGATCTTCCCATATGAAATAGATTCAATTTTAAATTGTCATTTAAACTAAGCATTTAAATGTTTTTGGATGATCACAAAGTGGGCCTTGGTACCTTATTATGAGTACTATCAAGGGGTGCAAAGATCTATACATGTTTCTGTTAAGTTCTGAAAGTTAAGGATAGCCAAAGTAGGCATGGGAGTTAATTTGGTCAAAGTGACCATTCACCTAATTTGTTTGTTTTGACTTGTTTGTCTTTGGGAAAAGTTTTGGGATTGTTTAGATGATGTTTATTTCACCTAAGAATCATTTTACAAGCAAAGAAACACAGAACCATGGAAATTCAAAATAATCCAAATTTTAATACATACACATATGAATGCTTTCATATTTTTAATTGGAAAAGTTTTTGTTAACCCTAATTTTTATGATTAGAGTTTGTTGATCCAAGTTTAGTATTTTTGGGATGTTACAAACCTTCCCCCCTTTAACAAAATCTCGTCCCGAGATTTGAAAATGGACAAAAAAGATTACCTAGGATTTGAAGAGATTGGGAAACTCCGTCCTGATGTGATCTTCGCGCTCCCAAGTAGATTCCTCTTCTGTGTGGTTGCTCCACTGAATCTTGAGAAACTTGATGCTCCAGGTTCTGGTAGTTCTGAAAGCTTCTTCCAAAATACGGATGGGTACTTCGGAATAGGTCAGGTCATCATTGATTTCTATGTTCGGTGATCAATATTCTTGAACACTTCAGTCTTCTCCGGAACTTCGAGGCACTTGCGAAGTAATGAGATATGGAACACATTGGGCACGGCTGACATCTCTTCAGGTAGTTCCAATTGATACGACACTTCTCCTCAATGGTTCAGAATCTTGAAGGGGTCGATATATCTGGGGGCTAACTTACCTTTGAGTTGGAAACGCTGCATTCCCTTCAATGGAGACACTTTCAGATACACAAAATCTCCTATGTTGAAGGCGAGGTCTCGACGTCTCTTATCGGCGTAACTCTTCTGCCTTGACTAGGCTGTCTTGAGGTGCTCACGGATCTTGTGAACCTTCTCTTCTGCTTCTCGTAGGATATCGGGTCCGAAAATCTGACTCTCTCCTACTTCCGACCAATTCAAAGGGGTGCGACACTTCCTTCCATACATAAATTCAAATGGGGCCATTTGCAAACTGGCTTGATAACTGTTGTTGTATGAAAATTCTGCAAACGGCAGACAGTCTTCCTACTTAGATCCATACTCTAACACACATGCTCTCAGCATATATTCGAGTATTTGATTTACTCTCTCCATTTGTCCATCGGTCTGAGGGTGATACGCGGTGCTGAAATCTAGTCGGGTTCCTAAACCTTCTTGGACTTTCTTCTAGAATCTCGAGGTAAACTGAGTTCCTCGATCCGATGATGTTCTTAGGGACTCCATGCAAACTGACGATTCTAGCGATGTATAACTCCGCTAGCTTCAAACTCTGATATGTGGTCTTGACGGGTAAGAAATGGGCGACTTTGGACAACCTGTCCACTATGACCCAGATAGAGTCATTTCCCCAACTAGAAGTAGACACTCCGGTGATAAAGTGTATTCCAACGGAATCCCATTTCCATTCTAGAATTTGCAATGGTTGCGACAATCCTGTGGGTATTTAATGTCCCGCCTTGACTCTCTGACATATATCACACTTGGCGATATAGCTTCCGATTTCTCTCTTCATCTAATGCCACCAAAATTGTTCTTTCAAGTCTTGATACAACTTCGTTCCTCCGGGGTGGATAGAATAAAGAGTATCATGAGCTTTCTTCAGAATAACTTCTTTCAACTCAGAATCGGCTGGTACACAAAGGCGTCCTTTGTACCACAGAACTCCTTCTTCATCTCTAGTGAATCCGGGTACTTTGCCTGTACCGATACGATGCTTGATTCCGTCGATACTAGCATTTCCTTTCTGCGCCTCTTTGATCTGGCTAATCAAAGTGGGTTGAAGTTCTATGCTAGCCAAAAATCCTTCACTCACTAATTCCATTCGGAAATCTTCCATCTCTTTGTGCAAGCTTTGTTGCTCCTTTAAAATCATGGAGTTCAAGCGGCACAGCAATATGCTAAGGGCATCTGCTACCACGTTGGCTTTACCGGGTGATAGTGAATGTCCAGATCATAATCCTTGATTAGCTTAATCCATCTTCTCTATCTCATATTAAGCTCCTTCTGAGTGAATATATACTTCAGGCTCTTGTGATCCGAATAAATCTCCCAATGGTTTCCCATCAGGTAATTCCTCCATGTCTTCAAGGCTAGAACTACGGCTGCGAGTTCGAGGTCATGGGTTGGGTAATTCTTCTCATGTTGTTTCAGTTGTCAAGATAGATAAGATATAACTTTGCCTTCTTGCATTAGCACACATCCAAGACCGATCTTGGATGCATCACAATACACGTCAAAGGGCTTCGTGATATCCGGCATGATTAAGATTGGGGCTGAAATCAATCTCCTCTTGAGTTCTTGAAAACTCGCTTCACATTTTTCCGTCCATTCAAACTTCTTGTCCTTCTTCAGCAATTGGGTCATGGGTCTGGCGATACTCGAGAATCCTTCTACGAATTTGCGGTAATATCCTGCCAATCCGAGAAATGCACGAACTTGGGTTTGAGTGGTTGGGGCTTGCCAATCTTCGACATCTTTCACCTTTGTGGGGTCAATGGCAATTCCTCCGGCTGATACAATGTGGCCGAGGAATCCTACCTCCTGTAACCAGAATTCACATTTGCTAAACTTGGCATACAACTGTGTAGGGGTTCGTAGCATGGAAAACAAAAATTTTCTATCGCATACAAACAAACAAGCCAAGATCTATCTACTAGATTGTAGCAACGAGTCGATGGAATAACTCACCCTCGAAGATTCCAAAGTGTTTAACGAGAGCAGATTCTCGTGGGTGATGTAGTCGTACTCTTTCCGATCTCAAGATCGCGTAGACGATCCTTCCGGCGCCACGTTCCAGCAGCGCTCCCGCAGTCGGTCACACGTTCGGTACTCGACGAAGACCTTCCTCTTCCTTGTTCCAGCAGGCAGCGGAGGTTGTAGCACTCTCCTCGCGATTCCGGCAGCACAACGGCGTGGTACCGGAAGTAGAGGGGAAATCCCGCAGGGCTTCGCCTTAAGCCGGTGCGAGTATGGTGGAGCTTATGAGAGAGGCTATTAGTGGTCTAGTAATTAGACACACCAATTAGAGGGCTCTAAACCAATTAGAAGGCTCTAAACCGCTGGCTAAAGCAATTAGAAGCTCTAAACCAAAACGGCTCTAAACCTGAAATTTAGAGGTGGAAACTTGTGTGTGCTAGGAGGGAGCCTTGCCCCTCCTTATATAGGTGGGAGGGCTGGCCGGCCAAGGGGAGGAGAGTTCCTCCCCAAGTCGGCTTGGTGGGGCGCCGGCCAAGGGAGGAACCCTCCTCCAATTCGGCCTCCACCAATCCTCCTCTCTTCCCACTTCCCAAAATTGCCGTTTGACTTTCAAACTAGCCGTTTGACTTTTCAATTTAGGATTTAAATAAACCCTTTATTTTGGACAGCAAGAACACCTAGTACATGATGCAATCATTCCAACTTACAATGACACATTCATGTACCCTTCCCCCTCCGGAGTGCCGGACATTCCGGGACCTTCTAGAATGTTCCCGATGAAAACACCGGAACCATTCCCCAACTCCGAAACGGGACTTTCCTTATATGAATCTTATTCTCCGGACCATTCCGGATCACCTCGTGATATCCCGGATCCCATCCGAGACTCCGAACAACATTCGGTCTCTCTCTCATAATACCATAACTACTCAAACAACGTCGAATCCTTAAGTGTGTCTCCCTACGGTTCGTGAATTATGCGGACATGATCGAGACACTTCTTCGAACAATAACCAATAGAGGAATCTGGAAATTCATATGGCTCCCACATATTTCTACGATTACTTTGCGATCGAATGAACCACTTACATACGATACCAATTTCCCTTTGTCTCACGATATGTTACTTATCCGAGGTTATGATCGTCGGTATCTCTGCATACCTAGTTCAACCTCGTTACCGATAAGTACTCTTTTCTCGTTCCCGTGATATGTGATCCCTTGTGACCATGTCACATGCTTGCAAGCTAATTGGATGACATTCCACCGAGAGGGCCCAGAGTATATCTATCCGTCATGTGGATGGACAAATCCCACTCTTGATCCATGTGTTTCAACCAATACTTTCCGAACACTTAATGCCACCTTTATAGCCACCCAGTTACGGTGTGGTGTTTGATGTTATCAAAGCATCCATCCGGCAAAGGTGATATGCATGATCTCATGGTCGAAGGAATTAGGTTACTATGTATCAGAAAGCATATAGCAATTGAACTACTGAAATGACTTGATCTTTATGCTACGCTTATCTATAGGAGTATGTCCACCATATCATTCTCCTAACGATATGATCTTGTTGTTGATAACATCTCAATGTTCATGATATGGAAACCACAATCATTTAATCAACCAACAAGCTAGTGAAGTATAGAGGCTATACTAGGGACTTCAATTTAAGTTTACAATTCACACAAGTATTAATGTTTCCTTGTTAATACTATTATAGCATGAATATAAACATTTATCATAAACACAAAGATATAATAATAACTATATTTATTATTGCCTCTAGGGCATATCTCCAACAGTCTCCCACTTGCACTAGAGTCATCTAATCTAGATTACATGGTAATACACCGAACACCCATGGCAGTTTGGTGTTGGTCATGTTTTGCCCTCGGGAGAGGTTTAGTCAACGGATCCGCCACATTCAGATCTGTGTGTACTTTGCAAATCTTTATATCCCCATCCTGGATATGTTCTCGAATAGCGTGAAAACGTAGCTTGATATGCTTTAGCTTCTTGTGTGACCTTGGTTCTTGCGCATTGGCTATGGCGCCCATGTTATCACAGTAGATAGACATTGGGTCCAGCGCACTAGGAACCACACCCAGCTCTGTAATGAACTCTTTCATCCATATCGCTTCTTGTGAAGCCTCCGAAGCAGCCATGTATTCCGATTCAGTTGAAGATCTCGCCACAACGCTTTGCTTTGCACTCCTCCAGCTAACTGCTGCACCATTCAAAATAAATACGTACCCAGATTGTGATTTAGAATCATCTGGATCGGTGTTCCAACTAGCATCGGTGTAACCATTAACAACGAGCTGTTCATCACCTCCATAAGAAAGAACCATATCCTTAGTTCTTCTCAAGTACTTAAGGATGTTTTTGACCGCTGTCCAATGATCCACTCCTGGATCACTTTGATATCTGCTAGTTAGACTAACAGCATATGCGATGTCGGGTCTAGTACATAGCATGGCATACATTAGAGATCCTATGGCTGAGGCATAGGGAGTCTTACTCATCCTTTCTCTATCTTCTGCCGATGTCGGACTTTGAGTTTTACTCAAGGTCGTATTGGGCAACATGGGCAAGAACCCTTTCTTGCTTTCTTCCATTCCAAACCTCTTTAGAACTTTGTCCAAATATGTACTTTGTGACAATGATATTTGGCGTTTCGATCTATCTCTATAAATCTTTATGCCTAATATGTAAGCTGCTTCGCCAAGATCCTTCATTGAAAAACTATTATTCAAATATTCCTTGACACTATTAAGAAGGTCTACATCATTCCCAATCAACAATATGTCATCCACATACAGTATTAAGAATGCTACAGAGCTCCCACTCACTTTCTTGTAAATACAAGCTTCTCCATAAGTTTGTATAAAACCAAAACTTTTGATTACCTTATCAAAACGTTGATTCCAACTTCGGGATGCCTGCTTCAATCCATAGATGGACCGTTGAAGCTTGCATACCTTGTTAGCGTCTTTAGGATCGACAAAACCTTTGGGTTGCATCATATACAACTCTTCATCAATGTCTCCATTGAGGAATGCTGTTTTGACATCCATCTGCCATATCTCATAATCATAATATGCAGCGATTGCTAACATAATCCTCACAGACTTTAGCTTCGCTACCGGTGAGAAAGTCTCATCGTAGTCAACTCCTTGAATTTGTCGAAACCCTTTTGCGACAAGTCGAGCTTTATAGACAGTAACATTACCATCAGCATCTGTTTTCTTCTTGAAAATCCATTTGTTCTCGACAGCCTTCCGGCCATCCGGTAAGTCCACCAAAGTCCATACTTGGTTTTCGTACATGGATCCAATCTCGGATTTCATGGCTTCTTGCCATTTATTGGAATCTGGGCTCATCATCGCTTCCTCATATGTCTCAGGGTCATCGGTGTTGTCCACCAACATGACATTCATAACGGAATCATACCAATCTGGAGTGGTACGAGTTCTCGTTGACCTTCGAGGCTCTGTAGTAACTTCAACCGAAGTTTCATGATCACCATCATTAGCTTCCTCTCTTATTGGTGCAGGCACCACAGGAACTTCTTCCGGTGCTGCGCTACTCGTAATTTCGAGAGAAGGTTCGACAACCTCGTCGAGTTCTACTTTCCTTCCAGTCACTTCTTTCGAGAGAAATTCCTTCTCTAGAAAGGATCCATTCTTGGCAACGAAGATTTTGCCTTCGGATCTATGATAGAAGGTATACCCAATAGTTTCCTTCGGGTATCCTATGAAGACGCATTTTTCCGCTTTGGGTTCAAGCTTGTCCGGCTGTAACTTCTTTACATAGGCTTCGCATCCCCAAACTTTAAGGAACGACAATTTAGGTTTCTTCCCAAACCATAATTCATACGGTGTCGTTTCAACAGATTTAGATGGTGCCCTATTTAAAGTGAATGCGGCTGTTTCTAATGCATAACCCCAAAATGTTAGCGGTAAATCTGTAAGTGACATCATTTAACGAACCATATCTAAGAGGGTTCGATTACGACGTTCAGACACACCATTACGCTGTGGTGTTCCCGGCGGTGTCAATTGTGAAAGTATTCCGCATTTCTTCAAATGCTCGCCAAACTCGTAACTTAGATATTCACCTCCACGATCAGAACGTAGAAATTTAATCTTCTTGTTACGTTGATTCTCTACCTCACTTTGAAACTCCTTAAACTTCTCGAAAGTTTCGGACTTATGTTTCATGAAATAGATATACCCATATCTACTCAAATCATCCGTGAAGGTAAGAACATAACGATAACCACCGCGCGATGCTACACTCATTGGACCACACACATCGGTATGTATGATTTCCAGTAAGTCCGTAGCTCGCTCCATTATACCAGAAAATGGAGTCTTAGTCATTTTACCCATCAGACATGCTTCGCATCTTTCAAGTGATTCAAAATCAAGTGATTCAAGAAGTCCATCGGAATGGAGTTTCTTCATACGTTTCACTCCGATGTGACCAAGACGACAGTGCCACATATAGGTCGAATTATCGCTTGATTTCAAACGTTTAGCCTCAATGTTGTTGATATGTGTATTTCTACTATCGAGATTCAATAAGAATAGACCATCTATCAAAGGTGCATGTGCATAAAACATATTACTCATATAAATCGAACAACCATTATTCTCGGATTTAAACAAGTAACCGTCTCGCAATAAACAAGATCCCGATATAATGTTCATGCTCAACGCAGGCACTAAATAACAATTATTTAAGTATAAAACTAATCCCGATGGTAGATGAAGAGGTAGCGTGCCGATCGCGATCACATCAACCTTTGATCCGTTTCCCACGCGCATCGTCACCTCGTTCTTCGCTAGCTTCCGTTTATTCTGCAGCACCTGTTTCGAGTTACAAATATGAGCAACTGAACCAGTATCAAATACCCAGGCACTACTACGAATACTAGTGAGATACACATCAATAACATGTATATCAGATATACCTTTCTTCTTGATGTTGCCGTTCTTCAAATCCGCCAAGTACTTTGGGCAATTCCGCTTCCAGTGACCTTCTCCCTTGCAGTAAAAGCACTCAGTATCAGGCTTTGGTCCAGCCTTGGTTTTCTTCGTCGGCGTGGTAACTTTCTTACCACCCTTCTTGAAGTGTCCCTTTTGCTTAGACTTGCCCTTCTTGAATTTGGTGGTCTTATTGACCATCAACACTTGGTGCTCTTTCTTGATCTCCACTTCTGCAGATTTTAACATAGCAAATAGTTCTGGCAACTCTTTGTTCATGTTCTGCATGTTGTAGTTCATCACAAAGTTCCTGTAACTTGGTGGTAGTGATTGGAGGACACGGTAAATCCCCAAAGCATTAGGAATCACTATACCCAAGCTTTGAAGTTTGTTTGCGTGCCCAGACATCTTAAGCACATGCTCACTGACGGAGCTGCCTTCTTCCATCTTGCAGTTAAAGAACTTTTCAGAAGCCTCATAGCTTTCAATTGCCGCATGAGTCTCAAAAATTAATTTGAGATCCTCGAAAATATCATATGGGTCTGACTCTTCAAACCTTTTCTGAAGCTCCGATTCCAAACCATACAAGATAGCACACTGAACTATGGAGTACTGATTCTTCCGAGCAAGGTAAACATTCTTTACTTCATCGGGAGCATCAGCTGCAGGTGGGTCACCCAGCGGTGCATCCAGCACATAGGTCAAATTACCAGCTGTGAGGACAATCCTCAAATTGCGGAACCAATCCGCGAAGTTGCTTCCATTGTTTTTCAACTTTTCTTTCTCTAGGAACGCATTAAAATTGATGGTAGGGGCTGCCATTGATCTACAACATATTTGCAATAGTTTAGACTAAGTTTATGACAAATTGAGTTCAAATTAATTAATGAAATTAAACTAGGTGAACTCCCACTCAAAACAACATCCCTCACATTGTTTTAGTGATCACATGAACCAAATCCACTACATCAACACCGATCATCACGAGAGTTGATATAGTTTCAATGGCGAACAATCGACATGTTCATCATATCTACTATATGATTCATGCTTTACCTTTCGGTGATCTGTGTTCCTGAGGCCATGTCTGTACATGCTAGGCTCGTCAAGATCAAACCTTAGCTACCGCATAAGCAAATCTGGCTTGATTACGTTGTATTCACCCGCGGAATCAAAGACACCCGATCATCACGTGGTGCTTTGAAGCAGCAAGCTTTGGCAACGGTGCATACTAAGGGTGAACACTTTAGAACTTGAAATTTATGTGCATGAGGGATCATCTTATAATGCTACCGTCGTCCACTAAGCAATACAAGATGCATAAAGGATTAACATCACATGCAATTCATAATATGTGATATGATATGGCCTTTCTTCTTTGTGCTTCCGATCTCCATCTTCAAACACGAACATGATCTCCATCATCACCGGCATAGCATCAAGGTCAATGACGCTTCTTCATGGTTGTCGTCCACCAGCTTCAACTATTACAACTATTTTGAATAGACACGCAGGTCTTAACAGAAATTAAAGACAACCATATCGCTCCTGCCGGTTGCCAACTTACAATAAGGAACATTGCATACATCAAATATAATCACAATCATGGCCATATCACATCACTGCACACCCCTGCAAAACAAAGTTAGACGCCTCTACTTTCTTTGCATATTTTACGTGGTTTGGGGCTTTCAATAAGTGTCGTTCTAACTTACGAACAAGAACCACAACATTGATACTAGCATTGTTGATTACCCGTTGTAAATTGGATCTTAACTATGCTAGGAGAAACAGGCACCCGCAAAGCCACTTATGCAATACAAGTTGCATGTCAAGCGTGGAGCAAGTCTCATGAATGATGTCATGTAAGGTTAGCCCGGGCCGCTTCATCCCAACATACCGCAAGATGCGAAGTACACAAAAAGCAATCTACAATAAAAGCATCAACGCCCACAATGACCATTGTGTTCTACTCGTGCAACAGATCTACATATAGACACGGCTCTGATACCACTGTAGGGGTTCGTAGCATGGAAAACAAAAAATTTCTATCGCATACAAACAAACAAGCCAAGATCTATCTACTAGATTGTAGCAACGAGTCGATGGAATAACTCACCCTCGAAGATTCCAAAGTGTTTAACGAGAGCAGATTCTCGTGGGTGATGTAGTCGTACTCTTTCCGATCTCAAGATCGCGTAGACGATCCTTCCGGCGCCATGTTCCAGCAGCGCTCCCGCAGTCGGTCACACGTTCGGTACTCGACGAAGACCTTCCTCTCCCTTGTTCCAGCAGGCAGCGGAGGTTGTAGCACTCTCCTCGCGATTCCGGCAGCACAACGGCGTGGTACCGGAAGTAGAGGGGAAATCCCGCAGGGCTTCGCCTTAAGCCGGTGCGAGTATGGTGGAGCTTATGAGAGAGGCTATTAGTGGTCTAGTAATTAGACACACCAATTAGAGGGCTCTAAACCAATTAGAAGGCTCTAAACCGCTGGCTAAAGCAATTAGAAGCTCTAAACCAAAACGGCTCTAAACCTGAAATTTAGAGGTGGAAACTTGTGTGTGCTAGGAGGGAGCCTTGCCCCTCCTTATATAGGTGGGAGGGCTGGCCGGCCAAGGGGAGGAGAGTTCCTCCCCAAGTCGGCTTGGTGGGGCGCCGGCCAAGGGAGGAACCCTCCTCCAATTCGGCCTCCACCAATCCTCCTCTCTTCCCACTTCCCAAAATTGCCGTTTGACTTTCAAACTAGCCGTTTGACTTTTCAATTTAGGATTTAAATAAACCCTTTATTTTGGACAGCAAGAACACCTAGTACATGATGCAATCATTCCAACTTACAATGACACATTCATGTACCCTTCCCCCTCCGGAGTGCCGGACATTCCGGGACCTTCTAGAATGTTCCCGATGAAAACACCGGAACCATTCCCCAACTCCGAAACGGGACTTTCCTTATATGAATCTTATTCTCCGGACCATTCCGGATCACCTCGTGATATCCCGGATCCCATCCGAGACTCCGAACAACATTCGGTCTCTCTCTCATAATACTATAACTACTCAAACAACGTCGAATCCTTAAGTGTGTCTCCCTACGGTTCGTGAATTATGCGGACATGATCGAGACACTTCTTCGAACAATAACCAATAGAGGAATCTGGAAATTCATATGGCTCCCACATATTTCTACGATTACTTTGCGATCGAATGAACCACTTACATACGATACCAATTTCCCTTTGTCTCACGATATGTTACTTATCCGAGGTTATGATCGTCGGTATCTCTGCATACCTAGTTCAACCTCGTTACCGATAAGTACTCTTTTCTCGTTCCCGTGATATGTGATCCCTTGTGACCATGTCACATGCTTGCAAGCTAATTGGATGACATTCCACCGAGAGGGCCCAGAGTATATCTATCCGTCATGTGGATGGACAAATCCCACTCTTGATCCATGTGTTTCAACCAATACTTTCCGAACACTTAATGCCACCTTTATAGCCACCCAGTTACGGTGTGGTGTTTGATGTTATCAAAGCATCCATCCGGCAAAGGTGATATGCATGATCTCATGGTCGAAGGAATTAGGTTACTATGTATCAGAAAGCATATAGCAATTGAACTATTGAAATGACTTGATCTTTATGCTACGCTTATCTATAGGAGTATGTCCACCATATCATTCTCCTAACGATATGATCTTGTTGTTGATAACATCTCAATGTTCATGATATGGAAACCACAATCATTTAATCAACCAACAAGCTAGTGAAGTATAGAGGCTATACTAGGGACTTCAATTTAAGTTTACAATTCACACAAGTATTAATGTTTCCTTGTTAATACTATTATAGCATGAATATAAACATTTATCATAAACACAAAGATATAATAATAACTATATTTATTATTGCCTCTAGGGCATATCTCCAACAAACTGATGCTCTCTAAGGGTTCCAAGAATGGTCCTTAGGTGTAGCTCATGTTCTTCTTCCGATTTGGAATAAATTAGAATGTCATCGATGAAAACAATGACAACCTTATCCAGGAAGTCCATAAAAATCTTATTCATGAGATTCATGAAATAAGCGGGGGCATTGGTTAATCCAAAAGACATAACAGTATACTCGTATAATCCATATCTGGTGGTAAAGGGAGTCTTTGGAATATCCTCTGCACGAATCTTGAATTGATGATAGCCTGTTCTAAGATCAATCTTAGAAAACACTTTGGCACCGGTCAACTGATCAAACAAATCTTCTATCTTGGGCAATGGGTACTTGTTCTTGATAGTGACATAATTCAACTTCCGATAATCCGTACACAAACGGTTACCTCCATCCTTCTTGTCCACGAACAAGACAGCTGATCTCCATGGTGATGCACTTGGTTGAATCAATCCAATTTCCAGCATGGCATCCAGTTGCTTCTTCAATTCTGCTAGTTCAGACGGGTTCATACTATATGGTCTCTGAGCTATGGGTTCGGTTCCGGGTATTAGTTCAATGATAAACTCGATATCCCGATCTGGGGGCATACCGGGCAAAACATCTGGAAATACATCGGGGTATTCACACACTATCCAGACTTGGTCAATGGTAGGTTGGGCTATACTCTTGTTGCACTTGAATTGACGAGGTAAGGTTTCAGATACATGCTCGACTGATATTCCAGCTGTACTGGTCATGGTTATGGCTTTCTTGGCACAGTCAATCAATCCTTTATGTTTGGATATCCAATCCATTCCTAGTACTACTTCCAAACCTTTAGTTCCAAGTACTATCAGATTAGCATAAAAATCTATGCCACGTATTCGGATAGGGACGGCTTTGCAAATTTGCCTAGCTTTGGTGGTTGAACCGGGGATATGAACAATCATAACATGCTTCAGTTTGGTTGGTTGAATCTTACTAGTGCATGCAAATTCTTCGGTGACAAATGAGTGCGATGCACCAGAATCAAACAACACTCTAACGAGTACTGAATTAATAGAAAACATACCCTGCACGACGTCTGGCGCTTCCTGTGCTTCTTCAGCATGCATGAGAAAAATATGGCTGTTGCGGTTGAGAGAGTTCCTTGGGGCAAACCTTCTTCCAGGATGAACACGACGCTGCTGCTGAGCTGGGGCATTTGCATTGGGGGCTGTGGCATTCTTCTTGGGGAACTCATTGGAGTAGTGACCCTTATTTCCACAGTCATAACAAGTGACTTGCGACTTGTCCTTTGCTGCAACAGGCACATCATTGCTTCCATTCCTCGGGGCAGTGTTGGTGTTGGTGGTGGCATTGTTGTTGTTGAACTTGGGTGGTGCACGGTTGAAATTGCTAGAGTTGCCGGGGTTTTTGTGATTTCCTCCAGACCTCGGGTTTCCTCGGTTGGGATAGGTCGGACGGTTCATCGGGGGTCTGTTGGTTCTCGGGGCAAATCCTGGAGATGGGTTAGGGCGATACTTTGGGGTCTGATGGGTTCCTGGCTGATGCATCATGCGACGCTTGCGGTTCTCATTGGCTTGGTTGATCTTTCCTTCCATCTAGATGGCAGAGTCGACAAGGGCTTGAATATCAGCAAAGGGGATATGACCAACACAGTCTGCATCTCATCGTGCAGACCATTCAAGAATCTCTCTTTCTTCTTGGCTTCGGTGTCGATCTCATCCGGGGCATACCTAGCTAATGACAAGAATTTGTCACGGTATTCCACTACGGTCATCCGTCCTTGCTTCAGTTCTCTAAACTCATCTCTCATTCTCTTGATCAAACCCGGTGGCACATGGGTTCTGCTGAACTTGACCTTGAATTCCTCCCAGGTCATCATCTGTCCTCCGGTCATTGCACGAACGTTGTTCCACCATGGTTTTGCATCTCTGGCTAGATAGTGGGTGGCGAACAGAACTTGCTCGTTAGCTTCCACTCCGGTGACTTCCAGGTTGTTTTCCATGGTCTGCAGCCAATCATCGGCGTCTAAGGGCTCTTCCGACTTAGTGAAAACAGGTGGGTTAGTATTCTGGAAATTCTTGAGCTTAGATCCATGGTTGTCCTGGTTTCCTTGGCCTTGATTGTTGTGGGCCAGCTGGGCTATCTGCTGAAGGGTGGCTAGGTTGGCTGGACGTTCGGCTCTTTCAGCTTCGCGGTCAGAAACCAACATTTGCAGGATCTGCAACATCGGGTCTGGGGATGAACCACTTCCTCCGCGTGGCATCTGAAGATTGAGATGGATCATGAGAAAAGAGGGAAATTTCTAAGGTTCAGGGACTTTGAAAAGTTTTTAAAGTTTGACTCAGATTTTCTAGCAACTTGCTTTTCATTCATTCATAGCACACGATACAAACACACACCACAAAACAAGAAAAACAGATGGTTTTAAGAACCATTCTGGAAACTACGATACAGTGGGACCAAATACAACTCACTACGCTAGTGCTCAAGTGCTACTACTCCTCGGAGTCGGTGTAATCGTCATGCACATCATCCTTGTCGTCATCGATGAAGGATAAATCATCCTCATCGGTGAAGAAGTCCATAGCCTGATCCTCTAGAAAATCATCATCATCGCTGAGATAGGAGTAGGGGTCTCCACGAAGATCCTCTCTAGCATTCTCTCTTTCCTCCAACTGCATGTCTCTCTCGTGGATGGTCTCCTCGAAATACGAGATACGGTGGCGAAGATGGGCAATGATGAGCTCCTTCTTGTCGAGCTGACGGCAGTGAGACTTGCGATCCTTAGCTAGCATGGCGATGGTCTGATCCTTCGTCTTGATGATGGCGGACTTGTGGTTGGAGTAGTCACGGCAATTGTCCAATTCATGCTGACGATCGTACATCATGAAGCTAAGGTGTTCCAACTGAGTCTTCAGCTTGTGGTGGTATAGGGCTTCCAGTGGTTGTTCCATAGCATCACGCCTTGGACAAAACTCAAAGCGGGTACCCTTGATCTCGTTGATACTCTGCCCACACAGACGGGCAAGAGCTTCCTGCATGGCCCTGGCAAGTCCATCGAGCCAGTTGTTCTCTCTTAAGGTGAACTGAATTCCCTCGGCAGTGGGAGGTTCAATCTTTCCTCGGAGACTTGCAACAATTAGCCACTGCAGATCTTCTCCTCCTTGATCATTGAGCTGAGCTCCAAAGAACTCGGGGTGCGGACGCTCCAAAAGTTCCGAAAGCTGGTCCAAATCCCGCTCAAAGATAAGGTCTGCTCCATTCCCCAACTGATAAAACTTGTTGTACTTCATGTCCATCTATAAGAATATAGGATGAGTAAGTTAGTAGAGTGATCAAGTGTGTCAAATTTTAGGTATTTTGCAAGAGTTTTTGAGGAACATGAATTTTTATCAAAGAAACAAAGTGATAAGAATGGGAATAAGTTTTTGTAAATATTTGCTTCTTTTGGTTTTGAAACTAAGTTTTTTATTCAAACACCCAGTCTAACTAGGGTCTCCTATGGTCAGGATGGCTCTGATACCAACTTGTCAAGATATTTAATCCCAGATGCATGTTATGCCATACATCGCAATCCCAGGATTACCATTTTTGCAAGACATAACATATTTGGATATCACAGTACATCATCCATTACAAACCATACATAAGGTCTTACACAAATAAGGATCTCATGATCCAGTTCTTAATACAACTGAAGCAACGGAAATACGTAATAATAGAGGTAGCTTAGGCGAAGCTCCATCTTCGGGTCACAGGCAATGCTGACGATTGGAGATGATCCTAGTTGTCATAACCTTCCTAGGTTCCTTCATCCTGGTACTCCTCTTCATAGTCTGGCCACGGGAATAGCCAGGGACAAAGCCATGAGTACTCTTTAAGTACTCGCAAACTAATATTAACCAGTGAAGGGGTTTTTGAAGTAGGACACTAAGCTCTAGGGTTGTTTTGCAAAAAGCCAGATTTACCTCTACTAAGTTCAGAAGCAAGAAAAGCTAGTTAAATTTTTATAACACCTAAGTGGGAACTTGAATTTCATATCACAACTCTGTTGTGGTCAAGTCAAATTCCCAATTCATTTCACAAGTCATTTTGAAAACATCTGACGGGGGAACAGTATGGCCACTCCAACTGTCCATAACAGCGAACTCGGCTATTCGAATAGTTTGACACTCTATAGAGATTGTACACTTTCACCACAACATTCGATACATCCGTTAGGAACAAATCCTGAATTCACCATACTCAGTATGCGGATAATCAATCCAAACCTTTCAATTACACGCCCTAGTATAGGCACCTCTCCTGTGAGTTTGGCCTCCCAACCATGACCATCTGTCATCTTGGGTACTGCACAGGTGGACAATCTTCACAAGGTAGCCTCATCTCAGACCTTGGTCGTGAGGGAACCCATACTAAGGTATATAAGTTACCAGTCAAGCCCTACCCAGTTTTCGGGTATTGTGGTTGTACGGTAAAATTAGAATGGTATCGCATCCAGACAACCATCAGTTTTATAAAGGGCTAAGGCTCATGCCTTAACATTTTCATCATCCGAATATTCTGGTGTTCGAAAACACATATCAAAACATCTCAGTAGAATGACTCATCATTCTAAGGTTTTCATCACCATTTTCCACCAAGTATTCCCATCTAAAGTTGATCAAGTTTTATGCTTAGCACTAGCATCTACAAGTGGGGGTGAGGACTAATGAGGGGTGGTAAACCAGTGGAGTTTAACTAAGTACAATCTCATGCCTTAGGATGACATCAAGATTATCTAACTTAGGCCAAATTTAATGCTCTTTATGAAACCTTCAATTATCTTCCTAGAATCTACAAGTCCTTAAGTAGACTCTAAGTATTAGCTTTGATAAAGAAATAAAGTAGAAAGCTTGCAAGTAAAACTGGGAGGGGGTATCATCACATATGTCTAACCAAGCATGCTTAGTGCATTGCATAGGTTATCTAACTTTCATAATTGCAAGTGTTAGCTTGCTCAATCAACTAGTAGTATTAGGCTTGCATAAGTATCAGTCTAAGCTTGCCTTGAGAAGACTAGTGGTTGAAGTTCTCCTCGGCTTCTTCTTCGTAGTATCATCCTTCCTCCTCGTATCCTTGGTCGGTACTAGCGTCTATAAATACATACGAGGTACACAATCACCAAACAATACTTAACTACTTTCAATCATCACACAAAAGGGTTCTATAGATGATCTAGCATCATCACTAACATTCAAGATTAAAGCATTTGCATTATTTATTTATTTTTAGAAAAGTAATTTCTACTTATTGAAAAACTACTTAAGATTTAATATTCTCCAAACCAAACATGGGATCATGTTGACACATGTTATCACCACATATTTCAGTACATGAGAATGTGATTTAAAGTGGTGTCACAATTTAATAAGGTTTAACCTTTTATTTTAAATAAAATAAGTGACTAGAAATGCCTATGTGGCATTCTTTTATTACTCGAACATTATTTCTGTAATTAAACCCATATGTTTTTATATATTCTGAAAGGTATGGTCAAATATGATTTTTGAGAATTGGAATCAACTCAAAAGCTATTATGGTTGAAATTTTAAAAATGTTTGAATGCAGAAAAGCTTCTGCCTTGTTACTTTTACCAAGGTTGATCTATAGATCCAAATGATTTGAATCCAACGGGCTTGGATTAAGAATTTCAATACCTTTCTAACAAAATTGGTTTCATTCAATTTGGTTCACTGAATCGAGTTGGGTTGATTTTTGAAACTAGGTACAGAACTGAGTTTGAATATAAATAGAAAAAGCTAAATTCAAACGAGTGGGTTGCGCGGGAAGGGTTATTGGGCCGGCCCAGTGTCACTCCGCAGTGCGGGGCTCAACTGACAGGGGGGTCTACAGGTCTGTGGCTCATAAAATGCGAAGCGGTACGGGGCGATGTGGTGCGTTGGATTAGAAGTGAGATCAACGGCTGAGGGTCGTCGTCGACGATGAACATGTCACCGGCGAGCTCGAACCCTAGAGGCTCGGTAGGGGTGCATAGGGGGGCATACCGGGGCTCCAGTGACGATGGTGAGGCGGGCAAACGACGAAGTCGACGACGGCGAACTCAGGGGTGGTCGCGGCGGCTCCGGGGGTGGTCGAAATCAACGGCTCCCTTCTTCTCCAGAGGCGGCCTGCTCCAGCGCACTTCCGGCGAGCTGCTGCTCCTCATGCTCCGGCTAAGGGGTGGAAGTATCAGTGAGGTGAGGGGAGTGAGATGGTGTGAAGAAATCGAGCGGGGGGTCGTCTCCTTTTATAGGCTCGACGGCGAGACCGAGAGGGATGGGCAGGCGACGGTGGCGACACGGCTACGGGCGGCTAGAGGCATGGCCGAGGTTGGCGATCGACGGGCGGTCTCCTGGCGATGCTCTAGAGCTTAAATGCGCGTGTAGGGGCGGTGGAAAATGGTCGGGAACGCGCGGTGCTCTGCGAGGCAGAGGCGGCGAACTCCGCGACGAGCAGTGGTTACGGGGTACGGGCGGTGAAACGAACATGTCTGGTAGTCTCCTAGGACGGTGGGGTGCATGCTGGCGGGCGGCGAGGGCTCGAGGTGGTCGGGTTGCGTGGGAACAGTGCGTGCTCTGCGGTGCGCGTCGGCATTGTCGACAGCAGCTCGGGCGCGGCGTTCCTGGCAGTTCTGGTTGTTGTCTTCGAGCTAGGGCTGGTCGAGAGGGGGCGGTGAGGCATGGGTTGCATGCTAGACAAGGTTGGCACGGCTAGTTCTTCTCCTAGCTTGTTGTCCACACTGGGGTGACATGGGTGCTCTTGGCCTACTCACCATTGATGACAATGGCCATCTCAGTTGTGCTAGAGGTTAGTTAAGGTTGCTAGAGGATCTACTAAGGCTAGTTGTAACCAGAGAGGGAACAAGGTTGGTCCAAAACACTGCTCAACATAGTGTTTTTGATTTTGTTGATTTGCATCTGCAACCTGTTTGATGAAATGGCCGCATGAACTTAAGTTTTGAATTTTGAAAAGATTTTTGATGGGTGTGCTAGGCATGTGTTGAGGATTCTATGGATGCTTGGGTTTTGAAAATTGAGCTTGTTTAAATGATTTTTGAAATAGTGGGATCTTCCCATATGAAATAGATTCAATTTTGAATTGTCATTTAAACTAAGCATTTAAATGTTTTTGGATGGTCACAAAGGGGCCTTGGTACCTTATTATGAGTACTATCAAGGGGTGCAAAGATCTATACATGTTTCTGTTAAGTTCTGAAAGTTAAGGATAGCCAAAGTAGGCATGGGAGTTAATTTGGCCAAAGTGACCATTCACCTAATTTTTTTGTTTTGACTTGTTTGTCTTTGGGAAAAGTTTGGGCATTGTTTAGATGATGTTTATTTCACCTAAGAATCATTTTACAAGCAAAGAAACACAGAACCATGGCAATTCAAAAGAATCCAAATTTTAATACATACACATATGAATGCTTTCATATTTTTAATTGGAAAAGTTTTTTTTAACCCTAATTTTGATGATTAGAGTTTGTTGATCCAAGTTTAGTATTTTTGGGATGTTACATTTGCCAAGAATTGATCAAGTTATCGACTCGACGACAGGGTCGGAATTACTCTGTTTTCTCGACGCATATTCCGGATATCACCAAATACCGATGAAAAAGTCGGATCAAATTAAGACGTCTTCCATCACTCCTTTCGGAACCTTATGCTACAAAACTATGCCCTTTGGCTTAAATAATGCAGGAGCAACATACCGACGTACCATGCAACGTTGGCTCAACGACCAAATTGGACGGAATGTCCATGTATATGTAGACGACATAGCAGTTATGACCAAAAAGAAGGAAACTTTAATTTCCGACTTGTTTGAAACATTTGCTAGTCTACGAAAATTCAACATGATGCTAAATCCGAAGAAGTGTTTCTTTGGAATCCCAGCCGGAAAATTGTTACGTTTCATTGTCTCTGAGCAAGGCATCAAGGTGAACCGGGACAAAATCAAAGCTATCTTAAACATTACCAGGCCGAATCGCCTGAAGGACATACAACGCCTCACTGGTTGCATTGTAGCGGTGAGTCGGTTCGTCAGCCGGCTCGGTGAAAGAGCCACATCTTTGTACAAACTCTTGAAGAAAACCGACAAATTTGTCTGGACCCTAGAAGCCGAAACTGCCCTGCAAAGTTTGAAAGATCTGCTTTCAAACCGACCAGTTCTCGCAGCGCCAGATCTCAGGAACCTATGTTACTCTATATGGCAGTGACCAACAAGGTCATAAGTGTGGTAACAGTAGTTGAGCGCGAGGAAGAAGGCCACGAACTGCAGCGGCAAACTTATTATCTAAGTGAGGTTCTGACAAAATCAAAGCAATGGTATCCACATCATCAAAAGCTAGCCTATGGAGTGTTCTTTGCATCCAGAAAATTATGCCACTATTTTCAAGAGCACAAGATCACAGTAGTGAGCACAGCTCCTCTGCAAGATATAATCAACAACCACGACACCACAGGACGTGTCGCAAAGTGGGGAATAGAGCTTGCAGCTTTCGACATTGAGTATAAACCACGTACAACAATCAAGTCCCAAATTCCCGTCGACTTCGTCGTTGATTGGACAGAAATGGCAGAAAACTCAGGCCCTCCAGACTCGGAATTTTGGACCCTTCACTTTGACGGATCAAAAGCACGAGGAGACTCGGGGGCTGGCGTGGTGCTCAAATCACTCCAAGGAGATAAGTTATTCTATGTGTTGCAAATACACTTCACGGCAACCAATAATATTGCCGAGTACGTAGCACTACTACATGGAATACGCATGGCCAAGAATATTGGCATATCAAGACTCATGTGTTACGGAGACTCGTATTTAGTTGCTCAGCCAGTATCCGATATCTGCAACGCAAACAAGCACATGGCAGCATACAAAGTTGTCGTGGATGAACTATCCAAATCGTTCTACGGCTTTGAGGTTCAACACATCCCTCGAGCAGAAAATGAGGAAGCAGATGCACTATCAAGGATAGGCTCTACGCGGAAACAAGTATCCAGATGGAGCTTTGTTAGAGCATTTAAGGGTCCCCTCCATAGTCGAAGTTGATGAGGACTATCCGACAAAATCTGACTCACCTTTAATAACAGTTCTGGCTGTAATTCCCAGTTGGACAAAACCCTATCTAGATTTCCTGATAGACGGAAAAAACTTCCCGAATACAAAGTCTTGAGCCGGCAGATCGTCCGACGAGCAAAAGCCTACACTATAATAAATGGTGAGCTCTATAAACAGAGTGTGGCGTGTTTCAGAGATGTATTTCTTCTAAAGAAGGAGTGGAAATCTTGAGAGAAATCCACGAAGGCGAGTGTGCTCACCATGCTGCAGCTAGATTCTTAGTGGCAAAAGCTTTTCGACACGTATTCTTTTGGCTTACAGCTAAGGCAGATGCCGATAAACTGGTCAAAACGTGCAAAGGCTACCAAAAATACGCCCATCAGGCACATGTTTCGGCTGAACAGCTGCGAACAATCCCTATTACATGGGCGTTCGTGGTCTGGGGCTTGATATGGTACGGCTGTTTCGCACGACATAATGTGGATTTACTCACCTACTAGTTATGATGGATAAATTTACAAAATGGATTGAGGCTAAACCCGTAACAAGTTGCGATGCAGCCACAGCTAGAAGATTCATCGAGGACGTAATCATCAGATTCGGATATCCGCACAGTATAATTACTGACGACGGGAGCAACCTTTCCATGGGTCAACTTTTCGAATTCTGCGAAGAACAAGGGAACCGACTTGATAATGCATCAGTCGCACATCCACAAGCCAATGGACAAGTTGAATGAACTAATGGCCTTATTCTACAAGGAATCCAACCTCGCCTCGAGGAACCTCTTCGTTGGGCCATGGGGGCTTGGGCGTAAGAATTACCGTCTGTGATTTGGAGCTTATGTACAACTCCTAATAGGTCAACCGGCTATACTCCTTTCTTCTTGGTCTACGGTGCAGAAGCAGTTCTTCCAAGTGATCTGATTCATCAGGATCCACGAGTCAAAGCGTATATCGAAGAAGATGCAGAAGTTTCTCGGCAAATTGATCTCGATATAATAGAGGAAGTGCGCGTCGTTGCTGAGCAGAGATCTACAGCCTATCAGCAAAAGTTACGCAAGTACCATAGTCAAAGAGTGTAAAACCGTTCTTTCAGAAAAGGCAATTTAGTTCTCCGACTTGTGCAAAAGAGAAAGCACAAACTTTCCCCAATTTGGGAAGGACCTTTTATGCTTAGCAGAGTTCTGCATAATGGGTCATACTATTTAACCGACATTAGATCAGTAAAGGAAAGACCTGATACTCGGAAAAGGAAGAGAGCTAGTGGCAGCACAAACCCGGATGAAATAGACCGTCCATGGAATATTGCACAGCTATGTCCTTCTATTCTTAGTTTTATTTCCTTGTAATCATATATGTACATGTTCAAAGTGAAATAAAGTATTGGTTTCCTTATATTGTTATTTTTGAGACGTTTTTGCATTCTTATTTCCAAAAGAGCATGTAATTTTTTCAAAAATCTTAGAATGCTTGAAAGTACTTTATGCTCATGTTTGTTTTGGTTACGTTTTTGAACTGTCTAAAAAATGTTACCTTAGGGTACAAAGTTTAAATTATTGTCTATACTTTGATTCTTTATCTAGTTGCTTAGACGCGGGTATTTTTAGAGTAATGAGTTGTTGGTATTGGAAGCCGTCTTTGTTTCTCAGTTTAAACTGGTTTAGCAATTGCGCTCCGTTGCCCGGCAAAGTTTTCGTGCTAAAGGTTGGCCGACCCATGAAATGGACGAGGCAGAGAACCAGATAAACCGATAAGTATAGACATAAAAAAAGAGTGCTTCAAAAACTTTCAATCAAAGCACAAAGCATAAAAATATATAAACAAAAGTTCTAAGATAGTAAAAGCATCAGTTTTTACAGACCAGCACAAAATAAATATTGTAGCCATCATTACATTGCCATAAGTTTAAGATAATGCATATAAATTATTTATGTTGCAGGCGGTGGTGATGAAGCAGGTGGAACACTGGAATCAACGGCAGTGTCACCCTCGATCTCAGACTCGGAAGCGTTGCTGATTTCTAGCTCTTGAAGCGAAGGAGGCCGGTGATGGATTCGAAGAATGGCGTCGTGTAGTTGGTCATCTCCGCCACCTAACAAGCGTAACCTGCATAAGATTCTTGGATGGACTTGATGTCTTGTGGGTTACCCTCATCATCCTCCTCGGCAATGCCCTTGGTGACGTGCCAGATTTCCATCTCGCTATGGTGGCTCATCACCATGGTCAGAGCTGTTTGCGCAGTAGTCCGAGCGTAGGAGATCTTCCAGTCCTCGATCAACTTTGGAATCTCCTTAACTTTGTCCCTCACCTCATGCACTGACATTGTGTGCAAGTCGGAAAGCTTGACGGCTTCACCAGCCTCTTCTAGAGTTTGGTGGAAGTCTAACAAGACATCTCCGACGAGCTTAATGTGCTCGAGGCGAGGTTTAGAAGTGGATGAGTCAGAAAGATTCAGGAGGGACTGGGAAAGAACCAAAAAGTAAAATTCCGGCTAAAACAAAAGTCTAAAAATGAACAACACAAAGAAAAGATTTAGAAATCTTACCAAGCACGAAGTGATTCCATTCAGCATGCTCCTTGCGGAGGCTGTCTAGTTCACTTGCTGAGGCCTGGGCAAGATCCTTCTGGATATCAAAGTCCTTGAGATCAGCAAGTTCCTTATCTCGGAGGGCTAGGAGCTTCTCGAGCCTCATGGTCTCGTGGTTGCTTGACTCCAGGACAACGGCTACGGATTTCTTCGATTCCACAGTTAGCGTCTCAAGCTTTTCCCGGAGTTCAGCATTCTCTGCCGCCAATACCTTGAAGTTTTTGGCCTTCTCCACCATCTTGCTGGATTGGCATAACAATTCCGCAAAGACAAAAATATCAGTCGGATACAGCAAATTCGACTATGACAAAACATTTAACTGACAAAGAGGAAGCCGGAAAAGTTTACCTTCTGCTTCATCTTTTTCAAGTTTCAACTTTGAATTCTCAAAGCGCAAAGCTTTGATTTCTTTGCGCTTATTGGAAATATTATTGAGCAATTCCTGGTTGGAAGATGCAATTTTCTATAAGTTTAGAGATGGAATATCGTTAGACGGCTACTAAGACTCGGGCTACAAATTTAACTAAGTAAAATTACAGCACGAGCCTTGGGGGTTACACTACATCGTTCTTTTGGAACCTAAAAGCATCAACTCGGAATCCAACGATGGTTGTCCGACTTTATGCTTGGGGCTAGAGGATGTGATAATAAATGCAAATAAGAATCGAAAACTTACAATGTGTTCCAGGTGCAACTTTTCAAATCCGAGCTTGGTGCAGTGAAACACCTTCTCGGTAAGGGTGAGGGACGGAACATTCGTCGCTGGAAATTCGCCGGATGCGATTTTAGCAACCCGGACCAAAATTTGGTCCAGGAGGCTGACCAGATTGACGTCTTCCTCCTCTTGGCTCGCTGCCTCTGGAGTCAAGATTTGCTTCTCAAGACTGGATTGACCAGCTTGAGGATCTCCTCCTTCTCTTTCCTCTTGAGACAAGGGACAGCAGAGTCAACCACCTTATCCACCGTTCCTATGGTCATCACCATGGGATCATTACCCTTTACGGGTTCACCCTTGTTAGTTTCCTGATCATCAACGGTGACCAGGGCTTTCGAGATCTTGCCAGCATCAGGGGATGCAGAAGCTCCATGTGCTGACGGAGTAGTGGATGGGGTCGACGGTGGCACTGCAGGGGAGATAACAAGCTTCTGCTGACGCATCTACTTGCCCGGCTTGCTGTCCGGCTTTATCTTGCTCTTCAACGCTGATTTAACTCTAGAACACGAAAATCCTAAATATTAGGTGTGTTCTGGAAAGAAATAAAGGTACAAGAGTAATAAAAAAGAAAGGTGAGGTGCTTACTTTTTAACTACTGGCAACACTTGGCTACCAGGAGCAACAACTTCCTTCGCTTTGCGCTTCTTGGAAGCAGGGGCGGCAACTCCATCGCCTCCTGGTCGTCTGAAGCATAGCCCTCTAGTGGAGCTAGCTCGGACTCGGAGAGTTTCTTGAGCTGATAGAGTCGAAAAAGCATCGATGAAAATAGAGTCAGAGAGAGAACCGAAAAGAACGACGAAATGCAAAAAGCAGAGTCGAAATGTTTACCAGAATCAGAGGACGGTTGGTCGTATACATCTTCAGAGAAACTTCCGGAACTTTCCGTTCTACTATTTCTTTGATCAAGTGTTGCATGAGGGTCTTGTAATCCTTCGGCGCAAGCCGGCTAGAACTAACCCTCATCTTGTCCTGCTTGTCGCTCGTAATCTGGTGCATGAGGCGGTCTCCATGGTGCTGGAGAGGCTGAATCCGGCGCTCTAGCCAGCAGTGGATCAAGTTGGATCCACGAAGCCCCTCATGCTTCATCAAATACTCGATCCGCCTCTTGGCGAGGATCAAAACATCCGACAGTTCCGGCGCCTCCGCGTCCCATGAATCTTGGTGGGGAGCGGCGCCATTAACGAACGCCGGAAGACCTCCGCCTTACCCGGAGCCGGAATATCCTTATGGTAGAAGAAAGTTCTGGCCCAGAGTTTGACGGACTCACTAGCGTTAATCCTAGGATAGATCTGATTCCTCCTAAGGACTAAGCTAAGAGTGTCGGTGACATAAGTCACATCGGCACTGATGGAATTCTTCCGAGTACCATAGTAGTACCGGAAAAGGGTGAGACTTGGCCTAATGCCAAGAAACCCCTCGCACGGAGCTGCATGACCACAAAGCTCAAGCAGAGAGTTGGGAGAAAGGTTATGGAGTTACCGTAATGGTTGAGGACCTCGACGAAGAAGTCCAACGGTGGCAGGCTGAGGCTGCGGTCGATGTGAGTGCCGAACAGTGCCCTCTCGCTGTCTTTCGGCGCGGGGATGGCGTGTCCTGAAGCGCTCCGCCACGTACCAGCGATGATGAACCCCTCATCCTCCATGACTTGGAGCTCCGCAGTATCCATGGCGCTGGGGATCCAAAGACCCCGCATCTTCTTCTCGTCCGCCGCCGACAAGCCCGCCACCGCCGTTCTCGAGGACAAGGCAGATGCCATAGTTCTTGGAGGAAGAAGGGCTGGTGGGGGAAGGAGAGATTTTTTCTCAACGGTGTGCAGATTGGAACTGGTGCGGAGAGCTCGAGGAGTACGCAGAAGCAATGAATGAATCGACAGAGAGGTGAATCTGAGAAGAAGGGTTTTCTCTCCTCTTATTTATCTCTGCATCAAAATTCGTGCGGTGAGACGGGCGATTATCGCCACGTGTATAGGAGAGGGGGGAGTTAGCTTCCTCGCGACTCTTCTGCCCCCTCGATTTTCGCGCAGGCATTGAAATGACGTTCTGTTCCATAAAAGAACGGACCCACCAATGGACATGCTGATGGAAATCCTGTCAGTGACAGGACCTGTCCTGTAAAGTTGTCAGTCAGCACGCCGCCGTAAAATCCGTCTTATGTTTTAAATCAAGCAAGGAAAAGATCAAGGTTAGAGCAATATATATCCGACTCGATTGACTCGAAATCCTACATCTATGAAAGAAATTTTCGGGAACCCTTCAAGATTCTCAAGACAAAGAAACCATCAAGCTAGACGATTTATCCGACTTCAGATCTTGGAGAATTCCGGGGGCTACTATTGGGGATATACTTTCCGGGTATACCCACAGGACTCGCTGACCAGGGTGACCCACCAACGGGTTAGAGCTTTGCTTCACGGGAGGCCCAGTCAGAGAAAGAGGAGGAGCTAGTTCCAGCTACGACAACGCCCAGAAGAGTTACCCACTTAGGCATGTAGTATTACTTGTAGTCCAAGTTGTACATAGTACCGACTTTGTAACGTAGCCGTATAGGTATCTCCCTATAACCCTAGGCCTCGGTGACTATACAAACCGGCCCTATGGGAGCCTTTAGGGCACAACCATAGCAATAACATAACAACCACAACAATCAACTTGCACAGGCGAACCGCTCTTGTAATCCATTGTAACATTCGGCTTACGCTGATATATTACTGGGTTGCTAGCAGGAGTAGGATCTGATCACCGCAGTTGGATCTGAACCTGGGTAAACTTGTGCTCACCGCTCCTGGAACATCCGACGTCTCACACACCCCATCCTTCCAACTCTACTAGGACCCCCTATGGCATACTTGTCGACAATCCGACGACAACGAGCATTTAAAGAAATGCGGAATACTTTACAAATTGACACCGCCGGGAACACCACAACGTAATGGTGTGTCCGAACGTCGTAATCGAACTCTCTTAGATATGGTTCGTTCTATGATGCCACTTACAAATTTACCACTATCGTTTTGGGGTTATGCATTAGAAACAGCAGCATTCACTTTAAATATGGCACCATCTAAATCCGTTGAAATGACACCGTATGAATTATGGTTTGGGAAGAAACCTAAAATGTCGTTCCTTAAAGTTTGGGGTTGCAAAGCTTATGTAAAGAAGTTACATCCCGACAAGTTTGAACCCAAAGCGGAAAAATGGGTCTTCATAGGATACCCGAAGTAAACTATTGGGTATACTTTCTATCATATATCTGAGGGCAAAATCTTTGTTGCTAAGAATGGATCCTTTCTAGAGAAGGAGTTTCTCTCGTGCAAGTGGGAGACTGTTGGAGATATGCCCTAGAGGCAATAATAAAAGTAGTTATTATTATATATTTGTGTTTATGATAAATGTTTACATTCATGCTATAATAGTATTAACTGAAAACATTAATACTTGTGTGATCTGTAAACTAAATTAGAGTCCCTAGTAAAGACTCTTTATAATACTAGCTTGTTGGTTAATAGATGATCATGGTTTCTAGGTCATGAACATTGATATGTTGTTAACAACAAGATCATATCATTAGGAGAATGGTATGATGGACATACTCCTATAGATAAGTGTAGCATAAAGATCAAGTCATTTCAATAGTTTGTTTGCTATAAGCTTTTTGATACATAGTAACCTAATTCCTTCGACCATGAGATCATGCTAATCACCATCACCAGAAGGATGCTTTGATGACATCAAACACCACACCGTAACTGGGTGGTTATAAAGGTGGCATTGAGTGTTCGGAAAGTATGTGTTGAGGCACATGGATCAAGAGTGGGATTTGTCCATCCATATGACGAATAGATATACTCTAGGCCCTCTCGGTGGAATGTCATCCAATTAGCTTGCAATCATGTGACTGGCTCACAAGGGATCACATATCACGGGAACGAGAAAAGAGTACTTATCGGTAACGAGGTTGAACTAGGTATGCAGAGATACCGACGATCAGACCTCGGATAAGTAAACTATCGCGAGACAAAGGGAAATTGGTATCGTATGTAAGTGGTTCATTCAATTGCAAAGTAATCGTAGAAATATGTGGGAGCCATATGAATTTCCAGATTCCTCTATTGGATATTGATCGGAGAAGAGTCTCGGTCATGTCCGCATAATTCACGAACCGTAGGGAGACACACTTAAGGATTCGATGTTGTTTAGTAGATATGTAATGTAAGTAGGGAGACCGAATGTTGTTTGAAGTTTCGGATGGTATCCGGGATATCACGAGGAGATCTAGAATGGTCCGGATAATAAGATTCATATAAGGAAAGTCCAATTCTGGAGTTCGGGAATGATTCCGGTGTTTTCATCGGAAGGTTCTAGAAGGTTCACCGGACCGGAATGGTAAGGGTGCATGAATGTGTCATGACTAAGTGGAATGGTTGCATCATGTCCTAGGTCAAAGGTATATGCAAATAGAGAGTGAAATCAAACTCCGAAATTGAAAGTCAAAAGGCAAGTTTGAAAAGTCAAAGTGGGACAATGTATCCTGGTGGAGGAAGGAAAGAAGGATTCTTTCCTTCCACCACAAGCCAACTAGGAGAGGGAGTTGGGGAAGGATTCAAACTCCCTGTCCCTCTCATAAATAGAGGGGAGGGGCTGCCCCTCTAGACAAAACACCACCACCCCGTTTCCAACAAGCCGCCATTGCCGCCGCCAGCCGCACCGCCGTCGGTTCGCTGTCGCCGCCCTAGCCGCAGCCGGCCATGCCTCCTCCTTTCCGGCCCTTTAAACCCTAGATCTTCAGAAACCCTAATTCTCCACCATAACCCGCTCCGTCTTAGGCGAAGCCCTGTAGGATTTTCCTTCTACTTCCGACACCACGCCGTCGTGCTGCCGGAATCGCGAGGAGAGAACTACAAACTCCACTGCCTGCTAGAACAAGGGAGAGGAAGGTCTTCATCGAGTATCGAACGTGTGACCGACTGCGGAAGCGCTGCCGGAACGCAGCGCCGGAAGGATCGTCTACGCGATCTTGAGATCGGCAAGTGTACGACTACATCACCCACGAGAATCTGCTCTCGTTAACCATTTTGGAATCTTCGAGGGTAAGTACTCTAATCGACTTGTTGCTACAATCTAGTAGATAGATCTTGGCTTGTTTATGTTCATGCGGTAGAAATTTTTTGTTTTCCATGATACGAACCCCTACACCACTATGGTACCCCCTTGCGATATAAAAGGAGAGCCCTAGCCACAGTAGAAAGAGAGAGGTTTTTTGGTACACCTTAGGAATAGTTGGCACATCCAGTAGTATTGAGAAAGAGATAGATAATGGCTGTGAGAGGAGAATCAGAGAGAGCAAGTGCTGAGAAGCTCTCATGGAGAGACTGCGAGAGGGAGATAAAGAAGAAGCCCGGGAAGCGTAGAAGCTAGCTAAAAGCGGCTCCCCGACACTAGATTGTTCATCTCTTTGTATATCATCCACCAGATAATCCACCGAAGCAGAATGTAGGGTTGTTAGCAAGAAAGGCGCCTGAACCTGGATAAAAAAATATCGTGTGTGCTGGTTAGATCTGCGTACGAACCGAGGCCGTGTTACCTTAGTGCCCACCGACAAACCACTAGGGGGTGTGCGACATCCCGATGTCTGCGTTCCGACATGCGACATAGTGTATTGTATGTATACCACTCCACCGGAAATCAAATTCATGTTTCTTGTTTTATTCTTGTGAAAGAATATGGTTTTAATCGTAGTCTTCCTTAAGGGACATGAGCTTCATTAGGTCAAACTTCTTACAAAGTATATGATTGCATTTTTGTTGCACTCCCCTCTTCGAGGAACAACGTAAAAGACTCCAAAGCCCTTGTAAAGAAACTCCTAACCCCAACGAATTGACTAGTCCATCGTGTTTAGACATATTGATGACAAAGCATTTTTTAGGAGAGCAAAACTTATTTACAGAGCATTTATTCCCTAATCCACATGGTTAAGTGGATAAATTCCACCGATGCTTATTGTAACCCAAATTTCCTCCTGCGCTCCTCCACAAAATCTCACCACGATCGTTTACCCAATTGGCTCCTATCTTTGCAAGTCAGCTGTTGGCTCTAAATTTGTTTACCATCACATAAGGCCAGTTCTAATAAAAGTATTATAACTAGTATCATGCATGTCATGTTGACAAAAATCTGATGAGACAAAACAATTAATGTAGAAAAGAAGAGTTAGAGTATCATAGTACGTAAAACTAGAAATCTTAATGCATATAAATCTTATATATAATTTTACATTAAAATTTTACAAATCATTAAATATAGTAGTGTACTACTATGATATTATTATATTATACCATGCACTATAAATATAGTACTCCTAATATCTATATGGACGCGGATTTTATGCCTGCAGTGGTACGATGCGCACGCGTTTGCTATTGTTGGATATAGCCCTGCGATTCGTATTTCCGTTTGGCTCAAGTCACGGCCGTTTACCGTAAGCCGTATTTGTTTTTGCAAAAACTCACTTTATCCACAGACTATTATCCTAAGGCAAACAAAATAACGGTTCTCTTTCAAAATAAAGAACTAGAAACGCTATCTTATTTTTACTAGGCTACCTACCGGAAACCATTACTCTTTTTCCATTGACAAAGAATGGCATAACTTCTTTTTGTGTTAGTTGGTTACGGTTGTTGGGTACTTTTTGTTGAAGGATTTGTATGTTTTCTTAGAAGTGAACCAGTCGTGCATTTAACTAGACAATAGTTGATTTTATTTCGTTGACAAAGAATTGCATGTTTCCTTCTTTTTGTTAATTGGGATGGACGGTGCTACTTATTATTGACGAGACTTGTGTATCTTTTGAAGTGTGCATGGGACTAAACAACCGTTGCTCTTTATTTTTGACAAAGAACGGCAAGACTCTTTTTTTCATTAATTAGGGATGGACATGGCTACCTTTCGTTGGTGAAAATGGTTACACTAACACCGTTAACTAAAATCTGTAGTCGAAAGGTTACACTAACACCGTTAACTAAAATCTGTGGTTGGAAATACCCTATAGCCAGATTCAATAGCTAAATGGGGTACACACGTATCCCCATGGCACCCCACTATTTTACATATCTATATATCGTACTATATTATATCGTACACTAATATTATATGCATGATACCGCGAACTCACTTGAGTTTTTTACTCTTTTATCTCTTTCTTTCCCTAGCTTTTCTTTTATCTATATATCCTCTGTGCGACGCAGGCAGCATCACCAACCTCCCTGCCCGGGTTTCGTGCTGAGTTTGTTTTGTTCGCCATCTCATCATCCTTTCTCCTCCCGGCCCCCTGGTCCTTTCTTGCGTCTCTGATCGATTCGTCTTCTGTTCCATCTCGGCGCGGTGTTCTCTTCTTCCTTCGTCCGTCCATCACTCTCGAATCAATCGCAAAATTAATTGTATAGGTACGGATTGGTTTCTTGATCTGGGGTTTGGGGATTCTTCTTGTGTTCCTGGGAGATTGTACTTTTCCATTTTTTTGGTGTGGCAAGTCAGTTCTGGATTCCTGATTCGGTGAATTTGGTTGCAGGAGAGAGTCACTGTTGATGGCGGAATTGGTTGGGCCGCGGGTGTACAGCTGCTGCCGTTGCCGGAACCACGTCTGCCTCCACGACGATATCATCTCCAAGGCCTTCCAGGTGAAGAACGAGAAAAACCAGCTTCCCCTGTGTGGTTCTCCTTACTGAATTATTTGGGGGTTCGGGGCCTGAGATTGGACAGAGCTTAATGTTGGATTGCTTGGGGATGGCATGCCGAAAATTAGCATAAACTAGGGACGTGAAAAAGGTTGGGATATTTGATCATTTGCCCCCTTTACTCTGAAATTTGATCATTTGCCACATTGACCACCACATGTCAGTGACACGGGGTGTGGCAAATGATCAAATTGTAAAATAAAACGGGGCAAATGATCAGCAACTGCACTGGTTATAATTGCAGCAATCTGAGAACGTTTCTTTGGTTGAGTTTAGCATATGTGCCGTTTGTATGAGTGTCACATACTGACATAGGAAAGTTTCAGTGAACCAGAGTTACTGTGATCTGTACCAACAGTTGTAGGAGGCCGCCGGCCACCGAGTTATTATAACTCGATCTGCCATGAGCTATTCATTCAGATGAAGAACTTGCTAGTTACATCCAATATTTTGACTCTGTTATTTTAGGATAAACCCTAATGTTATCTCCGTTGCTCTTGTGGGTGTTCTAGGGGAGGAATGGCCGTGCATTTCTCTTCTCTCATGCCATGAACGTCACTACGGGGGCAAAGGAGGACAGGCAGCTCATGACAGGGCTTCACACGGTCGCCGATATCCACTGCCGTGATTGCCGTGAGGTGCTCGGCTGGAAGTACGAGAGAGCCTACGAGGAATCGCAGAAGTACAAGGAAGGGAAGTTCATATTTGAGAAGGCAAAAATCGTACAGGAGAATTGGTAGTAAATAAAATGCTCTTATGGAGGAGTTGCGATCCATGCCTTTGTACATAGCAGTCACCACCTGTAAGTACCAGTCTGTTGGATGCACCATCTTGTCTCCATGCCATTTGTATTTTGCACTTATTTTCTATGGAGAGACAAATTTATGTTCATTTGTTTGGGAACCATTTTCTCCTTGTTCATAAAGGGATGGTTTAAGAATGTTTGACTTGTTAAAATTCAAATTGGGTAATGCATCAAGTGCTTGCTATAATCTCTGTTGCTACCTTATGAAGCTGTGATGTGTTTAATGATGAAAACAAGTGTAGGGGCACATTTCTATGAAAACTCTACATAAATCAGGCCTGGCTCGGTTGTGTATACTTCCTTTTGGAATTTAGGCAGAGACTAGGAAATAAGCCCGTGCATTGCTACGGGTTAAATTGATTGAACATTAGTTTACCAACCAAGATTTTATTACTGAAAATCCGCTCTATGTCCAAAACAAAGTGGTCTTGATGGACACTTCTACCATCCAGAATTATGGATTTATGGTACTTTCTTGTCAGGTCGCAATGCGTAAGGAATGACATTATTTTTTGGCGGACGTTGTCGAGTCATTGAACTCAAACTCAAGTTAATTATCACACTCTTCTAAACATTTAAAGAATAGGATTTACAAAATTAGAGAAGAAACAAACAACTAACTCATAAAGTCAGAATTGAGTTCCTCATGCTTGTACATGTGTCTTCACGGTCCATGCATGATCATAGGCCTTTAAAAGGAGCTGAATAAGCATACCACAAAAAGGTTGCCAAAAGCCATCAAATGATTATGGACCGATTCTGCTACCCATCAATCATGGAATTAGTCGGCAACAACAGAAAACAATAAACTGAGAAGCCATTTTATAGAATAAGGTTATATAAAAATAAAATCAGCACCACATTATTTTGGCAGAAGGTGTTGTAAGAGTTCAATCATAAATTTGGAATTTTTATTTGATATACTCCTTCCGTCTCAAAATAGATGTCACTGATTTGTTAAAATTTGGACGAATCTAAAGTAGAAACTTACTTCTATTGTACGAAGTATCGATGTGCTTTACACATAGGTTTTTGATTCACTCCGCAAACTACAGTCTACATGGGCAGACGAACCGTCGATCCATCACAGCAGCGCGCTTTATATTGCCATCGATGACCAGGTATTCTCCAGCAGAACCAGCACTGACAAGCTTAATACCGCAAGAATTGCTTCCGCGATATTTGTGTCGTCCTCGTGCCCTCGATCAGTCTGGCCTCGATGAATATGCGCGGGCATCACAGCAAACAAGCCTTTGTTTGAGAAGCCATGCCCAGCGCCTTGAGGATGAACGCGTAAGTGAAGGCCTCTTCTCGCAAACTCTCAAATCTGCAAGTTAAAACAAGAAAGGTCAGGCCACAAACGTAATTCAGTTTCTTCCTTTTGGTACCAACGAACAAACGGCATCGTACACAAAGACCGGAAACAAAGCGCAGCTCCTTCCCTGTTTACCTCCCTGACTTGGAGAAGTGCCCAGCGCGCGCTGTTCCAATCGAGACTTGAATCTGAGAGAAGCAGCAGTCGCGCGCTGTTCCTTCGTGACGACGAACGACTGTGTTGTTCCTTCGTGGTTCCGGCCTGGACGACGAACGACTGCGTTGTTCCTTCGTGGTTCCGGCCTGGACGACGAACGACTGAATCTAGATGGTCTCCAATGATGGCGGCGACGGTACCGTCAGCGGGCTGAGCAAGGCACAACCAAAGCCGCTTAGCCTGCATTGTAGCATCTCAATTATCTAACAATTACAATGCTACTTATCTATTCTATATATTACTACTTTCTGCATATTATTTATTGCATCATCATTATATTATGCTCATGTCACAATGCCATCTTACATTTGAGCATCATATAAAACCCCTATGTATGATTTTTATTCTATATACATCATATATTGTATTACTTGTATTTGCTTCCTGATATATTGTATTTGCTTTTAATAAATTGCTTAAATGTTCAAGTTGAGTTAGGAGCATATCTATTCTAGCTCCACCACCTTTCTTTGTCAACACCTTACAACTCCACCACCTTCATTGCCACCTTCCTTTGTTCCATCCACCATCTCCATCATTTTAATTATTTATGAGTCCATGCTTTCCTTTTGGTATTTATATCTAGCTCATAAATAACGGGGATGGATCCTATCTTTATTCCATGCTTCCCTACTTGATCTAATATTGTTTTCACAATATTAATGTGGGAGCTACCTTTACCTCCTTTGCATGCTAAGAGTGTGGTTGTCCTCTTTATCTTCTTCTCATGCTTTTGTTCAAGTTTAGGTGTACATTTGAATTCGTTCATACACACTAGCCTTGTCTTTTAATTCAAATACACCATTTTCCCATATGGATAACCTTCCATTCCACCATATGTGGCCATGTGGTTCTATTTGTTTGATGTCCATGTGTGTATGGGGATCCTCAAAATCATGCTCATTCCTCTCTTGAATTCTACCGCCCCAACCAAATATCTGTTATCCATAAGGTCATATCGTTATTCTTCTCTAATCAAACATACTTCTGAGTTTATGTGGGCATGCACATATTTCTCCTTTTCTCTCGTTTATCTTTGAAAGAGGATTCTTCTTCTCTGCTGCAAGTTTTCCCTGCGGCAGATTCAATACATTCAAACTTTGCTTAGTTTCACTTTCACGCCAAGTTCACTAAATCTTATCCCCCCTTCTTTATTCTTGCTATGCCAATCTATGCTAGCTGGGTCGGCCTATTGTTTCATGGCACCAGTCCTATCATGTTTTTTTCTATGAAATTCTGATCTAATCTAGCTTCTTCAAAATCTGGGCAAAAAGCAAAACTAGGATACCATTTTGGTCTCAGTTAGCAGCAGCGATGCAGGCGAGGCGCGCAAGCATCCACAACAACCAATAGAGCAGCCCAAAAAACAGCCCGGCAGCGCTCCCCTCTTCCAGGACCATCCCTTCTCTTCGGCCCGTACCCCTTCACACCCTGACGCCGTCCTGTTCTTTCGTCCCTTCATCTCTCTCAGCGACAGAGGGAGACGGGGAAGGTTCCCGTCTTCCCCGTCGGCCTCGTCGCCACGCGTGGCCCCATGTTAGCACTCTTGTTGCTACCACGGCTCCTACTAAGCCGAGCCCAGCCAGCCCAAGACCCAAGAGGATATGCAAGACCAACAAAAGAGTCAAGGGCAACGAATGGATCAAACAGCTATGCGCTGATGGACACAACCCTGCTTAAGGAAGGGGAAGACACCAGGGGCTACACATCCTGGCTTGGATCACGGCATCGGCAAACACTTTCCTGACATCCTCAACTACCCTGTCTCCCTTTTCCTCTTGTAGTTCTTCTTCCTTCCCAAAAGCAAACTCTACTGTAATTATCGAATTGTATCCCAAATTGGTATATCGGGAATCAATAGTAGAGATCCCCTCACACTTGGTATCCAGAGCCAAAATCCACCCAATTTTTTCTGGATTGCGTGGATGTCTACCGTGGAGATGGAGACACGCAAGCAATAGCAGGACCGCGCTGCTTGCGATCTCCTCATCGCCAACATGGACCCGGTGATGAAGGCGGGTTTCGACGCAGTCACGACCTCAATCACGGAGTCCATCACCGTCTCCGTGGCCACGGCGGTGGCTGCGGCGCTCAAGGACACCAACACCAAGATCGACGGGTTCCTTGCATGGAAGCCCGATCTGGACGCCAAGGTCGCCGATTTGCAGAACGCGGTCATCGATCTACAGAAGCGGTCGAGTACACCAACAGTGGATGAATCGGCGGCAGCCCATCTTGCCGCTTCCCTCAGCCAGCAGTTCTCGGCAGTTGCAGCAGAGAATGGCGGGGCGATCCACGGTCATGGCCACGGCGTCGTCTACACCATCGGGGGAATCCCTCCTGGGGTTCCTGCGACCCCGGCGGCACCCCCGATCACAGGTCCGTTGGATTTTTCGACTCCCATGAATCTGAATGTGTCAGTTCCTGCAACAACCATGTCATCCGCACAAGTTTTTCAGTCCTTAGGACAAGCACCACCATCGATAGCTTTTCCCCAGTTTTCAGGAGAAAATCCTCAACTGTGGCGAACGCTATGTGAACAATACTACACCATGTATCGAGTCTACCAATCCTATTGGGTAGCGATGGCAGTGCTCAATTTTCAGGGAGCTGCTAGTATCTGGTTGCAGTCAGTGCGTACTAAGGCCTTAGCGCTCACATGGTCTTCATTTTGTGACTTGCTATGCACTAGATTTGGGCGAGATCGCCATCAGGCCTTAATTCGCCAATTTTATGCCATTAAGCAAACCACTACTGTAACAGAATATGCTTAGCGATTTGAAACTCTGATGAGTCATCTAATGTCTTACTCTGACGCCATTCATCCTTTATATTTTTTGACTCGGTTCATCGAGGGCCTTCGTGGAGATATCCGGGTGGTGGTCATGGTGCAGCGGCCTCCTGATTTGGACATGGCGGTGTCTCTGGCAACTCTGCACGAGGAGGTTACTGATCGGCTTTATCGAGAGCGCATGCCGTATGGACAGTCATCAGTGGAAAAACTACAGTTACCATTTCAGTATCCAAACCCAGTACCATTGTCGTTACCTCCACCGCCGTCGGTAACACCTCAACGGCCTACTCCATAGCCTGCAACAGCAGTAGCTGAAGATCGTAGGGGTACGGAATCTGCACGAGCTGGAAACAGTGCAACAAAATTTTTTGCTCTCAAGGCCTACATGTGTTCTCGTGGCCTTTGCTTCAAATGCGGTGAGCGTTGGGGCCACGAACATGTCTGCCGCGCTACATGTGTTGGAAGAGATGATGGATGTGTTGGGATTTGACTCTTATGCTCAAGAGGTTGATCAAACTATTCCTGCCAAATAAAAAACTATTTTCCCTCTCTTATCAGGCAATCTCTGGTATATATGGGCCAATGGCTATGCAGATTCAAGGTTCAGTAGCTGATAAAGAAGTACTTATTCTGATCGATTCTGGCAGTACATCTTTTATCACAACATCTTTGGCATCTGAATTAACTGGAGTCCAACCATTACTAGAGGCAGTGAAAGTGAAACTAGCTGGGGGTGGCCTGCTGAACTGCACTCATTTTATTCCAAATTGTAAATGGAAGTCACAAGACCATGAATTCCAAACAACTCTCAAAATTCTTCCATTGGGAACCTATGACATCATTTTGGGGTATGATTGGCTGACCTTCTTCAGTCCAATGAAGGTTGATTGGGCACGAAAGAAGATGCGTATCCAAGATGGCTTGAATTTTGTGTACCTGCAAGGAATTCACACTACCAAGGCTCCAGAATGCTCGGCTATCTCATTGCTAGAATGTTCTAATCTGCTTCAGCAAGGCGAAGTGACACATATTGTTCAGCTGAACAATGTCGCCATCGATTCAGACTCCGAGGCACCTCCGGAGGTACAACAATTGTTGCAGAAATTTCAGGATGTGTTCAGTGAGCCATCAATATTGCCTCCTCGCAGAGCGTGTGATCACAAGATTACTCTAGTTCCAGGTGCAAAGCCAGTAAATGTGCGACCCTACTGCCACAAACCTGAACTCAAGGATGAGATAGAGCGGCAGGTCCAAGAAATGCTCGACAGCGGCATAATTCAACCCAGCGCAAGCTCTTTTTCTTCCCCGGCAATTCTAGTTCGTAAGAAGGATGAAACCTGGCGGTTGTGCATTGATTTCCGTCATCTTAATGCAATGACACACATTCCCAAATATCCTATTTCGGTGATTGATGAATTGTTAGACGAACTATCCGGGGCAGAGTGGTTCTCTAAGTTGGACCTACCGGCAGGTTATCATCAAATTAGATTGGATCCTGGGGAAGAATATAAGACAGGATTCCAAACACATAGTGGTCACTATGAGTATAAAGTGATGGCATTTGGCTTGAGTGGAGCGCTAGCCACGTTTCAGGGAGCTATAAATACAACTCTGAAGTCATGTCTACGTTGTTGTGTCTTGGTATTTTTCGACGATATTCTCATCTACAGCCCCTCTTTGCCACAACATTTGTTGGATTTGGAAGAGGTGCTCGGTCTATTGCGTAAGGATCAGTGGCTAGTAAAGGCATCCAAATGCTCTTTTTCACAACAGAAAGTAGCATACCTGGGGCACATAATTAGTGCTATAGGCGTGGGCATGGACCCTAGCAAGATCGATGATGTAAAGAATTGGCAATCATCACAGAATGTCAAAGAACTTCGTCAGTTTCTGGGCTTAGCAGGGTACTACCGTAAGTTTGTGTGCCATTTTGGCATTATAGCACGCCCACTAACCACTCTGCTGAAGAAAGGAGTTCAGTTTGTGTGGACCTCTGTTCATGAAGAAGCATTCCAGTTACTCAAAAATTGATTGATTTCAGCACCGGTTCTTGCCCTTACCAATTTTACCTTGCCTTTCGTCATTGAGACCGACTCGCATGTGATCGAGGAATAGGAGCAGTACTGCAGCAGTCAGGCCACCCCATTGCCTTCCTTAGCAGGTCCTTAGCGCCTAAAATGCAGGGGCTTTCCACTTACGAAAAAGAGTTATTGGCGTTGATTATGGCAATTTACCAATGGCGGACTTATATACAACATTCAGAATTTGTGATACACACGGATCACAAAAGCTTGGTGCACCTTGACGAGCAGTGCCTACATAAGATTGTCAAAAGAAGGCATTCACTAAACTATTGGGTTTAACTTATCGAATCTTCTACAAAAAGGGAAGTGATAATCAGGGAGCAGATTCTAGATCAAGGAAAAATCATGAAACTGTACTGCTCACCTTAGTTATTTCTAGTTTTCAACCTGCGTGACTGGAGGAAGTAGTACTTGGTTACATCAATGATCCACAGACCAGCAAGCTATTGGCAGACCTAGCTCTCAACAAGGAACAATCGGGCAAATATACATTGCACCAAGGGGTCATATGTTTCCAAAACAGGATATGGTTGGGCAACAATATCCCATTGCAGCTCAAAGTCATACGTGCTCTTCATGACAGTCCGCTGGGTGGTCACTCAGGTGTGCCTACAACTCTGAAAAGAGTTAAACATATTTTCCACTGGCCTAATATGAACAAACAAGTCAAGGCGTATGTGCAGGGATGTCAAGTGTGTCAGCAAGCAAAGCCAGAGCGAGTTGCTTACCCAGGACTGTTGGAACCATTGCCTGTACCAGAAATGTCGTGGCAATTAATCTCGATGGACTTCATCACAGGGCTTCCTTCTTCTCAAGGGCACACAGTGATCCTCGTGGTGGTGGACACCTTCTCAAAGTATGCTCATTTTATTGCATTGAGCCATCCTTTCAGTGCTGAGACGGTTGCCTTAAAATTCATGGATCAAGTTTACAAGCTTCATGGCATGCCTGAAGCAATCATTTCTAATCGAGATCCTCTGTTTACCCGTAAGTTTTGGCAGACTCTTTTTCGTTTGACCCAAACTGAACTGAAAATGAGCACAACATCTCACCCCGAGACCGATGGTCATACCGAGCGTGTAAATCAGTGCCTCGAGATCTATTTGTGATGCTTTGTCCACGCATGTCCAAAGCAATGGTTCAAGTGGCTCTTGCTGGCAGATTTTTGGTATAACACGTCGCATCACTCCACAATCGACCGCACTCCTTTCAAAGTTCTCTATGGGCATGAGCCTAGATACTTTGGCATTACTCCAGCAGAAGTTTGCCGTGTCGAAAGTCTGGATGTGTGGCTAAAAGAGAGACAAGGAATCAACGAGTTACTCCGTCAGCATTTGAATCTGGCCAAACAAAAGATGAAGTCGCAAGCTGATCTGAAACGCACCGAACGCCATTTCAAAGAGGGCGACAGGGTGTTTCTAAAACTGCAACCTTACATCCAAAGTTCAGTAGCTTTGCGTGCTAATCACAAGCTATCATTCCGTTACTTTGGTACATTTCAGGTGGTGGCTAAAGTGGGATCAGTTGCTTATCGTCTAAAGATTCTAGAAGCGGCACAAGTGCACACTGTGTTTCACGTGTCCCAACTAAAACAAGCGGTTCCCTCACACTGTCAGGTATCTTCTTTGTTGCCTGATGACGCTGTCACTTGGGCTGTTCCTCTCAGAATCTTGGAGCATCGCTGGAAGCAGAAAGGGAACAAAAAGATCCGTCAAGTTTTGACCCAATGGTCTGGCTACTTGTCCACTGATTCTCTCTGGGAAGATTTGTATGACTTGCAGGCTCGCTTTCCGGCTGCTCTGGCTTGGGGTCAAGCCGTTGACGAAGAGGAGGGGGTGTTAGCACTCCTGTTGCTACCACGGCTCCTACTAAGCCGAGCCCATCCAGCCCAAGACCCAAGAGGAGATGCAAGCCCAACAAAAGAGTCAAGGGCAACGAATGGCTCAACCAGCTATGCGCTGATGGACACAACCCTGATTAAGGAAGGGGAAGACACCAGGGGCTACACATTCTGGCTTGGATAACGGCATCGGCAAACACCTTCCTGGCATCCTCAATGTTGGGGATACGCTATATGGGTATCCTCATAGCATGTCTCCTATCCGGATAACCCGGGTGGCCCACAGTTGGTAGCATGGCCCATGGCCTGCTGGGCGGCCCAGTTAGATGGATCCAGAAGGGAGGCCCATGCCGGATAAAGGAAGGCTACGGTTGGAATCACCGACGTACCCGGAGCCTTGGAGTACAAGACACACAAGACTAGTAATCGACGGTGTAGGACTCTGTAACCTGTCCGGCTAGGACTTTTTCCCTGTAACCCTAGGACCTGGCGACTATATAAGTCGGGCCTATGGGAGCCTTTAGGGCACGATAACTTACAACTTCAGACAACCTCTCACAGCGAACCAATCCCTGTAACTCGACGTATTGCCCTTATAGTGATTTATATCAGGAGTAGGATTACGCCACCGTCGTGGGATCTGAACCTAGGTAAGCTGTGTTACCTCGTACCCGTCAACCGTCCGACTTCCCCCACGTCTCTAAACATGCACTATGAGGACCCCTCCATGGAGTACTCGTCGACAATACCACGACAATTGGCGCCCACCGTGGGGCAAGAGGCGCTTCAGGCTCTTCAGCGGGCGAGGACCAAGATCTTCGCGGGAATCAGCGAAACCATGGACATCGGTAGCGTTCTACTCTCTGGCAACATTCCGATCATCCCCTCCCCTCCCCCCCCCCCCCCCCCCCCCCGACGAGTTTTGGATCCCGGCGAAGACGAACCCTACGCGGTGTTCGATCGCTCGTATTAGAGACATCCACCTCTTCATTGGCGAAACCTACTCGGGCACTAGTTCCCTAGGAGTCGGAGGAGCATCAAGGCCCGCACGGACCGCCTACCGGCAGGATACGTTCGCGGAAGGATCGATGTCGGATCTCTCTTTGGAGTTTGCCGGCAAAGATCGAAAAAATTCAAGGCCCACCCAAACTGCCCCTATGTAGGATATAAAGGTGGAAGATCGCTACAAGTCCGCCGGCTTCGACCGTGCGTCTGGACAGCAGAGATCCAAGTTCGTCGGCATGGTTACGATCTTTGATCTGGCGCATTGCGTTCAGAGAGAAGGTGAAAACCCCCGCGATTACCTGGCCAGGTGGCTCCGTATACGAGCCGATCTGGCCCACTACTCCAATGATGATGCTATGTATCACTTTGTGGAAGGACTGGACCATGGCACACTTCTTCGGCATTCTCTAAGACGGCAGCAGGCGTCAGGACGCCTTACCTTCGAAGGCATGGTGAACACCGTCAACAACTACGCAGAGGCTAAAGCGGCAGCTCACACGGCGCTTGTGCTCATTGACGGAGCCCCTCCGATTCAGCCACCGCCACCACCGCCTCCGACCGCCATCGTCGCCGCCGCGCCGCCACCTCCAGTCATCGTCGCTGCTGTTGCACCTCCACCCCCTGTCATCGAGGAAGTCCTGGCACCCTCCAACTCTGTGATTGACGCGCTCTACACCGACTTCACCGCAGACTCGGAGGAGATAGATTTCAGTCCAGAGGAACTAGACTCCGCCGTGCAGGAGATGGAGGAGGAGTACACGCGCGACGAGCAAGCCAACAACGTCGTCGCGTCTCGAGAGGTGTTCGTCACCATTGGGACGGCGATGGATGAAGATCAACCCGGACGAGCTCCGCCTGCAGCGCTGGAAAAGGGGAAGGGGCCGCTTATTGCTGCTGACGATGATCGCGCAACTGTCATGCCTCCTCCGCCTAACCCAGTGCAGCAGCCACAGGAACTCGGCACCGTCCCGAGCAACAACAACACCGCAAACTTGCCTCCTCCGGCATCTACGTCTGCTGCTGCCCAAGTTACTCCAGCTGATAGAGTGATGTACGACAATATCCTCGTTCAGCCACTTACCATAGCTCATATCCGGAACGTGACTCAGCTTGACGAGAGGCGCCAGCAGCTGCTGGAGGAAGCGCAGGCCATCGCGGAGCAAGGCGCTAAGCTGGATCGAGATCTGGTCAACACGCAGAAGTCCATAGAGAAAGCTAGAGCAATGGAGGCAGAGTACAAGACTCTGCTGCAACAACAGAAGGCCAAGAAAGCTCTGGCTCATGTCATCAACGATCCTGGTGTACGGCAAAACCTAGGATGGGCCCCCTCGAAGCCGGCACAGGCCAAGCCATACATTGACAGTGAAGGCAAACAGGTGATGCCCACCCCACTCCTTAACCTCGCCGTCGCCAAGACCCTTCTGGAGCAGGATAGATCGCCTGAGGCAGTGGAACAGGTCTATGACCTAGTGGCCAAGGCGGTGAAGCAGCAGGAAAATGCCACCTCTCAGAGGCTTGAGTCTGATCCAGCGCTTTGCCAGTCTAGCCAGTATAAGCCGCCAAGGGATAGATCTCCTCTTGATGTCGGGTCCCAGACGGGTTCATCAGAACGAAGACGGAGAGATGCGCGCAACAGGAAGGATGCTATCCCCATATCCTCCGACCACGGAGAAAAGGCCCGACCTCGTCGCCCATCGCCACCGCTCTGATCCCTCCGACATCGCGAAGATCCCAAGGCTCACCATCGTACGGATATGCCCCTGCCAAGGCAGTGCGGCATCATCATCCGCGACAACGCGGAGCAGACCCGTCATGACGGAGAGCGCAACCAAGGACACAAGAGCAGGTCACGCCATGACCCTCTGCATCCGACAAGCAACCGCGACAGGCATGAGGCGTCGCAGGAGGGTAACAGCAAAAAGGATAACCCACCGCCACCTCCGCCTCCGTCGCCACCTAGCAGTCACCATGGCGGAGGAGGCCCGCGTCGTTCACGTATCCCATCCCCTTTCAACAACAAGAAGAAGAACCCGGAGCCGTACGATGCACGTTCACGGATCGATAAGATCCACGAGGCCTGGGAAGGACCATACCTGGGACCATGTTGCTTTGGACCTGCAATACGGTCCGCAACTTACCCCAAAGGTTTCCGGATTGACAAGACCATCAAGCCCTACGACGGCACCGCCAAGCCAGCCACATGGTTGCAGGACTACGAAAACACGGTGGAGATTGTCGGAGGCAAACCCAACATCGCCGTCAAGTACCTCCCTTTAATGTTGGCGGGCATGGCCCGTCAATGGATCGACGACTTGCCGGAGAAATCCATCTACAATTGGTTGGCCATGCAAGAAGTGTTCACCAAGAACTTCGAGGGTACGTACAAGCGTCCCTGCACTGTTGGCGATCTACAGCGGTGCGTGCAAGAGAAAGACGAGACATCTCGCGCCTACCTCTCCCGCTGGCTGGATATGAAGAATTCCTGCACAGGAGTGCACGCTCAGACCGCCATGGCCGCCTTCATCGATGGGTTAGAAAGAGGCACGTTGCTTCTGACATAAGCTGAAGCGCTTGCAGGACAATCATCAGCTTGACTTGAACCAGATGATTCAGTTGGCTAGTGAGTTCGCAGCTACCGACGACGATGCTCGCGGCTCCTTGTCGGCAACGGCCGTTCCAACTCAAGCTCGGAGGAACAGCAGTACAAAGCGGAAAACCGCTCCAGAAGAAAAGCAATCTCCCGACATGGTCGCCATGACTTTTGCAGGACGAGGTGATGGCGGACAGCGTGGCCGAGGACGGGGAGCTGGCCGTGGACAGCAACGAGGAAGTGAAACTACCTCGGCGCCGCTCCGCGTTCCCCAAACCTACGAAGAGTACCGCGATATGCCGTGCCTCGTACACCTCGATGTCAACGGCAAAGCCACCCATACCAATCGACACTGCAAGTTCGTCAACAACCTAAAGGAAGACCTGGAGTCCGGCTACAAGCGAAGTCGGAAGAACAGACCGCGAGGCAAGGGCAAGGGGAAGAAGGAGGAGGAGTCCAAGGATTCAAGTGACATGGACGAGGACGTTGACCCCAAGCACGCCACCAATATAGAAGACAAGGGCAAGAACCCCTTCGTGAAGAAGGCGCCAGTCTACCACACTTTCCTCGGCACCCCCACCATCCGACAACAGAAGACCTCTATGAGGATCCTGATGGCTACTCTGCCCCAGTTCCCCAGTACCTGCGCTGGTCGGAGGTTCCAATTACTTGGGACAGGACGGACCACCCAGACCTTATTCCTACAGATAACCAATACGCCATGGTCATCAACCCTTTGATTGATGGCGTGGAGTTCACCAAGTGTATGGTGGATAGTGGAAGTAGCATCAACATCACGTACCTGGATACACTGCAGAAGATGAACTTGACGGAAGCAAACCTAAGGCGGACCAACACCATCTTTCACGGCGTAGTTCCTGGTCGGGAGGCTCGGTCCCTTGGGTGCATTACACTTCAGGTTGCCTTTGGCGATGTTTATAATTACCGCCAAGAGCGCATGACCTTTGAGGTGGTCCCCTTCAAGAGCATGTACCACGTCATATTTGGCCGCGGCATATTCCACATGTTCATGGCCAAGCCATGCTTCGTCTACAACAAACTCAAGATACCCGTACCAAACGTTGTCATCACCGTATCCGAAAGCTTTACCAAGGAAAGGGACTACGAGATTAATGAAGTAGCCTTCATGGAAGTTGTCCTCTATAGCAAAGAATTCAAAGAGATCTAGAGCAAGGTCGATGACTCAGAGATGCCCGTGTCGAAGAAGAAGATCTCCGACTCCGCTCCTGCATTCAAGGCCGCCATCGAGACCAAGCCCGTGGAACTTGTGGTAGGCGATGCCTCCAAGGTCACTGCCATTGGGACGAACCTGGATCCCAAATAGGAAAGCGCGCTCGTCGAGTTCCTCCGTGAGAATAGGGACATCTTTGGCTAGCAACCCGCCGACATGAAAGGTGTACCTAGGGAACTTGTCGAGCACAGCTTAAACATTGATCCAAAATGCAAACCAGTGAAACAACCTCTACGACGCTTCGGAGGCGAGAAGAGACGCGCCATTGGCAAAGAGATAGCTAGGTTACTTAAGGCTAGATTTATCTGAGAAGTCCTTCACACCTGATGGGTGGCCAATCCTGTACTTGTCCCCCAAAAGGGAACCAAAGAATTAAGAATGTGTGTTGATTACACCGGCTTGAACAAAGCGTGTCCCAAAGATCCGTTTTCTTTGCCTCACATTGACCAAGTCATTGACTCGACGGCTGGCTCGGAACATTTGTGTTTTCTAGATGCATACTCAGGATACCACCAGATCAAGATGAGGAAGTCGGACCAATTGGTCACTTCGTTCACTACCCCATATGACACGTTTTGCTATGTCATGATGCCCTTTTGGCTGAAAAACGCAGGTGCTACGTACCAGAGGACAATGCAACGTTTCCTTCATGACCAAATTGGTCAAAACGTTCACGCCTATGTGGACGATATCGAGGTGATGTCTAAAAAGTCAAATGACTTAATCTCCGACTTAAAACAAACCTTTGATAATCTCCGGAAATACAACATAATGCTTAACCCTAAGAAGTGCGTCTTCGGGGTTCCAGCCGACAAATTGTTGGGATTCATCGTTTCCCAGCGTGGAATCAAGGTCAACCCGGAGAAAATCAAGGCCATCTTAAACATAAACCGTCCGACATGCCTAAAGGACATTCAACGACTAACAGGTTGTGTTGCAGCAGTTAGTCGGTTCGTCAGCCGACTTGGAGAGAAGGCTCTGCCGATGTACAAGTTGCTGACGAAGGCGGACAAATTCACGTGGATGGACGAAGCAGATGCAGCATTGAAGCAGCTCAAGGAGATTCTTTCCTCAGCGCCCATCCTTGCATCACCCGAACCTGGAGAACCCCTGTTAATCTACATGGCGGCAACCAACCGGGTAATCAACATCGTCGTCGTGGTAGAGCGGAAGGAAACAGGCTATGAGCACGGAGTTCAACGACCAGTTTTGATGCAGCCCGTCCTACGGACGCACCTCCATCTACAACACCTAGCCCCCCAAGTGGACCAATGACTCGCGCCCGAGCCAAGCTCCTACAAGCCAAGGTTAACTCGCTCCTTTCCTTGTGTGATTTCGATACGCCCCTGGATGGCTTGCTACTTCATACGCATACGCTGTGCATCATCAGGTACGAAGAGAAGGACCCATGGAACGGAGAAACCGGAGTGGAAGCGACCAACCACTTTCAGACTCCAGCAGTACTACCGGACACCACGACCGGTACTACAGGTTCAAGCGGCACAACCGGCCCCAGCTACCGGACGCTCCAGGAGGAACCCAACCAAGCCCCAGACCCCGGCGGTACTACCGGATCGGGAACCGGTACTACCGGTCGGCAGTACTACCGCCCTCTACTACCGCTCGCTACAGGCGACTCCGACGGAAGTCCCAGGACTGCCAGCGGTACTACCGCCTCCTGAGCGGTACTACCGGTTGTGACCGGTACTACCGGTCTTGACTGAACCCGTTCGCGTTAGTTCGGCTCAGCGCCCTGTACCCCTCTCTATATTTTCCCTTTTCGTTCCTAAACTACCCCTGTTTATGTGGCTGGCCTATATATATCCCCCACCCTCTATTGTAAACCCTGGACTTGGATAATAATAGTTGAGGACACCCCTTGAGGATGTTACATCTATTGGTCTCATGCTCTGTAGCATCCCAATTGTCTAACAATTGCAATGCTACTAGCCTAGTCTATATAAATGTTACTTCCTATATATAATTGTTGCATCATAATTATATCATGCTCATGTCATCATGCCACCTTGCATTTGAGCATCATATAAAACCCTTTTTGTGTTGGTTCTTCTCTCATATGCATTGTAAATTGTATTTGCCTCTTGATATCGTATTTGGTTCTTGATATATTGTTTAAATGCCCAAGTTGAGTTGGGGGCATATCTTTTATTGACTCCACCACCTTTCTTGTCATCACCCCATCATTCCACCATATATGAGCATTGCAACTTATTTGGTTTTACCTCTAGCTCATGTGGGTTGGGATGGATCCAATTCTATTTCCACATGCTCTCATCTTAGCATCATGTGGTTTTCACATTATTGATATGTGGAGAGCCACATGGTCACCTTTGCATGCTATGTGAGTGGAACCCCTTGTCAAGCTTTCATATGGATTATCATGGATTTATGCTCATGTTGGGATATTTTTGGAACTATTAAACATCCAGTGGAACATACACACTAGCAAGTCCCAATTATAATCAAATGTGATCATATCCATCTACTCCATCTGGAACTTCCTTCAAATTCTTTTGCTTGGCTTTATTCCAATGTTGGGGAATGCATAAGAATAATGCCATGTTAATATTATTGTTTTCACAATATTTTAATCATGGCAATTATCATTTTTGCATGGGCCATGCAACCTTCTCCAACTTTGGGCCTCCTTTGTTTTTATTTGCATTTTGAATGGCTCATCTCTCATCTCTCTCTCTTCCTTCTTTTGTTTGATCTAGTTTTGGTCTTGCCAAAAAACCACCACCACATCAACCTCACTCTCTTGTCCTCTCTCCAAACCCTAGCTCTAATCCACCCTCACACAAAACCTCTCCACCTCACCTTTCTCTCTATACCCTACCCCTTCCCTAGTCCCACCCCCTCTCTCGGCCTCTCTCCTCTCCCTTACATGCTGGACCACCTGGCCACACCCCAGCTACCCTCCCCAACCCTAGCACCAACCCTAACCCGAGCCCCTCTAGCTCCAACCCTAGCTACACCCAACCCTAGCTCCATGCCACTCCCCTCCCTCTCTCCAGCTCTCTCTCTGCCCCAGCAGCCCCACCCGAGCCTCCCCTTTCTCCTCTCTCTGGTCCCATGCGCCTGGCCTCAGCTGCAGCCCTGCCCGAGCCGGACGAGCACGTGAGGAGGAGAGACAGAAAAGGTGGCCGAAGCCACCTCTATCTTCACCACCTCCCCACGACACCCCTCCCTCTCGTCCCTATCTACTCCCTCCTCTCTGCAGTCGACTCCCAGATCTGCCAGGGCCTCGCCCTTCTTCCCACCACCACCTGCTGCTACCCCTGCTACCCCTTTCTTCTTCCAACTCCGGCCACCACCGTCGGCCGTTGGTGATCACCACAGTTCAGGAGGCGGGCGTGGTTGTTGGGTTGACGAGGAAGCTCAGCGAGGCCCCGACGTCACCCTATGCATGCCAGCGAGGAGGAGACGGTCCCCGCTAGCCGCTGGACACAGACGCCGACGACAAAACCCTAGATCCGCCGGCCTCTGCATCGCCGTCGGTCTGCTGCTCCCCGCCCCGATCCAAGCCCTCCAGCGAACCCTCGGTGAGCTATCCGACCTCCCAGACATCCTCGTCGTTGCAGTCGAGCCCTGGTCGCGCCGGACGTTCCATCGAACGCCCTCTGTGCGCCGGCGTCGCGGTCGGTTCTCCTCGCCGTGGCGTCGCAGAAGCTCACCTAGCCGCCCATCCCCCTCCTAGCAGCGTCCCCCACCTACCGCAGTGGCTGCCGCCTCCGCGCGCGCACGCCAGGTCCCGGGTTCGAGTCTTCGATCCGCGCCGCGCGCGCTGCCGCCGTCAGTTTCGTCAGAGAAGAGAGGAAGAGAAACAGTGCGCCGCGCGTTTTGCAGAAAAACCCTGGCCTTTTCGTTTTCTAATCCCGCGATCCAGTCGAGCCCACCAGTCAGTCCCTCTGTCTTTTTGCCAAAAACACCCCCGCAGTTTGAACCCCTAACCCGCGCTCCAGCCACGCCGGCCTGTCAGCCTCTGGGGGTAATCCCCACTGTCTCGTGGGCCCGCAGCCACTGGGGGTAATCTTTTTCGTGCGCGTGTGCCTCGCCCAGTCAGCACCTGGCCCACCTGTCTGTGGCTGAGGCTAGCTCTGTCCGGGTATAAAATGTCCTGACGATTTTCTGTTTAAGTAAAACAATTGCTTAAATGTTTAAATATGTTTTAATTTCTGTTTTTAAATAACTTTTGAAATATAATTCCAAATAATACAAATGATATATGTTTTGAAATCAGAAAAATATGAGGAATTCAAATCTGCCCTTCAAAATAATGTTTGAACACTTTAAATTTCAAGTTGTTTAAAATTACAATAAAATGCCCTTGGCCTTAATTAATTAATAACTTTTGTTTTATAACTCCAAATTTAACAAATAATATGTCTAAAATGATCAGCTCAAAGAGACCTTTCTGTTTAAGCATTCCATGTTCTGTTTTGCAGCATGCATCATATAAATATAAAGCATACAGCAACTTATTGGAGTATAAAATGTGACCCAAACTCAATAAAATGTTTATTTCTTGTATTCTACACCTCACCCATGCCATGCTACTTTATTGCCATGCAAATTGTGCATCATTCATCATGGCATGGTTGTTTGCTTGTCGCATTTGATTCATATGCTTGTGCACTTTATTTATGTTGGTCCTTGTTTGTTTGGTTCTTCTTCGAATAGACGCTGAGCAGGGGATATATCAAGAAACCCAGGAGCACTACCCAGATCCTTCCCTCGCTTCAACTGAGCTGCCAGGCAAGCACTACCACATGCTTGCATACATATAGTACCTATTGCCTCTATCTTATTCTTGCATCATTGAGTCGCGATTGCATTAAACTGAATCCCAAGTACTGTAGGGGTTCGTAGCATGGAAAACAAAAATTTTCTATCGCATACAAACAAACAAGCCAAGATCTATCTACTAGATTGTAGCAACGAGTCGATGGAATAACTTACCCTCGAAGATTCCAAAGTGTTTAACGAGAGCGGATTCTCGTGGGTGATGTAGTCGTACTCTTCCCGATCTCAAGATCGTGTAGACGATCCTTCCGGCGCTGCGTTCCGGCAGCGCTCCCGCAGTCGGTCACACGTTTGGTACTCGACGAAGACCTTCCTCTCCCTTGTTCCAGCAGGCAGCGGAGGTTGTAGCACTCTCCTCGCGATTCCGGCAGCACAACGGCGTGGTACCGGAAGTAGAGGGGAGATCCCGCAGGGCTTCGCCTTAAGCCGGAGCGAGTATGGTGGATTATGAGAGAGGGCTATTAGTGGTCTAGAGATTAGACACACCAATTAGAAGGCTGTAAACCGCAGGCTAAAGCAATTAGAAGCTCTAAACCAAACGGCTCTAAACCTGAGATTAGAGGTGGAAACTTGTGTGTCTCAAGGAGGAGCCCTGCCCCTCCTTTTATGGGTGGAGGGGCCTTGGCGCGCCAGGGGAGGGAGGGAGTCCCTCCCCAACTCGGCCTAGGGCTGGGAGCCGGCCTGGAGGAGCTGGACTCCTCCTCCAAGTTGGTTCCAACTCCTCTTGCTTGTTTCCCACAGTTTCCTGTTTCCCACAGTTTCATGTTTTAGCCGTTTGACTTTCAAACTGGCAATTTGACTTTCATGTTTTTGGAACAGCAAGAACACTTAGTACATGATGCAATCATTCAATGACACACTCATGTACCCTCCCCCCCCGGAGTGCCAGACAATCCGGAACCTTCTAGAACATTCCCGATGAAAACACCGGAATCATTCCCGAACTCCGAAACGGGACTTTCCTTATATGAATCTTATTCTCCGGACCATTCCGGATCACCTCGTGATATCCCGGATCCCATCCGAGACTCCGAACAACATTCGGTCTCTTTCTCATAATACCATAACTACTCAAAACAACGTCGAATCCTTAAGTGTGTCTCCCTACGGTTCGTGAATTATGCGGACATGATCGAGACACTTCTCCGAACAATAACCAATAGAGGAATCTGGAAATTCATATGGCTCCCACATATTTCTACGATTACTTTGCGATCAAATGAACCACTTACATACGATACCAATTTCCCTTTGTCTCACGATAGTTTACTTATCCGAGGTTATGATCGTCGGTATCTCTGCATACCTAGTTCAACCTCGTTACCGATAAGTACTCTTTTCTCGTTCCCGTGATATGTGATCCCTTGTGACCAAGTCACATGCTTGCAAGCCAATTGGATGACATTCCACCGAGAGGGCCCAGAGTATATCTATCCGTCATGTGGATGGACAAATCCCACTCTTGATCCATGTGTTTCAACCAATACTTTCTGAACACTTAATGCCACCTTTATAGCCACCCAATTATGGTGTGGTGTTTGATGTCATCAAAGCATCCATCCGGTAAAGGTGATATGCATGATCTCATGGTCGAAGGAATTAGGTTACTATGTATTAGAAAGCATATAGCAATTGAACTATTGAAATGACTTGATCTTTATGCTACGCTTATCAATAGGAGTATGTCCACCATATCATTCTCCTAACGATATGATCTTGTTGTTGATAACATCTCAATGTTCATGATATGGAAACCACAATCATTTAATCAACCAACAAGCTAGTGAAGTATAGAGGCTATACTAGGGACTTCAATTTAAGTTTATAATTCACACAAGTATTAATGTTTCCTTGTTAATACTATTATAGCATGAATATAAACATTTATCATAAACACAAAGATATAATAATAACTATATTTATTATTGCCTCTAGGGCATATCTCCAACAGTCTCCCACTTGCACTAGAGTCATCTAATCTAGATTACATGGTAATATACCGAACACCCATGGCAGTTTGGTGTTGGTCATGTTTTGCCCTCGGGAGAGGTTTAGTCAACGGATCCGCCACATTCAGATCTGTGTGTACTTTGCAAATCTTTATATCCCCATCCTGGATATGTTCTCGAATAGCGTGAAAACGCAGCTTGATATGCTTCAGCTTCTTGTGTGACCTTGGTTCTTGCGCATTGGCTATGGCGCCCATGTTATCACAGTAGATAGACATTGGGTCCAGCGCACTTGGAACCACACCCAGCTCTGTAATGAACTCTTTCATCCATATCGCTTCTTGTGAAGCCTCCGAAGCAGCCATGTATTCAGATTCAGTTGAAGATCTCGCCACAACGCTTTGCTTTGCACTCCTCCAGCTAACTGCTGCACCATTCAAAATAAATACGTACCCAGATTGTGATTTAGAATCATCTGGATCGGTGTTCCAACTAGCATCGGTGTAACCATTAACAACGAGCTGTTCATCACCTCCATAAGAAAGAACCATATCCTTAGTTCTTCTCAAGTACTTAAGGATGGTTTTGACCGTTGTCCAATGATCCACTCCTGGATCACTTTGATATCTGCTAGTTAAACTAACAGCATATGCAATGTCGGGTCTAGTACATAGCATGGCATACATTAGAGATCCTATGGCTGAGGCATAGGGAGTCTTACTCATCCTTTCTCTATCTTCTGCCGATGTCGGACTTTGAGTTTTACTCAAGGTCGTATTGGGCAACATGGGTAAGAACCCTTTCTTGCTTTCTTCCATTCCAAACCTCTTTAGAACTTTGTCCAAATATGTACTCTGTGACAATGATATTTGGCGTTTCGATCTATCTCTATAAATCTTTATGCCTAATATGTAAGCTGCTTCGCCAAGATCCTTCATTGAAAAACTATTATTCAAATATTCCTTGACACTATTAAGAAGGTCTACATCATTCCCAATCAACAATATGTCATCCACATACAGTATTAAGAATGCTACAGAGCTCCCACTCACTTTCTTGTAAATACAAGCTTCTACATAAGTTTGTACAAAACCAAAACTTTTGATTACCTTATCAAAACGTTGATTCCAACTTCGGGATGCTTGCTTCAATCCATAGATGGACCGTTGAAGTTTGCATACCTTGTTAGCATCTTTAGGATCGACAAAACCTTTGGGCTGCATCATATACAACTCTTCATCAATATCTCCATTGAGGAATGCTGTTTTGACATCCATCTGCCATATCTCATAATCATAATATGCAGCGATTGCTAACATAATCCTCACAGATTTTAGCTTCGCTACTGGTGAGAAAGTCTCATCGTAGTCAACTCCTTGAATTTGTCGAAACCCTTTTGCGACAAGTCGATCTTTATAGACAGTCACATTACCATCAGCATCTGTTTTCTTCTTGAAAATCCATTTGTTCTCGACAGCCTTTCGGCCATCCGGTAAGTCCACCAAAGTCCATACTTGGTTTTCGTACATGGATCCAATCTCGGATTTCATGGCTTCTTGCCATTTATTGGAATCTGGGCTCATCATCGCTTCCTCATATGTCTCGGGGTCATCGGTGTTGTCCACCAACATGACACTCATAACGGGATCATACCAATCTGGAGTGGTACGAGTTCTCGTTGACCTCCGAGGCTCTGTAGCAACTTCAACCGAAGTTTCATGATCATCATCATTAGCTCCCTGTCTTATTGGTGCAGGCACCACAGGAACTTCTTCCGGTGCTGCGCTACTCGCAATTTCGAGAGAAGGTTCGACAACCTCGTCGAGTTCTACTTTCCTTCCAGTCACTTCTTTCGAGAGAAATTCCTTCTCTAGAAAGGATCCATTCTTGGCAACGAAGATTTTGCCTTCGGATCTATGATAGAAGGTATACCCAATAGTTTCCTTCGGGTATCCTATGAAGACGCATTTTTCCGCTTTGGGTTCAAGCTTGTCCGGCTGTAACTTCTTTACATAGGCTTCGCATCCCCAAACTTTAAGGAACGACAATTTAGGTTTCTTCCCAAACCATAATTCATACGGTGTCGTTTCAACGGATTTAGACGGTGCCCTATTTAAAGTGAATGCGGCTGTTTCTAATGCATAACCCCAAAATGATAGCGGTAAATCTGTAAGTGACATCATAGAACGAACCATATCTAAGAGAGTTCGATTACGACGTTCGGCACACCATTACGCTGTGGTGTTCCCGGCGGTGTCAATTGTGAAAGTATTCCGCACTTCTTTAAATGCTCGCCAAACTCGTAACTTAGATATTCACCTCCACGATCAGAACGTAGAAACTTAATCTTCTTGTTACGTTGATTCTCTACCTCACTTTGAAACTCCTTAAACTTCTCGAAAGTTTCGGACTTATGTTTCATGAAATAGATATACCCATATCTACTCAAATCATCCGTGAAGGTAAGAACATAACGATAACCACCGCGTGATGGTACACTCATTGGACCAGACACATCGGTATGTATAATTTCCAATAAGTCCGTAGCTCGCTCCATCATACCAGCAAATGGAGTCTTAGTCATTTTTCCCATCAGACATGCTTCGCATCTATCAAGTGATTCAAAATCAAGTGATTCAAGAAGTCCATCGGAATGGAGTTTCTTCATACGTTTCACTCCGATGTGACCAAGACGACAGTGCCACATATAGGTCGAATTATCGCTTGATTTCAAACGTTTAGCCTCAATATTGTTGATATGTGTATTTCCACTATCGAGATTCAATAAGAATAGACCATCTATCAAAGGTGCATGTGCATAAAACATATTACTCATATAAATCGAACAACCATTATTCTTGGACTTAAACAAGTAACCGTCTCGCAATAAACAAGATCCCGATATAATGTTCATGCTCAACGCAGGCACCAAATAACAATTATTTAAGTATAAAACTAATCCCGATGGTAGATGAAGAGGTAGCGTGCCGACCGCGATCACATTAACCTTTGATCCGTTTCCCACGCGCATCGTCACCTCATTCTTCGCTAGCTTCCGTTTATTCTGCAGCACCTGTTTCGAGTTACAAATATGAGCAACCGAACCAGTATCAAATACCCAGGCACTACTACGAATACTAGTGAGATACACATCAATAACATGTATATCAGATATACCTTTCTTCTTGATGTTGCCGTTCTTCAAATCCGCCAAGTACTTTGGGAAATTCCGCTTCCAGTGACCTTCTCCCTTGCAGTAAAAGCACTCAGTATCAGGCTTAGGTCCAGCCTTGGTCTTCTTCGCCGGTGTGGTAACTTTCTTACCACCCTTCTTGAAGTGTCCCTTTTGCTTAGACTTGCCTTTCTTGAATTTGGTGGTCTTATTGACCAACAACACTTGGTGCTCTTTCTTGATCTCCACTTCTGCAGATTTCAACATGGCAAAGAGTTCTGGCAACGTCTTGTTCATGTTTTGCATGTTGTAGTTCATCACAAAGTTCTTGTAACTTGGTGGTAGTGATTGGAGGACACGGTAAATCCCCAAAGCATTAGGAATCACTATACCCAAGCTTTGAAGTTTGTTTGCGTGCCCAGACATCTTAAGCACATGCTCACTGACGGAGCTGCCTTCTTCCATCTTGCAGTTAAAGAACTTTTCAGAAGCCTCATAACTTTCAATTGCCGCATGAGTCTCAAAAATCAATTTGAGATCCTCGACAATATCATATGGGTCTGAATCCTCAAACCTTTTCTGAAGCTCCGATTCCAAACCATACAAGATAGCACACTGAACTATGGAGTACTGATTCTTCCGAGCGAGGTAAACATTCTTTACTTCATCGGGAGCATCAGCTGCAGGTGGGTCACCCAGCGGTGCATCCAGCACATAGGTCAAATTACCAGCTGTGAGGACAATCCTCAAATTGCGGAACCAATCCGCGAAGTTGCTTCCATTGTTTTTCAACTTTTCTTTCTCTAGGAACGCATTAAAATTGATGGTAGGGGCTGCCATTGATCTACAACATATTTGCAATAGTTTAGACTAAGTTTATGACAAATTGAGTTCAAATTAATTAATGAAATTAAACTAGGTGAACTCCCACTCAAAACAATATCCCTCACATTGTTTTAGTGATCACACGAACCAAATCCACTATATCAACACCGATCATCACGAGAGTTGATATAGTTTAAATGGCGAACAATCGTCATGTTCATCATATCTACTATATGATTCATGCTTTACCTTTCGGTGATTCGTGTTCCTGAGACCATGTCTGTACATGCTAGGCTCGTCAAGATCAAACCTTAGCTACCGCATAAGCAAATCTGGCTTGCTTACGTTGTATACACTTGCGGAATCTAACACACCCGATCATCACGTGGTGCTTCGAAACAACAAGCATTAGCAACGGTGCATACTAAGGGTGAACACTTTCGAACTTGAAATTCATGTGCATGAGGGATCATCTTATAAAGCTACCGTCGTCTACTAAGCAATACAAGATGCATAAAGGATTAACATCACATGCAATTCATAATATGTGATATGATATGGCCTTTCTTCTTTGTTCTTCTGATCTCCATCTTCAAGCACGAACATGATCTCCATCATCACCGGCATTGCATCAAGGTCAATGACGCTTCTCCATGGTTGTCGTCCACCAGCTTCAACTATTAAAACTACTTTGAATAGACACGCGGGTCTTTAACATAAATTAAAAACAACCATATGGCTCCTACCGGTTGCCAACTTACAATAAGGAACATTGCATACATCAAATATAATCACAATCATGGCCATATCACATCACTGCACACCCCTGCAAAACAAAGTTAGACGCCTCTACTTTCTTTGCATATTTTACGTGGTTTGGGGCTTTCAATAAGTGTCGTTCTAACTTACGAACAAGAACCACAACATTGATACTATCATTGTTGATCACCCGTTGTAAATTGGATCTTAACTATGCTAGGAGAAACAGGAACCCGCAAAGCCACTTATGCAATACAAGTTGCATGTCAAGCGTGGAGCCAGTCTCATGAACGATGTCATGTAAGGTTAGCCCGGGCCGCTTCATCCCAACATACCGCAAGATGCAAAGTACACAAAAGGCAATCTACAATAAAAGCATCAACGCCCACAATGACCATTGTGTTCTACTCGTGCAACAGATCTACATATAGACACGGCTCTGATACCACTGTAGGGGTTCGTAGCATGGAAAACAAAAAATTTCTATCGCATACAAACAAACAAGCCAAGATCTATCTACTAGATTGTAGCAACGAGTCAATGGAATAACTTACCCTCGAAGATTCCAAAGTGTTTAACGAGAGCGGATTCTCGTGGGTGATGTAGTCGTACTCTTCCCGATCTCAAGATCGTGTAGACGATCCTTCCGGCGCTGCGTTCCGGCAGCGCTCCCGCAGTCGGTCACATGTTCGGTACTCGACGAAGACCTTCCTCTCCCTTGTTCCAGCAGGCAGCGGAGGTTGTAGCACTCTCCTCGCGATTCCGGCAGCACAACGGCGTGGTACCGGAAGTAGAGGGGAGATCCCGCAGGGCTTCGCCTTAAGACGGAGCGAGTATGGTGGATTATGAGAGAGGGCTATTAGTGGTCTAGAGATTAGACACACCAATTAGAAGGCTCTAAACCGCAGGCTAAAGCAATTAGAAGCTCTAAACCAAACGGCTCTAAACCTGAGATTAGAGGTGGAAACTTGTGTGTCTCAAGGAGGAGCCCTGCCCCTCCTTTTATGGGTGGAGGGGCCTTGGCGCGCCAGGGGAGGGAGGGAGTCCCTCCCCAACTCGGCCTAGGGCTGGGCGCCGGCCTGGAGGAGCTGGACTCCTCCTCCAAGTTGGTTCCAACTCCTCTTGCTTGTTTCCCACAGTTTCCTGTTTCCCACAGTTTCATGTTTTAGCCGTTTGACTTTCAAACTGGCAATTTGACTTTCATGTTTTTGGAACAGCAAGAACACTTAGTACATGATGCAATCATTCAATGACACACTCATGTACCCTCCCCCCCCAGAGTGCCGGACAATCCGGAACCTTCTAGAACATTCCCGATGAAAACACCGGAATCATTCCCGAACTCCGAAACGGGACTTTCCTTATATGAATCTTATTCTCCGGACCATTCCGGATCACCTCGTGATATCCCGGATCCCATCCGAGACTCCGAACAACATTCGGTCTCTTTCTCATAATACCATAACTACTCAAAACAACGTCGAATCCTTAAGTGTGTCTCCCTACGGTTCGTGAATTATGCGGACATGATCGAGACACTTCTCCGAACAATAACCAATAGAGGAATCTGGAAATTCATATGGCTCCCACATATTTCTAAGATTACTTTGCGATCGAATGAACCACTTACATACGATACCAATTTCCCTTTGTCTCACGATAGTTTACTTATCCGAGGTTATGATCGTCGGTATCTCTGCATACCTAGTTCAACCTCGTTACCGATAAGTACTCTTTTCTCGTTCCCGTGATATGTGATCCCTTGTGACCAAGTCACATGCTTGCAAGCCAATTGGATGACATTCCACCGAGAGGGCCCAGAGTATATCTATCCGTCATGTGGATGGACAAATCCCACTCTTGATCCATGTGTTTCAACCAATACTTTCCGAACACTTAATGCCACCTTTATAGCCACCCAATTACGGTGTGGTGTTTGATGTCATCAAAGCATCCATCCGGTAAAGGTGATATGCATGATCTCATGGTCGAAGGAATTAGGTTACTATGTATTAGAAAGCATATAGCAATTGAACTATTGAAATGACTTGATCTTTATGCTACGCTTATCAATAGGAGTATGTCCACCATATCATTCTCCTAACGATATGATCTTGTTGTTGATAACATCTCAATGTTCATGATATGGAAACCACAATCATTTAATCAACCAACAAGCTAGTGAAGTATAGAGGCTATACTAGGGACTTCAATTTAAGTTTATAATTCACACAAGTATTAATGTTTCCTTGTTAATACTATTATAGCATGAATATAAACATTCATCATAAACACAAAGATATAATAATAACTATATTTATTATTGCCTCTAGGGCATATCTCCAACAAGTACTGCATAGCCTTTACTTCTAAACCCCACCGAAGCTTGTTCCTCCATCCCATGAGCCAGTACTACAGGAGTTGTTTGAGCCATGCGAGTCGTAGAACAGCATGTGTAGGGTATGTGAGTGTCTGATGGATAACGAGGTACCTAAACAACTTAACCTGAGTAGTAATGGGATAACTAATGAAAGTGGCACCGGTGAGCAATATCTGCTATTTGTTTTTTCATGCTCACTTGTGTCCCGTAGGACCCCAAGTACTTGATTCCTGTTCCTTGAATATTCGCGCTATCCACATCCGGGAGGCTTATGGGACCCCCCTGAGCCAGAGCTTGATTCATTCTTATTTCTTGGGGCCACAAACTAGTTTGAGGTTTTATTTACTATCCTGTACTTATGCCATGCTTTACTGCTTTATTTAAAATTGTGCGAGGTACTGCACCTATACTGTTTAGGATCGGGACACGATTCCGCGGTATCGACAAGCCCAGTCACACTTTTGGGTTCCCAGTCGTTTACAGCCGTCCACCCAAACCTTGAGTCCGTCTCGGAGCCGGCCAGCTTCATTGCGGGTATACTTAATGGGGTGGCCCCCTGAAATATTTCTGAATCTTGTGATTGCTTTGTCGTGAAAGCCTCGTTGGGTTTTGATTTGGTTTTTCCGAGGTTGATCGAGTGTGTGTTGCTATTTGTGCACCCCTGCAGGGTAAAACTTTCTGAAAGCCGTGTCCGCGGTTATGGACGACTTGGAGCACAGTTTCTCGATCATAGACAAGTATAACTAAAGTACCGCTTTTAATTTGACTAAGTAACTGGCTAGTAAATAGTGCAACACTCATGGAATGGATAATAAAACTGCCAACGGATGGGGGGGCGTTCGTCCGCTTCCTCGTTGGTAAGCGAGGAGGAGGATGGATCTGTTAATATTACTGTTATAACTGTTGTTCTTAATTCACGGACATCCGTCTATCTTTGGTTAGGCGGATGGTTAGCGAGTATCTATAGAATTGATAGGTATTATCTTTTGCTGCAATTGTGTCACCCCAGGTTGTGTCCCCTTTAGAGGCATAAAGACTTGCTAAGTACCCCTAGGGTCTCACACGATAAATTATTTGATTCAGATGAACATGTACACTCGCAAGATGGATACTGGGTGGAGGAGACGGACGATGTGGACAACGATCATTCGGTGTAGAGATTCCGGGAACGGGGATCCGTGAGATCTGTGGGTGGGGTGTGTTTATTTATGGGGCATCTTATGCCGGTTTGCTTCTTATCCGTACTCGGATCTTGTTTGCCGCTTCCGCCTGATACTCTGATGTTTGATGTATGAGGAGATATCCTAAACTATATATCTATCTAGGACATTTGGATCTTGGCATATGGCGTTGCAATATTTCTATTTCTTTTAGATGGAATGGCTCTGAGGACTGTTGTATGGTGGCTTGCATACATACTAATTTGTGTATGTAGTTGATCCCTTCTTCTGCCGATTACGCCGCCCGTTCTTGTCCCGATGTCTGGAAATGGTTAGGACGGCCGAAAGGTCTACCTGTGAGTGGCATTTGGGCCCCACCGTACTATTTTAACCATTTCCGCTCATCCAGGCTTGTAACTAGGAGCGTAATTCACCGAGGTAGTTACAATTGGTATCAGAGCCATCCCGCCCTTCAGGGTCTCAGCCAAATGGTCGTTGTCAGTCTAGCAAATATTTTGGTAGCTATGTATACTAGGGAAAAACAAAACACGAGAGTAGGACTGCTTCCACTTTTCTTCTTACCCAACCACCACCCTTTTCTGGTAAGGAAGTGTAACGTTTTCAATCCTCTCCTTAAAATTCAAACTAGGATTCACGTGTTCTGGGTTTCCGTAGTACCATAGGTTGTGTGTGTGTGTGTGTAATTCCTTGTCGATCTGTTGCATCCTAGTTGTTGTCACAATCTGCCTTTTGGTTATCAACTGTTGGTACACTCCATACCGACAGGCTTTTGCAAACCGGCGCGATCTATCTGACTCCTTGTTAACCGGTGCCATCTTCTTAAGGGTGTTCTTCCTTCTAGCAACTCCACATTCTGTGAAACCATCAGTTGCTAATCGCTACCTGATAAGTGTTTTTGCGCATATATTGGTATTTTAATGCCGAAAAATGCGGAAAAATTTTCTTTGATACATCTGTGCTTCCACACTCCTTTTCAGTCGTGTGTGAAACATTATCTATCTCCATTTTATCAGCATGTCCATGCTAACTCATTCTTTTGTCACCGGCGCTTAATCCTAGAGTTTCCTTTCATCTCCAATTCTCTTGGGCTAATTACATAACATGTGTCGATCCGATGCTGGTGATTGTAATTTGGTTCTCGGCATAGCTATATGACACTTATCATGAGTGGAATATGGAAAATGCAATCACCACTATCCTCCAAATGGTGACGGTTATCTCCTGTGATTTTGAGTACACCGCGATCATATCTATGCATATTCAAGCATCTTTGGCAATCCAGAGTTTCTCCAAGCACTACGGCGGTCTATCATCTGTCCATCATGCTGCACATCCTTTTGAACCCCATATCTGCACAATTATCCTGGATACGAGGGAATTGCATCTTTTCGTCTCTGATAGCTTTGCTTAAGGTATGAGCTATCATCGGTTCTTATCCAAGATCTCTTTATCTTTGTAACCGGTGATCCGATCGACAATGTGAACCAGGTGACATCTCTTTTTCTTCCGAAGGACCAGATAATCTATTCTTCCAGTGCATCTTCTTCAACACGAACCCGTGCTCTTAATATTGATCTTTCTAAGAGCGTCGAGCTCAGAAGGTGTTTCGAGCATTTGTTCGTTCTCCCGCCTCTTGAACTTGGTATTCTGGGAATATCTTGTTAATCCATGGTAGTATATGTTGATAATATGCTTGCCTTTTCAATATCTATGGAAGGACATGGAAGATCATCTGTGTCTCTTTCTCTCGAGCTTTGTGAGCACTGCCTGTGTGCAAAGTCTCAAAGTGAGAATTCTGACTTTTTGAAGTCACATATCTCGGCCACGTCCTTCTGCTAAATAGATCGCTTCAACTCTGGAATCAGCAAGTCCATTGTTAATTACATCCTCCATCTTCAACCAATCCGGAGTTGTTCCTTGTTGGCAAGTTATCATCGTCGTTCCGCGGAAGATTTCCTCAAGGTTGCTAAATCTCTCTCAATCATTTCAAGAAGAACATGGAGTTCTTTCACCTCAATCTCGTTAAGTAATCTCTTGAAACCCTCTCGCTCTATCGTCTATGCTCAATCCACCAGAGGCCATGAAGACCTTCCAGATCTTGTATTCCTTCTGTTCAAGTGGTGCTATCTTTTTCTTTGTCTGTGGAACCTTGCAGTTGTCTCCGTAATCTTCCTTCATATCTTCCCGGTGGCTGGTTACTTATGACATGACGACAACATCATCATCTTTATCTATCTATGAATCCGGCGAATCGTTTGCATCTATCCTTGTTTTCTAACGGAGTTCTATGAGTTTTTGCCAACACCTTCAGTCTGTTTCGGTAGTTGGGTTGCATGATTTTCTTATTCATGTGCGGAGTAATGCTTTGAGTGCGGGATGGAGTAGCTACCATACCACTACTCTTATCATTCTCTCTTGTACATTGAATTGGTGAATTAATGTGATTGCACTCATTCCACGGAAGTTAGAAGTGGCCTTTATCCCTTGATACTTTTACTTCCGTCCTTGTTTTTCCGGAGTGCTCTTTCGAAGAAAGTAATCAATAATCTCTTGTTGGTGATCTCACCCTTTCTACACGGAGCAAAATCCTCAATTATCTGGTGGAAACAGACGCAAACTCCTTTCTGCCCTCGTCATTCTACCAATGCTCGATATCCCCAAACAAGATTAAAGGAAACTATCTCTCTTTGTTTCATCAATTCTTTTTCTGTTGTAAAGCCAATTATGGTTGATGCCATCAGCCGCAAATCTATTGCGTTAGCCTCAAGGCTAAAGAAAGCAATAAGTATCTCTACAATAAACTCCAGATCCCCCATATTGTTTGCTTCTCGGGATTCCACCATGATCTGGCTTCACATCCATCTCTGGAAGTTATATCTGCGCACCTAAATTGCGTGATCCTTGGTTCTTACCAGCGCAACAAGAATCTAATCCGACGATGTCTAACTAAATCTTTCTGTTGTTATCAAGGGACTCTATTGTTTGAAGGCAATATTGTTTCCGAACTTCTTTTCTCAAATCCAAGAGAAGATATGATGCTATTGTAATAGTGGTTCAAAACCTCTCCAATCTAGCTCCTTTCTTCCGGCGAGACAAAGATTCATCCTCTCTCGTATCGGTAAATCTTTAATCTTAACGGTGTGTCTTTCTGTATCCATGATACATCATCTTTTCCTTTTCTTTCACAAGTGGTTCTAGTCTTTTATCATGTTCTTGAGGAAACCGGAGCTATACCCATCCTATCCTTCTTGTCTCACGACAATCCTTCAACTCTTCTAACCCGTTGTTTCTCAAGCAAAACACAAGACTCGCAACAAGTCTAGCAAGTTTTGCAAGGTGTAGTGGTCACACCATTCCGTTGTTCATCAACTTGGGAACATGAGGGTCACCTTCGTTCGAACACCCGCCTCTCCTTGTGTTGTTTTCTTTTTCCTAGGAATCTCGGGGCGAGATTCTTGTTTAGTGGGGGAGAGTTGTAGCATCCCAATTGTCTAACAATTGCAATGCTACTAGCCTAGTCTATATAAATGCTACTTCCTATATATAATTGTTGCATCATAATTATATCATGCTCATGTCATCATGCCACCTTGCATTTGAGCATCATATAAAACCCTTTTTGTGTTGGTTCTTCTCTCATATGCATTGTAAATTGTATTTGCCTCTTGATATCGTATTTGGTTCTTGATATATTGTTTAAATGCCCAAGTTGAGTTGGGGGCATATCTTTTATTGACTCCACCACCTTTCTTGTCATCACCCCATCATTCCACCATATATGAGCATTGCAACTTATTTGGTTTTACCTCTAGCTCATGTGGGTTGGGATGGATCCAATTCTATTTCCACATGCTCTCATCTTAGCATCATGTGGTTTTCACATTATTGATATGTGGAGAGCCACATGGTCACCTTTGCATGCTATGTGAGTGGAACCCCTTGTCAAGCTTTCATATGGATTATCATGGATTTATGCTCATGTTGGGATATTTTTGGAACTATTAAACATCCAGTGGAACATACACACTAGCAAGTCCCAATTATAATCAAATGTGATCATATCCATCTACTCCATCTGGAACTTCCTTCAAATTCTTTTGCTTGGCTTTATTCCAATGTTGGGGAATGCATAAGAATAATTCCATGTTAATATTATTGTTTTCACAATATTTTAATCATGGCAATTATCATTTTTGCATGGGCCATGCAACCTTCTCCAACTTTGGTCCTCCTTTGTTTTTATTTGCATTTTGAATGGCTCATATCTCATCTCTCTCTCTTCCTTCTTTTGTTTGATCTAGTTTTGGTCTTGCCAAAAAACCACCACCACATCAACCTCACTCTCTTGTCCTCTCTCCAAACCCTAGCTCTAATCCACCCTCACACAAAACCTCTCCACCTCACCTTTCTCTCTATACCCTACCCCTTCCCTAGTCCCACCCCCTCTCTCGGCCTCTCTCCTCTGCCTTACATGCTGGACCACCTGGCCACACCCCAGCTACCCTCCCCAACCCTAGCACCAACCCTAACCCGAGCCCCTCTAGCTCCAACCCTAGCTACACCCGACCCTAGCTCCATGCCACTCCCCTCCCTCTCTCCAGCTCTCTCTCTGCCCCAGCAGCCCCACCCGAGCCTCCCCTTTCTCCTCTCTCTGGTCCCATGCGCCTGGCCCTAGCTGCAGCCCTGCCTGAGCCGGACGAGCACGTGAGGAGGAGAGACAGAAAAGGTGGCCGAAGCCACCTCTATCTTCACCACCTCCCCACGGCACCCCTCCCTCTCGTCCCTATCTACTCCCTCCTCTCTGCAGTCGACGCCCAGATCTGCCAGGGCCTCGCCCTTCTTCCCACCACCACCTGCTGCTACCCCTGCTACCCCTTTCTTCTTCCAACTCCGGCCACCACCGTCGGCCGTCGGTGATCACCACAGTTCAGGAGGCGGGCGTGGTTTTTGGGTTGACGAGGAAGCTCAGCGAGGCCCCGACGTCACCCTATGCATGCCAGCGAGGAGGAGACGGTCCCCGCTAGCCGCTGGACACAGACGCCGACGACAAAACCCTAGATCCGCCGGCCTCTGCATCGCCGTCGGTCTGCTGCTCCCCGCCCCGATCCAAGCCCTCCAACAAACCCTCGGTGAGCTATCCGACCTCCCAGACATCCTCGTCGTTGCAGTCAAGCCCTGGTCGCGCCGGACGTTCCATCGAACGCCCTCTGTGCGCCGGCGTCGCGGTCGGTTCTCCTCGCCATGGCGTCGCAGAAGCTCACCTAGCCGCCCATCCCCCTCCTAGCAGCGTCCCCCACCTACCGCAGTGGCTGCCGCCTCCGCGCGCGCACGCCAGGTCCCGGGTTCGAGTCTTCGATCCGCGCCGCGCGCGCTGCCGCCGTCAGTTTCGTCAGAGAAGAGAGGAAGAGAAACAGTGCGCCGCGCGTTTTGCAGAAAAACCCTGGCCTTTTCGTTTTCTAATCCCGCGATCCAGTCGAGCCCACCAGTCAGTCCCTCTGCCTTTTTGCCAAAAACACCCCTGCAGTTTGAACCCCTAACCCGCGCTCCAGCCACGCCGGCCTGTCAGCCTCTGGGGGTAATCCCCACTGTCTCGTGGGCCCGCAGCCACTGGGCCCGCTTGTCATCCACGCGGGCTAGGCAGAGCCCCGGTGTGAAAGCTTTTTCGCCCGCGTGTACCTCGCCCAGTCAGCACCTGGCCCACCTGTTTGTGGATGAGGCTAGCTCTGTCCGGGTATAAAATGTCCTGACGATTTTCTGTTTAAATAAAACAATTGCTTAAATGTTTAAATATGTTTTAATTTCTGTTTTTAAATAACTTTTGAAATATAATTCCAAATAATACAAATGATATATGTTTTGAAATCAGAAAAATATGAGGAATTCAAATCTGCCCTTCAAAATAATGTTTGAACACTTTAAATTTCAAGTTGTTTAAAATTACAATAAAATGCCCTTGGCCTTAATTAATTAATAACTTTTGTTTTATAACTCCAAATTTAACAAATAATATGTCCAAAATGATCAGCTCGAAGAGACCTTTCTGTTTAAGCATTCCATATTCTGTTTTGCAGCATGCATCATATAAATATAAAACATACAGCAACTTATTGGAGTATAAAATGTGACCCAAACTCAATAAAATGTTTATTTCTTGTATTCTACACCTCACCCATGCCATGCTACTTTATTGCCATGCAAATTGTGCATCATTCATCATGGCATGGTTGTTTGCTTGTCGCATTTGATTCATATGCTTGTGCACTTTATTTATGTTGGCCCTTGTTTGTTTGGTTCTTCTTCGAATAGACGCTGAGCAGGGGATATATCAAGAAACCCAGGAGCACTACCCAGATCCTTCTCTCGCTTCAACTGAGCTGCCAGGCAAGCACTACCACATGCTTGCATACATATAGTACCTATTGCCTCTATCTTATTCTTGCATCATTGAGTCGCGATTGCATTAAACTGAATCCCAAGTACTGCATAGCCTTTACTTCTAAACCCCACCGAAGCTTGTTCCTCCATCCCATGAGCCATTACTACAGGAGTTGTTTGAGCCATGCGAGTCGTAGAACAGCATGTGTAGGGTATGTGAGTGTCTGATGGATAACGAGGTACCTAAACAACTTAACCTGAGTAGTAATGGGATAACTAATGAAAGTGGCACCGGTGAGCAATATCTGCTATTTGTTTTTTCATGCTCACTTGTGTCCCGTAGGACCCCGAGTACTTGATTCCTGTTCCTTGAATATTCGCGCTATCCACATCCGGGAGGCTTATGGGACCCCCCTGAGCCAGAGCTTGATTCATTCTTATTTCTTGGGGCCACAAACTAGTTTGAGGTTTTATTTACTATCCTGTACTTATGCCATGCTTTACTGCTTTATTTAAAATTGTGCGAGGTACTGCACCTATACTGTTTAGGATCGGGACACGATTCCGCGGTATCGACAAGCCCAGTCACACTTTCGGGTTCCCAGTCGTTTACAGCCGTCCACCCAAACCTTGAGTCCGTCTCGGAGCCGGCCAGCTTCGTTGCGGGTATACTTAATGGGGTAGCCCCCTGAAATATTTCTGAATCTTGTGATTGCTTTGTCGTGAAAGCCTCGTTGGGTTTTGATTTGGTTTTTCCGAGGTTGATCGAGTGTGTGTTGCTATTTGTGCACCCCTGCAGGGTAAAACTTTCTGAAAGCCGTGTCCGCGGTTATGGACGACTTGGAGCACAGTTTCTCGATCATAGACAAGTATAACTAAAGTACCGCTTTTAATTTGACTAAGTAACTGATTAGTAAATAGTGCAACACTCATGGAATGGATAATAAAACTGCCAACGGATGGGGGGGCGTTCGTCCGCTTCCTCGTTGGTAAGCGAGGAGGAGGATGGATCTGTTAATATTACTGTTATAACTGTTGTTCTTAATTCACGGACATCCGTCTATCTTTGGTTAGGCGGATGGTTAGCGAGTATCTATAGAATTGATAGGTATTATCTTTTGCTGCAATTGTGTCACCCCAGGTTGTGTCCCCTTTAGAGGCATAAAGACTTGCTAAGTACCCCTAGGGTCTCACACGATAAATTATTTGATTCAGATGAACAGGTACACTCGCAAGATGGATACTGGGTGGAGGAGACGGACGATGTGGACAACGATCATTCGGTGTAGAGATTCCGGGAACGGGGATCCGTGAGATCTGTGGGCGGGGTGTGTTTATTTATGGGGCATCTTATGCCGGTTTGCTTCTTATCCGTACTCGGATCTTGTTTGCCGCTTCCGCCTGATACTCTGATGTTTGATGTATGAGGAGATATCCTAAACTATATATCTATCTAGGACATTTGGATCTTGCCGTATGGCGTTGCAATATTTCTATTTCTTTTAGATGGAATGGCTCTAAGGACTATTGTATGGTGGCTTGCATACATACTCATTTGTGTATGTAGTTGATCCCTTCGCCTGCCGATTACGCCGCCCGTTCTTGTCCCGATGTCTGGAAATGGTTAGGACGGCCGAAAGGTCTACCTGTGAGTGGCATTTGGGCCCCACCGTACTATTTTAACCATTTCCGCTCATCCAGGCTTGTAACTAGGAGCGTAATTCACCGAGGTAGTTATATGCTCCTACCAAGGGGCACCTTATTATCCACAACCTCTTGGATCTTGCCTAGTGCGTTCAAGTTGTACAAGTCCTTGGGATTTCGGTGTCTCGTGCTCAAGTAGTCAAGATCTCACCAAGCATCTCGCCCCCGTTGTTGGCCGTGGAGAGAGAGCTTCGCCCAACACCGATCCTAGGGATTATGTTGGACCGGTTGCCACCGGCGTGGGTTATCGGCGTGTATCGTGATTTCGTGTGCGTGTGTTCGTGGATTTCATCCCCTTCCCCCTTCCATCGTTGTTCGTGAAAGATCGGGCCACCCCAAGGGGTTTCCCCCTAACATATTGTATCAAGAGCAAGGTTGATCACGAATTTCCCCCAATTTTTCTTCTATCCCCTTAAAATTGAAAATTCCACAAAAAGAGCCCCAAATTGCCTTCGGATCGATCTTTGGATTTGGTGAGTTTTTCGTGGTTTTGGTCTATAGATCTGTTGCTTTTGGAGTCGATCTATAGCCTTTTTTATGTTCCTAGCCCAGCCTTTCGGTCAGATTACCACGAATTTGAGGATGTTGTCAAGTTGATCGCGTGCAAGTTCCGCGCCTGGCAGTACTACCGGTCGTACGAGTGGTACTACCGCAAGTCACCGGTACTACCGGTCGTACCGGGTGGTACTACCGCCCACAGGTGACCGTTTTTCTTTTTATTTTTGACACCTCAACTTTGTTTGCTGACTGTCCTATCTAGCTTGTTCGTGTTTCGCGTGTTTGTCGCATTTCTAACAAAAGCTTCCGCAACAAAGTTCACCTCGCGCTCAACAACACCGCGACACTCGAACATCATCCCCATCAACGGTTGCAAGTCATCAACAATACCAAAGGTATAACTTGCGCCACTTTGACAGCCCCATATCTTCCTTTGTGTGTATCTATCCTATGAGAGCAACTCATTTTGTGTTTTTCTAAGCATTGTGCACTTGCCTTTGTAAAGTGAGAGTGTGAGGCCAAATACAAAAGTTAACATAGTAGTATAAAAAGGGAGCAAAAGAAACAAAAAAAAGCAAACGAAAAATAGAAAGATACATAGTCTCCCAATACAAAGAGAATATCAAGCTTGTAAGCCAAAAAGAGAGAGGAAAAAGCGCGCCAAGGCAAGTGCACAAATCCGTTGCTTATCCTCTTTTGGCAAACGAGTTGTGGTCTCTCCTTGAGTTGGCACGACAACCGAGCGTAGTCTTCGTTAGGACCTTTTGTGCTCATTTTCATAGTCGTGCTAACCCCGTTAATCTCCACGTGTGCGTTCTTCCGTGTTTTTGTAGATCGTATCCTTTTGCTTTTGATCTTTGGTTATTTACCACTTAGAACAATAACCTTTTGCTTGGATCGTTTCGATTGGTTTTCCACAATCCTAACCTTCCACCAAAAGCTTTTGAGAGTTGTAGCTTATTTGTGTGTGAGTCTCTTTGCGATTTCACTTTGCAAGCTATTAGTTCTCAAGTGTGGCAATTGGTTTGATATAATCTCCAAGGTAAGGTAAAAGGATAACTCCTCGCATCCTCCTTCTCCATATACAACCCTTGTCGGCTTTGCATCATGGACAGGAATGGCGAGCCGTCCTAACCACCACCACCTCCGGAGGACGACACACAACACATGACAAGATGGGATCATTGGAAGGTCCGAGGTGAATTCAACTACCGTTGTGAAGCTCTTTAGAGGCGCCAAGATGAACAATTTAGCGAAGCCCGCGAGGAATTCAAGAACATCGACAACCGCTTCGAAGAAGTCCGAGGACAAATGCATGCCATGCAACACAACCTCGACCATCAAAATGAAGCTCTTGATCGCGCCCTCGCGTCAGCGGATGAGAAGCTACAACGCCTCATTAATGGGCTCGTGAGGCCACGATCGCGCGACTCAAGCTCATCACGACACTCCTCAAGTGAATCAAGCGCACCTCGTCGTCACGCTTCAAGGCACCGAGATGGACCCGTCCTTCAATCCATGAGCTCTTCTCAAGCGGTACCATCTCCGCGACACGCCGCGACGTCAAGCTATGATGGTGACGTCTCCGCAAGACCTCCAAGACGTGAAGCGAACCGGCCTCAACAAAGGGCACTTGTGATTCAACAAGAGCAACGTCACGCGGACCACCAAGCCCATCGTCAACGACGTGTTCCTTCAACAACAAGTGAAGCATCCGAAGTGGACGAAACAAGATCACCGTTAGCGTGAAGCACTCGCAGATCCACCGAGGCGTCATCATCGACAGGACCGTCAACGTCGAGCACATGATCATCATGACGAGCCTCCTCCACACCAAGAATAACGGGAGCAGCCCATTGCACAAGCGGCTCGTCGTCCTCCTCGCCACATGGCGCAAGACAATGCTCATCTGCATCAACCACGACAAGAACAAGAGCAAGCTCCCCAAGCTCGTCGTGAGGACAATCAACCTCCTCCTCGTCCTCAACCGCGCCAACAACACGAGCATGCTCCCCAAGCTCATCATCAAAATCAAGTTCCACCACCAAACGAGGAACCTCAACAACCGCAAGGGCAACGCAACCATCACCAAGCAAGACATGAGAGCTCGGATGATGATGATGGCCGCCAAAATCATGGCAACCGCCGCCACCGAAACAGCAATGGAGAAGAAACTTTCGGTAAGCTCAAATTCACCATGCCCAAGTTCACCGGTTCCAATGAACCCGAAGAATATCTCTCATGGGAACTCAAGGTTGACAAGATCTTCTGCATGCACAACTATAGCAATGAGAAGATGATGGCCATGGCATCCCTCGAGTTTGATGAGTATGCCAACCTTTGGTGGGAACAAGTTCAACTCGCTCGTGAAGCAAAAGAAGAGCCTCCAATCTCAAAATGGCAAGATATGAAGGCCCATATGAGATCCCGCTTTGTTCCTTCGCACTACACGCGTGACATCTTCAACAAGCTTCAAACGCTTAGTCAAGGGACAAAGACAGTGGAAGAGTACTTCAAGCAAATGGAGCTCAACATGATCCGTGCCAACATTGAAGAGCGTGATGAACAAACAATGGCACGCTTCCTCAATGGATTGAACCATCCAATCAAGCGCATCACCGAGTTCCAAAAGTACAACAACATGGTTGAGCTTGTGCACATAGTATCAAAGGCTGAGCGTCAAGTGCAAGAGGACATCAAGTACAACAAGCCAAAGACGTACTTCACATACAAGCAAGCCCCAACCACTACTCCAACAACACCAAGTGGAAGCTCATCAAGTACCACCAAGCTTCCCTTGAATCCAACACTCCCTCAAGGAAAACAGCCCCCAAGTGGCAAATACACAAGGGATGATCAACCATTCAATGGTGAGTGCTATAAGTGTGGATGAAAAGGACACAAGTCGGCCGCATGTGGGAACAAGAAAGTTTTGTTCATCCATGACAATGGCGACGAAGAATACTTGAGTGAAGATGAGTTTGATGCAAGGGTCAAGGAAGCAATGGCAAGGAAACATTTGGAAGAGGACCAAGAACTACTTGTGTGTGAGCATGATGCAAGTCCATCGCTTGTGGTCACAAGGGTCTTAACTACTCAAGTCAATGAGAATGAAGACCAACGATCAAACATCTTCCAAACTCGTGCCGGTATCAATGGGAAGTCCATCAAAGTTGTCATTGATGGAGGAAGTTGCCATAATCTTGCAAGCACGGAATTGTGTGAGAAACTCAACCTCACCCTCCATCCTCATAAGAACCCCTACCATATACAATGGCTAAGTGACCAAGGGTCCGTCAAGATCAAGCACACCGTCTCAGTAACGTTCTCAATTGGACCATACAAAGACACGGTGGAATGTGACGTGGTCCCCATGACGGTTTGCCATATGTTGCTAGGAAGGCCGTGGCAATATGACAAGCGTGCTTTGCATGATGGTCACTCAAACACTTATACCTTCAAATGGCTTGAAAAAACTTGTGTTTTGCAACCAATGACTCCTAGCCAAATAATTGCGGACAATGCAAAGGCTTTAGCGAGGGCGCAATACACAAAACCATCTTGTGAGAAGAGTGGTGAGCGAGAGAACCACACTATAGTGAGTGAGTGCCACAAGCCAAACTCGAGTGGAAAAACTAAGAGTGTTCTTCTTGCCACCAAAAGTGAGATGAGAGAAGTGCGGAACAACCCATCCATCTTGCACTATGTCCTTGTATGCAAGGTACTAGCGCAAGGAACTAATGACTTGACAAATGTTCCTCCTTCTTTGATCGCTATCTTGCAGGAATTCCAAGATGTATTTCCCGAAGAGCTTCCTCATGGACTACCTCCTCTTCGTGGAATCGAGCACCGCATCGACCTCATACCCGGCGCCCCACTCCCAAACCGCGCTGCGTATCGCATGAACCCGGAGGAGACGAAGGAGATAGAACAACAAATCAACCAACTCGTCTCCAAAGGTTTGATCCAAGTAAGCACTAGTCGCGGTCCCCGTGATTCTAGTTCCGAAAACGGATGATACATTGCGGTTATGCATGGACTGCCATCCAATCAATGCTATCACCGTGCGTTATCGAAATCCTATACCGCATCTTGATGACATGCTTGATGAGTTATGTGGAGCCACTATATTTTCGAAAATTGATCTTCGTAGTGGTTACCATCAAATTCGGATGGCCGAAGGTGATGAGTGGAAAACCGCCTTCAAGACCAAGCTTGGTCTCTATGAATGGTTGGTTATGCCTTTTGGCTTATCAAATGCCCCATCTACCTTCATGCGCCTCATGAACCATATTTTGAGATCTCTCATTGGGAAGAGTGTTGTTGTTTACTTTGATGGCATCCTTGTCTATAGCAAGTCACTAGAGGAGCATATTACTCATGTTAAGGAGGTCCTTCAAATCCTTTGTCATGAAAAGCTTTATGCTAATCTCCCAAAGTTCACTTTTGCAAAAGACAAACTCATTTTCCTTGGTTTTGTTGTGTCTTCTAATGGCATTGAAGTTGATGTCTCAAAATTTAAGGACATACGAGATTGGCCCATACCTACCAATGTTAGTGAACTTCGTAGTTTTCATGGGTTGGATGGCTTTTACCGTCGCTTTGTGAAAGACTTTTCTACCATTGCTTGCCACCTCAACGAATTGACCAAGAAAAATGTCACGTTCGTTTGGGGAAAAGCACAACAAAAGGCTTTTGATGAGCTCAAAAATAGGCTCACCGAAGCACCACTTCTTGCATTACTGGATTTCACAAAAACCTTTGAGATTGAATGTGACGCTAGTGGAATTGGCATTGGATGCGTCCTTATGCAAAATGGACGTCCTATTGCATACCATAGTGAGAAAATTGATGGCGCACGCCTTAACTATCCCATTTATGACAAAGAGCTTTTTGCCTTGGTTCGTGTCCTTCAAGTGTGGCAACACTACCTTTGGCCTAAAGAATTTATCATTCATTCCGACCATGAGTCATTGAAATATCTTAAGGGCCAAGCCAATTTGAGTAAAAGGCACACCAAATGGGTTGAGTTCATGGAATCTTTTCCTTACATTGTCAAGTACAAGAAGGGCAAAGAAAATGTTGTAGCGGACGCTTTGTCTCGCAAAAACACAAACCTTCTTACGCGACTCAAAGTAAATGTTTTGGGTCTTGATGACAAATCTTTGTACGCGTCCGACCCTTTCTTTGGACCAATTTTTGCAAAATGTTCAATAGACAAAGGGATTGATGATTTCTATTTGCATAAGGGTTTTCTTTTCAAACAAAACAAGCTTTGCATTCCGAAGTCGTCTCTCCAAATTTTGCTTCTTCAAGAGTCCCATGGTGGAGGCCTTATGGGTCACTTTGGTCGTGACAAGACATATGACATGCTATCCACTCACTACTTTTGGCCAAAGATGAAGCGCGACGTGGAGCGCCACGTCCAACGATGCACTACATGTATCCAAGCTAAGTCTAAGTCTAACCCCTTTGGTTTTTATATGCCATTGCCTATTCCTCATGCACCTTGGTCGGACATTAGCATGGACTTTGTGTTAGGATTGCCTAGATCTAAACATGGACATGATTCTATATTTGTGGTAGTGGATCACTTTTCCAAAATGGCACACTTCATTCCGTGCCATAAGACCGACGATGCTTCACATGTAGCAAATTTGTTTTTTAGGGAAATAATTCGGCTACACGGTGTACCAAGAACAATCGTCTTCGACCGCGATGTCAAATTCATGAGCTACTTCTGGAAGACACTCATGGCCAAGCTCGGCATCAAGCTCCTCTTCTCGTCCACCTCGCATCCCCAAACCGATGGACAAACCGAGGTCGTCAATCGAAGCCTTGGCACACTCCTCCGTGTGTTGATAAAGAAGAACCTTAAATACTGGGAGGAATGTATTCCACACGCCGAGTTCGCCTATAACCGCGCCAAGCACTCCACCACCATGAGGAGCCCGTTCATGATCGTCTATGGCTTCGAGCCTCTCACCGCGCTCTATATCCTTCCACTTCCGCTTCATGACCGTACAAACATGGACGTTGACAAGCGTGCCCAAACAATGAAGAAACTCCATGAAGACACAAGAGCTACGATCGAGCAACAAGTCCTTCGCCAAGCATCAAGGCTAAACAAGAACAAGAAAGAGATGATCTTCGAAGAATGCGACCTTGTGTGGATACACTTGAGTAAAGACCGCTTCCCCAAGGACCGCGACTCCAAACTCAAGCCAGGAGGTGATGGACCGTTCAAAGTGCTAAGGATGATCAACAACAACGCCTACATCATCGATATCCCAACATCAAAGTATCTTGTGAGCTCGGCGTTCAATTTCAAGGACCTCTCACCCTACCATGGAGAAGATGAAATTGAGAAGGTTGAAGAGTCGAGGACGACTCTTTCCCAAGGGGGGGGGAGCTGATGAAGCCCGTCCTACGGACGCACCTCCATCTACAACACCTAGCCCCCCCAAGTGGACCAATGACTCGCGCCCGAGCCAAGCTCCTACAAGCCAAGGTTAACTCGCTCCTTTCCTTGTGTGATTTCGATACGCCCCTAGATGGCTTGCTACTTCATACGCATACACTGTGCATCATCAGGTACGAAGAGAAGGACCCATGGAACCGAGAAACCGGAGTGGAAGCGACCAACCTCTTTCAGACTCCAGCGGTACTACCGGACACCACGACCGGTACTACCGGTTCAAGCGGCACAACCGGCCCCAGCTACCGGACGCTCCAGGAGGAACCCAACCAAGCCCCAGACGCCGGCGGTACTACCGGATCGGGAACTGGTACTACCGGTCGGCGGTACTACCGCCCTCTACTACCGCTCGCTACAGGCGACTCCGACGGAAGTCCCAGTACCGCCAGCGGTACTACCGCCTCCTGAGCGGTACTACCAGTTGCGACCGGTACTACCGGTCACCTGTCCGGTACTACCGGTCTTGACTGAACCCGTTCGCGTTAGTTCGGCTCAGCGCCCTGTACCCCTCTCTATATTTTCCCTTTTCGTTCCTAAACTACCCCTGTTTATGTGGCTGGCCTATATATAGCCCCCACCCTCTATTGTAAACCCTAGACTTGGATAATAATAGTTGAGGACACCTCTTGAGGATCTTTCATCTATTGGTCTCATGCTCCTACCAAGGGGCACCTTATTATCCACAACCTCTTGGATCTTGCCTAGTGCGTTCAAGTTGTACAAGTCCTTGGGATTTTGGTGTCTCATGCCCAAGTAGTCAAGATCTCACCAAGCATCTCGCCCCCGTTGTTGGCCGTGGAGAGAGAGCTTCGCCCAACACCGATCCTAGGGATTATGTTGGACCGGTTGCCACCGGCGTGAGTTATCGGCGTGTATCGTGATTTCGTGTGCGTGTGTTCATGGATTTTATCCCCTTCCCCCCTTCCATCGCTTTTCCCCCTCGATTCCTATGAAATTCGTTAAAGATCGGGCCACCCCAAGGGGTTCCCCCCTAACAAGTTTACTATGTGAGCGAGGTCTTGACGGAGTCCAAGCAGCGTTACCCGCACTACCAGAAGATAGCTTATGGAGTATTCCTTGATTCTCGGAAGCTGAGGCATTAATTTCAGGAGCACCCAATCACTGTGGTGATCAAGACTCCACTGTCCGACATTATCAACAACAGCGACGCTACGGTAAGGGTCGCGAAGTGGGGCATTGAACTTGCCGCCTTCAAGATCACCTTCAAGAGACGCGACGCTATCAAGTCACAAGCCTTGGCGGATTTTGTTGCAGATTGGACGGAGATGCCAGATGCTACTCCGTTGCCGGAACCAGAGTACTAGGTGATGCACTTTGACGGATCAAAGTTGCTCAACGGCTCGGGGGCTGGTGTATTGCTATAGTCACCAACAGGAGACAAGCTACACTACGTTCTGCAGATCCACTTCGAGTCTACGAACAACATGGCGGAGCATGAAGCACTCATTCACGGACTACGTGTAGCCAAGGATATTGGCATCAAGCGCATAGTTTGCTGTGGATATTTCGACTTGTTTGCCCTGCAGGTGGCTGGCACCTGGAACGCGCGGAACCCTATGATGGCGGCATATCGAGACGAAGTGGACGAGATAGCCAAGAGCTTCTTGGGCTACGAAGTCTATGTACCTAGGGAGCAAAATGAGGCGGCTGATCTGCTATCAAAGCTTGGATCAGGGCGCAAGCGAATTCTTCCAGGAGTTTTCCTAGAGCATCTGCGCACACCATTCGTGAAGGGAGCCGACATCTACAACCCGGATAGAGCTGACTCTTACCATAATCAATGGACAAACATGGTGGCAAAGGTCCCTCCGGCTTGGACAAAACTGTTCATGGAATATCTCGAACACGGAACTTTGCACGACGACGAGGTCCAAAGATGGCAAATAGTATGATGAGCAAAGGGTTATACCATAATCAATGGACAACTCTACAAAAGGAGCACTACTGGTGTATACCAAAGTGTGTTTCCTAGCTAGAAGGTATGGAAATCCTACGTGAAATCCATCTCGGAGATTGCGGGCGTCACGCTGCTCCTCGATCGTTGGTCGCGAAAGCCTTCTGGCAAGGATTCTACTGGCTGACCGCGAAGGCAGACGCCGACAAGCTGGTTGAGACATGCATGGGATGCCAATATTATGCCCGACAACCACATGTTCCTGCTGAAGAATTGCGAACAATACCAATAACTTGGTCGTTTGCAGTCTGGGGCTAGACATGGTGGGATCGTTACAGACGGCACCATGTGGGTTTACGCATCTGCTTATAGAAGTTGATAAATTCACTAAATGGATAGAAGCTAAACCCATTAGAAAGCTTGATGGGGCAACTGCCCTCAGGTTTGTCCGGGATCTAGTGGTGAGATTTGGTCTCCCACATAGCATTATCACCGACAACGGCAGCAACTTGTCACTCAGAGAAGTGGAGGCTTATTGTTGGGAGAAGGGCATCCGACTTGACCTTGCATCCGTGGCACATCCACAATCCAATGGTCAGGTCGAGCGAGCTAATGGATTAATTCTGCAGGGAATCAAGCCACGTCTTGAGGCACCGCTACATAGAGCAGCTGGAGCCTGGGCGGAAGAATTGCCATCTATACTGTGGAGTTTACAAACGATACCCAACAGATCCACCAGCTACACCCCTTCTGTAGGGGTTCGTAGCATGGAAAACAAAAAATTTCTACCGCATGCACACAAAAAAGCCAAGATATATCTACTAGATTGTAGCAACGAGTCGATAGAGGAACTCACCCTCGAAGATTCCAAAGGCGTTTACGAGAGCAGATTCTCGTAGGTGATGTAGTCGTACACTTGCCGATCTCAAGATCGCGTAGACGATCCTTCAGGCGCTGCGTTCCGGCAGCGCTTCCGCAGTCGGTCACACGTTGGGTACTCGATGAAGACCTTCTTCTCCCTTGTTCCAGCAGGCAGTGGAGGTTGTAGCACTCTCCTCGCGATTCCGGCAGCACGAAGGCGTGGTGTCGGAAGTAGAGGGAAGATCTCGCAGGGCTTCTCCTTAAGCCGGAGCGAGTATGGTGGAGTATGAGAGAGGCCTTGGCGATCTAGGGTTTAGAGGCACCAAGGGGTGGGCTTGGCCGGCGGCTAGGGTTTGGGGAAACCCTAGTCGGCGACTTGGGAGGAGCCCTAGGCGGCGGCATCACTTGGAGGTGGTGGCGCCGAGGACTTGGGGCTAGGGTTTGAGGTGTGAGGTTAGGGGGCAGACCTACCCCTCCTTATATAGGTGGGAGGGGGCCGGTTGGGAAGAGGGAGTCCTCCTCCAACGCCTCCTCCTTGGCCGGCGGGTGGAGGGAGGGGACTTCCTCCCCAAGTAGGTTTCCTACTCTCCCAGCACCAAGCAAACTTGAGATTTGACTTTTCAAATTGGCGTTTGACTTTCAAACTTCGATTTGATTTCTCTCTTTATTTTGCCCAGCCAAGTGACCTAGTACATGATGAAACCATTCCATATTGTCATGACACATCCATGTACCCTTCCCCTCCGGAGTGCCAAACCTTCCGGACCCTTCTAGAACATTCCTGGTGAAAACACCGGAATCATTCCCGAACTTTGAAACGGGACTTTCCTTATATAAATATTATTCTCCGGACCATTCTGGATCTCCTCGTGATATCCCGGATCCCATCCGAGACTCCGAACAACATTCGGTCTCTTACTCATCATTCCATAACTACACAACAACATCGAATCCTTAAGCGTGTCTCCCTACGGTTCGTGAATTATGCGGACATGATCGAGACACTTCTCCAATCAATAACCAATAGAGGAATCTGTAAATTCATATGGCTCCCACATATTTCTACTATTACTTTGCGATCAAATGAACCACTTACATACGATACCAATTTCCCTTTGTCTCACGATAGTTTACTTATCCGAGGTTTTGATCGCCGGTATCTCTGCATACCTAGTTCAACCTCATTACCGATAAGTACTCTTTTCAAGTTCCCGTGGGATGTGATCCCTTGTGAGCCAGTCACATGCTTGCAAGCTAATTGGATGACATTCCACCGAGAGGGCCCAGAGTATATCTATCCGTCATATGGATGGACAAATCCCACTCTTGATCCATGTGCCTCAACCCATACTTTCCGAACACTCAATGCCACCATTATAACCACCCAGTTATGGTGTGGTGTTTGATGTCATCAAAGCATCCTTCCGGTGATGGTGATTAGTATGATCTCATGGTTGAAGGAATTAGGTTACTATGTATAAGAAAGCTTATAGCAATTGAACTATTAAAATGACTTGATCTTTATGCTACGCTTATCTATAGGAGTATGTCCATCATACCATTCTCCTAATGATATGATCTTGTTGTTAACAACATCTCAATGTTCATTATCGGGAAACCATGATCATCTATTAACCAACAAGCTAGTATTATAAGGAGGCTTTACTAGGGACACTATTTTAGTTTACAAATCACACAAGTATTAATGTTTCCTGTTAATACTATTATAGCATGAATGTAAACATTTATCATAAACACAAAGATATAATAATAACTACATTTATTATTGCCTCTAGGGCATATCTCCAACAGTCTCCCACTTGCTCTAGCGTCAACTAATCTAGATTACATGGTAATATACCGAACACCCATGGCAGTTTGGTGTTGGTCATGTTTTGCCCTCGGGAGAGGTTTAGTCAACGGATTCGCCACATTCATATCAGTGGGTACTTTTCAAATCTTTATGTCACCATCTTGGACATGTTCTCGAATAGCGTGAAAACGTAGCTTGATGTGCTTCAGCTTCTTGTGTGACCTTGGTTCTTGCGCATTGGCTATGGAGCCCATGTTATCACAGTAGATAGACATTGGGTCCAGCGCACTTGGAATCACACCGAGCTCTATAATGAACTCCTTCATCCATATTGCTTCTTGTGAAGCCTATGAAGCATCTATGTATTCCGATTCAGTTGAAGATCTCGCCACAACGCTTTGCTTTGCAGTCCTCCAGCTAACTGCTGCACCATTCAAAGTATCCAGATTGAGATTTAGAATCATCTGGATCGGTGTTCCAACTAGCATCGGTGTAACCATTTAGAATGAGCTGTTCTTCACCTCCATAAGAAAGAACCATATCCTTAGTTCTTCTCAAGTACTTAAGGATGTTTTTGACCGCTGTCCAATGATCCACTCCTAGATCACTTTGATATCTGCTAGTCAAACTAACAGCATATGCAATGTCGGGTCTAGTACATAGCATGGCATACATTAGAGATCCTATGGCTGAGGCATAGGGAGTCTTACTCATCCTTTCTCTATCTTCTGCCGTCGCAGGACGTTGAGTTTTACTCAAGGTCGTATTGGGCAACATGGGCAAGAAGCCTTTCTTGCTATATTCCATTCCAAACCTCTTTAGAACTTTGTCCAAATATGTACTTTGTGACAATGATATCAGGCGTCTCGATCTATCTCTGTAAATCTTTATGCCTAATATGTAAGCTACTTCGCCAAGATCTTTCATTGAAAAAATATTATTCAAATAATCCTTAACACTATTAAGAAGGTCTACATCATTCCCAATCAACAATATGTCATCTACATATAGTATTAAGAATGCTACAGAGCTCCCACTCACTTTCTTGTAAATACAAGCTTCTCCATAAGTTTGTATAAAACCAAAGCTTTTGATTACCTTATCAAAACGTTGATTCCAACTTCGGGATGCTTGCTTCAATCCATATATGGACCGTTGAAGTTTGCACACCTTGTTAGCATCTTTAGGATCGACAAAACCTTTGGGTTGCATCATATACAACTCTTCATCAATGTCTCCATTGAGGAACGTCGTTTTGACATCCATCTGCCATATCTCATAATCATAATATGCAGCGATTGCTAACATAATCCTCACAGACTTTATCTTTGCTACTGGTGAGAAAGTCTCATCGTAGTCAACTCCTTGAATTTGCCGAAACCCTTTTGCGACAAGTCGAGCTTTATAGACAGTAACATTACCATCAACATCTGTTTTCTTCTTAAAAATCCATTTGTTC